>OX382332.1:10085611-12485611 GCA_947507615.1 Hemithea aestivaria | reverse complement strand
ACTTTTTCGTTGCCCATCACTAAAACCAGCGTAGCCAATAGGAAAAGTGGGCGGAGTCGTCAAATTGTGAAAAAATTTATTTCAAGGAAAACTTTGTCTATTGCCCCTCTATTGGATATGTCCTCGATGCGCTCAGCTAATATACCTAAACTTGACCGGGCTTCCCTCACTATAAATCCTCTTAATACTTTATTGTAACACCACATGAAAATTAAAAATTTACAACAGTAGTTAACAAACAAAACAAAGATGTTGCAACCGGCGGTCTTATCGCTAAAAGCGATCTCTTCCAGACAACCGTGCAGGAAGGAGGTGCTTAGGGTCTGGAATAACACATAGGCTACAGTAAAGCGGGTAAAACCGCTGGGCGCAGGTAGTTATACATATAACCTTAAGATTTACCTAATATTTGTACCTGAAGTAAATTATAAAATACCTAGGTTCCACTTTGAACTGTAGACATCTTGACGAAACTAGGCTCCATGTACTGCCTAACCAAAGTCATTTAAAGTAAGCTTATTTAAACTGTGGGTCCAGGCTGTTTCCTATAAGATATGTAGGAGGCAGTCGTTAGGTCATGTTGCAGGCCTTGTAGGAATCTCGGCGACCTGAAACTGCAACATATAGGTTGGCCACACAACCTATAAATTGTGATTTGACTCTGACAGTGTAAGTAGGGTAACCTGTTCTGTTGGAGTATTAACCCCAATTATTATTTATTTTATTATTTGCCATAAAATCGTAAAGCACCTCAGACTTATAACATCCTAAATTCAAGCTGACTTAAGGGAATTTTCTAGAGCAGTGAACCATTACCTTTATACCTTTTGAGGTTAACTGGGATCTAAATCTCACGGTCACATAATATGTATATCAGATTTATTTTACAGATCTCTATGTGGCATTAAAGCAAATCTATCAAAAATTACGCTTCCTATAAAATTATATTGGTCGTGAGTCGTGAATATCAGAATGAAATAAATATATACGAAGTAAGTTACTTATTTTGGAAATGTTCCACGATAAAGCTTTATCCGACCTCTGTGGCGCGGTGGGCTAATACCCGCCTGCAACACAGAAGGGTGCGGGTTCGATTCCCGCATGGGACAAATGTTTGGGTTGTTCTCATTTGGACAGATTCTCATTTGGACAGATTCTCATATGGACAGATTCTCATATAGACAGATTCTCAAAATGACGGAAATGGTACAAGTACATACACAACACCTAATAAATTATCATTTGCAGTCACATCAGATTCTGATCACGCGAGTGATTTTTTGAACAGATTTTTTCACACCAGGAACACACAACCACAAAAAGTACCAGGAGTTCATTACTATAAAGGAGGTCGATTAAATTAAATTTTGTACTAATAGCTTAATTTATAACCCCCGACGCAAAAACGACGAAGTGTTATAAGTTTGACGTGTCTGTATGTCTGTGTGTATGAGCGTGCGTGCGTGCGTGTGTGGCATCTTAGCTCCCGAACGGATGAACGGATTTTGATCTAGTTTTTTGTTTCATAGTTAGTCGAGAGTGTTCTTAACTATGTTTGGTAGAAATGGATTAAAGATGGCCGCCGCTACAAAATGGCGGATGATTTTTTTCTTCTACGACCCCCTCAATATGGGTATCAAATGAAAGGGCTTAGCTTCTAACTTCTCGTTGACATTTTTATTCAAACTCTCATAGTTTCATGAAAAACTCAAAAAACTAAAAATAGGGACATTTTAAGTTTGACAGCTGTCATCTGAAATGTAGATTTCCTCAAGATCTTTCATTTCTTCCATGACAGCGTCACTCTAGGACGAGTACTTTCCGAGATATTAACATTTTAAGTTTGACAGCTGTCATCTGAAATGTAGATTTCCTCAAGATCTTTTATTTCTTCCATGACAGCGTCACTCTAGGACGAGTACTTTCCGCGATATTGGTATTTCAAGTTTGACATATTATTATGTGTTTAAAAATATATCTTATAGACCAACTAAATAGTTGGTTAGTTGAGAAAGAATACAGTTGATCCGTTTTGATTAAGAATTTCAGTTGATCCGAACAGAACATTTTGTTATAAATAAAATATCCGATCAACTGGTTGATCCGATAAGAACAAATCGATTAATCGAGACCATTCTGACCAACTAGTTGATCGGTTCAATTGGTCGGAATGGCAGTCCCGATTCACATAAGTACAATGTATGGGATGACAGTTCTACTCTTGAAGTTTCGTCGGGATATCGTGTGTCATGGTAGGGCTACAGGAAGAACAATATGCAAGAAGTAGGACTTTCAAAAATTTAATATCATGTAATCCTAGGATCCATGGAAACAAACCCCCAAAAAGTACTAGGAGACCAGATACCAGAAGAGATTGAATTTTTTTGAAGTCACACTTGCGTTGCGCTCTTTCAGCTCCTTATGGTTTTGGTTAACCTCCTTCTAATTTCTGGTACCCTAGTACTTTATAAGACCATGTTGTAATAATATTATGATGAACATTGAAGTCAGTATATGAAAAATACGTGAATGTAGTAAACTAGTCGCAATGGGAATTTCTAGACTTTTTTGGTAAAAATACCCTTAAGACGAGGAGTAGTCCACAGGAAAATTTAAATTCTCATCGGCAGCCATAAGATGACTTGGTTGTCTGGAAGAGATCGCTTTTAGCGATAAGACCGCCAATTGTAACACTTATTTCTGTGTAATGTTAGTTCTAAGCTATATTATTGTATTTGTGTGAACAATAAAGAGTTTTCTATTCTATTCTATTCTATGACGTAATAAAAAAAAAATTATATAACCTTTTTTGCATAAGTGTACTCCCGTCATTTTGAGAATCTGTCCATATGAGAATCTGTCCAAATGAGAATCTGTCCAAATGAGAACAAGCCAAATGTTTGTGTGATCCACAGGTATTTGTTTCTGGTCTGGGTGGTTTTCAATATCTATTATAAGTATGTATTTACAAAAGAAAAGTATATAAGTATTATATCCGTTACCCTAACCACCATAATACAAGCATTAAGTTGCTTAGTATGGGGTTAGGTGACGCTGTGTGAAATGTCCTGAAATGTCCTGAAATATCTAATATTTAAAAAGTATTTCCATTTTGCGATCTTAAATAACAGTTTTAAAATGAAGAATACACTAGTATTTTGTAAACCTTTTGCCATTTTTAGGCTTCCGTAGTCAACAAGGAAGCCTTATAGTTTCGCTTTGTCCGTTTGTCGGTCCGCGGCTTTACTGAGAAACTATAAGTCCTAGAAAGCAGTAATTTTGCACAGATCAGGGTTAGAGAACGGAACAAACAATAATCCAAAATTAATTAATTTGGGATACCTCCCAAACATGTAAATATGGGGATGATTTTTTTTGGCTGATTCCATCATGTGGTGTATCCATCGCTGAATAAATATTTTAAAATGAGGGACGAGTTGTGAAGAAACTTTTTCGATTTAGTGGTTTATTTAAAAGATATTCAAGTTTATGCTATTTTGGGTGCCCCCCTGCCCCTCCCTCCCTCCTCCAAAATCTGAACTACTGGCTTTCAACACTGAAAAAATTACGAATATAGTTTAAACCATGAACTTTCCAGGAAAACTATAGCGGTTAAGATAGCTTTATAAGTTTTAAAGATATCGTTGATATAATTTAAGGCAGTTCGATTTCGATTTGCTAGTACTAGGGAAGCTTATATTGCGCGTAGCCCGAAAGCCGAATAGCGCTTCGTCTATTTATTTAATATAAGTACGAGTAAATATCGAGCCAATAATCCCATTTCTTGAAGTAAGTTAAGAAGAAGACATAGAGCGAACGAATGCGGAATAAAAACCATCTATCTCCATGTAACATATCGGTTTTCAAGTTACCTCGTCCTGAATACCGTTCTTATATATCTTTATACCTAGACATATCTTGTATTACGTATTGGCATACGGCATATCACATTCACCTGTGCAAAATAAGTAGAGTCGTGCCTTTTTTTAGTTAATGAACTTTTTCTTGCAGAAATGGCCCTGCAGTAATCTTGGCGGCCTGAAACTGCAACTTATAGGTTAGCCATACAACCTATAAATTGTGATTTTACTCTGACAGTGTAAGTAGGGTAACCTTTTTTGTTGGAGTATAAACCCCAATTATTAACCCCCGACGCAAAAACGACGGTCTGTCTGTCTGTCTGTCTGTCTGTCTGTGTGTGTGTCTGTCTGTGGCATCGTAGCACCCGAACGGATGAACGGATTTTGATTTAGTTTTTTTTGTTTGAAAGTAAAGTTAGTCGAGAGTGTACTTAGCTATGTTTGGTGGAAATCGGTCCAAGATGGCCGCCGCTACAAAATGGCAGATAAATTTTTTTCTTCCACAACCCCCTCAATATGGGTATCAAATGAAAGGGCTTGACTAGTAGAATACAACGCACTATGACAAATTTAAAATCCATGATGGCCGCCACCACAAAACCGCGAATTACATATTTCGAAAGTTGCGTTGGGGGTTTTTAAAATTTTTAATTTAATTCACTTGTATTACACGCACAACAAAAATATATTGCAAACAGTAAAGCAGTATAACATACGCGAAAGACAAAAGGGCACTTCAATTTAGAAATTGACGTGAGTCATCCCTTTTCGCATAGATCCTAGGGGATAAAGCTTACAATGTTTTCCAGGAAATTGAGTTTCAAACATCAATGACACTAGACACATTGTTGCAACTAAAACACAGATCTAAAGTTCGAGTGGAATTGAAATTACGTTAATAATATTATGAACTATCGGATAGTCTATTATCTAAAATATATTAAACTAGCTTATGCTCGCGACTTTGCCCGCGTGGCAAAAACCTTTCTTAGCAGAGGTCTACGTCATAAAACCTACCTGTATTCCAAATTTCAACCGAATCCGTTCAGTGGTATGGCCTGTGCGTTGATAGATCAGTCAGTCAGTCAATCAGTCACTCTTTCCTTTTATATATTTAGATTTTGCATAGTTTACTTATTGAAATGAATAGCATCAGTATCAAAACCTGTATAAATGAACAAACCATTTTACAGGCTTTCGTAGTCAACAAGGAAGCCTTATAGTTTCGCTTTGTCCGTTTGTCCATCCGCGGCTTTACAGAGAAACTATAAGTCCTAGAAAGCTGTAATTTTGCACAGATGAGAGCACTAGTAAAGGTTCTTCTCTTGAACGGTCCAAAAAATAAATCGAAATTAATTTATTTAGGGTATCTTAATATAGTTTCAACCTTGAACTTTCCAGGAAAACTATAGCGGTTAAGATAGCTTTATTAGTTTTAAAGATAAAGAGGAAGAGAGCCCCCCTCTACTCCTCCTTGAAATGGGGGGTGCTGAAAGTTAAGGTTGCAAGTTAAGGCTCGAATAGCGCTTAGGCTATTTATACCGAAAGCGCTTAGGCTATTTATACCGATGCGGTGTCGGTCAGTGTCGGTGCATTGGTGGTGAAGTGGGCGGTGTAAATCGCCCTCCGACTTCACTAAACATCTTTACGAAACGACCATAATGACCCGTACAAGGTCATTATGGGCGAGCTGTACCCGTGAGGTTTTATGTTGTAGCAAAATAAGCTACTAGGTCCTAGAAAAATAATGTTAATTTTACCTTCACACACATACATCATATTAGCATATTTTCACTGTAGATTTTCAATGTTTTAAAGTAAATAATTAAAGATTTTCATTCACCCTCCGTAATTGAAACAAACAAATAAAAATATCTTGAATTTCCTATAAAAAGGGGGTGGATGAATAAGTTTGGTTGTCAGCTGTCAAAATGTCAGTTGTCAGTCCGACCTTTTGTTTGTCATTATGACATTTAGGTTTTTTTTATGAATGTCACAAGCGCAAATCATGTGCCAAATAAAAATAAATGGTTGCCAGGGAGATAAAAATCCACTCAATGGTAGGAAATTTTTATCTCCCAAGACAAATAAATGATAATAAATTCTAAAATAATAAAATCGTTAAAAATAGTTAAATACCAATTTATATCGGTTTCCTCTCCAATTAATAACAATTAAATAGTAGGCACTACCAACTACAGGTAGGGTTTATAGTGAGGGAATCGTCGTGGGTTATATGTGAGGCCGATTCGATGGATTTCACTGATCGGGTCGGATTCATATTTTGTAACAGTAGGGTAGTCGTGTCAAGTCTGTTGAGTAGTATTTGGATTTATGCGCTGGTAGCCCAGCCGTCCATGTTTTTTTCCCCTCCAGGCCATACGACGCCATGAAAGCCTTTATAAGGCAAAACACGCACATTGTTCTTTTTTTCGCATCGAGAGCGCAAGTAAGAAGTCGCGGTTAGGGCGGGGGAAGGCCGTCGGCTCTGCCGTGGCGTCCCTCGCCCATGAGTGTTTTATTTTTTTTTATAGGGACAAGTTCCCCAGTCTCCAGTAAAAGTTTTAATAGAAATACAGTAAAATCAGTGTTTTGTTTAATCACCGGTGAGTAACCTCGGTTATTTTTTTTATCACTGACCGACCTCCGCGTCGGTATTTCTAGAGGTTTCTCGATGTTAATCTTGTTCTTTTCCTATAGCACCGTTTCCGACACCTCGAGCTGCGTGTGCCGTTCGTCCCGCGCGTCCGCCGGACGACCACGTGTTAGCCTACCCACTTTTAAGTGGTGAGTTTATTTTTTATTTGAGTGGGTAGGATTGTTCTACTCAGGAACGCCATGTTCCCGTAGGTTGATAGGAACGGGCCTAAGACCTGTGAATTGTTCACAGGGTCCCGGGTTAGGGCTCCGCCCTCTTCAAGCTTCGGCCGCCGCCCGTCGCAGGCGAGGCTGCCGCCGAGCATATTCCAGCGGGTGGCGCTAGTGTAGCTGCCCAGCTGCGTTCTACGTGGTTTAATTCCCGATTTTCAAGCCGCGCCGTCGCCGCCATTTTGTGGAACAGCCACGTGCGTGCCGCAGGACCCTAGAGCTCCTGTTGTAGTATTCGTGTGAGGAATATAGTACTCCCCCCATATAATCTCTGCCGATAACGCAAGATTTTTAATAGATTTATTGTAACTTTTGTTCTGTCCACGTGGGTGATTACTGGTCACGGTCGAAGGGCCATCAGCAGCTCCCTGTGACATCACCACGTGTGATAAATAATACTGGACTTACTTAAATAACCTTTTTATTTAACCTAATTTGCTAATTTAATTTCGATCGTAACGTACCTTTTATTTTGGGCCCTAAGCCATTCTTAGGTACCCTATTGTATATTAATCTCGTGTAAATTTACCGTATGGACATAATACGGTCCTTGTATTAAATTAGTTCCATTTTAGGCCACGCGCCATAAGAACCTAGTTTGTTTATGCGGCTAGTAATAAGTCGGAATTGTATGTACCCTACATTAATTTCACCAGTACCTCAACTTGCTTACATATTTATTTTGATAATTTAATGCATGTTTTTTTTGTAACCAATGATGTGGAGCCAAGGAATAAAATAACCTATATAACTTTGTTAATGATTTTTATTTTGTACCAACCCCGCTTCTCGTTTGTAGGAGGGAGATCAGTGGCGCCCTTATTCTAAATTCTTCTGATCTTTCTCCTCTCTAGGCTGAAACCATCCATGACCCTGGCTCTCATGCTGGTGTACAATTTTGCTAGTCGGAAATTTCAGTCAGTACACCCTAAATTGCTACAGTGGCGTACCCAACGTGAAGCCTAGAGAGAAGCGTTTGGTACAAAATTATTATGTGTGTGAAATTGTAATAACTTTGTATTTTGTTAAATTGTTGTAAACTCATAACAATTTTATTTCAGAAAGTCCATTTAAGATTAAACGACATAACTTTAACTTCACAAAACTTTAGATACTGTCTTACACTATATAACTCAAATAGTTTTGAAACTACCCTCATTTTAATTTACTCGATATTTATCTTGTGTTGACTAGGTCATTTTTTATTCACAGGATCGTACATTATCACCTTCGTAAATACTTTTTATGAATGTTTGTTTTTAGCTGACAAAAATGTTTTTTTTCCAGCATACGGCTTAATGAATTTAATTTAGGCTGATATATCTTATAGTCGTAACTCGCACTGTTTTTTTGGTTTTGATTTATTTACCAAGGCATAATAATCTTGTTTTTCAGATTAGTTGTTATTTAATATTGTCTTGTTGCATAACCTAATATTTTTTGTTCTTATGTTTTATCCGGCCTATAAGCCGTGAATTTCTTTTGGTGTGTAGTTCACAGGAGGAACGAACGAGTCTTTTAGCAGTTACGCGTGAGTTAATAATTTTTGGTGACTTTTATTTGACCTTGATTTTTTTTGTTGGATTTGTGCAGTAGGATTCTTTGTTGTTCTTATCAGTTGTTTTATGTGTGCATTTGGTAGGACTGTTTATGTGTTCTTATGAATTTATTCTGTTGTGGACTTTGATCTTTCGTTGTTTTTATGATCTTAGGATTTCAATAGCTCATGAATTTAGTTCTCATTTTATTACCATAACTTAACGAATATTACTACTACACTATACCTACACAAATTGACACGAACATAAATGAAATTACTTGATTGATTTTTTTTTGTTGTCTTTCGTGTATAATATTTTTTGTAATCTTAATATACGTAGGTATATCAATAAATTCCAGTTGGTTTTGTTTCTGATAATTAGTGAATGGCATATTAATATTTTTAATTTAAATACGAGCGAGTAGACTGAACCGCGGGTGATCGAAAACTTTTTATGACATAATGCTTTGGAATGTAAACTACATTCTCATTGTTTAGACCTTTTATTAAAATATATCGTTTGCCAATAGGTAACTTATTTACCTGTAGTATTCTTGTTGTTTTGTTTATATATTTCTCTTGTATCATTCAAGGTTGTTCAAGGTAACACCTGAGTAAATCACACGTAAATAATTATTTATCTTTTATTTTTACTTGTTTACTTTTATTATTTAAATGCAAGTAAACATTTAATTAACTTTTAATATTTAACTTAGATTCAAGAACTTATTATTCTTAACTTGTTTACCTTTCTTATTTAAATGTAATTTAATGCTTTTAATTCTGTAGAAACTCTAAATTTATTTTTGACATTCATGCTCATTTCAAAACCAGTAACGCCATCTAGTGTAAAATATTTGCACTAAATCGAAGCCAACCTCGGTATTTTATTATTGACTTGCATGGAGCTTCTATTGGATAATATTTAGTAAACACTTTGATTCAATAAACATTTTTAAACATTAACTTTTCAGTTTTAGTAGACTTAGACTTCTTTTAGTACTTTGTTTTAGAATCTAGATTTTTTTAGACTTTGTCGTGTTTGAACTTTGAATTTCTTTAAACTTTTAATTCTTTTTAAACTTATAGTTTGTCAAAAGTATAAATTTACCAGCGGCGGTCTTATCGTTAACAAGCTATTTCTTCCAGACAACCAATGGAAGTAAACCAATGAATATTTTTAAACTTAGATTTTTTATTGATACTTTGATTCTTTCTAAACTTGTAATTTTTTTTGAACTTAGAATTTTTCTTGGAACTTGTTTTTGAAACTTTGATTTTTTTTTTTGAAACTGAATTTCTTTTGAACGTTGCTTCTTTAAATTTTAAATGCCGTTTGATTTTCAATTTTAGATTTTGTTTGTAAACATACTTTTTATCTGGGAGATTTTATTATAGTAGTACATACCTACTCATACCTACCTCACTCACCTTTAATTTCAAATTCCTAACTTAACATACTGATTATTACGTAACTTAGTCTGAATTTAATCTTGTGTTTTATACGTGTTAGTAGGCGTGTAGACATAGTTTTTGTTTTGAAATAATATCACTTCACTTACATATATACTTTAATTTGATTTTAAATTGTATTTTTTTTGTTAGTAGGTACAGTGTGAACTTATTAGATAGGTACCTACCTAACTTATATATACCTATTTAAATATTTATAGGAATTTTAATTTAACTTTTCCTTTTCCAAATTTAGTTGAAGTTAATAATTTAATTTTGAAGTTCTTACATTACTTAACAGTTTGATTTGGTCTTTTAATTTTGCTTTATAACTTAGCTTTATTTTAATAACAATGGACTTGAACTTGAAATTTAATTTTAAAACTTATTTTTATTTAACATGCCTGACTTTTCTCTTTCTTTGTAAACAAGCTTAGGTAGAAGGCAAGTAATGTTATATTATTACTGAGCATGCCTCGCTTCAGTGGTTCTAAATTTAAAAATTTAACAGGCCGCTTGAACCGATGGACATGTCGCTAAGGCAATTTGAATTTGAACTGATACATAGGTAAAGAACATAATTATTATCCCTGACACTATTTCAACATAGAATAAAGATCTTTAAAAAAGTTTCCACTAGTCCAACATTTTATCCAAACTTGAAAATTAAATATAATAAATTCTCTTACTGTAGGAGCCAGTATTTGTTTGTGTGCTCAGATTATTTCAGTAAACATGTCACTTTGTCTCCATTGAAGAAAGTAACTTCGAATACTATAATTAATTGTCTCGAGAAAAGTATATTCCTAGTACATGGAACCCTGAAGTATTTATATGTAGATAACGGACCCCAGTTCATTTCCAAAGAATTTTGGGGATTGTATTCTCAAATATAGTATACCTCATCTGTTCTATAATCCTCGAGTAAACAGGGAAATTGTTAGAAGTACAAGTTATATAACTCAGACCACCCTGAGGATAGGAATGTTATAGCAGACATTGATTTTGGCTTTACTGACTCACTGAAAGACTTAAAATTAATTTGTAATAAAGTTCAGAAATATTTATTAGATGCCAACTCTAGGAACGCTAAATACTAATAATATCAGAAGGCGTCCCATTGAGTTACAGGAGGGTCAATTTGTTTATAAAAAGTGTTTCACGCTATCTGATGCGGCGAAATATTATTCGGCCAAATTGGCTCCCCGTTATGAGAAGTGCATTATTAATAGGAAGCTAGGTCCCCTGGTATATAACCTAAAATCCTTAACTGGGAAGGATCTAGGCAACTTCCATATAAAAGATATTGTACGACCTGGTGAAATACCTGGCTCTTAATTTATGATATTGCTTTAATATATGATATTAAATACTTACCAACTTATTATAACTACTTAAATTAATATACCAATACCTAGATTTGATTTAATAATAATTACAACCTGTAATAGTTATACATCCTTTGATTTAACTTGAACGTGATACCGTTCAGTTAAAATTTATTTAAGGAAGCTTTCCCTCTGTTTTAAATAACACTGTATATAGGTATGAGGTACTGACCCATTTGGAGGCAGTATCCTAGGAGAGGTGTTTTATATAGGGCTCTGTGAGGTGTTTGGTGTGTTCCCCGCCTCCGGTCCGCTGACTCCTAGCAGTCTCTAGGAAGTGTTAAAGGTATATACATCTATTACCCTCACTTTCGGCCTGTCAAAATATCTATATAACATAGCAGTGTACTTAGAAAGTTTTTCCATGAACTCACTTGGTGTTAGGTTTTGGGCTGTGTGAGTTCTATTGGATCGAACTCATCCCCATTTTGTATTGCCTACCCAGTGTTGTTTTATAGACTAATAGGTTTGCTAGTGTTTCCGGATTTTTACTATGATAATTCAGGTTAGCTCACAAACATAACACTCACACTCTCACACAATGCACACGTCTTTTGGAAACTGCCATGATTTCTAAATTATAAATATTGTATTATGTATGTATAGGTGTCTGCTAGAAGAATGAGTGAACAGATGATGAATGACTGAAGTGAAAGGATATAATTGAATTTTATTATTTGGTAATTATTCAGCGACCAACTGACCCCTTTTGTTGACCAGTTTTTGAGTAAGAAGCTTGGAGGAATGGCGTTGTAGGCCATTAATCAGAGGTCTAGACTTTGTTCCTCAAGTTCTTTTTAGGTTTTACTAGCTGCCACCAGTTTATTAGTAGGATTGTTCACTTTATTTAGGGTTGTAGGTTGTATTTTGTTATAGCCAAGGCATTACTTAGTTTTTTTTGTTTTAACTGACCTTTTGTGAACTAGGTTTTGAGTAAGCGGTTTAATTTGGACGGAGTTTTAGCCATTAATCTGAGGTTGTAAAACTTTGTTCTTTTATCATCGTTTGTTTGTACTTAGAATCCCTAAGGATATTAGAAATATTGGTAATTTTTATGGTTGCAGTTAGCATTTTGTGTTTTGGCTTAATTTACTTGTTTGTTCGACTGACTTTTTGTTAACTAGTCTCCCTATAGGCAGCCAAGTGTTTGGCGTTTTTGGCCACTAAACATAGGTCTAAACCTTGGGCACTTAGGATGTTTTAGGTTGTACGGGTTTCAAAGGTTGGTTAGTAACATTGTTTTATGAACTAGATGTTGGTGATAGGGTTGTTATCCTTCATTTGTTTTCCAGCCACTCCATTGTTCTTAATTTACACTTAGCAACCACCAATATTATGTAACATTTGTAGTTCTCTGAGAATCTTGATTTTTGTTTCAGGAGGCCTTGGCTATTGATTTGTTTTAGGTTGATAAAATCTATCATTCAGTAGTGTTGTATTAGGTATTGGAACCTTAGTAGTTGGTATAGGGAAAATAGTTTTTCATTTAGTAAGACGTAGTTTTTACTTTACGATTTTTTTATTTTAAACTAGTTTAAAATAAAAAAAATCTACTCACCAAAAATTGTACTGTAGCAAAATAAGCTACTAGGTCCTAGAAAAATAATGTTAATTTTACCTTCACACACATACATCATATTAGCATATTTTCACTGTAGATTTTCAATGTTTTAAAGTAAATAATTAAAGATTTTCATTCACCCTCCGTAATTGAAACAAACAAATAAAAATATCTTGAATTTCCTATAAAAAGGGGGTGGATGAATAAGTTTGGTTGTCAGCTGTCAAAATGTCAGTTGTCAGTCCGACCTTTTGTTTGTCATTATGACATTTAGGTTTTTTTTATGAATGTCACAAGCGCAAATCATGTGCCAAATAAAAATAAATGGTTGCCAGGGAGATAAAAATCCACTCAATGGTAGGAAATTTTTATCTCCCAAGACAAATAAATGATAATAAATTCTAAAATAATAAAATCGTTAAAAATAGTTAAATACCAATTTATATCGGTTTCCTCTCCAATTAATAACAATTAAATAGTAGGCACTACCAACTACAGGTAGGGTTTATAGTGAGGGAATCGTCGTGGGTTATATGTGAGGCCGATTCGATGGATTTCACTGATCGGGTCGGATTCATATTTTGTAACAGTAGGGTAGTCGTGTCAAGTCTGTTGAGTAGTATTTGGATTTATGCGCTGGTAGCCCAGCCGTCCATGTTTTTTTCCCCTCCAGGCCATACGACGCCATGAAAGCCTTTATAAGGCAAAACACGCACATTGTTCTTTTTTTCGCATCGAGAGCGCAAGTAAGAAGTCGCGGTTAGGGCGGGGGAAGGCCGTCGGCTCTGCCGTGGCGTCCCTCGCCCATGAGTGTTTTATTTTTTTTTATAGGGACAAGTTCCCCAGTCTCCAGTAAAAGTTTTAATAGAAATACAGTAAAATCAGTGTTTTGTTTAATCACCGGTGAGTAACCTCGGTTATTTTTTTTATCACTGACCGACCTCCGCGTCGGTATTTCTAGAGGTTTCTCGATGTTAATCTTGTTCTTTTCCTATAGCACCGTTTCCGACACCTCGAGCTGCGTGTGCCGTTCGTCCCGCGCGTCCGCCGGACGACCACGTGTTAGCCTACCCACTTTTAAGTGGTGAGTTTATTTTTTATTTGAGTGGGTAGGATTGTTCTACTCAGGAACGCCATGTTCCCGTAGGTTGATAGGAACGGGCCTAAGACCTGTGAATTGTTCACAGGGTCCCGGGTTAGGGCTCCGCCCTCTTCAAGCTTCGGCCGCCGCCCGTCGCAGGCGAGGCTGCCGCCGAGCATATTCCAGCGGGTGGCGCTAGTGTAGCTGCCCAGCTGCGTTCTACGTGGTTTAATTCCCGATTTTCAAGCCGCGCCGTCGCCGCCATTTTGTGGAACAGCCACGTGCGTGCCGCAGGACCCTAGAGCTCCTGTTGTAGTATTCGTGTGAGGAATATAGTACTCCCCCCATATAATCTCTGCCGATAACGCAAGATTTTTAATAGATTTATTGTAACTTTTGTTCTGTCCACGTGGGTGATTACTGGTCACGGTCGAAGGGCCATCAGCAGCTCCCTGTGACATCACCACGTGTGATAAATAATACTGGACTTACTTAAATAACCTTTTTATTTAACCTAATTTGCTAATTTAATTTCGATCGTAACGTACCTTTTATTTTGGGCCCTAAGCCATTCTTAGGTACCCTATTGTATATTAATCTCGTGTAAATTTACCGTATGGACATAATACGGTCCTTGTATTAAATTAGTTCCATTTTAGGCCACGCGCCATAAGAACCTAGTTTGTTTATGCGGCTAGTAATAAGTCGGAATTGTATGTACCCTACATTAATTTCACCAGTACCTCAACTTGCTTACATATTTATTTTGATAATTTAATGCATGTTTTTTTTGTAACCAATGATGTGGAGCCAAGGAATAAAATAACCTATATAACTTTGTTAATGATTTTTATTTTGTACCAACCCCGCTTCTCGTTTGTAGGAGGGAGATCAGTGGCGCCCTTATTCTAAATTCTTCTGATCTTTCTCCTCTCTAGGCTGAAACCATCCATGACCCTGGCTCTCATGCTGGTGTACAATTTTGCTAGTCGGAAATTTCAGTCAGTACACCCTAAATTGCTACAATGTCACCTCTAGTATTAACTAATAAAAGCAATCCTAGAGCTACAGTCCTCCACAAGATAGACAGGTGGGTAGCAACAGATGGATTGTTGTTGTCTAGTTATTTTTAGCAGAGCTTGTCAAACCACGCTCGAGCGTGATTTTTGACACCCCTATGATGCGATTCCACATCGAAATTTTAAAGTTTTGCGGAGTTATTTTTGTTGTGTTATATGCCAACGTTTAATATTGTAACATCTGTCAAAGATTGCCTGCCATATCTCCATTTAGTACTTAGTTTAGAGTATTTAGATACTTACTTTTCAGAAAACAAATAGCTAAAAATAGTGGGTAGCGATTAATCCTTTCAAAACTGCAAATCCTTCATTAATGCGTATTCACGAACTTACAGTAAAGCGTCAGTACCTCGTATATTACCAGTAGATAGAACATTGCGTGAAAAACGACCTTCGTAGCGCTGATGAATGAAGGGCCAATCTTATCTTGTCTGTGCGTAAAAACAAAACAGTTGCGAATCACTTTGAAATTAAAACTAAACGAGAAAAGTTTAAGGGACTGCGCAGACGGCACACTTTTTGTGCGATCGAGTCTGCGGCGTACAAAAAGTCTGCATGGCGCGCAAAAAGTCTGTTGCGGATTTTTCACAGACTCAACGCACACGACGCACATCTTCGATCATTCTGTCGGCAGAGCTGTAGGGACGTAGACAGGCCCGGATTTAGCCAAAATGCCGCCCTGGGCAGTGAGAAAATGCCGCCCCCCTCCGCCGAAATATTATTTATAAACGCTCATCGGCTAGACATTTTGCTAAGAAATTTGTTGTCGAGTTCTTTCATATTATACGTAATTATGAATATTTATAAAAAAAAATATACATCTAACTACGAAAGCTGTGTGTATAGCTTGCTTTGAAAAAGAGAAATTATAATTGAGAAATTTTATAATGCTAACTACAATAAGACCGCTGAATCTGTCTACGACAGGTGTGCGTAAGACTCGCTTGGAGTGGCAAGAAAATTATAATATTATGTTGACTAAAAAGACTGCGAGCGAGAAAATTTTGTATATTTGACTACACAACAGTGGGCGCATACTTCACCCTGAGTGCCAAAATCGCTGTGAGCACCGAGAAAATTTTGTTTTTGTGACTATATAAACAATGGATGCATAGTTTGCTCCGAGTGTTAAAAAAAAAAAAATATTATTCAAAGCGCGAGAAGCTAGCTGCGAGCACCAAGAAAATTTTGTATATCTGACTGCAAAAAGTGAGTGCGTAGTTCGTTTTGAGTGCCAAAAATAAAAAAAAAAAGAAGGCGAGCAACTAGCTGCAAATGCCGAGAAAAGTCTTGCTACGAAAAGTGGACGGATAGCTCGTTTGGAGCAAAAATCTTGAGTTTGTGTGGCCAGTATTCCAGACTTCTTATTATGAGCGCAAAAAAAAAATATAATAATAACCAGCGTGATTGAGAATACAAATTTTAATTCAACATCGGATGTTTATGGATTGAATATTTTTTTCTCGTTTCGAAATTTGCCGCCCTCAGTAAATTTGCCGCCCCCTGAAAATTTGCCGCCCTGGGCACTCTCCCCGAATGCCCCTAGTGTAAATCCAGGGCTGGACATAGACGCTATGGAAATCGTGCAGAGATCGCGAAGTATTATTTTGTACATGAAGTACAGAAAAAGAAAGAAGCGTTACGTCCACCACTAGCAAATGCAGATTGCAGACTAAAGTGTGTGCCGTCTGCGTTAGCGCGCGTTGAAGCAAACGTTCTATTTTTTTCACACACTTTTTGTCCGGAGCGGCGCGACGCGGCGCGATCCGGTCTGCCCGAATTACACGGATTATTTGTGTGCCGGACTTTTTGCGCGTCGTGTGCGTTACTGCATATAATTGCATAGGTTCTATTTTCACAGACTAAAAAGTGCGTCATGGATAGTCTGTCGTCTGCGCAGCCCCTAATGCTCGCTTTTAATACGTAAGAGTAAGACACGCGTTGCACTCATTGTGTTGAAAACCGCTCAATCAATTATAATTTTTAACTATGCTGTAGGTATGAATGAATATAAAACAATAAAATAAGATGGTTAGAATCCGACCGATTGTTTCGAAAATATCGAAGACACACAACAAACACATTATGTATGAAATTTTGAATTCTTTACCCGGCTCATCGGAATCAACTGTAGGTATTGTTTTTTTTTTTTTTATGTAATAGGTGACAAACAAGCAGACGGCCCACCTGATGGTGAGTGGCTACCGTCGCCTATGGATACCTGCAATATCAGGGGTACCGCTGGTACGTTGCCTACCTTTCAAGACTCTATTCACTTGCCTTTTGAAGAGTCCCATGTTATAGCTCATCGGAAATACCGCGGGCGGAAGCTCATTCCACAATTTGCAGGTGTACGGCAAGAAGGAGCGAGTGAATCGCACAGTGCGAGAATGCCAAGCATCAATAATGTGTGGATGGGCTTTCGAGCGGTGACGGCTCGTGCGGTGATAAAAGCGCGAGGCCGGAATCAGGTCGAATAACTCTTCAGAACACTCCCCATTGTATAAACGGTAGAAGATACAAAGGGATCCAACAAATGTTAATATATTACGTTCAGTCTAGAAGAAACGTTTAAAAAAGAACCAACAAGGACAGACAGCACTGTATATTTGAATATTTAACGTTGTAAATATTATATAATCTAGAGTTCCAGACTTGTCTCCACCGGTTTTTTTCATTTCATTGAGAGTTTCGTGAAAATATCGTTATTTATTTTTGCAACAAGGCTAACTTCTTGTTCTTAAAAGTAAGTTACCTACTTAAAAATGCTTATAAAACATGTTTGATGATAACTTGGAAAAAGTTTATACTTTTTGCAAATAAAAAAAGAAAGTAAAAGTAAATAGTAAGTAGACCGGGGGTAGACTTCCTTTGCAGGAGGTCGACTAGGTGGGCCCAACAGTGTCAGTTATTCTACCGCCTGAGCAGTAATATGCAAACATTGCTGTGCTCAGTAGGAGGGCACTGTAGCTAGTGAAATTACTGGGCTGAAGAGTCTTAACATCTTATGACTCTCAAGTCTCAAGTAAGAAGCGTTGGCGCAGTGCACTGGGTAGCACTGTGCTAATTATGGGCAGCGTTATCTCTTACCATCAGGAGAGAGACTTGTTCGTCTTCTTATTTCGTTGTATAAAAAAAATCAACTCTATATTCATCTCTATATTTTGCCACACGATCTTCTTCCCTTAGCATAGGATTAACATGCCCTTTCCAGGATAGTATAAAAACAAAAGTACCATCATAATTTTGTTTTATTAAATTTTCTAAAATCTTTAATACAAGTAATTGGCTCTTATACGAGCTGAACTTTACATTTTTTTCTGACAGAAGATTTATTATTTTTGTTTAGTTTATTCATCACAGAATTTTCTACGATATAAAAATAGCTTTGATTGATTTGAAAACTTGAATCAATCCACATGTTTTTCGCAGTAAAATACGCTCGATTGTGAGTACTATCTACCTTAAAAGAGAATTATCATTTTTATTCCCCATAATATCCCTTTGCCAAAGTTTGAGATCAGATATTGAGGAAAATGGAGCTCAACCCAAACAATTATTTGATTTAATCAAGGCACTTTTATGGTTATTGAGGTTTGTTTTTAAAATACGTAATATCAGTAGCACGTAGTACGCAGTAGCAAATTTTTAATTGTCTCCTTAGATTAAATATAGCTGGATATACTTAACTAGCTTATGCTAGCGGCTTTGCCCGCGTGTAGAAATCTTTTCTTAGTGGAGGTCTACGTCATAAAATCTACCCTATGTTTAAATTTCAACCCGATCCGATCAGTGGTGGACTTCTAATAAATGTATTCATGCTAATATTACTTACTTGCTCTATGCTCTAATGCTCTATCTCTTATGCTCTATGCACTCAGCGGATTTATCTTATGAAAAGTAGTTTATGTGTTATTCCAGGGTCGAAGCTATCTAAATACCAAATTTATTTCAGCCAAATCGGTCCATCCATAAAGGAGTGACTTTTCCAGAATCGTAGGTTTTTATAACGTAGACGTCCGCTATGAAAGGATTTCTCCACGCGGGCAAAGCAGCGAACATAAGTTAGTATTATATAATTAGAATATGATAATAATAAGGTTGCTGACAACCGCTATGAAATAATAACTTTCACTCACAAATCTATAAACACGCGGACTCCTCGTGTACATTCAACTCGAGCCCATGATTTTGACAGCTATTGTGGATTCAAATCTTTG
Organism: Hemithea aestivaria; assembly: GCA_947507615.1. NCBI lineage: Eukaryota > Metazoa > Arthropoda > Insecta > Lepidoptera > Geometridae > Hemithea > Hemithea aestivaria. The sequence continues at coordinate 12,466,562 of OX382332.1, read as the reverse complement.
TGGCATTAGAGGATAATGACATATAAATGGAAAATGTGACTGATTCAGTCATGACTGAATGATCTATCAACGCACAACTCAATCCACTAATTTGGCACATTATGGGTTTTATAAAGTAGACATTCGCTAAGAAAGTATTCCAGATAGGAAGCGGAGCCCCAATAATAGATAGGAAAATATTCTTAAAAAATTGATCTAGGTTTATATATTCTTAAGTCAAGATGTCTACTAGACAATAGACAAGATACCTACCTTCTCAAATAGGGATTAAACTACAAAGCAAATTGCCACAATGAGCTAGAAATCTTCATTCGAATAAAAGCTTTTAAAAGGTTCCTACTCTTTTTGATTAGTTATTCATGGATAACTTTGACAAAGGGCTCAAGTTTATCTCGGAAAGTTAACGTTAATTTCTTATTCTACGTCGTTTCTAAGATATTAAGGACAGCCCACAATGATGAGAATCTACCTTCGCGTCGCGACAGGTAGATTTCTTAAAATGCGACATGTCGCTAGAGCGAAACGTTGCCTTTCGGCACGTTATAAAAGAGGATAAGATAAAGCTTTTTAGCAAAAATATAAAAAAAACCTTTTCCGGTTTTCTACCCAATGGGTTGGATTTTTTTTCCAAATTTATATGGGACTACACTTGAAATATACCCTTTCCAATAAAAAAAAATTCAATATCGGACTACAGTCTGTGTAAAAAGTTATGCGTGATTTATCCCTTGTTTAAGCGATATTATTCAATATCAACAATAAGACTTTCATATTGGATGGAGTTTAAAAGTTAACAAAGCTCGTATCTATTAATAAACGTTTTCAAGCAAAAAGGACTGAATCAATTTGTTGATTTATTTTCATTTAGTAGATGGGTGTAATACTACATATTGCAGAACATTGCATAAGGTATCAGTTTTTTAATTCTTATCATTTTCGAGAAAGGTGCCTTTAAGCTGATAAAATATATTGTAGGAATAGAAAGACACACATTTCCAAGTTATTTCACGTAAAATAATAAAGTAAATTGCGGCGTAATATCCATAACATAACGAGTAATTAGAGGCTATTTCCTTACTTAGATGTTTATTTTCAAAGGCCGTTGTGAGTTGAACCGAAAACCGAATTAGATACGAGGTATTCCCATCCCGCAGAATGAGCGTTTTAAACTTTGCGAATGGTTGCGAACTCATTAACTGGGCTGCAAATTAAATTCCTTATTGCCAACTCCCTCAGTAGGCATATAGCACTTGTTTCAAATACTCTTTTGGACATTGCGTCAAAAAAATGAGCCACGTGATTCAGCCATATGAGTCTTGAAAGGTAGGCAACGTACCAGCGGTACCCCTGGTGTTGCAGATATCCATAGGCGACGGTAGCCACTTACCATCAGGTGGGCCGTTTAGTCTGCTTGTTTCTCACCTATCACATTAAAAAAACCTTTTGTTATCCGCGCCCCACGTAAACGTCTTGCTCGGTTTCTTACTTCTTTGCATAAGAAAGTAGATAATCGACAATTCAAAAAACTTCGCCGTTCCGCCTTAACACGTAACATAACTAGTCATTCAGATGTTCTAAGCCCAAGTTTAGCATAAGACGCACGCTGATGACATAGAGAAAATATCCATGATGATGATTCAATTGAAATAACTGACGATAAATTATAATTTTTCAAATGATGTAATCACCTCCCGCAGAGATCGTCAAAACATAAACCTATTTACTCGTAACTCGTACGTATACGGGAATATTATGTCTTAACAAAATATTATGTTTTTACATTTGAAGCAACATAGGGGATGTTACAATAAATTATGTAACCAAGATAAACATTGTAAACACATATTTAAAAAATGCAATCCTCATGAGTTTCTTCTCATAGAGGTGCCTTGCGAACGAGCGGTAGAGCGTTAAAATAGACAAGTGAAATTTTAAAAATACTTTTTTAAAACAAGCTTTAATTAATATTATCATGTTGCATCATAAAGTACTCGTCAAGACGAATCAAATGAGCCCAAACTCGATGGGGTTGCGTCGTTTTATGACAGAGTTCCTTTGGCCACCTTCCAGCTCCATCATCAGATCAGCTCGATGTCATAAAAATATTGCATTGTCATCCGATTTACACACGCATGCAAATTTTCAGCTCAATTGGAAACCGGGAAGTGGGTCAAATTAAACTTGCAAGATTTGATTACAGACAGACAGACAGACAGACAGATAGACAGACAGACAGACAACAGACAGGTGAAAGTAATATAAAGCTTGTAAAAAATGTAAAATTGTCTGGCAAAGGTGCTCCAATGTAGCCTATTTGAATAAATGAATTTTGAGTTTGAGTTAAACAGCACGGATATTAAAAAGCCTAATTAAGCTCAACATTTTCACAATTGTATCTCAGCGAATGAATAAATAAATAGAAAACGTATGTTTAGGCTTCACCTTAATCGTTAATTTCACAAAACTAAACTAGATGGCGCCACTAGTCAAATTAAAACTCGCAAGCGATGTGTGTCGGAACATTAGATACTGACTTAACGTTTATCGAATAAACAGCTCTCTCTCATATGCGTATGCGTTGTATTATTTGTGCCTAGTAGTTCTATGTGTAGTGTAAACAAGGTCCTAGCGAGACGGATTACAGTGTATTGGATTGCATATATGGATTACAGTGTTTATATGGATGGGAGTAAGTCTTAGAAAATAAGTGCGAAATTAGACTGTATTGCGTAGAGGAATTTAACTTGTAATAATTTAGTTAGATCTGCCAAAGCGGTGCGAACTAGAGTTAAGACTTAGAATAGTTGCGCGTGCATGCTCGGGACTTAGAATAAGGCAAAAGAAAACGAGGGAGCCGCGAATCTATGCCGGATTTCCCCTCGAGATTAAGTCCCAAACACTTAGAATAATTCAGAACGAATTTTACCGGACTTAGAAAAATTCTCAACAGAATTTTGAAAAATTATTCTAACGAGTTACTATATATAACGAGCTAGATTGCACTCAACTTTAATCATGGAAGTCGACACCAGAGTCATGGCAGATCTAAAGCGACAAATAGAAAAGGGGAAAATGAACTTCAAAAAGTCGCCCAAGGAGAGAATTACAGAAGCATATATGTAATGACAAGATTGGAAGCATTAGAGGTCCTCAGTAAGCAATTTACAGCCAAACATGAAGCAATAATTAGCACTTATGATGAGCGAATTCTGAGCAAAAGTTCCTATGTTGCCGACGATATATTCAACGAAGGTTACGAGACTTATTTGGATTATAAAGGAGAATTAACTCACGCTTTGGCAAACTTTCGAGAACAGAACCCGTCGACCAGTAACAAATCTACTACGAAGTCCAGCAATGAATCGATGTTGAAGCTACCTAAAATATCGATTCCAACATTCAGCGGAGCATACTCACAGTGGACATCATTTCGCGATTTATTTGTGTCTTTGGTACACAAAAACGCTGCACTTGACGATGTCCAACGCCTTCATTATTTGAAGACTCAAGTCACTGGGGAAGCTGAGCGTCTGATTAAGCATCTACCTATTACGCAAAGCAACTATAGTGTTTGTTGGAATTTGTTACAAAGTCGTTATAATAATAAGAGGTTCATGTCTAATTGTATTTTGAAACGTTTATTTAACCAACGTAGTATGAACGTCGAATCGGCTCAGGCAATTAAAGATTTGTTAGATACCACGTCAGATTGTTTGCACGAAATGTCAAATTTAGGGATTGATGTCAAATCATGGGATGTGATTATTATATACATAATCAGTTTGAAGTTGGACGTTGAAACTCGCAAGCAGTGGGAACTGCAGGTTAGTAATTCAGGCGAGGATTTACCGTCTTTCCGTCATTTCCGGGAATTTTTGGAGGCTCGGTTCCGTGCGTTAGAATTTGTGGAGCCATCCAAACTTAAACCTAGACCGTCCCAGAATCCCGTGCATTCTAATAAAGTAATGCACGCCGTCTCTAATGATGTTTGTCCACACTGTAGCGAGCCCCACAAATTGTACCATTGTAAGAAATTTACCAACGAAGTGGTACACACACGCCGGGACTTGGCAAAGTCCCTGAATGTATGTTTTAATTGTTTGGGTTCAAGCCACGGGAGCAGGCAATGTCGTATTCCAACCAAATGTCGAATTTGCCACAGAAAGCATCATACTCTGTTACACCCCCCTAAGGAGGTAACAACTGTTGCAGCGGGAGTACCTGCCGGAACTGCAGCTCAGGATAAACCCCAAGAAGACGATGCAGACACGCATGAGAGCAGCCAGATACATACGCATTTTTCGTCAGGTAATGTCAACGCGCAGACATTATTAGCCACAGCTTTGGTCAAAGCTGAGTCGAAAAATGGTCACCCTCAAGTATTACGGGCCCTTTTGGACCAAGGATCACAAGCCTCGTTCATATCCGAGGCCGCGGTCCAATTGTTGAGGTTACAAAAAATTAGTGCCAAAAGTTACATATCAGGTATAGGTGGTGGTACAAGCGATCTGACCTCCAAATATATGGTCATGGTAAATATTCAATCGCTCCACGACCCGGCTTTTAACTTACGAGTGAAAGCCCATGTACTTAAAACGGTCACGTCGGTCTTGCCAGAGAAAACATTCTCTCTACAGAATTGGCCAGATATTGCTTACCTTACATTGGCTGATCCGCAATACAATACGCCAAACAGGATTGACATCCTTTTGGGCTCCGAAGTGTATTGTAGTATCCTGAAGGAAGGATTAGTAAAGAACCCTTCTTGTTCCATGATAGCACAGGATACTTACCTAGGATGGGTATTGTCGGGCCAAATAAATAGTCATCCTCCGATTACCAGAAATCTTCTGTGTACACACATCCAAGTGGAAGAGATGGACGTCCTGAAACAATTTTGGGAGTTAGAAAAGGAGCCAAATGTTTTAGGAAAAATACTTACCCCAGAAGAGGAAGCTTGTCGCTTGTGAAGCACACTTCGCAAATACTGTTCGCAGAGACGAAGATGGCCGTTATGTCGTAGAACTGCCATTCCGGACCAAGGAGCCACAGTGCCAGTTCGGGAGAACTCGAGACATAGCTGTAAGAAGTTTGGTTAGTCTAGAGAAGCGGTTGAGCAAAAACCCGGAGCTACAAAAGCAATATTCGGAAGTTATATCTGAGTATTTACAGCTAGGTCACATGGACTTGGTCCCCAAATCAAGCGAAGTCAGCCAGGAGAAATCTGGTAAAGTTTGGTTACCTCATCATGCTGTGGTTAGAGCCGACAAGTCTACTACGAAAACCAGGGTGGTATTTAATGCATCGAGCAAAGGAACAAACGGAGTCTCTTTGAACGATACCGTAATGGTAGGACCTACCCTGCAGCCTGATCTGCGTCACATCGTGATGCGTTGGAGAACTCATCCGATCTGTTTAACGGCTGACATCATAAAAATGTATCGGCAAATTAAAGTGGCTGACAAGCATGTAGATTTCCAGAGAATTGTTTGGAGAGATGAAACGTCTGAAATAAGAGACCATAGATTATTACGCGTAACATTTGGAACAGCGTGTGCGCCTTACCTCGCAGTCAAAGCGTTGCAGCAAACAGCTGTTGACGAAGGTCAGAAGTATCCATTGGCTGCCGAGAGAGTGCGCACCGATTTCTACATGGACGATTTAATGACGGGTGCTGAAACAGAAGTTGAAGCCGTTAAGCTATATGAAGAAATGAACGAATTATTAGCGAAGGGATGCTTTACATTACAAAAATGGTCAAGTAACAAAGTGGAACTACTGGATGAGTTAAAAATGGAAAGCGGTAAGGATTTAGAAATTAAAATTGATGAAGTTACCAAAATATTAGGACTCACCTGGAATCGGCGTAGTGATGATTTTGACTACACCGTAAAGTTGTCGCCCCCGGCTGCCGCCGCCACTGCTGCAGGTGCCGCGACCGCTGCTACCGCCGGACCTGAAACAAAAAGGAAGATAATCGCGGAGATATCTCGACTTTTTGACCCCTTAGGGTGGATAGCTCCTTGTATAATTACTGCCAAGGTTTTTATACAAAAACTCTGGATAGCTGGCTTAAATTGGGATGATAACTTACCCGAGCACCTACTCCAGGAATGGTCCAACTATCGAACGGAACTCTCCAGTCTGGTTCATTTTCACATCCCTCGCTGGTTAAGACGAAGTAGGGATGATATCAGCGTTGAATTGCACGGCTTCAGTGACGCTTCTAATGTGGCTTATGCCGCAGTTGTTTACATGCGGGTCATTGACCGTGACGGTAAGATTCACAGTAACATCGTGACTGCAAAAACGAAAGTAGCTCCTATAAAACAAATTTCGATTCCCAGGTTAGAACTGTGCGGTGCGGTGCTGGTCACAAAATTGTTGGAGGAAGTAGCTGGAGTGTTGGACATTCCAAAGTCAAACCTACACGCGTGGACGGACTCCACGGTCGTGCTCGCTTGGTTAAGTGACCACCCGAGCCGTTGGAAGACTTTTATTGCAAATCGGACTTCGGAAATACTTACCCGGATAGAATCCTCGCATTGGTCGTATGTCCAGTCAAAGGATAACCCAGCTGATGGGGCATCACGGGGTCTCACGCCGTCCGAGCTGGTGAACAGCAGGCTGTGGAAGGAAGGTCCAACATGGCTAAAGGATGATAAGATTGACTACAAACGACCAGACTCCATACTCACCAGAACAGAATTGGAAAGGAAGGCAATCAAAGCACATGTTACTTACCAGAAAGAAGATGAGTTACCTTGGATGAAGTTCTCAAAGTTACATAGACTTGTCAGGGTAATCGCTTATTGTAGGAGGTTTCTTCTATTGAAGTCGCCCCAAGCTCCGAGACCTAAACCCTTACCGTATCTCACTGCTGCAGAACTGAAGGAAGCTCTGAAATGCGCTATACGACATTTTCAGGGACAATTCTACGCAAAGGTCATGAAGACTCTTGATCAACGGCATGAACTATCTTCGCTCAACCCGTTCATAGACGCCGAAGGTGTGCTGAGAGTTGGGGGCAGAATTGACAACTCGAACCTACCAGAGCATAGCAAGCATCCCGTAATCATTCCCGACAGATCGCACCTGGCTAACCTCCTAGTTGCAGATGCTCATGAGAAGACTATGCATGGAGGTCAGCAGCTAACGATCACTTACCTCAGGTCCAAGTATTGGATACCAAAGATTAAAAATTTGGTACGAATCCACATTCATGGGTGTGTACCATGTATACACCATGCAGCTGTCACCAAATCCCAATTGATGGGACAATTGCCGTCCTGTCGCGTGACGCCTAGTAAGCCATTTTTGTGCTCCGGAGTGGATTACGCTGGCCCGATAAACATTCGAGTTTCCAAGGGTCGTGGGAATAAATCGTACAAAGGGTACATATGCCTCTTTGTGTGTATGAGCAGCCGTGCAGTACACCTTGAAGCGGTCTCTGACCTATCGACGGAGGGATTCCTTGCGGCATTTAAACGATTTGTTGCCAGGCGAGGTCGCTGCAATCAGGTTTGGAGCGACAACGGAACGAATTTTGTCGGCGCGTCCAAGGAGCTCAGAAAGCTCTTCAACAACGAACGAGCTTCAATGCTAAGCGATGTCGCTAATGTGTTAGCAACCAACGGGACAGAATGGAATTTTATACCTCCCCACGCCCCGAATTTCGGCGGACTTTGGGAGGCAGGAATCAAGAGTACCAAGCACCACTTGAAGAGAGTAATAGGCGACTCTACTTTGACGTTCGAAGAGATGTCCACCGTGTTATCTCAAATAGAGGCCTGTCTCAATTCTCGTCCGCTGTGGCAACTAAGTACAAATTCCGATGATCCAGTACCATTGACCCCTGGTCATTTCTTGGTTGGAGAACCATTATTGCTTGCTCCTGATGGTTCGTATGAATGTGGTCCCATAGGAATTCTACGTCGCTGGCAATTAACCCAAAGAATGGTTCAACAGTTTTGGAAAAAATGGGCCCAGGAGTACTTGGTAAATTTCTTTCAAAGGTACAAATGGAATAGGAAAGTCTCTGAACCCGTAGTAGGAGACGTAGTGTTGGTTAAGGAAGATAACCTTCCCCCAGCCAAGTGGCTGTACGGTAAAGTTGTGAGCATTCATCCAGGGAAGGATAGCATTACTCGGGTTGTTACCTTACGTTATAAAGGTTCGTTGATTAAGCGTCCAACTTCAAAACTGTGCATGCTACCGGCTAATCCTGACTCTTGTTAAAAATTTCGAGGATTTTGTGTAAAATAAACTTTATGATTAGAATGTAATTTGTAGCAGTATCAATAGCGGACTCTGATATTATGAAGCTCGATGTACAGTTATGTTTAATAATGGTTCTAACGAAATACTTGTTTCGATATTTAATACAGTCCACTTACCCATTTGATCGAAATTGAGATATTTGTTAGTTATGTTTGTCGTTAATTGTTCACTGTACAACCTAAGTCTGTATGACATATTGTTAGTAGTTTTTTTTGAGAATCAAACTGTAATGTATTCTAGTGCGCCATATCGTTGTATTTATCGGTTTTATACGCTCATGGTGGGCAGACTTGTGAAGGACTATGTAGTCCTTGGCGGGCAGGATGTTTAGGCTTCACCTTAATCGTTAATTTCACAAAACTAAACTAGATGGCGCCACTAGTCAAATTAAAACTCGCAAGCGATGTGTGTCGGAACATTAGATACTGACTTAACGTTTATCGAATAAACAGCTCTCTCTCATATGCGTATGCGTTGTATTATTTGTGCCTAGTAGTTCTATGTGTAGTGTAAACAACGTACGTACGTTATAAATTCGATAATTACGTAATTAAAGCGATTGTTATCATTGATGTTAACATTACTAACATAACAAATAATTATAATATAATTAATTGTGGTTTTAGCTATTATGTTACACTAATATTATTCAGCCCATTTGGATATAGCACTACCAATCATTTTACCAATTAATTAGATTGTTTTCAAATTAATTGGTGTTTATACGTTAAAATAAACGTGTTTACATATTATTAAATAAACGCTTATAAGTTTTAACGGTACATGACAATAGGCATGACGATAAGGTAAAAAAAAATCTATTTAGTTCGTTAGTTAAAGTACCTATAAAAAAATACTATATACATACGTATTTTTTGGTTTGTCAAAATAATTGAACCGAGAAATAAAGTTTTGCGTAAAGTACAAATCGTACTTCAAAGTGACGTCATGACCTCCTCCCAAGCAACTTTAGGGCGCTGTAATTTACTTTATTTTATTAAATTTACAAGACTAAAAATACGTGTCCATTATTTCTTAATGGAAAAAAAATCTTCAAAATGTACATTTTTCGTCGTCTTCCCTATTTATAATAGAGGTATAAGCAGGCGTTAATTAATATTCGGATTAATTAATTATTATAATACGCGTCCCTATCAATTTCGTGCGTGTATAATGTTTGCATTCGAATATCTGACTTCATTTACCCTCGATTATAATAATATTAGATTAGTAATATCTTATTTTTACCTTTTTTATATTAAGAAGTACAAGTGAATTAAATTAAAAATTTTAAAAAACCCCCAACGCAATACGTAATTCACCATTTTTTGATGGCGGCCATCTTGGATTTTAAATTTTATATAGTGGGTTGTATTCTACTCGTTAAGCCCTTTCATTTGATACCCATATTGAGGGGGTCGTGGAAGAAAACAGTAATCCGCCATTTTGTAGCGGCGGCCATCTTGGACCGATTTTCACCAAACATGGCTAAGAACACTCTCGACTAACTCTACTTTAAAACAAAAAAAACTAAATCAAAATCCGTTCATCCGTTTGGGCGCTACGATGCCACAGACAGACACATACACACACACACAGACAGACAGACAGACAGACAGACACGTCAAACTTATAACACCCAGTCGTTTTTGCGTCGGGGGTTAATTATGAATAATACAAATTATGGAAACGTACGGCTTTGTTGTTAACATCACTAATCCTTATCCATCAGACATCAGGCATAAAAATCAGGGAGCTCATGGCACTTTTAGGGTTCCGTAGCCGAGTGGCAAAAAACGGAACAATTATTATGGATTCGTCATGTCTGTCCGTCCGTCCGTCCATCCGTCCGTATGTCACAGCCACTTTTTTCCGAAACTATAAGAACTATACTGTTGAAACTTGGTAAGTACATGTATTTGGTGAACCGAAAAAAAAAACAATAAATTTTTGGGGCTCCCCTTACTTTTTTTTTCATCAAACCCATACGTGTGGGCTATACATATATGGATAGGTCTTAAAAAAATATATTGAGGTTTCTAAACTGAATAGTTTGCGCGAGAAACGCTTCCAAAGTGGAAAAATGCCCCCCCCCCCTCCCCTGTACGCACTTGGACGCTTTTTAACAACGAGCGATTAGTTGAGTTTGATGCGACACGACGCCAGACGACGCGTGACCAAAATGCGAGTACCTATTATATCTAGTCCAACAAATAGAAGTATCACTAATCACTATTACTACATAGTGTAAAATAAAGTTTCTTCCGGCGTCTGTCTGTCCCTATTTTTGCTTATATCTTTAAAACTACGCAACGAATTTCGATGCGGTTTTCATAAATAGATACGAGTGATTCATGAGGAAGCTTTATTAATGTATGATACATAATATAGTAGAGAAACACTGATAATTTTCTATTAAGCACGACATAGTTTTTATAAATTTTTGTACAATATGGATCTAACGAGTCTGAAATAAAGATTTATTATTATTATTATCTCTATATTTATTTTCATTCTTAAATTACATTTTTTACAATATTTCTATAAATAAAAGATATATACAAAACACAAAAAACATTGTAAAAAACCTAACATAGAAAACCCGCCGTCAGCGGGGCCAGAGCCCAAGCTGCCGGTGGTCAGGGCCGCAGGGTGAGGAATCAATTATTATTATTATTATGTACACAAGTTGTTTAATCTCGAAATTTGAAGAATTTCGGTATAAATAAAATGAAACTCACGGGTCTAAGCCAAGTGAATGACAAATTTAATATTTTTTGCAATGTTATCAAGGAATTTACTGGCCATGACAAGGATTCAACAACTAACATCTCAGGGTGACAGGCGCTGTGCAGTGTTGCGCAGAATTTTGTATTTCAAAACTCTGAGGGCCTATTGGCTATCGGCAAACGACATGTAATACACTAGAATCCAAAGACAAAATTGCGTACATTACTTGCTTAAACCGCCTCATTAATATGAGTAAAATAACAAACGCAGCAATGTACATTGAAGTTGTCATCAATCGTAGTGGGTTAGAATTAGCCAATAGGCCCTCTGGGTGACGCGCTGCCGTGCAGAGACTAAACCGCAGTAAAAGTAATATGTGAAAAATAATGTATACTTTATTTTGTGTAATATGGATAAAAATAAAACTGTACAAATTGTTTACTGCGGTTTAGTCACTGCTCGGCAGCGCTGTGTGCTGTCATGATGCTTACTAACGGATAACCTATTTTGGCCATTTTGTCGTAAAAATTAAAATTGTCATAAAAACTTTTATTTGAATGGATTTTACGGTTAAATCCGCGGGTACAGGTGCTCTCATAAAATCTGTGCGCATGACGAAGGCTATCAAGCATATTTTCTATAGATGGCTTAAAAGATGACCGCGGAAGTATCATCCATTTTCTTGATGCTTAAAGCTCAAAGCACGTTGATGGATCTTTTATGCCTGCAAGGCTTACGACCGTATTCTTAAGATTATTATAATTTAGAATAGAATAGAAGGTTTATTGCGGAAAGCTTAAAATAAATGTCGTTATGTTTTCTAATACCTATCATCCAAAAAAAAACTGATAAAAATTGGTTTTTCAAATTCCAAATTAATAAAGTAAATTTGGTATTTAGCATCCTAAAAAATATTTATAAAAATGTTACGTTTTTTAACTGGCATGCAAAAATTACTGAGAAAATTTGTTTTTCAGATTCCTAATAAATAAAGTGGATTTGTTAGCATCCCTGTTGCCTTTACCTTCTTATATCATAACCCTCTAAAGACCTGTAACAAGCCAAATGTTTGAGAATACCCATATTAGTTTAGCAAACCGGGTTCTAAATTTATAACTACGTCCCACGGAAACACAACTCATAATGTTTTCACGTTTTGTAATCCAGTAAAAAAGGGACGAGCTGTTTTTTTATTTTTATACACATTTTTAGTGTAGGCGTTAACGTGGGGATAACATACCGGCTTAGGTCCACTTAGTCATTTAGGCTTTTGGCTCGGATTCCACCTCGAAGCGGTGATGTATGGATATGCGTAAAAGAAAAATAATAATTTATTAGTTGTTTCAAAACAACTATTAGGTATTTCGTCTAGGCCTAGGATATTGACGCATATATAGACCGATACTCTAACATGGCTAAATATCGTGAAATTTTTTTTTGTCAAATTGGGACTGGCCTATATGACTGTTATTGATTTTGTTCCACGAGTACTTCTGCACTTTATGACTGTTACCTTTTGATTTTGTTCTATGAGTACCTCTGCACTTTGGGTTTTGTGGAGCCTTTAGGCACAACTCTATATTTTGTTTTCTCCTACCAGTCGCAGAAACATGTCGCTTCTGCCGAAAATTTAGATAATTTATTTCGAATAAAAACAACATAATGTCATGTCTACGAGCTAGGATGATGTACAGCCCACGATTACACTCGATGACGGTCAGATGTTGGCCAGAGAAATTATTTATAGACACTAAATATTTAATTCGCTGGGTCATAGATTCACATTTGTAGAATGTCTTGTCTACGCAAGTTTCTCTTTGAACTTCAGTTTTCGCTCTAGGGGAATATCGTTAAAGTTTGATCACTGCTTGTGTTTTTAAATTGGCATAATTTAGTGCGTAAAAAAATTTAGTTCTGTGGAATGAGTTTTAGCGGATTTTTATGTTAGTGCATTGTTCTCTTTGTGAACTTATTTATAGCGGTAAGTTTTGTGGTGTATTTGTTTAAATGTTCTTTTTTATTAGCTCTTTGTTATACAATACAATATATTTAAATTATTTAACGGTTTACTTCCATCGATCTTTTTTATGTATCTTCACCGATTACTCGAAGATGTCTCAACTGTTTTGTGAAATTCTTTTTTGTTTTAAAGCGCATCGTCGGTCGAATAGTGTTTATTTATCAGGGTATATACTATATAGGGTATATAAGGTACATAGTTGGTTTAATTAAAAAAAATACAATACAACACAACTAAAAAATAAACAATACAACTAAAAAAAAACAACAAATATACAATAATACGTCTTGCCACGTCTCTTCTGTTTTTGTACAATCTAAAGGCTTTAGAGACCTTAAGCAGTCACTCCTGCCATTAGTCTCAAACTTCAAGCAATGTTAATTTCATCGAAAACTTTACATTAACTGAGATGAAAAACTTACAAACTGCACTTCTACAGTGAATATTTAAGGAATGAGTTTCATAATTTAGCTTTATGAGAATAATGCAGTCTTTGTAAACAACTTTTATGGATGAGAGGGTTTATAAATGCAAAGTCCCGTCTGGGTGAGTTTTAACGACCTTATAATATTCTGCTGTGATTTACCCCGGTTGGAATGGTAATATCATCCTCATCATCATCATCATCTCAGCCATAGGACGTCCACTGCTGAACATAGGCCTCCCCTTTGGATTTCCATATGTACTGGTTGGAAACGGCCATACAGCATCTTCCGTCCCACCTTGTGGATGGACGTCCTACACTGCGTTTGCTAATCCGAGGTCTCCACTCAAGCACTTTTCGACCCCATCAGCCGTGCGCTCTGCGTTTGCGGAAGGGTCAGGAAAATGACTGGGCTAAATACACTTTTCCATCATAGGACGTCGCGGCAGACGGCAAAGTAGCATTCTTACTTAGTGGCGCTACCAACAGACCGTTAATTTAGTGGTCAAATTTGGAACGCATTGGCGTCATCCATATTTCCCGAGCGATACAACTTGGGAATCTTCAAGGGACAAGTAAATAGGAACCTTTCAAGGCATCTTACGTCATCATCGACCGTATCTGCACTTTCCATCAGTTGATTTGTCCGTATACATCGTACGTATTATTTCAGTAGAAGTTATTATTTATTCAGTTCAACTCGTCTTTAAATTTGCTTTAAGAGGTTCTCTAGTATTTCTAACACGTGCACAAGTATACTTGTATTACCTATGTATTTTGATTTATCACCACTTTAATAGATGATTTACAATGTATGTATACCTAAGGGTGATTACAGCGGTTTTACCCGCTGAAAATTACCTTACGTGTTATTCTAGAGTCTTAGTAATATAAGTACATTAATAGTAGGTTAATTACGTTACCTTCCCCTTTTGCAACTAATTGAGCAAGTTTGACAGATACTCAATGAAAACTTAGTTTGCCGTAGATACTAAGAGTAGTATTAGGAACATTCCTTCAAAACTTCTTGGTAAAGGATCTCAGAATAGCTGTTATTTTCCTTTAACAAGCGTATTAATAAAAGTATATATTATGTAACTACAAAAGTCAATTAGCGTGATTAGCTTCAATTAGCGTGGGCTAGACGCACGTTATTTTTTTTTTCTTTAACTCCGGGTTCGGAGTTTTGACGCACGTTATTGTTCATAACTTGGAACTTAAAAACCACATTGAAAACGACTTGCAAATTTCTAAAAAACAAAAAAATTTACAAATTGGTTCAGACTTCTCCTCTTTTCCAAACTTAGAGTATTTAACGCAATTCATCATCATTATCATCACCATGGTTGTTAAGAGTCCAGGTCGTCGCTCTATAATTTTCTGGGCCGTCTAATCTGTGATGAATTTTATCATATAGGTTGGCCACACAACCTATAAATTGTGATTTGCCTCTGACAGTGTGAGTAGGGTAATCTGTTCTATGGGAGTATAAACCCCAATTATTAAAGGTATTGTTATTATATTACACTATATTTATTTATAATTATTATTTATGTCGCTCTTAAACACGGGCTTAGCCCGGGCCTTTTTATAGGCGTACACGGAGACTAAAAAGTCCAACGCGCAGAGGCCCTTTTGAGCTTTTAATATAAATGTAATGGGTGACACTTATTGGAGTCTGTCTGTGAGTCCATATTATTATTATTATTGTTTAACGACTGGTGCAAAATAATTTTCCGAACAAAATCAAGTTGATTTCACATCTTTTAGCAAGTAAAATCTTAAAATCATCCCACTTCAAAAACTTCTTCGTAACTTTAATATTGTAGCAGCGAATTTCTAAACAGCTAAGTTGTCGAAAAAGCAGTTTATGGGTTTAGTTAAGTAGAAAACTTTATTGGATTGCAAAAATATAAGTTAGAAATAAGATTAAGTGAATATTTGGTACTTAGGTACTTTATTAGAGTTTCTCAAGTGTATTTTTAAGTCGAGTAAAACTTTTGTGTTTAGATTTATCAAAAATATTAAGCATACATTTTGTTCACAAACCGGGGTTATTTATAATCTTTATTAAAATCATAATGAGGAAAGTTGTGTATGTTTGTAATGAATTAATTATAAAACTACTGGATCGATTAAAAAAATTCGTTCATTATTAAAATGCCTATCAATTGGTGGTATAAGCTAGGTACTTTTCAGCATCAGTGTGGTCATCAGAAAACAAAGCCATGGGTAATAAATGTTAATCAATTCTAAAGAAAAAGCTTATTGATTTGCTTATTGTTTTTTTTGCTAATTGATTCCTACTCTAAAATAGTTCATACAACACATCTCATACATCTCTATAGATGTATGAACTTAGGTACCTACACGATTTTAGAGAAGGAATTATAATGAAGGTTGTTCAAAGCTATACGAGCAAGTGCATAGTAAATAATTATTCAGTGAAAATTAAGTAATTATTTAGTGAAAATCTTACTTCATACACAGATGTAGTTCATTTAGACTCAATCATTTTACCTTTGAGAGATTCCGCTATTTCCTTTGAACGATTCAAATTACTTTCTAACAGACATGTCTGCACATCTACCTATATACATTAGGTACTATAGATATAACTCAAGTAATTAGTAACTTCATAATAACCTTAATTTGTATGTAGAATCCTAATCCTATCGTAATTGCTTGAAATAGGATTTATTATAAAGCCAGAAGCTTTTTCAGGATGTGATTTGTTCGAATTTCGAGAAATTAATTCTTATTTCGCTTAAAGCAATACTTCCTTTCAAGTTTGATTTCACGGATTGGGCTGTGAGTTACGATCATTTAGTCAAACTCGCAAATTAAGTTTTAGGTAGGTATTTATTAAATTATAATTTACCAAGTACCATAAGCCTAATAATTAATAAGCTACTTAAACCCTATAAAGTATTTTAATTAAATTTATACTTTTAATAAGGATTTATTATAAAAAACTCTAAATAAACTTTTTACTTTGTAGACGGCAGATCCAATAACATTAGTAGATAAGAAGCAAATTGCTTCATGTCATTTCAACTTATGTATGAACGGATATTTATTATAATTTAAAAACATCAATTAGTAAAACCAACTTTTAAAATATCTGCATTGTGCAACAATAGTGTTTGTTATTGTTATTAAACATGTTGTTTGGAAAAACATATCTACCATTATAATACAATATTATTATTTGTCGTAAAATTATTATGACTTGGCGCCATTAAGTTATAATAATTTTACTAAGCTTAGTCGTTTGATATCATAATTGATATGAATAACATTCAGCGGTTTACATATCAATTTTAATTAATTTCTATTAATTAATTAGTTTGATAAATATGTTAATCTTAATTTCATGCTCCAAATAAGCAGACAGGTTTCGTGTTAATTATTTTAATATATTATTAACTTGAAACAAATTAAAGCCTCCTAAAAAGTGTTAGCTTGCCATCACCACCCGCCTATTTTTATTTAATTCACACGAGTCCCGAGTAAGTTTTCATTTCAAAATGGATGGAGAAAATGAAACACATACGAAATGAGTTTCATTAATCATACCAATGTGTTTTTTCAATTTTCGAGATCATTATGGAGGCCTGAAGTTTATTCGTCATTAGGGGTAAATTTTCTCTCTTATCTCTTCACACTGTGAGTATTTTAACGGAATATATAAGGTAAAGGAACGGCTGTGATAAAGATCCAATCGCTCCAAAAGTGTGAGCCACCCCTATCAACACATAACACATTTTGTTTTTCGTTCTTTTTCTCAGGTTGTCTAGAATATCAATATTGAAAGCCGCAATTGAAGACCGCTTAAGATTTGCTGTTAGGTTTTCCTTTGCAAGTTTCCCCTTAACTGTTCATCTATCAATTTTACCATAATATCCTTTATACTCACACATTAAACAACGCAGCGCTCATAGTAAGAGCTGTCTAAATCGCTCATTGGTATAATAATTATTCTTCTCGAATAGAGCCGGAAACACATTATTAAAACGCGACGTGACACCATGCGTCGACACTCGTTCGGATTGGTCCGATGCCTCACGAGTGATGGACACCCGTCCGGATTGGTCCGTAGCGTCACATGACCACACGCCACCCAATCTGAACGATTCTCGTCGCGTAGCGTCGCGTTTTAATAATGTGTTTCCGGCTGAAATGTCTCCATTGCCTATTATAATTTTACTAACCACAAAAAACACTGCTTCTAATTTTTTTTATCAAAAACAAATAGGATTTAATGCTATTTGTACTTGCATATTATGTCACATTACTCTTAAAATGTGCGATCTTATATTAAAAGTAATCTGTGATTCTGACGAACGGACACGATAATCGAAAATTCTCGCCGTAGAATGTTCTAATTTAATGTAACGACTTGCTTGTGACCAATCCTTTTAAAACATTAACTTAAGCACTTTCTGGGGAATGAAAGCGTGTTACAAACCATTTTGAACCTCATACTGGGTCGGTGTACTTAACCGCATTTTGGCGCCTCGGAAATGTTTTAATTTTAAGCTGAAAACTGCATTTATTGTGAATCTTGTCTTTGTTTAGACTAGATTGGCACAGGACTGGGTTAAGTGGTATAACATGAAGGAGGCCTATGCCCAGCTGTGGGATATAGAGGGTTGTAAATGATGATGATAATGAGACTTTATTTTATTTTTTTATATAAAACAGTCGTTTGAGACGCGATATTAGCGATAACGATGATTTCCAGATTCAGTGTTGCCTAGATATTCGGAGAAGTACGAAACTTTACCGTAACGCTGTGCTGCAATCGTCATCCTAGCAGTTGGTAATCACATGTCCGTTGTTTCAGAAGGTAAAATTTATTTGTTAAAAACAATGAGTTATTATAATAACGTCATTAGTTAAAAAGGATATTTTTATCATTTATTAGTAAAAGTTAACTCCCAACGTCCTTGATTTCGAGATGGAAATATGCAAGTCACGCAGCCCGAAAATACCTTTATTATAATAAAGATAAATATAAACATACGTAAAACATTGTTTAATGTTTATGATTACAAAGTTATGTTCAGATACAAACGGACAGCAATGGCTGTATAAATTTTAATGATCATCTACACTTATTTTATGGTAATAGTGTAGAATTAATGAAAATTATGAAACATGCTTTCAATATGGCTCAACATTATTGTTACTTACCTCTGTCTACCCAATTACGTAATATTATAAAACGTGAAAGTTTGTAAGAATGTATGATGTATGTACGGATTTGTTATTCTTTCACGCCTAAACGGGTGGACCGATTGAGCTGAATTTTTTTTAGAGGTAGCTTAGACTCTGGAATAACACATAGGCTACAATAAAGCGGGTAAAACCACTGGGCGTATCAAACTGGCTATATATGCGAAAGAATTATAGATAGATGAGTTTGTTATTACTTCACGGCTAAACAACTGAACTTTTCTTTCGCCTGGGGAAGTACCACACCTTTGCCAGATAGTCATCCGCCAAGCAGAAATCATACAGGTCATACAGGTATCATACAGGTCTAATATAATAATAATAATTGGTAACTCCAACAGAATAGGTTACCCTACTTACACTGCCAGAGTCAAATCGCAATTTATAGGTTGTGTGCCCAACTTATATGTTGCAGTTTCAGGTCGCTGAGATTACTACAGGGCCTGCAACATGACCACAGTTTAATATGGGCAATCATGTTACTTATACCATCAGAAACCTGGTGTATACTCGTCTCACTCACTCATTGTCATAAAAGTAGGTATAAAGGTAGCTTGAACCCTGAAATATAAGCCCCGTAGTATATTTTTCAGCGGCTAAAATCGCTTAGCACAGCTAGTTGTCGATATACCTCTGAAGTGTACGCAGCATTCCGATGGAAATTGAATAACAACATTCCAAATATGACGGGAATTTCCTGAGTGTCTTTGGGTATAGATGCTCTCGTATTTACGTTACCTAACACCTTTTAGCTCTACATGTGCGTTTTCTAATATAATGTTACATTGTATTTTTAATAAGGAAAAGAGGAAATTCGAATTCTTTAAAGGGCATTTAATGTTTTTTCTTAATTTATTTTGTTTGGAATTGCTCAATGTCCGGTCGCTTTTGTCCCATGTTTGTCGTTAATTGGTGATTAAATGTAACTTTGATCCCTTTTATAAATTGTTGATTCAGCTGAAATTGGATACATGAATTGGGTTGGTGCGTTCCGGCATGATGTCTGGTGAAGCCAGGGAGGCATTTATCCCACCTTTAAGGTTTATTCTGATACCATCTACGGCCGCATCGTCGCATAACATCACTAATCTATCACTAATAAACATAAATAATACATTTTTATACCTAAATGTGGATAATTTTGTATAAATACATGCTTTTAAATCAGTATTGTTCTATGAGAAGCATACAATAAAATAGCACCGAAAGCACACATTTTTCGGCTTAAAAGCTTCCATTTACGCGGAAGTGTGCGAGTGATAAGCATCGTCTTTTTTTATTCATGAACTGGTACATCATGATCATACTTCACAGAAAACTTTTTTGTCGTTAAAAGCAAAAATCTGTACCCTTTTATAAGCTCTCATTGTTTTACAAAAGAAATATTGTTTTGGTACGATTTAATACATCTTGAAAAGGGTTTTTATTTCGACATATGACATCAATGGGTAGTAAGTATTATTTATAGTAGTAGTGAAGTAAAACGTTTGTTGAATATTAATAATAATTATTAACTATACAAGGTTTTTTGTCTGATAACATCATAATATCATGTAACGCATCTTACTGAGACCCTAATTGTAACAAAGAATACTCACTGGTCACTGTAAACTTAACAAACATTTAAAGCACATGGGCTTGGGACACGAAACGGTATGTAGATTTTGCCACGAATCAGAGGAAACAGCTCTGCACAAACTATGCGACTGCGGCCCCCTCATGTTCAACAGAAGTATCCACCTGGGGCGACACATCATGCCCCCGGAAGAGATACAACGAGTTACTCCCCGTAACATCTGGAACTTCCCAGAGGCCATGGGTTTAAGCAGTGAATTGTAACTCAACTGGACTGCCACAAAAGATCAGAAATGGTCGAAGCGGCTTAAAGTCCTTTTGAGGTTCCCCCAATAATAATAATAATAGCGAAGAGCCTCGACCAACATCTCGAGAGGCTCGCGCTAGACGGTTGGATCAAGGGCCTGATACAGAAGGCGGTAATCCTTGACACGGCACGCATTGTCCGGAGGTTCCTCACCCTGCGGCCCTGACCACCGGCAGCTTGGGTTCTGGCCCCGCTGTTGGCGGGTTTTCTAGGTTAGGTTTTTTACAATGTTTTTATGTTTTGTATATATATATATATATATATATATATATATATTTTAAATTGTAAAAAATGTAATTTAAGAATGTAAATAAATATAGAGAATAATAATATTATAACTGCGAAAGTGTGAAAGTGTGTTTCGTACCTCTTCACGCTTTTAAACGGTTGATCAGGTGAGATCGTGGCCTAAGGCGATTACTGATAAAAAAATATCTTCATCTCGATGAGCGACACGGTTATCGATATTCTCTTAATCACTTAAGAGAATATCGATAAAATAACCATCGAAAAATGGTAAGAACATATAATAGGCTCATTCTCATTTTAGCTCAAATTTGATGGTCACACGGTTATATTTCCTAAACGGTTAAAGACAGAGATATGAATTGTGGATAGGTGGATAAAACATATATTAAGCTACAAAATAAATGAAGATTGTCATAATAGACGCAAAAAATAATACTAAAATTTAACATGAAAGGTCAAAATCGGGGCCATTTTTCGTATTCTCATGGTGTCACACTTTGCGTTTCAGTTAAACATTTGGGCACTACTTTAACAAATTTTCATGTATCTGTTTGTAAAATATACCAAAATTATCGCAAATAAATATACTTTAAGGACTACAGGCTAAAAAAAAGTTTTCAGTATTATTTTGAATTTAAAATAATATAATGCGGCGGTCACACGATTTTAGGTGCTTTAGATTTGCGTAGTTTAACGGCTGCTGTGAAACATAAGATCAACAATCCAATGCAGAGTTAGATTCATTTCAATGATGGCCATGTTCTGCAATCGTAGAAGTAGGATTTAGGACTTATCGAGCCGTGGAAAAAAATATATTTGCTAAGTTTCAATTTATTCATGGGTGTACCAATCACTTGCATGGACAACATTTTTATGCATTGTATTTTAGTTATTTAATTAAAAGCTAGCTTTTCGAAACGCCAAAATGTGCGAAATAAAGATGTAGTATTTAATTTTATACATTATACCTAAACTTTCCAGAATTTCACCAAAAAGGGATATTTTCGTCACCAGCGTGGCATCACCTTCATAGCGTTTTTTACCATGAAGGTGATTTTTGAGCCACGAAAGTGATTTTTATGTATTGTTTTCTTTTGAAAGGGCCTTTTAACCTACTTAAAAGTACTGTATCTGTTATGTTAGGGTTTTAATACATACAAACTAAATTTCTGACTAATAAAAAAGTAAAGTGAATGGTAAAGTAATATCTCAAATTACGCATATTTTCTTTTGTAGTGAGGTTTGTTTTTAAGTTAAATGTCGTTTTATTGTACATATTTCGTAGATTTATTCTTTAAAAAGGGTTTTACTTGAAAAAGTTGTAAAAAAATAATGACTGAATCACTTTCGTGGCGTCGAAAATTTCAAAACAGTTTTTCTTCGAAATGAAACGTACGATTTAAATCATTTATATAAAAGTTTACTCGTGTTATCCAGCTCTATACAATATTATACATAAACATTACAAATAAGCAATAAATAAGAATTGCCATGAAGGTGACGATGAGAATCGATTCCATGAGAATGAGCCAATAATAATATGTACGAATAAATACCTTAGATTAAAATACATACCATTTTTATTTTTATAAGGTAAGTAAATACCAGTATTGACGCAATCAGTCGATCGTATATGTATGTGACCCTTTTTTATACGTATGTCCTTAATCCCAAGTACCTAATTACATTTAGCCTCTGAAACCTTAACAAAAATATCAGAAGCGAAGCCGCGAGTGCCATTAAACTTTTTGAAAAGTTTGAATTTATTTTTAAGAATTGGAATAAAACCATTCCAAACAGATAGCGATTTTATCAAATACAAAATTTAGCTGGAAGAGAGCCGTGATGTTATAATTAAACTTTGTAATCAAACAATTAATAATATTAGATTAAAAAGGCTACTTTTTGAATTATAATGTTCAATTAAAGGCCTTGTCTAATCTTATAAAGAAGCAAGCTATTTTATGGGTGATTTAATAATAGTTTAAAATGTATTTTTTTGCAATAAGATATTATAATAACCATTTTTTTGTATTATTTGTTCATGTCGTGTGCAGAGCTTGAACGTTCTTTGGAGGTACTCCTCCTCCTTGTGTCGTATTTCACCATTACTGGGGGTCGTGACCTCTCCTTTGTAGGATTCGATCTCTGATGATGGAGCGCCATCTGGGTCGGTTAGATACGATTTTCATGGCCTCGTGAACAGGAGCTTCGAGAGTGGTGCGGATCTGACCTGACCAACGCATCGGGCTACGCCTGGGGACCTCTTTCCTTTGATTTTTGAGGTACTAATTATACTATAATTTATATTATTTCGAACACGAAATATTGGTATAATCGCGGCATCTATTGGTACACATACTTCTATGTTAGGACATCTGTTTATTGATTAAAGGCTTTCCTTCGTTACGTGTTACCCAAATTTCGTTTCAATATCGATCACCTTAACTCCACAACGCTCTCCTTTTTCACAGAATCAGGAAAGACACGTTCAGGAAAATGTTGCGTCGTTTTATGTACTCTCCTAAATCTCAAAGCTTTCGGCTGTACTAAACCATTCCATCAATGGCAGCGACAGTATATCCTAATAGACTTGACATTATCCCGGTTTTATTTCAAACAGATTGACGTTTTTGGGGAAACATAAATTAATATTATACAACAACGGGTAAAACCACTGGGCGCAGCTAGTATAATATAAATTATATAAAAATATATAAATATAAAATTATATTATAATAATTAATAATAATAATAATGGGGGTTTTTAGGGTGTCCCAGCCTATAAGGGCGAATTTTTTTTTTTCGATTTTAAATACGCATACCCTCTATATTTTTTCTAATTGACCCTAATAACCAAAATACAAAATATTATTGACATCGGATAACGATAACCCGTGCCGACTTGACGCCAAAGTTTTAGGAACAAATTTGATGAAATTTGTATGGAGATTTTAGAGGACATTTTGAAATATATTTTTTATTTATTAAATCAAACACTATTTTATTTCTATTGTAAATATATTATTAAAAGAACATTATTTATTAATTTTCTTCTCATATTTTGCCTTTTACAGTCAGAATATATCAGTACACAAGGTTGTAAAAATTGCTTTTATTCTTCTTCAACAGTGTATTCGATGAAAACCTTGCATCAACTTAAGTACTGTCTCTGCTGCATTATTAACGGATCTCAGTATCATCATCTGTTTCTTAACTAAAATAGAAGATATACTATAGATTACTATGAACTACCACTAAGATATATTACTATATAGAGTATTACTAGGCCATAAAGTAGAACACTCGTTAAGAAAAATGTCATCAATTTTAAAACTATTGAATAAGGTCTTGCATATTGATGGAAATTTGGTTATCAATGTCTTTCTCGTAAAGTGAAACATACAAGTCTTCTTTTTAAGGGATGTAGTTGAAACTCTGGTTGTCACCCAAAGAATTAGGACTTCATTTTTGAGATTCCGACCGCAAGCCAAACTGCTTCTGCTTGTTCACTTCCAGTGTTATTGAAATTACTATCGGCAAGAATTATTTTTTACATATTATGCACACGTCTACAACTGGCAACAGTTTTCCATCCTAATGAACAGTTACAGTATCCTGTACATCGTCTTGAAATTTGGAAATCGACATGAAAATTAACTTTAATTCTTTGAATGGCGAACTTTGGTACTTATGGGATCTTCAGTCGTCAGTATTGAGCCCTAATGTCTTGATAGTAGTTTTTATAATGCACACAAAATTAATTGACACCTATCTAAAACTGCCACTAATTTTATTCGTTGGCGATTTATTTATATCGGACTACCGCTCTCAGTTAGGGCGGGCAAATCGTCTTGCAAATCCATTACTTCTATCAGAAGATGAATTTCTTGATAGGATGAAGTCGAAGCAGTAAGGGATGCATAATAAATAGCCTGATTTTGCCAATAAATAATGCACTCTCAAATAGTTAGATTGCGTTATCATTAACAGACGGATATATATAAAACTGCCTATACTTGTCCAATAAAGGGTGGTTTTGTACCAGTAACTTGATGTTTTTTACATCCCCTATTATAAATAAGCATTTTTTTAAACTGTTTAATCCCACTGGTATATTGACTAAACGATAATAATCTATTTACTAATAAAACAAACAAGTTATGACAAAACCTCGATACGAAATATGCGCCGCGTTGAAGTACCCAAGTACTGAGATATATAAATGAAAGTCGGCACGGGTTGCTGTGGTCCTAGGGTCATGAAATTTTTTTTATACATGTTTTAACACCATTCGCAAATAATTAGGGGGTATGCGTTTTAAAAAAAAGAATTTAATTTTTTTGGGACACCCTAGGGTTTATACTCCAACAGAACAGGTTACCCTCCTTACACTGTCAGAGTCAAATCACAAATTATATTATATAAAAAAGACTCGTTTAATACACCCGTTGCGTACCACTTTATGTAGTGGCTCCCTTAATGTTATTCGACCTTTTACAGTGGTGATAGTCGCAAAGCTTGTTTGAATAAGTACGAGGGCAAAAATATATAAAAGAAGTACAGTAAGTAAGTGCAGTTACGACATGTCCGTTCATTTTTCTCATGGAATCTCAACATTTGTATGTACATCTCAATAAATGTATGAGACATAATAACTAGTCCCGACACACAAACTTTGCTTTTGAATTTGACTTACGTGGTCGATGGGCCCCACCTATCACATAAGTCAGTGGTATTACTGTATATACGAGCAGAAGCCTTCCAAGATAATATCGAATAGGTACGGTTCTCAGAAACCTGGTTAGGTCAGATAGCAATTTACTGGAAACTCCTGTTACGAATAAATTCCGCATTTCGTATTCAAAATGCGTTATGAAATGTTATAAATTTAATACCACTGAACTATAATATTACTAGCAGCGCCCGGCGGTTTTACCCGCTGTACCTATGCCTATGTGTTATTCCAGTATTTGATATTTTTATTATTAGGTATAGAGATAGCTTAGGGTCTAAGCAATCTCTATACCTACTCTAAACGTGAAAGTTTGTAAGAATGGTTGTCTCGATGTTTGTTACTCTTTTACGCCTAAACGGGTGAAACGATTGCGCTGAAATTTGGTATAGAGATAACTTAGACCCTGGAATAGCACATGGTCTACAAGAACAGCGGGTTTAATCGCTGGGCGCAGCTAGCCTAATAATAATTATACGAGTATCAAAATAAACGAAACCACTATCAAAGTGTCTGCCAGGCTGCCATAACTTGTCAAGTCAAATTACTCTGTAATTAGCCGCAACGTAGAGGTAATAGGTACCTACTCTTTTGTAAGCCTCACACCCGGAAACTCTATCATGATACCATAATAATATAATTTAATGGATACATTACAGTATAGATATCCCTGTTGCTACGATAACATAAATTATACATATTATATCCAAAGTCCGTTATTATAATAATTGGGGTTTATCCAACAGAACGTGTTACCTCAATTACACTGAAGGAGTCAAATCAGGATTATAGGTCTTGGCTAACTAACATACGGAGTTTCAGGGTTCAAGATTCCTACAAAGTCTTCAACCTGATCTACACCCTGCATGTGTGTTATAGGGAACAACCACGGTTTTTTTATTGAAATTGAACCACAGTTATATAAATAAATAAAAACTTTGCTACACTAAAGCAAAGTTTAATATTATTTATATTACCTTAATAGCCTAATGTATCTCCTTTGGTGTAATATTCAAAATTACTCTTCCAGAATAAATTTGCTGAAAAATTAGGAAAAACCAATTTTCTTTCACGGAGTGAGAACTCAAGCGATTTATCACATTTCAAATCTCGTAACACAAAAGAATCGTGTAAAAATAGAATTCGGTTATCTTCGGGGAAGTTCATTGCCATTTACTTCACAATTCACTTGGTTATAATGGGTATTTACAGGACTAGTATATCAGGATTGATGGCGCGTAAACCTTAATTTGTTTAAAAAACAAACGTGCTGTACTTTTTATGCAAAGTGATTTACTTATTCTGTTTTTATTTTTATAAAATTACAATTAGCTATATGGAATATAGGTAGGTACCTCCGTTTAAATCCAGCGAATTAATTTGGTGACTATGTTTTTGTTGATATAATATGTGTTTCGGCTTAAGTCCGAAGTGCGGCTACACCTAGGTTTAGCCGGTTAAACCTAGGTGTAGCCGACCCCAGCCGGTTAAAGTTAGGTGTAGTAGATTTATCATCGGCCTCACGGGTTTAAAACGTTAGACAAGTTGTTATCAACATGTTTAATTGTTGTTGTATGTTGATTGAAGAGATTGCGTGATGATCTGAACGCGCACCAGACGGGCTGGCAAGAGACGGCGCTTGATCGCGATATGTGGAAAGACTTGGGGGAGGCCTTTGCCCAGCAGTGGGACAGTATAGGCTAAATATAATAATAATAATGTTAATTGTCATAAAATTAGCATTCAGTATTCCTTAATGATGAATTGAGAACTCTGGAATAAGTACAAGTCGGACTTACCTACAGACCAGGGTGGCCCAGTTCTTTCTTTCTTTCTTTTCACTAAATTTAGTTCAAGTCGAACGAACTATGCGCGGCACTACGGTCAAGCGAGAATAAGCGGAATATAAGGCATTACATATATTATGCTTGTAGAGTGCATTAGTTCATACTTCATACAAAAATATTCAAAAGTGATGCAGGGGGATTTATGTTATCATGAATTTTATTGTGGTGCCACCCACCATAGCTTGAGCTAGTGAAGCATTTCTCTATTTGTTTTATACGCACTAAGTTGCGGTATCTACCTTGATATAGTTCTGTATTATGTTTTGAAGTCGAAACAATTTCAAAGATTCAAAGGACCGGCGAGGATAATTTTATTTGCAATTAAAACCGATCGTGTGCAAACCATATACTTTGTACCACTGAGATTGCCCATTAAGGGCTTAAAGTATCAAAGTTCTGTCTAGGACCTTTTGAGTGCTTAATTAAGTTAAATTATTATTTATTAGTGGTAGGGATTTTTAATGAGAAACTTCGTCTGGGTTAGTTATCATTCTGATAAGTAACGCAACAGTGTAAAATAAAACTTTTTATTGTTTATCAACATCATCTTCAGTCCACAGATGAATCATCGCACGCCACTGAACACGGTCTTCCTTCTCCATTCCCCAACCACTCCCAGTGACCTCGAGGTATCGTCATCCCATCTCGGCCGAAGGCACTCCACTCTAAATAACCGGTTATCAGTTCTACGTCCCATTTAACCAATCCACACAACAACACTTGATCTTTTCTCATTCAGTCACTTCAGCTTCATTAAAACAGGTTTGTAGGTACTGTTCTAATAAAGCAGTCCAAATATGACAAAATCTGTAGGTGTTAAAACAAAGTTCAGAATTGAGGATAATTTCAAAAATGAGGACATGTGTGAACCCTTGTCGGCTGTAATAAATTTATTTCAGCACCCTCGACAATTTATGAAAATGAAACATTTGCGGTAAAACGGAAAATTGTTGGAGAATCGACTGTACCTACTGAAATTATGATCTTTTTACTAGGTAACCTGATATATGCCACATGGTATTGGTTTTTTAAGACCTCGTATTATGATTCTATCATTTTATCGATATTTTATACGAGTACCTCTTTAACTACTTTATTTAAAAATCTATAAATACTGTGTGAATGTTTTTTTTTTTTTTTTTACACAGATGACGGCAAAGTGTTCCAAACGTGACCAGTTCTCATGTTTGCTGTTTACCTTATATTTCGTGACTTTAAAAGCTAGCTGCGCCCAACAGTTTTATTCACTAAAAAGAAGACCATTTGGTATGTGTTATTAAGTATCCATATACCAAATTTTCGCTTAATCGAATAAGCCGTTTAGGTGTGAAACATTTATTATATTAGTACACAAATTGGATTCGAAAATTATGAAGTAAATAGCGTAGAATATCCTTATAGAATTTCGCATTTATGATATCAGTGAGAAGTGATAGAATTAAATTCAAGATAGGCATTTTGACATTACGCCGAGTTACATAAGATATCTCCCGACATATTTATGACCCTTTTTCTATTTTACAATCAATATAATGAGTGCTACAAATTAACGTTCAATGATGGCAATAAATAATCAATATTATTGTTGTTAGGAGCACTAAATCCGCTAATCTAAACGGAAGCCGGCCGTAAACTATGGTTATTTATACCAGTAACTGCTTGAGAATAAATCATGCGGATGTTACGTATGCTATCAACATCTGACTCCGAACGTCCGTGGGCTGGGCGTACATCATTCTACAAAAAATCTAATCGCTATTTCAATGGCGTGGGCGAGGTTGCAATCGATTAATCGATCATCGTAGTGAAATTATAAACATCTAGCAATAATTTTAAGTGACACATGAGGATAATTTAAGGCCAGCACATACCGAGAGGAGCGCAGCGGAGAGATTTTTTGATAATACTGTAAAAATTTTTGCAATGCATACTTCATAATGTTCAGTTCATGAAGTACAAACAAAACATAATGCGTGAACATTTTGTTGTCTTTAATAAATTAATTAAGTGTTAAGCTGTGCTCCACTTCGCTTTTATTATAGGCGTTTTGTTTGAGAATTTACCACTGTGAGGCTGGCCTATTATAAAAGGAGAACTGTTCACGAGTTTTATAAGAAAATTGCCTATCTATAAAACGGTAGCAATTGACTTAATTCCTAATAAATTTTGGTTAACGTTACTCCAGTTTGCTGCCTAAATTATTCGACCGTACTTTTTAGTTCAATCTAAAACATGAACTCAAAATGCATTTTTTATTCAAGTAGCTACACATAATACAGAGCACTTGTGCACCAGTCAATTTTGAAAGGGTAAAATACTGTTTAGTTTTCCATTATATTATTATACTTATAGAAGGAATAAGATATACCTACGTCGTTATCATAGATCATACAAGTTCAAAGACCTAATGTTCGTATCAAAAGACAATAATTTCAAGTTCGCTTTCAATAAGCGAGGGCGAGATACACTTTTTAATTTAACCTGAAAACCTCTCAACAAATTTAAATGGGACCTATGAAGTGTACAATGTACATACATTTTGAGATTACAAATTGGCCGACAGGTTCAAAGTTCAAACATAAAAAGATTTTGTCAAATCGTTACATGTTAGGTACATGCGTCTTCGAGTAGTCTGTGAATATATTATTATTATTATGTGTATCTACATAAAACCGGCAAATTGTAAACTTTCCCTTCTTTTTGTGAAGTCAGTGAATAAAAAAAATCGGTGCGTAAAAAATCATAAGCAAAGTTCATTAAAAGGACTTTTTTAAAGCCAGGAACACCATCAAACAAAGGAGTTTGTTAGGAATTGTTGCGCTGTGTGGATGACATAGTGAAGGCCTAAAGCTGGATACTCACTAGTGACTATCTACAGGCTTGCGAACCACGTACACGCTATGTTTTTTAACCCCCGACGCAAAAACGACGGGGTGTTATAAGTTTGACGTGTCTGTCTGTCTGTCTGTCTGTGTGTGTGTGTGTGTGTGTCTGTCTGTGGCATCGTAGCTCCCAAACGGATGAACGGATTTTGATTTAGTTTTTTTTGTTTGAAAGTAGAGTTAGTCGAGAGTGTTCTTAGCTACGTTTGGTGGAAATCGATCCAAGATGGCGGATTACTTTTTTCTTCCACGACCCCATCGATATGGGTATCAAATGAAAGGGCTTAACGAGTAGAATACAGCCCACTATATAAAATTTAAAATCCAAGATGGCCGCCATCAAAAAAAATTGAATGACGTATTGCGTTGGGGGGTTTTTTAAATTTTTAATTTAATTCACTTGTTGTCAAAGCCTCTACCAGACTGTTGTAACAAAGGTGACTTTGGTTGTTTGTCGCAAAGTGGATGCTTTTTCTAAACAAAATCTGCTTTGACCTTGGTTTGGTTGCAACCCACGCCGCGGGTGGATCGCACACACTTGACAGCCGCTCCTCGAATGCCTTTGCGTGGTTGGAAACGAGCGTCCACACTGCGTGCGGTGATCAACCCTCAGCGCGTTTACAACCAACCAAGGTGACCTTTAGGGAAAACCGTGTTTACTACTGCCTGGCAGTAACAGTACAGTTTAACAGTACATGCAACAGTTACGGTTACGCTACGGTTCGCTAGTGAGTATCCGGCTTTTACGAATAACCAACGAGCGTGCGGAGCGAACGCTAATTTTATCAAGACCAACGGTCTTCGTTTGCTTGGTGTGTACCCGTCCTTAGTGAATCTTTTTATTGGAAAAGTGAAAGTAACTTTTGTTTCAGCTGCAGGCGTCGCGTTCAACAAATGTCCTGATTATTATGCAAAGGGTATCATAGCTTAGGGGCTTTCTTTTTACTCTCTCTGCATAATGTAGGTAAATAATTTTAACTCGTGTTTCATGAGAAAATATTAATCTTTGCTAACAAAAAATAGCATCAAGTCAAAAGATTAAAGGGATTTTTTTGGTATTAACCAAACAAAAAAAAAATAAGTTTGACCTTGGTTTGGTGGCATCACATGGTAGACAAAACTGTGGATGACATTAGAAATATAAATCTATGTGCTTGAGATTGAGTCGCTATATTCAATACTGGCCTATGTTCGCAGCTTTGCCCACATTAAGAAATCATTTCTTAGCGGATGTCTGAGCCAAATATAAACTCAATACGATTAGTGAATTGAGGTATGCGTTAATACATCAATAGTTAATATAATAGTCAGGCTTTCCTTTGAATCGATTTAAATTAGGAGGTAATTGTTTTGTATTACATATTTTATGTAGGTACGTTCACCGATAAATTACTTAAAGACGCCTGAACCGATATGGGAAAATCTTTATTTGTTTTAATTTATACCTACTTTTCAAGTCGTGATCCAGACGGTGGTTCAAATTGTATCGAAATCGGTTGAGCGGTTTTTATGTTATGAATTAAAAATAGCGACTCAACCTTGCTTATTAAAAGCAAAGCCTTGAATTGAAGTCTGTTTAATATTAATTTTTAATTCACTTGAATAATAATATAAAGAGATGTAATGAGTTGAAATAAATCTGTTATGAGCCAAAGTGTAACATTATAGATTTAACCAGTATAATGCTCTCTTTAAGCAACCATTGCAATGCAAGTAGGTAAGTGAGAACCTGCAAGATTTGCATATTACACGCTTTAGAAGCATGTAAACAGCTTAAGGAAGGGGTGCCACGTAATTTAATGCTCTAAGCTTATAGTAATAAGGAACACTATCATATTAGGAATTTCAGAAGGTCACGCTTTCTGAAGTTAACGTCTAATGATGTGAACATAATGCGGTAGATGTCTTTTGTTTTTGTTATTACACATTCCGCGTTCCCAAGTATTGTCAGAAACTTATTGAAACTTTGTGCGTAGTCTCCAAATATCTGTTATGAATTCAGTGTGGGTTTTGGGTGCCTTGTTATGAAGAAGTCACAAGGTTAAGATGTTCCAAACACCTGTGTGTTATGTTATAGAAATTATGAAGTTTGGGGTTAAAAAGTAAAAGCAGACGAGTCTGTCTAATAAAGGGATTGGTTTCTTTATGTAGTTTTTATAATTGTTTTTATTATTAGAATAGAATAGAATAATACTTTGTTGCATACCAAACGATTACAAAAAAGCTTAATGATCTTGATATCTTAATGCTAGGTAAACAATCGGCGGTCTTATCGCACTAGGCAATTTCTTACAGACAACCTGGGAATGAAACAGGACTGTAAATACAATAATAGACGGCGGTGTGCAATATCTCAATCTAGTTACAGAATATTTATGTTAATTATTTTTTCACTGCTCCGCTCCTATTTTCTCATTTAAGCTTTAGTAGACAGAGCGCCTTAATTTGTGATTTTTCAAACAAGTTCTTTGCCTGATAAGAAACAAATAAAACCTAGATAGTAGCCTAGACAATAGCCAAGTCAAATTAACTAAAGTGATAGGACTACAAACAGGAAATATTTTCCACCAAACAATCACTACATGGTATAAAATAAAGTTGCTTCCCGCGTCTATCCGTACCTATGTAAGCTTTTATCTTTAAAACTACGCAACGTATTTTGATACAGTTTTCAATAAAAGTCAAGAGAGAGAGATAGAGAGAGAGAGAGAGAGAGAGAGAGAGAGAGAGAGAGAGAGAGAGAGTGAGAGTGTTTTTTGTGATTCAAGAGGAAGGTTTATATGTATAATACATGCTTAATATAGGAGGGAAACAATTTTTTTTTTATTATGCGCGACGAAGTGCGCGCGGATACTCTAGTAAATAATATTCCTCTTTAACGACTGTTATTAACAAAATATATAATATCTATAAATCTAAAATCTCCTTACTTAAATCGCGCGGTCATCAGTTTTCTTCCGATCCAGTCGCCAGTTTGATTGATGAACACGAACACTTTAATACAAACAGGAAGAAATAACATAATTAGTTCAGCAATTTAGGGTTACTCTACTTAATTTTTATTACTAGTGGACCCGCGCGCACTTCGTTACGCCTAACCTTAAAATATTATTAGTATTTCTCTATTATAACATGCATGAGGTACTATCTATGAGGTATGAGGTATGGTATGAGGTACTAGCTTGTGCTCGCGGCTTTGCCCGTGTGCAGGAATCCTTTCTTAGCGGAGGTCTACATCATGAAACCTATTTGTGTTCCAAATTTCAACTCAATTCGTTCAACGCTTTGG
Source organism: Hemithea aestivaria (assembly GCA_947507615.1). Classification (NCBI taxonomy): domain Eukaryota; kingdom Metazoa; phylum Arthropoda; class Insecta; order Lepidoptera; family Geometridae; genus Hemithea; species Hemithea aestivaria. The sequence continues at coordinate 12,432,983 of OX382332.1, read as the reverse complement.
AGTTTGGCCTGTGCGTTGATAGATCAGTCAGTCAATCACTCTTCCCTTAAACACAACCTTAAAAACCTTTTATGTAGATTATACATTAAAAACTTCCTCTTGAATCACTCTACTCTATCTATTAAAGAATAGAATAGAAAACTCTTTATTGCTCACACAAATACAATAATATAGCTTAGAACTAAGATTACACAGAAATAAGTGTTACAATTGGCGGTCTTATCGCTAATAGCGATCTCTTCCAGACAACCACGCTCCGCAAAACCAAAAAACTTCCAGACAAAACCGCATCAAAATCCGTTGCCTTGTTTGAAAGATAATGATGATGATGATGTTTTTTGGGAGACAAACAGACGGGGTGGCGATTTTGTTTTATACTATTTATTTATTTAATTATTCAGCACAACGCTAGGACTAACTTAATGCTGAAGTAGTAGCATTTTCTACCCGTTGTCCTGTAACTGGAGAAAAAGTACCGGACAATGGGAGGAGTGCAGACAAAGTTATGGAAATGAAGAAATCTTTAAAGTATTACTAAGTAGTGAATAGTGATTATCGTGAGCTTATAAGACAAATAGGCAAAAGCGTCCTTACATCGTAATTTACTTTTTGAAATTTTATTTTAAAATATATATCCAGTATTCCCTCCTAAATAACGAGAGGGTCGCGCGCAAATAATCCTTTATAAATGACTATTAAGTTAAGTAAAAAAAATGGAGTTCACACTCCATCAGAACAGATTACCAAATCTGTAATGTTTGTAACGCGCCTAAGCGACCGATTTGGCTGAAATTTGGTATGTTGTCTTATAAATATGTAATTTATTATGTTTAGCTACGATGTGAAATCCTCTGAGGTCACCTAGTGTTTTCATAAAAACTTTGCCTCATAATTTAAAGCATTTCCTGGGGGTCCCCGACCATTATTGTTATGGAGATAACCGGGAAACTTGAATTTACGACTTTTTTTTGTTTTTTTACGGTGGTTTGTGAAACAGGTTCTGTTTATTAATTAAAGGAGGTTGGTCCATTGGATGCTCGTAAAAGTTTTTGAGGTTTCGCTGAGTGAGCTCCGCTTAGTTAGAGGTTTTTTTAATGATTTTTTTCATTATTCCATAGTAAATATCTTTAAAAAGTCATCCATTTCCGATGCAGATTTATAAAAATAAAACATTTTTTTTTAATGTTAACTATATAACATGAAGTAAAATAATTTGAAGTTAATTATAGATACGACACCTTATAATTATTACAAACTAGCGTTCTAGTAATAGCAATCTCTTCACGAGTTTCTTGCCATTTATTCTGATAGAGGTACTTTCTGAATGAGCTATAAATAATAAAAAATAATATTATGCAATCCTAAGTTTTCTTGGCTGGGGCACAGGCAGGGGTGACGTTTTTGTGTAGGTGGTAAAAACTCAGCATGGTTCTTCACTGCGTTATTCGTTCAGTCGTGTAAAAAATTATTTGCAAAAGTGCTCTATTGTAGCCAATTCGAATAAATGGACTGAGAGTTTGAGTTTGGGTATTTCCACAAGTCAGGAGCGCCAAATTTTCTCTGATTCACAAGGCGAAGGTAGATTGTTGGGAATTCCTGAAGGACAACCTACACCTACGTAATTTGCGAAATTGTCGCCTTGGAGCCTATTTGGAGTACTCGTATAATCAATTTATGTTTTTATGTAAAAAAGGGTTTTGTATTGTAACATAAAAGGTCTGATGTATTCTGACAATATTTTTTTAAGTAACAAGCTTATTGTTCCGTAAGTCAAGAGTACTTCCTCCATAATCATAATATTTTCATGAATATATTAGGATATTTTTATATAGGTCAAATTAACGTTTAAATGAATTTCGTCAGAATTTAACTTGTAGGGACATTTTGCTCACAAAATGTGAGCTAAAATATTTTATACCGCTTTGCGGCTCCGCTCTTCTTAATTATATTTTTAAAGACGTGTCATGGACGAAAAAATTATACATGTGAGTAGTAAATACATTGTTTTGGAATTAAAAGACTCTAGTCGTACAAAATTCCACTACTTAGCCTCGAGTGAAACAGACGGATGTCGAAACTTTCCTCATAAACATTACTAAATTAGAGAGAAAAAGCTACATCGAGCGACGAACGACCTCCTAATTAATTACTCTATCTTGGTCCGTCGTCCATTGTGTGGGCGGGATTTGTGACTTTTTGCCTAACGTAATGAAACGATTTTTTTAAGGATTTAACTCCTTACGTTGTTGTGAAGCGTAAGGATCGTATTGGTTTTTTTTTCATGTGATGAAGTAGAAGACGAGCAATTAAGAGATAACGCTGTCCATAATTATCAGTACCTACAGTGCTTCTTAGGATTTCACAATGATGTGAAATTCTAGGAGCACTGTACCAACGCTTCTTACTCAAGAGTCATAAGATGTTAAGACTCTTTAGCTCAGTAATTTCACTAGCTACAGTGCCCTCCTACCGAAGCACATCAATATTTGCACGTCACTGGTTTCTTGTATGTAGTTTTTATATATAGATTCATCGGATAAAAGACCTGAGTTATCATCATTCATCATAATCTTCTCAGGCATAGGACGTTCACTACTGAACATAGACCTCCCCTTCGGAACTCCATATATACCGGTTGGAAGACCTGCATCCAGCGTCTTCTACTATAAAAGTAAATTAGGCACCTAAACGATGGTTAATTTTTTTTTATCTTAGTTCATTCCTCATGGGATTAACACAAGGTTACATATTTCTAGAGGTACGTACAGAGACAGATGTTTGTTCATAATCAGGTTAATTACCTTGTTTGCACAGTGGTAGGAAGGAATTATTGTAATACTCACCTGAAACGTAATTAGGATTACGCTAAAATTCATGTTTGTCTTGTTACAGGTGTAAAATGTAAGCAGAAATGAGATGCGGGCGCACGAATAAGACAACGGTAGCACATGATGATATATGAAGCGCGAGTGGATGACTACGACACCAGCTCTCACTACGATGCATCTACAACTGTGACCACCTCTCCCGCCGAGGGTACCACCAACTCGACGCCTCTCACCCTCAACTCATCATGGTCAGACTACGACCTCTGCAACCCGAACTCGTCCTCAGAAGACTTCCTCACATCTCCTCTCTTCCAAACATGTATCTACATAATGTACTGCACAGTGTTCGTGGTGGCTCTCTTAGGCAACGGACTAGTGTGCTTCATCGTGCAAACATCCCCGCGGATGAAGACAGTGACGAACTATTTCATAGTGAACCTGGCAGTGGGTGACATTCTGATGACGGTGTTTTGTGTTCCGTTCTCTTTTGTGTCGAACTTAGTGCTGCGGTTCTGGCCGTTCGGAGCCGTGATGTGTAGGATAGTGAACTACTCGCAGGCGGTGTCGGTGCTCGTCAGCGCGTACACGCTGCTCGCCATCTCCATAGACCGGTACATGGCGATCATGCGACCTCTAAAGCCAAGGTTAGGAAAGACTGCAGCGAAGATGGTGGTGGCGGCAGTGTGGGCCGGAGCCCTGGCGACTGCCGCGCCTATATCAATCGTGTCCCAGCTCAGTAGGCCTACGAAATGGCATCAATTTTGTAAATTGTAAGTTATAAGTTCGATAATGTGACGAAATGTTGTTATCAAATCAATAAGTACACGATGCATCGTGTTTACAGAGATATTTGCCTCGAACAGTGGGATGAGCCGGAGCAAAGCGAGCAGTATACGTGTGCACTAATGACGCTTCAGTTCGCGCTGCCGCTGGGCGCGCTGGTGTGCACGTACGCTCGCATCGCGCACGTGGTGTGGGGCGGCCGACCGCCGGGGGAGGCGCACTGTGCCAGGGACTCGCGCATGCAACGCTCCAAGAGAAAAGTCAGTATTATACACATTTGATGTGCACATTATTTTCATATCACACAACATTATAAAGGCGAAATTTTGTGTGTATGTTTGATACTTCCTCACGCTTAAATCAATTAACTGTTACTTAAAATTTGGTATATAGATACATACCTATGTCTAGGACTTTTTAATCGCGTTTTTATTCATTGCTGGGCTCAACTTGTAGTAGTGACCTATTACATACCATGTTCTAAGAAGATTGTCGTAAATAAACATAAGAATTCGTGATAATAGTAAAATGAATCATCATTACCGTAAACATTAAATAGATTCTAAATTTTTGTAACGATGTAAACATACATGATCTTATTACATTAACTCATACGAGGATTCGATCGCGAGCGCGTGGGTGTATAGGTAAACATTTGACTAAGATTATGAAACCGCTATAAACGAAGATATTCTGATAAGAACATGCCTGAAATTCATACAAAATGTTTTACATTAAACACAAGGAGCTTTTAACAAAGAACACTCTGTTATGTCAATATTTTTGAATCCACAGATGGTGAAAATGATGGTGACTGTAGTAGTAGTATTCACAGTCTGCTGGTTGCCTCTCAACATCTTTATAGTAAGTGTTAATGTATGTTACCAGTCCTTGAGTAGAAGTCGATAGATCCATTCAACATTGCTTCAGAGTTGTAAACTATTTGAATGTTTACATGATATGCCACTTGCTCCATCCGTCCATTCGAGTTTTTCCATCTATCTTTGATATAAAGTTGGCTTGCGTAAGGTGTTGATACTTCATACACGATTGAAGATTGAAAATAGCTACAGTGGTAGTCATGCGATGAGAATTTATTCTCCGAGAATCTGTAAAAAACATGTACATTAAACTCGCAGATTGTTAATCCCAAATTCACCCGCATGCCATTCGCTTATCGCTCACTCCCATCCTTTAGGAACAAATTTTCCGATACGAACCATGGTTGACCAGACTGGATGCTATGCGAGCTCATATATTTTGTCTAAATGACGTCATATTACAGGTATTATGGACGGTGCACGAGCAAGACGAGGAGTGGAGCAGATGGCCAGGCATGCCGTACGTGTGGTTCGCGAGTCACTGGCTGGCGATGTCTCACTGTTGCTACAACCCCATCATATACTGCTACATGAACGCACGATACCGACGCGGATTCAAACAGGTCAGTATAGACGAGGAGTGGAGCAGATGGCCAGGCATGCCGTACGTGTGGTTCGCGAGTCACTGGCTGGCGATGTCTCACTGTTGCTACAACCCCATCATATACTGCTACATGAACGCACGATACCGACGCGGATTCAAACAGGTCAGTATAGACGAGGAGTGGTGTAGAATTTTTTATAAGATTACAGAACTGTCATATGATTTTTCTGTCAGAATTTCTGAGGTATGCGTAGAATTCTGGCTTGTCTGGAACCTTAGTTGGTCGTGTCTTAGCTTAGCGTAGATGATATGCCGTACTATTTGCTGCAAAGGCAGCATATTTTGAAAGCCCTTCGTATCTTACCTCAGTTAACTATAGATTATCTTGTTAATTCCATTTCTATTTCTAAATGTGATCGACACGTGACAATGACCAGACGAGACGCTGTTAAATTTAAAATAAAAATAAGAATCCTCAAAAGAAGAAATCCACGGTACCTAGACAAAAATAGTCAAGGTTGGCACTGTTCTTTTTTACATTGGCATACGTCCTTATACTTTTAAATCTTACTTTTTATATTAACCAACTAGCTCTATATAAAACGATAGTATAATTTTTGAATATTTTTCAGTAAGTGATACAATATTACAACTTGTTTAATATTTTGTTTTGTAAATGTGGTGTTTAATAGTGTATAATAATAACTATTTAACACTAAACTTTCACGATTTGAACTCATGTAAATTTTATTAATCGGGACTTATCCTATAATAACATTAAAATAATCTACGTGATAAATCCCGATTCCCGATTAATAAAATTAACAAAAGTGTTAAGATAATCTTGCTAATATTATAAACGTGAAAGTTTATAGAATACACGAATGAATGTATGTTCGTTACTCTTTGACGCCTAAGCGGGTGAACCGATTGAGCTGAAATTTGGTTTAGAGATAGCTTAGACTCTGGAAAAGATCTTCGGCAGGGGAGTCCCAAATTCCGCTCTGCGCCCCCCGGCGCAGGGTGACGATGCGTAATGATTTTTTTCTGGGATTAAAAAAAAGAGCCTGGAATAGCAGATAGGCAACAAGTACAGCGGGTAAAACTCCTGGGCGCAGCTAGTATAATCTAATCTAATCGATTAATGTATTGTTTGTAGGCGTTGAACTGCGTTCTCCGCACTCGGTCGGACACGCCGTCGCGGCACAGATCCAGTTTAGGAGAAGGGATGCCGATGTCAGGTGAGCACAATTACTTTTATTGGAATTTTTCCTGGCTCGAACTATCAGACAGGTATAGTGTAAACACGGGATAAGGAATTTTAGTGGTTTTAGGGTTTACTAAAAGAAAAGTACGAAACCCTTAAAGGAGCGAGGGGGTCTCGTTCGTCCTGTCTATCTGTCTGTCAAGACCCTTTTACAGGAAACCCTTTTACTTTTTTTTTCAGGAATGTGTGGAGTTTTCGAGTCGATATACAATACCATATTATTATGATATATGTACTTAGGTTTACGGTCCCTTGAAACAGTAAAAAATAAAATTTCTTAGTTTACGTACGTAGAAAAAAGATACAGCCAAAAAAAACGTGTGTAAAATATTTTTTTCCCTTTAAATAAATCAAAGTTCCACAAATCTTCTTCATGTGGGATAAGGACACGAAGATGTAGTTTTAGTTTAGTTTTTGGTACACAGTAGAAACCAATATATATGTGCCAGTCTTCTTCTTAGTTGTTTTTTTTTCACGAAGTGAAGGTCATATCTAGTCTGCACGATTTGCCATCACTCTTTAATTTAATTTACACTCTGCTAGGTTATATATGCCTTTTTTTATTTATTTATTCATTGTAGGAAAGCCTTTGACCATGATCTTGCGTGATGTTAAGCGACAATGCGGCCGTAGATGGCAGCAGACTATACCTAGAAGGCGGGATAAATCCCTCCCTGGCTTCACTGAACATCATGCCAGAACACGGTCACAATGACCGCTTGGAGGACACGGTTTTGTCCAGTGGGTGGTAACTATACACGACCGAAGCCTACCACCAGTATAGCAAGTGGAAAAACTGCACATAACTAATTAGTCATTATTGCGGGGCCGGGATTCGAACTCAGTGGTACAGATTTGTATCCGCACCATAATCTTTTGGCCACCACCGTTTAACAAAAGTAGTAGGTACTTAATGCCAGGTAGGTACGTACCTACTACCTACACATTCCAGCACATTACAGCTTCCTATGAGCACTGACTGTCACGTGATAGTCAGTGCTCATAGAATGCTGTTGAGCTTAAAGAGCTAATTGTCGAAATTTAATTAACTGATCCCACTGATAGGTATTAAACTGCTGACAAACTTCGATCGCAATCCATTCCATGTTTGCAGGGCTTAATTAAATATTCTGGAATCAAATATTAAAGTTGGGATTATCCCACAAATATCCTTCTAATATTATAAACGCGAAATGTCTGTTTGTTATTCTTTAAGAGCCAGTACACTTGGCCGTTACTCTTTAATGCCTAAACGACTGGACCGTTTTTTTTTTTTTTTTTTTTATAAGGAAATAGTGACTGATTTAATGACTGACTGATCTAATAAAAAAAATCAACGCGCAGCCCAAACCGCTAAATGGATTTGGATGAATGACGTAGAGCTCCACTACTAAACGATTTTCACAAGCGGGCAAAGCTAGCAAAAGCTAATTTTTATAAAAGGTTAGCCGAGAGTGCTAAAAATAAACAACAAAAAAAGAAAAATCTATGACTATTATTTAGAACTGACTTCCGACAGACGGACAAAAGCAATTCGTTCAACTACAAAAAACCACTCTCCCTTTGATCTCCCCAGTACGAGCGATATGTCGGAACCACTCATATCTAACCGGAACTCTCACACTATTCAATAAGGACAGACACTGCGATCCAATTGATGATGTTAACAAGGTCAAAATAATATACTATTAGTCTGTAATCTTACTAATAATATAAACGTGCAAGTTTATAAGAATGGATGTATGTTTGTTACTCTTCCACGCGTAAACCGATTAAGCTGAAATTTAGTACAGATATAGTTTAGACCCTGGAATAACACATATGCTACAGTACAGCTGGTAACACCGCTGGACAGCCAATGTTGGAAACAAATATTGGTACTGACTCCAACTACTTTTTTTAAATGTGGATAAGCAAGAAGACGAGCAAGACGCTCCTCTCATGTTAAGAGATAACGCTGCCCATAATCAGTCCAGTTTTAACTAGAATTTCACAATGATGTGCAATTCTAGGTGCACTGCACCAACGCTTCTTACTCAAGAGTCATAAAATGTTAAGACTCTTTATCCCAGTAATTTCACTAGCTACAGTGCCCTCCTACCTGTGCACAGTAATGTTTGCACATTACTGCTCAGGCGGTAGAATAACTGGCACTTTTGGGGTACCCAGCTAGACGACCTCCTGCAAAGGAAGCCTACCCCCGGTATTCTTGATTGGTATACTTGATGTAAAACAAAATTTACTTATTCAACTTCCTATAAAACTGATCACTGGACCAGACTGCGTAGCGGTCATTACGGCTGCGTTTCAAAGATGCAGCGAACCCAGAGTCGCTTTAGGCTTAGTCTGCCAACATCTTCGACCGCATCGTCGCTTCAGAGCGTTTTTATCGGTTGACGCGCTCTCGCTTGCACTATTTGACAAATTTTGAAATATAATTTCATAGAATTAATTTATTGATAATTCCTCAAAGCCAGCCCTGCATAATATTATTGCACACATATAAAAAAGGTTTTCAGTTTGATATATTGAACAATGAATGACATGATGAGATTTTTTGAAAAAAATATTGCTCCCCATGTTATTGACTGAAACCTCTTTTTAAATTTGTCAAATAGTGCGAGCGAAAGAGCGTCAACCGATATAAACGCTCTTAACAACACATATAGGTACTCACACACACAGAGTCTCCCACCAACTTTCACTTAATACTCGAAATATAAAAATCAACATGATTTTTTAAAAAAAGTGGTGTTCTGCGGTGTCTCTTTTTATCACAATAATCTGTTCTGGAACTTTAGCGACATATTAAAAACGATTTTTTAGTTATTCGCGTGCCATTAAGTAAACATAACATAAAACAAGCAAAATGGCGGTTTATTTTCTCTTTGAACATTTTTCATAAGCAATTTCACCTATGTCCCCCATTATTAAGAGCCAGATAGCTACACTTGCGGCACGCTTTTTTCAAATTCTCAAACAATGCAAAATTTCAGAAGTATTTTTGAATAAGAATTTGACTGCGCTCGTATACGAGCACTAAGTGAAGCGAAAGGGTTACGTGCATATGAAAAAAGGTTGCGTGCATAATAAACCTTTCAACGAAAAATTATACACACCTGTACCCACTCGTCTAGACGAAATGCATAAAATGTTAGCTCACCCAGATTGCTTAACTACCATACTATCTTTATCTAAATATATATACAAGGAAAAAGTGACTGACTGATATATCAACCAACAGCTCAAACCGCTGAACGGATTCGCTTGAAATTTGGAATGTGGATGGTTTTATGATGTAGCTCCCCTAAGAAAGGATTTTACCACGCGGGCAAGCTAGTCCAAAATATATAAAAGGAAAGGGTGACTGACTGATTGTTTATCAGCGCACATCCTAAACCGCTGAATGGGTTGGGTTGAAATTTGCAAAACAAATAGGTTTTATAACGTAGACATCCACTAACAAAGGTTATCTCCACGTCGGCAAAGCCACGAGTAAAAGTTAGACTTTTAAAAACGTCTAACTCAGCGGACCTCGGAAAAGATAGTAAAATTATATTAGGCGATTGGCAGCTGCTAGTAAAGTCTTAGAACACTAACATTTAGAGCGATCCCAACATTAATTTTATGAGCCAGTAGGTCAGTAGGCTCTGTAATGGTCTACGTTATTACTCAGTTAGAAAAAGTTGAAGGTTTCTGGTATTGAGGTGCATCATCTACACAAAAAATCAAAAACATTATTATTCTACTCTAGCTGTGCCCTGCATCTAAATAGTTTTACCACGGTTAAGATATATCTCTTTACCGTGGTTGTTCCAACGTAAGTCCCGGTCTTTAGGTACGTCTTTCAGATTTCCATCTTTCCACGTACCTATTTTTCATCGCAATGGGTTCAATAGTTTTGTCAGTGAAAGTGCAACAAACACCTACACATGAACTGTTTTAAAGTACTTTAGGTTAACAAGCCTTGCTAAGTATTTTTATGTATGTGTGAAAAATACTGTTCCATTAATCTATTACATTTTTAACAAAAAATAACATTAAAGTAAAAATAAAGGCAGAGCAACACCACCAAAAATTACACCAATTTTATCACCAAAATAACTGTAACGTGAACACGACACTGAAATGTAATTATTAATCCTTACAATCCCATCAGATATGAATTAGAATATTCATACGAACTCGATTAGCATGCGAAAGATGTATACAATTTTCCCTCATTTTATGTTGCAAAAATAAATATGATTTTGTACCAAACTTCGTAGAATGACAGGAGAAATGGATGTCTGCCTTTTCAGTGGCGCGTTGCTGGGGTAAGGAATATCAATCATTTCACCTGCTCGAGTAATTCTATAAGGAAGGTCGCTACGAGAAACAAGTATTCATTAGGGTTGCTTTACATTGTTCCAGCTCAGTAATCCGTTAAATGGATCTGATAAAACTTCAAACAGTTTATCTTATCTTTTTATATAAATCTAGCTTTTGATTTAATGAATTGAGCTGTAAAGTTATTTTAGTCGTCGCGTCGCGATTCCATAAACGTGCCAGGTGTTTGAACTTTGATCTAACCTGATTTAAAAGTATAAAACGTAAGTGTAAAGTATTAGCTATGTCCAAAGGTTTTATCCACTTAAGTTGCCTGATTATTATTTTCTAGAGTCTAACTATCTTACTAATATTACAAACGTAAAAGTTTATAATAAGAATGTGTGGATTTTGGATGTTTTGATGTATGTTTATTAATCTTTCACGCCTAAACGGGTGGACCGATTGAGCTGAAATTTGGTAAAGAGATAGCTTAGACCCTGGAATAACACATAGGCTATAAGTAATATATAGTACTGCGGGTGAAACCGCTGGGCGCAGCTAGTTACCTATAAACCTACCATTTAAAACAATAAGGCGTGAAGAAGGAATATAAACACATACCACACTGTGTGTATTCGTGATATTATTTATTAATACTGTAGGATGACTAGAACAAATTGCGTTCTCTAAGTTGACACACAGGCTATGAAATAATACTTTATGCTAGTTGGAACACACTCGCTCAGTAACAAAATCTACATATTAATTATCTCGATACACAGGTAATTTCTGGGAAAGAGAATTTTGTTATAAATTTATATGTCAAGGGACTGGATTGAATCCCTGGACAGTTACTGGAATAATCTAAAGAGGACCAATGAATCTTGATACGTTCTCAACAATAAGAATGTGTGTCATTGTAGCTAATGACGAAATGGTTATATAATACGTACATTAGGGTCTATAATATTATATATTAATGGACCTAACCTTTATTTTACACTTTGGCTCTTTTTTACAAGAATTTTGCTTTTAAATTCACAACTTCAATAAAAAAAAACTTTTACAGTAGCCGTTGAAATATTAAACTTCAATTTGTTGTATTTTCTTAATACTTTTATATGAAACCATTATTAAAGTGTACTAGCTACAGTATGAAGTCGCCAACTGCAAATTGGTTGTACAGTCAACTACAAAGAGATGTATCCATGTTAGGCTTACAAAATGAAGTAAATTTTCATTTGCCACAATGAACTACCCTTGGTTCGTGACATTTCTAGTAGCAATCAAACTTTATATTATCATCGACTCGTTTAATATGCAACAATGATGTGTCCCACTACTTTTCCTTAGGTGATACATAATAATAGCATTTAAAATGAATCGAATATAGTATAAGATTTGGTGGATACTGAAAATGTCACAAAGTAAGGGTAAATAATTTTTGCATACTAAAAGTTCCTTCATTTTGTAAGACTAACATGGATACATCTCTTTGTAGTTGACTGTACATTGATTGTTTCATGGTCTAACTACGAACTACATTCTTATAAAAACAACAGTTTAGGCTAAAATAAAGTAACTAAATAAACATTATAACTTTCAACGTTTATAATATAAGTTGTTACAAGAAGTTTTATGTTGCTTAAGTTCGTTAGAAAGTTTTTAAAAGACCAGTCCCAAAACATTAATTTACACTAATTAAAAATAACAACAATACTTATGAAATTTCGTTTACTTTAATAATTAATCAAACGAAATGTTTAGGTTTTATAGATTTCCGGAAATTTTGTCCCTACTTGTACTTTGTGCTTCAAAGCATCTTGTTGTAGGCAATATAACTAAATGTTATAACTTTTCTAATACCTAAGCTAAGTAGGTACGTACAAATTGGCATTGCCAGAGTAGGTGCTATGATTTATAACTTTCAAACTTTATCCACAATATAAATTTCACACTTGTTATTTATTTATTATTTATTTATTTATTCGAACACATGTAGGTTACAATGCACAGATCTTATTGTGTAAAAGAAGTTTCACTACACACCCTGGCAGGGCACTTGTCGCTTGTGCGAGCATGCTTTATAGTTATATATACAATATTCTTGTTATTATTTTAATATAGTCATTTAAATTATAATATTATACAAGTTTATAATAAAACACACAGAATGAATCTAAAATTACTTGAGTTGAAATACTTCTTCATGTGAAAATTTTAAATCGAATACTAAACAATTTATTTTGTTTATAATTTCAGTATGAATATTAATTTTATATGACGATATTTTGATAATAAAGATTCGATCTGTATCGACCGCAAATTTTTGCCTCATAATTGCTATGACAATTGCCAACTTTTCCCGGGGTCGACCTTTTGACAATTTTCAATTTTAAGTTATTTACTACATTAATTGGTTAACATTTCTGTTTTTGTTTCCAGAAATGATGGCCATGAACGGCATGGTGCGTCGCGGAACATCTTCCAGCTGCATCAGTCGGATGAACCGTGGGACATGTTCATCTTGCGCTTCAGTTCGACGCGGGGGCCTCGCATGCCACATGCGCACTCCGGCCCCGCCTGTTCGGGCCCTATCTGTTAGACCAAATTTTAACTGAACAAATATAATGTACTGTGAACATCTAGTCAAGGTTGAACCGTGGGACATGTTCGTCTTGCGCCTCAGTTCGACGCGGGGGCCTCGCGTGCCACATGCGCACTCCGGCCCCGCCTGTTCGGGCCCTATCTGTTAGACCACATTTTAACTGAATTTTACTATAATGTACTGTGAAGATCTAGTCAAGGTTGAACCGTGGAACATGTACGTCTTGCGCTTCAGTTCGACGCGGGGGCCTCGCGTGCCACATGCGCACTCCGGCCCCACCTGTTCGGGCCCTATCTGTTAGACCACATTTTAACTGAACTTTACTATAATGTACTGTGAAGATCTAGTCAAGGTTGAACCGTGGGACATGTTCGTCTTGCGCTTCAGTTCGACGCGGGGGCCTCGCGTGCCACATGCGCACTCCGGCCCCGCCTGTTCGGGCCCTATCTGTTAGACCAAATTTTAACTGAACAAATATAATGTACTGTGAACATCTAGTCAAGGTTGAACCGTGGAACATGTTCATCTTGCGCTTCAGTTCGACGCGGGGGGCTCGTGTTCCACATGCGCACTACGCCCCCCCCTGTTCGGGCCTTGTCTGTTAGACCACTTTTTAACTGAAAAATCATAATGTATGACCTGTGAAGATCTAGTCAAGGTATAGTTTATATCCACCTATACAAGGCCAATTTTTTCCAAGTGTTATTTAAAACTATAAATAAGCTGTACAGTGACCTAAGGAACCTCTATAAAGTACACACACTAACTTGGCCATCATTACAACCACTCAAAAATATATTAAAAATACATAATAAAAACGTCTGAAAATGTATACCTACTTTTTTAGACACGTTAATTAAATGTCTAGGGAACTGTTTTTGAAATAAGGATCAAGGATTTCCACGTTTAATATTTAAATAACTTCTGAATCTCCAGAACAATAAATATTTGTTATGTAAATATATAATTAGACGCATTCATGAAAATAAAGTGAAAATTGAGTTAAATAAGTCCGCGTAGCTCCAAGCTACGGACGTAGACATATCTACGAGTTTTGACTTAGTGCCAGCAAATAAAGTAAAATTGCGCCCACGGAATGCGAGATTACATTATGCCTTTATACAAATTGTCTCCGGGGGTAATGAACTATGAAGTCAAATGTACTACTGGAGTTAAAATTTCGCATTTTTTGTATTAAAAGCTACGACGTAACCATTACTTGTCCAATGCCGAAGATACTAAAGACATATATTGGCATTCAAAAAATGATTTTAATATATTGTGTTGTTTGAGAGTTTGAAACTTCAATCGAAAATTTGTGCGAAATGAAACTGGCTTATAAATATTGTCAGATGTTTTGCAATTACCTTATTATAACTAAGAAAATAAAGTGCAAGAGTGTGGTCCCTAATGGTGGTCGCATCACTCCGCATCGACCGCGCCGGGAGAATTTTTGTAAAGGAAATCTTTTCCGATTCGAACGATTCAACTCCGGTAAGTGTGCGAGGTTTCGTGAGATTTGATATAAAAAATTCAAAATTCGATTCGTTTGGCGCGGTCGATGCGGATAGATGTGCGTTGATCATTACATCGAACACTTTGTTCGTTAGTGGTAAACTTGCGAACAAAACACAAGTTGTCGCGTATCATGCAACGCAACAAATAACTTCAATCAAAATCAAAGATTCGCAAAGAATGCTCCTTTGCACTAAACGATTCGTGAAATTTAGATTCATTTTTGTAAATAAACGGCATACGTTATTGTATTTACTTTGGCTAAGCGAGGCGCGGACGCCGGCGCGTAACCGCAGCTACTCCCTGAAGAAGATCCTCGTACAGGATCGAAACGCTCGGCACGAAGCCGAAGTAAATACAAGTGAGTTTATGCCGTTTATTTACAAAGAACAATGCTCCTAGTATGAAGTACATAAAAACTCGTCAATGAGCCAATCGTTTCGCCTTCACGACGCTATTCACTGGATTCTTTAGTGTGATAATATTTATAGTTTGTCGTAAAATATGTCCGTCGAAGCCTACAGCCGCACCGACTAGGGTGTCATGGTTACTGCGTTCAGCCAGGAATAGAATTTATAGCCACAATTCAGCTGAATTATATTAAGAGGCTACTTATTATCATTGAGTAAAGTCTGATATGGGAACTGAGATTAAATTGTAAAAATAGATTTAATATCTTTCTGTATTTAAAATTGTTATTATTAATTCTGTTTTCTATAAAATGTCAGTATATTGTAACTTGTAATATCCATCACTGTAAAAACATTTATGGGTAAGTTACATTTTGTTCAATCGTTGTTGAACTGAGATTTTTAACAGAATTTAAAATTCGACTGTTTTTTATATAAAAAATTATTCAATTTCTCACTATGTGCTGCTCATAATTCATAAGTTCTTTTTGGAGATAATTTTATATGTATCAGATAGAACAAATACAATACCTGTATAATAGGATTTTTATATGTAGAAGCGACAAACAGACACACGGCTCGCCGGTAGCAAGGCGCCACAGCTATCGCTATTATTGCAATCTGCAAGAACAGTCTTACTGACGATGCATTCCGGTCCTTATATAATTTTTAATATCCTTCCTGAATGAGGAAAATACTTAGAAGTTCCTATAGGAACTTATTTTGTAATTTCTTGAATCAGATATGTTCGAGTGGGTTGTCTGGCCAAGTTCATTTTATGACAAAACATAAAGCCGAAATGTCCCTATTAATTCGTGTCACACCTTCTCGGCGCGTAATAAAATGGCTCAAAGATTCTTATATACTCGTAATAATATTAATATCGACAAATTTGTCCAATATTAAGCGAAAGATAAACGAAAAACTTATGTATTAAGAAAAGGGACGGTTGTCTATTATCTAAGTCAAGGAAACAATGTTAATGAAACTATTATTAATAAATATTGTATAAAGAAAGTTGTTGAATTTTTATTATCTACTACTTTTGTAGAGCTAGTTCACACATCCTTAGTAAAAATATAAATGCGATGTAACAGCTAAAAGAAACAGGTTTGTATAAATTTTCACAAGTTGTAAATAGACTTTGTTTTTTTGGTAAATATCCAAATTAGTGGACCATTTTAAAATGTCAGTTGATCTACAGTCTACGTATATTATATTTTTTTAACTGTATTTTTTTTAGGGCGGTAAATGCCTTTATTGAGAAAAACAAACTAACAATTCTACTGCTGCTACTAGATTTTTATAAAATCTATGACTTAGGCCCTGAAATAACCCTGAAAACCACTAGACGCAGCTAGTGTTTTCTTCTATATTTATAATACCATTTTTTTTTCTTAGTCTATACTGTCCCACTGCTGGGCAAAGACCTCCCCCATATCCTTCCATATGTGACACTTATGTCCCTGTCTTGCGCCGCCTCAGGCCAGCTGGTATTATACGAGTCCAGGTCATCTCTCCAGGTATTATAATACCTATATTATACCTATATAGTTTTACATAAGGTGCATTACCGCAATACTACCCGTTGGTAGACTTCCTTTGCAGGAGGTCGACTAGGTGGGTACCCCAACAGTGCCAGTTATTTACCGCCTGAGCAGTGACGTGCTAACATTACTGTGCTTCAGTAGGAGGGCACTGTAGCTAGTAAAATTACTGGGCTAAAGAGTCTTAACATCTTATAACTCTTGAGTGAGAAGCGTTGGTGCAGTGCACCTAGAATTGCACATCATAGTGGAATTCTGGGTAGCATTGTACTGATTATGGGCAGCGTTATCTCTTAACATCAGGAGAGCGTCTTGCTCGTCTTCTTACTTCTCCACATAAAAAAAAAGTACTGCATCTACCGGCTAGAGTAAACCATAATATAATTAATTCTAAGGAATAGAAAAAAAAAACGGCGTTTTGCTGTTTATAATTTTTATTTTTAAGTACTTTTTTTTATAATTTTGTTTCGCTGTTGACATTTCCTTAAGCCAACACGGTCACCTGTTAATTAAGTAAAGTAATTACCAAAAACACCCGGCGAGGGATTTAGTAAAACATTTTCTCATACGAGAAGTGGATTATTTTCGCTATAATTCTTTGAAAAAACTCCGCCCTGATTAGATGAGAGCCTGATTAGAGAGAGAGAGCACTAAATAGGCAAATGTGAAGTAAATTTAACATAAATGGTGGGCTAATACCCGCTTGCAACGCAGAAGGTTGCGGGTTCGATTCCCGCATGAGACAAATATTTGTGTGATTCACTGGTATTTGTTTCTGGTCTGGGTGGTTTTCAATATCTATAAGTATGTATTTACAAAAGAAAAGTATAGAAGTATTATATCCGTTACCCTAACCACCATAATACAAGCATTAAGTTGCTTAGTATGGGGTTAAGTGGTGCTGTGTGAAATGTCCTGAAAAATTAATTTATTTATTTATTTTATGCTGAAGGCTCTGTAGGTTTAATTCAGAATTTAACATTTTAAACTCAAGTTTAGGTCAGTACCTAATTCTGCTTTAGAGAGGTAACATTATAATATTATTATAAGCGTACATAATACCTAAACTTTCGTATTGAGTAGTTAAATGCAAAATCAGACAATTTATTCCTTTCCCTTGAAACTTTCTATTTACCTATGAAAAATATCTCAATAGATATCATATTAAGTATTGAGAAGGCGTACGTAGAGCATGACATACGCCTTCCTAATATAATCTGAGTTCCTTGGTCTTAAAACTCGATAGCACTAACATGGTACGTAAGTCTTTTAAAATTCTCACCCCTTGTATTTATCAACCTCCTTTTTTCCATTCTTCCAATTACCTTCTAGCACAAAAGGCAATAGGCACAACGCTAGAGCAGTTTTCTTTTCAAGCTGAAATAAAAGAATGATAAAAACAAGGAAAAAGAATGATTAAAACAGTTTAGGTGCTTCCTCTTTTATTTATTTAATCGTGAGGTTTGACAGGATTTCGGGAGTGACGAGGATTGCGTGGCTCTGTGACATCCCGGTAATTGGTTCCCTTATTAAGGTAGATTGGAAAGTCTTAAATTGAACTTAGCTTTTAAAACAATCCAAGACAACGGACTCGCCGATAAGAATTAAATGTACGCAGAAATTGTTATCAAACTCCTAAAGGCTTTGAACGATTTATTAGAAATCATTTGTGTATTCGGTAGTAGTACCTACCTAGTGGTAATCTTTCTAATATTATAAACGTGACAGTTTGTAAGAATGTATGGATGTCTGGATGTCTTGATGTCAGGTTTGTTACTCTTTCACGCCTAAACAGGTCAACCGATTGAGCTGAAATTTGGTATAGAGATAACTTAGAGACCCTGGAATAACACATAGGCGGTACAGCGGGTAAAACCCCTGGGCATAGCTAGTATTATATTTTATAAGTAGTTTTAAAAAAATATTGACTAACGTCAACTTCTCTGGTAACTTCCTTAGTCCTTAACGATAGTTAAACATAATTATAATGAACGTGATAAACATAAAATCAAGCTTTTAAAAACATTTACGTAAGCTCCGCTCTCCTTTGATTGAAACCTAACAAATAAAAGTCCGAGTAACGGCAGGCACTATAAATATATTCTAAAAGAATAAGTTTCAAAGCGCCTCAAGTTTGCACAAAAGGACTTTTACCAACAGTTATCAGACTTTATTCGCGCTGAAAGAATTTACTTAGGTCTTGTTAGCAACTAACCTATTGACCTGAATACCTACATTGGTTCTAAAAGCCAGCTTGCTGATCTTCTTTTAACAAGGGTAATATGACCTAGATGGGTAATGAGATGACTAGCATTTACCTACTTCTCGTTGAATAAGGTGTTTAGCACCCGTTCTTATAGCTTACTCATGTGTACTTGATCAACGTTTGGGCTTAGAAATGTTCTTATCTGTCTCGCTTCTCAAAGATTAACTTTTACAAATAAAAGTGGGCGCTACCCCGTGGGCAAGATGCGAAGAACTGTGAAAGTGATACTTGATGCTTTATTCTGCAATATATTGTGTAAACTGCGAATAAATATGATATTAAATCAGGAAATGTCGCACATACGAGTATAGGTGGAGGTGGGCTAAAAATCCTTAAATTTATTATTAAAAATAATCACTTATCGTGTCTACTATAGTGAGCTGCTAATTGATTTCTTTTTAAATACGTTCTGATTTTACCCACTTTTTCTGGAGAATTTCTTCCCCCCTTTCCTGACCCCTTCCTTCCTTTACTTCCTGACTTATTTATTCGTAGGCTACAATGTCAAAGTGGGTTTGAAGGCGAATGACCCTTGTCTAAAAATATGTTTTGCCTTTTCAAATGTGGTTAGCTACGAGGAAACGCTTCCACAGAATATTTTGTTTGGGGGTAAATTGCGCCCAGTGCAGCGGTTTTACCCGCTGTTCTATCTCGCTATCTCTATACCAAATTTCAGCTCAATCGGTCCACCCGTTTATGCGTGAAAGAGTAACAAACATACATCCAAACATCCATACATTCTTACAAACTTTCACGTTTGTAAGAGAATGTATGGATAATATTATTAAGGCACACGCAGGTTTCTTGAAAGTTCTTGAGGGGGTATATCGACATCCTATGTCATCAAAATCTGTCAAAAGCAACCTAAATTAGCTTACCTAGTTCACCTAAAGTGATCGCCAGGCACTGTTAGACCAGTCCAGTAGCAAGAGACCCCCTAAGTACATACTTTATACGTGACCACTTGTGTAAGGCATTCCGTACATCATCAGGGACTTAGCTTAGGGAGGTCCCAGGCACGTGTATCGTTGGTTTCGTACTTGTCATAAGATAGTCGTTAGGTCACGTCAGCTTTCGGGCGACTTATGTCTCTCAGCACTTAATAGATATTGTGTCACAACTTTTGTATCGACCGCGTTATAAATATGTAATTTAGAACAGTAGGTGCCGTAAGTATGGAATTTAGAACAACCTCTAACTTTAGTAAATGGAACAAATACAGATACCTACATATTATATTATTCGCTCACATGGGACATGGGTATACAAGTTTACAGGTATTATTGTTAAAAAAATATAAGTAGGTACTTCATGTCTCACCGTCAGGCATGCAAAATTTTATAATGCTTAAATAATTAATTTGATTATTATGGTTAAAATTAAAATTAACAAAAGGAAATCACACTCTCAGTTTCGGCTCTTTCGGCGATTTTGAACCTTGTGTTTAGTTGAACTACATGTCAGCTAATAAAATATAATACTCAAAATACTTAGATTAAAAGAAAATGGGAAGATGCGCCATAGCGCTATCGTTGCTATGCCATACTTGGGCCTGTTGGATCGGAAAGTGTCGGTTGCCGCACCGACTCGCGCCGTAGTAAAATAGTAACACTAATTTTCCGTTCTTAAATAAGGCCCATGGGCCCAATTGAAGCGGTCCATGTCAGAAACGTCAATACCGCATCTTCGTATGTTTTGAAATCTATGTCGAAATATGATCAATCGTCTTTAAAAAAATCTAGGACAAGCAAATTTGTTTGGAAGCTTCAAAGGACCGTCCCATGTACATTTCCCACAGTTCACACAAATGCAAACCTAATATTGAATATTATAATAATAATTAATTATTATAATAATTTCCTGAAGTCTATTGAAATAGGAACTTACGAAAAAAAGAACAGAATCACCAAAAGCTGTGGCCAGCAAGTCCAATACGCAACATTTATTTATTTAGTTTTTATTGGGCCGTTTCCAGTTGTGCAAAGAACTTTTATGGGTCAATAAAATGGCCAGTCTTTCAGGCATAATTGATATTTACGACTATGTTCACTCGTTGTTGACACGGGAAAATTCCCGTGAAACAGAAATATTGAGCCATTTTTTTTATACAACGAAGTAAGAAGACGAGCAAGACGCTCTCCTGATGGTAAGAGATAACGCTGCCCATAATTAGTACAGTGCTTACCCAGTTTTTTACAAAAGTAAAATTCTGGGTGCACTGCGCCAACGCTTCTTACTTGAGAGTTATAAGATGTTAAGACTCTTCAGCCCAATTTCACTAGCTACAGTGCCCTCCTACCGAAGCACAGCAATGTTTGCACATGGCTCAGCCGGTAGAATAACTGGCACTATTGGGGTACCCACCCACCTAGTCGACCTCCTACAAATAAAGTCTACCCCCGGTGCGTGCATTTACGCTTTGCTAAGATATTGAATATCCTCTAATACCTAGTGCCCTGGAAAATGTTCTCTTTCAAGCCGAAGTTGCATCAAATATCCTTGGACAGGTGCCATAAATCTACGAGATCTGCTACCTTTTTATGAAGCTCACGGTTTGATTTATTTAAGCGAAACCATACCTACGAGGAATAATTTAAGTTACTGCTGACATTTATGATTGAATTACTCAAATTATTTATATATGTAGATATGAAAATAATCTCGTATAAAATTTTATTAATATCGACATCATGGTCATCAGCCTACGTCACTGCAGCTGCTGTATATAAGCCTCCATGACACTACCCTGTCCTCAGTCTTTCTCCTCAACCGCTCCCGGCTGCCCACCATATTGTCGCTCCATCTTGTCCATGGACGCCTTCCATGAGGTAGGTAGGTATGAGAAATTATGTACGTAGCTGTAATGTTTATACTTCAAAACCATTGAAACGATTCAGCTGAAACATTTACACATCATGGAATCTAGATTTTTAAAAAGTTAGTTATCTAAATAAGTGAATTTTAAAAGAAATCAAGCTCGCTTTTAATAAGTGAGAGGACGAGACGCGTCTTAATTTTTACCTTGACAAGACCGATTTTGGTATATTTTCCAAATGGGTTAGCTGTCTTCGAGTAATTGATAAAAAAAGAAAGGATTGATGAATAGTATACATTTCCCTCTTCTTTGAAGTTGATTTAAAACTATAATTTCATAGGACACTTTCAATCAGTGAAACTTCGCTGTACATTTAGTAGATAAACAAGTATTTACCCTTAATTTGACCGCACGCTTAGAAAGTTAAGGCCACTCTCCTAATTAAACAAAATGTAGGGTGCCATCGCTTTTTCAAAACGTGCGGTCCATTAATTAACCCCAAGCTTCCGGAAAGGTTATCTTGACTATTAAACAGAGCCTAAATGAACCAGATTTAAATATTAAACAGATTTCACGAATTTCTAAGGAGTAAGGAATAATTCATTAAATGCCACCATTTTGATATCAATGTCTCATACTATAAGGCTTTCATAGCATTTTGCCTAATTTGAAGTTTATTTTTCTAAAGTTCAAGAGAATTTGCAATAGTGTTAAAATATAGTTAGATTTAATACCTACCAAACGTAAAAGTCTTTTGGTCAAAATCACTAACGCCTTATTAGGCTAAGGTTTAATTTAGGTAGTTAAATCTTAAAATAACTATCAAAATACAGCTGAAACCGAGAACAGATATAATTGAAATTTAGGCATATTTTATACATAATACCTATAGGTTTTTGGACGTAAACACCGCTAAGAAATCATAACTTTACAGGAGGGAAGCTGCGAGCTTAAGCTAGTCTCTTAACATAAAGTAACTTTAGTTAAGCAAAATATATAAAGTTATGAATCAAATTACGTGAGATGTGCTCTTTAAAAATTAGATATTCTATTAATTTTCAGTCAAGCATGATAAAAAACTTGTATACAAAGTTTAATTAAACGCGACGATTGGGATGGAACATTCAAAAGTAGCTTCTTCGAGTTATTCTTAGTCTCAATGGGGGATCGGACAAAAAAAAATTGTCCATGGTGGAGATTATTAAAAAATATTGGATAAGTATTTTTTATTTGTAATTTTAATTAAAAAAACGTGTGATTTACAACGCCCTAAAGTTACATGGAAAGGGTCGTGACGTCATACATGTGTGCTCGAGTCGATACAAATTGCACACACATAATATGACGTTACGCGTCATCACCGAAAAACTTATAAACGCTTTATCTCAGCTATTTTTTATTTAATTCTCAAACAAAAAATACGTATCGAATATTTTTTTTATAATAAAAACTACGGACTAATTATATTTTAATGTTTTTGACCTTGTACGATCCCGTATTGTCGCCTAGAGGCGTTGCAAATACTCGATACTGCTCTTATTTTCTCCAAATAGCTGAAACTATACCACTTGCGGTGTTACGCTACACCGTTGGGAGCTCAGTGAATTAATTCAAATAGTAATTGGGCAATTCTATCTCAATACAATTGATCACGTGGGTATTCGTTGCGTTGCAATGTTTCTTAATTAATGTGGTTTCAGAAATAGCCTATTTGGTGAAATACTTAGCCTTAAGATAAAACAAATATTATTACGTATACGTATTTGCTTTTTCTACTGTTCTTTTTTGCAATAAAACTTTTTATGTGATTGAGATCAATTTAGAATAACTGTACCTAGTGGGGACGATATTATTAGGTAGTACGTTTGTTATGTAATATGTACTCGTATTTGCTAAAAAATCAGTCTAACCAAAAGCATTTATCCTTCAAAATCGGTTAAAACTGCGTGAAAAAGCTCTCCACTATGTCCATTACTCACATTTGGGTCTATTCACTGTAGAAATTGGAATTCCTAAAACGTAGGTATTGTTTGCGCATTTTGTCGACGTTTATCTTTTTTCTGTCCCTTTGTGATTTATGATTGTGCCTTTCTTTTAAAAGGACCGTTGATTATATTTGTCACAGGCTTCAGCGCACCAGAAATGTGTAGTCTTCGTAATTAGTACTAACGGAGTCCATTATTGTTTGGCTATCTTGATTTTGTTAAGGGAAATTAATAAATTCTGATGAAAATTAAAAATCTTCCTATTGCCCATACAAGATAAGATAATATATTCTTATCTCTTTATTGGGACCAAAATAATACAATTATACTTACAATTAGACAAGCAGCAGGAACAATGCCATCTGTAAACTGTACTGTAAACTTACCTATTACTGGCCGCGTGGACAGCCTAGCCCCCTAGAGCGCTTAGATACTCGTAGAGAGTTAACATATCGCGCTCCTAGATTTTTTTTATATAAATTGAGCGGCAAACAAGCAGACGGCCCGCCTGATGTTGAGCGGTTA
The DNA here is from genome assembly GCA_947507615.1 of Hemithea aestivaria. Lineage (NCBI taxonomy): Eukaryota > Metazoa > Arthropoda > Insecta > Lepidoptera > Geometridae > Hemithea > Hemithea aestivaria. The sequence goes on along the minus strand of OX382332.1, from coordinate 12,408,698 downwards.
CCGCCGCCTATTGACCCTTCCAACACTAGAGGTTTTAATACTCCAGTAATTGAAATATATAGTTTTTGTTATCACAAATTACTAAACAAATAACAAAATCAATTGGTTAGTATTTTATTTTTTCGATAATTGTCCGCAATGTAACCACGTAGCTTCCAATAACAATAATACTTAGCTTGAATAGCTTACATAAAAGTTACAAATTTTCCTTTAAAGGTTCATTATTCGTAACTAAAGGAAGGCAGCTTGCCTTTATTAGGTTAATATAATTAATACAGGACTTTAGCCCTGAGTTGTCCGGCTCAGAAACGATTGAAACTTTAGGAAGGGCGAAGGGTTCCGTAAGGTAGCCCTTGAATATCTTTGCGGAAGGGATGTACATGAATTTGTTTGTTACGTAATTCGTTTTCTTCGTTAAATTTATTTACGTGCCTGTATTTTGTGGATCTGTATGAGTTCATTACGAGGCTTAGAGGTAGAATTTATTTTGCCTGCTAAAAAGTAAGTAACGTAAAACTAAGCTAGCCTATATCTCGATTTTCAGTTCAATCGGCGCAACCTTGCGTACAGATACCTCTGTATTCCTTGTTACTACAAAGATATACACATTCATACACATTTATAATATTACTTAATAGGGCTGCAAGCAGATAATGTAAGTACATACTCGTACATATTCAATAGGTACGCAGTTCTATACTACAATGCGCTGCACTTGTCATCCAGGCTCTTAAGATGTCAAGTCCCCTAAGTCTAATTATATTTCCTACCTTCCAATCGGAGTGATTGACGGTTCACCTGTTGAATGGATTCTGTTTTTTTCTGATTTGTTACGCTGAAATATAAAACGTTAAATTAAATACCTATCTCTATTTAACGTTTACCCAACCCAATTATGTAGTAATTAATTGAACTGAATTGTTTAAAAAAATAAATTTAGAGTTCAGTGTAGTTACGCTATGAAAATATATAATACTCCCGCTAATATAATTAAACGGTTTAAACAATAGATACTTAGTTCAGATTGGATGTACGGATTTGATGAGATTTTCAATTAAAGTGAACTATCCCTGAAATAACACATTGAGTTACTCGTACCTATTCATTTAAACGAACGTTCTATTTCAGAAAATTTTATTCAAAATATACAAGAGTATTAAAATAAAATAACGAGTTTTTGAGCTTGGTTCCAGGGTGTAAAGCCTTTTGCTAGGCAATGCATAGTAATGAATAATGTATTTATGAGTGTTTGATGAGTTATTCTATGAGGAGGATCACGTGGTGTCACACATAAGCCTTTTAATTTAGGTACAGTTTATGTTTCTTAAGTAAGAAATAAGAAACGACATGGCGCTCGCCTGCAGGGCTATGATGCGCACGTCGACAAAATGTCGTATGAAAATTGATTTAATGTGAATAATACTCTATGTGGCTGTCATAAAGTCGAAAATTACACACCAGTGAGATCATTTTGACATAGGAGTTTTAACAACAAAATCATTTCACTGGTGCGTAAATCTCGACTTTATGCCAGCCACTTAGAGTATTATTCACATTAAATCAAATTTCACGCGACATTATGTCGACGTGCGCATCATAGCCCGCTGGTGTTAAAAGGTAACGCTTGCCTGTTACAGTTGCAGTATTAAAAGGATCTATCACTTATCTGCTTGTCATTCAAATACATAATATATCTTTCCTTAACTGAGGAATTTCCTTGGCCATCTTACCTTTTCATCCGGATTTAATCGCAGAATATTAGGTAGGTAGGTACTGTTTAATTAATATTACTGAATACAAGCTAGATGCTCTCCCGATTATAAAAGATAAAGCTGCCCATCAGTACTATGTGTCTAGGTGCACCATGCTTCTTACTCAGAGGTCATAAGATGTTAAAATTCTTCAGTCCTGTAATATCACCAGATGCAGTGCCCTCTACAATGTTTGCACATCTCTGCTCAGGCGATAAAATATCTGGCACTTTTAGCCGATCTCCTACAAAAGATAGATAGATAGATAATCCTTTATTGAAACACAAAAATGTACAAAAACAACTTACAACTATAATATAAAACTAAGTGTTACAATTGGCGGTCTTATCGCTAATAGCGATCTCTTCCAGACAACCGTGCAAGGAGAGGAGAGCAATTGTAATTCACATGGGTTAGGTGGTGTGTTTAAATTTACAAGATACAAGGTGTTTAAATACTTATTATTTATAAAAGATGTCTAAGCCAGGCAAAAATATATGCCATAATTACCATAGAAGACTAATATTATTATTAAGGTTTTAGTTCAAAGAATTTTTGCCGCTTCGAACGTATCTGATCTATAGTGACGCCCACTTGGGTTATAGTTCAGCCCCTTCACTTCCTTCACCCGTAGTTTCTAGGAACTTCCAGATCTTCAAGGGGGTGATTTGTTGTATCCCATCGGGAAGCATCATTAGTCGTATTACGTGGATACTTCTTTTGAACTCATCAAGAACTACTACTAAAAAGACAGCATGACCAACTAGAATTAAGTAAACAAAAACGAAAATTATTAAAACAATCCCAAACAGTTTATTTGTTCGTAGTAATCGAGTTACAAACAATTAAGAAGTTCACTGCAGTTCAGTTACACTGTTAACTTATTACTTATTACATTGTCATTGTAATGCTGAGAATCACTAATTTTGTTGTGGAATATTTTAAACTCAATTTATGTTTAAGAAATACTAATTGAAACATCAAACAAGTTTGCATGTAAAGTTTAAAATTAATTTATAACTTACGAGGGCTTGCCCTTGTATACGCTTTATCCTAAAAATATATATATTGTGGTAAATTAAAGACAGTATTTACATTATATTATGAAACAACATATTTTATGACATACTTAAGGTTGAAGAGCCGTATAATGACATTGATTTGTAGATTTTAAGATACATTGATTTCTACGTATACAAGAATGTATGTACAACATTATTTTAATATAAGGGTTTCTTTAATATTTCCATATAATATATTATAATTTCCAACATAATTTGAACTATTTACAATTTGAAAAGAATAAGAGCCGGTACACACTAGGCGTTTACAGCGCATTGAGCGCGCGCTTTCGCTGGCTATGACTTTACGCATGTAAAACGCGCGGTGAGAATTTGAACCTCCATTACAGTTCTTTATTAGCACACGCCCAAAGCGCATGCAAAACGCCTAATATATATACGGTATATTCCAATATGCATCAATTAATTGTATTTATGGCAGTGATTAAGACTGATTGTTTCGTTTAAGAACATTGACACAGACCGAACTGGCCGGGTAGGTACATTTTAAAATTCCGTTTTGAACATCGTTATCAACATAAATACACAAATTTATCTAGTCACCTACCAATAATTCTGATTTATTATATACAATATAAAAGTTAACTAATTATAAGATAATATACGAATCGGACCTAAATAATTTCAGTTGTTTGTAAAAAAACAATGGTAGAGTCTTCATTCAAATGGATTTGACTAGAATTTTGAGCAAAATCAATGTTGTGATTTAACACATTCACTGCGTTATGAAGTCAAAAAGTCGCCTTATAATAGGTGCGGCAGTCAAAATTGTGCCCATTCGGTCTGACTACTCAAAGCAAATTTCCTCGAAAAGACCGAACATAAAATCACATACTTAATGTGTAACGTGTTAAAGATATGCAAGACTTAGTGAAAGTCCGGAGCTAAGAGAAGTCTGATCTCACAGAGAGCGCTCTCGCCGGCAGCGTAGCCTGGGTTCCAACTAGCTTCAGCTGCCGAAGTGATATGCAATTAGCACAGGCCCCCTTGTCGGAGTTCCGACATCGGCATCCCAGCGATCGGCGTGGCCCCGTTCCGTTGATCACCACTTTCTCTGTAACGAACATATTGATATGTTTAAAAACAAAGAAAATTATTAAAGTTAAGGTTGAGACCGACTTCTGACATCGTTAGAGTTTGGGTGGTAATTTTAAATACTAACTCACTAGGTTGGCGCGACAACCCAAAAGTCTGTTTTGACTACCCAAAATAAGAGCCTCCTGCGCTAGTCCTACCCTGTGACACCTTTGGCCTATTTTATAAATACACTAGCTGCGTCCGGTTTGTACTATGTGTAACAAATATTCAACCAAACATCCAAACATTCTTACAAACTTTCACGTTTATAACACACTCTATCAATTTTCACGTTTAGTAAGTAAGAAGTTTAAATGGAAAGTAGTAAGAAGATTAATACTTTAATATTTTTTTCATACAAAAGTGTCTTTGAGGTTCATTTGAATAAACGCATTTTGAGTGGAATTATTTACGAGATGAACTATATCGAAGAGCTTCCTTTAGGGTCGTTGAAAAGTCACGTCCTTAAAACATCGTTACCGGTCAGTCACTCTTGTCCTTTTATCAAATCGTTCTCGTATCACCGTAATGTTTGCTAAGCTTCCTGTTACATACATTTTCCCGACTCATAAATAACGATGCTGATGCCGAACTTTCCGCGGTTATTGACCGCTCTTTGATGTACAAAGTTAAACCTGTCCTAATCCCATACTATATGAGTACATTCGAAGTTCGTGAATTACGTGTTCATATCACTTATTGCCAGGTTAATAACATATTTCTCACTTCCTGTATGCCTAAACTATACTAGACAAATTATTTGTGACCTATATAATGAGTGTTTAAAGGTTTCGTAGTAACTGTAACGGTGTGTGAACTTCAAATCAAGGAGAGACTATCGTCGACTGTGCAAATTGGAATTTTGAAGTTCTTTGGTCTAGGAAAGAGCACTCTATGAAGAGACTCGTTGTGCAGGGTCCAATTGAAGGGAAGAGAGCTCGCGGTCCTTCTCCAACTCGCTGGACTGACCTCATCAAGAAGGCCACAGAGACATCTATGACCCAGTTCTCTCGCAATGCTATTAAACACAAAAATGGCGTCGCATCGCTAAATCCATCGGAAAAATCCAAGCAGAAGACCGAACATCAGAGCAACCACGACCACTCTGACAAGAGTGTACGACTTAGAAGAAGAAGTGACTGTAAGTCATTGGTCATTTAGAGGTTAAACTCCAGGGGTTTTCCAAATTATACAATGTAAATAACTAAACTGTCAATGTAAATAAAAACATGATCAAATTTTCCTTCCACTTGTGTTAATTATAATAAAACTCAGATTTTCTGAGATTATTAGATTGCTTTGTACGACAAGATCGTTGGTTTATGTCTAGTTTGTTGTATAAATTAAGTTAACTTGGTATGCAATGAAAAGCTATTACAAGCTTTTATTTACTTTCATCTGTCTGTTATCTGTCTGTCTGTCTGTAATCAAATCTTGTGAGTTTAATTTGACCCACTTCCCATTTTCCGATTGAGCTGAAATTTGCATGTATAAATCGGATGACAATGCATTATGGAGCTGATTTGATGACGGAGCTGGAAGGTAGCCATAGGAACTCTGTAAATAAACGACGTAACCCCATCGAGTTTGGGTTTATTTGATTCGGCTTGACGAGTATTTTGGTGCTAGATGGTAATAATAATAAAAGCTTGATTTTAAAAGGTATTTTTTTAAAAATCACGTGTTATAGTGAAAACGTATAAAATAGGTATTTTGTACGCGGTGTTAGAATACCTTTTGTAGAGTAACTAGTACTAAAAGCAAGCTGTAATGTGTAACGTGTAGCCGCAATCCGAGTGACGTCAAATGAACCGTGTCGGCCTGACCGAGCTCCCGCATTTCCGGTAAGAACCTGCCACTCCACTTACAAATGAGAAGTTTCAGAACAAAACCCGATAAATGTAGTTATATTTTTTTTGTGTCAAATGCCTTTATTGAGAAAAAACATGCAAAAAATACTACAGCAGTAAAGAACACACGTGAATTAAAGTCGATTATTTATTATTGTTATTTTATTACTATTTCAAGCTTTTGCCCACAGCTTTGCCCACTTGGTGAAATCCTTTTTTTGGCTAAAAAAAATTACGTCATAAAACAAACCTGTGTTCCTAATTTCAACCAATCCATTCAGCGGTTTAGGCTGTGCGGCGATAGATCAGTCTGTCACTCTTTCCTTTATATAATTTCGACTGTAACTCACTTCAAATGTTGGTTGATGTTGTTTTAACAATGATTTCAGATAGTTTTGATGGCCTTCATCAGAAGCTCACGCCTGTAGTATAATTTTCATGTAAAATGTAAATGATTGAGATTTAACACGCATTTTTTTTACAAAATTTTCGCGAAATATCTAAGCAAAACACAACACAATATAAATAGTAATTTTTGAATGAGAATTTAATATTTCGCTCGAACCTTTTTACGAAGTGGAGCATCAACTTAATAGACAAAATCTGTTGCTTCGATGAGGTTCTCAGTAAAATATGAAACGTATTTTATCAGGTTATGTTCAAAAGTTCTTCGAATATAGATTAGGAATCAAACCCAATTCTCCGAAATGTTGTAACCATATCCTTATCCTGATAAAACCCTGGAAGGACTTCTTAGAAAATTACTGTTACATTTAAATAAATGATTTTAGGTTTGAGTTGTATATATTATACATATATAGGTAACTTTTTTGGAAAATGCTTTACGCATACCATGATACCACCCTGAGCCGTAGTAACACTAGTCCAGGGTGGTTATGTGGGACTCCCCGCCGGAGAAACCTGCGGATATACCCACTAAAACCCCGGGGTCCTTCCAGCCGCTGTTCTGCGGGGACAACGAAGGTACGCTCTCGCATTCTTCTCCGTCGAGTTGTTAACCTAGCGATTTCGTGATTTTTTATCTTACTCATAAAATGAAATTGAAGCTGTGTTTTTTTCATCAGTCTAAGCTAGCGTTTGACCGCTTTCTCGCTTACTCTGGTAATAGTGATCATGCGGTCTAAGTAGGTATAGCACGTTTACTTTACCTCAGAGGTATAGAATATTTATTCGCTATAACAAAAAGTTTAGTTGGCAAAAATTGAGATTTTATACTTTTTTAACTTCGGTGGATCCTTGTTAATAGGACTTTAATGCTTTATATCACTATATGTAGAACTGATTTTTCTTATTTTACTGCTTAAAAAGACAGAAAAAGTGGAATTATTATTCACCTCTGAGGTACAGGATTATTCAATTAAAACCTATTCCCTTTTGATTGGAATAACCTCCCGTTATAGTTTTTGGGTAAGTCAAAAACAGTACCGTGTTTCATACATAGCTCTACGGTCCGATCAGCGCAGCTGCAGCGGTGCAGTTTTGTAATATATATACTTTTTTTATACAACAAAGTAAGAAGACGAGCAAGACGCTTTCCTGATGGTTAGAGATAACGGTGCCCATAATTAGTACAGTGCTACCCAGGATTTTACGAATGTAAAATTCTGGGCGCACTGCGCCAACGCTTCTTACTTGAGAGTCATAAGATGATTCTACACCGACAGACAGATGCTACTTATAGATCACGGCTATTTAAAGTGTTCGAGTTTTTGAAGCGAGTAAGTTCGAGCTGGAAGGAATGGGTTGAAATTTGGAATAAGAATAGATTTAATGACGTAGACATTCGCTAAAAAAGGTTTATCCTGCGCGGGTAAAGCCGCTAATTATTTTTTTTTTCACACAGCGCCACCTAACCCCAAACTAAGCAACTTAATGCTTGTATTATGGTGGTTAGGATAACGGATATATAATACTTATATACTTTTCTTTTGTAAATACTTACTTATAATAGATATTGAAAACCACCCAGACCAGAAACAAATACCTGTGGATCACACAAACATTTGTCCCATGCGGGAATCGAACCCGCAACCTTCTGCGTTGCAGGCGGGTATAAGCCCACCGCGCCACAGAGGTCGTCAAATCACACTAATATTATAAAATTCGAAAGTTTGTGAGTGTGAATGTTTGTTACTTCTTCACACCTAAACGGGTGGACCGATTGAGCTAAAATTTGGTATAAAGATAGCTTAGTCCCTGGAATAACACATATGCTACAATACAGCGGGCAAAACCACTGGGCGCAGCTATATAAATCTATAATATACATTTAAAAGGTAATAGGACTATAGTTCAGAAAAGTCATCTCATCAAGTCTCCAGATAAAATGTTCAAGGACAAGTGAATTAAATTTAAAAAAAACCCCCAACGCAACGCTTTCAAAATATGTAATTCGCGGTTTTGTAGTGGCGGCCATCTTGAATTTTAAATTTGTTATAGTGCGTTGTATTCTACTAGTCAAGCCCTTTCATTTGATACCCATATTGAAGGGGTCGTGGAAGAAAAAAGTTATCCGCCATTTTGTAGCGGCGGCCATCTTAGACCGATTTCCACCAAACATGGCTAAGAACACTCTCGACTAACTCTACTTTCAAACAAAAAAAAACTAAATCAAAATCCGTTCATCCGTTCGGGAGCTATGATGCCACAGACATAGGTACACACACAGACAGACAGACACGTCAAACTCATAACACCCCGTCGTTTTTGCGTCGGGGGTTAAAAACAGATCAATTCAAATCCAATTCGATTAAAAGCTACAAAAAGCTTAAAATGAATTCGTATTAGATTCCATTTGAACAAACTCTGTAACGACGACCTTAACTTTTACGATAATTCCTTGATATTCTTACGATAACTTAGATTATTTTGCTCAGATACTTCTCGTATTTAAAGATATAAAAACTTGTACATATCGTGATTTGACTTATTTTAAATTCATGGATTGAAGCTACCTGTAAAAATATATTTATTAAAATAAAAAATAATACATTTTTTTTGGTTAGGCCTACGTTACATCTTGCTTTATGTGTACGCTGTGTAAAGCTAGTGACCCGTTTTTATGGTATCTACAAAACAAAAAAGTGTGCAATATTTTTTAACAATCTACTTGATGGACAGACTCATTTCTTTGGACCTTCCTATTGTTATTTTTCTTTGATAAAAATAAAAAAGGTTTTATTACCAGAAAGGGGCACTCCTTCACAAATGCTGGTCCGCTGGCACGAGCGCGCCGATTTCACGCTTCGCGAACAGAATAACCCGTCCAGGACCTGCCGTAAAACATAATTAATTTTTAACCTTTTTATGCTGCTAATAAAAAGGGCGGAATTTATTTAGAAAATCATGAAAAACCTGTTATTTTAAGCTATAGATCTGAAAAATGAGTAGAGTAGTAGGCTATGTATTATTATAAGTTTTTTTTGCGATCTATTATTTTAGCGATAAAAAAAACTGTACATATTGTAAATTTAAAATCAATGTACATTGATGTTGTTGATTCAAAATAATAAACATGCCGCATTCAGTTACAATAAAGTTGTGCGACAGTCCTAAGCTTGTAAAAGTGTTAAGATTATAGTACGCGGCACAAGTCTTTGGTTTTGACCATAACGGTGATAACCAAAGACTTGTGCCGCGTACTGCAGATGTCAAAAATATGCCTCTATAAATTTTTGGAATTTTCAAAATTATATTAAAAAATAAAATGAAAATTTTCTAATCAACTGTGTTTCTTTAAGAAAGTTTCTCGTACCAAATGGAGGGTATATCGTTATGAGAGTGATCGACGCGAACGACGTGACAAAGTCACGTTGATTAATCACTGTGATTTTTTTGGAACTGGAACGACAGTCACAGTGATTGTAAAGTAACGTTTTTCCCCACCTCTAACACTCATCTATGAAACTTACACCTTATAATATACGCCATAGTGGGATTACTAGGTGTGTTAAGCTATTTTACTTACTAAAGAGCTTATAAGTTATTTCAAGTTCTAAGCTACCTATTATAATCTACCAAATATCAACTAGCGGTAACAAAAACATATCAATACCTTCGCATCATTACATAGTATAAAACGAAGTCATTTCCCGTGTCTGTCTGTGTGTCCCTATGTATGCTTAAATCTTTAAAACTACTCAACGGCTTTTAATGCATTTTAATAGATAGAGTGATCCAAGAGGAAGGTATATATGTATAATGTATAATACATGCATAATATAGTAGAGAACCATACGTAACGAAGTGCGCGCGGGTCCATTAGTTTATAATATTAATAAGATAGGATCTCATAAAGACATTTTTATACAGTCACAAGATATCGCTCAAGATATTTTCCATTAAAACAATTGTCTGTTAAAAGAGGCATTCATAAACGTAGACCAATTAACTCGTTCATTTTAACATCTACACTGATTTTATTGTTCCAATAAACAAGGGCAGACATCAATCTTAAATGGGAGCCAAATTGAACGTGATAATTGATTTTCACAGAAATGTAGGGTAGGTACACACAGAAATTGGTACATTATCTGTTTAAAAGGGTAAGAAGAGTGAAAAGTTCTTTCAAACATAGTTTTAAAGGTTTATTTCGAAAGATATGAGAAATATAAACTTGATACATTAAAACTAGCTTATGCTCGCGGCTTTGCCCGCATGGACAAATCCTGTCTTAGCGGAGGTCTACATCATAAAACCTATCTATGTTCCAAATTTCAACCCAATGCGTCCAGTGGTTTAGGCTGTATGTTGATAGATCAGTCTTCAATCAGTCACTCTTTCCTTTTATATATTTAGAGATTAGAGAAGAAGATAACCTTTTGTAATTTTTTAGCACTCCACGTAAAGCTGGTAGCTTAGAACAGATCGCTCGATAAGTTAGCCTATTTTGAACAATACAATACAATACAATACTTATTATTGGGACAAAAAATTACAAAATAGACTTAAAACTAAATAAAAGTACTAATATTAATGTCCACAATGGGCGGCCTTATCGCTTAGAGCGATCTCTTCCAGGCAACCCACCATCACGTACGTTATATACGGCATTTAATGCCGTATATAACTTTATTTTAAGTCTATTCTTTTAACTTTTGGTCTCTTAGTTAGCTCTGGTTTTGGTAAAGAGTATTGTAATTGTATAAAAACTAAACAGCCAGCTAATAAATATAATGTATCTAATAAATTCAAGTGTCTTGAACTCAGCTCGTTCGCACTTCAGTGTCACTCAGTAGAAACACATTCATGCCTAGTTGGGTTTCATAGCTATAATATCGTGACTCTATCGTGTCTACGAGATAATGCATGGAATATAAATGAGCTATTTACAAAATATCATGTTCGTGGCTTTGGATTTTGTGTTAAACCACATTTTAGATCAGAGACATACCTACACCTAGATATTTATATTTATATAGTATAATACTATATATACTAGACTACAGTCTAGCGCGTTTGATATGGAGTTTCAGATTTCTATGCTACGCACTTTTCTATTTTCATTTCATTTTAACTTAATCGTTTAATGTTATTTCAGTTACAACTTGTACCGAAGTTAATATTTTTTTCGCATCGTTACATTAAGGATTCATGGTCCGTCGCTTCATTCAGATACATTTAGTTCAATATACCTTACAATATCGTGTTGTTTTCCTCTGGTCTGAATTTAATTACTGGTACTTGAATTAGAAACCTAAATTATTTTATTTAATTATTCTAGCCAGTGTCTCGCGAACCACGCGTACGGCATGCCTGGCCATCTGCTCCACTCCTCGTCTATACTGACCTGTTTGAATCCGCGTCGGTATCGTGCGTTCATGTAGCAGTATATGATGGGGTTGTAGCAACAGTGAGACATCGCCAGCCAGTGACTCGCGAACCACACGTACGGCATGCCTGGCCATCTGCTCCACTCCTCGTCTATACTGACCTGTTTGAATCCGCGTCGGTATCGTGCGTTCATGTAGCAGTATATGATGGGGTTGTAGCAACAGTGAGACATCGCCAGCCAGTGACTCGCGAACCACACGTACGGCATGCCTGGCCATCTGCTCCACTCCTCGTCTATACTGACCTGTTTGAATCCGCGTCGGTATCGTGCGTTCATGTAGCAGTATATGATGGGGTTGTAGCAACAGTGAGACATCGCCAGCCAGTGACTCGCGAACCACACGTACGGCATGCCTGGCCATCTGCTCCATTCCTCGTCTTGCTCGTGCACCGTCCATAATACCTACAATATTACGTCACATAGTGGAAACGATTTCAGCTCAGTTTGATTAAGAATTAAAAAGCATTTAGGTGCATACCGTTCTACTAGGGATATAATTATAACAACCATTTTGTAAGTTTATGTTATTATGTAACTCACCATAAATATATTCAGCGGTAGCCAACAGATTGTGAAAACCACTACAACAGTGACCATCATCTTGATCATCTGTAAAATAAACCTATTAGTTTAATAGCATTCCCGATCATGGTATCCAGATATAGTACATCATATTTTATTATCTATGTTTCCGGTAAACTGATTAGTCACGTTGAGAAGGAAGACAGACGACGACCCGCCGGATGGATTGACGATATTGTAAGCTTATTGCAAAAAAAAACATAATAATCTATCCTTTTTTTATCGTGACATCGGATGCTCTCCGCGCAAAATAGAGAGTTACCTATTGACGAATATATGGACTGATAATGGTGTATGAGGAAAACGTACTTTTCTCTTGGAGCGTTGCATACCAAATTTAAGCTCAATCGGTTTAGGCGTGAAGAAGTAATTAAAATACCTACATACATACTTTCGCCTTTACAATGTTATAAGTGAGTCATGAAATTACTGTACATAATATTATTATAGTGTTTATAATACTGACTTTTCTCTTGGAGCGTTGCATGCGCGAGTCCCTGGCACAGTGCGCCTCCCCCGGCGGACGGCCGCCCCACACCACGTGCGCGATGCGTGCGTACGTGCACACCAGCGCGCCCAGCGGCAGCGCGAACTGAAGCGTCAGGAGCGCGTATGTATAGCGCTCGCTTTGCTCTGAACTCGACCACTGTTCGCCACATACGTCTCTACGAATAAAATCCAAAGTTTAAAAAGCTTCTTTACTGAACTGGTAGAGAAACAGCCATGTTCAGCTATCAACCGTACCAGAACCATTATATATAAGACACAGATTAAACAACTTCAAGAATCTTTGTCGTTTATAAGTTTATTCATCTGCCTAACTTAGCTACGCCGGTCCTGATACATGAGTCCAGTCTGATCTCATTGATATACAGAAAGTTCTTAGATACTCACGTATTACAAATCATATGCCAATCCGACGGCCTCTGTAGCTTCGACACCACAGATATCGGCGCAGCAGTGACAAGGGCGCCGATCCACACTCCAGCCACTACCAGCTTAGCAGCTGCCTTCTCCACTCGAGGCTTCAGCGGCCTCGTGATTATTATATACCTATCGATTGATATTGCCAGAAGCGTGTACGCACTGACAAACACTGACACAGCCTGCGAATAGTTCACCACTTTACACATCACGGCACCAAACGGCCAGTACTTTAACACTAACGTAGACACAGAAGTAAACGGAATACAAAACACTGTCATTAAAATGTCTCCTACGGCTAAGTTCATAATGAAGTAGTTGGTGACAGTCTTCATTCGCGGCGTGGTGTGGACGACGAAGCAGACCAGTCCGTTGCCTAACAATGCCACCATGAACACTGCACCGTAAAGTACAAACACACATGTTTTGAATATAGTTAATGTGAGGATCTCTTCAGACGATGGTTCGAATTCGCATACGAACATGTGTGGGCTAATGTTGTGATATGCCGACAAGTTGCTAGATGCATTATAAAGTCCGGGAGAGGGTGTTTGTGTCCAGTGACTGTCACTTTCGCCTGTAAGTTCGCGAGCATGAAGCATCCTTTTACTTGATTTCAACCCTTCATTTTCTCAGGTAATTGTTTTAACGACGCCTTCCGTTCCTGAAAATAACTTTAAATTAGAACTGGAAATTGGTAGACGATTAATATCACAGCCTATTTAACTCAGTTTCTGTCCGATATCTGGCGTTAATTGAATGTAACTTGTATAATTGGACAAATCTGGTGTTAAATTGATTTGGAATTTGATACGCTCGGGGTCTTGTAGACCAAAGACCTCAATTTACACCTAAGACTACCAATATTACCAAATCAATAACTATTACGAACTGAGTTGATATATATAAATATTAAACTTATATTATTATTTTGTTATCTTTAATTTAATACCGAATAAAACATAATATTTCCAATATTTTGAATTAAGTTTCGTTTAGTTTTAATGTTGAGTTTCTCGAATACTCCTCAGTGATTCCGATGTTTGATCCAAAGCAAAGTTTTGCAGGCGAACTTAGTTCCGATTCCTATTTAGGACCAGTAGGTATGTAGCATTTAGCAATATCTGTAACTTCGTTTTTGCGACATTTGGAAGGTTCCCATGAAGTTTATGTTAAACGCATTTCTGAGAAACTTGCACCAACATATCAACTAGCATCAACATGTGTGTTAATTTTATTAAATTCGTGAGCCACCTCGTGACCACAGTTCATCTAATTGAGTCGAAACTTCGAGGTTGGTTTTATAATGTTTTTGTAAAACCAAAATATATAGGACGATAAGTCAAATTCAAATTAAATTCAAGTTTAAAATGTTATAATTATGTGTTTTGTAAACAAAGTTATAAATAAAAACGGTAGAACAGTTTTACAGATGAAACGTTAGCAGCAGCCATAAATAATACTTCGTAATTAAACTGAGTACACATGTTGGTAATGTCTTAAATACTGAAATATTTTCTGTGCTATAATCGTTCTTGTACACTAAGAACGTAATGAGAACTATAAATTGTTCCAACCCAAGCATTATAAGATTTAAGCTTTGCAATTTAGGCAATACCACGGTAAAGAGATATACAGTAGTTTGACTGAGCGTGATTTTTGAACATAAATACCTACAGTCTCGCGGTACATGCGCAAGTCATAGGGCTGCCGGGCAGCCGCTGCCCACATACAGTAGGTACCTACCTGTTTCATATCATCTACTTACTTGAGCTACCTACCTACTACCTACTTACCTATCATGTCGTGGCGGCGTATATTAAAACCCAAGACAAGACAAAAGGCAAGACAAGAGACAAGACAAGAGACAAGAAAAGAGACAAGACAAGAGACAAGACAAGAAACAAGACAAGAGATAAGACAAGACAAGACAACCTCCTCCTCTTCCCCCCCTCCCCCCTTCCCCTCCCCCTCATACCCTTCCCCTCCCCCCTCACCCCATCCCCTCCTTCCCCCTCCTCTCCTTCCCCCCCTTCCCCATCCTCCCCTTCCCCTCCCCTCCTTCCCCCCCTCCTCCCCTTCCCCCTCCCCTCCTCCCCCTCCTCCCCTTTTTAACTGACCTTTTTAATTTTATTACCTTTCCATGTTGCTTGATAAACAAGTGAATTAAATTAAAAATTTAAAAAACCCCCAACGCAATACGCAATTCTTCATTTTGTGGTGGCGGCCATCTTGGATTTTTAATTTTATATAATGGGTTGTATTCTACTAGTTAAGCCCTTTCATTTGATACCCATATTGATGGGGTCGCGGAACATAAAAGTAATCCGCCATTTTGTAGCGGCGGCCATCTTGGACCGATTTCCACCAAACATGTCTGAGAACACTCTCGACTAACCTTACTTTCAAACATAAAAAACTAAATCAAAATCCGTTCATCTGTTCGGGAGCTACGGTGCCACAGACAGACACACACCAAGAGAGACAGACAGACAGACACGTCAAACTTATAACACCCCGTCGATTTTGCGTCGGGGGTGTTATTTCTGGATTTCCTGATAAGTTCAATGATAAGTTCAAGCTACCAAAAACAGCATAATATAGTATGCTATTTTTTTGCCATTTTTATATAATATTATACCTATAATTTATTATATTATGTATACATACGTCAAAAGTAAATAACGTAAATAACACTAAATACTTGCAAAAAACTATCGCGACGTCCGCCCGTCGCTGCGTGGCACCCGCTTCTGGATTATATACCCACTTCTACCCACATCTACCGACATCTATTCACTTCCATTTTCCGCCCGTTTCTATGGAGTCAAACTACTGTATATCTCTTTACCGTGGCAATACTATGCCGCTACATCTTGGATCACTGCATTTTATTGCGGCTTATTGCATTTTACTGCATGGTATTAGCCCACCGCGCCACAGAGGTCGTCAAATATAACGCTGGTAAATTGAATACCGTGTCAAATTCAGCTCGCAGGTTTTTCGTTGATCAAGTAAAAGTTTTGTTATTTGTTTAATTTTTTTATAAGGGTTAACATCATATTTTATGTAGGTAGTTTATGATCAAAGAAAATATACTGTACGGAGAGTCATTAAAAACAGTAAGTTATAGCTCTTGCTTCGCATTAAAATTTATAGTTTATTTTTCTTTGATAAATATTAATTAACTAAGATTTATATTTTGATTAACTTAAATAAGTTTTATAAAT
The DNA here is from genome assembly GCA_947507615.1 of Hemithea aestivaria. Lineage (NCBI taxonomy): Eukaryota > Metazoa > Arthropoda > Insecta > Lepidoptera > Geometridae > Hemithea > Hemithea aestivaria. Next base: position 12,392,348 of record OX382332.1, on the reverse strand, counting down.
AAATAATAAAATACAAAAAGTCGCAGATGACTGTTGAAAACATTATGGTAAATTTTCTATCATATATACATAGGTAGGTACTACCTCTACGTACCTACTTACATAAGTTCGAGGACCATCATTGTTGTAAACCTTTATGGTGATAAGAGCTGTGTCAGATATACAATTGTTTATATAGACCTGCCATAACAAGCTGGTAAAAACATATTTTTCCAAGAAATAAAGTCAAATTTTCGCGAAGAATATCCCACGTCAAAAAATCGGCACCCCATAAGTAATAAAATCAGGTTCCCCGAAATGTAATTGAATGTTAGCAGACAGATGACGGGACCTTGGCGTGACTTCCGTCTTGTCAGCACATACTTCATTCTTGATTTTATTACCATATTTTGACATAATATTTCACCTTTTCTTTACGTTGAATTAGCCTTACAGCTAAAATTTCATTTGTTTTTGCTCCCGTTATTAAAATTTCAGTGCTCTTAAGTTAAGAAACAAATGACATCCATTATTAAGATTTAGAAGGTCTCACGTGTTATTGTAGGTTTCATTTGTTTATTTAGGTTTTCATTAATCTTGTTTACACGAAGAAATGAAATTATCTACTTACACTAAATTTAAGTGGGTTTAATAAAAACAATACCGATGTCTTATTTTTTTTATTTTAACGAAATAATAATTACTTAATACTTAAATATAGCCCACTTAAAGACACACACTGATGTAAAGTTAAAATTATAAAATAAAGTAATAGTAAAATAACATTCCTAATATTAGCATGATAGAAAACAATATGTGTGTACCATACAAATAACAGTTGGTACGAGTAAATAACAACGTCCCACAAGATGCGTCTACAAAGCTAAGCTCGGAGGTTTTATTACAAACGAGCTCGGCGACGAAATAAAAAGAAATAAGGAGCGTTGTAATTTGGACACAAAATGTTTATCTTATATATCATTGCTATCATTTGATAGGTTAAGCTTCATCAAAATGATATAAACTTAACAAATGCCTACTAAAGTTTATTAGCAGCAGAGAAAGATATTACTAATGAAATTGTAATATCTTTCTCTGCTAAATAAGTTACTAAGTAGTATATCTCAGGATGAAGAAAACTATTAGCAATTATGATGCTTACCATCACACAACTGATATCTTTCTGTCACTTATTATGTAACTTATTCTGTCTTAATTTAACTTTACCATGTCTCTCAGAACATTTAATGTTACAAGCTTTTATATAGTTTCTCCTGTCCCCATGATCTGTAATTAAATCTTGCAAGTTAAATTTGATCCACTTCCTGGTTACTGATTGAGCTGAAATTTCGCATGCATATGTAATCTGGTCGATGAATCTGGTCTGGTTGATGATGATGATGAAACCGGGAAGTGGCGGTAGAAACTCGGTAATTAAACGACATAACCTTATCGATTGATCCGGCATGACGAGTAGGTACTTTAGCGCTAGGTGGGAACCAGGGTCTGATAATGAGCTGGAAGGAACATAGTAATTATAAAGTTTGTTTAAAAAAAAACATTTTTACGTGCACTTAATTATTGTGATTGTCACTTGTGTGTTGATATGATTGCCAATACGATTTCTGATTCAAAGATTCATAGATTTGTTGGTGAACGACTTTGTACCAACGTCCTTTCAGTGAACTTCTTCGTGTGTACTCGAACTTGATTCAACTTAAGATAAAGTAAGCAATGAGACTGGAAACGCAAACTGTATGCAATGTTATTCTTAAGAGTTTCATAATTACGAAGCTTAAAAGGCTTAACAACTTATGTTTCACTTAATTATAATACGAGTGAGTACTGGATCAGACTACTACTAGGTACACTATGTGGGAGTGTCGAGTAAAAATTTTTCAAAACTATTTCATTCATTGTCATAATACCAAAAAAGATGATTTGATTACTCGTTTTCAATGAGTTTTTATTTGTTTTGTGGCTAAAGTATCACCGCTGCTATAAGTTGGCATATTGTGATGAGTACCTAATGGCTAGACAATACTTAATTATAATTATGTTTAAAACGAATTAACCAATTATTATGATGAAAGTTACTGTGCCCAGAATTAGACTAAATGTTTTTTTATGTTGATGAAATGTGCAGAATTTAATATATGTTCGCACAATGGTATGCATTGAATGAAAATGATTGCGAATTAAATTTAAATTAATACACGTACATTAAATAAACCTAAATTGAATCTGTAACTCAGTGTTTTCACAATTAAATTAGTAATTCTTTGTACTACAATGAGAGACATAGGTAATGAGTCAACGATGAAACCACCTTGTTAAATTTGTTCTACATATTGTAAGTGAAAATTATTTCATGTAATGTATAGCTCAGCGGTTTCATTTTCTCAAAAGTAGCCTATGTGTATTGTAGGCTCTAAGCTACTCGTACCTTGTATTTATTTATTAATTATCTCGTTATTTGATTGCCTTGAAAAATTGAAAAATGCGCAAAAAATATAGAAAATAGCGAAAAATCATAAACCTGCTTACGAGTATTTTACAAACATAAACCTTTTTGTGGAGTCCAGATCTCAATGACACTAAACACCATTTTACAAGATTTTATTTACTTCCATATGTATGTTGTCTGTCTGTCTGTCTGTAATCAAATCTTGGAAGTTTAATTTGATCCTCTACTCGATTTCTGATTGAGCTGAAATTTGGTATGCATGTATAAATTGGATGACAATGCAATATAATTATGACATGGAGTTGATCTGATGATGGAGCAGGAAGGTGGCTAAAAGAGGCCTCATCGATTTTGGGCTCATTTGATTCGTCTAGACGAGTACTTTGGGACTAGATGGTAATATAAATAAAAGCTTGTTTTCAAAAAGTTTTTTTTTCAATTTCACTTGTTATTTAGATTATAAGACTAGAATATTGCGACTTCATAAAGGCCTGTTCAAACTTAAGCGACATTCGCTACCGCTCTGTGTAACGGAAAAAACCGCTCGGGTACATCTATTCAGGCCGCGAATATCGCTAAGGTTTGAGCAGGTCTTTACCCACAACCATTCACAGCATTCTTCTTATTATAATACCTTATTATTATAGGAACGTTGACAAGGACATTTAATTTACATAATATATATATTATACTCGTAAATAGTCAGTAATTTAAATTATAAAAAATATGTTAAATACGTATTTTTTGGTTTGTGAATAAAATAAATAAATAATTGGGGTTTATACTGTATACTCCAACATAATGTTTTAAACTAAGAAAGCCTAAAAATGGCTGCGATATACCTAAATATAAGCTTATAAGTTTTTGGGTGGGACGCGCTACGTCACTATCCAATACACAAAATGTACCCGAGTCACACCCGAGTTCAGCTAGTGACGTCACGACAAACCAAGTTTAGTGCGTCGTATCTCATAGATTTTAATTAAATTTACAAAGAAAAAATTACGTGTATTTTTTGTCAAGGTCCCTATTACATAGAGCCATGGGGACCCGAAAGGAACAAATGCAGATTAGTTCAAAATAATTTCGCTAGATGGCGTTACATATATCGATTTATTAATAACAATTGAGAAAAATTCAGAACAGACTAATATAGAATGTATTTACTACTTTTAAAAAATCCCCTTAGCATAGATAAATGAAAATAATTTGTTTTAAGTTTAAATTTCGATAATTTAACAAAATTCAATAATTATCGGCTTTCCCCTGGCGGAAATTCTTTTGTACTACGTTGAGACTGGCACACAAGCACCGTTCACTTAGTTCAAAATTGTTGTCTCGTAATGTAGGTGGCGCTGTTTAAAATTTTCTTGCTTTTTTGCACGTGCCTATTATAAATTAAGTAGAGTGCTTTTCACGAAAGGAGTCCTTTTTGCGGGGCGCCACTATCGCAAATTTTAAAAGTTAGTTTATTTATAACTTTTTAACGCCTCATAATATCAAATTTAATTTTATTAATTAAATATGTATTTATTTTGTCTAACTAATAAAAAATATTTAGGACATAAAGTCCGGTAATTATCGATATAATTCAATTTAGTTCTGCAAAATTCCGCGGGACCTCTTTCGTGAAAAGGACTCTAAACTATAATATGAAATTGTTATGACATGCTACAAAGATACTTTAATAAAAGATTTAACATTATTTTCCTTGATTTCCATATTATTATTATAAATTTATTTTCGTTATAAATAAAAATTTAATTGTTTAAATATATATTTAATTTTTGCTCGACTATAGTGTTTTATTTCTTTTAATTTTCCTTTTTAACCCCCGACGCAAAAACTTTGAAGTTTGACGTGTCTGTCTGTCTGTGTGTGTGTATGTATGTGTGTGTGTGTGTGTTTGTGTCTGTCTGTGGCATCGTAGCTCCCGAACTGATGAACGGATTTTGATTTAGTTTCTTTTGTTTAAAAGTAGAGTTAGTCGAAAGTGTTCTTAGCCATGTTTGGTGAAAATCGGTCCAAGATGGCCGCCGCTACAAAATGGCGGATATTTTTTTTCTTCCACTACCCCCTTAATATGGTTATCAAATTAAAGGGCTTGACTAGTAGAATACAACACACTATATTAAATTTAAAATCCAAGATGGCCGCCGATAAAAAATGGCGGATTACTTTTTATCTCCACGACCCCTCAATATGGGTATCAAATGAAAGGGCTTGACTAGTAGAATACAACCCACTATAGTAAATTTAAAATCCAAGATGGCCGCCATAACAAAATGGTGAATTCCATATTGCGTTGGGGGTTTTTTAAATTTTTAATTTCATTCACTTTTATCTACCTCACTTCCCATCTACGATAGACCTACCTATATAAGTATGCGAACCTGCTTGTTACGCGGCTTCGCGCTAATATCATAAAAGGTAGGTAGATAAAACTAGAAGCAAGAAATTTTAAAGCTTGCTGCTATATTGTTTTCATTTAATGTGAAATCCAAAACACAGATAAAAGAATACTAGTAACCTAAACTTAAAGGGGCGACGAGGGTCTCAAGAACCTAATAATATGTACCTACGTGCTTTACATTTGCTAGGTAGGTAGTATTTTCTAATATGGACGTAGTTAAGCGAAAATGTTCCAACCCACAAGTCGTCTAAAAATGAGTAAGATAGACTAACCCACTCAGTTTTATATCTTCTTTCATTAGGGAACAACGTTTTCAGACTACAATAAATATCTAGAAATATCTCACATTCTGATATATTTTTTGTCGATATGTTCCATCCAACATTTTACTAGATTAAAACCATTATTTAATTTTTAAAATGTATCTATCCCCTTGAAACATTTCAGTATAATATTATTAACCACCATATACTTTTCTCAAATGTTTCAATTATCTTGAAACATTTTTGCAAAATACCGTAACAATCATTTTACTAGATAATGTTCCAATTTGTCCGGCTCCTTAGCCGAATGTATGACCCGGAGCGGCAGAAAGGATGCAACTTGGCATGCGTATAGCTTTGCCGTTCATAAGAAGAAATTTTAGTAGAAACACCCCCCCTCACGACAATGTTTCTACCTCTCCCCCCCCCACTTTTATGTCCCTATTTTTAGTTTTTTTGTAAATATTTTCCAAAATTCCATATAAGACGTTCTCTGGGCGCAAAACATGTCGTTTTCAAGGTTTGAAATTTGGCACAATGATTCCTTATCTCCAAATAAGTAGATTAAGATTGAAAACCCCTATCACCCCCTCTGGTAGCAAGGAAGGGGGGCAAAAGGGGCCGCGCCACCTTTCTCCATTTAATTAACTCTGGGAAACGACATGTTTTGCGCCCAGAGAACGTCTTATATGGGATTTTGGAAAATATTCACAAAAAGAAAATATCATATCTTTGAAACTATAAATCCTGGCAATATACTATAAAAGCTAATATTGTAGAGAATTTTACCGAAAATAAACTTCCACTTGACATTTTCATTCTAGCTCTCATAGTTTTCAAGAAAAACACGAAAAACTAAAAATAGGCACATAAAAGTGGGGGGAGAGGTAAAAACATTGTCGTGGGGGGGGTGTTTCTACTAAAATTTCTTTTTATGAACGGTAAAGCTATACGCATGCCAAGTTTCATGCTTTCTGCCGCTCCGGGTCATACCTCCATACAAAATCGAGTTAAGGAGCCGCACTAAATATTCTTGGAATGTTTTAAATAATAAATAATAATAAATAAATATCTTTATTGCAGACACAAGATCCATAGTTAAATCTAATTAATTAATTATGATTAAAAATTAAATTTGGTTAAAAAATAGTATAAAATACCATAATAATGGTAATTTGTCGGTCTATTCCTTTATGTTACAATGTCGAGCCATCGTCGATACGTTTCAGTCAGCGGCAGCCTATCTGCCAAACTTTTTATTATCTTATTTCTGCACTTGCCAACCCTGGACATGAACATAGCTATTCGTTTTCGCTGTATTGCATTAAAAGAGTCAACTCTTGCCTCAGTGAACATTTACACAATGCCACTTCAGACCCATCAGGTGTCTGAAGACGTTATTGTAGGCCACCCGGATAGTATCATGAGATTTTTTCGTTTATTTTGTCCAGAGCTGGCACGTATAGAAATTCTGACAGAAGGACTTGAGTAACGTAATCTTCACGTCAGAAGCAGCTTTAAAGAATTTTCGGGCTATCATATTCCCTACTGCACATAGCGAACGTCTTTGTCGCTCTATATCACCATCGTCTTTCAAACTAGAATTTACGACATGGCCAAGATACCTAAAATTGTCAACGATCTTTACCGGCTGTCCATTGAGACGGATCTCGGGTACATTGTGTGGTCCCCCACCCGACCTAAAAATCATCATTTCGGTCTTTTTAACATTGTATTTTAGATCATGGCTTTAAGCGTATCTTTCACAAATAGTTATTAGTTTCCTCAATCCTTTAATCGAGGGACTGAGTAGCACCATATCGTTGGCATAGCTCAAGTTATTGACGTACCGACCGTCTAACTTGAGCCCGACTGGAGTGCTGCTCAGTTCCACGATTAAATCATTCACGTACAGGTTAAAAAGATCGGGTGAAGTTATCCCCCCTTGACGTAGAACACGCAGCCAGTACTTATAAAAAAAACCCATGTCTTTAAAGATGGCCAATTTGTATCGCGAGAGAAAGACGGATGACAGACATGTATTTCAAATATGACAAAATTGTAGAAGCAAAACGCTCAATATATTACATCCACTATAATAGAGTATGAATTCCGCATTGCCGTTTGATGCTGTAAAATCTGATCTGATGTAATTTCTATGCATACCCTCCAAAACGAATATTATGAAAAAAGTCAAAGACTTTTTCTTCTGCGGTTTTTAAAGCTCTGGAGATGAGATTCCACGAGCATTTGGTCACTGTTAGGTCGCCACAAGCTTTATGGCTCGTCTCCGATAGTACCATCCCAAAAATGAGGACTATACTACATTAAAAACTAGACTTGTACGTGATAGAGAATAAGTAACTCTCCTGTATCTTACACTTTATGTATTGCCTCGTTTTTTACCAGAATATTCAGTTGCCCGATAGCCAATTCAGTTGATGTAACACAGAATCGTTAAGCAGTAGAAATAGATTTATTTTAGGTCTATTCTTTATTTTATAGTTTATGGTAATAGTTAGTTACCGGCAGAAATACACTTAAACAAGTGAAATTTAAAAAAAAACTTTTTAAAAACAACTTTTTATTATTATTACCATTTAGCACCATAAAGTACTCGGTCAAGACGAATCAAATGAGCCCAAACTCGATGGGGTTACGTCGTTTAATTACGGAGTTCCTATGGCCACCTTCCAGCTCCATCATCAGATCAGCTCCATGTCATAATTATATTGCATTGTCATCCGTTTTATGCATGCATGCAAAATTTCAGCTCAATCGGAAACCGGGAAGTGGGTCAAATTTAACTTGCAAGATTTGATTACAGACAGACAGATGAAAGTAAATATAAGAGAAAGTAAGAGATAAGAGTTTTAATACTAAAATGAACTCCTTTTAGCTGTGGGTTTCTTTTAATTAACTAAACCGAATTAATATCAACTGCTCTATTTAACCATAGACTCCCTACATAATATTATCTGGGTTTCTTCTCCAATGGCTTTAGCGCTTGATCTTTATCGCTCTACTACCGTGCTGTCACCTGCATATCCAACAATATCTAGTTCAAAGTTATTATTATACACCAGAAAACAGTGGCAGAGAAAATTGATCTTAAAAGTACTCTGAAATGGTCCAAAAACTTTGAAACATTCTACTTAAGTGAAAAGATCATTATAATATTATTTTTCTAAAATATTTCAAAAATATTGGAACATTCTTCTCAAGAAAATAAAGTGATGATTTTGACTTTATTATATTTTTAAAACATTCCAAAAACATTGGAAACATTGTCTAGTAAAATGATTGTTATAGTTATTTTGCAAAAATGTTTCAAGATGATCGGAACATTTAAGACAAGTATATGGTGGTAAAATATTATTAACAAAATGTTTCAAGGGGATAGATACATTTTATAAAATAAATAACGATTTTAATTTAGTAAAATCTTGGATGGAACATATCGACAAAAAAATATATCAGGATATGTCACTTGTAGCCTGAAAACGTTGTTCCCAAATGAAAGAAGACATCAAACTGAGTGGGTTAGTCTATCTAACTCATTTTTGGACGACTTGTGGGTTAGAACATTTTCGCTTAACTACGTCCAATTTAAAACACAAAAGATTTAGCCGACTTGGTAATACTCTCTCAACTTTTTATGGTAGAAGAACTGCGAGTTGCGAGACTTGGTATTTTTTACAAGTTATGTTTTTGGTGGTATTTCACTACTTTTTGTTTTTTTTTTATTCGTTATAGGTTAGCCTTTGCCCACAATATCGCCTGATCTTATGTAACGATGCTCCCGTAGATGGGAGCAGACTAAACCTAGAAGGCGGGATAATCCCTCCCTGACTTTATACATTATTACGGCATATAAATTATAATAATAATAAAAATTGTATAAAATTCAAATAATAATTATTTGGATTTTACACAATATCTGTTGACTGCAAATGTAACTTTGTAATCCTATACATTTATATGGCATTACAAAGTTATTTATGCAGTTTATGTATCTCGAAACTAGACCGAAATTACATGTTTTTTTTTAGTTTTCCTATGGTTTTTACAATAATAAACAAGTATAAATAAAATTGCAATTGCAATAAAAATACTCTTTGAGTTGACCCGGTATTGTACTACGTGTGCAAATATTCTTACAAATTTTTAAGTTTATAATTTTAGTAAGATTTATTTAACATCCGACCTTATTTTTGATACGTACCTATCCATAAGGTTTATCAACAGTTGATAAATCATACATCCTAATCAATTAACCTTATGGTTCTAACGGCGGGAGATATGCGCAGATAATATTATATCGAAACAAAATAGCGTTTACCTACTCTTCCCCTTAATCAGCTACCTACTCTACTGTACTCGATGAAACTAGCGCCATCTGTTGGCCCCTTACTATTAAGGGTTAAGTAAATCCATAGACACGCGATAGATGGCACCTCGATAGATTTATATATAGATGGCAAATCGATCCTGTCGTAGCGCCATCTAGCGACAACAGAGGTCAAACTAAATAGCCCGCAGAATAGCCCGAGTTAGGGCGGTCCGATTTCAATGTATGGGATGAGGTATCTGTACTAGTATTCTTTTATACTAGTATTCTTTTATCTGTGATAGAGCCTATTACTTTTGTAACAGCGACACTTACAGCAAGAAATAAACGGGCGAGTTGTAAACTGGTCAGTGATACGCTTTATGCTTCATATCAGCTATCTCAAGCCGCCATTACCCACATATTGTGCTCGCCTTACAAAAGGAACGTTTTGAGTGTTTTTTATGGAGACATTTGGGAGCAATATAAAAAGTAACTTTAGCCAGACATCACGGGGAAATTGTTACGAACCGATTAAGTTTCTTTTTCTAGCTATCGTATTAATATTTGTGACTTGTATTTTAAAATTATCATTCTAATGTGTTGTACGAGGTCAAAAAAATATTGAAATACTATAATTAGCTCGTAATTGAAATAATAAAAAATAGTAGCGTCGGCAGACCACCTGCCCGATGGGTCGACGACATCGCAGCAATCGCAGGAAAGACCTGGATGCGAACTGCTCAGAACAGAGTTGCATGGCACAAAGGGGAGGAGGCCTTTGCTCAGCAGTGGGACGATATGGGCTGACAATGATGATGATGATGATTAGATACGTAACGTGTACGGGCAACGGGTGCTCTGGTAGCACCCTCCCATGCACCCGCCGCTTGAATAGTGTGAATAGCAATAAACATAGAGGACGCCCTAAATAAACGTCTCACATAACTCGTCAGCCAAGTAACAGCATTCTATAAATTTACGAGTGAGTTGCGGCTTGGTCAGTCAGAAGTCCGAAGAATAATATATTCGACCAACAACTCTAGTAAGGTTCCCAGTGCCCGACCGCATTATTAGGTATTCTGTACTAGTTAGTGAGTATTAGTTCCACAACGAGAGATTACCCACGGTAATCTTAATAATAAGAGAATAGGAACATACTAGTCATGTGTCAAAAAACGCGGTCATGGTAGTTAGGGAAAATGTTGCAAGAAGACGCCGTAAAAAAGTTTGGAAATGCCCTATAGGAGATAGTAGAATGAAATTGGAACAGGATTGGCAGTCTAAATCTCTAAGGCACAAACAGTGGGTCGAGGGATTAGAGAGGAGGCCTTTGCATTTCCATGGAAATCATGAGACCAGTAATAAAATGTAGAGATGACATCCCATCAAGAAGAACTGAGAGTTGAATGTGAACAACCCATGTCGCAATTTACATTTTTTCACTAGCCATGCCCCGTGGGATCAAAGTTTTATCCCGTGAAATTTAAAAAGTCCTGATGTTATTAGTGTGAAAGCGTTTTTAAAAAGATTGAACTGTAATTTGATCAGCTTACTTAATACCTTGGCTTCTAGTCTTGTTATTGTTAAGATTTCTGTGGTATGTAGATTGTAAGCGCCTAGATCAATTACATTTCTGCCACTTTCTTGATGTAGATCTAGGCAACTTAATATGCTTTCAGTTCGCAACTGTTTGTGTAACATAAACAATTCATAAAGTTACAACAACATACGAGAATACAAAACAAGTTTATATCGATAAAGTGGAAAATAAATACCTATGAATATATTATTATGTTTACCTAATTATACTCGTATATGCTAATATACTGTTTGTCCTAGAATTTCTCTGATATCATTTATTCCATTTAGATCTTTTAAAGCCATTTTATGGCAGTGAATGATAAGAAGAGTAAATCAGGATCTTTAATGGAAGCATCATGATTGCCCATAATATCACAGTGCCACAGTGTTTTAAAATAAAAGAACTCGGCTCTGCACTGTGTCTGTCACCCAGGGAAGTCAGAGGTTGAATTTTATCATGTTGAGTAATACTGCCAACATTGCCTTTTAATCCGGAATCTGGAATACAGTAATGTGCACTGCTGTGCACTGCTTGGTGGATGAATAACTGGCCACCACATCTTCCCCAGGAGTCCTCTACATTTGTGACCTACCCATAGGCGGATCCAAGATTTGGTTCTGGGGCCAAGGTGCAGACGGGCAAAAATATTATAATTTTTACTACGAAAAGTGTGTGTTTAGCTCGCTCTGAGCAGTCATAAAGTTTAAACGGGTCCATATTGGCTCGCATAAAATTTTTAGTCCTAATTTAATGTGGCATAACGTTTTTCAGCCTAAACCTCAAAACGCCTAAAGTTTTTAGGCATAACTTTTTTGGCCTAAATTTTTCTCCCATAATATTTTTAAGCATAATAATATTTAAGCATAAAATTGTTACGCATATTGTTCTAACGCCTAAAATATCTTACCATAAATTTTTTTGGCAAAATTATATTCACCCCTAATATTTTTCGACATAATAATATCCAGCCCTAATAATTTTCAGTATAATGATATATCCAGCCCTAATTTTTTAAGCAAAGTGATATCTTGTCATAATACTATTACTAGGATTGTAATCGGCAAAATATTATTAATACTAAAAGAAACGAATTATTAATTTCAATGTTCTAACTTAAAACCTAACCAAGCCTTCTCGCGGTTTTTTTTGTAGGACGAAGTAAGAATTCGGGCAAGACGCTCTCCCGATGGTAAGAGATAACTTCTTACTTGAGAGTAATAAGCCTCTTCAACCTGGTAACTTCACTAGCTACTGTGCGGTTGTTTCATTTTAATCTCCTCTATACCCTACCCTCTCTCTGAATTAGAAAGTGGATGGTCATTTTTGGCACTTTGTTGACCGCTGCCGTGGCACTGTGGACATTGTTCAAACCTAACCTAACCTAAATTATCCGAGTCGGTTTTGTGACAGCCAGTCTTACTGGGTGCCATAAACTACTTTCCTAAATAATTTTATTAACTTACAATATTAGTTGTATGCCTTAATATAGTTATGTAAAATTATGATTATGCCCGAGAAAGTTATGCGAAACATTTTCGGACAAATTAAATTAGGACTAACAAAATTATGCGTACTTATATTATGACATACAAATGTATACTTTACAAATATATGCTAAAAAACGTTAGGGCAACTGACAGTTATGGCAAGACATAAGTATGTCTAGATATAATTATGCCCAATTATGATTAGGCTATAAAAGTTATGCGAAACATTTTCGGCGAAACAAAATTAGGACAAAAAAAGTTATGCGTGCGAATACGCTCCCAGTTTAAACATCCTTAACAATAAGTGCGCGAGCAGCTTGCTGCGAGCGCCGAGAAAAAAATTATAATATTTACCATGAAATATGTGCAAAATTCGTAACTCTACAATGCTTCTGGGGGGGGCCTTGGCCCCCTGGCCCCCCCCCTAAATCCACCTATGGACCTACCAATTCAGGTTCTTAGGATATATGTATATTGTATATTTTTTATAAACAATAGGGCTGCGTTTGACCATAGTCCATAGAGAAAATACTCATCCACAGTCTCACCTGTTGGTAAGTGATGACGCGTCGAAGATGTTGCACACAGACCTGTTAAATACCTATTAACCCTCGATTTAAAGAAATGAATTAGAATGTACATATATATCTCGCCCACACTTATTAAAAGTCTATTGAAGTCTATTGAATATTATAGCGATATTTATTTTCTTTTTAAGAGTATTTGAGCAAAGCATTAAAATACAAGTCTTCGTACGCAAACGTTAAATTCTAAATGTCATAACACGAAAGTAAATAAACCAGGAACAACTTTTAAATTACCCCTTCTAGTTAATATTTAGTTTTCATTTTTAGTCTTTTGAAGTTTATTTGTGTTTACCAAGATAAAACTTTATTAGCTCCATTATGTCGAAAGCACTTAATGGTAGAAAATAGCTAGTTATTAAATTGACTTTATGAAAGTAATTATTTTTAACTAAACAATGATAAGGATTCAGAATAATGAAAGAACGGTCTTTTGAATTTCATTTTCATGTTTTAATATTATTCTTGACTACTAATTATGATAATTGGAACAGCCTACCGACTTGATTTAAGCGGTTGTTCTGTTGCTAGCGAAAAATTTACTGGAAAATAGGTGAAGTTCCCGAATTGATATCATAAATTCTTCTATTTAAAAGACACTCTACGAGGAGTGGATTAGAGAATTTGTCGTTAACTTGGTTTGGTTTCAACGTACCTACGTATCTACCTACTCGTACGTACTACCACGGTAAAGAGATATACAGTAGTTTGACTGAGCGTGATTTTTGAACATAAATACCTACAGTCTCGCGGTACATGCGCAAGACATAGGGCTGCCGGGCAGCCGCTGCCCGCATACAGTAGGTACCTACCTGTTTCATATCATCTACTTACTTGAGCTACCTACCTACTACCTACTTACCTATCATGTCGTGGCGGCGTATATTAAAACCCAAGACAAGACAAAAGACAAGACAAGAGACAAGACAAGAGACAAGACAAGAGACAAGAAAAGAGACAGGACAAGAGACAATACAAGAGACAAGACAAGAGACAAGACAAGAGACAAGACAAGAGACAAGATAAGAGATAAGACAAGAGACAAGACAAGACAACCTCCTCCTCTTCCCCTCCTACCCTCCCCCTCCCCTTCCTACCCTCCCCCTCCCCTTCCCCCTTCACCTCCTCCCCTCCCTCATACCCTTCCCCTCCCCCCTCCCCTCCTTCCCCCTCCTCCCATTCCCCTTCCCCCTCCTTCCCTCCCCCCTCCCCTCCTTCCCCCTCCCCTCCTTCCCCCTCCCCTCCTTCCCCATCCTCCCCTTCCCCTCCCCTCCTTCCCCATCCTCCCCTTCCCCTCCCCTTCTTCCCCCCTCCCCCCTCCCCTCCTCCCCCCTCCTCCCCTTCCCCTCCTCCCCTTCCCCCTCCTCCTCCCCTTTTTAACTAACTGACCTTTTTAATTTTATTACCTTTCCATGTTGCATGATAAACAAGTGAATTAAATTAAAAATTTAAAAAACCCCCAACGCAATACGCAATTCTTCATTTTGTGGTGGCGGCCATCTTGGATTTTAAATTTTATATAATGGGTTGTATTCTACTAGTTAAGCCCTTTCATTTGATACCCATATTGAGGGGGTCGCGGAAGAAAAAAGTACTCCGCCATTTTGTAGCGGCGGCCATCTTGGACCGATTTCCACCAAACATGTCTGAGAACACTCTCGACTAACCTTACTTTCAAACAAAAAAAACTAAATCAAAATCCGTTCATCCGTTCGGGAGCTACGGTGCCACAGACAGACACACACACACACACACACAGAGACAGACAGACAGACACGTCAAACTTATAACACCCCGTCGATTTTGCGTCGGGGGTTAATAATGTTATTTCTGGATTTCCTGATAAGTTCAATGATAAGTTCAAGCTACCAAAAACAGCATAATATAGTATGCTATTTTTTTGCCATTTTTATATAATTTTATATAATTTATTATATTATGTATACATACGTCAAAAGTAAATAACGTAAATAACACTAAATACTTGCAAAAAACTATCGCGACGTCCGCCCGTCGCTGCGTGGCACCCGCTTCTGGATTATATACCCACTTCTACCCACATCTACCGACATCTATTCACTTCCATTTTCCGCCCGTTTCTATGGAGTCAAACTACTGTATATCTCTTTACCGTGGTACTACGTACGGCTGAAAGCGCTAATTATATAATTTACGAGTATACTTGATTAACATGAATGGTGAAAATTATTAGTAGTAAATTATAGTTAGTTTAGCGAGCTTGCAAAGGTAAATAAATAAATGGAAGCAATTCGTTTGCGTTATATTTTTCACAGGTGTTTATATATGAGTTATAAGTACCCATTGTTTTTTTTTTCACATCAAGATTATAGTATCCAAACCAATCCAATCCAATTTGGTATTTGGTGTATCCTTCCAATTTGGTGATAATGATAATACTTTCAAAAATAACTTTAAAACATGCGATTAATATTATATTGTAAAGTACCTCTATACTAGCTTTTGATCAGCTCCGTTGATTTTTGTTTCGGTTCCGTAGATTTTTTACTTTCTGGTACAAGATCGCTAATAACTAAAACACATATTCAGCGTTCGTCGATTAACCCAGAAATAGAAGCTAGTAGGTACCTAGGGGTAATTAGGTTTCATGTAACTACACATACAACTCCCTAAGTATAATATTCCGTTTCCCGATGAACCCGAGAAGGTTTCATATTGAGGCTTCAGTATTGAGCACTTAGAAGGAGAGCTGTCAACCGTTAAGTACTACTCTTAATTTTCTAACATTTTCCAGTGGCTTTCTTCCAAGTGATCGGGGCTTCAATTCATTCCCGCGCCGAAAGTATTGGAATAAAAGAAGTATACCTAGTTATGATATTTTATATATATATATATATACATTAAATATATTATATATTTATATATAATATACATATTTTATGTATTTATTTGTGTATATATCTTAAACAGGTATTGTATAATTATTGTAGCATTGCTTCTTTTATCTTTTATTTATTGTGTACATTATGGAATATGTATTTAGTATTTATTATGTAGTTTTAGTAAATAACAACACAAATTGCGCACCACCGTCTGTTAAAGTATGTTTTGTCCTTTTCCATTCCCAGGTTGTCTGTAAGAAATTGCCTAGTGCGATAAGACCGCCGATTGTTAACCTACTTTATAACATATTATAGTAATAAGTTCTTTTGTATATTTTTGGTTTGCAATAAAGCATTATTCTATTCTATTCTATTCTATACCTAGCTAGTTATTTTTTGTTACATGTACCCATTTTGTATTAAATTTAAGAAATCTCCAAGTGGTTTTTTGATCGTAAATAAATTTTCTTGTGACTCTGATAGCTGATATTATAGCGTATTTCATAACCATTAATAAATACTGAAAATGTTTCTATAAAACTTAACGAAACCTTCACGAAAACACGTAACGTGACCAAACTGTTCATGTTCCTTTAGAAATGGATGTTTCCAATTTGATACCTCGCCTTTTTAGGTCTTTATAGGTTCCAGTGTCATGAAACTAAGTAGAAATAAATCAACGTCACGTTCATTTTGCGTATCATGGTATCTGCTATAAATTTTCTTAAGGAAGATGTCTTATATCAAATACCATTCTAATATAACCATTTAATTACGTAAATTCCGAATGAAGATCCCTTAATAATATGGATAAATAAGGATTAAATCTGTGTAAACTAAATATAGATTCAGAGTAGGTAATATTTATGAAGACGAAGCTATTTACGTATTAAGATTACTTATCTAAATGTTTTATATTAATTTTAGAACTAAAATAGAAATTATCCGATATACCGATACCAGAATAATAAATTGCTTATAATAAGCGAGGGCGCGGCTTACGTTAACTTTTTAACTTGTAAACAGCTCGAATTTCGGTATAATTTTAAATCTCCAGTGAAGTAGCACCTAAATAATTTTCCAAATAAGTTCCTGACCTTTTCGAATAATCGGTGAATAAAATTCCGACGAATTGTAAAACTTTCTTTTTGAGAAGAAGGTTATAAATGTTGCCGAAACAGCAATAGACTGGAAGGATTAATAAAGTAAAGTAAAGGCCGACCACTTTATATAGAAGCCCTCAATTCAGTGCCTGTTGTATACCTAATACCTACCTAACGTAGGTCGTAAGTCGTAACGTCTTAGCCACCAAGGGACCTAATTCCAAATTTAACGCTTAGGAAACTTGATAAAATAGCGAGTGGCGAGGGACCCGTTACCGAATATTGCTGACAACGACACAGAATTTCAAATGACTGCTGTTTGTCTTAACCCCGCTTTACCACAACTATACTACATAATGTAATGTGTTTCCAAAATTTATCTGAGCGCTTGGTCGAGGCGACGTGTGACCGAAATGCTGGGGTATTTTTGGCCCAACGTATATGTATTGTAAGATACAGGAAAAAAGAAGTCCAGGAAGAAGGAGAACATCTTGGCTTAAAAATCTGCGCCAATGGTACTGCAAGAGCACGCGTTCCCTATTTAGTAGAGCTGCTGTGTCGAGGGTTCAAATTGCCATGATGATCGCCAACCTTCGTTAGAAGATGGCACCCAAAGAAGAAGAAGAAGATATGTGTTGCCATTCAACGCGGCAATGTTGCCAGCATTCTGGGCACTCTGCCATCTGACAGTAGTAGCACTTGGATTTTCTATAGATCGGCTTGTGGCCATCTTTGGTTAATAAAAGTGTTCTTTACTGCTGCAGCAGCTGTAGTAATGTTAGTTTGTTTTTCATCATGTAATCTATAATACAAAATTACTTATATACTCTAGTCACCTTACCCTTCCAAACAAAGGACCTATTGACTATCATGCACTGGTGTTTATCACTATTAACCAACAAAAATAAAATGTACTTAGTGGCATAAGTAAATAGAGCTAAAGTTAAAAGACGTTTCTGAAATTTGTCGGATAACATGTAAGGGGATTACACGGCGAAGTATAAAAACGTTTATTTAACTTTACTGCTCTATGTCTCTGCAATAATAGCCTATAATGAAAAGGCCCTCATAGCAAATCGTGGCTCAATATTCGTTAAGCTCTTCTTTCTTTCAAATAAATTATGTAACCAAGATAATAATTGTAAACACATATTTAAAAAAAGCAATCCCTATGAGTTTCTTGCTCATTCTTCTCATAGAGGTGCCTTGCGAATGAGCGGTAGAATATTAAAATAAAATGTAAAATTGACTTGCAAAAGTGCTCCATTGTAGCCTATTTGAATAAATTAATTTTGAGTTTGAGTTTCCTTTTAGGAAAATAGGTATCTACTTTTTCATATAAGTAGGGGTATTTTTTCGTTTGGTGATAATATTATTGCTAGCTTGGAGATCAAAAGAGGTGCGATAAATGACTTGAAAAACCATCTGGCAGATATCTGCTACTAATAACGATATTATTATCGTAATTACTATTTTGACCCCGGCGTTCTTACGTTCTTAAAGAGTCCATATATGTACATTAAGTATCTTTTAAGGTACTACCCAGATACGGTCAAAGCGACTCGTCGTCTTCCAGTTTCTTCGCTGTAAATTTCAACTATTAACTACTATCACTATTATCTATTTTTTTCTTTCCTTTAATATCCCTACTTTAGTGCTTCCGTAGTCAATGAGGAAGCCTTATAGTTTCGCTTTGTCTGTCCGTCCGCCCGTTACGGAGAAATTATATAAGTCCTAGAAAGCTGTAATTTTGCACAGATAAGGACAATAGTACCTAAGGCTAAGAGAACGGTATAAAAATAATTTAAAAATTAATCAATTTAGGGTACCTCCCAAACATTTAGATAATGAACATGGTGATGATGATTTTTTTTCTGGCATATCCCATTATGTGTGATATCATTGAATAGGTATTTTAAAATGAAGGGCAGGTTTGTAAGAAACTTTTTCGATTTATTGGTCCATTTGAAAGCTATTTAAGTTAAAAACTTTTTTTGTGCTTCCCCCTCTAAAATCTAAACTTAAAATACTGAAAAAACCACGAATATATTGTAGTTTCCAAGATAGCTTTATTAGTTTTAAGGATATCGTTGACGAAAGTTATGGCAGTTAATATTCGATTTGCCAGTACTACGGAAGCCTATATTGCGCGTAGCCCGATTAGTTTTTGGCCTATTTATTTATATTTCGCATTTTTTAGTGGAAAAGTAGTTTCTAGACTCTTTTTATCACAATAATAAAATATACATAATCTATACAAGTCACTGTCGTCTTACTACTCTCGCAAGTTATCTTCATACAGAATCGATATGCTGATATCCACGTCTAATCTAGCTCCACTCTTATAATATATAGCCTAGCAATTAGATATCTTGGCGACCTGCCACACAACCTATCTATGTACCTATGTGATTTGACTCTCGTAGTGTACTTGAAGTTACCGTCTGTTGGAGTATAATGAGAATAAACTCCAAATATTATTTAAATTATTGCAAAGTATTGAGTCCATATCTGCTCCTCTCCGTCGATATCTCGATCCTGTTAATATTTCGATATTACGACCCATCGATACCTAAACTCGTCAACCGTATCTAGGTACCACATCCCCACTTAAGAGACAAACAAATTATAAAGCACTTCCTTTGGTTCCCTCAAAAGAGAATACCCCAGGCTTTATTAAATTTCCTTTGTCTCCATAATCACAAAATTAAAATATAGAACCACTCAGAACTTGGGACCTAAGTAGGAAACTGGTTTATTATCCGTGCAGCTTAGGTAATAAATAAACACCCGTTTAGTGTATTAAGTTAATGAATGTTTTTAATGTATCCCTTATTTAGGGTTAAATTACGTAGTAACTTCACGAAATTTAATCATTGCTATTTTTTAAATCGTACTTCAAATATACAAATATGAAGGGATTTATTTTCGTTCAGTTATTTTACTGTATTAATTTCTGTTTTAATTGGCAATTTACAATCTTTCGATATTTTTCGCAAAGATTTTTTGTCGCGGTACATATTGAAACGAACTCAATTTTGATATGCACCTAAGTAATTTAGATCCTAGACACACCCTAGGTTCAGCTTCAGTGGGTAAAACCGTGAGCATTTGTGAAATATAAATTGTAGTATTACGTGCTTGTAGCACAAGATGATTGACTCTATTGTGTTAAAGGCAGCCATATTCCCTAATGCTTCGAACCTATCAATGTAATCTCAAGATAAGAAATAGCTCGCTATTTCTTGAGAAAAAGTAAATATACTCCACATAGATACTAACATAATGTCAGTTATCTAAATAAATTGCCTATTATATAAAGATAACCCAATACAAGGCGCGCCTAAGGAACGTAATTGACAGCGAACAAGAATTTACATTTCGGTAGGCATCGCTTTTTCGCAGCCTAGCTCAATGATATCAAGATAATTTTAATTACAGTATAACCCCGGGCCTATGTTTACAACAGGCTTTATTAATTACTTATAACAGTTTTAGTAGCACAATTGACTCTAAAACTTTGGTAATTTCGGATAGATTAAATACAGATAAAGGCAAGATATTCTCATATTATATTTCTGCAAACTTTGATCAATATAATGAAATCTATCGAGGTCACGGGTTGATATATGTATTGAAACACCCGGAATACCGATCATAAAAGTTCGAACTAAATGAAATGTACAGCGATAAACTGTAAACTTCATTTCCGAAATCCGAAATATTTAAAAAGTGTTATTTTAGAGATAGATCGTGTAGGATCCAATCTCCATTCAATAAATGAGACAAGATGATCAGAAAACTTAGATATTTATTCTTCTTTGTTGCATTCCGTTTTCTATCTTAGAAGTGAGTGATGTTCATTTGACAATGTCTAAAAGTGATATTTTCGCGAAGAGTTCCCAATGCAAATAAAACCATAAAGCATAGATCAAATGAACATCACGCAGACCAAAAATACAAAGGAAACATATAAACTACTTTGTTATAAAGCTAACAGTTCGGCCATCCTCTTAAGGTGAGTCCTCTCACATCGAAAAGAATATTCAATCTTAACAAAATAGCAGTCAAAGAGAGAGAAAAAAAAAATGTTGTAAATACTACACATAGTACCTATGACTTACATAAGTACCTTAAGAAAGTAAATCGTATTTTCACAATAAATAATTCACTTAAACATATTCTCATCAAAATTTTACAATGTTAGCCCTGCAGTGATCACGCTCCAAAACCATACAGAACTGGTCGCGCGGCATACAGGCGTAATCCAAGTACTTTGTGGACCTCCTGTGACGTAGCCGTATGAGTTCAGTGTTAGAAAATTACAATTAATACATCCAACTTAAAGAATCCAGAAGGGCAAATAATTAACTGAATGCGTTTTCGAGATATTTTCGACGAGTGGATTACATAATATGTTATCCGGGCGACCACTCTAGGGTTAAATGTCTGATCTCGATTAATCGAATCACGAATCGTTATTAACTCATCAAATATTATATTCTATCTCATATCAATCGTAGTTAATCTTGCATAGTCTGCTATGATCTGCGATCATCTGTGCGGTAGTAGTTGCCTAATACCATTCGTTTTCTGCACTGATCGCTCATAGCCCATGCTCGCAAGAATTAAATCTAAGAATCTGAAACAACTGATCAATATCATTTACTTATCTCAATTCATAAAACATATTCTATATATTTCTCAATCGTAGTTAATCTTGCATAGTCTGCTATGATCTGCGATCATCTGTGCGATACTAGTTGCCTAGCACCATTCGCTTTCTGCACTGATCGCTCATAGCCTATGTTCGCATCAATGAAATCTAAGATTCTGAAACGACTGATTAATAAAGTTCACTTATCTCAATCCATAAATAAATATTAGGTATATATTCCATCTCTAAAATTCTATCTCTTATCTATTTCTCAATCGAGATGTGATCTGCCATCTGGGCAGTACCAATTGCATACACTGATCGCTCAAAGTCTATGCTCGCATCGATCAAAACAAAGAATCTAAAATAATCGATCAATCAAATTAAATCATCTCAATCGCGTTCCTTATTGTGAATCGCATTCATATTTTCAACCACGTTCACATTGTCAACCGCGTTCACATTCTCAGTAGCGTTAACATTCTTAAGCACGTTCATATTATCCATCCCGGTTATATTCTCAATAGCGTTTATATCCTCAATCTCTTATATTCTCAACCCTGTTCCTACTCTCAATAGTGTTCATATCATCAATAGTTAATAGTTCATATACTCAAACCTGTTCCTATTCTCAATAGTGTTTTTATCCTCAATCGTTCATATTCTCAAACCTGTTCCTATTCTCAATAGTGTTCATATCCTCAATCGTTCATATTCTTAACCCTGTTCCTATTCTCAATATAACTCATTCATAGTAATAAGTTCTTTTGTATATTTTGGTTTGCAATAAAGCATTATTCAATTCTATTCTATTCTATAACGTAAAAGTAATAATAATAATCTTTTTCAATTCGAATTCTAAGTTAGTAGGTACTATCATATTATTTTTCAACTCACAATAATCATTAGATCACTCACAATAATCTTAAGATCACTCACAATAATCATTAGGTCATCACAATAATATTTCAGTAAAGTCCAAACTTCCGCCTTCGATATCGGTTTCATTACTTTTAATGTGTATGGTAGTAAGTAAACGCGGAACCAACTCAAGGAAGCTATAATATCAGCCAAAATTCCCAACTCTAAGACGGTTTTGTGCATTATTCGCATTGTTTTATCCATTAAAAGGCCTAAGCAAACGATCTTCACCACACTGCATCAAAATATCCACTATTCCTACCTTTGACACGTTAGTGTGCAATTCTATAGGTAGTTAAGTCTTAATAAGCCACTCTTTTAGTCTGTTAAAAGTTAACGTTCAGAGAACGACAACCTTATATGGGCGCTACACTATCTTGCGACACTAAATTTCCATATCAGCCACATAATTTATATTATTATAGATGACTGCTCGAAAACATATTTCAATTCAATCTCAACTCAATCAAAAGAAATACAGTTCATTCTCACGTTTTGTATCAGCACTCCGCTTTGACCATTTTCGGAAACCATATTCTTGTACTAATACAAAGTATTCGTTGCCAGATTTACGTCTCAAAAACCCGGTGATATTTACCGTACCTATTACTACAATCGACAGGTAAAATTATTACCTGTCAAATGGTTATTGAAAACTATTTTTTGAAAATCAATTTAAGTATCACAGATTGCCTGCCTTTATTATAGCCATGAGCTAAATCTCAAACAATATTCGTATTTCATTTTAACCTTCGCACAAACCTAAATGTACTACGATATTGCCACCTAACCCTCTCATAACTGGGCCAGCCCATCACTAATCCGGGTGATGCTTAGTCTGTTAACTTCGCTACACTTTAAGAAGAACATTAACCACCTAAATCATTACACCTATTCACTATCGAACCTTCTAGTCATAATATTATTGCATTATTATATATTTGTCTGTTTCAATTTGTATAGAGCAGATTTCTCCAATGTAGAATTCGTGTCACTCTTGTCTTTTCGATGAGCATGTAGACTACGTCTTTAAAAAGCTTCCAAAACATTGGACTTGGTAATTAGAACGTGTGGATCATTAGGTAAAGCCATAATCTTAAATACGTTGTACTTGTATGTTTGTAAAAAGTATTTAAGAATATTCTTCTCAAATCTGGACCTCAATTTAAGACAAATTCTCGTTGTTGCAAGAATTGATCGTATTCAAACCACATTTATTACTAAGCTATTATGTTTCAAGTTCAAGTAAGTTCCATATAATATTACCATTGTCAAAGAAAATAGAAATTGCCGACGTAATTTATCTCCTAAATATTATGTCAAGCTCAATTAACTGTTCGGACCTATTATCTAGTAAATTCTGTCTTAATTCTTAATACGGGGGTATTGATATTCAACCCCCTTATAAATAAATCTGCGAGTACTATCATACAGAAAGACCAAATTCGTATTAACATCGTGTGGGTGTCCTTTAATGCATTTACATTCATCGTCTTCTTCTTTCGTTGCCTCTCCAACTAGCTAAAGTTTGCAATCAACTCATACACATTTACATTATTACTTTCTGTGTTACTACATATACCACTCCGCTTGCCTTCTTTAATCATATTATTCAATCTATCAGTACACTGTGACTGTCGTTTTATAGATAAGAAAATAATGTGACACCTGCACTGTTTCCTGACATTTGAGAGCCATCTCACCCAGTCTTATTAAGAAACGATCTCCTATCCTATAAAATAAACTATCCACAGCACGTTTATTCTATATAATTCGCATCGATAAATTTTATTCTTATAATATTATTTAAGTGAAGTTCGGTAGATAAATTCATCTTAACCCGCTTAGACAGCATTTCAGTTAATAGCTCGGCGTAGTCGTCGCTTCTAGGGAACGATTCTAATAGATGAATAATTTGGACATCTCCCCAATCTTACAGCTGCGCGCATTTCTCTACTTGACTTAAACATACATGTATCTTTGACTATCGAATCGAATTCCGGAATGACATTGCCTAACATCGAGAACTTATTTCCTTCTGGTCGACTATTATTTAAATTTCTTAGTTACTTAGAGAGAAATATGTGCGTATTATTTCAAAGCATATACCAATACCAGTACCTCGTGTCCGGCACCTGCATAGCACCTGCACTCAAGCTCCCAGTTGTAGCGTCATTAGCTCCGTCTCGCGCCACTCCGGCTCCGCTTAGAGCCGAAAAACGCCGCGCGGTAGGTCCGCATCCGGCTGTATCCACGTCTCTGCTTGGCACCGCACCCGGCTGTATCCACGTCTCTGTTTGGCACCGCACCCGGCTGTATCCACGTCTCTGCTTGGTACCGCATCCGGCTGTATCTGCACCTTCGCTTGCTGTTTCCCGTCCGGCTGCGTCTGCACCTTCGCTCTCTGCTCCCTGTCCGTCTGCACCTCCGCTCGCTGCTCCCCGTCCATCTACATCTGCACCTCCGCTCGCTGCTCCCCGTCCGTCTGCGTCTGCACCTCCGCTCGCTGCTCCCCGTCCGTCTGCGTCTGCACCTCCGCTCGCTGCTCCCCGTCCGTCTGCGTCTGCACCTCCGCTCGCTGCTCCCCGTCCGTCTGCGTCTGCACCTCCGCTCGCTGCTCCCCGTTCGTCTGCGTCTGCACCTCCGCTCGCTGATCCCCGTCCGGTTGCATCTGCGTGCACCATCGTTCGCTGCTCGCCATCCGTGGTGACTATGTCTCCGCTCGTGACTCCGACTGCGCCGCTGCGGGCGTCCTTGACTCGCATTTCTGCTGTGACGGCTGATATGTCGCGCTTGCCCTTCTCCTGCTCCAACTCGTAGGGGAAGTGATCGACTATGACCTCCGCCCTCGCGCGCTCTTTCGACGATGATGGCCATCATTTATTTTACTCAAAGAACGTGTGTGCTTATTGCTGTGAAATCTGGAAGATCCTTCTAAACAGTCTGTCATAATCATAGTGGGCTGAAAGTTTTATTCCCTCTTCTGAATTGTAGGATCCAATCTCCATTCAATAAATGAGACAAGATGATCAGAAAACTTAGATATTTATTCTTCTTTGTTGCATTCCGTTTTCTATCTTAGAAGTGAGTGATGTTCATTTGACAATGTCTAAAAGTGATATTTTCGCGAAGAGTTCCCAATGCAAATAAAACCATAAAGCATAGATCAAATGAACATCACGCAGACCAAAAATACAAAGGAAACATATAAACTACTTTGTTATAAAGCTAACAATCGTAATTTTATATACCTACCTACCAACTTACAATTATATGTATTTTATTGCGGGATATGCCTGTACGTAAAGCGCCTGTGTAATACGTTATATTCATGTGTGTTTTGTAGAGGTAAATTACTAACAAGTAGGTACATACATACATAGGTACATACGCGTATTTTAAAAATATAAAGGCGTTTATTTTTCAATAATATATGGGCAACAAAGCAATTCGTTATGCAGACACATCAGGATTTACTTGTAAATGGGCCAGGCGCTTCTTCTCTAGCATACATAATGAGATAGTAGAAGTGAATAATGTCAGGATATATTAGGCGCGAGTACTACTTAAATTTGAAGTAGTAGCTTTAAAAAAAAACCGTACACTTTTAGGTATCTTATATAGCTTACTCTAGAATTAAAAACTTTTGCCTCTGGAAGACGAGCGCAGTGTAGTGTTGCATAGAACACCCTGACTACGAATACCTAGGTAATAACACGGTAAAGAGATATACAGTAGTTTGACTCCATAGAAACGGGCGGAAAATGGAAGTGAATAGATGTCGGTAGATGTGGGTAGAAGTGGGTATATAATCCAGAAGCGGGTGCCACGCAGCGACGGGCGGACGTCGCGATAGTTTTTTGCAATTATTTAGTGTTATTTACGTTATTTACTTTTGACGTATGTATACATAATATAATAAATTATATAAAAATGGCAAAAAAATAGCATACTATATTATGCTGTTTTTGGTAGCTTGAACTTATCAGGATATCCAGAAATAACATTATTAACCCCCGACGCAAAATCGACGGGGTGTTATAAGTTTGACGTGTCTGTCTGTCTGTCTCTCTGTGTGTGTGTGTCTGTCTGTGGCACCGTAGCTCCCGAACGGATGAACGGATTATGATTTAGTTTTTTTTGTTTGAAAGTAAGGTTAGTCGAGAGTGTTTTCAGACATGTTTGGTGGAAATCGGTCCAAGATGGCAGCCGCTACAAAATGAGGGGAGGGGGAAGGAGGGGAGGGGGGAGGGGAGCAGGGGGAAGGAGAGGAGGGGGAAGGGGAGGGGGGAGGGGTGGAGGGGGAAGGGGAGGATTGGTAAGGGTAGGGGGAAGGGGAGGAGGGGGAAGGGTAGGGGGGAAGGAGGGGAGGGAAAGGGTATGAGGGGGAGGGGAGGGGGAGGGGAGGAGGGGAAGGGGGGATGGGGAGGAGGGGAAGGGGGGAGGGGAAGGGGAGGAGGTTGTCTTGTCTTGTCTCTTGTCTTATCTCTTGTCTTGTCTCTTGTCTTGTCTCTTGTCTTGTCTTTTGTCTTGTCTTGGGTTTTAATATACGCCGCCACGACATGATAGGTAAGTAGGTAGTAGGTAGGTAGCTCAAGTAAGTAGATGATATGAAACAGGTAGGTACCTACTGTATGCGGGCAGCGGCTGCCCGGCAGCCCTATGACTTGCGCATGTACCGCGCGACTTTAGGTATTTATGTTCAAAAATCACGCTCAGTCAAACTACTGTATATCTCTTTACCGTGGTAATAACTACGCCAGTAATTATGGGAAGACGTTATAGCCGTGTGTTTAGCTCATCTCCTTCATCAAAGTTCTTGTGATAACAAAATACCGTATTAGAAAATCCATACACGTGTAGCGTGGCCCAGTGATTCAAATCTCAGTGGGTGGCAAAATTTTCGCTTGAACGCTACTGTGCTGTGTCTCGGAAGCCTCTTAAACTGTGGGTTATGCGCGGCTATTAGGCAAGGAGTAGGCAGTCGATAGGTTATTGCGGATCTTATTTATTAGATTTAGATTTATCTTGTTGTAATCTTGGCGACCTTAAGCTGCAACATATAGGTTGGCCTCACAACCTATAAATATGATTATTGTGGTTTGAGTAGGTTGTTAGAAGTAGAGTAAACAGATCTGTTGAACTAAACCTAAATTTGTTATAGTATTTTAATCTGACCATTGCAAGCTTCAGTTATTATAAAAACCTTCCAATGATTATAGGGATACCATTAGGTACATAATACGAGCGATTAGTCCCACATGTAAGACCTTACAACTCTCAGTCAATTAACTCTAAAGCTAGATCCAAGCTAGACCAAGGCCAGTCGGTCCTATCTCAGAATTAACACAAAAAGTAGTCCTAGTCCTTGTTCAAGGTCTCGTCAATCGCAAAATTGGTTGTACGCTTTCAGCGTGAAAAGTAACAGACCGAGAGAAGGGCATAAGTTATTTGTAAATATCTGTATTGGTAAAAACGAAACTTTATATATTATATGAGTCTTATTTTCTGAAAATGAGTGGCAAGACGAGCAAATCAAATACGTAATTGTAAGCATCATGATTAGAGACATTGATAAGAGACCATATTATCACATAATATCAGCACTGCACTGCACTGCGCCTATCACCTTGAGAAATTAGTTGTTAAATCGCGCCATGCCACACCACACCACAGTAGTGTGTTACTATCCTACACATCGTATTGTACGAATAATTAAATTTCTCCTCTAGACAACTTGTCGTACATTTTTTGTACAAATTATAAGGCCAGCCTCACGTCGTGTAATTGAAGGTAACGTAATAAAGATGTTTGATGATGATGTGCACGAATCAAAGCGCGGGGGCTGAAAAACGTGACTCTGACTAACCCATTAGCACACAATCGTTAAAATGGATTGAGTATAAAAATTTATACACGGAGATATAAAATTGTTACGTAAACATACGCTAAGTGACCATTTTTGGCGGGAAGGAATTCCAATAAAAATCCTCTGCCAAGTGGACTATAATATACAGAGATATAGAGCTTCCACGTGTTAACGTATATAACTGTGGGGAGCGGGAATAAGCCCAGCCTTTTCTAATTTTATCATTTTCCCTTCTAATTAAAATATTTTTCGAGCATCGACTAGGGTCGAAATTGGGATGTTGAAAATCATAATATTTGTCCATCAAGTGGATTATTAAAAAATATTGAACATTATATTTATTACTTTGTAAATTTATTATTTAAATATTTTTAACTTCTAAGTACTTGGCAGGAACATTTATCTATATGTACATACATGCATACTGTTTCAGGCTGTCCCCACACAGATACCTAAAAGCGCATTTCACATTTTAACTCCTTTTAACCATTTTAAATTACGAGTACATTGACTAAAAAAAAAATAAGTATCGAGTGTAAGTCTATTGCTAGAAGTCCAATTAACTTTTAAATTGTAGGTATACGTTATCAATATACTTACCTATTTATCCGGGTTTTATACGTTCAAATTCTCATTAAACCTTTAAACATCACCTAGAGAACCAAAGATCTTTTGTTTTTTTTATGCAAAGAAGTAAGAAGACGACCATGATGCTCTACAGGATTTCACAATGATGGGAAGTTCTAGATGCACTGCATCAACGCTTTACTTAAGAGTCATAAGATGTTAAGACTCTTTAGCCCAGTAATGTTACTAGCTGCAGTGCCCTCCTACCGAAGCACAGTAATGTTTGCACATAGCTGCTCAGGCGGTAGAATGACTCGCACTGTTGGGGTACTCACTTAGACGACCCCAAAGGAAATCTACCCCCGGTGAAATCAAATAGATGTAATCAAATGTCTAGAATTACCTATTAACTTTGAAACGCGATAACCGAAGGAGTTCCCTGATCAATAACATCGTTGTTTAATAAGAGTGTTTGTCTGTTGTCTGTCTGTTTAAAACGTTAAAACACTGTTTAAGCAGTAAAAGTTCATTAAATATACTAAAAAGAGTGACGGATGACGGACGAAACAAGGACAGAACAAAAAACCTTTAGATGAAAATTTTGGTCACGTTTTGTTGCTAAATAATTAAATAAATGTCAGCAACGTACTACTATTTACTTTAAAATAAGATATGCAAGTCGTTTTATTACAAACTTTTTGAACAAGCTTTAACTTTCACCTGTCCGTTTTTTTTTTAAATTTCACTTGTTTAAACATCAATTAATCAAATCTAATGCTCGTAGTGGCGAATTTGAGTCAATCAAGGAGGCAGTATTGTAATTTAATGCTTATATAATCGAATCTGAAATGCTTGTTACATTACATGAAAGCTCTAAACAGGAAAGCTCCATAACTTAGTATAACAGGAAAACAGAACAACTTGTTTTTTCATTTCCGTGGATGTAATAGTAAGTCGCCCGTACTTACACGAGTTATCTTGAAGGCAATTGTAATAGAGGTATATTATAGGGCCTCGTAGACGACATATACTTTACAACATCAAAAATCAAATTATTTTTTTACTATTTAAAAAAGAAAGATGATATAATATTAAATACTAGCTTATGCTCACGGCTTTGCCCGCGTGACCAAGTCCTTTCTTAGCGGAGGTCTATGTCATAAAACCTATGTGTATTTCAAATTTCAATCCAATCCGTTCAGCGGTTAGAGCTGAGCGTTGATAGAACAGTCAGTCAATCAATCACTCTTTCCTTTTATACATTTAGACGAATCGTGAAAATGTCGTTTGATATTTATTGCGACGATATCACGCCGAATTGAGAAAATGAGTACCTAGTAATGTTAAAATACTATGGACTATGCAGGAATGCCAACATGCTATGTAGTATGTTATGCTAGAGAATATTTTCAACAAATATTATATATCGGTGGAATTGATCTAACGTGTATTCCGCCCTTTAGTTCTTAATATCGTACATATATTGTGATTAAAGTCAGAATTATAAGCAAGCGGATTCCTAGTACTCACATGACAGAGCATAAAACTTAAAACAGTTTTAGAAATCGAAATATTTTTTATGATACTATTTTTACAATAGATTTGTGAGGAACGCGGAACTAACTGACATTAAAAAATATATTGATTGTTTTGTTTATTTAATGTTTCAAATATTGTACGATGTATATGTACGAATTTACAAATATCGTCCCAAAATGTCATGCGTTATACAAAATTGTATTAATTTTAATCAGCTGTCGTAATCTAACTCAATTAGCCAGACTGAACACTAACTTACCCAAGTGAAATCATTAATAAATTACAGAGTTCTCGACTTAACGACTTACCAAATGTAACTGTGTAATCCATCAATCAAAACAAACTCCCCGAGATGAACCACGGAATACAATCGTCCTCCTGCATATGAATTATTTAACTGCTCCAACTTTATTATTCCGGAACTTTATCGAACTTTTCGTTTGGTTTTCGAATTATTAAAATTTATTTAATTTTTTTGGAAAAAATTTTCAAAGTCGCACTGTTTTAAAAGAGTTACCGTTGGAATATGTTCGGACGAGCCGTCGCGCGAACGTTGCCGAGAATAGTGCCTGAATCCTGAATCTGAGTAGAGTTTGATGGCGGCCTCTCGGAGGTAGCGCATGCCCGTTTTTATTCACAATCACGAATTTGAGATAGTTCCATCTTTTTAAAATAATAATAGCTTCAGTTTAACTAGTCATTGTTGACATTTACGTTATTACACTAAATAAAGTAATCTATTACTAAACTAGCACGGACCGCCCGGGGTCTAGTTGTAATATCAAGTGTTACTATCATCCCATACATTTTACTTTTGAGAATGTATGGAATGACAGTTTAACTTTACAGCAAGACAATACGTCGCACTCTTCGTGCTAGGCCCTTTAATGTATGATTTCTAGCCAAAATAAATGTCAATTTAATTAAGAAATTACTGTGTTTTTCTAAACTCTCAATATTTATATTATTTATTAATAAAAATGTGAAATGAATACGTTATGAGGATCCAAAATAATTTTAAGTAACATGGCAGGTTTGTACAAAATTAAAAAACTTAAACACGTTATACCTGGTAAGTTCTTATGAGATGAAAAATGACGAAATTTAATTATTTTTTGTATACTTTGGTAATTATCTAATTATAGAAACTAAACTGAACTAGAGGATTTTTGCAGTTAAGGGGTATATTCCCTTTAACTGCAAAAATCCTTTACCATTCCTATAACGGTTATTCGGATTAATTTATTAAAATAACATGTTGCAAATTGATGTTATTGCATTCGAAATAATACTATCTGTTTCAATCCAATCCAACAGAAAGTCGGAGAACTTTCCAGATCTCAAATAAATTAATTTTTCATTCATCCAATCTTACTTCGAAACGGAATGGCGTAGTGACATTAAAAATGATTGCAAATATATATTTTGCGAACTTTTTTAATCATTTTACTGTGCTCGTTCTCTTTATAATTCAGTGTATTTTAAAATTCAAATAAGTGCAATAAATCTCTTAAAGGGTAACAAACTAAACTTGAGATATAAAATGTTGTACTGTGGTTTTATGCGCAGAAAACAGGTCACATTTTTTTCAGATTAAAAAAAAATCTGTAAAGAAATCTATCTAGTAGTTTAAGTCAAATGTTAAGTACTTATTTGCCTAAATTAGGGCTAGATTGTATTTTAGAGTGCAAAAAAATGATGTAATCTATATAAAAAAAAATCAGATTTTTAAAACTAATGCGTATTTACAAGTAGGTACATTAACTATAAAAAATACCAACTAAATTCGCGGATAAAAGCCTAGATGCGCCTAGCTTCGACTTTTAAATAATGATAAGTAAAGCACGAAGTAACAATATATTAGTTAGCCTTTATAATAAGGCTAATATATGCCTTATTATATTGGACTAATGCTCAACTCATGCCAATTTAATCTATAACTTTTATGTGTTCTTGTTCATTTGTTTCTTTTTATTATGTTTTTATTTGTGTTTCTATGATTGTGTTGTTGTGCAACCATATTATTATGTGCAAAGTGGCAAATTTTCATTGAAAATTTCAGATTCAAAATTTCTTTTGCCTAAATTCGGGCAGTTTATTAGACCAATTCATTATATTCGTGCTGTGTACTTATAATGTCATTATAATTTATTTAACAACACTATGTTTAATCTACCTTTTATATTAAGTATAATAAATAAATAAAAGTAAGTAATGTAATACGTTAAGTTAGCGTAGAGTAAAGATTTTACAGCTTCTTTTCACGGAGCTTTTATCATTATATTTCTTTTTAATTCTGTGCGTTGTGCGGCTGCTTTTATGGGAGCCATTTGCGCGCGAGTACTTAATGCACATGTGAACGTATGTACCTACATGCATAAATTTATTTATTTATTTATTTATTGTTTATTGTTAATTAACACGTTACACCATGTTAACAGAAAGAAAGAAAGAAAGAAAATACATTTATTCAACAAAACACATGTAACATACTGAAAAAACAAAACGACACATTACTTAAACACCAACACAAGAACAAATAAAAATTTTGAAAATTAATTTACTAAAAACTACATAACATACAACTGAAACAATGAAAATACAAAGAAAAAAGAATTAAAAATAACTTAATGAACATACGCTCTTAACTGCCCTGCAAGATTGTGTGTCGGTGTACCCATTACCCATACTGTTACATATGCTTCGCCGAATAGGTGCTAACTCAGCATATGCTGAAGTGAAACACCCAGCACTGATTTTCAGTTAGCACCCATCGGTAGCAAAGCGTAATTTGCATTATAAATAAATAGTTAACGTGAATTTATATTTAAAGGGTATATAATTAGAAACACTTACATTAATTAACATTAAAATTAAAAACTAAACTTTATTTAAAAAAGAAAAATATTTACAATAACTATACAAATCTTAGATAGAATTTAAAAATATAAAATATACAAAAAAAAAAAAACTTTAAAAAGTAGACAATGATTCATACATCACCCTCACAAAACCTCAAACATACTGATACAATTTTAGACCATTCATCCGCAAACAAATCTGTCCCAGGATACGTCTCCAGGAGAGCATTCAAGGCAGACAGTGTGCGCGGAAGAGGTGAATTAGCGCGAGAAACTGTACGACATGTAGGAACAGCCAACAACCTGTGTTTCCTGTTCCTAGCGTAGTTGTTAGGAACATAAAAGCGACACACTTGCTCGTTAAGTTCCGGCACATTGATTTTTTCTCGAAGAATCTTGCATATGGTCATCAATTGATCACATTCACGACGAACTTCGAGAGAATTATATCCCAGACAACCCAGAAGGAATTTAGTGGGATACATGTAGGGATAATATCCATACTGACGTTTGTATAGGTAGCGGAGAAACGCCTTCTGTACTTTTTCCAACATGAGAGTGTATGTAGACTCATGTGGATAAAATGTAATCTATATGAGTTTACATGTGTATACGCTAAAATTACTGATTACGCTATAATAAATCTGTTTTAGGGTTTCGTAGGCACAAAAAGGAAATAAAACCGGATAAGTGCAAATATGACTTGTACACCGAGGGAACAAAAAAGTCTACAATAAGTTGAGGGACCATGATCCAAATACGTACGCGCATAACATTGCTTAACTTCGATGCGTGATTACTGATTAGATTGCTCAGAAGGGACAACATTGGTGCAAGTGGCTAAAGGTGGAGACCCTGAACTTTAAACACGTTATTACTTAAATAATACGATTTTGAAAACTAACGTGAGCGTTATCCATATTAACTATGTAAATATACCGACTAAACTCACGTCACTTAAATAATTATTAAACTTAGGCAACTTACACAACACCTTTTATCACATAACTGATTTAATAACAGAATTCGTTCTGTTCGTCAGAATTGCTTGTTTGAAGAATTGCTCGCTCACTTGTCGCCCCATTGAATGTTCATTCATAAGCTTTCATATTAGTTTCAGAACGATATTACTCGTATATAAAGGTAAAGGTTATTGTTATTGGTACAGAAGATATTTAGTATTTATACTTATAGTCAACCTATTATCTAAATGGAGGAGGCAGCTAGTATATAATAATATGTGCTTGGTAGATATTAATATTGATCCCAACTTTTATTATTAGGCTAACTGTGCACCTGAAAGGCTTATTTCTAAGCCCATGTCTTAGGTATTCCAGGTTCTCTACTATCCATACACTCACTAATTTTCAACCGGTTAAATAATATATCTGTGAAATTTTCAAAATGGGTAGATATTAGATATTTTCCACCTAGTTAAAAAAATTCTAGCTTCAACGTATTTTTCCTTTTTAGGTCCCTTATTTCCATACTTAAACTATATAGTAACCCCGTACGTTTGCACCTCAATAACCTATCAGAAATTCCATATCTAATGCACGAGTAGCTTAGAGGAATATCACGTATGATAGTATTCATCGAGTCAAATTCAAAGCACCTGCGGAATTACATAAAACATTTGCGTAAATTTCCCTTGATACTTAGGTTACTCGAGCCTACTTTGACCTTGATTGGGAAAATAACAACATATAGACATTCCAATTTTCAGACATTATGATTT
This sequence comes from Hemithea aestivaria, assembly GCA_947507615.1. NCBI lineage: Eukaryota > Metazoa > Arthropoda > Insecta > Lepidoptera > Geometridae > Hemithea > Hemithea aestivaria. Next base: position 12,357,124 of record OX382332.1, on the reverse strand, counting down.
ATTCATGATCAATCAAATTCCTAATCCAATAGTGTTCGATCAAAGCCCTATGCTTTGATCGAACACTATTGATGTCTATTTACTCGCTTTTTGCAGATTTAAGACTAGGTTAATTAACAGTGTATAATTAATATTATTTTTATGTTTAAAAATTTCTAAATGTTCTAAAACACTCAACCGGATACCTTTTTCACAAGTATGTAGAATTTTAAAATTATTATTGTCATTCGCGTAACCACATAACTAACACTAACAAATAGTTGTAACCCTTAATGCATGCATATGCGGGAGGGCGGGTGGTGCACTCGGTGGTGGAATTAATACTAATTACTATTTTGGTAACGTTTGAATTCCTCGCCATCTCTTAATAACTTAGTTAGACTCAGAAATTTAGAGCGGAATTAACACTAAATATTAAATAATAACTAATAATTGTTGTGATGGATTTCCGCAAAGTAAGGCCCTAGTTCCATAAATTAAATTATAATCTATTATTTTATTGTTTTATAATTTGTAGTACGTAAAAAGTCTGTAACATATTCTGCACTCCTCCCATTGTCCAGTACGTTTTTCTCCAGTATCAGGACAACTGGTAGAAAATGCTACTTTAGCATTTAGTAAGTCCATTATTATTCATTTAGCGTTGTGCTGTTGTGCTGAATAATACAATAAAAAATATGTATTCAATGAAACAGTTGTGATATTTTTTTTTATCAAGTTCCGAAGTCAACATACACTTTCTTATGGAAATGTCTCAAATTTTATTGCAAATAAAACTGTCGTGATGTCAGATCAATTCGACGCTTTATTGTCAACGGACTATAATGAGGTGCTGGGACTTTTTACAGAAGTCAGTCGTTATTATGGTATTCAAATAACCATTACGATACGATATAAGAAGGTAAACTTTGATCACTTTTAGATTACATGTCGTTTGCATAGGCGTCAAGAACATTTTGTAAGGCCTTTTTTTTATTTATACTAGTGGTAGGCTTCGGCCGTAGCTAACCATCCACTGGACAAAACCGTGTCCGCCAAGGGATTTGTGACCGTGTTCCGCCAAAATGTTTAGTGAAGCCAGGGAGGGACTTATCCCGCCTTCTAGGTATAGTCTGCTGCCATCTACGGCCGCATCGTCGCTTATCATCACGCGAGATCGTGGTTAAAGGCAGATAAGCCTTAAAATAATGAATGAAAAAATTTAAAAAATATATGTTCACCGATTACTCAAATACGCCAGAAACGATTAGGATTTGTTCCATGTAAATTGTATCGGTATCGATATCAGTTTTAAAAAACTTATTGAACGCGAGAAAAATGAAATGTTGAATTGTGTATGCAACTTGCTTATTGAAAGCGAGTTGCATACAAAATTATATGACTTTGGTGGAAACTATCACATAGTTGCGTAGCGTAGCTTTCAACTCTTCGTAGCATAGTTGCAAGTTAATAACATTTCATTTTTGTCCGTTAATAGTGACAGTGTCCCGTGCTAGATAGCCAATAATCCCTCAGATTAGCTCGTCACTAACATAAAAAAATAATACTGTGTGTAGAAAGATTCCAAAAATCGGACGTGATCGAGGTGGATCACGTTTGAACTTTTCCTTTGAACACAAACTAAATCATCTTCTCCAAAAAGAATCGTCTGCGGCTAAAGTTCACTTATTCCAATTTCCTTTGAAAGAATCCTACGAGATATACAACGTAGCCTTTATAAGTAGGCTTAATAGTTAGCCCTTTAGGTTGTTCTGTGATTAGATCAAACGGACTGGGCATGAAATGTTCCTCTTGGGACTAATTAGGATTTTTAGGATTTAGGAACAAAATTAGGTTATAAAGTAATGCTCTGCTTGAAACCTTTTCTATTTATAAACCGTTTAATATGAGTTAACATCCTAAAATACGTAACGATATATTACTATGTAATTATATAAATGCGAAAGTACAGATTTGTTTGTTGCCTCCTTCCGTCTAGAATTAGTAAAGTTACCTTTATTGAGTTAGCCAAATTATAACCAAACCATGTTCAAGTAGAATATGTAGACATTGATTTTCACACAACATTGTATTTAAATTTATTTACCACAAAGTAAAACAATAACAATTTACTATTTACCTACATAATATAGGTAAAAGAATAAAATTTCATTTCGAACTAATTATTATATATTTTGAGGGGTCTTACGTACAACTTTGTTAACAATCAGCGATAATACCTCTACATATAAATAATAAATTAAATAATAATAAACAATGGAGCGTAAAGTTGGTAAACACATTATGTAGAGCCAAGGCCTTGTAAGGAGATTAGATGCTAAGGCTCTGCCGATTCCCCGTCCTCCATTACAAGGACGAAGCGGGAGTGCCACCGAGTTGTTTCAGTGGGTATACCCGTGCAGTCGTCCTGCACGGGAAACTTCCACATAATCCTCTCATATAATTTATGCTCGACGGGAAGGTATGCGTAACGCGTAACGCGTTTTTTCTCAGCGTAAACAAAAAATCCTGGAATAACACGACTCCTTTTACCTCACGTAATAAAACTTGTTAATCGCGGGTAACAACGCGGGGCGAAGCTAATTATAATTAATGAATCATAATAACTTCTCTTCTTTATAGCTTCTTCGGTAAGGCCATTGTTACAGTCTTCACTTCAAGATATTCGTCCAAACCTTGCATGCCGCTGTAAAAAAAGATGTGATTTTCATTTGTTTTAATTAACACAACGCGGACGGACAATAATTTAGAAGGCAAGAGAATAATAAACTGAATAAGAAATAAAATGGGACCAAATTAAAAGTATTCCAACACTAACTACGGGCGTACTACACTAACTACTTCGCGCAAATGTTCGTGTGCAGAGGCAAATTCTTATTCAAATAGTGTTTTTGACATATTGTTTTGTTTGGAAATTTGATACTTCGTGTTAACATTTTATTTAGCGAAGAAGGGGGCTGGCCTATAACACAGATATCTGGGGATCTCCGATTGAATAGAATAATACTTTATTACACATCAAATAATTACAATAAATATGAACGGCAAACAATGACAGATGCTAGGTTAACGATCGATGGTCTCAAGGGCGGATCCAGGATTTGGTTCTGGGGGGGGCCAAGGTGCAGAAAGGCAAAATATTATAATTTTTACTACGAAAAAAGTGTGTTTAGCTCGCTCTGAACAGTTTGAAAGCTCAAATATCCATAATAATAAGTGAGCCGAGAAAAAATTATAATCTTGACCATGAAATATGTGCAAAATTCGTAACTCTACAATGCTTCTGGGGGGGGCCTTGGCCCCCTGCCCCCCCCCCCCTAAATCCGCCTATGGATGGTCTCATCGCACTCAGGCATAGAGACTGAGACAAACAGAGGTATTTTTATGAGTTTAAGCGAAAAAGACTAACAATTTTATCTCTCACATTGTGGAATAAAAAAATAACATCAATTCTTCATCAGTTTGCGTTAACACAAAATTAATCATCAAATTTTGTTGAAAGCCACAGCCGGGCTTATAAATTATCCTCGGCAGAAAGTCTGGATTAAGGAATCCCTGTGAGATATTGATAAGGTTCCCCAACAGATTGTAATTAAGGTAGATGTCGTCATAAACCAAATAGAAGTGCGTTTAGTAACGCCAGTGGGCCAGTGTGTAACAAAAACAATCACTATAAACTCTTTAGTTTATGGGAACTGTTCCATAAACTCTTTAGTTTATAGGATGTTACAGATGATATAGTTAGGCCGCTTGTTCACGATGACGGATAAGGGTCTGATTCTCATAACGGGCGACGACAGGCAGATGCACAGTATTCTGCAGTAGTATTAAGTAAGTAAGGGGGTTTGATAACGTGATAGGTGTGTATCCATTATGAAAAATCGTCTGATTTATTTTACACTATATCCCTGGGACTGGGCATAAGATTTACGGATAACACTTCTTCCCGGTGCTAATATTCCACTATTGAAAAGGAAAAACTTTATGATTTTCCACTTGAACTTAGGGTTGGCTTAAACCTACCAGTAACTTCTATATTACCTAATTCCAGAGATGTGACTTATCTTAGAAAAAAGTATCTGAAATACAGGTACAAGATACAAAATACGTATTTACATCTTTTATTTGAAATACTTTTTTATTTTTTTATTTTGTATCTTTTATTTAGATACATTTTCCTGGTATCTTAGTATTTTGAAAATACTTTGTTCCCTAAGATACTTTTTTACTACAAGTGAATTAAATTAAAAATTAAATTAAAAATATGTTAAAGAACTTGTCTTGTCCGAAACAAGGAAGATCAATCGATCTGAAAAACAAAAATCAGAGGCTTTAAACAACATTGAAGGTGATATAAAAAAAAGTCAAAAGATGAATCTTATTATATTTTTCTAGAGGATTCTGATTCCTCTATTGCTAGTGGCGAAAACACAAGCAGCACCAGTGATTTAGAGACACTCCAGTACCTTAACAATAAAGATACAAACTTTAAGAGCTTAAATAGTTTTCCAACAATAAAAAAAATATTTCTAAAATATAACACCTGTTTGCCCAGCTCTGCACCTGTGGAGCGACTCTTCTCCTTTGGGGGCATGATCATAAGGCCTCATCGAAGGAAGATGAGCGACAATATGTTTGAGGAATTAGTTTTACTCAAATCTCAACTAAAAAATAAAGATTAAAAGTATTGCATGAATGAATGCATAGTTTATTTGCATAAATACAGGTACATAATAATAAATAATAAGGTCTTAAATATAGTAAACAAAGTTAATTCCGTATTTGACATGATGTAATGTCGTGCAAATATTTAATAATAACAGTTTGGCATGCATCTGAATATATTTTACATTTAAAATTCATAAATAATTTAAACAGAGTCTATTCAAAATTACATTTAAAATATTCATCTAATGAGTAAAAACATCTGTCACATAGCCATTTAAATATTTTATTATAAAATTCATTTTTGCTTAATTGATTATATCCTATAGGAAGTTTATTGTAAATTTTTGTCGCCATTTTGTAACAATAAATACCTTCATATTTTGTCTTGTCACATTCTTTGTTATCAACGCAGTCTATTCGATTCTAAATTGTTTTCTCGAACAAATAAACTTAGTTAAATTAAATGTTGTATTCTTTCAAAAGTATTTTATCTTTAAAAAGTATTTGATAGATAGGTATTTTGTATTTAGTATTTCAGATACCTTTTAAGAAAATTATCTGTATCTGGTATCTGAAATGCTTTTTTTAAAAGTATCTTACATCTTGTATTTCAGATACTCTGAATAGAGTATCTTATACATCACTGCCTAATTCCATCAAGAATACTTTCCACATAACATCTGCGCATTAGTTCGCCACCGTTTATACAAATCGGACTGTTGTTCGTCATCGTTTACAAGCGGCCTTAGACGGAACACGATAAATTATAATATTTCGACCAAAGAATAAAGACCCCTAGGAATATTGATCGTTAAAACACTCGTCCAAACAACAGTTTTGTTTATAAAAAAAATATATCACGGTGTTTGCTTATATTTTAATCTGCTGAAAGTTAACCGTCAAACTTTGTTAAAATTAATGCAGTAGCTTTAGGTACTAATAAATCTGGGCCAATCGGCAGCAGGCCGCACCGCATGTCAAAAATCTTGCGTTCATTTTGTATGAACTAAAGCACCCTACAGGTGGATAATACGACCCACTCTAGTGTGAGTTGGTTTATGGGTAAATCCTGAGATCGGGCGTATTTAAGTGATTTCCGTGGCAGATTTTAAATCAAAGTATTATTGTATTTTACATGTAAAACATCAAATTTCCCATAATTATAAGCACATCAATCAAATAGGCATCATTATAACTTGTTTTGTTCAGAAGATATTTAAATTTAAATTTTTGGTGCCACGAGAATCAATAAAGTGTGGCATGGGAATCAAAATTAAAACTATTTTGTTTGAATTCTATGTTATTATTTAAATATTGATCTCTACATACTAATCATATAAAATAGAAATGATTAAAAACGGTGATCCAAACAGATATACACCAAACATAAAGTATTAAAAAGGTCTATATTGGCTCTCTATATAATAATCATGTAAACTAAATAAAATCAACGTATTGCAGTCTTAAACAATGTAAAAATATTGAATATATAGTCCTAGAATATGAGATTAAGTTCTCAGTCACAGTCACTGACAGGATTCACTCCAGAAGCTGTCATCAGATTGTACATTTATCATTAGTTAGGTTAATCTGGACTGAAAGTTGCAGTCAGCCCATAGTTTCATTTTATTTTTTCATCATACATCATCTCAGCCATAAGACGTCTACTGCTAAACATAAACCTCCCCTTTAGACCTCCATATACCTAGTCAGGTCATAAATTCTGTCACATGTTTAATATAAAATTATTGGAACAAGTTTATTTATTATGTAACCATTTATATACCAAAATGAACTTAACAAAACATATATTCTTATGACAATAAAGTTTATTCAAAATGACCTCCGTGATTTTGAATACAGGCCTTCAATCTGCGCGGCCAGTCGTCTATCGCAGCACGAACGAGGTCCATGTCAATATCGGCTGCTGCCTTAATCAAGGATGTCTTGAGAGACTCCAAATTGGGATGAGGCTTTGAGCACGCCTTTTCCTTCAAGTGTTGCCATATCTTGTAATCTAACGGACTCAAATCTGGACTGGAGGAGGGCCAGTCTTCGTGCCGGATGAAGTCGATTTCACGCGCCGCCAGCCAGTCTTGTGTGCTCTTCGCTCTATGAGCTGGCGCCGAATCTTGTTGGAATACCCAGTGCCTGTTATTGAACATGGTATGAGAAACAGGTTCCACAAGGTTCGTCAGGACTGTATTTTGATACACAACTGCATTCGTTTTTACACCTTTCTCACAAAAATGTACCTCTGTTAAGCCCCAATAAGAAACTCCCAACCATACCATGAGCGAGGATGGAAAATGACCTCGTTGGACACGCGAAATACGGTTGCTCGCTTCTTCACTACTGTGTGCGCACACCTTATCATTTTGTTTGTTGTAGCTCTCTTCTACGGTAAAATTTTTTTCATCCGAAAAAAGAATTTCTCGATATTTTTTTCTCGCGTACCGCTTCAACAAAGCGCGGCATCTCTTCAGTCTCAGCAGGCGCGGATCCAGACCCAAATTTTGGGGGGGGTCATCGGCTAAAATTTTTTCAATCTAAGAATTTTTTGAAGACGCGTTTCAACGTAGTCTTGAAAATCTTACATTTTTCAGTACGGACGATGTGCGTTTAGCTTGCTCCGAGAGGCAAGGAAACTAAATATTCTTTTTTTTTTATACGAGATAGGCCTACGTTTGACCACATCCCACCTGATGGAAAGTGAAAATGCGGTCGACGATGGATCACGTAAGATGCCTAGAAAAGTACCTATTCACTCGTGCCTTGAAAATACCCAAGTTGTACCGCTCGGGAAACACAGATGACGGCAAAGTGTTCCAAACGCGACCAGTTCTCATTAAGAACGACGAAGCAAAACGCTTGGTGCGGGCAGTAGGTAACGCCACTAAGTAAGGATGCCGCTTTGCCGTCTGCCGCGACGTCCGTCGGTAGAATGGGCTTGGAGGAATTAGTTCGTGTAATTCCTGCGCACACTCTCCAAAATGAATCCTATAGAAGACCGATAACGAGGCGACCATTCTACGGTGTTCAAGGCTCTGCAGCCGAGATTCCGTGAGCTTTTGGTCACCTACGAGCTTTTTGGCACGTCTCTCAATCGACTCCAGTGTCTGAAGCTGGTATTTGGCAGTACCATCCCAAAGATGAGAACAGTACTCCATACACGACCGGACTTGTGCTTGGTACAGCGTTAGCAGCTGTCCCGGTGTGAAGTATTGCCTCACCTTTGCCAAAATACCCAGCTTCCTGGCAGCCAATTGAGCCTTAGATTCGATGTAACTCTCAAAATTAAGGTCAGACGTGAGAGTAACTCCTAGTAACTCAAGCTGGTTAGTTATCGGTAAAGAAACATTTTGGCAAGAAGGAGCTTCGTTGAATAGACTCCTTTTAGCGGTAAATAGACACGCCTGGGTTTTTGTAGCATTAAACTTAACCAAATTAGCTACTTCCCAGTCGGAAACAGCTTTTAAGGCCAAGCTCATACATAAGCACGAGCAACTCGCTGCGAGCGCCGAGAAAAAGTTTAGGATTTTTCAGCACGAATGATGTGCGTTTAGCTTGATCCAAGTGGTAAGGAAACTAAATATTTTATTCTTATCTATAGAACGCGAGCAGCTCGCTGCGAGCGCCGAGAAAATTTTGAACTTTTCAGTACGAAAGATGTGCATTAAGCTTGCTCCGAGAGGCAAGGAAACTAAATATTCTTATATATATTCTTATCTATAGAACGCGAGCAGCTCGCTGCGAGCGCCGAGAAAATTTTGAATTTTTCAGCACGCATGACGTGTGTTTAGCTTGCTCTGAGAGGCAAGAAAACTAAATATTTTTATTTATAAAAGCGCGAGCAGCTCGCTGCGAGCGCCGAGAAAATTTTAAATTTTTCAGCACGAATGATGTAGGTTTAGCTTGCTCTAAGTGGTAAGGAAACTAAATATTCTTATCTATAGAACGCGAGCAGCTCGCTGCGAGCGCCGAGAAAATTTTGAATTTTTCAGCACGAATGATGTGCGTTTAGCTTGCTCCGAAAGGCAAGGAAACTGAATATTCTTATTTATATAAGCGCTCGCAGCAAGCTGCTCGCGCCGAGAAAATTTTGAACTTTTCAGCACGAAAGATGTGCATTTAGCTTGCTCCGAGAGGCAAGGAAACTAAATATTCTTATTTATAAAAGCGCGAGCAGCCCGCTGCGAGCGCCGAGAAATTTTTTAATTTTTCAGCACGATTGATGTGCATTTAGCTTGCTCCAAGTGGTAAGGAAACTAAATATTCTTATCTATAGAACGCGAGCAGCTCGCTGCGAGCGCCGAGAAAATTTTGAATTTTTCAGCACGCATGACGTGCGTTTAGCTTGCTCCGAGAGGCAAGGAAACTAAATATTCTTATTTATAAAAGCGCGAGCAGCTCGCTGCGAGCGCCGAGAAAAATTTAAATTTTTAGCACAAATGATGCGCGAGCAGCCCTAGAAAATTTTGAATCTTTTAGGACGAATGATCTGAATTTCGCTCGCTCTGAGCAGTATGAAAATTAAATATTCTTATTTATAGAGCGGGAGCAGCTTGCTGCAAGCGCAAAGACTTAGCTGCAAAAACGACATAAAGCACGAACAGCTTGCAGCAGTTAGTATAATCCAATTAATCCTAAATATGAAAGATACTGTGCAGAACCTACGGATAATTCGTAGGCGAGGACCGAAAAAAAAGTAGCTTGGTAAAAAAAAAATTAAAACAGGGAAACAATTTTATGAACTTGTACGTAAAGCAGGGAAAATAAAAGTTCGTAATTCTAACTGTGAAAGTAGCGTAAAACCAGTTAATATGACCGGATTTTTTTTTCCGACTAGGATTTTGGGGGGGGTCATGACCCCCTTGACCCCCCCCCTGGATCCGCGCCTGAGTCTCAGGTCCATTAGACGAGCATTTAAACGATGTCCTGTTTTTCTTCGATATGCCCGAAGCCCTAAGTCTTCATTTAACACCCTTTTCACCGTGGTTCTGCTTAACCCCATCTGAAGGGCCAACAGTTTCTGCTTACGTTTGGGATTTCTTTGAATTCGCGCCTTCACAGCTTTTATCACTGCTGGAGTCCTAACAGACCGAGGGCGACCACTTCTTGACCTGTCATCTACACTAGAGTCTTCATTGTATCGTTTGATGGTACGATAAACGAATCTTTTGGTTATATTCAAATTTTTCAGTATGTCAAAAATTTGAATTGGCGCGTAACCGCAACGATGCAACGCAATAACTGCAACACGGTCTTCTATAAGCGTCCACTCCATATTTAAAAATGAGTAAAATTCTAAAAAGTATACATTTTTATTTTCATGAACAATTCGAAATTCGAATTCAATAAACTTTTTTGTGGCCAGCATTCTAAAAGAAAAGTTTTTACTGTGTGACAATACTTATGACCTGACTAGGTATAACACTGGTGTTGGAAGCGACCTGCTTCAAGCGTCTTTCAGCGACCTAAATAAGGTCGTCTGCCACACTTGTGGGTAGACGTTCTACGCTGTGTTTGCTTGCCTGTAGTAGCCACTTGAACACTTTTCGACCCCATCAGCCATTCGCTCTACGTGCTATGTGGCCTGCCCATTACCACTTCAGCTTCCTGATCCGCGGAGATATGTCTCCATAGCTCGCTGAGCGACTTTTTAATGTGGGGATATAATGGTGCCGCATAAGCCAGAGCGGCTGTCTACTATAGTACAATATAAAAAAATCTGATGTATACAATATAAAAAAATATATCTGAAATAATGAAATATACAAATATAAACTGTCAAAATCACTTCCATACCTGCGGCTTCGCTGTAGTTGGGTAAAAAGTGAAAGAATGCGCAAGAAAACTCAGGGGAAAATTGATCACCGTGGTAAAATGCCATTAGAATCAATACCATGGAAATCAAAATTGTATAGTTTTTTGTCAATATTTTTAAATACCATAACTAAAGACCAAAATTAATAAAATATATGATAAACAATACCCTTTTCCTAACTGCACACCCTAGTCAAAAAACCGTAATGGATAAAAAAATATTTTTAAACATGGAAAAGGTAATCAATGATTTAGTGAACCAAAACCACGGTAATCAATTTCTCACCTTCGTAAATCCAGTTTATAACAACGAGAGGAGGAGCCTCTCTTCACTATGTTTAGAGCGCAATCGAAGTTAGCCAATAGCGTGCGTACAAGCTTCTAAGTATTGTGGTTTGTGAAATGTGGGTAGTTATGTCGCGCGCCATGGGAATCACTTTTTGTCCGGGGACAAACCTAAATTTGTTATTTTTTCTTAAACTACGCTGAGTACAGCCTTCGCGTATTTTTTTGATCATATAACAGTTCACCCTTTACAGCTTTGATCACAGGAATTAATTAAATTCCTTTTATAAATTAGTGTAAAAAATATATTTTGTTCCGAAAATGTGTAAGGGACAGCCCACGGTAATCAAATTTCAGGGCTTTTACATTTTTTTTTAGATACTTGCAGCTAAATATAACCTGATGTCTATCATGCATTAAGTAGATTGAACCTTAGACTAACAGGAAAAAAATACCTTTGGGTAGAATTTTTATGTTACGGGTAGTTTATTCCCCCAGACACGTAAAATTTTGACTCTCAGGAATCACCCTTATATGAAATGATCGAAAGTGTTTCAGGCGGATTTTTATTCTACTATTTGGTTTCGGTTCTTGAGAAAAAACTGACCGTCCTTTCTCGGACTCAAACGACCTATGTCAAATTTCATCTAAATCGGGTCCGCGGCCAGCGGTTTAAGCGTCTTTACACACAAAGAGGTAACAGACACTTAGTGTATTCTATTGGCCCAAACTACATAATATTATCCGCAACAAATGGGTAAAAAAAATGATAAACAATATCATCGTTTATCAATAAACATGCTAAACTAATATAGGTAGGTCGATTTATGTGTTATGAGAATGCATGCAATTATAATAGCTTGGTAATGAGTGTATCCACGTTGATTTTCAGACGCGGCGTAACGTGATAATTATGATCGTGGTGGGCCTGACATTTGCCTATTAATATTTAACGTGATTTTAGAACTAACCTATATGTATGAAAAACATATATGTTTGAGTTTCTAACACCAAGATAACGTCTCCTTTAATTAGTCTTCATCATCATCTCAGCCATAGGACGTCCACTGCTGAACATAGGCCTCCTCTTTGGACTTCCATAGGTATATACCGGTTGGAAGCGACCTGCACCCAGCGTCTTCCGACCTTTATAAGGTCGTCTGTCCACCTTGTGGGTGGACGTCCTACGCTACGTTTGCATGTCCGTGGTCTCCACTCGAGCACTTTTGACCACCTTGTGACTGCTTCTTACAAATCTTATAGGCGTCAACATTTTTTGTCTTTTGAAACCCGTACGTAGCAACTAAATCAGTGAAAAGTGCACAACGCATGGATTTGATTGAACCCAAGATCTCAGGAATATAGTAACGCCGAACGGACCACGAGGTCACAAACGCTACATTTAATGTCATCTCCAGACAAACGAACAGATAGACTTTGCCCTTATGTATTGTCTTGTCCATAAGCGACAACTTTATCATTACAGTATTATAATTAAAAAAATGGTTGAACTCTTATTTTACTTACTTTTCTCGACCAACTCCTGAATCTTTGAAACCACCGAACGGAACTTGGACCCCGATAGCCAAATACGTGTTGACCCTGAAATATTATAAACAATTTTATTGTTTAGCAAATTTGTGATAGACAACTATAAAAATATTATTATTTAAATAAATTAACAAAGGGTTATCGAGGTGTTCATGCTTGGCTAGTTACATTTTAATTGTGTTAATAGGCAAATTTTTATATCAGTAACTAGACCTGATTGTATTATTATTATTATATTAATGTTATAAATTTAGTAAGTATTTTAAGATAATGAGTAACATTATTAGAGGGCCTATTGGCTATCGCCAAACGACATGTAACACACTAGAATCCATAGACAAAATTGCGTACATTACTTGCTTACACCTCCTTATTAATATGAGTAAAATAACAAACGCAGCAATGTACGTGTGTGCGTGTGTGTGTGTATGTTGATGTTGTCATCAATCGTAGTGGGTAAGAATTAGCCAATAGGTCCTCAGGTCCCCGATGATAAGCATCATGATCGCCCAAATTATTATCACACACAGTGCCACCTAGTGTTTTGTAATAGGTACAAAAATCTACGCGGCACTGCACTTCGCCTGTCACCATAGGCGTACCCAGGGGGGGGCAGGGGGGGGCAGCTGCCCCCCCCTGGAAATCGAATGTCTTATATAATATCTGTAGAACAAGAAATAAAATTTTCTTGGCGCTCACAGCCAGCTGCTCGCGCTATTTTAAGGAAGAATATTATAATTTTTTCTACCGCTCGGAGCAAGTTAATCGCACTTTTTCCCTTGCCAAAAATATAAAATTTTCTTGGCGCTCGCAGCAAGCTTCTCGCGCTTTTTAATGTAAGTATATTTTAATTTTGTACCTCTCGCAGCAAATTAACTGCAGTATTTTCGCTACCAAAAATATACAATTTTCTCGGGGCTCGCAGCAAGCTGCTCGCGCTATTTTAAGGAAGAATATTATAATTTTTCTACCGCTCGGAGCAAGTTAACCGCACTTTTTTCCTTGCCAAAAAATATAAAATTTTCTTGGCGCTCGCAGCAAGCTGCTCGCGCTTTTTAATGGAAGTATATTTTAATTTTGTACCTCTCGCAGCAAATTAACTGCAGTATTTTCGCTACCAAAAATATACAATTTTCTCGGGGCTCGCAGCAAGCTGCTCGCGCTATTTTAAGGAAGAATATTATAATTTTTCTACCGCTCGGAGCAAGTTAACCGCACTTTTTTCCTTGCCAAAAAATATAAAATTTTCTTGGCGCTCGCAGCAAGCTGCTCGCGCTTTTTAATGGAAGTATATTTTTATTTTTCTACTGCTCGCAGCAAATTAACTGCAGTATTTTCGCTACTAAAAATATAAAATTTTCTCGGGGCGAATATTTCAATAAAAAAAGGAAGAATATTTCAATTTTCTTACGCTATGTGCGAACCGAAATCAAAGTATAGTGTACCTTTTAATAGGTCCTACCTGCTCAACTTTAGAACATATGGCACATAACATAGGCACAAAGTTCAAGTTCAGTAAAAAAAAAATCTGAATCCGCCCATGCCTGCCCCCCCCTAGACCAGAAGCTGGGTACGCCTATGCCTGTCACCCTCAGATATTAGTTGTTGAATCTCATTATGCCCAGTAATTTTGCTGGTAAACTTTGTTCTTCAGTCCAGGACACATTACAGTACAGTACAGGCCTAACACTACAATGTATAAATGTGTATTATATACAGGGTTATTTTTAAAACACCTGCAACCTCAAGAAAGAGAGAGATGTTAAGAGTCTTAATTAACATCTTATGACTCTTGAGTAAGAAGCGTTGGTGCAGTGCACCTAGAATTGCACATCATTGTGAAATTCTGGGTAGCACTGTACTGATTATGGGCAGCGTTATCTTTCAACATCAGGAGAGTGTCTTGCTCGCCTTCATACTTCTCCACAAAAAAAAACCTCGCAGGACCAGGCAGCCAACGCACTGTGTGTAATTTTGATGAAGTTGCGGCCATCCTTTTTATTTTTTTATTCGATACACGATGTCAAATAACAGCTCGGAATCTAACTCCAATGAAATTCTTTCCAGTAGTTTAGAAGATACAAGGTCTTTCTTGAAACTATAGAAAAAACATTAGAAACGCTTTTGCGCTTTCGTGTTCTCGCATTTCTTTGATTAATTAATGTATTATGGTGAGGAGCATGCTAACGTATTTTTTGATATTAAATAACTACAAGAATTCGAATCACAAGTACGTAAAAAAATACATTTTGTGGTTTTTCAAATATAATTTTTTTCTCAGAAATCCTGTTTGTTTAGCATTTTCTTTTAAAACTACAGTATCGTTAGGTTATGTTTTATCTCTCCACCAAATATAAAATCAAAATATCAAAGGACCGCTGAGTTACAGATTTTCAAAAATATTGGTTAGGGCTGTCCCTTTTCATATTTTTACATAAAATAAATATTGACCACTAGCTAACACGTTGACATGTGGCACTGCAAGATTAGTATAAGCGGATAAAAAAAAACAAGAGTTGAGGACGAGGAACAATAGATGGCGTGAGTGGTCAGTCAAATTGAAAACCTTTTTTAACAAAATAGATTATATTTCAGAAATATTATATTCTATTGATCATATTTTGTTAATTGGTGCCAAATAATAGTAAATATATCGATAAAATTATTTTTGTTTACAGATTGATAAAGAAAAAAAATTAATTACTCTAAATTATATATCGTTTTTTAATTTGCAAACTTTGGACTTAAAAAGTATAATGATAAGGCCGCCCATTGTGGACCAATGTGTTATAATATTGTCATAATAAGTTTAAGTACTTTTTGTATATTGGTGGCAAAAAAGAGTATATCTATTCTGTAAAATCCTAGAATAAACGGATGGTTAGAATAGGTATACAATAAACATTCAAGAGAAAGGTAAAGGAGTTTGAAGATTTGTGGTATACCTACTGGTTTATTAGGTTTCGGCGCAGACCGCGATTTCAAAAAAAATGGCGGTAAGTATACCACAAATCTCCAAATACCACAACAAAAGATATTCCGACAAACACCAACCCCCCACCTTCATAAATTTCATAAAAACATATAATACGGACCAGTAGGTATGCCACGTTCCGTGCAACCCCATTCAATTATTTGTTCCCCAATTACACCTAAAATCTTTTATAATTATTTGAAAACTTTAAAAATCGTCATTTATTCTAAATATATCGCAACATACTTACATAATATTACGAACTATGGACCTACTTTTTGAAGTTGGTTAAAAATACTTACAAGCTACTTTTCGATTTAATTCGCTTTATGTTTAAACATAATGTGGGCAGATGTAAATTTTATACGCTAATATAATTTTTAAATTTTGACAACCCTATTTCCATAGAAATTTTTAGTTTCCTTAGAAATACATTTACTCAGCCGTCCTTTGATGAACGCATTTGAAATTTTAATGTCTCATAAGTAATTACATTTATTACCTAACCTAAAAAAAGAAAATGCTAATATACAAGGAAAACTAAAATATTTAAGGAAAACTGAAAATCAGAAAAACTTTAATTAAACTGTAGGTTTATGAAGTACATCATTGATTTTAATATATAATATGTATTAAATATGTTTATATCATCCTATATTATTACAATTTTAATTTTGTTTACGATTTATATTTTATAACAATATAAACATTTTTGTGAGGTCATTAACCTTTTTCAAAAAAAATCATAGCTTCTAAACTATTGGAAAGAATTTCGTCGGAGCTGGATTCGGAGCTTCAATTTGACATCGTCTATCGAATAAAAATATAAAATAGGATGGCCGCAACTTCATCAAAATTACACATAGTGCAACGTCATAAACAACGACATGTGATATAATGTGACTTTTTATAATTTGTTACATTTTACTTTCAAACTTTTTACCGCAATACCGTTAATTTACCGCTGGGCATAGTTAGTAACTTCATAAATATTCAACTTTAACAAAAGAATTATCAAAAATTTTAACAATACCTAAATATTATCTTTATATAATGCGGCTTTCAATTCCCTTGCGTAATTTTCGGAACTTTGTATAAGCTCCTTAATTTGCATTAGAATAATTTGTCTTCCTTTGATGTCGAAAATAGCTGATTACTCGTTGCTCAAAATATTGAACGATTTTGCCTTAAAATTTTCATACCGTTCGACATGATTTGACCTATCTTCTTAACGAGTTTTTTTCTTACTTTAATTTTAGTAGATACAATATGATGTTGATGACTTGAGTAATATAAATTGTCCAAAAACTTTATGTATACTACTCTACAAAAGTATGAACGAAATACTTATTTTCTTGTTAATAGCTAGGTACAAGTGTTATTTCTGCTATAGTAGGTATTTATTGTCAAAACAAGTATATTTATTTATTAAGTACAGCCACATTACACACATAAAAACATTTAAAATAAGTTTTTAAACATAGGCTAGTTCTTATATGTATAACAATGAAGGCTTATATAGCATAATAGCAGTATAATAGTAGGTATAATAAATTATGGGTTATTTTATTAGTAATTCAGTTATTTTACCAGACATTGCCAGCTTCCACATGTTTACTGAACTGCAGCGCGTTGTTAAGGTTTGCAGTAAAGATGCCTGCAGCGAGTCCATACTGAGTAGCATTGGCTCTATCTATCGCCTCTTCCAACGTATCAAATTTGAGGATACTCTGTACCGGACCGAAAATCTGGAACACGATGTAAGGCAGGCTTGAGATTCGAGAACTAGATTGCCCAATTAGAGGATACACGAGTAATTCTAGTGGCTTAATCGTAGCCAAGATTGTGTTACATTTTCTTCAGTTACTTTGATATACCTATTGTGATTCGCCTCACCTATTGTGTGACGCTTCCACACTACATCAGATCCCAGAGATCCCGAGTCTAATCCTAATCCTTCAAAGGACAGTCCGCCGTTGCCGTAGAACATAATATTATCATATAAGGTCGCCGATTTCTATTCGTCATGAGGCATACGAATCGGGTCACATTCTGATCGGACGTAGTGAGGAAGCCGCTCATGAATACAGTTAAAAATTCACATAATAAGCATTATTTTGAAATAAATGTACATAACACTTAATTATTGTACATAATACATAGTTGCAACCTATAATGGCGTAGGTGGTATGTATTTGCTTGTATACCTTTCCAAATTTACATTCGTAGTTCCTTCTATAATAAAAAAGCTATTGTTCGTATTACAATTTAGTAATTTTAATGTAAGTTAAAATATAATTTGACTACAAAAAAGTGTTCTCAAGTAATCAGAATTTACATTTTGTTACATCATAACGCTGTTACTGAGAAAACATTTTTAAAGAATTTCTTCCTATGCGAAGTTTTTTCAGATATTTACCTCTTCTCTAGCAATAGTCATGTCATCAGCAACGTCAGCAAAAACAGTTGGTTCTACGTAGAAACCAGATGTTCCTATCCTTTTACCACCAGTCATCAGTCTTGCTCCTTCTTTTTGGCCCTTCTCTATGTAACTAAGAACTTTGTTCATCATTGTCTCATCAATCTGTAAATTAGTAGATATATTTTGTAATATTTTCTATAATTTTGTATATAGATCAAATTATTATTTTTTTCATCCAAATATATAAAGGCGTACAGCGTGAGTGAATAATCTATAAACGCGCAGCCTAATTTACTGCATGAATTGAGTTAAAATTAGGCACAGAGAAAGATATTGTAAGAAAGGATAACTTAAGAACTAGAACTGAGTGGCGAAGCTGCGAGCGCAAACGTGTTAAAGTATATTACGATTTTAATAATTCAAGAAGTTGATAAAACAACTATACGACTCACAACGAATAATATTTGGTGTTATGCAGAAATATAATATTATATAATAAAAATATACCTGAGGTCCATGTTGCACAGTTGGATCAGCAGGGCGTCCAATTTTCAAGCTCTTTGCAAACTTAGTCGCTGCTTCTACGAATTTCTCATAGATCCCTGATTGCACATAAAGTCGAGATGCAGCAAAACATACTTGGCCTTGGTTAGTAAAGACACCATGACCTGCAAACTCTATTGCTGACTCCACTAAAACACAGAATAGTTACAAATATAAAATTGTGTTAAGAACGATAGAAGAACAATAAACCTAACGCAAATACTCATTTTCGTAAAGGCTGTGCTAATACTTACAATTAGCATCATCCATTATGACGAGAGGGCTCTTGCCCCCCAGCTCAAGAGTTACTCGTTTTAGGTTATTTGTTCCAGCAGCTTTTTGGATTAATTTACCAACCTGTGACAAAAACAATGGTACACAATTTTTTTTTTTATCTTAAATCATTATAATAAAGAATATTAATAAAATCCAGCTGTGGGCTGATAAGAACTATCCATGATGATAAATTTACAGAATATTAAACTTACTATAAGTAATTTATTGAACTTGTTTATTGCTTATACGAGTAGATAAAGGAAAACCATTCGATTAAGATGTTTAAATAATATATGAGAATGATAACCTATTAGCATAATAATTATAGACAACAAACAATTAAATGCTTATAGCAGTATATACCTCGAGTGATCCCGTAAATGAAATCTTAGCCACATCAGAATGGTGTGTAAGGGCTACTCCAGCGTCTTCCCCAAAGCCGGTCACTACATTGACTACTCCTCGCGGTAGCCCTGCCTCTTTCAACAACGCAGTAAGAGCTAGAGCTGTTAGAGGTGTTTGTTCTGCTGGTTTTACCACTACTGTACATCCTGCAAAATCATCGTTAAATTAATAAAAATATTTGTTTTTAGCCCCCGACGCAAAAAAACGACGGGGAGTTATAAGTTTGACGTGTCTGTATGTCTGTCTGTTTGTGACACACTGTCTGTGGCATCATAGCTCCCGAACGGATGAATGGATTTTGATTTAGTTTTTTTTTATGTAGAGTTAGTTAGTCGTGAGTGTTCTTAGCCACATGGTGGAAATCTAACCAAGATGGCCACCGTTACAAAATGGCGGATTACTTTTTTCTCCACGACCCCATCAAAATGGGTATCAAATGAAAGGGCTAAACTAAAACAATACAACGCACTATATTAAATTTATATTGCATCCAAGGAAGCATTATCCTTATCTATGTCCTTACTTCTTTATGATACTTTGTAAAAGATAAAGTTATTTTACCTGCAGCCAGTGCAGTACACACCTTACAGATGTACATCAATATTGGTACATTCCATGGCAATATAAGACCACAAACTCCGACGGGTTGTTTTAATGTGTACGAGAATAATTCGCCATCTGAAATTAAAATGACGATCCTAAGTAAACGGTCCGGGGTGAATAAAACCAATCGGTTTTATTCAATATTTTATAGTCACATCCGGTCACAACGGTCACAACGGTCCGGGGTGAATAAAACCAATCGGTTTTATTCAATATTACAAGAATGGACAAATTTAGAAATGAGTATGTGAGGGGTAGGGCTATGACGGATGATTGAGTGGAATGGAGGAGGAAGACCTACTAAGCTGACCCTACATAATATGGGATAAGGACAGGGAGATTATGCCTAATTATCTTACCTATTGGTATTGTATCGCCCTGAATTTTATCTGCTAAACTAGCAATATACCGGACATAATTTGCAACTTTGTTCAATAGCCACTCAGCCATGGTAATCGTCATGCCATTATTATAGGATTCGAGCCGCTTTAGGTAGTCAAGGTCTCTTTCAAAGAGGTCCGCGAATTTTGTTAGAATTGCCCCTCTTTTGGAGGCATCTAGTTGACGCCATTCTGAATTGCGGTGGAAAGCGCGCTGAGCTGCGCTTACTGCTTTATCAATGTCAGCCTGAAATATCGTATGTTTAATAAAATTTGGGGTCATGTTGATAAATTATTGCATGGGCTTATGAATAATAATAATAAAGTCAGTGAAAATCATGTCGTAGGTACCTACTCATTTGTAGGTGTGCCTAGTGCCTAAACATAAAAAGTTAAGTATGCATAAGTTTTATTTTAAAGTTGCTATCACTTGTCTTTATAAAACTTGGCACGCAAATTAATTAACATATTTTGAGTACCTGGGAAAATCCCGGTGAGAATAATAATAACAGGAAAACTGTCATGTAATTAGTTAAATTTTAGATATATCCTCAAAGAGTTACTATTTGAACTTGTGCTTAGGATTAAATGGTTATTTAACGAAATGCTAGTAATTTACTGACCTTTCCACCTTCTGGGACTTGAGCAATAACGGAGCCATCATGAGGGTAATATGTATCGAATTTCTTCCCACTTATTGCGTCCACCCATTCGTCGTCAATGAAGAGCTTAAAGAGAAAGTTATTAAATAAAATTATGACAACTATCGTTTGCAATTAATTGTGGGCAAAATCTCTGGCAAAAATTGACTTTATAAACAGAAATAAATAAATATATTATATTTTTCAGAACATATTGTAGTAGGTACATTGTTTTAGTACACACAACCGTTTGGCTCTTGGCTAGATAGACAGGTTCTAAATGATATGGACAATAAACAGTTTACAAAAACTCTATAAATATTATTAGTTCAACTTTTTTCCGGCGATTTGCTCTACTTAAAAAAATACACTAAATTATTTATTATAACAACAAAAATACACCAAATTATGCATTAGCACTATCTAAAAACTGGGATTATTTGCATATCTTATCTTACCTTGCTATACATTATTTTTGGCGTCATATTCTCTTGATTCTTGTGTAACGACTAGTCCATTGAACTTCCAGTGGCAGTATGCCTATTATAGATAAGTTTATTTTCGTGGTGATATCTCAAAATGTTTATGTATAGTAAAATTTTGAAGTCACTTATCAAATTTTTATAAGAGTCACGTACTTACGAAATCGACAACTTGTACGCTCGTTGTCGTTGAGATGTATTAAATAACTTTTAAAATAAATAATACCAGGATTCTTTACTCGTACGGAGTCAGAACACGAATGCTCTCCAGTTTCTATTTAATACAATTCATAAAATTCTAAAGTATACCTACCTACCTACTTAAACATAAACAATAGCTGCCACATCAATGCTTGAACTAGCTACGCCCCGTCGCGTCGTTTTGCATCTAACGATTTTTCTATGTCTCCTTGCAAAAATGTTGTAGTTTTCTTATACACATTTTCTCTAGGTAAGTTTCAAAATTTAGATCGTATTTTGTTTCCGTATTTGTATAGGTACCTATAAGTGTTATATTTACATATACATTTCTTGTTTGTTTGACTACGAGCCTACAATTTCCATTTTTTTAAAACATCAATAAATATGTATTAACAATTACGTACAGTCATAATATTAAATTTATAATATTATTAGGATGGGAAACATGGCAAATTGTCTACGTAGACCAAAAAACCTTACTAATATTATTATTTATTACCTTTATGACGTATAACTGCAGCTACGTTTTAGTACATGACGTCACTTTTGTGTCACTTATATATGTAGGTATACTCATAATGGTGCTCGCACATCTATCCGGATCGACCGCATGGAAGGAATCGAATTTTGAATTATTTATATAAAATGTCATGAAACTTCGCACACTTGCCGGATCGAATCGTCCGAATCGGAAGAAGATTTCCTATAGGTACAACAATTCTTTCAGCGCGGTCGATGTGGATAGATGTGCGAGCACCATTATATTGTAATTGTTCGTTGTAATAAATTGTTATTTACCATGTTAAAATTACTAATTACGATAGGTGTACTAAATAAATATTGATACTAGATATTAATTACAACGTAATTAGGTAATCTTGGTCTCTTAAAATCGGCTTGATAAATCCACACTTGTATTTAGTAAAAGGACTTTATTATTATAATACAAGCTCATACTCATGGCTTCTCTCTTACAACTTCCTTATATATCGGATGTCTAAGATAAATAGTACTGGGGGTAGACTTCTTTTGCAGGAGGTCATCTAGGTGGGTACCCCAACAGTGCTAGTTATTCTACCGCCTGAGCATTAACGTGCAGATGCTCATCTGCACGTCAATGGCTTAGCCCCTTGGAGTTAGAGCCAACTAAGCCTCTTCGAGATTTAGCATCATTTTCATTCAAAGATGGAATCTTAAAAATAATAATCTTAATCTTTAATCTTCATTAAAACTTAACCAATGGTGGTCAAGACTCACATAACATCAATAGTAAAGTTTTAGTTATAGAATTCCATTCCAGTTATACCTACCTTATGCAACGAATTAGGAAAATAATTATATAATAATAGGTAAAGTATTCCTAAAGTTAGTGCAGTACGAATTAAAAATGGTATGCCAACGAATTGCACATAGAAAATCTAGTAATATAACTTCTTTTTAGCCATATTTTCAAAATCAAAAATTTTTTTACTAGAATTAATCTTGGTATAATATAATACAAAAATAAAACAATGTTTTTATTCGTTAAGTTATAGGTAAGGTAGGTTTTTATTTAATTAAAAAATCTCTCTAACGTATTTCAGTGAGAAAATCCTAGTTTTTATATTACAATTTAAACTTTTGATTTCAGCAGATATTATGATTGTATTGTTATAAAAATGTGAAAATTTCGTCCCACGGTGTTACCCGCGTTATAACAGTTTTTATCCAGTGCGATAAAAAGTGGAATAAAAATTATATTTTTCTAGATTTGAACTGTTATTCCAAATTTCGTCTAAATTGGTTCTGTGGTTTAGGCGTGAAGAGGGAACGGCCAGACCGACACACATTCACATTTATAATATTAGAAAGTTGTCATGTTGTATTAATTATTAGTCATTTAAAATTAAGATATTTAAATATTGATTTTTTTAATTAGCCATAAAGGTAATTGAAAATTGAAACATAACATGACACGTACTTATATTTTAAATGAGCATCTTAAAACATTCTGCAAATTATAATAAACCAGAAAGTGGATTCATTTACATTTTGGCAAAAGTGAATTACAATTTGGACTTTATCATCAATCAGTGATAAAAAAGAACTGGCCACCATTATCTAAATTATTTTTGTGATAAATATTTGAAGTATAAAATAACAAAACAAAGTTTAAAATCATATTATGTGATAATCAAAGAAAAAAACCCTAAAATTGTTGTTGTGTTGAGTGATATTGTGTTCGCAAAATGTAATTTAATAATATTTAGTAGGGGCGAGACATCAGTGATTTCTCAAGACAAGAATGTCAATAATATTTTATATTAATAATATATGTATAAGCGCAAGTATGGATGTGATACATACAACATGGGTACAGAATGTGTTTGTGGCTTCTTAACGCCCAAAAGGCAATACCGATTAAGTTAAAATTTGGTATGTATGTAAATCGATAAGAATGTTATGATTAGATCCTGGATAATGGATGAATATAATATCTTCAGGGAAGATAGTGACTATTGAGTGGTGGATTATAATACGACACATCTTTCCCATTGGACATGAGAAAGCGCCTTAGTAAACTATGCTTCTCTTACCAGGGGTAGACTTCCTTTGCAGGAGGTCGTCTAGGTGGGTACCCCAACAGTGCCAGTTATTCTACCGCCTGAGCAGTGATGTGCAAACAGTTCTGTGCTCCGGTAGGAGGGCACTGTAGCTAGTGTAATTACTGGGCTAAAGAGTCTTAACATCTTATTGACTCTTGAGTAAGAAGCGTTGGTGCAGTGCTCTTAGAATTTCACATAATTGTGAAATCCTAGGTAACACTGCACTGATTATGGGCAGCCGTTATCTCTTAACATCAGGAGAGCGTCTTGCTCGTCTTATACTTCATCACATAAAAAAAAATATGCTGTAATGAAGGTTTTGCTCTTATATTTGTAGCAGTATAGCGGGTAAAACCGTTTATAGGTTATTCCAGGGTCTAAGTTATTGTCCCCGCCGCTCCCATCTCTAGCGGGGGAGTCCCACATACCGCCCCGCGCCCCCCGGCGTGGGGTGATGATACGTAACGCATTTTTCCTGGGTAAAAAGAAAAAGGTCTAAGCTATCTCTATACGAAATTTTAGCTCAATCGGTCCACCTGTTTAGACGTGATGAAGTAACAAACATACACACACAAACTATCACCTTTTATAATATTGGTGTGGTGTGATTGACCATTGCTTTTCAAGGTTGTAATTTTAATATTTCTATCGGTAGGTACCTTCATAATTATATTAATAAAATCAGGTGTATTTATTAAAATAAAAACATTTATTACTATTAATAATAAATAATAAACAAAATTTAAATCTTAACTGCTAAAAATGCAAACAAGTGTGAAACTTAGTAAAAGAAATAACCATTATTTACACGATAATTAAAAATACTATAGGTATATAGGTCAATTATTTAAAATTTCTTAGGCAGATTTATGGTGACTGTCTTGACCTCGAGGTATTCATCTACGCAATGTAGGCCGCTGAAAAATAAAACATTTTTTTGTTAATAAAATATCCCATTTCATGAATAAATAAAATAAATAAATAATTGGGGTTTATACTCCAACAGAACAGGTTTCCCTACTTACACTGTCAGAGTCAAATCACTATTTATAGGTTGTGTGGCGAACCTATATGTTGCAGTTTCAGGTCGCCGAGATTACTACAGGGCCTGCAACATGACCTAACGACTGCCTCCTACATATCTTATAGGAAACAGCCGGGACCCACAGTTTAACGTGCCTTCCGAAACACGGTAGCGTCCAGGCGAAAATCTTTGCCACACTGAGATTTG
Source organism: Hemithea aestivaria (assembly GCA_947507615.1). Classification (NCBI taxonomy): domain Eukaryota; kingdom Metazoa; phylum Arthropoda; class Insecta; order Lepidoptera; family Geometridae; genus Hemithea; species Hemithea aestivaria. The sequence goes on along the minus strand of OX382332.1, from coordinate 12,332,051 downwards.
AACCCAGGACCTCCTGCTTACAAGCCGGACGTATGACCACTGGGCCACGGACGCTACAAAACTAACAAGACTGCAGCTACTACAACAGCTAATAACACTTCTATTAACCACAGATCGGCCACAAGCCGATCTACAGGAAATCCAAGTGCTCCAAACCACTGTCAAATGGCAGAGTGCCCAGAATGCTGGCAGCATTGCCACGTTGAATGGCATTATTATTATAACACTAATTTAGATTAAGTAAATTATTATTATATTACCATTTCATACTTATGTTATAAATGCGAAAGTATGGACTTCTGTAATACACACAAATACACTTTTCTTTATTACAAACACATACACGTTGTGTGCCTATGTTTTGTATGTCCGTAACCTCTTCACACCAAAACTGATGTGGCTGAACTGATTCAGCTGAAATTTCGTATATGATCATAATAATGATTATAGAAACTTGAACCGTTAACTATAATATTGTCATATGACACTTGCATACATTGGCACGGTGCACCTAGAATTTTACATCATTGTGAAATCCTAAGTAACACCATCCATGGTACGAGTAGCACTGTACTAATTATGGGCAGCGTTATCTCTTACTATCAAGGGAGCGTCTTGCTCGTCTCGACTCGAAGTAAGATCTTCTTTGTATAAAAAATAGTTATCAGAAGATAAAAGATAGGTACTTACTTTTCACGTCCAATGCCTGATTCTTTGAAGCCTCCGAAAGGTGCTTGAACGCCAAAAGCCAAATAACCGTTTACCCTATAAATTATACAAATTTTAAATTATTGATTACTAAAGGTCAATAATATGTCTTAATACACAGATACAGATACTACAATAATCTACAACATGCATTCACATTTTTAATCAAATAGGTATTAATATACAGACAGCTTGTCAAAAAAGTTTATTCACCAGACAGTTCCAGCTTCCACGTGTTTGCTGAACTTCAGCGCAGTGTTGAGGTTGGTTGTGAATATACCGGCAGCCAGACCGAAGTTGGTAGCATTAGCTCGTTCCAATACTTCCTCCAGGTTGTCGAATTTGAGAATACTTTGTACGGGACCAAAGATCTGAATACACACATTTTATCTTTAATGACAGGGTCGATTCTGTTACCCAATATAAATTGTTTACCATCTTAATTTATACCTATGTATGGAAAGCAAAAATATGAAATATTTTCTTATCGTAAGATAGTTCCTTTACCAATCAATCGAATCGAACATTCTATGCGAGGAAGATGTATGAAAAGAGAGCTCAAAGTGGAAGATCTTATTTTCGAAGGGCTAGTGTAACAAATGCTGGGAATAATTATGATCTAGAATCTAGGCAATAATTAACCTACACTTTACACAAAAAGTGATTGCTAATGATGGTTATTTGCCACAAAAAGCATTTGCTTGAGTTTTTGCTTTCATATTACAACGTTGTTTAGCGTAATTTGAGTGTGTATGACTTACGACTACAGATACGGCATGCCAATTATACGACAGTGTTTTTACCATAGTTTATTAGTGCTAACATTGTTTACATTAAGAATTTCTAGAATTTTCGAAAGTGGTAGCACGATATTGTCAAGAAACATCTAGTTTTCTTCCAATACTACTAATATTTTATGTGCTATTTTCGCGCAATATAAGGCAGACGAGAAGATAATAGCAGATGGAACATGTCACTTTATGGTGGTCATCTCAAGTTTATTCTAGTTAGGACCAGAATAAACTTGAGATAACCACCAAAATACTGCCAAAAAATGTTGAATTATAAATTACCTCTTCTTTAGCGATGATCATGTCATCAGTAACATCAGCGAAGACAGTGGGTTCGATGTAATACCCAGTGTTTCCAACACGTTTTCCTCCGATCATCAGCTTGGCGCCTTCCTTCTTGCCCTTCTCTATGTAACCAAGGACTTTATCCATCATAGTTTCATCGACCTGCACACAAATAAATTACACGAGAATTAGCTTTACACCTATACATTAAAATAATATGTAAGAAGCAATGCCAGAAATAAGAAACGAAAATATAATTATCAAATAAATCAGGTACCCAAAGATTAAGAACATGTTTAATCTTAAAATTGTAATCTTTCAAAAATTTGCATGATTCATAAGAAATTGAGAAGATTGAAAACAATACAGAACTTGTGTTAACATCTCTCTGTAAGGATATAGAAACACCATTGAACAGACAATTTTGTACCTGAGGTCCATGCTCCGTTGTGGGATCTTGGGGAGAGCCAATTTTGCGACCCTTAATGAACTGGACAGCGGCTTCAACAAACTTGTCATAGATTCTGGACTGGACGTACAGACGAGATGCAGCGACGCACATCTGTCCTTGATGTGAAAATACTCCATAGCCAGCGGAAGCGACTGCTGATTGCACTGAAAAAAAAACCAATTAATCTAGTTTTAAGTACTGCATATGTCAAAGAGACAGAAATACCGATTTTTTGGGACTAGCATAACTTTTTATCGCCCGCGACACTGGAGTCCCCGAGGTGGGGGAGTTCGTGGCCCGTCTTGCGCGTCGAATATTCGACCGCGCCGACAACGGGCCGCACCCCCACCTCTATAACATCGCTCCACTCCACGCAAGACCACCGGAGGCGCCCCAGAGGCGCCCCCTGCCGCGGGACATCCTCAGCGAGAATGACGACGCGCAGGAGCGTAGGTCCGCCTCAGCAGAGCCACCGTGAGGCGTCCGGTAAACGGTTGGGACTCCGGCGGCCGCCAGTTACCCAGAGGCAGTTGCCTCTGTGCGATGCAGCCAGGGCAAAGGGACTAGTCTCAATGCCCTATCCCTACCGCCCTCCACGGGGGGACAGGAAGACCGAGATTGATGGGCATAACTTTTTGGTGTCAAGGAATAAATTTAGCAAGATAGCAGAAAGATTCTGTTCGTCCGCGATAAAGTCAAGGAGATATGGTGCAAGCTGCTTGGCCTACAAGTTTTACAATAACTAGTTGCTAAACATGGGGGTATGAAAATGCTTACAATCAGCATCATCCATGATGATTAGAGGGCTTTTTCCACCAAGTTCAAAAGTAACGCGTTTGAGGTTGTTGGCACCTGCAGCTTGTTGGATCAACTTGCCCACCTGGAAAATAAAGAGACGATTAATCCCTAAAGTAGAGCGACGGAGATAAACGTATAAAAATTGATATAGAATAATAAAATTTTAGTCATACACATAAAAATACATAGGTACATAATATACAACTCTGGTAAGTTGCTCATTTGGAGTCTGGAGTAACGTAGAATAATAGAAACATGGAAATTTAATCTAAATAGACAAAATTTTATCTGCCAAAATTTACCATGTTGTATGGTTTTGGACAGCACAGATATACACTCTAACACTCGTATGTCACCTCAAGAGACCCAGTGAAAGAAATCTTGGCAACATTAGGGTGGTGAGTGAGAGCAGCTCCAGCAGTTTCCCCGAAGCCAGGCACAATGTTGACAACACCTGCCGGCACTCCTGCTTCCTTCAGCAATGCTCCTAGAGCTAAAGCCGTCAGTGGCGTTTGCTCTGCTGGCTTCACAACCGTGGTACAGCCTGAAACACAATCATTGAGATCTCTTAAGTTCCGAAGAAAATAAATGTTTTAACTCTGTGAATTGGACTCTGGTAGTAGAGGCACATTAACGTCAATTATCACATGGGCGTAATGGGAAATATGTATTCACTGTTCATCACTTTTCTATAATATACGTACAATTTTAGTTTTTGTAGCAACGAAACATCCAAGCTACGGATTTTAGCTAAGGTGTAGAGTTTGTGAAGTTAGGACTTGGAAATTTAAATCGTAAAGGAAACTAGGCGCTACATGAGATCTGATAACTTCTACATGGCAACAATTTATTTACATGATTTTGTTTTCCTTATTTATCCTTGTTGTAAATGTTTTCTTTTATAATAATAAAATAATAATAATTGGGGTTTATACTCCAACAGAACAGGTTTCCCTACTTACACTGTCAGAGTCAAATCACAATTTATAGGTTGTGTGGCGAACCTATATGTTGCAGTTTCAGGTCGCCGAGATTACTACAGGGCCTGCAACATGACCTAACGACTGCCTCCTACATATCTTATAGGAAACAGCCGAGACCCACAGGTTTACGTGCCTTCCGAAACACGGTAGCGTCCAGGCGAAAATCTTTGCCACACTGAGATTTGAACCCAGGACCTCCGGCTTACAAGCCGGACGTATGACCACTGGGCCACGGACGCTACATACATACGTATATATGCTTTATGTACGTATGTTAACAAATGATAATACTGAGCAGCCTATTGTGATGCGTATCTGTGAGTACAATGGCTTCTTCATTCACTCAAGAGTGTCCATTCATAACAATTAACTAGATATTATACTCGTCGATAACAGCTACAATTGACTCTATCTTTAGAATCCTCGCCATTCACTTATCCGATTATGTGGGATGAAGGAGGAAAAAATCCTTGTTTCATATTTGGGCTGATGTCTGTTACTACGGACATCAGCACGACATTTTGTTGATTGTTCGTATTGTTTGCCTGAAATATCTACATATATATTATTATTTGTTTGTCATCGTCTCTCGTTACGTCAAAATTTACGTAGACTCTCTTTTCTTAGAAGAAGTTGTTTGATTTTATTTTTACCTGCAGCAAGAGCGGTGCAGACTTTGTTGAGGAACATCATAATAGGTCCGTTCCACGGCAAGATGAGCCCACATACTCCAACCGGTTGTTTCAGAGTGTAGGTGAATACGTCGCCATCTAAGACAAAAATCGATGTAAAGCATGATTAGCATTTTCTATATTCTTCGTCATCTTTGTGCAATATTGTGAAATTTTAGTTTACGCAGTTGTCAGGGGTGAAAAAAAAGTGGACATGTAAAATTAATAGCAAATATGTAGGTCTGTTGTCATACTTTAAGTCATGTAAATGCATATTATAGTTTTTAATACTCACCCAAAGGAATGGTGTCACCCTGTATTTTATCAGCCAAACTTGCGATATACCTGATGCTCCTTCCAGCGCCTTGCATCATCGGTGTGGCCATCGTAAGCAGCATGCCGTTGTTTATAGACTCTAGTTCAGCGAGGTATTGATAATCTCGATCTATGAGATCAGCGAACTTCCTGAGAAGGTCCCCTCTTCTGGAAGCATCTAGAAGCCTCCATTCTGAGTTGCGATGAAATGCCTTTTTCGCTGCTGCTACTGCCGCATCGATGTCAGCCTGAATTTAAAATTTTAACAATATTAAGTGTCTACACTTAAGTGTGAGGTCCATTACGCGCGTGTTCGCGCAGTGACAAACATTCATTCAAAAACTGCTTTTGACACTTTATTTTGTTTGAGGATCTGACACTCCGACAGTGTGTCAAGTGGAGCTGGCCCTTTAAAGACTATTCTACCTCTGCATTAGTATCTATATGATGATTTTTTTAGTCTTAAAGTGTAAAAGCAGATAAATTCATAATTAATAATTCTCGTATTTACATAAAATCAAATCGTAATGATAATAAAAATACTTTAATGAGATTTATAATAATTTATTTATTGTTTTTTTATCACTGTAAGATCTTGATTATCTAATATAATATGTAGAGGTAATCAATGTACTTGAATATTTTTCGCACATAAAGTCTCATTGCATTCTCATGATGGTTATTATTGTATAATTACTAGCTGACTACCGCAACTTCGTCTGAGATGAGATATTTATATAGAAATTAACAAGCTGCTTTTGTCTCACAGCTGGGAAAAAGCAATACTCTTCTGTACCTGTCCAGACCTTGATTATGCCACATACAATGGGAGTCGAGCTTGTCGCCCGCATTGAAGCTAACTGTATATTGTATACGTGCCCTTAAAATGCATGAATTTATTCTAATAGTGACTAACTCTTTATATGAAGGTGAGTTGCACTTTAAAGGTGCACGATTCGGACGATTCGACGCGGGTAAGTGTGCGAGGTTTCATGAGATTTCATATTCAGAATTCTAAAATTCGTTTCGTTATACTCGTTCGACGCATTCGGCTCGGATAAGTGTGCGTTCACCTTAAGGCTGTAAAACATCTCTACGTACCTTGTCGCCTTCAGCGACTTTGGCGATGACGGATCCATCGTGAGGGTTGAACGTATCAAACTTCTTGCCACTCTTGGACTCCACCCATTCATTGTCGATAAAGATCTGGAATTTTAAAACGTATGGTAAAACATCTATGCCACCGATTTGATATTTTTGCATCAAGATAAAATCAAATAGCAGTAATAGAATTAAAACATGAATTATTGTATTATTTTGAGGGTGATTGATCTCCCTCTAAATCGGCTCTCGAACGATCGTCTTTCTTTGACTCGACTCAAACCTTGGAGCATTAAGTTTAACTTATGCAGATTGACTCTTTAGATCTTTTGATAGGTAAAGAGTGTGACGTCTTTTGGTCACGCGTTTGCAGTGATACAAACGGAAAGAATTAACTGCTTTGTAGTCGTAGATAGAAAAGCGCGTCGCCGCGCCTCCTTATCTCACGCTTCAAAACGCCAACACAGCGCGGCGCGACAAAAAGTCGAAGTGTCGAAGTCGAAGAGCCCATGCGGCTCTAAACGGGGCTATGTCCGAGAATGTTTTATTTCGTTCTTTTTTATTATTATTATTTGAAAAAGGTTTCATAAAATTCACACCACGAAACAATTTCACAGTCTGGTAATTTAAAATAATACAAAAAAATATTGTACCTTTGTATATTTTATTTGAGGTGCCATGACTGTTCACGAGCAGAGTTTTGACTGTTGTTATTTAGAAGAATTCTCTTAATAAATACCAGCTTGTTATCATGGAGCTAGTTAACTACAGAATGGAACTTGCTAAACAAAAAAATGAGGCATGCTCTCTTTGAGCATACGCGCTCACACATGCTCGACATCGGCCTCCCGTATGAATAATGATACTCAGGTCAGTTCCTTAACATTCATCTCCATCAGCTCTTAGTGACCTTTCGAGCCACGTCGCTCGATTTCGCCTAGAAGCGTCCTACTACGTCTGCCGAGAAATAGTATCCAATTCAAAACTCGTCAATCCCTACGATTAATCGGTTTTGTACCAAATGTGATTCGTCCATTTCTAATTCATTCCATTCCCGTTTAAGTAGAGGAAAGTCACCAAATATGGAATAGTATCCTAATATGGAATCCCTTCATTTCTCTAAGACTATAAGTATTAAACGCAACACTTGACCATCTTCTGTTTCATTCGGTCTACTAACTATAGGACCCACACCATCGAGTCGGTTGCGCGAATGTTTCTCGTGTGGCAGGCGTGTTTTGTTTTGTTGTCTTGCAGAAAATTTTAAAGGTAAAGTAATAAACGAGTATTTCCTGCTGTTATGTTTGTTTACATAAGTGTTATACTATTTAGTATATCGGTATTATGTTTATTTCACCATTTTGTGATCTTTTGTCATTAAAATATTGTGACTTTAAAAAATCTTTGGAAGAGTTTAAACTAGTATAAAAATCCAAATATGGACAGTCGTCGGTGTCTAATTACCTCCTCCTGACCTGACTCTGCTGGTGCAGAATGTATGTTGAAGACTTTTTTCCATGGATAAAAGTGGAGAAAACTGGATTAAATCATATTAAATGCTTGATGTGTGGGCTCTGGGTACATTATGATTGTGCTGGTCCAGAGTTTGATACTTAGATCTGTGACTTTTGCAAGTAATTATGTAACTTCTTTCATTTATCACAATATACCTATTATATTTATTTAATTGATCTCAAAGATATTAATGTCCATTTTTGTTATTGTTATGTCGATTTATGCTTATATTCCATATATGGATACTTATTCCATATTTGGTTACTCATTTGTGATTTTGTTTTTTGTGTTAGATTTTAATTTGATAACTAATATATTTGATTAAAGGCTGTTAATTACTACATATAAATGTATGACTGATTAGTAAAAACATTAAACTGATTTAATTTATATGAAGTTTTTTTTTTATATCCCAAAAACAAAATGGTATTCCATATTAGGTGACCTTCCCCTAGCTGTTAGTAACTCTTTAGCAGTATCCCTTATTTTTTATGTAAGTATATCGTACTTATACCATTGTACCCGATACTTTGTTAGCTTCGCATCAAAATTATGGCAAACTGGTAATTTTTCGTAACATGACAACTATTCAAACTCTCACACATAGCTTTTAGCTATGAGTTCACCAATTATATAAATTCTTTACCGATTACAATTTCTTGTATTAGTTGTATCTCTTGAAGTTTTATTGTAATGTGTTTTTAATAAAGGGTTATTGTTATTAATCAACCAATATATTACAGCGTCCGTCATTTTTACAAGCTTTATATTACTTTCACCTGTCTGTTGTCTGTCTGTCTGTCTGTAATCAAATCTTGCAAGTTTGATTTGACCCACTTCCTGGTTTCCAATTGAGCTGAAAATTTGCATGCGTGTGTAAATCGGATGACAATGCAATATTATTATGACATGGAGCTGATCTGATGATGGAGCTGGAAGGTGGCTATAGGAACTCTGTCATTAAACAACGCAATCCCATCGAGTTTGGGCTCATTTGATTCGTCTTGACGAGTACTATATTATGCAAGATGGTAATGATAATTAAAGCTTGTTTTTAAAAAGTATTTTTAAAATTTCACTTGTTATGCCTGTTTAATTAGTATATGGCATTACTCCCTGGCTTGTGATCAATGAATGGTAAGTCACCATGACTTGCATGATTCTGTGTTGTTGATATAATTCGCAGGCGGTGCAATGATATGGAATATTAGACAACATACGAGTATTATATACCTCTATAATATATTTATTTATCGAAAATAATATGACTCGGCAGAAAAAAATACAAAAATAAAGATCGATAGATATAATTTATTGCTAAAAAGTTTTATTTTATAATTTTTGATAGATATATCACCCTTGCAATCAGCGATCACACAATCAATCATCCCCTAGCTGTTTTATTCTTTTTTTTTACAAGCTTTATATTACTTTCACCTGTCTGTCTGTCTGTAATCAAATCTTGCGAGTTTAATTTGAGCCACTTCCCGGTTTCCAATTGAGCTGAAAATTGGCATGCGTGTGTAAATCGGATGACAATGCAATATTTTTATGACATCGAGCTGATCTGATGATGGAGCTGGAAGGTGGCCATAGGAACTTTGTCATAAAACAACGCAACCCCATCGAGTTTGGGCTCATTTGATTCGTCTTGACTAGTACTTTATGATGCAAGATAATAATAATAAATAAAGCTTGTTTTTAAAAAGTATTTTTAAAATTTCACTTGTTTCAAATTTATATGGTACCACCCTCGGGATACAATACAATACAAATAGTCTTTATTGAGACCATAAATACATTTTTTTACTAGCTTTATATTACTTTCCCCTTTCTGTTGTATGTCTGTCTGTCTGTAATCAAATTTTGCAAGTTTGATTTGACCCACTTCCCGGTTTCCAATTGAGCTGAAAATTTGCATGCGTGTGTAAATCGGATGACAATGCAATATTATTATGACATGGAACTGATCTGATGATGGAGCTGGAAAGTGGCTATAGGAACTCTGTCATTAAACAACGCAACCCCATTGAGTTTGGGCTCATTTGATTCGTCTTGACGAGTACTATATGATGCAAGATGGTAATGATAATTAAAGCTTGTTTTTAAAAAGTGTTTTTAAAATTTCACTTGTTACAAAAACAATTTCCTACGAACCTTTCCAATAAAAAAGAATTTTCAAAATCGGACTAGGTAGGTAACTACTATGTAAAAGTTATGTGTGCGTAAAACAAAAAAAATATTATACTCCCCCGTTGTTTTTCGTCGGCTAAAATAAAAAATTCCTGTACCAAATATACCCACATTAAATATTCAACGCCATATTATATTTTTATGCAACCTTGATGTAAAACAATAACGCCTACCCATTTACGCGGTCGCAGTCTCTTATTATGTAAATTACCTACTTGTAAACTACTTGTAACTATGAAATTCAGCGTAAGTTAGAAAGAAGCTAACTTATGCCCAAAAAATAGTATTTATGCCCTATTTATTATTTATTGGAAAAATCTTATCTACTGATTTTTTTTCGTAAAATGAAGATAAATAATTCTCAAACTCAAAATTCTTTTAATCAAATAGGCTATAATGGAACACTTTTGCAAGTCAATTTTACATTCCGCTCATTCTCAAGGCACCTCTATGAGAAGAACGAGCAAGAAACCCATAGGGATTGCTTTTTTAAAATATGTGTTAGCAATACGATTATGGAAACTACCGTGAGTGTTATCCATATACATAGGCATATGCGTGAACTCCTGATGAAGGACATCGTAATTGTCCGAAACCGTGGTTGAGACATATCTCAACAAAAAGTCAACGTAAGTACAGCCGTGTCGTATTTATAATATGTGTTGGCAATGTTTTAAATATGTGTAAAAATAAAAGATAAACCTCCTGAAAATATATTGGTTAGGAACCTACCGAAAACTAGATAGGCACTCAATTGTAATTTAGTAGTGAGTAAGACATCTTTCAAATTATAGGACCCGGATCCGTAGACAACGCTTTACATTTTCATAATAATCTAGATAAGGTTCCAAACAAACATCGTTAGTCTTCAAAATATTTGATTTCGGTGAAAATGCTAAATCACTCGTGTAAGGGTGACTTGGGAAGATTTACTTGATAGCTTGTCTTTTGGTGTTTCCACAGGCTGTTTCTTAATATTATGCAATAAACAGCTATATCACTGGGCACGTTGTGAAAATATATATATCTAAAATAACACATATACTATCTGATCTATTACCTATTATTATAGATATTCTAAGACCTACCAAATATTCTACACATAAAAATATTAAAATCAGGCAAGCCATTTCGGAGAACTGATATATGAGATTAATCTACCACTATTAGATTATGGCGTTAGATGGGCCCATCTGAAATCAGTATTAGGTAGTATTCTAGTAAGTAATAAGTTTTTTAAGCGGTGGTGGTCAAGGGGTTATGTGGTGCGTATGCAAATCTGGACCACCGAGTTCGAATCCCGGCCCCGACCAATGATTTTAATTAGTTATGTGCGATATTTCCACTCGCTGTACTGGTGGTAGACTTCGGCCGTGGCTCTTTACCACCTACTGTACAAAACCGTGTCGCCAAGCGGTCATTGTGGCCGTGTTCCGGCATGATGTTCAGTGAAGCCAGGGATGGATTTATCCCGCCTTCTAGGTATAGTCTTCTGCCATCTTCGGCCGCATCGTCGCTTAACATCACGCGATATCGTGGTCAAATTCTTACCTATAATGAATTTTAAAAAATCTAGTAAGTATAAGTCCATTTATTGGTCGTTGCAAGTTACCCTTTTCCTAGGTTTGCCAGCCCCTGTATTTCTAGTACATTTTCTTCAGCCTTGGGGCAACTGGTAGCAAATACTATTGTAGTATTAGGTAAGTTTGTCCTAGTGATATACTGAACTAAATTAAAAAAAAACAATTTAACTGAATCAGAAAGTTACTGGGCTAATATTGCACGTTGTTCTCATAAATAGGTGCTTTCCGGACGGGCAGTAGGGTCTTGAAATAGAACTAAATAATTGTAAAAATAACTTGCAAAAGTGCTCCAGCGTAGAATATTTGAATAAATGAATTCGGATTTATAATATAAATATCTTGTCTCTGGATAACGAGCGCAGTAATGCGAATGGTTTACTTAATAGCTTCATCGCTAAAAAAATCATCGCCAACTTATGTGTAGAGAAGGTATCCTAAATTAATTAGGTATTTTGAATTATTAATTTCTACCGTTCTCTTGCCCTGATAATTACCCTCATCTGTGCAAAATTACAGCTTACTAAGTCCTATAGTTTCTCCGTAAAGCCACGGACAGACGGACGGACGGACAGACCTAGCGAAACTATAAGGCTTCCATGTTGACTACGGAAGCTTAAAAATTAGTGAAAACGTCTAGTAAGTCAGATATTTTTTCAGATATTTATAGATTTAGTGCTCTCAAAGAGGAGCTAGGTTTATAGGTGAAAAGTAACGAAGGTAAGCTCAGTCAGATATCAGGGTTATAAAATTCTAATGGAATTGATTTTCCAAAAAGGAATGATTACTCCCTTGAGAAATTTGTTCTTACTAATGTGTTTATTTTATGAGGTTTTATATATGGTCTTCAGGGATAGTGTTAGATACCACATGCAAACACTGCGCTAAATAAATAAAACTAATGCTGTCAGCCTATTGAAACTGGGGACACGACAGTGCCCCCACCAAGTCGAGTAAAAAACAAGTGAAATTTTAAAAATACTTTTTAAAAACAAGCTTTAATTATTATTATTATCTTGCATCATAAAGTACTCGTCAAGACGAATCAAATGAGCCCAAACTCGATGGGGTTGCATTGTTTTATGACAAAGTTCCTATGGCCACCTTCCAGCTCCATCATCAGATCAGCTCGATGTCATAAAAATATTGCATTGTCATCCGATTTACACACGCATGCAAATTTTCAGCTCAATTGGAAACCGGGAAGTGGGTCAAATTAAACTCGCAAGATTTGATTACAGACAGACAGACAGACAGACAGACAGACAGACAGACAGACAGACAGACAACAGACAAGTGAAAGTAATATAAAGCTTGTAAAAAGTGGCACGGCCGTACCATCCTTTTCTCGAATTACATTACCTATTCCAACATGGACTTTACTAGTACGGCCTAATTAGTCAACCTTTCTTTAACCTTTTTTTTTCCTAAGAATATATAGGTAGAATTGGAAGATTAAAGCCCGCTCCACTTCGCGCAAGTGTTTGAGTTAATGTACTTTTGACATTTTTGTGAATTTGATACTTTGCGCGACTATTTGCTCGAAGTGGAGCTGGCCTATCAAATAAACAGGATAATGACTTGCAGGTTCGTTCACGTATATTCTTTCATAGTGGTTTTTTTTTTTTTTTTTGTAATGAAGTAGAAGACGAGCAAGACGCTCTCCTGATGTTAAGAGATAACGATAATAAACCTAGGATTTCACAATTATGTGAAATTCTAGGAGCACTGCACCAACGCTTCTTACTCAAGAGTCATGAGATGTTAAGACTCTTTAGCCCAGTAATTTCACTAGCTACAGTGGTTATGCTCCAATGTTGTACCTAATATAACTATACTTGTATGTATGCTTTGGCACCCACATGTGTTTAATATTATGAGCTGTGTGTTGACTAATCATAAATCAGTCACACTTCTCTTTTATATACGAATACGAGCATAGATAAGATAGGTGGGAAGCGGACATAAAGAAATTATACTCAGGTTTTTTTTAAATATGTTTATTAACAAAATAAATAGAAGATATAACTTAACACTAACTTAGATTACAACTTGTTGGGTAGAGATATTGTGACAGTCTTTACCTCCAAATATTCATCCACGCAGTGCAAGCCACTGAAATAAAAAAATATATTTTAATTAAAAGTTTTTTTAAACGCTTTATCTATCATTCAGCATACCACCAAACAGTAATATTTGCCAAATTAAATGTTTTTTTACTTATCGAGGCATGTATGCTATTCCTTTACTTTCAACTTAACTCTTTATACGGACCTACGAAATATTAAAAGTACCTAATTTAAGTTAGAATTGAGCTAAATAATATTGGTAAAAGGAAAATATTTGGTAAGATAATAATATTCGAGTAGTTATTGGAAAATACAAAGAAAAATCTTACTTTTCACGGCCGAGGCCTGATTCCTTGAATCCGCCGAACGGTGCCTGAACGCCTGAAGCTAGGTATGTGTTCACCCTGAAATAAATGCGCATTTACGAATAACAAATATTATTTACCGAGAATATTGTCCAAAAACAAGTATAATATTATAAGAAAAACTGTATTTTCCAAAAACTGTGTTTAGCCTTTGGCCATGATTTTTGCGTAACTTTAAGCAACAATGTAATATTTGACTAAACTTTTATTAATCCCTCCCTGGCTTCATTGAACATCGTACCGTAACACATTATGACCGCTTTGCTTTGGATAAAATATTGATAGGACAGGACCAATGAAAGAGTGACAGGAATTTTAGTGGGTATTAGGGAAGCTGATTTTCTCCTCCTTAAATCGCCTAATAAAAAAGACCAATGAAACGAGCTGGCTTATTGGTTCAGCCAAAATGGCTAATGTACACTGGTGGCTGTCACTACAGGTAGACACAAATAAAATGTTGTTATAGAGATAAGGTAGAATAGAATAGAGAACTCTTTATTGAAACACTACAAAATACAAAATCACGACATAAAGTATAACAAAAGTGAAGCATACCAAACAGTGCCAGCCTCGACATGCTTAGAGAACTGCAACGCGTTGTTGAGGTCGGTGGTGAAGATGCCGGCAGCGAGACCGTAGTTGGTCGCGTTGGCGCGCTCGACCACCTCCTCTAGGGTCTCGAACTTCAGGATGTTTTGCACTGGACCGAAGATCTGTAATGAGATATTAATGCAAAACAGTAGAAATTTTCATCTATGTCACGGTTAATGTAATCTACTGTCACAGTTATTTTCATCAAACTCCTCCCAAACGGCCGATATATTTGATAGATCTGAAGTCTGAACTATTCTCATATATTTTTCAAACAGACGCAAACGAAGTTGCATGGATCAGCTAGTAGTATAAATCTATTATCTATATTATTTATCAATAAGTTTGCTGAGATATTCACGTTCGTATTCTTCTATTTCCTTATGATTTCTTATCATTATAGCATCGTTATAGGTAGCCATGAAAATTTGTATACCTACATGAGAAGCAAATCAGTCCTTAAAATTGTAATATGTTCTATTTTCGTCAGTTCACTAAATTTCTTCCTTAGGCTATATTATATTATGTGTTTAATCATTTTAATTAAGCTCTGTTTCTTCCATCTGTATAACTTAACCTTACTATACATACCTCTTCCTTAGCGATGGTCATATCATCAGTAACATCAGCAAAGACAGTCGGTTCGATATAATAGCCACTGTTTCCAATACGCTTTCCACCAGTCAACAACTTGGCACCTTCTTGCTTCCCCTTCTCAATGTAACCGAGAACTTTCTCGAACATGATTGCATCGACTTGAGGCCCGTGGGTAGACTTAGGGTTCGCAGGGTTCCCTGCTTGGAAGTTCTTGGTGAATTCAGCAGCGGCTGCGATGAATTTGTCGTAGATGCCAGATTGAACGTACAGACGGGAGGCGGCGACGCAGATCTGCCCTTGAAGGGTGAACACTCCGTATGCTGCTGTTGGTACTGCTATATCCACTGTAAGGGAAAATTACTTGATAAGAATTAATAAGTGACGAACGTAGAAAAATGTGATGACTCTATCTAGGGTGGGATGAGGGCAAGAAGATGATAAGCGTAGTATATTATGCGTCCATCAGCATTTTTCCTGGATAAAAAGGCCTACACGGGAGACGTGCAGAAGACTTCCGGCAGAAACAACCCCGGTTTTTATGTGGGTATAACTCTATCTTTACGGCAGCGAAGTCCTACATACCACCCTGCGCCCAGCAGGCTTAGAGAGAAGCATTGAAACGCATTTTTTTTCTGGGTGAAGAAAGTAGTAGTCAACTAGTAAAGGAACAGTCTGCGTCCGAAAACTCCCAAAATGAGACTTAACACCAGATGAGCGATGTATTTTCGTCAAATAAAAGAAATTCAAAAGAGAGATTTCGTTTTAAATAAGTCAAAATAGCAGTTTATATAAATGGAAATCAAAAATTGCTTACAGTTAGCATCATTCATGATGATGAGCGGGCTCTTGCCTCCAAGCTCGAGGGTGACTCGTTTCAAGTTGTTGGCACCGGCTGCTTGCTGAATGAGCTTGCCAACCTTTAACAAGTATAATATTGTAAAAGTACTTTAATATTTACCTAACTTACGTCGTCTTCTACAGCCAAGTAATAGAAAAAAAAATTTATATAAAAAAGTTTATAAAAAATATAAGGGTAGGTATAATACACGACTTCAAGCTTGCTTTCAATAACCAAAAAATGAAACATACACACACACACACACACACACACAGAGACAGACAGACAGACACGTCAAACTTATAACACCCCGTCGTTTTTGCGTCGGGGGTTAAAAAATTAGAATCTGTTTAGAGTACAGGGGTAGTCAGTGAACATACAGACAAAGAGATTCAGAGTAATTGCGAACCTTTCCTCCTAACATTGCAGTACTCGAATATAAGAAAAACTATTTGAAACAAAAGAGGTAAAAGATCGTTGGGGGCAAACGTTATCTCGATCACACTTACGTGGTCATAGTAAAATCGTTTTCCTCCAAAAAAAAATAGAAAATTTATCATAACAAAAATCTTTCCTATAATTCTTAGATTGTTACAAGTTATCGTAGCAAATAAAGTTTTTGCACTTATCATGTTTTTTAATTTCTTTTCCTTACTTCCAAAGATCCAGTGAAAGATATCTTAGCGACATCAGGGTGGTGAGTGAGAGCGGCCCCGGTGTCCCCGAAGCCTGGCACGATGTTGACCACACCGGCCGGTACTCCTGCCTCCTTGATTAAAGAAGCGAGGTATAGAGCCGTGAGGGGGGTCTGTTCCGCTGGTTTCACTACTGCTGTGCATCCTGGAGGACGATGGATATATATATATATATATATATTTTTTTATTTAAACACCAACAAGTGAATTAAAATAAAAATTTAAAAATACCGCCCAACGCATTATTTAATTGGACATTTTGTGGTGGCGGCCATCTTGGATTTTAAATTTATTATAGTGCTTTGTATTCTACTAGTTAAGCCCTTTCTTTTGATACCCATATTTTGGGGGGGTCGTGAAACAAAAAGTAATCCGCCATTTTGTAGCGGCGGCCATCTTGGACCGATTTTCACCAAACATGGCTAAGAACACTCTCGACTAACTCTACTTTCAAACAAAAAAACTAGATTAAAATCCGTTCATCCGTTCGGGAGCTACGATGCCACAGACAGACAGACACGTCAAACTTATAACACCCCGTCGTTTTTGCATCGGGGGTTAAAAAATAGAAGATATAAAAATAATCATTTAAAATGTAAATGTAACAATTGGCGGTCCATATTATGTCTAATAGCGATTTCTTCTAATCACCGTGATTGCTGTTATATCAAAATTAATTATTAAATGGTATATAACATATTCGCCGCAGCCTCTTTGACCATAGGAGAAATGTATTACGCATCGTCCCTACGCCGGGAGTTATCACAAACTGGTTATGCTCCGCTCCCATTGCTAACAATGTTTTGTTTTGTCGGAGCACCAAATACATTTTACACACGATGTTGACCACACCGGCCGGTACTCCTGCCTCCTTGATTAAAGAAGTGAGGTATAGAGCCGTGAGGGGGGTCTGTTCCGCTGGTTTCACTACTGCTGTGCATCTGGAGGACGATTGATTGATTCACTTGTCTGTTGTCTGTTTGACTGTCTGTAATCAAATCTTGCAAGTTAAATTTGACCCACTTCCCGGTTTCCGATTGAGCTGAAATTTTGTATGCATGTATAAATCGGATGACAATGCAATATTTTTATGACATCGAGCTGATCTGATGATGGAGTTGGAAGGTAGCCATAGGAACTTCGTAATTAAACGACGCAACCCGATCGAGTTTGGGCTCATTTGATTCGTCTTGACGAGTACATTATGGTGCTAGATGGTAATAATAATAAAAGCTTGTTTTTAAAAACATTTTTTAAAATTTCACTTGTTTAATTTAAACACCAAAAAATAGAAGAATAAGATATATATCTAAATATATAAAAAGAAAGAGTGACTGACTGATCTATCATCGCACAGCCTAAACCGCTGGACGGATTAGGTTGAAATTTGGAACATAGATAGGTTTAATGACGTAGACCTCCGCTAAGAAAGATTTTGTCTTGCGGGCAAAGCCGCGAGCATAAGCTAGTAATATATATGAAAATAATCATTTTATAATGTAAATGTTACAATTGGCGGTCCATATCTCTAATAGCGATTTCTTCTAATCAACACCGTGATTGCTGTTATATCAAAATTAATAATTATTAAATGGTAAAATATAATAAGCCGCAGCTTTTTTGACATATTTTTTTACGCGGACAAATTATTACCTATCTAAATATATAAAAGGAAAGTGTGACTGATTGACTGACTGATCTATGAACACACAGTTCAAACCACTGAACGGATTAACTCGAAATTTGGAACATAGAATAATTGATGGAAAGAATTTTACTACGCGGGCAAAGCCGCGAGCACAAGCTAGTTATAATATAAAATTTAACGTAGATATCCAATTGTATCGAACCCTAAATAAATTTCGGATCGTGAGCGTAAAAACCCACCTGCAACTGGCAAATTTGATATTAATTCCATTACTATATTTTATTCGTCTGGTATAATTTAGCTGCTATATTCCTGTAATTTGAACATAGTATACATACCTGCAGCGAGCGCAGTGCAGACTTTATTGATGAACATCATGATCGGTACGTTCCAAGGCAAGATGAGGCCGCATACTCCAACTGGTTGCTTCAGGGTGTATGTGAACACTTGACCATCTTTAGAAACAAAAACCGAAAGGATTAGCAAGCTGGAGTGGCAATGGGCTGGTCACATTTGCCGCAGAACCAATAACCGATGGGGTAGACGTGTTCTAGAGTAGAGACCACGTCTCTGCAAACGTAGTGTAGGGCGTCCTTGGGCGAGATGTGGCGATGATATCCGATGGGTCGCTGGGAGTGGTTGGAGGAGAAAGATGGAGGACCGAGTTGAGTGGCGTGCCATGGGGGAGGCCTATGTCTAGCAGTGGACGAACATAGGCTGATGATGATGATGTACTTAAGACCAAAAAATCAAGCCCAACACTTTTCGTAATGAAATACATTTCTCGGCGCTCGCAGCAAGCCTCTCGCGCATGTTAAAGTACCTATTCAAATTGAATTGTTGTTTGCAGCTTGTCCAAATAAAAAAAAAACTGGGAGAACACACCCTAATCCTTGGGATCATTCCAAGGTTTAGATAGCAGATTTATCTACACGTAATAACAGTCCCACAACATGAGTGTTTGCCACTGCTATCTAAGCTTAAAATACTCGTAACATACTATTGCGATAAATAAGCATTATTGTGCATTTGATAAGAAATATTGTTATGATAAAAGATAATTAGGTGGTATCTGATTATTATACTCGTACTCGTACATTCCGCATGATGTAATATAAGTAATAATGACCAGGTAAGGTATACAATAATAAGGAAAACTAAAAATTGAACTTTGTCCTCTAGTTCATAATCATCATAGTTATTATCCTACTTCCTACTATTATTATAAACGCGAAAGTTTGTTAGAATGTTTGTTACTCTTTCACGGTTTAATTGAGCTGAAATTTTGTATAAAAATAGCTTAGACCCGGGAATAACATAAAAAGTTACTGTACAGCAGGTAAAAACACTGAGCGTCCGATAATTTGGTATAATTCTAATAGTTCAACTATCGAACTAGGTAGGACGGGATAGAATAAAGGATTATGAGTGCAGTCTGTATTGTAGGCGACCTTTCGGATCCATTAGGTCTCCACTTGAGGACAGCTCTATATTCATTTAAAAAGTCTAGTAAAATACCTAAAGGAATCGTATCTCCTTGTATTTTATCAGCCAAACTCGCAACGTATCGGACGCTTCTCGGGACATTCTTCATGATCATCAAGGCAGCGTTTATCAGCATGCCATTGTTATAAGACTCCAACTGAGCCAGGTATTCGACGTCTCGTTCAACGAGATCAGCGAACTTCCTCAGGAGATCTCCTCTTCTAGAAGCATCTAGAAGCCTCCATTCTGAGTTGCGGTGGAACGCGCGCTTCGCTGCAGCCACTGCTGCATCGATGTCAGCCTGAAAAAGACTCCAATATTTGTACATTTTCTATGGAATAGAATAGAATAGAAAACTCTTTATTAAAACACTACTGCAGGACAAAACATACGGAAAACTTAAAACTATAACACAAAATCTCGACATAAGTGCAACAATTGGCGGTCTTGTCGCTAAAAGCGATCTCTTCGAGACAACCTTGCAGGGAGCGAAATAATTATATTTACATGGGTAGGTGGTGAGTTTGTAGTATACAAAAGATTAATGGAAATAATTGAATCTGGCCGTGGGGTGACCGGCCTTAGAATAGTCCCCCACCATATCGTCCCGTGGTTGCAGTAGGAGCCTGCTAAGGGAATATACCGGGAGATGGGCAGCAGCATATCCCGGCTTCTTATCAACTTAAGAAAAAACTGCGCGCGCCAACCCGCCTGCCAAGCGTGGCGCGTATGGCAAAACCCCCCTTACAAATGACGAGCAATATATATACCAGGCCCCCAGTCCCCGGCAGCTCCCTTGTTCCTGACGCGGGTAGCAGTCAAGGTAACGGCGGAGCAGGGGGTGCTAAGAATCACCGGCAGATGCCCGGCTACCCATCCCCACGACGACTGGCCCTGGTAACACACAACATACGCACTCTGAGGACTGACGAAAAGATCTGCGAGCTGGAAGAGGAATTGAGCAGGTTACGCTGGGACATTGTCGGATTATGTGAAGTCCGTAGAGAGGGGGAGGACACCGTAACTCTGAAGTCCGGTAACTTGCTCTACTACCGGGAGGGCGACCAACAGTCCCAAGGTGGTGTCGGGTTTCTCGTTCACAAGTCCCTCGTTAACAACATTATAACCATCGACAGTGTGTCGAGCAGGGTGGTATACCTAATACTCAGAATATCTAAAAGATATTCGCTGAAGGTCATTCAGGTATATGCGCCGACCTCGTCACACTCCGATGATGAAGTAGAGGCTATGTATGAGGACGTAAGTAGAGCTATACATACTTCCGAAACCTACTTCACTATTGTTATGGGGGACTTCAACGCGAAGTTGGGCAAGAAAAGCGGCGATGAGTTGAGAGTGGGGCGATTTGGGTATGGGCAACGGAACCCTAGGGGACAGAGGCTGGCTGATTTCCTGGAGAGAGAGGTACTCTTTATGATGAACTCTTTCTTTCTGAAGCCGCCTCACAGGAAATGGACCTGGATGAGCCCCGATGGTTCCACGAGAAATGAGATAGACTTCATCATGACCGACAAGAAACGGATATTTAGTTATGTATCTGTGATCAACAGGGTTAAAACTGGCAGTGATCACCGACTTGTGCGAGGCTCACTAAATATTAACGTTAAGCTAGAAAGGTCAAGTCTGATGAAGTCTACGCTCCGACCTACCAGTGCCCATATTCAAAACCCCGAAAGCTTCCAACTCGAGCTCACAAACCGCTTTGCTTGCCTTGAGAACTTAGCATCAGTGGACGAGATCAACGACGGGTTAGTGGAAGCTGTACGCACGGTAGGGTCCAAGTTTTTTAGACCCCGTCGTAAAGATAGACCTCAGAAATTGGCTGATCAAACCTTAAACCTCATGGCTGAACGACGCTCGTTACAGTTGCAATCTCCCGACGACGCCGAGTCTTATAGGCAGCTCAATAGATGTATATCTAAGTCCTTGCGTCATGATCTGCGTCTCTTTAACACTAACCGTGTTAAGGAGACAATTGAGCGAAACCAAGGCTTCAAAGTGTTCGCAAAGGACAAGTCTATTGGGCAAAGCCAGCTGACGAAGCTGAAACGGGAAGATGGCAGCATAGCGTCGACCAAAGCAGAGGTTTTAGGGGAGATCGAGAGGTTCTATGGACAGCTTTACACTTCGGTCGCAAAGCCCGTTGACAGCTTGGTAGGAGATCCAAGAGCCAAACTGTCCCGACACTATACCGAAGATATCCCGGACATCAGTCTTTACGAGATTAGGATGGCCCTGAAGCAGCTTAAGAACAACAAGGCGCCGGGCGAAGACGGAATCACTTCAGAGCTTCTGAGAGCGAGTGGAACACCGGTACTTAAAGTCCTCCAGAAACTTTTTAATTCCGTCTTGTCCGAGGGCAAAACGCCTGAGACGTGGAGCAGAGGCGAGGTGATGCTGTTTTTCAAAAAAGGTGATAACAGCCTATTGAAGAATTATAGGCCCATTACGCTTCTGAGCCATGTTTATAAGCTGTTTTCAAGGGTCATCACGAACCGTCTCGAACACAGACTTGATTACTTCCAGCCTCCCGAACAAGCCGGTTTCCGAAGAGGCTTTAGTACCATAGACCACATTCATACGCTGCGGCAAGTTATACAGAAGACCGAGGAGTATAATTTGCCACTATGCTTAGCGTTTGTGGACTATGAAAAAGCCTTTGATTCGGTGGAAACATGGGCGGTGCTCAAGTCACTTCAGCGATGCCATATTGACTATCGGTACATTGAAGTGTTGAAGTGCTTGTATAAGAACGCCACTATGTCAGTCCGAGTACAGGAGCAGAGCACGAAGGCGATTCCATTGAGAAGAGGCGTAAGACAGGGAGACGTAATCTCTCCGTAACTGTTTACTGCCGTAATGGAAGACACCTTCAAGCTCCTGGAATGGCAAGGACTTGGCATCAATATCAACGGCGAATACATCACTCACCTTCGGTTTGCCGACGACATCGTAGTCATGGCAAAGTCGATGGAGGAACTCAGCATGATGCTCGATGACCTCAACCGAGCTTCACAACGGGTGGGCTTAAAAATGAACATGGACAAGACGAAGCTTATGTCGAATGCCAATGTTGTGCCCTCCCCAATATCTGTTGAAGGATCGGTACTCGAAGTTGTGGACTCATATATCTATCTAGGACAAGTAGTCCAATTAGGTAGGTACAACTTCGAGAAAGAGGTCAACCGCCGAATCCAACTCGGTTGGGCAGCGTTCGGGAAACTACGCAATGTCTTTTCGTCCGATATACCTCAATGCCTCAAGACGAAAGTCTTTGATCAATGTGTGTTACCAGTGATGACTTACGGCACCGAAACGTGGTCCTTCACCATTGGCCTCATCTCGAAGCTCAAAGTCGCCCAGCGTGCTATGGAAAGGGCTATGCTCGGGGTTTCTCTACGAGATCGAATCAGAAATGAAGAAATCCGTAGACGAACTAAAGTCACCGACATAGCCCGGCGGATTAGCAAGCTGAAGTGGCCATGGGCAGGCCACATAGCGCGCAGAGCGGATGGCCGATGGGGTCGAAAAGTGCTCGAGTAGAGACCACGGACTAGCAAACGAAGCGTAGGACGTCCACCCACAAGGTGGACAGACGACCTTATAAAGGTCGCCGGAAGACGCTGGATGCAGGTCGCTTCCAACCGGTACATATGGAAGTCCAAAGGGGAGGCCTATGTTCAGCAGTGGACGTCCAATGGCTGAGATGATGATGATGATGATGAATTGAATCTTGATTAAGATATTTTTCTTTTCGCTATTCGACACGAAAGTGGTATAAGTGGTTTTTAGGGTTCCGTACCTCAAAAGGAAAAAACGGAACCCTTATAGGATCACTTTGTTGTCCGTCCGTCCGTCCGTCCGTCCGTCTGTCTGTCAAGACCCTTTTTCTCAGGAACGCGTGGAGGTAACAAGCTGAAATTTATAGGAAATACTAAAGTCCATTGCCTCTTAGAGCTGTGAAAAATTCAAACTTCTAGACCAACGCAATCAAAAAATATAGTCGAATATGTCGCAAATTTCAGCAAATTTTCGACATTACCAAATAAATCAAAACCTACGGGGCACTTCCCGTGAACTCAGAATCTTGAAATTTGGCACGAAGCAACTCCTTAGAGCACAGATAAAGGAAAAATTGCGAAAACCATACATTTTTATTTTCATCATATGAAAAAAATATTTTGAATAATTTTATACCTACTACCCCTTTTCTCATGAACGCGTAAACGTATTAAATTGAAATTTATATCAAATACTAAGGTCTATAATACCTTTAAACTGTAATAAAATCAAACCTCTATGTTAACGCATTCAAAAGAAACAGAAATTTTAGCCGAAATTTTAAACACGCAACTACTCTCAAAAAACCAAAACCTACAGGGTACTTGCCGTAAACGTAGAATCTTGAAATTTGGTAAAAAGCAATTTCTTAGAGCACAGATAAAGGAAAAATTGCGAAAATTGTACATTTTTAGTTACATCATATAAAAAAATATTTTTAATAATTTCATACTTACTACCTTGTTTCTCATGAACGCGTGCAGGTATTAAACTGAAATTCATATCAAATACTAAGGTCTATAATACCTTTAAACTGTAATAAAATCAAACCTCTATCTCAACGCATTCAAAAGAAACAGCAATTTTAGCCGAAATTTTAAACACGCAACTACTCTCAAAATACCAAAACCTACAGGGTAGTTGCCGTAAACGTAGAATCTTGAAATTTGGCACGAAGTAACTCCTTAGAGCACAAATAAAGGAAAAATTGCGAAAATTGTACATTTTTAGTTACATCATATAAAAAAATATTTTTAATAATTTCATACTTACTACCTTATTTCTCATGAACGCGTGCAGGTATTAAACTGAAATTCATATCAAATACTAAGGTCTATAATACCTTTAAACTGTAATAAAATCAAACCTCTATCTCAACGCATTCAAAAGAAACAGCAATTTTAGCCGTTTTTTTTAACTCGCGACTACTCTCAAGGGAATCAAAACCTACAGAGTACTTGCCGTTAACTCAGAATCTTGAAATTTGGTTCGCAGCAACGTCTTAAATCACAGCACAGGAAAAATTGCGAAAACTGTAAATTTTTAGTTACATCATATAAAAAAATATTTTTAATAATTTTGTATTTACTATCCCTTTCCTCAAGAACGCGTACAGCTATTAAATTGAAATTCATATCAAATACTCAGCTTTATAATAACTTTAAGCTGTAAAAAAATCAAACATCTATGTCAACACAATCAAAAGAAACAGCAATTTTAGCCGCATATTTTCAACCTCGCAAGTACTCGCAAGGGAATCAAAACCTACAGTATATAATATAATACCCACTTTTCCTTAGGGTTCCGTAGAAACCCGTAGGTTTATACGGAACCCTCAGTGCTCGAGTCCTACTCGTTCTTGACCGGTTTTTTTTTGGCTGATTCGGCTAATTTTAAATAGATAATGTTGCTACACACTACTCCTTTAAGATGTTTATACTCATAAGTAAAAAAAAATCTATCAAAATATAATTCAATTGTAGCATATATTGTTAATAATATAATTAGTAATTAATTTATAATTACAAACTTGGAAACATACTCTTCACAACAATGTGTATTATGGTGGAGTGCAGTCTTAAAAAATACGGAGTTTGTACTGTAGTTTTAAAGATGTTATATCATCATGTTTTGTGTGCCCATTAAAATGCAGCAGGATGGAAATCCATAGCCCGAAATCGTCACAACTAGAGAGAGGGTATGCGGTATGAGGTATGGGAACCTTTTGTCCTGCAGTGGGATCCTACAATAATACAATAATAATAAATAATGTAGTACCTATCTAAATAAAAGTTAATAAATTTCAGGGTCGAGCCTAGCTTCGACCATTATATCCTTGAGTTTCAGTCGTTTGTTTACATAGTAATAAGTTAATAAATTATTAGGAATCATTTTATTCGCTTTAAAAACTCACCTTTCCTCCTTCCGCTACCTTGGCGATGACGGATTCATCGTGAGGGTTGATTGTCTCGAAAGTTTTCCCGCTCTTCGAATCCACCCACTCATTGTCGATAAAAATCTACAACAAATTACAAATATTATAAAAGTTTTTAAAAAAGTACTTTATCTTTCTACTACGGAACTGTTTTAAATTCGGAGAAATACTACTATAATTATTATTTATGTACTTATCTAACAAAAAATATTAACTGGATAGATATTTAAAAGTTAGGTACATAATATGTACTTATAGTTTATTGCAATTTAACTATTTTATTTTTTATTCATATTATCATGTTAACTCTAATATTGTTTTTAATACAAAAATAAGGAAGTTTTTTTTACAACTTTTTTACTTATTATTTTACAAAAAAACACTGATTTTCTTAAATATTTAGATAATATCAACAATTTGAAAAAAAAACATGATCGATTCAATAAATTATTAATAAATTTTTCTCACAATAAAAAAATCGAATGATTAAAAAAAACCCACTTTAGTGTATTTGACTTCTGGCGCCATTTCAACGAAAAATTCAACTGCTTCGAAATGGGTTGTAAACTCTCAATAAATAGAATATGCGATAACATAAGCGATTATCACCATGATAGAGCTGTTTTAGTACCTATGAGATAGCAACTCGCATAGTGCACGGAAATAAAGACTTAATCTAAACTACGCGCAGTAGTGAAAATGCAAATCCTATGAATATCTAATGAAGTTTGATATCTAGGATTTGTATTTTCGCTCCCATGTTATTTAATTTTTTATCCTTATTATTTCACTCAAATAATTTAGGTAATAAAGGCAGATATCGTAATCGCGATAATATAGCGATCAATCGTTTTGTTTTGTGTTATACAATCTTACTTAAGTATACTAGGTATGTACCTCCTAATTATAATTATTATATCCTACTTCCTAAGTATTTAATACTTACATGTTGCGCACAAGCATCCCTGATATGTAAGCATATTTGCATCCGCATTCGTAATTACGGAGCTTCTGCATCAATTTAGACATCTGCATCCGCATTAACAAGTATATTCAAGCTATTTTTTACAGTAAAAAAAAAATACCGCACCAATACGTAGGTCTATTTTATATTTAAGAGCGTATATATCCAGTGACGCTCTCTCACTCGCACTATTTGACAAATTTTGAAATATAAATTCATAGAATTAATTTATTGAAAATTGTTTTCATGCCATTTTTATTAAATATATCAAACTGGAAACACTTTTAAAATGTGTGCAATAATTTTATGGAGGGCTGTTCTTAAGGAATTTTCAATAAATTAATTCTATGAATTTATATTTCAAAATTTGTCAAATAGTGCGAGCGAGAGAGCGTCACTCGATATATACGCTCTTAAGGCGCTTGCACCTTACAGGGGTGAGAGCTGAAATGGCTCATTTTTGGACTATTTTTTAAATGACCTACGCTGTTGGTCTCAGATTAAGACCTCTACAGCTTTACCGGACGTGTGGTGAGCGCAGGAGGCACTCGACCCAAAGTTTTTGTGGGCGACTAGCTCAAGGGCGCCTCAGATGGCACGAACCTCGCCTTGGGCCGTCGCCAGATACAGGGGATTAGACTTGCCCTGGCACCCCTGAAGGGGCGTGTCCTAGGGCCCTAACAATGTTTTGATCTGTTTGATTATTTGGAGAGAATCTAACTGATCTGAAGGAGCTTACTGATCTGAAGGAATTTTTGGACTAATGAGCCATTTATTTTTATTGTTGGTAAATGGTCGGTAATATATTTTTAGTTCTTACTGGCGCAAATATTCCGGGCGCTTTAGGTACTTTTGCGCCACCCTGTATATTTCATAGACTCCCAAGTCCACGAACTTTTTCTTTAAAAAATAGTATTATGTACCTAATTTTATTATTTATTGGAACGAAGTTCCTTATCGCGCGTTGTGAATTGTGAAAGGGGACTAGACGGAAAAAAATCGTACCAAAAGTTGTCAACACTTTTTGCTAGCCACTCAAACGTCCCGACCGCTATAATAGCGGCCCGAAAGAGTTAAACGTTACAGCCGTTAGAGCGGTCTTAGAGACTTTTTGACGTGTCTGTCTGTCTGTCTGTGTGTGTGGAGGGGGGAGGGGGAGCAGGGAAAGGGGGAAGGGGAAGGGGGGAAGGGGGAGGGGAAGGGGGGAGGGGAAGGGGGAGGGGAAGGAGACGGGAAGGGGGAGGTGAAGGGGGAGGGGGGATGGGAGGGGTAGGGGGAGGGGAGGGGTGATGGGGATGATGGGGAAGGGGGATGGGAGGGGTGATGGGGGATGATGGGGGGGATGTGAGGGGGAGGGGAATGAGGGATGGGGGAGAAGGGTTGGGGGGATGGGGGGGGCTAAACTAGTAGAATACAACGCACTATGATAAATTTAAAATTCAAGATGTCCGCCTCCAAAAAACCGCTAATTACATATTTTGAAAGCGCTGCATTGGGGTTTTTTTTTTAATTTTTAATTTAATTCACTTGTTGCTATAGTAAGCTAGCTGTGCGGCGTGCGCATGTTTCTCTGTCTGTTTCTCTCTCTCTCTCTCTTATAGAAAGCAAGCCAGATATTTTCATTTCTATTTCGCATTGAACAGTGTGGTGTCGCGACGATTATTTTAGTTGAGAGTATACAGGTTTTTTGTAAATAATAAATCGTGGGAACTTCGTTCCATCCGGGTGTCCCTTGACACCTCTCAAGCTTTTTTTATTTATTATGGTTTTTGGATAAACATTTATTATATAAATCGTTTATAAATTTATAGGATGGGGATGGAGCACAGTGAGTGATTAAATCCAAACCAAAAAAAAACAAAACCAAAAAAAAAAACAAAATATGACCATAGATGAAAATTTAACGATTTAGGACAGAAAAAATCGTAACTAATTTTATAGCTAAATTATATGCCTTTTGAATAATCATGATTACGTACATATTTGATAACTTAATATAATTAATCAATTCATAAGTAGTTATTTGATAGTGTGTCCAGTCTTAAAATGCATGTCTCTACCAACATAGTCATATAAAGAGTAGATAAGGTGCCGCACCAATAGTCTTAGACTCAAACACGCGACGACAAGACGTCAATCGCTTGTGGCTAACGCTAAAAACTAAAAATGTACCTACTTAGATACTGAGATGACATTCGCTGTGGATAAACGAACGATACGCAGGATCCTAAGTTCTTGAGGCCGTATTGGCCATTGGTTGGATATGTCCTCGATGGCCATTGGCTAACTTGGATTAACTACTTACCTACTAGCTTTACAAATCTGAAAAAAAAAAGTTTATGGAACTATGAACCATGCACTTTCCAGGAAAACGAAATCTATAAATAGGTATTACTAGTATTCTAGTATATTAGTCTACTTATATATTACTATCTAGTATTCGTTTTAAAGATACCGTTGATGAAAGTTAAGGCTGTTTGTCTGATATGATATGTACGGTGCATCCGTTCACTGTTGATAGCCTAATACATGGTGAGAGTTACTGGTTACCGTCCCCTATTGGTCCATTAAAAAAAATTGCATGTATTTAAGGTAGGTAGACAGTACAAGTAATTAACATTCAGCGAAGGCAGTACCTACCTATAGTCCAAATACCAAACTCAGCCACTAGAAATAACAGATATCTGAAACCAAATGCGTGACCAGCATCCTTGATATTTTCGTGTGATTTAGTTAGCAACCTGATTGAGAGGAGCGATCTCTATTGATAAAGTTCTTAATTATTAGTTAGGTAGGTAGGTACTAATTAATAGAATAGAATGATACTTTATTGCAAACCAAAAATATACAAAAGTAATATGTGATAAGTAGGTAAAATATAATATTTAGAGTTAATTCCGCTCTAAACGCGCTTTTAAAGCGAAATTAACACTAAATATTAATTAGTAGGTATCTAATAATTATTATTATAATGGAATTTCGCAAAGTAACGCCTAATTGCATTATAGGTACCTATCTAATGATAAAGTTGTTCTTGGATTGAAATCAAGACAGGTGCAAAGCTGATGAAAGGTACTTATATAAGTACCGATACATTTAAAGCTATCGTTTGATTCTTTTCGTAGAAAGTCCCTAACCCTATGTACTAAGTAGATTACCTTGAAAACTTTACCTGACCTAGAGGCTACGTAACAAAGCTACATTTAGATTCATTAAGCCAATAAATGAAGGTAGAGTAACCCATTCTAATAGAAAGCCCTTGGCAACTTTTATTTTCTAAGGATCAACTGTTTGTTACCTTCAGAAAATTACCTAGATACCTACCTATTTGAAGCAGGTATGGCTAACTTAGACTGCTGCTAAAAGCTGTTTCCTTAGCTTTTAGTGGATGCAACATATTTTTATTTTTTTAGAATAAATATTTTTTACTATTAAGTATAAATAGGTAGGTACATTAATCAAAGGAGTATATGAGATAAATAGAAAAAAGCCTGATTTGAACAGCAAACAGTTTGTTTTAATACCTATCAAAAAAACTTTAAGTAGGTAGTTTGATCCTTTTTCTAAGGAAGGTAGGTACACAGGTAGGTAATTTTTTTATCTTAATAGCTATATCCAGCAGTTTTACTCACGGAAAAGAAGCTATCTTATTCCAGGATCTAAGGTACCTTACAAATTATAACAAATTGTTGGTGGGTAGAGGTGAACAAACCCACACTCCACACTCATTACCCCCGTGCTCTGGAGGGTATTATAGCTTATGAAATTACTAGGCTGAAGAATCATAACATCTTATTAACTTATGACTCTTTTAGAGTCATAAGTAAGAAGCGTTGGCGTAGTGCACCTAGAATTTTACATCATTGTGAAATCCTGGGTAGTAGCACTGCAGTAATCATGGGCAGCTTGCAGCGTTATCTTTTTCTTTTACCATCAGAAAAGCTTCATGCTCGTCTTCTTACTTCTTTGTGTAAAAAAAGGTTCTTGACCGACGGACGGACGGACAACAAAGTGATCCTATAAGGGTTCCGTTTTTTCCTTTAAAGGTACGGAACCCTAAAAAGAGACATCCATATACGTAGTAATACCGTGGTAATAGTTTCTATTCTTTGTCCATACAGCTGTTTCGCATTTAATATCATTATATTTAGACTTTTTTATCCCAGGAAAAATGCGTTACGCATCATCACCCCTCGCCGGGGGGCGCAAGGCGGTATGTGGGACTCCCCCGCCAAAGATGGGAGCGGCGGGGATACCCACTAAAAACCTGGGTGTGTTATGTGTTCCTGCGGGACGCCACAATACCGGGGCAGCGGGTATGCCGAAGCACTCATCCGCGGCTCATTATATTTAGCCTAAACTGTCCTACTGCTGGGCAAAGGCCTCCCCAGCCTCCTAATTCCTCCATTCCTTTTGATCTAGCGCTGCCTATGCCTATTCTAATACATCTCGTCGTGCATACCACCACTATTAGCAAATACGCTGACGTGTGTCTACTAAATGAGAAAAAACAAACAAAGTGTTGTCAACTTGACATTGACACAATGTCAGTGTCATTGGAAAATTCTCCTATTTATATTTTTATATTTACTTTGGATTTATTTTTCAATAATAATTATATTAAAAATAACTTACTTCAATTTTATTGCAATTTCAAAGTTAACTTTTACTTAACTCAGGTGGTTAATGAAATAATGTAACACAATTTTTTTACTTTAGATTGATACAAAAGTTTTATACAAGTGTGCATTCCAGTTTCTGGCTGAATTGAAATCAAGAAGTAAGCTGATAAAAGTGTACTAAAATTTAAACCACGGCACATCCAATCAGTAATATGGAGGAACACCACTTTAACAAGTTTGCTCTAACTTTTCAAAACAATGCTGTAAGTATAAGTTATGATCATAAATAACTCTTAAAATAGATTTATAACAAATACTCTGCCTAATATCTTCAGAATTATTTAATCTTGCTAAATGGCGCGGTTTTAGCTTAAGATATTGAAAAGCTAGAGAATATTTTGACATTTGATAAAGTATTTTATCAGCTTGCTGAGAGAAATGGATAGGACTTGGGTACACTTGCGCGCCCTGGTTCCTCCGCTGGTGCTTAGTGGAAAAGCACAGTAGTCTTCTATGAATTTGAATACACTGACCCTCACATTTTTAGTCATTTTCCCCCACACATTTCTCAAAAAGGTATTCTAAATTCAAACACTGAGAAGTCACCATTTTTTCGACTTTGAGGTAGAAGAGCAGAGTAATCCATCCACTCATCCTATAAGCCTATGGCTCACATGGGACGAGTAAAAGCAGATTTAACACATTGACTGTGGAAAACACAAAAGCTGTGTTTTTGGGGTCGGAATGCAAGTGCTGAAAAACACAAACAATGTGTTTTGTCGAAAGGATTTTTCCATACAAAATTAATTTCAGGCGCCTGGGATAGTTCTATAAAACACCACCACAACCAATGTGTTAAGTGTAAGAACATGACTAAAAAATATGGGAGTAAGACTGTTATAGCTGGGTTTTTTATAACTTACTTTCAGAGCTCATACTGTTCACCTTTTTGTATGGTAAAATAAAGTTTTACTTGCTACCTAATAGTGGCAGATACTATTATACTAACTTGACATTACTGCTCTGCTGACATAAATATAGTAATCTAATTACCCAGGTACTGCAAATTGAATCATAGCTCCAATATGAAAGACAGTATTGAAAGTGAAAGATTCCATCACCGTCAGAAATTGCTAAATTAATTCCTTTTAAATTGTATTATAAAACAGTTAAAAGTATATTGTATAGTAAATAAAAAATATACTCATTGACTTGTGAACCTGCTCTGTTTTGTTTCGTCGGTTGAAAACTTTCGTCTAAAAGTTACTTCATCAGTGTCTATTAAATACTTTATGACTCTTCTCTGTACTTATCAAATATACAATTACTTTAAAATCAGTCAAGCCATTTCATAGTACGACCACCCAGTGACATAAATTTTATATTACAAAATAAAAAACAATGAATACGACACTATCAAAAATGTTCTCCGACAACTTCTATGCCATATTAAACATCAGCATAGTTCTTTTATCATTCGTGGAGTCATACATATTCCCGTTTGCCATTGTTAAGTGGATGGTGGTATTGACCAAGTACAGTGGACTAGTGAGGTATCTTAAAACTGAGAAACGGGAAAAGAACTGGAGTGCTCAGTACAAATATGACCTACATTTGGTCACTGTGTGTAAATGTGACTTGGTGTGTGTTAATGAAATTTCACATGTCAGTGTGGTGGTTGATGGTGATGGAATACAGGTATTTTGGTGTCCTTTATTTTGTACTATCTGCAGTTATGGACAAACGCTGATCATTATTAGCTAATGTACTGTGATGACAGTTGTTGAAAATGAATGTTAACAACTGTCATCAGTACATTTTTTTTTGCATTAACTACAAGTGAATTATTTATTTTCAATTTCAAGAGATCTTTATTCATAAACTTATAAAATAAACAAATATACAAACACTAGTGTAAATCTAATCCTAGTGGTACATAATAATCATGATCCTATATTTTTTATGATAATAGGTAATAATATTCTCCTATTTTATAAGCTCCTAGGCCTTTCAAAATTTATAAATGGAAATTATGCTTATTTATTGTTGTACAGATAAGTCATTTAAATTTAAATGGTTTTATGAATACATAGGTTTAAGGACTTAACTCTATGTTTACATTTTTTTTATTTATTGATCGAGTCTACTAGGGGGAGTAATGTAGGGGTGGTAGTATTTAGTAAAAAATATTTAATGAGCGGACCGTGCCGTATCATCAAACAGGAGGACGACGTCATGATCTATTGACGCACACGCACGCGCACACACACCGCGGCACGCCGCGTGCATGCTACCACCGACCACCCCCACCCGGTAATACGAGTCATAATGTTGCGCGCGTATCTATTGTAATTATCGATTAAAGATAGATTATTTTTACGAGATTTGCACAAGTTACTGATTAATTTATTTTGATTACGGACGTTTTGATTACGTGAGAGATAAAATTTCTCAGACAATTTATAAATATATATACAACCTACCTACATCGATTTTTGTCAAGCCGATGACCGTGTGCAGTTTATGGAGATATGTACGTACAGGCGGATTTAGGGGGGGGGGGGGGGGCAAGGCCCCCCCCCCCCCAGAAGCATTGTAGGGTTACGAATTTTGCACATATTTCATGGTCAAGATTGTAATTTTTTTCTCGGCGCTCGCAGCAAGCTGCTCGCGCACTTATTATTAAGGATATTTGAACTTTCTAACTGTTCAGAGCGAGCTAAACACACACTTTTCGTAGTAAAATTATAATATTTTTGCCTTTCTCCACCTTGGAACCAAACCCCAGAACCAAATCCTGGATCCGCCCTTGTATGTACGTAGTGGATATAAGTACGTACCTAAATGCGTGTTCGATAGCTTTATTCTGGATTTTTTTGGAGTTTATATTATATATTTGATTTGCAGGTACTGCTCCATACTGGACAAGCATACGTGATACAAGGTCGGACCAGGGTGCAATGTTCAGAGATTAGTTGCGCTAAAAACCTTGCCTCCAGATTTTTTTATTTATTATCGGGTTTAGCGCATTGAGAGCCTTAATACCTTACACTGTAATTTAGCCGTATTTTCCGATCAATTAAGTTTAGCATCCAGGAATATGGCTAGATATTTAACTGACCTGCTCCATGGGATATCGCAACCTTCGATTTGTAATGTTCTCGAGGGAAGCGATCTTCCCCGGGAAAACATGGTAGCTTCAGTTAGAAGAGTTGATTTTTAAAGTAAGAAAGGAGGAGATCGATTGATAGTTGAAGGCTGAAGGCGACTTATTAAGTCGATATCGTGAGACGAGGTGAGTGAAGCTGTGTCATCGGCAAAACAAGCCATATTGGTGCGAGGCTGGACAGATGTTATTATTCAGATACACCAGGAACAGGTATGGGCCTAGTATTGAGCCTTGGGGGACGCCAGCCGGTACAGATTTTGGCGATGAATGGAAGTCATGGTACATGGACGCGGAAACTGCGATTATTCAAATATGATTTTATGATATTCACAAGATGAGGAAGAGTTCATAGTTGTTGTAGTTTAAAAAACTACAAGTGATTGGCACTTTGTCTAGGACACCTGCTCCTCAAAAACCTCAACTTTTTAACCTTTATGCAAAAAATATACACTTTACATTTTTAAATGTCAGTTGCTCAGGAAATATGCCTCATTTTGGTAATAGGTGCACTTGGTGCACCTATACTAGTATTTTTTAGTTTATAATATTTTGTTGTATATATTTTTATCGTTAGTGAATTAGTACAAGCAAACAATAGTTGCCTGACCACTGCTTCTTAATGTGGTATAAGATTCATTAGAAAATAGAGAGAATAATCTCCGCTTAGGTTTTTTTTTTACATATGACTTCTATCACAAAACATAAAATCAAACCATGAAATATGTGCAAAATTCTATCAATCCTATCACCCTCTGCGCATATTAACGCGCTATTAAACACGAACCTTCTGTAAGGCTCGCGGAGCGCCAGTGTCGAGTAACAGAATAACATTCAAGTGCCAATAAATACAGGCTATTATCCCAATAAAATGACCCGCAGTAAAGATAAAAACAGTGCCGTAACTGTATAATACAATGCCTAGTTAAAACGAGATAGGTGGGTACTAAAATTTACGGTGAAGTTTTTTTTATATATATAAAGAAGTGAGAAGATGAGCAAGACGCTCTCCTGATGGAGTACGCTGGCCATAATTAGTACAGTGTTACCCAGGATTTCACTACGATGTAAAATTCTAGGTCTTACTCAACTCGATTCTTACTTAAGAGTCATAAGACTCTTAAGCCCAGTAATTTCACTAGCTACAGTGCCCTCCTACCGAAGTGCAGTAATGTTTGCACATCACTGCTCGCCTGAGCCAGAGCCTGAGTGCCAGTTATTCTACCGCCTGGTAGTATAACTGGCACTGTTGGAGTACCCACCTAGTCGACCTCCTGCAAAGGAAGTCTACCCCCGGTAAAACTGGTGGTGAATAGCGGATGGTAGGCGCGGGGGCCGCCTTCATCCGCATTGCACAATTCACCACCAATGTCGGCGGGAACGGCCGAGCACCCCGGACCGTTTCCGGGCCCCTCCCTGATGAGAAGAGCGTGAAGGGCTCGCCTTTGTAAAGGGCGGTCGTCGATGGGGGCTATATGCTAATGCTCTGGCGATTCTTAGTCCTCCATCACAAAGACGATCCGGGAGTGCCGCCGTGAAGTTGTAGTGGTTATACCGTGCAGTCGTTCTGCACGGGGAGTCCCACATAATATATTGGTTGTGAATAACGTGCAGGGGGCACGTAGATTCTTGACTCAAATTGCTTTGGTTTACCTGTCGTTTTTTTAGGTCAGACCAGAGTCTAAGTAAATTATTTTACCTTCAGACAGATTTCTCATATTGAAAAATCTTCCTAACGATAAAATTATAATTAAGTATTTCCACGTAATCGAATGTGAATTCATAACTTACATAAAGGTCTGTAAAATCTGGCACGATTGTCGCATATATCATTGATACAAGCGTAACTTAAGTACTAGATAATACGTGTCCAGAATACCTAATGTCTAAATGGCCTAGATTATCAGTCATATGTAAGAATATCCCACTTCCCGTTTGTAAATGCGAAAGTTTTAAATTATGTGTTTTATTATCTACTCTTTACGGCCACCGCCCAAAACTGGTTGAAATTTGGGATTTAACTATTTTAGGAGCTCTTGAGACTTTTTACATTGGAATTTACCAATCACAGGGTTAGGATGGAGACGTCAAACAATTTCAAGCAATATGATTTTAGTCCCATACAAATTAGTAATTAGAGGTAGGAAGTGTTTCCTCAGATGGTTATTATGGTTGGCACCTCAATATTTAAGGTATAAATAATGCTTAGTAGTGAAAATGTACACATTAACCATGTAGATGTTTAATTTTTTTTTTGTTTTAGTTGAGCTACTGTGGACAGGATTGTAGAAGGATCCCACCAGCTCTTCAGAAAATGTATGGGCCTAAAGTTCGATATTTGGATTTGAGGTATAATTCTTGAGTTATCTTCTGAATCTATTTAAATCTTAGCCAAACTATCTACCTACTTGTAAATCAATGTAAATAAGAGGTAGTGATATTTCTCTTCCTGACAAAGTAAAAAGTCGGCTGTTCTTATAGCTGCACTGTTTCTATTTCGGAAGATTCTATTATTGGGCAAGGTCGTGGTACAAAAACCAGAAAAAAATACTCATCGAGAAACTGTCCTACTTAAATAAGTATGAAACACTTTAATATTGCACCCGTAAGCCTAACTAAATGTTTGCGACATTAATGGTAACCACCTGCAATTTAAGAATAAAAAACTTGGTGTTACGGATTTATTTTATCAACAGTTACAACATCATCGAAACTCTCAAAGGGCTGGAGGATTTCACTAGATTAGAGGAGTTGATATTGGACAATAACAAGCTCGGTGACGGCGTCATGTTCCCTTATCTACCGCGGTTGAAGACTCTCTCGCTCAATAACAATGAGGTACGTACCTATGCGATAGTGGAAATATTACTAGCTGTGCCCACCAGTTTTACCCGCTGTACTGTAGCTTATGTGTTATTCCAAGGTCTAAGTCCACCCGTTTAGACGTGAAAGAGTAACAAACATACATCCAGATATCTCTTTACCGTGTCCATACATTCTTACAAACTTTCACGTATATAATATTAGTAGGAATAGTAACGCACCGTGGTGTTACCCGCGATAAAAAATATTTTGATTGATCCCGTGGGATAAATAATAGTAGGGGAACCGAAGATAGAATTTTTGCAGTTTTGCAGTCCAGGGCTATTAAAACATTGAGGGACTGATCACTCTGCATAAAAATCTGACGCGCTCGATTTATTTTTTTACTGATCTGACGGGCACATTCTGCGAACTCTATATAGGAGGATATAGGAGGCTCTTGATATCAAGAGCACATATTTGGTAGGGGTAAGTATCAGGGTGCAAGTTTTCTCCCCATATGATTTTCTGACGCGCTCAAGTAACTGCAAAAATCCCCTCTTCGGCTCCCCTAATAGAGGGTTTTATTGAATAGAAAACTATCCTTTTTACTTTCCCAAGACTAGAACTATCTCCATACCAAATTCATTATTTGTTGCTGACACAAAGCAATTACTAATTATTTCCCTTTTGCATTCCTCCCTGCTATTTTGACGACTTCATCAAGTCAATTTGAATAAAGGCCTCATTTGATGCTTTCATTTGCATCTCTCACTTTCGTTTCCATTCCTTTAATTTGGCCGAATCAGGTCAATTTAAATTCCCTTATCACAATAGCCACTTATGCTAACTACGAAAGCGTAGTTAGCATTAGCGTACATTGCCAATTTTAAACAGCTCTTTAACTTGAAAGGAATAAAAGGTAATTTGGTCCCTTTGATTGTTACATTAATTCGCAATCTAAACGCTTAGCTAAACGGCTGTTACAGTTTATTGAGAGAACCCATTTTCTTTAGCAGATATGTGTATCACATTTAAATGCATTTATTCAAATATGACAAGAATAGAGCTTTTTTTATTAGAGCATTTTACATGTAAATGTTTACCTACATATTTTAAGTTTTAATACAATCTGAAAGTACCTCTTGTGCTTTTATTATTGACTTGCTTATTCTCGTGGCTTTACCCCCTTTCTTGGCGCAGGTATCCTAAATCCTATTTATTGTGTTCCAAATTTCTGGGCTGAAAAGTTATAACCACGGTTAGGAGATATATCTTCACCGTGTTATAACTCTTGAGTAAGAAGCGTTGATGCAGTACATCTATAATATATATTTTTTTTATTTGCATTTTGTGGCTTATCGTATCACTGCGGGTAGAAATGGCCTATTGTGTATAATATTATATTATATTGGCCTATAATACGAGTATTATTACATCATTGTGAAAATCTGGGTGTCAGTACCTACCTACTGCTATGGGTAGCGATACCTCTTACCATCAGGAGAGCGTCTTGCTTGTCTTCTCATCTTTTGGTATATTAATATTGTCAAGTAATTTTAAGTATTTTTTGTTATATTGGACCAGCGATCTAAAGACTTATTATGGTTCGATGTATTGGACATTGGACACATTAAAGAGTATTTCTACTCTATTAAAAAGAACGTTGTCCCCAGATAACCGACTTAGAGAGTCTGGTGGACAAGATATCGAGGGCATACCCAGCCCTTACATACATCAGCCTGCTCAGCAACAAGGCGTGCCCGCACCAACTCTCGCACCTTGATAAGGATGATTCGGACTATCAGAGATACAGGTAAACAAGCATCATTATTTTTAAGTTGATCCATCATCATTAACTCCATCTCTTTCCTCTCTTCTCCGGCATATTTCTCTTGGCCCCTCTATATCTGTCCCCTCCTCCATCTCTCGCCTCTTTTTCATTTCTCTCATATCCTCCATGTCTCTCCTTCCTCTCCTCCATCTCTCCCCCGTCTTCTCCATTTATCTCAAATTGACCCTCATAGCGACCCTCCGGATATCATCGCCCCATCTTGCCCAAGCACGCCCTACACTACGTTTGCCGAGACGCGGTTTCCACTCTAAAACACGTCTACCCCATCGGTTATCGGTTCTGCGGCAAACATGATCAGCTTATTGCCACGTCAGCTTGCTAATCCTTCCGGCTATGTCGGTAACTTTGGTTCTCTGCCGAATCACCTCATTTCTGATGTGATCCTTTAGAGTTTAGAGAGACGCCGAGCATAGCCCGCTCCATAGCTGAGCAACCTTGACTTTGTAGACCAGTCTTACCGTAATAATAATAATAATTGGTGTTTATACTCCAACAGAACAGGTTTCCCTAATTACACTGTCAGAGTCAAATCACAATTTATAGGTTGTGTGGCTAACCTACAGGGCCTGCAACATGACCTAACGACTGCTTCCTACATATCTTATAGGAAACAGCCGGGACCTACAGTTTTACGTGCCTTCCGAAACACGGTAGCGTCCAGGTGAAAATCTTTGCCACACTGAGATTTGCACCCAGGACCTCCGGCTTACAAGTCGGACGTATGACCACTGGGCCACGGACGCTACCGTACTATATTATTATTATAAAGGAACTTGTCACGTCAGATACTACCTAATCCACAAGCTGCCGTCCCTGCGGTTCTTGGACTCAGGCCGTGTGTCGTCCAGCGAACGGAACGAGGGTATAACGCGCGGGCAGTTCATGCGTGTGCGCCGGCCTGCTTGTGACGTCACCGACGCACCGGCTGTAGTGTCTGGGCCCGCCTTGAGGCCGATGCCTGTCGACTTCGCAGCTTTGGGCAAACACAAAGGTACGTTTTTTTTTAATACTAAATAGGCCTATGTATGACCACATCCCACCTAATAGAAAGTGAAAGTGTAATTTCGCATATATGTATAAATCGGATGACAATGCAATATTATTATGACATCGAGCTGATCTGATGATGGAGCTGGAAGATGGCCATGGGAGCTCCGTAATTAAACGACAAACCCATCGAGTTTGGGCTCATATGATTCGTACTCGTCTCATTGACTAGTACTTTGGGCATAGGTGGTAACCAGGATTTGATGATGGATCTGAAAGTTGGAAGGTGGCCATAGGAACTCAGTACATCATTATAACAACTTGTTTAATAAAGCATGTTTTTATGTTCACTTGTTTATGTAAATAAGGAAGAAGAAAAGCATGATGCTCTCCTGATTGTAAAACATAACGTTATAATTAATCAGTGCCACTGACATTTTTTTTTACAATGATGTAAAATTGCCTGATAACTAAAATATTTATGTTTCAGGAGCCTATGGAAAATGTCTCTACAAGTATACAGGCAAGCATTCGGAGGGAAACAGATTTATTGTGAACAGCGACTTGTGAATCGATATTGTTTTAATTAGATGATAAACGAGCTTCCACTTATTGCTAAGTCACAAAAAATCTACTATTGACACAGATTCCGATAAATTTTCTTACATAGCAGACAGAAGCTAAAAATTTGTAATCTCAAAAGGGTCCTGAATTATTTATATTTTTACT
Organism: Hemithea aestivaria; assembly: GCA_947507615.1. NCBI lineage: Eukaryota > Metazoa > Arthropoda > Insecta > Lepidoptera > Geometridae > Hemithea > Hemithea aestivaria. The sequence goes on along the minus strand of OX382332.1, from coordinate 12,291,231 downwards.
GAATCCAAAAAATGAGAAACCTTTTACAAGTCGTCATATTATTTTTTTATTGAAAACAGTGACCAGCATTAAGGAAATACTAGATAAAACATTCAAATATGTATTTTGTATTTCAATACAAAATACATATTTGAACAATGCTGTGAACAGGCCATTTATAAAAGTAATCACAACAAAGATGAATAACAAATTATGTTAAATCGATGAAAATTCAATAATGATGTTAATATCAATTAATCTGGCGTCACGTTCTCTAAATGTGAAATACTCTGTCAGTGATTTATTGGAACTCTGTGGTTGTTATAATTTACGCATTTCGTGAATTGATCCTTTGTATTTTTAATTGGATAATTTTTTATGTAAATGAGATTTAATAATTTTTGGGTTCAGAATAATATCTTGAATTCCGTCCAACCTATCTGAAATACTTGAATGAATACCTACTGAAATATTTTACAAATTCTTAATTAGATGTTGTGTTTTATAAGATTAAATCAAGAACTGATTTCTTGATATTTTAATATATAATCAGATATTTTCCATAAGAATGTTAGAAAAATTTAAAGCTCGTAAAAGTGCCTTTTCTATAATTAATAAGGTAACTATACTTAGTGTAGTGCATAGATCTATTTTATACGGGGTAGGTTTAACGTAATAATATATTGTAGTTTTTTTTTTTTACTTTTTGTACCTGATATAATTTGTTTTCGTTGTTTTTGATATAAAAAGCTGTTGTAATTATGGGATTTAACCTAAAGTAAAATTTCGGAAGTCTTCTCTGCTGTTTATATGCTCTTTGTCTGCTGTTGTCAAGACTTGAAGTCTTGACAACAGCAGACAACAATATTGCTTGCTCTATACAGTCATCTTGGGTAACTTTGACCGAGGTTGTAAAAATGGTTTAGTAATTTATTTCATGGACAGTACGTTAAAGTATTTAGAAAATATTTTAAGGATCCATTGTTATACGCAGAATTTTTTATTAAAACAACTATACATATGTTTCTATGCAATAAATTAATAAACCACATTAACATTGTTCAAAGTTAAACCAAAAAGTTCAAAGTTACCCAAGATACCATTTTGAACCTAATATATATTCAAAATAGGTACTATTTTCAATATGCTATATTATTGTTATTTTTTCATAGCTCATCAGTAGTCTTGATATTGCCATAACTAGCATTTATTTGATTTTTAAAATAAAGTTATTAATAAAAAAACAACCTTTATTTCATTCTCCTATTATATAACAGGAGCAGGTTTTTAAATAAGGGTTATATTTAATAAAGAAAAACACAAATTTATATTCATAATGTATTTATTCATATATTGAATATTACGAACCGATGAAACTTTAGGAATGCGTTGAGGGTAGGTACACGTACATACAAATAAATTAATACTAGAAATTATCAAAAAATGTCCTATATCATACAATGTTCTGATACGGTTTATCTCATAAACCATATTCATTAATTTTATGTACTTCCGACCAAGCTTTATTATGTACAATACTTTTAGTTCCATAATAATATTTAGTTCCTGGCACAGCTAATAAACTGTTAATTTTTGCAATTCATTGCTCGTGGTTTTTATTTATGTTCATATTATGTGTGTATGAATTTTTCAGGTTTACTACGCACTTTACGGTTGTAATTATCTATTTAAATTAGGAATTTTGGATTTATAATATAATTATGTTATCTATACGCACTTGTTAGTCGTTAGTTGGCCACATAATTATGTGGAGCGCGAGGATTATGCGTTTTTACTTTACACACATAAACACAAAAGTGCTCTAAGTACGAACACCACTTATGAAAAAAGCGCAAACTCGTGAATTGCAAAAACTACAATATTATAGTAAAATAGATCATTTCTAACTTTTTATAAATGAGTAAGACGCGGCGAAGACATTAATAGTCGAAAAACTTTTTGCGACGACAAATAATTAAGTTTAACTTTTTTCTCTGTATCATCGCAACGCCTTGTTAGCTAGGAGTGCGCGGGTCTTGAACAAATTCATATTACATATTGACTTCTGTATAAAATTATCATGGAAAGATCCCTATCAAAAGTACAGATAACATATTTCAAAATAAATTATTACTTTAATATTTTATGCTATAAACAGTAAATTAGGCTTCAACATTTCCTTTTTGCAACCTTCGTCAGGCACTGTATTCATTTGACATTTACTAGAAATAAATGCAAATATATTGGCCTCTACAATAAAAGCTCAAAACGTATTATTTAGCACAAGAAATACATGAGAGCTTGCTTGCTGCATGTGAGCATCCATGGAGAAAATATACACAGCGATTGAAAACTGTACATTTACCATTGAAGCTGCCTTGATTCAATAGATATTATGCGCAAACATATCAGTCAATGTGTTTGTAAATGTGCATGTGTGCGTGCGTTTATTACAATTTTATTTTTGCGCTATTCAGTCACAGATACAATCGAGTTTCCTTGCCATAAATAAGATGTAAAAAATCGAATCGAACAGGCTATAGATACATAATTTATTTTCTGGTTTACATTTAAAAAATATTCATAATTATTAATATTCAATGCCAATGTATTTAAACGATTCATTATACAATACTTGATGTGTCCATATTAAAATTTGTGCATGATTTAAAGCCGTTGAGTCAATCTGCGATAAAATTTAGAATATAATAATAATTAGACATTGTCTATCACACAACCTATGACTACTTAGCTACTTTACTATTCATTTAGATAAATTTATTTTTATATGCGGGTATGGCTCCGTCAATTCGCATTTTAAAACTTGAGCGAATGAAAAAATATTAGGATTTGTGGTAATGTACACAGAACGCCAGGATAATTTTAGCCACCTATTTCTTTATACAATTTAACTTTTTATTTCATAAAACATGAGAATTTTGACAAATTATGTTTGCAGTTGCTATTTGCAACTATTTAGTGAATCTAAAATGTATTTTTACTGTTCAATAATTACGATATTTAGAGTAAATATATTATGCCCAACATATACCATGATTTTTGGATACAGATGTTAAACACAATCCGAATACTATGTCACAAATTACCTAAAAACAATTTACATTATTCTAATCATAATCTTACAGATAAGTTTTACTTGTTTGAGACAATTCATTAAAACAATATAATATGGAATTACAAAGATATGTTTATACAAAAGGTACAGAGTTTTATTTAAACAATATTACGTCGTATGTACAAATAGAAAAATATATTAACTGTTAGATAAAAAATATTCATTTCAAAATATATCAAGGTACATTAATTCTTACTACTGTTATGTAGTTTTGATTGAAACTTTGGTTAAATCTTAGTTTCCACGAAGCAGATTAATATGAAAAGCAATATAGTAATATTTTATAATACAAAATTGATAATTATGTGGAATGTGCAAATCACAATCGTTTAAACTTGTTTACACCAAACAATAATATAGTTTAAAGTCATATAAATGAGATATAACTCTCTTTTATAGACTTTTCTCGTGGTTACTAAATTCTTTAGCGTAAACAAGTACTTAGTGTGACGTAATCTAATTTTTCGTAACATTACTTAATTAATTGAAATATACAAATGTGCAGGTTTCAAATTAAATGGCACAAAATTTTGTAATCTTTAACAAGTCTTATCTATGTTCACCCAAAATCGCACTTGGTTTTAAGTTTTAATACTATTCATTAGCAGTACCATTAACAAAAAATCAAGTATTTTTTTAGTTAATCATACTGCAATGCCGTAAAATGCGAATATATCACATTCCTATGATTACATACTAATAGACTGCTAAGAGTTACTAACAGGTGAGTCTAATATGACTAATTTTAAGGTGGTTTTTGCCTGAAAGCATTTGTTTGCAATGTGCATATAAGATGTTAGTTTTTTGGAACACTAAAACCCTCGTATTTATGACTTGCCCTCAACCTCATTGCCATAATACCGGGAGTGTGCGCAGGAATTACACGAACTAATTCCTCCAAGCCCATTCTACAAACGGACGTCGCGGCAGACGGCAAAGTGGCATCCTTACTTAGTGGCGTTACCTACTGCCCGCACCAAGTGTTTTGCTTCGTCGTTCTTAATGAGAACTGGTCGCGTTTGGAACACTTTGCCGTCATCCGTGTTTCCCGAGCGGTACAACTTGGGTATCTTCAAGTCACGAGTGAAAAGGTACCTTTCTAGGCATCTTACGTGATCCATCGTCGACCGCATTTTCACTTTCCATCAGGTGGGATGTGGTCAAACGTAGGCCTATTTCGTATAAAAAAAATAAACGAATTTAGTATACAACTTCTCTGAACTTCTCTTTTTCTTATTATCCAACACAACATAGGGACTAAATAATTGACAGTGACCTACCATTTGTTATGTAATTGGAGGAAATATTTCGTTACAAGCAAATGTTATCAATTATAAACCACCTTCAGTAAATAAAGTATTGAACACGAGAATCAACTATTCTCAATTTCAATTAGGTAGGTACATTAGTTGAAAAATATGTTATGTTACTAGTAAACGGTTCTTCAGTGATCAATCCAACGAAAATTGAAATATGAAACTAACTTTATACGAAAACCTGTATGACTTTAGCATCTCTTCTCGGTAGATTATAAACGACTAGAAGTTATAAAAAGCGACTTAAAGTTATCTATTGGAACAATCACTAAAGAAACACTTGTAAAAAGTATAGCACAAAGCAGAAATTAGTTACCGTTGAAAACAATTGACTAAAGACCTAAGTACACCGACCTGTAGAGATCCCGCCACAAATCGACCCCGCATTTAAGTCACAACAATAAAATTAATTACAAAAAACATCATCGAAAAATGCTTATAAAAATTGCATTACAAAAAATAAAGTAACATTTCATAAAGCTTCCATACGTTAAATAATACGTGATGTAAACAACTACACTAAGAAAAATTATATGTTCAATATTCAGGATAGTACATACAAGCATTTTATTTTGCTGAACACATAATTTGTTTTAATGTGGTAAAAACACCAAATATAAATATAAAATCGCGCGTATCACGAATGTAACGCGCAGAGTAGAACGTACAGTGATCTTTTTGTAATCTATCTTTATTCCTCAAGTGCATAGCGTCACTTCCCAATATTGTCACTTTTGCGCTGAAGCTGAGCTACTTTGAGTTTAAGCTACTGAAACCTACAATGGGACATGATGCATTACTTTCGCAGAGATAAGCATCTCGCCCAATGTAAGGTCAGCCTTACAGCGTAAACGCAAATGGACTGTCTGTCGCGATTCCCTTTGAAATCACGATTTAACAATCGCACTGTCAACCAATCGTTTCAAATAATCACATAGGTAGACGTTTACGCTCTTACACTTGAAGGTAAAGGTAGGTGGTAAAAGATCAATGTACTTCCTTCGCCACAACCGCACTTTAGCACTATTCTTAGATCACGACACAACAAAATCACTGTTTCACTTCACCGTTTCAAAAGTACACGTAGCTGGAGTACTCTCTAGATCCAGACCGGCCACGGGACAATGTGCCCAGTGGCTTGTGCAATAAGGGCTACACTTGCGTGACACAATGAGCCAGTTTTTCCACCTCGGCTTGAAGTGACGCTCGCTTCTCGGATTCCTGCTTCAGCTTCGATGTGAGCTCCTCTATTGCTGTTTTGAACATCGTGTTTTGTACTTCTAGGAGCTTCTCCAGGTTTGATATCTAAAATTATTTAAAAAGGTAATCAATTGTCAACAATACAGTAGAAGGGTAAAAAGGGATGTTGATAAGGAAGATTTGGAAGACTTGTTGTGCCGTTACCAATCGATATTACAGATAAATTACATCACAACAGACGAACTTGAACGCCAAAATATGTTTCGTCTCAATTATAATTTGAAAAGATGATGAATTTAGTCTGACAAATGCAGTTCTCACATTTATTTTTTATATATTTATTTATTGATAAGATGGGCAGAAAGCTTTATTTATTGATAAGATGAGCACATAAAGTCAAGTACCATTTTAGGGTTCACATTAAGTTCCAATGTAAGGATATTTATATTGTACTTATTAAACTTTTATAACAAAAATATCACAAGAACTTACCCTATTATTAAGTTGTGCAATCAAAGCATCACTCCCCTCAATTTTTTCAGTTTTAACAGGATGCAATCGCCTCTCTAGAGTGTTGGAAGCGCTCTTGTCTTGACTTGTCTTCTCCATTTTATCCTCTAATTTCTCCAACCTCTCCAATGTACTGGTCTTTTCAAACATACTGGCTGTTGTTCGGATGTTTTCACTTTGTTTTTCTGTGAAAATAACGAAAAAATCATGATTCTACTTTTTTCACACCATTTTAATAAAATTGTGATTTGACTCTGACAGTGTAGTTAGGTTAAACTAGTCTGTGAGTACAAATTAATAATTATTATTTAAAAGTTGTACAGACAAAACACACCACAATTTTCAACACATAATTACATTTGACCGCCGCTTGTACATTTATATATTTGTCAATAATTTTCTACTTGTAATAAATAAATAATAAATATTTTAGGACGTTTCACACAGCGTCACCTAACCCCAAACTAAGCAACTTAATGCTTATGTATTTCTTTTTGTGTAGAGCATTAATTATATATAATCTATCTACATAATATCGTTTTATTTGACAACAAGAACATTTTTATCGATGAATTTTTGTATTGACCAAGGCTTTGAACCTCGGTATTTGTGTAAAATAACATTCTAAAAATATTATTACCTGAAGTAATGACGGATTTTTCGCTCTTAGAGTTGGGTGATTTCTCTGTGACAATTTCAGTAGAGGTCCGCACCGAGGCGAGCGGCGGAGAGGGCGCCACTGGCTTCTTTATCTCTTCTAGCATTGATACTAACGTCCGACCTGGAAAAGATACATTTCTATTAAAGAAACCGTTTAGTACGGGCATAGAGGACTCAACGCGGATTAGCGGAGGTATGCCCGCGCCCCCCGGCGTGGGGTGATAATGCGTAACGCATTTTTCCTGGGTAAAAAAAGGTATGCGACAGTCGACGATACGCATTGACGATATATAACACACGTCAAATGACTTGATTCAAAGTGCCCAAGACTTATATCAATTTTTTTAAACTCTTACACGCGAGTCTGGCGAGTCGCCTGATCGTTTTTCATCCATTAGCATTTGACCATGATTTCGTTAAATGTTAAGCGACGATTCGGCTGAAGATGGTAGCAGAAGGCGGGATAAATTCCTCCCTTAAAAAACAAAACCGTGTCTTCAAGCGTGTTGATAATGCGCGTAAGGACTGTGTTCCGGCACGATGTTCAGTGAAGCCAGGGAGGTATTTATCTGGCTTTCTAGGTCTGCTACGAGAGGTGTCAAGGGACACCCGGATGGAACGAAGTTCCTTTCGATTAATGAAAATATCTGGCTTGCTTTCTATAAGAGAGAGAGAGAGACAGAGAAACATGCGCACGCCGCACAGCTTACAATAGCTTACTATAGCAAAAAGTATCGTGACAACTTTTCGTAAGATTTTTTTTCGTCTAGCCCCCGTTCACAACGCGCGATAAGGAACTTCGTTCCAAAAATATCTCGACGTTAGAGCCATAGGGTTGGATATCCGAATCCTTCAACAATTGACATCAGACCTTATGTTTGACCTATAAGGTCTGAGTGAGAGTCCCTGAGTCTATATCCGAAAAATCAGACGTCTGACTTATGGCTCTACGGGCAAGATATATGCATTAGTATCAACTATAATGATCTACATACCAGCAGCGGTAGGTGAAGTGAGACCAGGTTTGGGCATCGGTTCCGGGTCTTTAGGTCCCGGTGACATTTCCTTTTTGCTCTCCAACGATGTACGGACTTTCGTCTGAAACATAACAGGATCCATTAGAAGTGTGAGTGTGTTTTTATCAATATCTAATTAAACTAAACAATCTTATCATTTTATCAGGCTTTTGATAGTGTGGGAATTTCTATCGAACTGTATTGTTATGACTAAGTTTATTACGTGTTCAAAACTAGGCTTTATATTTTAATTCATTAATTTACAAAAAAATCTTTCATTTTTATGTTTACTGGTGTAACCTACACAAAGCCAAGCCTTACTTTTTATGTGAAAGATAAATCAAAGTTTTTTTTAAGAAGACAAACCAAACCGTTAAAAGATTTAAAATAATTCAAAGAAAAGGTTAAAAAATATATAGCAAGTAGGTACAGTCAACAACAAAGAGATGTATCCATGTTAGGCTTACAAAATGAAGTAAATTTTCATTTGCCACAATGAACTACCCTTGGTTCGTGACATTTCTAGTAGCAATCAAACTTTATATTATCATCGACTCGTTTAATATGCAACAATGATGTATCCCACTACTTTTCCTTAGGTGATACATAATAATAGCATTTAAAATGAATCGAATATGGTATAAGATTTGGTGGATACTGAAAATGCCACGAAGTAAGGGTAAATAATTTTTTCATACTAAAAGTTCCTTCATTTTGTAAGACTAACATGGATACATCTCTTTGTAGTTGACTGTACCTATGTTTATTTTCGTCTCACTATTTTTGCAATCAATGAAAAACCATATTTAAAACAGTTATAAGATATCAAACGATTCAGAAAACACAGAGACAAATTACCTCTTCGAAATTCTCTAGCACCGAAATCCTACTAGTGATAGACGATGTGCTTTTAGACATTTCCATGGAGTGTGTTGATCTCTTTCTTTCATCCTCTAAGCCGCAGTCCAATATCCTGGAAAAGGTATAATTTGCAAAATGTTAGCCAATACTTCTCTTATTTTACGGAATTTAAGAGAACTGTTTTAGTGCATTCAGATGAAAAAGACTAGCCACACATTCGTCTAACGCGTCGTTTGTCATTCGTCTTCGCTAAGCGATAACGCCTTTAAATAAATAAAAAATAGTTTTATTGCCCAAAAAAATAAAATACAATTTACATTTACATTAAGCTTATCCAAGAAAAATTAAGGAATAGTATTAAAAGAAATGTGATACTAATTAGGCAAAAGGCATATGCTCAGCTTTATGCTGGCAAGGATGCGCAGCGCTGATTTTCAGCATATGCCTATGCTCGAGCTTAGATGTTCGTCGAGCGGAATAAACTAAGTAATAAAAAAGTGAGTTTCGATACAATAATAATTATTAAACTACTAGCAAATTTGACATACGAGTATACTATAATATTACTAATAAACTAGGACATGCTGGACATGCCTTTATAATTAGTTATTCAATTGGTATAGAGTCCTACGCAACACTGCACTGCCTTCTTCACTCAGAGACGTAAAATTTAGTCTCTTTAGCCCAGTAATTTCTACTTCTTCTGAGCTAAAAAGTAGTGAAGTTACCCTTCGTTACACAATAAATTTAAGAAACGTCTTGATCTCTAGCGCTATGTCTCTAATAACATTTTTTTTTTTATGTGGTGAAGTAGAAGACGAGCAAGACGCTCTCCAGATGTTAAGAGATAACGGCTGCCCATAATCAGTACAGTGCTACTTAGGATTTCACAATGATGTGAAATTCTAGGAGCACTGCACCAACGCTTCTAACTCAAGAGTCATAAGATGTTAAGACTCTTTAGCCCAGTAATTTCACTAAAATTTATATTTGTCGGTTAATAGCTTAAAACCACTAATCTCTCTCAAAACAACCTCTAAAGAGCTGCTAGTCAGCTACTGTGAACCATAAAATTGGTGACACAAGGGCTGTATAGCATGCTATAGAACTCTTATTATATCCTAGTTTGTGAAACTTAAGACCAAGCGTGTAAAATTAGTCAGCCGCTTTAGAACCTAAAATGCTACTTGGGATACCTATACTCGATAATAAATAGGCCCTCACAGCGAATCGCTGCAAAATATTAGAATGTCGTGGTAGCTACCACAAACAGGATCTCTAATTGAGAAATACCACCGTTAAATCGATAAGCAATAAAACTAAAGTTACAGAGGAAAAAGTGAAATGGCTAATGACCATTGTATAAAACTTGCAGTTTATTGAATGTCACAGTCGTCAATACGAAGGTTAGGTATTGCGTGCATTTTAGTATGATTTCTCTGCATAACCTTGCTTTGAATGGAAATATTGCAGTGTTAGGTACTTTCTAAACATTTTCAAGAAAGTTCACGGTATATTATGTGAGAATTACCACTCTAAGATATTAATTCTATAGACGTTGACATGTTTTGATAGAAAAAAAGGTGCACCTTCCTGCTAATAATACTTCGGCATTACATCCAATCCGATTTCTTTAAAATATGTTGCGGTGTAGCCATAGAAAATTTAAATTGGAATATGAATGGGTAAATAGTAGGTCGTAGGTACCATAATGTGCGACTATGCAAAACTTTAGAATATAAGTGTACATGTTTTTGGAATATAAGAAGTTTATAAGTCTCTTGCTCATTCTTCTACAAACCATTAACGCGCTTTCAGAATAGAGGGTATTAAAATTGAACTTAAAATTGAATTGCTGTCAAAAAATACATTTTAAAGTTGTCCATTATAACCTGTTCGAATATACAAACTTTTCATAGACTTGAGGGTAGAAACAAAAAACAGCATAAAAGAGCTCAAAAGACGTACCTATCAGTGCTTCCACCCGAAGCTTTGCTAGCCACGCCGCCGTCAGTTTTGGACTTGGTTTCCCCGAAGCTTGTTTTCTTGGCCTGGTTGAGCTTGAGCTCCTCCATCCAGGGCGCGCGGTGTTTCTCCCACTCGCGGGTTCGCGGCCTTATCTCTTCTGTGGGTGGCTTGTCGGGAGGTGGTGGCGGTTTTTCTGTTGGAACTGAAAATATAATTATAACCACTTAAAATATATGTATTCAATTTGATTTTTACTGTCTTGAAATGTTGACTGTGAATTTTCTAGCTGCATAATATATCTACATAATAATATGTACTAAGCCTCTAAGTTTATAAGTTTTAGTAAATTAACAAATCCCAAGTTTAATCGATTAAGTAGTTTAGGTGGAGACAGATAATAAACGCAAGATCGTTACTCGTTACGTACTAAACTTCTACAATTTATATAGGCTTTTTTTTTAATTATACATTTTCTTTACACAATTTTTTTTCATCAAACCCATACGTGTACGGTATCTATGGATAGGTCTTCAAAAATGATATTGAGGTTTCTAACATAATTTTTTTCTAAACTGAATAGTCATAAATCGTAAACCGAAATTTAAGTTACAACGAACTACAGAAACTTTTATATTACGGAACTGTTACGGAACCCTTCATGGGTGAGTTCGACTCGCACTTGGCCGCTTTATTAATATTATAAGATTATTCATGATTTAGAATATCGGGGACTATGGACTGCTTTAAAAATTACAATCAATAAAACAAATGTACAGTACATCATTTACATCTAAAATATACAATAGCAATGCATATTGTATAAAATTCTAACAATTTAATTTAACCAAATAAACATAGATTTTTAACCATACTTTTCCCCAAAGGAAGCAGCAAAGAATCTTTATTAATGTATTGCCCCTTCGAACTCAAACAACAAACTCCTCATAAACTTATTGTCATACAGTCTCTAGCCTCAAAGATGACAACATCGATGGTACATGCATAAGCAAACCTGTTCATATCATTAAAGCCATATGTTACGACATCATGAGTAATGTTACTACAAGGTCATTGTCAAGCATTCTCAAAGGTCGTAGGTTGTAATCCGCTTCTAAAATAGAATTATATGAATATTTTGGTAAGGTTTAAACTGGAAATTATATCAGTGACCGCTAAATAAACTTTATAGTCCAAGTATGTCACACCTCAATCGGGAACTAAAGACCAAAAAATATCAATAAACTGACATTAAATATAATAATACTTTGAGGAGGGATTTATCCCGCCTTCTAGGTTTAGTCTGCTATAATCCAAGTATGTCGCACCTCCCGCGGGAACTAAAGACCAAAAAAACATCAATAACCGACATTTTATATAAAAAAACTTTCGAGGAAGGATTTATCCCGCCTTCTAGGTTTAGTTTCCTATCATCTATGACCGCATAGTCGCTTAACATCCCACGAGATCGTGGTCATAGAGGCAAGAGGACCTGTATGATATGAAAGTCGACTTCTACCCCCTTGCGGTGCATGGCATTCAGTTTTGTTCTGTTCACTATCGACCCTACGTGTTTTTCACACGTAAATAATAATAATAATAAATTTCATAAAAATTGGTTAAACTGATTAGGAAGAATACGTTAACAAACACAAGGTGTTTTTTTGTCGGCGGCCCTTAATGAATAAATAAATAAATAAGATGTGACTGTGACACAAGATTTTAAATATAGGAAGAGAACGTTAGCTAAACTCCTCCCTATTCCACTGTCTTTTGTAAAATGTTAAGACTACTTTACATGTATTTTCTTATATTTCAGAAGCAAAAGTCTAAAATGAGTGATTAATTACCTTCATGTCCATTGCTGAGTCCTATAATTTGTGGGGTGTCGTCACGTAAAGCTTGGCTCGGTGGTCTGCGGCGCGGCGCTTTCACTCTGCAATAACAAACGATACTCTAATTATGGTGTCACCTCTTACATGGATCTGCTCTCCTAGTACTTTTAATAGCCTTTAGATGCTCTTACACAGCATTTGTATAACGTTAGATAATGTTAGCATAACATTTATTTGTGTAATTTGCATCAATTATTTTCTTTATGTTATAAAACGTCACACATAATGCTAAACAATTTTTATAATTATAATATACACATTTTTTTTTTGGGAAAATTTGATCAAAAGAGTTGCTAGACTTATGCTAGACGTATGTTAACTTCTATTAATTAAATTATTTTTGTATTAAAATGCCATCAATTAGGTCTCAGTGTTACAAGATTTTTATAACATTATACTAGCTTACCCGGAAAACGTTGTTTTGCCATATAAATAATTTCCTAGTAATTTCTAGTGTATACAAAAAATAGCTTACTTATTGGAAGTATGTATGTATTTTAGAATGTGTATATTGTATGTATGTAAGAATGTGGTACTATATGCGTGAAATAAGCATTATTTTATGGAAAAAAATTTCAAACAAAAGTAAAAAATTAAATTTTATGAAAACATTCTTTTATAATTTTTTCATACAACCAATATTTCCATTGAAATTTCAAAATAAAGATTCATAATGATTGATTTTTTGGAAACTATGAAAATCTTAATTGTTCAATTACATTTTTTTAATAAAATTAAATTAAAATTACATTTTTATAATATCAACAACATTTTCGATATAAATAAAAAAAAGTATACTTACAACACAAAATCCGTTGTTATTTGAAGCTCGTGTCACGTGTTGAGTACTTTTGAGGTTATAAAATCACTTGATTAACTAATCGTGCAAAATACACTCAAAATTGATAATTTAATTATTATTGATAAAATAGGAATGATTAAAAGTTAATATGAGAGTTACTCTGAGATAGCAAAATAATAATTATCAACGTTACTACTACACTTGATGCATAAACAATAATGATGGCCGACAACTGTGTAGGGAGTGAGAAAGAAAGGAGACCGGCTTCGTTCTCATCCCTACTCCGTGCTGTTTACTGGGTCAGAAGTGACACCTGTAGACATCTGGCGGGGATAACTAATTAAATGACGATTGATCAGTTTTCGACCGGAGAGGAAAAATGATTAAATTACTAAAATGGCTATTAAAAAATAAGGGTTGATCGTAGAAGCATGAAAATTGAGGATTGTATGTATTTTTGTATGTTGTATCATAAAAAAATAGAAATTAAAAATTTTGTCTAAAAAATAAAAATAAAATTTAGGGGTGGACTACCCCTAACATTTAGGGGGATGAAAAATAGATTTTGGCCGATTCTCATAGATACCGGATAAGCACAAAAAATTTCATCAAAATCGGTCAAGCCGTTTCGGAGGAGTATGGCAACGAAAACTGTGACACGAGAATTTTATATATTAGATATCTACTTACACATTTATTCTGGGAAAATATGTTCGAATGTGTTGCTAGAGTTGGGTGTGGTATTGTTGACGGGTTTGCTGCACCCGTTCTGTTATATAACAATACATGTTATAACAAACCTGCCAGCTCTGGGGTCGCTGAGCAAAGTGTTCCGCTCGATATGTTCGAATGTGTTGCTAGAGTTGGGTGTAGTATTGTTGACGGGTTTGCTGCACCCGTTCTGTTATGTTATATAACAATACATGTTATAACAAACCTGCCAGCCCTGGGGTCACTGAGCAATGTGTTCCGCTCGATATGATCGAATGTGTTGCTAGAGTTGGGTGTGGTATTGTTGACGGGTTTGCTGCACCCGTTCTGTTATGTTATATAACAATACATGTTATAACAAACCTGCCAGCCCTGGGGTCACTGAGCAATGTGTTCCGCTCGATATGATCGAATGTGTTGCTAGAGTTGGGTGTGGTATTGTTGACGGGTTTGCTGCACCCGTTCTGTTATGTTATATAACAATACATGTTATAACAAACCTGCCAGCCCTGGGGTCACTGAGCAAAGTGTTCCGCTCGATATGATCGAATGTGTTGCTAGAGTTGGGTGTAGTATTGTTGACGGGTTTGCTAGACCCGCCGCCGTCTATTCTGTCCCATTCTGGACTGCTGCTGTTTGACGATGTGTTTGTACTTGATTTATCTCTGTAAATACAAATAATACTAACTAGATATAATATTTAAATCAGCCATTATCATCATCGTCCCACTGCAGGGCAAAGACCTCCCATCACTCCTTCCAAATTCAAGACACACAAAAGGTATCGTTATTTTTGAAGGGTCCTATATACCCGTCCAACTTGACATATTCCAAAAACTTTTAACTAAATGCAAAATAACGAATATACAAACTAATTGAAAAAAAAATCTTGGAAGGTAGAAGGTGCCCAATCTGAAAAGTTTTCAGGGAAGGAAAAATATTCTGACGATTTTCAAAATTATTTCATTTAAAAGCCTTTACCATCAAATATAATTTAAATGGAAACATTGTATAATATGTACTTAACAATTTGTCTAATATTGGAAACTACCGTGAGTGTTATCCATATTATAAATACGACACGGCTGTACTCACGTTGTCTATTTGCTGAGATACGTCTCAACCACGGTTTCGGACAATTACGATGTCCTTCATCAGGAGTTCACGCCTGCAGTAACCGACGCTGACTGGCCCCAGGCAGAAGGTCAGACCTTCTGCCTGGGTGCCGGTCCTCGGTAACAATGGTGGTCGTGCGGTGACATCAATTCGGGAAAATGACACAATGAGCGCGGTGTGTCTACAGCCTAGTGGAGCGCTGGACACCGGTAGTAACAATAACAGTGATGGTGAAGGTGGCAGTGACTCAGGCGTGTTGGTTCCCCCCCCGCTTTCACAGCGCGCGGCGCGCGCGGAGGCACGGGCGCGGGCCAGTCAGCGTCGGTTACTGCAGGCGTGAACTCCTGATGAAGGACATCGTAATTGTCCGAAACCGTGGTTGAGACGTATCTCAGCAAATAGACAACGTGAGTACAGCCGTGTCGTATTTATAATTTGTCTAATATTTTTTAAAATTGTATATTTAGTGGTAAAAGAGAATGCCAAATAGCTTACTTGTCTGAAGAGGGTAACATTTTGTTCTTTAATCCGCTGAATAAGCCACCCACTCCTGACGTCGGCGTTGGACTTTTCTTCAATGGCACTGGGGGTTTCTTTACCTAAATAAAATTAAATTAAAAATATATAATATTCAAGCTTGATTTCAATAACCAGAAGGTATTTTGATAATTAATGGAATTAGGCGTTACTTTGTGGAAATCTATTATAATTATTAGTTAATTATTAATATTTTAGCAGGATCAACAGTAATTATTAATAAATAACTAAGAGAAGGTATTTTCAAGTTATTAATTGAAACGTGCGCCCACCGATTACTATTAATTTTAAATGAGATCAATACTAAAGAACCCCTTGACCCCTGGACCCCTTTGGATCGATTAAACTTAAAAAAAAAAAACTAAATTTTTAAAATCAGCTCTTTCGTGTGACACTGTATAAGTATAAAAAAATAAAAAATCAGATCATTTCATTGCCAAATCACATATATATACGCGCAGTCGGGTTTTTTAGTTTTTAAAATTACCGTTTTCTTGTTGTAAAATCGGTTAAAAAGAAAAACAAATAAATACGTTTGTTGTCACCAAAGTGCATTGAATAAACTAAGTGAGACCGGGGACCATTTAATTTACAAGATTAGAAGACCTATAAACCTTTCATACTTGACTTGAGATAAGTGATAAGAACCATATATATACCGTAAGCTTGTTAAGTGTGGCCTGTAGTTCTAAAAAAAATACAGTGTACCAGACTATAGTTTGTGTTTTTGTGAAAATTCCTCAAGAGGAACCTTGCACAATATTCTTCAAAATTGCTCTACATGCCATTTTTTTGTATATTAACACTGAAAATACTTTTAAAATGTGTGCAATAATATTGTTGCTTGAGGAATTTTCATAAAACTAATTCTATGAATTTATATTCCAAAATGTATCAAATTGTCCGAGCGCGAGAGCATCCCGCGGCATAAGCGCAATAATTTATTTCAGGCACTCCAACTTGAAATCCAACTGAAAAATGAGTGAGTGAGTGAGGTGCCCAATATCACCCAATATAAGCATCACGTTTGCGTATATCAGAGACAGTGCCACCCATTAAAAAAATTGGCCAAGTAATTTTAAAGATTTTTGTTCGACAATAAAGCATGACCTTACGATTGTGTATGACCACATTATTGGCAGATATCGGATGTTGATTTAAACAGACTTTTTTATGAATCTAGCCAAAAAACGATTACGATAAATTTCTATCAAATGTCATCGTTTATGTCACAGACCAAAATATAACTTACCTAAATAAATACACACCTATCTCTATATTATGTACCTAATACCTAGTTTTTTTTGTAATCGTGTCGCATAAAAAGTTAACGTTTTATACTTAATTTCGGAGATTAAGAGGTACATAGCCACACACCCTCAAAGGTACAAACATTTTCTCTTTATAATATTAGTATAGATTTATATTGAATAGCCCCACTTTGCCAACAATTGTCAAATTTACAAAAAAAATCTTAAGCACTTGAACAATTTACCTTGGGTTTTTAGTACTGCATTGTATCATCATTGCAGTCATCTTGGGAAATAGTATGCAATTTGGAAGTACAGTAAATGGCAAACAAAAAGACAATTCAACACTATGTGACTTACTTGATCAACGCCATCTGTGACAGTTTCAGTGTGTATCAACTTCTCGGATTCACTCTTGTTTGTGTGCGTAACTGTACTTTGTGTGTTCGTCTCTCTACTTAACGAGTTTTCTTTGTGCATACTGAAACAAAAAGAATCTTCGTCACTAACCCCTTGATCCAGGAAACACTTCCGGTTCAAATCAAAATTGACATCTATTAGTTCTAGTGTCTTTAAAATAAGGTTCAAATTCGCAAGCGCGTGTGCGACCCGATCGAGCCGCTCGGGGACATACGGGCTAATTTTTAAGTATCAATTTTTATTTACTTAATAAATCAATTTAAAAAGTTGATTTTCATGTACATATTTCCTATCAAATGCCATTTCTCTGCAATTTTTAATGATTCTACTATCTTAAAAGGATATTTTTCTCTAAAATTAAATGGCTTGGAAAGTAAATATTTAAAACTCATAGGTAACCCGTTTTAAAAATATAGTAAACACTCCAAGACTAGAGTTGAAATCATCTTAATTGAAGGTTGTAGAGTTTATTTTTAATTTTAAAAGCAAGCAACATTTTCTTAAAGTTATGCAATTCTCAGTTATTTAGTTCCTTTTCCGAGCTTTCCGTGTATAGAATTGTTTTTAAAGACATAAACGACACCTACGCAATAAGTCCTACGACTTTCGAATGACTCAAAACTTAAAACGTTTCACTTTCGAACTTAACACAAAAAACTTATTTTTTAAAATGTTTGAGTAATTAGTCAAAGAAACTTATGAATGGTTAACTATTTTACATCTTCGCTAATAATTAATTTTCATAATATATTATGATGAATTTACTGACGGACAACGTCCAGGCCAGACTATTTATCTACATTTTTTTTTTTTGTTAACGCCGGGAAAAAATGCGTTACGCATACCTTCCATCGGGGGTATGGGAGGGTTATGTGGGACTCCCCGTGCAGGGCAGCTGCACGGGTATACCCACTAAAACAACCCGGCGGCACTCCCGCATCGTCTTTGGGACGGAGGCCTGGGAATCGGCAGAGCCTTGCATCCAGTCCTCCGTCGACAACTATTTATCTACATAGCCAGGCCCGGATTTAGCCAAAATGCCGCCCTGGACAGTGAGAAAATGCCGCCCCCAGTTAAGTTAATTTGCCGCCCCCTGAAAATTTGCCGCCCCCCCCCCCCAAAATTTGCTGCCCTGGGCACTCGCCCCGAATGCCCCTAATCCAGGGCAGTACATAGCTTAGACAGAAATAATAAATAGTCTTTACTTTTCAGCGGGTAATGTATATACATATTTAAGTACTAACATTGCCCAGCGGTTTTACCGTAGCCTATTATAATAATTATTATAAGTGGGAAATGTAAGCTAGATTTATGGTTTATGACCGAAATAAATGACAATTTAATTTAATTTTAATATATATTATGTTATTCCAGAGTCTAAGCTATGTCTATACCAAATTTCAGCTCAATCGGTCCACCCGTTTAGGCGTGATGAAGTAACAAACATCCAGACATCCATTCTTACAAACTTTCACGTCTATAATATTAGTAAGATAAAATATTTAAAAAAAAAATAACCTTCTAAAATACTTAAAAGGAGTTTTATATTGAACAAAAATCATACTTTTTACACAAGTGAAGCTGCCGTCATAAGCGAGTATAGAATAAAATGTAGTTGAAATGAAATGAAAATATTTATTTGCTTTAAATGTACAAACAGGTGTTTTAAAATAATTAGAGTCCAAAACATTTAGTTTAGTTTTATTGTAACTTTGTGTACGTCTCAATCAATAGCATTAAACTCGTATCTTGAAGGTCAGTCGTGCATTTAATCGCTTTCATGATAACACTTATCACATGTATTTTTTAATACGTAAAAATCTTTGCGCTAAGGCTATTAATAAGTTTAATATTCATGACTATTGAAACCCGATATTTTGCAAATATTGCGTTGTAACGCAATTATTTTTAGCAATTTTTACATGTGTAATTAATTGGACATAGTTATGCAAAAGTGTATCGACACCCTTGAAATAAATTATAAAGCATAGAGACTTAAAATTCTTGTCCTGTAACTTTAAAAAATTGTTACTCGACGACTAAACCGATTAAGCCGAAATTTTTTGACTGATCCTGATATAACAGAGCTTTTTTAGCAGGTAAATCGCCAGGCAAAGTTAGTCTTCTAAATACAGTTTAGTGGCTAAACGGAATAAATTGAAATTTGGAGCAAGGATAGGTTTTACGACTAAGTCATCCCCAATCCCCAAGGATGATTTTTTCTTAGCAGGCCAAGCTATGTGCATAAATTTGTAAATTTTAATTATATACCCATTACCCATATAAATAAGGCATAATCTTACCTTATTTTAGAGGTGGTAAGCTCCTTAACCGAAGCAGTTTTCTCGGAATACTTATTGAGTATAGGGTATATGTTGTTGGTCTTCGACGGCGGCCGGTCTGGTTTCTTCTCCTCCACTTCCGTTGCAACTGCACAAAACACATGTTTATTATTTTTTTTATACAAAGAAGTAAGAAAAGCTAAATGCCCCCCTGATGGTAAGAGATAACCCCCATAATCAGAACAGTGCCACCCAGGATTTTACAATGATGTAAAGTTCAAGAATCAGTTAAGACCTTAAAAGACCTAGTCAATTTCAGTAGCTTCAGTGCCCTCCTACCGAAGCACAGTACTGCTTGCACATCATGGCTAAGGCAATAAAATAACTGGCACTGTTGGGGTACCGGCTAGATGAGTCGACCTCCTGCAAAGGAAATCTAACTCCGGTAAAACTCATTAGTACAAGTATTTCTATTTTAGCAGATAAACGAGATGACGACGCTAGCTTGATGTTCAGCAATAACAGCGGCCCATTAGTCAGCTACTACGCTGATGGTACTTTAGACGCAATGTTACTTAGGCCATTTTTTCTATAATTATTTAGTTTGCAATGTATTTAGTATGTATGTCCGGTACAAATCATACAACTCAATTTTAAGGCAATCATTGTCAACAGATTTAGCTGAAATTATGCATATTATGTTATTTCTGAGAAAAACGTGTTACACGTACTCTACCGTCAAGGGGAGGA
This sequence comes from Hemithea aestivaria, assembly GCA_947507615.1. Lineage (NCBI taxonomy): Eukaryota > Metazoa > Arthropoda > Insecta > Lepidoptera > Geometridae > Hemithea > Hemithea aestivaria. The sequence goes on along the minus strand of OX382332.1, from coordinate 12,270,825 downwards.
TTATGCGGGACCCCAGTGCAGGACGACTGTACGGGAAGGGCAACCCCTTCTTATATTTCTACTTATTACAATATTCTTGGCTTTTTCGACACGTGATTTTTTTGACACATCAAGCCGCGTCAATATAATTTATGTTTCCTCCTGCTTAATGGATCCCTTCAAATACATTAATGGTAATAATTCCATAATAAACTGGATCACAGAATTTTCAGAGAAATCCTCGTGCAGACAATGATATTGGAATGTAAACCAATGTTACAACGTTTACAAACATGATGGTCTTATACGGAATTCTTTATTGATGACACTTAGTGCATTATTTAATAGGATTACACGATTCATTTGCATTATGAATACGTTTCATACAGGGGTATGGCTTTATGCACAGCCGAAAGAGACAGAAACAAAATACTTTAAAAGGTAATAAAGGTACATAAAAGGTAGGTAAATAAAGGGCAAATTTGTATGTCAGTATGGACCAGTTTATAGAAAAGTAAATTGGGTCAAAGAATAAAACTGACAGGACAGCAGGACAACAAAATGTACCTCTAGGTCTGTCACTCTTAGGAATAATGTTTAATATATTACGTGCATTTCGCTTATTCGAAAAGTGACACTGACAGATTTCAGTTCTTTTTGATGCTTTTTCTAAGCTTTTATACGATAGCTTCACGCAAATATTTGAGCGAAGCGAAGAGTCAAATTCTCATACAAAACAAAATCCCAAAAATACTTTTTGAATGGGAATTTGACATTTCGAACGTAGTTATGTGTGAATTAGAGCGCGGGCTTTATATATTCAAGCTGTGCCAAGTGGTTTCAGTCACTAAAATAGTATGTGTGTCTGAGGCACAACTTTGAGCTGAAAGTGTTCGTGAAAAGGTAAATTAAACTATGCTACGCTCATATATACTAAACCTGCGTAGGATAAATTATTTACTAAACATCCATACAAATCCTTTACTGGTCAATGTACACTGTTTACACTTTATCATTAAATAACAATCGAGACAAAAAATCAAAGGATCTCGCCTCCTTTAAAATATGATCACTGACCACTGTTTGTAAAAATTAAAACACATAAATTCAAAAACATTTTTAAAGGTATTATTGAAAATAAAACACTCACTTTCAACACCCATTTTAGTAATGTATATTGAAAAAAATGTTTGAATCAAGGAAATCAAGATTAGTTACACCAACGCGCAACGTGAGGCAACTGGCTCTCGTCATGAGCGCGCGAGTCGAACCGCGAAGTGTTACGCAAAACCACGACTCGGCCGCGCAACCTTCGCGAGAAATGTCAATAGCAAAACATCGGATACTAACACACTGTTGCGGAGGTGGCGGTCGTATCTACTGCTCTACGTTGCGGATAAAAACGGAACTACATTCTTAGCTAATATATACGGTTTACTGCATAGAAGGCAGCGCTTTTGCATACCTATAGCCATTTAGATCATAGCTTGTATGGAATGCATTTGATATATTTTTTTAACCTTTTGATTTTGTGAATCGACGTCGTGACATAAACAATAAACAATCGCTTTATTTGAGAGTACTTCATTTTACTACTTTATAATTTTGCCTTTATATATTTTATGCTTGTTACATACCAACTGTCCCAGCAGTTTTATCCGCTAAGAATTAGCCTATGTATCCCAGTGTCTAAGCTACCTATATACCAAATTTAACCTTAATCGTTACAGCCATTTAAGCGTGAAGAGGTAATAAAAGCACACACACCCTCATATCTATACTTTCACATTTATTATTTTAGTAGGAAGTAGGAGAAACAAGCGTATGTAGGGCGAAAATGATGATGATGGTAATTTCATAAAGGTAAGCAAAAAAATATCCGTTTATAGCTCTAGTAATCTCAGTCAGCCCTGTCCTGTGCCAATCTGGTCCATGTGCGATCCGCAATTTGGCTGCTGAACGACCGACACTGCGTTTGCCTATCCTTAGCCACCATTCAGTCAACGTCTTACTCCACCTGTCATCATCTCGCCTAGCTAGGTGACCTGCCCAACTCTATTTGAATCCCATTACTCTCGTTCCGGCATCTTGAACTTTTGTTCTTCGCCTAATTTCGATGTTTGGAACTCGATCTAGAAGTTTAATGTCAAGCATGGCGCGCTCCATGACCTTGATGCTCTGTGCTACCTTGATGCGGTAGACAGCCTCATGTGTTATCGTCCATATCTCGGTGGCGTATGTCATGGTGGGCAGGACACGCTGGTTGAAAAGCCTGGTTTTTAGACACTGAGGAATTCGAAATGACTAATTCAGAATGTCGTCTAATTCTACACTACTTACTAAATTTTAATTGTTTTCTTTATGAAAATTTATTTTTGTCTATTTGTCTTAACCTCGGAAATAAAGTCGATTTTATATATTAGTGATTTATTTTTATAAACTACCTTCATCTTACTAATATTATAAACGTGAAAGTTTTTAAGAATGGATGTCTGGATGTATGTTTGTTACTCTTTCACGTCTAAACGGGTGGAGCGATAGGTCTGAAGTTTGATATAGAGTTAGTTTAGACCCTGGAATAACAGATAGGCTACACTAGCGGGTAAAACCGCTGGGCGCAGCTAGTATTACATAATATAAGAGAAGTGACACTTGATTAACTCACTTATTTTGCAGTAAAGAGCGAAAATCATCCTGATTTGACCGATTTCCATCAATCCGGCCGGATCCGGTCGGATCCGGCCGGATTGAAAATTACACCGGATTGCAATCCCTACAAGTAATCTTCAGACAAAACTATCAAAGACCTTGTTCGAACTAATCGTCATCTCCTATCACAAAGTGGGCGGACTGTTTACAAACTAAACAACAATCTACTTCTCACTATACTATGTCCACTACAGTCAGTCAAGTAAATAGCCCTTGTTATTGTTTGAAAAACAAGTTGTAATAAAAAAGTTAGAAGATAAGCAAGGGGAAAATGTCAGAGTATAATATCAAAGTAATAAAACTGTGAAACATTAAGTGATCAAAGAGGCACAAAAAAGCATTTGAAAAGTTGTCACGAAAATGTATTAGTTTATTCGACAAATCAATGGCATCTTCACATTTTTACGATTTGGATGCAACGAAAAGAACTGCTAAATTCATCAATTTTCGCCTAAATTAAGGTAAAATTGTGATAGTGAAAACATTATCATCCACCGGCTTCTACGTCCCACTGCTGGGCATAGGCCTCCTTCATGTTACCACTCAACCCTGTCTTGTGTCAGTCTGGTCCATGTGCGAGTGAAAACATGTGAGAGTAAAAACAATAAGAAAATTGGAAGTAATTATAGTGTATGTATGTGTGTGAGAACGCATGAGTTGGGCGTGCTATTGGTGCCTCGATTCTCAGTCCAAAGATTCCGTCCCTGTTTCCTAGGTCCATGAAGACAACAAGAAATATCTACTCTCTAAGTACCTACTAAAATGTTCAAAGTTTACGTGATGTCATTTCTTACTTATTGGGCGATCAACACAGATCATAAAGCTAGAGATGGAAGCTAAAATGAGGTAACAGTCGCCAAGTCATATGCCTGAATCAACATAAGCTCGTAGCTCCGCCTCTTTTTCGTGTTCATTCCACGGCCGACATTGACAGCGTGACATTCACATACTTAATGAAAAATAATTAATAAAAATGCCGTATTGTTCAATAAAAAGGCGCGGAAAGACTAGCGCTACATTCAGTTACGCAAAAGACGAAATCTTATTACACAGGCAAGTTATTATTCCGATAATAATCATTGAAAAATGTTTAACATAAAATGCAATATAAAAATGGCCAAGTTTCTTTTCGTCTCATTCTTTCTTGGTAAATTTGTATAACACTATCTCGTTCTCTCTTATGTACGGATGAACTAGTGATGAGACACAAATTTAAATTTACACCGCAAATTTTATCGACAAAAATGTTATTGAGATTTTTGAAGTAGGTAGGTATTAGGTATATTAAAGTACCAAAATTATCGGGGTTTAATATTATACAGGGTTACTGGTATTAAATTCATGAATGGTTATTATGAAGCTTATAATAAGAGAAGTGTAACGAAGCTTTTAAAATACATAATGTTAAATTTGTCACTAATTTAAAAACAAATAATTCGCTATCTGACATTTATTGTTTATTCTTATATGGTGCGTATTCGCACGCATAATTTTTTAAAATTAGGACTAAAAATTTTATGCGAGCGATGGACCTATTTATATTTTAGTGAAACCATATCAAATGTTTATTCGGGTACTTTGGGAGGTAATAGAGATGAGAAAACATTTAAGCTATAATAAAACAATAATTGAAGTTATATTAAAATATCTCTCGTATACAATACAACGAACTTTCTCATTAAACTTAAGAATAACAGTAACTTATATTTTCTTATCGATACGATATAGCGACTTTACCACATCACTAGAAAGTCATGTTATGCCTCAACTATTACCTAATCTGTGGCGTAACTGTGACGTCACCTTGAACGAGCCAATCAAATCTAGCCACCCATCGCCCGCACCCCACCATGTTTTGGTGACTTTGTTTTCATACAAAAAACAAGTGAATTAAATTAAAAATTTAAAAAACCCCCAACGCAATACGTAATTCACCATTTTTTTGACGGCGGCCATCTTGGATATTAAATTTTATATCGTGGGCTGTATTCTACTCGTTAAGCCCTTTCATTTGATACCCATATTGAGGGGGTCGTGGAAGAAAAAAGTAATCCGCCATTTTGTAGCGGCGGCCATCTTGGATCGATTTTCACCAAACATAGCTAAGAACACTCTCGACTAACTCTACTTTCAAACAAAAAAAACTAAATCAAAATCCGTTCATCCGTTTGGGCGCTACGATGCCACAGACAGACACATACACACACACACACACACACACACACACACACACACAGACAGACAGACAGACAGACAGACAGACAGACAGACAGACAGACAGACACGTCAAACTTATAACACCCCGTCGTTTTTGCGTCGGGGGTTAACAAGTGAAATTTTAAAAATACTTTTTAAAAACAAGCTTTAATTATCATTACCATCTTGCATCATACAGTACTCGTCAAGACGAATCAAATGAGCCTAAACTCGATGGGGTTGCGTTGTTTAATGACAGAGTTCCTATAGCCACCTTCCAGCTCCATCATCAGATCAGCTCCATGTCATAATAATATTGCATTGTCATCCGATTTCAGACGCATGCAAATTTTCAGCTCAATTGGAAACCGGGAAGTGGGTCAAATCAAACTAGCAAGATTTGATTACAGACAGACAGACAGACAGACAGACAGACAGACAGACAGACAGACAGACAGACAGACAGACAGACAACAGACAGGTGAAAGTAATATAAAGCTTGTAATGACCTAAGCGCGGTTTTTTTTTTTTTTTTTTTTCTGTTAACGCCGGGAAAAAATGCATTACGCATACCCTCCCATCGAGGGAATGGGAGGGTTATGTGGGACTCCCGTGCAGGACAGCTGCACGGTTTACCCACTAAAACGACCCGGCGGCACTCCCGCATCGTCTAAGTGACGGAGGACTGGGAATCGGCAGAGCCTTGGCATCCAGTCCCCCGTCGACGACCGCCCGTCTTTATAAAGACGGGCCCTTCACGCCCCTCTCAACGAGGAGGGGCCCGGGAACGGTCCCGAGTGCTCGGCCGTTCCCACCGACGGTGGTGGTGAATTGTGCAATGCGGATGAAGGCGCTCTCACGCCAATCATCCGCTATTCACCACCTGGGGGCTGGCGTTGGCTCACGTAGAGCCGCCTTCTCCAGCCCCTTCTCCTGCGGAGCGGTTCTGCGAGGGGGCCATGCTGCCTCGTACGCTCCGCAGTCTCCTTTTGCGACATCACGTCCTCGCAAAAGGAGGCAACCGCGGCCCAGGCCTCCTCACTCCCCAGCATGGCTGAGATCACGCTGGGGAGCGAGAGGTCCGGTCCGACCACTGAGGTCAGACCCTGGCGAAGCTCGGCCCACGACGGGCACACCTCGAGGGTGTGCTGGGCCGAGTCCTCCGTCGCGCCACAATGGGGGCATGACGGCGTCTCCCTTACCCCAATCCGGTGCAGGAACGTCCCAAAGCTGCCGTGCCCGGACAGAACCTGCACCAGCCGGTAGGAAAGGAAGCCGTGGGAGCGCTCGCGCCATCCCTCCAGGACCGGCCCGAGCGCGTCCAACGTCCGGCGCCCATAAGTGGCGCTGGCGGCATCATCCTTCCACTGGCGGAGGATGAATTCCTCCGCCTCCTTACGGACCGCCTCCCGCTCTTCCTGCGCAGGGGTTTCTCCGCGTGCCCTGCGCTCCGCCGTCCACTGGTACACCCTGGTGAGCACCTGCGCCTCGAGCTCCCAGGGCGGGGTGCCAGCCAGGGCGCACACCGCCGGAAAGCTTACCGTGCGGTAAGCTCTCACCATCCGCTGTGCAATGACCCTTTGGGGTCTGCGGATGGCGGTGGAGACGGCGCTCATCGGCCTCGAGAGGCAGTCCGACCAGATCGGGGCCCCATAAAGGGCCACGCGGTATATATCTCTCTTGTATATGGCGATCAAGCTTGGTCTCGTGCATACATATAAATAATGCGTACATTATAACGCTTATGGATATTCATATAATTAGGAGTTGTTTTATTTTTTGATGTTTTTTCTAAAAAACAGGAATTATTCTTTGTTTTATATAAAAAATCTTCAAATAATTTCAAAGGAACTGTTTTTGATTTGTTATATTTAAAGTTAGCTAACATAGGTATGTTTATATGTGAAGAAGTAAGAAGACGTGCAAGACACTCTCCTGATGTCAAGAGATAATGCTGCCCATAATATCTGTACAGTGCTAACTGGGATTTCACAATGATGTGAAATTCTAGGTGCACTGCACAAACGCTTCTCACTCAAGAGTCAGAAGACAAAATACACATACATAATATATAAAATGAATTGTCTTCGTGGGTACCACTAAAGGGCTGAAGCCTTTCTTATTATTTAACTATTCGGTAATCTAATAACCGAGACTAGTCTGATTTCAGTCATTTCGTCCAATTGACACGGTATTTTTATCTGTAGAACAATTTCTAAGAACATAATATAATGAAATAATTTGATGGCTTTGAAGTAGAACGGCAAAAAACACAGTTCCTCCATTATTTTTTACGAGAAACGATAATGTTTAAGTCAAACCCTTGTTTCTTTATCGTCCTACTAGAAGTTATTTAGTTATTGTCCTCTACATAATATAATGAACGAAGTCTTTTATTATTTTTGGTATAGTATTATCATGATAAATAAATAATAAACAATGAGTTAAAGAATTTATGTTCATTGACCTACATCAGTGAGGAAATAGTCTTTGTTTACTTTACATAATTATTTGATGAACCAATGACCAACGCTTTTCTGGAACGACTTACAATGGTAAATACCCGGAAAAGTAAATTATGCCATTGAAAACGGTAGCGTTAATGATATACTTCATTGAGTAATACACAATTTTTAATTACAGTTTTCTTTTAGTATTGTGCCAAACTGAGGACTGCATGAGACAGGGGAGAATGGCAAAATCAAAGGGAGGCCTATGCCCAGCAGTGGGCAATTGAAGGCTGAATAATGAATGAAATTGTGCCAAAAAAAAATTAACGACTGCGCAAATTATTGAAATTTGGCACACAAATTAAAACGCAAAATTTAGTCCGTTATAGTTATCTGGGGGCACGGCAGTCCCCCCGCCAAGTCGAGCAAAAAAAGCGGCACGGCCGTTACCATCCTTTTCTGGAAGCAGTTCAGACCATTTTCGACCCCCTATAACTTCGTTGTGGATAAAACTAGAAGCTTCAATTTTTAACCACCGAGTACCTATGCATTGTATAAACTTGATTTATTCCAAATTTCATTCGATTTGAACCAGAAGTTTAAGAATTATAACTAGTCAAAGTTTTGTAATTTTGTCACTCACTCACTCACTCACTGACCGATCATCAAAAGTCTAAGGCACTTCTAGCAAACATAGAAGCTTCAAACTTGGTACATACTTAGAGTTTATTGTATAAACCATAGGAAAACTAAAAAAACATGCAATTTTGGTCTAGTTTTCGAGATACATAAACTGCATAAATTACTTTGTAATCTTATATAAATGTATAGAATTACAAAGTTACATTTGCAGTCAATGGTAAAAATTGTATAAATTCCAAATAATAATGCCATAATATAAATGCCGTAATAATTTATAAAGCCAGGAAGGGATTATCCCGCCTTCTAGGTTTAGTCTGCTACTACGTATCTACGGGCGTCGTCACTTAAGATCAGGCGATATCGTGGGCAAAGGCTAACCTATAACGAATAAAATAAACAAATTATAGTATAACTTGTAAAAATACCAAGTCTCGCAACTCGCAGTTCTTCTGCCGTAAAAGTTGTGATATCCATGTATTACCACCAAGTCGGAAAAATCTTTTGTGTTTTAAATTAATAGATTGACTTGGCAATCGCACTATTATGCCGGTATATTCAACGTACTACATTGTTTCTTCGTAGAGTATATTACTTGAGAGATACATTGTGTTTTCATGCGATGGCCAAGTCGATCTATTAATTTAAAACAAAAGATTTTACCGACTTGGTAATACATGGATCTCACAACTTTTTACGGCAGAAGAACTGCGAGTTGCGAGACTTGGTATTTTTTACAAGTTATGTTTTTGGAGGTATACATTTCTCTCGATCTTTTGATTTTACGAGATCTTGGTAAAAGGCCTATAATAGTGTACCTATAATAGTGTAGTTAAAAGTTATAATAATGAATAAAAAAATAAGCTTCTCGAATAATTTCCCTCTCTCACTTAATTTAGTGGATAGTAGAATGAAGTATCTTTTTGGTCTCTTAAAGTTTTCTATAATTACCTTTATAATGTTTTTATCAATTCATGATACATAATATGGCAATATATTACATAATTAAAATCGATACTGAATATTCAACATTCGTGGCCTTGAAATATTGAAATACGTCGCCGAGCTGCATAACTGCATATTATATTACTAATAATATCCAAAATTTAGTCACATACTTGCTATTTTACATAATCTATGTATGATACATGATAACGCAATCGAAATTCTGTGATATTGTTATAAAACAATTGATTATTTGGTGGTATTCCCGGAAATGTATGAATACTTGGCGGTGATTGTTTCTAATAATATAATTGTTTAATCACAGTTTATATTTATTATTTACTAGTGATGATTGCATCATTAGTTATTACCGCGGATACCTATGGGCTTGTTCACGTTTGAACGCGCGGGCGCGGGCGCGGGTGCGGGCGCGACTGACTTTGCTTACACCGCACGGCACGTGCGTTTGTACGTGAACACTTTCATAGCACGTCGTATGTTTGATATTTCGCGCCCGCGCCCGCGCGTTCAACGTGAACAAGCCCTATGTTTTTTAACATATTGCGGAAAACCCAACAACTGTGTTTTTGAGGTCGGGACGCGAGTTCTGAATAACACATAATATGTTGTGTTTTGACAAAGAATTTTTCCATACAAAATTATTTTCAGGCCCCGGGATAGATCTTTAAAACGCCGCCGCAGCCAACAATACAATACAATACTCTTTATTGGGACAAAAAATAACAAAATAGACTTAAAACTAAATTAAGGTACTAATATTAATGTGCAACAACGTGTTTTACAAGACGAGCAAATCAAGTGCCCGATGGTAAGCAACATGATTGCACCTATCAATAATAGTACCACAGGGGTTTGAAATACAATTTCAGCGCAGTATTGCACTACGCCTGTCACCCTTATATATAAGTAGTTGAATCTCGCCATAACCATTAATTTCGCTGGTAACATAGCCTTTAAGTAAGTAACATAGTAATGACTGGTGCACATTTACTGTTTGGCGGATGAATAACTGGTAAAAGTGTAGTAAATCTCCAGAGGACCTCTGCATTAGAGGCCTACCAATTTATCTACTCAATGCTGGGTATAGGCCTCCTCATGGTTACGCCACACCTTCTGTTCCTGTGCGAGTCTTATCTTGTTCCCTCAGACATATTTGATAGGAGAGATTTACAGTAACAAATCTCACCAATAGGCTCACGCGTCGAGGTCCGGAGCTTCATTGAACACTATGTTGACTACATCTCCCTCCGATGACGTCATCTTATAGTATAACACCATATATAACACTAATAATGCCGTATATTTAGTAGCCAGTCTCACCAGTAGGCAATAATTGCACGAAGTTGTCCGGGAAGAGTCCAACGCGGCCGTGCAGCTCGCCGCGCCACCAGCCACGGTCCAGCGCGTTCTTGTTCACTATCTTCACTACATCTCCCTCAGATGACGTCATCTTATAGTATAACACCATATATAACACTAATAATGCCGTATATTTAGTAGCAAGTCTCACCAGTAGGCAATAATTGCACGAAGTTGTCCGGGAAGAGACCAACTCGACCGTGCAGCTCACCGCGCCACCAGCCACGGTCCGGAGCGTCTTTGGACACTATGTTCACGACATCTCCCTCAGATAACGTCAGCTCGTCTTCGTTCACCGCCGAGTATGGGAATAGCACGCGACATTGCTCCTTAACTGTTGAAAAATAATGTATGTTATGGATTGGTATAGGTAGTTAAATTACTTCAAATTAAATTAAAGAAACTTTTTTTGTGTGAACGGCTTCGCTATAATCTGAAGTCACTAATGGAGTAATTTTGGATGTTTTTGAATCAGTATCAAGTCCAGTCAATACATTTAAAATTTACGTACAATACGTACACGGTATCTGGAACCCCCTTCTGTCGGATGTCGAACCCCATTTGGATTAACCCTGACAAAGAATTTTATTTGAAGACCATAGCCCATTGCCCAGCATATCGATGTGTATCAAGCTAGTGATTTTATCTTGAAACTTTCAGCAAAATTACTTTTATTCTAAAAAAGAAAACACAAAGTAATTTATGTGCCTATGTTTCAAGGATTACTTATTCTGACTCATTAAAGCTTATCGTGTGTAAAGAAACAACGTGCTAATATTGTAAATAATTATGAAGATATTAGTGACACACACCGGCCTTGTATATGCAATTTTAATATTTGTGCTAGTCAAAAAGATTTTTAAATAATATTTATTCATAAGAGGCTCTTTAAAACCTATGAGAGCTTATTACAAACTTACATAAACACATATTAAAAAATAAGTGGAGTGGTTTATGTTGCTTTAGACATAGATATGTCTAGTCTTGTCACTTCTTTGTATTCTATTGTCTTTTCTGTATTTAGGTACGTGCCAATATCGCCCGCTAAATGAACTGATTCTATGAAAATGTCTATAACTTCAGTTACAAATCAGAATTTATTCACCCGTAACAAGCAAAACCTACATCTAAATAGGTTTAAACAAAAAGAGCAATCATTGCAATCGGAATGATCACAACGAGCCCCAACACAATTGTGCCCATTTGTGAGCTGATTGAGATAGCGCGCGAACGACTCTCGATCAATGACTTGTGTGTCACTGGACGTAGACATTATGAGAGAGGACATTTGGCAAGGTGGGATCAAAACAAATGGACCATCGTTGCATAACATGCCCATTACGGTATTGTGACGTTCAAAGAACTTGACCCAAAATTGCCGCGTGCTGCGTATGTATAACAGAAGAGGGGTGAAAAATGAGAGTGAGTAGGTGGTAACAAAATCTCGAGGCACATCATCAACCCTATAGTATAACGATAATATTATGGTCGTAGGAATTATGAGGTAAGGAGCATAGAACAGTACAGTCAAGGTACAACATATTTTTCAACCTTATTAAAAAAACTGCCCCTATTTGTGGTGATTGTTTGACTGTCATACGTAGTCCTATATATGCACCTACGACAAGTTTCACAACTCTTTTAGTTCGGAATAACAGACAGTGACGCGACATCCTGGACTTTATAAACCAACGCCTCTCAATTATATTCTCAATGGAGGATTATGAACACAGGCACGTTTGCTTGCAGCCATAGGTTGGAGTTTGTGGTATGACGCATCATATGCATTGATTTCATTCTACAGCGGAATGCAGTATACATTTAGTTTGTAGTATTTGATTTTGGTAATTTGAAAACTGTTTAAAGACTTAGGTTTGAAAGGTGTTTTACGCTATGATTTTGAATTATTAACTGAATTCAAGTTTTTAACAAAAACATCCGCTTTTTTCATGCGGCCGAAAATTATAGAGCAAGAAAGACGATGCCAATGATGACTTTTTCACTTAGAAATTGGCTTCTATTTCCGTGGTTAAATGTTCTAAGTTCTTTAAAGATTTGGTCCACCTAATTAAACGCTCAAAAAATATATTCTGATAAGTGAAAATATCCGCATTCTACCCCGGCTTAACTGAGAATACAATATTTCATTATTTACCATTTCTATCTCTATCTAGGAATGAGTAAACGGCGTGTTATTCACATAGTAAGCATATATATAATGTGAACACGCCCTATGTGTAAGAAAACAATGACTAAGCGAAGACTGATTGTCCTTTAGACGTGCTTATTTAAATTGTGATAAACTGAATATATAATGAATCAATCCGTTTAATAGAACGCTTAGTAATGAATGACGAGAACTTTCTACTTAGATTGTAATGTTTTTTTATGATCCTTAGTTACTCTCTATTATTTATATTTATTATCGAAAACAAAAAAGAATAGAGACCTTAGATTAAAATAAATGTAAACCATTCGAATACTTTTATTACTTTTTTTTTCAGTGCAACACATCCCTCCATGAAATTTTCAGATATTATTATTCAGGGCTATTAAGACATCAAGCTGATCACTCTGCATAAATATCTAACGCGCTCCTTTTTTTATACTAATCTGAGGGGCCACCCTCAACGAACTCCCCTATATCAAAAGTACATACCTATTTGGTAAGGCTTGCACTCTGAAATGTGGGGTTCATTTCAGGGTGCAAGATTTCTCCCCATATGATTTTCTGACGTGCACTAGTAACTGCAAAAAACCCATATTCGGCGCATAAGGATTTGGCCACGCAGGCAAAGCCGTGAGTATAAGCTAGTCCATAATATTTATTGACCTGGTTTAGGTGGCAATGCAGGCGCGGGCTCGAAGGGCGGCGCGGGCGTCGGTGGGTCCAACATCACCACGAAGTTAGAGGGGAACACTCCTACGCGGCCCTGACGACGGCCCTGCCACCAGCCTTCTTCCACCTGAGGATGACAATGTTACGTTATTAGTACAGAGTATAACATCGACGCTGGAAAGGCAACCTTGCTTATCCACCATTTAGCAACTTTACAGGAGAGAGGTTTAAAGTTAGAAAAAATAAAAAATAAATCCTATAAAATCCATTTTTTATCCCAATTGTCTGAAAAGTGGTCAGAATTTCAAGAAAAAGGTTTGTTTACAGATAAAATATAAAGCTTAACCAAAAAATGTCGAGGGGCGAAGTTAGATGGCGGTTAAGCAATAAATCCCCGAGTGGTTAGTCTGTGTTAACATTTAGGGAATGTAGGTATATAGAATTAAACTGTAGTTATTAAGTAGGGTTATTGTTAAAACACCAACAACCTCGTTGGAGCAGGCAGCCAACATCTTATACTACATCATGGTGTTTTACCTACTAATTTTGATAAAATATTATACAAACAATTACGGGGACGGGCGTAAATAAAACTTAATTAAGCTTACAAACCCTTTCAGAACTTAACTGTTGATCATCTATCAGATGATACATAGTAGAATGAGGAAATTTTTATGTCAAATTTAAAACATGTGTTAATTTAAAATTGATAGCAGAGAACAAATTTTAAAACAAAAAGAAAGCTTTGTATTGTATGTTACTAATCAACTTTTATGAGCACGTATATGCACTTTATTGTTCCCAATACTTAACTGCACTATTATAATATTATTATGTACTACGATTGAACAATGGCAAACAGTAATTCCCTGATGTAGTAAATCCCCTGTTAACCTAGAACCTGCCTCAGGTATGACGTAATCCGTGTCAGTCCTAGGTACTTTAGTTGTAAAATGTCATACCTTATAGTAAATGAGAGAAGAGTAGGTCATTTCGAGATAAACGTTTTAATTCTAACAATATGCACGAAAAAAGACGACAGTGAAAACGCAATCTAAACCAACCATACATACAAGTTTTACTTTAATTCTACTTCAGACTGAACTGTTGGCAAAGTTGATTGCAAATTTATTTTCTAAACTAAAAATTTCGGATAGACGACATTTTATGCGTTTGAGCATTGAACACATCTGATTAATCAGTGTCTAGTAAATAGCAGTCTAATTACTTGCTTACTTGAATTTATTCTACTTCAGACTGAACTGTTGGCAAAGTTGAAAATTTATTTTCTAAACTAAAAATTTCGGATAGACGACATTTTATGCGTTTGAGCATTGAACACATCTGATTAATCAGTGTCTAGTAAATAGCAGTCTAATTACTTGCTTACTTGAATTTAACACATTAAGTACAATAAAAACAACAAAAAAATCGAACAATTAAAAACGATAAATCGTGACAATGGTTAAAACTGCGGGCGCCATTACGTCTGACTCTGCCCAACTATAACATATAGGTAGAATATCAGCATTAAACTTGACGAAACAACAAACATAGCCCAAACAATAATTATATATTAATTATGATGCCTTACCTCTCCAAGAACTTCAAGGACGTCGCCGACGCAGAGAGGCAGCTCATCCGGATTAGCTGGCTGGTAGCTGAACACCGCGCGACATCTGCCCTGGACGCCAGCGCCCGTTCTGCAGACACAAGGAATTCTCACTGTTATCATGCTCGCAATAAAGACCATATTTTCTTCAACTGTGATCTCTCTGGAAAGTATTTCACGTGAACACCCCAATGATGAATTCAGTCCACTTAATAAAGTGGTGGGAGAGCTCTTTAATATGGGAATTCCGTTTGGATGAGTGACTTTTCACCAATATCCTGCCTCGATTAATTTTGATAAGGTCGAACTGGCCATAATATGAGACTTGATGTTCCAGTGACTTTAGTGTTTTGTGTCGTAGTTCTTAGTACTAAACACTGTGCTGACGCGGCGTATCGGTCATTGCTTGGCGAACGCGTAGTAAACGTCTGGTTTGTGGACATATTTGCAAATAAACTTGCACTGACCTTCGAAACTTGCCCGTTTTATTTCCTATATTATATTTTCAACAAAAATAACTTTTATATATTCCAAAGGGCCGCACAACTGAGTCGGCAGGCCGCAGCGAAACGCGTGTCTTATCACATTATCGCGGCCGATAAGATAGCGTGAACAATCATTATTTCTACTAATCGAAAAGTATTAAAACAACCGTATCAAATAGTTTTACAATACGAACCCGTTGCGGTTCGACGAGCCACTTTCGCTCTTATCCATTGCGATCTTTCTTGTCTAACGGAAATGAGTGTTGTTCGCTGTGGCATTATATTAGAGACCACTTAGTTATTGAGAACTATAAAACCTGTACAGGGAAAATACACTATTTTACAAGCTTTATATTACTTTCACCTGTCTGTTGTCTGTCTGTCTGTCTGTCTGTAATCAAATCTTGCAAGTTTGATTAGACCCACTTCCCGGTTTCCAATTGAGCTGAAAATTTGCATGCCTGTGTAAATCGGATGACAATGCAATATTATTATGACATGAAGCTGATCTGATGATGGAGCTGGAAGGTGGCTATAGGAACTCTGTCATTAAACAACGCAACCCCATCGAGTTTGGGCTCATTTGATTCGTCTTGACGAGTACTATATGATGCAAGATGGTAATGATAATTAAAGCTTGTTTTTAAAAAGTATTTTTAAAATTTCACTTGTTTATTTCTTAAAAGGCTGCAGCAGTTGCTATTTT
Source organism: Hemithea aestivaria (assembly GCA_947507615.1). Classification (NCBI taxonomy): domain Eukaryota; kingdom Metazoa; phylum Arthropoda; class Insecta; order Lepidoptera; family Geometridae; genus Hemithea; species Hemithea aestivaria. The sequence continues at coordinate 12,254,885 of OX382332.1, read as the reverse complement.
CCCTGCTAAAAAGCATCAGCTATATTATTTTTAGGTTGAAAGAAAATGTTATGTCATTTTTCGGTCGAATCGGTTCCCCTCCCTTTGAGTGTGAAATAGTATCAAATATACGCACATTATAATAAACAATTTTATAACATTAGTGTAACAAGAATATGTATAAAACCCGTATGCGGAAAATGAAGTCAATATTTGGTACATGTTTTTTATGTAAACAAGTTAATGTGACGACCACGACGCGACGCGTGACGCGACTTTGCCTTCTCCTGACATTTGACTATACGGGGCCTACTTATATTTTAATGCGGTATTAAAAGTTACCTAGAACTTCGATAAAGACTGAAGCAGCCTGAACGATGACGACATCGGACCGATGCTATTGTCCGGGTACTGACTGGGCCAAGCAACGTTTGAGTGTTTGAGCATCCTCGCATGTTGAGCCTCGAGCTCAAGCTCCCTGAGTATGAGGTTCAACATTGAGCCACGTGCCAATCGATGTGATCGAATGTTATGGCTTCTTCGGTTCGTTATTTTTCCGTCATTAACAAACTGATGACGTACAAAAAACGAGTGGCTGTAGACTATAGTGCTAGCTAAGATACAAAATGATTAACGCCTAAGCCAGACTTGGATCTCGGTTCGGATGTAGTCCGAAAGCGCTCTGATTATACCCAATATGAAATATTTTTCCCAATCCACTTCCACAGAAATTAATCGATTGGAACAAATGGATCTTATCGAAAGTGGACGAGTATTTTCGGCGCCACAGCAACGCTTAAGTGGATATTTATGTTCAGCTGTAATATACAATAATGTCTGTAACTTGACTGTAGTATCCGTTTAGTTATAGGTGGATATACACAGATAGCTAAAATTATAATCAACCCTTCCCTTTCGGCGTTGTCGTTACAGAATAAAAATAGGATCGGAATATTAGAATTTCAATAAATATTTGATACGACATATTAGCCCGGTAGCCTCGACCTATACCCTACGTATTATAATATCACAAGTTACCTTAGTACAGCCCCATAGATGTATGAAATTATTATTCAAACATTGAATAAGTAGATGATGTCATAGATAGAAATCACGTAATATTGACTTATTATAGTAATTTAATAGACTGATCAAAGCAAGTTAATAGTTTCATAGCTGTATAATTTCCTTGAACTTGTTTTAGATATAAAATCTAAACTAATTTTCAAAACTTTTTTTTTTCAACAAAATATTATCTGAGAACTCTTTCATGAATATGGAATTATTTTTATTCTGGCATCAAAAGTCCGGATGCGATTCATTCACGCCAGGCGCGGATCCAGGGGGGGGGTCAAGGGGGTCATGACCCCCCCCAAAATCCTAGTCGGAAAAAAAATCCGATCATATGAACTGGTTTTACGCTACTTTCACAGTTAGAATTAGGAAATTTTCTCTTAGCAGCAAGCTTTACGTACATGTTCATAAAACTGTTTCACTGTTTTCATTTTTTTTTTACCAAGCTACTTTTTTTCGGTCCTCGCCCACGAATTATCTGTAGGTTCTCATAGCAAACTACACAGTGTCTTTCATATTTGGGATTAGTTGGATTATATTAACTGCTGCAAGCTGTTCGCGCTTTATGTCGTCTTTGCAACTAAGTCTTTGCGCTTGCAGCAAGCTGCTCGCATGAATAATAGTATTTTTTTGGCTCGCAGCGAGCTGCTCCCGCTCTATAAATAAAAATATTTAGTTTCCTTGCCACTCGGAGCAAGCAAAACTCGGATCATTCATCCTGAAAGATTCAAAATTTACTCGAGCTGCTCGCGCATTATTCGTGCTGAAAATTCAAGCTGCTCGCGCTCTATAAATAAAAATATTTAGTTTCCTTGCCACTCGGAGCAAGCTAAACGCACATCATTCGTGCTAAAAAATTCAAAATTTTCACGGCGCTCGCAGCGAGCTGCTCGCGCCTTTTGAAAACAAGAATATGTAGTTTCCTTGCCTCTCGGAGCAAGCTAAATGCACGTCATACGTGCTGAAAATTTCAAAGTTTTCTCGGCGCTCGCAGCGAGCTGCTCGCGCTTTTATAAATAAGAATATTTAGTTTCCTTGCCTCTCGGAGCAAGCTAAATGCACGTCATACGTGCTGAAAAATTCAAAATTTTCTCAGCACTCGCAGCGAGCTGCTCGCGCTTTTTGAAAATAAGAATATGTAGTTTCCTTGCCTCTCGGAGCAAGCTAAATGCACGTCATACGTGCTGAAAATTTCAAAATTTTCTCGGCGCTCGCAGCGAGCTGCTCGCGCTTTTATAAATAAGAATATTTAGTTTCCCTGCCTCTCGGAGCAAGCTAAACGCACATCATTTGTGCTGAAAAATTCCAAATTTTCTCGGCGCTCGCAGCGAGCTGCTCGCGCTTTCATAAATAAGAATATTTAGTTTCCTTGCATCACGGAGCAAGCTAAACGCACGTCATTCGTGCTGAAAAATTCAAAATTTTCTCGGCGCTCTCAGCGAACTGCTCGCGCTTTAATATAAATATGACTATTTAGTTTCCATGGCACTCGGAGCAAGCTAAACGCACATCATTCGTGCTGAAAAATTCAAAATTTTCTCGACGCTCGCAGCGAGCTGCTCGCACTTTTATAAGTAAGAATATTTAGTTTCCTTGCTAGTCGGAGCAAGCAAAACGCGCATCATTCGTACTGAAAAATGTAAGATTTTCGACTACCTACGCTAAAAACATTCTTAGTTTGAAAAAAATTCTAGCCGATGACCCCCCCAAAATTATGGGCTGGATCCGCGCCTGATTCACGCTCTATTCCAAAATAGTACTTGTGTAGTATCTACTTGTTTCATAACAATTAACAAAAACAGTATAACGTAAGCATAACATAATAATTAAACGTTATGGTCATGTTGGGGACTAGCATAATAGGAATCGCGGTGACCTAGACTCCAGCATGTAGGTTGACACGATATAATAATCGTGATTTGACTTAGGGTAGCCTGTTGTGTTGTAGTATAAACTTTTTTACGCAAGCCCTTAATAGCCGGTAATTTCGTCGCGACGCCGTCGACAAAAGTAGCTCACCAGAATTATATGATGGAAATGAAAGTGTAAAAGCACTAAGTAGGTATGTACAATGTACAGATCAATGAGGCGCCAAATGTGTGTCAGTGAACTAGAAACTCGAACATATACTTATATGGTAATCATAATATACGTATGCATAGCAAACCTGTTCTAAGGCACTTGCTGTGCAGGATGTTCAATATAAACCTAACTGTAAACCTTAGTAATGAACTTTGACATTTTTACACAAATTGAAATGAGATTGGCGGCCCCAGAAAAGATGGCGTAATGATCCAGGCGGACTGGAAAGAGGCGACGTGATTGTGATATGTCGAGAGACATGGGAGGCCAACAGAGAGACATCATCATCAGCCTGTACTCGTCCACTACTGGACATAGGCCTCTCCTAATACCCGCCACTGAGCCCGGTCCTTAGCTGTCCTCATTCAGACAAAAAAGGCTTAATACATCTTACTTAAACGTAAAAGTTTGTAAGAATGTATGGATGTCTGGAAGTATGTTTGTTAAACATTCACGTCTAAACAGATGGACGATTGAGCTGAAACTTGGTATCATACCTAGCTTAGACCCTGGAGTAACATACAGCTATAAAAAAGCTAATAAACGAGACAAGCCTGGCATCACCTGGCATAATGCCTGCCCATTACAGTTGCAGTGTTACCATACCACAGAGTCCAGAAGTAAGAGATACAAGGTCCTACACAACACTGCATTGTCCAGAGACATAGAAGATGAAATATGTCTTCCTATGCTTGTTATAATAATTTGTAATAACAAGCAGTGTTATTACATTATTACAGTCTCAGTGTCCAAGTATTAACTAGCCTGTGAAGTCCTGTGCATGACAATGGACTCATTTTTCTAAGGACAGGATAGCATCTAAATTACATATTTTTAGTACATTATTTTTATTGTAAATGTTGAAATTTGGTATGAACATTATAATAATAAAATAATAATAATAATAAATAATAATAATAATAATGGCGAGCTGTTGGGGAGTAGCGACCCCACGGACCCGAGCCACCGCAGGGCAGCTTATGGCGAGCTGTTGGGGAGTAGCGACCCCACGGACCCGAGTGCTCCCGGGGGAGGATTCTGTTCCTCATCTCCGGCTTGCCTTCACCGGCCGGCCGGAGTGAACACTGACGAGGAACAGTCCCCCACCTCTGTTCTTGCCTTCATTGGCCGGCCAGAGTGGAGTCGCGAGAGCTGCACGCTCGGAGGGAGGATGTGAAGCATAAGTGGCGAGTTGGCCTACGTGTTTAAAGTCCAGGGACACCTCTCCCCCTCCAGCCACTTGCACCAACGTTGCCCTTCTCGTCGGCTATGTAATGCCGGCCTTTATGGGGGCCCGTTTAGTGAGTGGCGAGTCATCACCTGCCTATATATTTCCTAATGGGACGGAAGTGGCAGGTGCCGTAGTCCTAGCAAAAGCCTCATTAACCATCCATTTAGAATACACATCCATAGCCTAGGTCAAGTAGTTTCCATTAATTAGCAATAGTCCAGTCACTTGGCGGAGACTGCCTTTGAGCCCATTTTCTATGGATGGACCCACAGACAGACTCCAATAAGTGTCACCCATTACATTTATATTAAAAGCTCAAAAGGGCCTCTGCGCGTTGGACTTTTTGTCTCCGTGTACGCCTATAAAAAAGCCCGGGCTTAGCCCGTGTTAAAGAGCGACATAATAATAATAAATTATATATGTGAGATAGCATGTGAGACAAATTTCGATCACAATAGGCCAATAATGGCCGCAGTGATATCATAGCCGCACCACATAAATAAAATGTGAGACAAAAAGTTAAATTCAGTGTTACAAAAAAGTTTTTCCAAATTATAGGGTTTTCAATTTTACTTGTAATTAAACCCTGCTTAATTCTTAAGTTGTATAATAACATAAAACTTCTTAAATATTTTAATATCAAACAAGATATAAATAATAGTGTTATATTCAATAAATCTCTGCATCTAATAGGTTTTTTTTTTAAATAGGTAGATAATTATTACCTAAATAAAATAGACTAATAAATTTATAGTCTAATTATAAATATTAGCCTGTTTTACAAGTCACTGATGGTTCTAACAGCATAATAAGCAAATGGCTATATCTTCATAACGCCCAAGATAAATTTGGATTAATATGCATTACAACCCTATCCCTATTTTCCTAATTTATTACTAGGTTATGCTTATAGCTCTACCTACTGGGTAAAAGCTAGTTGTAGCTGCACTTCCGGCTTTAATCGTGACACATAACATATCACCATAGATCATTCATTTCAGTCAGTCATTTCCATTTCATTTATGTATTTGGACATACAAATGATGGAGTTTGTTACAAATACATAATAAAATACCTTGTATATTCTACATGAAATGGTTGGTTATCTTAGTTATGATGTAGAAACAAATATTTTTTAATATTATCCAAGATCACTCACTGACTTTAAGCAGATGTGTAGTGGCTATGTTGTTTGCGGCTCAAACTCATTAGTCCCTCTTCCTTCTGGTAGTAGGTTGTCAAAGATATGTCTTATTTTAGAAACAAACTATGTTTAAAAAAGTTTATCCAATACTCACTTTGCCGCAGCAGGTTCCGTGAGCACCGAGACAAAGTTGTCAGGGAACATGCCTCTCCGTCCTCGCAGTTCACCCTTCCACCACCCTCCTGGAAGACGGTCCACGTCTCTGAGCACATCTCCTGGCCTTACGGACAACTCGTCAGGCTCCGATGCGTCATAGGCATAGTTCACTACGCAGGACACTGTTGACAAATTTTATATTTTAATATGGTTTTTCCTATTGTATGTTCAGTGTAGATAGGTACAAACATAGAGAAAACATAAAATTCTTTAGGTACATTCTACTAATAATAATATACCCCCATACTCCATACAATCCGGGGGTACCGGGGGTAGACTTCCTTTGCAGGAGGTCGTCTAGGTGGGTACCCCAACAGTGCCAGTTATTCTACCGCCTGAGCAGTGATGTGTAAACATTACTGTGCTCCGGTAGGAGGGCACTGTAGCTAGTGAAATTACTGGGCTAAAGAGTCTTAACATCTTATGCCTCTTGAGTAAGAAGCGTTGGTGTAGTGCTCCTAGAATTTCACAATATTGTGAAATCCTAGGTAACACTGTACTGATTATGGGCAGCCGTTATCTCTTAACATCAGGAGAGCGTCTTGCTCGTCTTCTACTTCATCACATAAAAAAAAAAAAAAAAAAAAATAGTAATGTTTGTGGTTGCCTCATCATGCCTATTCAATGACTGAATAAATTGATGAGAAATTTCTTATATTATAGGGAGCTTAAATGTCAGAATATCCCATTGTCTACTTTCAGTAGGTATCATAATTTTATCTTGTAGATTCAGTACAATTTTAAAAACTGTTACATTTTTTTCTTTTATGCATTGAAGTGATTCAGTAGATTTTATATGGACTATTTAGACGCAGTTAAGCGAAAATGTTCCAATCCACAGGCGTGTCAATTTGAGATAAATGCACTTTTGTGTTTTAGCCGTACTCCGTAAATGAAATAAATATTTTGTTTTCTTACAATAAAACTCACAGTTTTTAATTATACAGTTTAAAACAAAAAAGTGTAAGGCTAAAACACACAAAAGTGCGTTTTTCTCAAATTGATCCCCCTGTGGATTGGAACATTTTCGTTTTACTACGTCCATTTTGATGTGCGAGATAATATATGGCTTTCTAAGAATCAAGAAAAGAAAAACAACTTTTCGGTAAGCAAAACCAGGGCAACGGCACTACTTTATTAATTCTTTGAAGCAGTTAAGAATGGAAATGGAAAAAAGAGCTATTCTCTTGCACATTTTTTGTATTCAAATTGTGACCACTGTAGGCTAATTGGTTTTCAGAAGTCAAACATGACCTCATTTTACAAACTTAACCTTTGTAAGAAAGTTATGATAACATCTTCATCTCAGATAAACAGAATTAGTCACTAGACAATGATACAAAGGCGTTGCGGCACGCGATTTGTTTATGTATTACTTATGACATCACAACACAATGACTCATACAGGCTCATGGTTCAACTCAAGGGCGGTTGAGGGAAACCATGTATTATCTATTCACCTAAACTAAAAAAATCACGTATAATTCCTTATTATAGTACAGATAGACGATATAAGTACTACATTCCGATTTCCGATAAGCTTACAAGACGAGATAAGCCGCTCCATTCCTTCCACTTTCGACGCTCGAATGTATGTCACATGTATTCGCCACACAATTGCAAATACCGTACATAAATGCAACGCCAGTTTATGATATCGTACGTAACCTAAACTTGTGTCGCAAGTCGCAAGACAAGCAAGGTACAGTTAATCATACACAAACAAGAATAGGTCCTCGAGTAACTGGCCAATACTCACCCTTTGCATTTGCGTTCGTCTCCATTTCCGACATTGCACTCAAATCACATCATCACTTTAATCACACAAAAATGCATTCACTAAATACGTATTTATGTTCGGATCGCGCTTATACCTAATTATAATTTTTACAATTTTACGACAGCAGAAATGCAAGCGTGTGGTTTTCTCTGTTTTTGATTGTCAAACTATTTTTTTTATTGTATCCAGCCGTCGCATCGTTCGTCATTCGTCAGTCACGAAAATAAAGGACACCCTACACGCACCGATTTAGTTTTCATACAAATATAGAAAATTATACGGTAAAATTGCTACATTACGTATATACTTTTAGGAACTTTTTATTAAATTTAAAGCATATTATTTTTTATATATTATCAGGTTGTAATGCATAAATCGCCTATTGATATAAATTAATTATTCAAGTAACATTACTACACTGGCAAATGCTCAAACCGTGAGAATTTATTCAGAGAATTTAAACCACTGCGAATACTAGGGATGTGCCAATTCTATTCACGCCTACTCGATTGAACTCGATGATTAATAAAATAATATGCAGTTATTAGAGGCTAGTATTTAGTCTGAGAGGCAAGCGAACCTCTGTGAAGCGAACTTTGTTGGTACGAATTAAGTACTTACCAAGTTCATGTTCGTACCAAAGCAAAGTAGGTACCTATTACTGAAATATGAATAAAACAAGAAATTGCTTTGTTACTTACTCAATGCATTAATCGATTTAACCTTTTGACCGCCAAAGTCCCCTATACTTGACAAGCACTTGCGGGTCCTGTACGCTAACGACGTCTATAGACGACAAAAAACCCAGTCTTAATAAAGTGATATAAAAATATTTATCGACTCTTGGCAACACTAGTTCTTTCGTAGGTATTTTTTTTTAAATTGTGCCATGGCGCACAGGGCACGAAAATGCGTTTGTGCCGTAGCGTTCAAAAGGTTAATTATTATATCTGCAGCTTTACCTACTTACTCCCAGATTATTCTGTTTGCATCTTTTCATACATGGGAAACATCCTTTCAGACACAAGTAACATATTATTAATTATTATTATGTATTTGAGACACAAGTCACATCTATTTAGACATGGGTCACATCTATTCAGACATGGGTCACATATATTTAGACATGGGTCACATCTATTCAGACATGGGTCACATCTATTCAGACATGGGTCACATCTATTCAGACATGGGTCACATATATTTAGACATGGGTCACATCTATTCAGATATGGGTCACATCTATTCAGACATGGGTCACATCTATTCAGACATGGGTCACATCTATTCAGACATGGGTCACATCTATTCAGATATGGGTCACATCTATTCAGACATGGGTCACATCTATTCAGATATGGGTCACATATATTTAGACATGGGTCACATCTATTCAGACATGGGTCACATATATTTAGACATGGGTCACATCTATTCAGACATGGGTCACGTCTATTCAGATATGGGTCACATCTATTCAGATATGGGTCACATCTATTCAGACATGGGTCACATCTATTCAGACATGGGTCACATCTATTCAGACATGGGTCACATCACATATATTTAGACATGGGTCACATCTATTCAGATATGGGTCACATCTATTCAGACATGGGTCACATCTATTCAGACATGGGTCACATCTATTCAGACATGGGTCACATCTATTCAGACATGGGTCACATCTATTCAGATATGGGTCACATCTATTCAGACATGGGTCACATCTATTCAGATATGAGTCACATCTATTCAGGCATGGGTCACATCTATTCAGACATGGGTCACATCTATTCAGACATGGGTCACATCTATTCAGATATGGGTCACATCTATTCAGACATGGGTCACATCTATTCAGATATGGGTCACATCTATTCAGATATGGGTCACATATATTTAGACATGGGACAAATCTTTTTACATTTGAGTCTCCTCAAAATGTGAGTGAATAATCTTGAAGGGTTGACAACATTCTACCAATAACCCCTGGGTATTTTGACGAGCCATTTATTTGTTTGCCACCTATAAACCAACATAAAAATCCCTACAAACATAATATTTATTTTATGCATTGAATTCATGTAACATTTCACAAATTAAAATAATCCTTATTAGCTTAATAAATATTTTATTTATATCAACAAATTGTACACTAAACAAAATTTAATTGATTCTATGTTCTGATTACTGGATGCGCTTGAGTGCTCCGGCAGAGTCTGGGGGGATGCCGAGCTCATCATCTGTCCAGGTGCTCGGATCAATATAAGGCCATTCACCCTGAAAACAAAGTGAATTTTTACAAATCCTATATTTCTGAAATTGCGCTTATTAATAGATTTAAGTGTTTTTAAAACTACCATGAGTGCCCTTCATAACTAAAACAACAAAACTGCAAAACTCACATTTTATATTGTCGAGATAATCTCAACACTGTAGTTAATTGGAAACTCTTTCATCAAGAGAAAGATTCAGGAGTTTATGCCTTTTTTAAGCCAGGAAATGTGTTATGTATCATCATGCCCAGCAACCAACACCCACATATGGTTGAGATATTCTCAACAATATTAGGTGTGAGTTTTGTCATTTTTTTGTTATATTATGTTAGTTCTGAAGAAAACTCATGGTATTTTATATACTACTCCTGTTTTAGAGCAGTAGGTGATTTCATAGAAAGCTTTGGGTATACCTATTAGCAATTAGCTTTTGACCAAATGTGATATCTTGCATTTCTATTAGAAAAGAGACCTTTGGGTCTTGTAAAACATTTATAAATTATACACCTTTCCATTGAATCATGTGTGTCGATTAATGAATGAACAATGTTTGAAAATCCATTTTGTTTTTGAGTTATGTGGAAATTTAAAGTTTTTTTGGTAGAAGACAAATAATTTTTCTATTTTTCTTATACATAAACAACTTCCTATTCATACCTATATTAACTTTACTGTTACAGTAATAGATTATTTTTTATTTTTCCTATTTGAGCAAACTTAATATTGTCTTTAATTTTATAGACATTGGAATATTCAACACCATATTATTATGATCAGAAGTTAAAAAGAATCAATTATAATCATACATAGATGTGTTCAGGCTCCGTTGCAATGTGGTATAAGATCCACCACCAGCATAAACCTCCAAGCACTTCTGCTAAATATATGGTCTTCTTTGACGGCATTGGTGGAGGAACGCGATATGACCACACACTGGAAAAAAGAATTCTACATCATAATAATTTGAGCAGGGATCTGAGGTTATCTAAATCATACCAAATAGAATTACCATATCTATATTATGCATTTTATACATAAAATCACTCATTAATACATACATAATATCGTTGTTGTGATAATCGTTGTGATTTTTCTACCATCCCTGAGATTAATGACATAACACCTTACCCATGGCCTGCGTTCCTTTTGGTTTGTTTTACATTATCAGCAGCACTTTTTAGGCTCCGCAGGAGGATAGCCCTAGACACTAGTGTTCTGGTGAGCATTTTAAGCTCTATTTCAGAAGTTTTACTGCGATAAATAGGTTTTTAATAACACTTTTACGAAAGATGAAAATTCTATCTTTACAGAATTTGATTAAGTTGTCAACTGTCAAATGTCATGTCTAATTATTGTCAGAGTGCTTAGATCAACTGCCAAATTAGCACTGGCAAATACTAAAGATACTAATGTGTTGACTACAAGCGGAAAAAAAATTAACTATCAAAACTTTTTTTTTAATTTATTCAAGGTTTTGCACGATTCATGCATTTAGCATGTGTATTGAGCAAGGAGTCCCGAGCTGCAGAGGTCTGATTATTCTACCTCTTTTATTGGACTCGCGCGCACTTCGTTACGCCTTACTGAAAATAATCCGTATTTCTCTACTATAATATTCGCACGTTCAATAATAAACCGGAATAAGTCAAAAATTCACTTTTTTGGGAAATCGCAGTCAAAGTTTTGTGTCTCTACCTTGTTGATAACTTTATGATATTTTTCATGAGTGTATGGTGTTATGTTTATTTTCTTCTTCTTAAATTGTAAACAGATATATAGAGGACATAATTTTTGTAATAAATAAATTATATTATTAAAATTAAATGAGTAATTAAGCTTTGTTTTCAAAGTTTTGACTTAATGTCGGTTTTATAAAAAAAATTGAAATCAATCATAATTTTTTTTGCAAACTAATATTGAATCTTTCAGTTTAGTATTAAATAATAAAATAATTTTATTAGATTTATAATATTTATTACACTTTAATAGTAAAACATAAATAAAAATACAGAAATTCCTTTATAATCAACGAATTAGGGAAATAATAGAAGTCGAACACAGCTCAAAAAGTGATTCAACGCAAAGTACAACTATATGGGCGGGGCGTAAAAAGTACAACTCACCCGCCGCTCAGTCACACAACGCGCTCAGCGACAGATGCACGCATCGTTTGATATTTAAAAATATCCAAAATAATATAGTTAACGGACAAAAATGACCTTTTGTGTGGTAAATTGGTGTAAAAATGGAAAGAAGGCAGTAAAAAGCAGGAAAAACTTATCACAGCTAACTAATATTATTTTAAACCAAATTATATAATTTCGATTTTAGTTGACATTAAATACATAAAAATACAGGGTAAACTAGGCATGGCTGAAACAAAGTTATTTTGGTCGTTTATTGCATTCGCATTCGATTAGGTAACGTTATATTTATTTTGTATACTAGCTAAACCCACGGCTTCACCCCCGCTACAAAAATGTTATTTTTGTACAATAAATAAAAGCATTTGTTTTTGAATTAAATCAATAATGACTTTTGATAAAAGTCTAAAGAAAGAAAGAAAAAACCTCTAAAGTGAAGAATTCACCTGACCCGGCCCCCCCGGCTCGGCCTGATTCGACCTGATTCTGGCATCGCGCTTTTATCATCGCACGAGCCGACACCGATTGAAAACCCAGGTTTATACGACTAATGTCCAATTATGAAAAATTACAAATATTATAGACGTCCAATCATAAAAATGTCCATTCGGAAAATAGTCCACTCATAAAAATGTCAAATCGTAAAAAGGTCCAATTTGAAAATTGTCCATTCTAAAACGTCCATTCGTAAAAATGTCCAATAAATTTTTATTTTATCCGTGGTTCTATCAATAGCTAATCCCGTACTCCTATTAAAAGTGTCACGTACCTAGTGAACAATCTTTATTTCCAATGCAATGACAGCTGTCAAACTTGAAACGTCAATATCTCGAAAAATACTCGTCCTAAGCAGACGCTGTCATAGAAGAAATGAAAAAACTTTAAGATCTTCCAGATTTTGAGATTTCAAGTTTGACAGCTGTCATTTGAAAGGTAGATCTCCCCAAGACCTTTCATTTCTTCTATGACAGCGTCAAAAATAAACCAATTCGTGTTGGACATTATTCTTAATTGGACATATTTCATTTTGGACCAAATTCATGTTGGACATTATTCGTGTTGGACATTTTTCCTATTTGGACGTAAGCCATGTTGGACCAAATTAGTGTTTAACCAAATTAGTATTGGACATTAATACTATTTGGACATTTTGGATTTTGTACATTTGTCGTACAAACCGATAAAACTTATTCCATATTCTTTTTGGGGATTCTAACCACCTCTGTACCAAATTTGGCAATTTTGCTATTACCTTGTCGAATGCTTCGTTCTATGGTTGTACTCCTCATGACATCCCGCATGGTTGATGAGATATTCGCTTTGTTTCAAGCATACCCAGGTTACTCTAGTCTGACATAAAAGAATATATATGAGTTGCCCGTATGGCAATACCAAATTTAACTATAAACAATTTTGATACTTTAATTATTAAAAAAAAATTGCTACGGTACTTGGTCATTGACCTCTGTTTAATCAGATAAGTAGCTCTGGCGCGAAAAGTTACACACATACTCAACATAAACCAGACATGCGTCTAATAATGATACTTTTATAAAATGATAATAAAAGACGATGTGTTATATGACACAAATATAATATTAAAAATACATAAAATAAAATGATTAATCGTTAATTTAAGGTAATCCAATTCTTTATTTTTTGCGACGGGGTGGTCTTTTCGATGTCTTGTAACTCGTAGGCGCCGCCTACGTGGGTAAAATAAAGGAAAATGCCCGCCTACTAGGCGGGCATTTTCCTTTATTTTTAATACTTTCCAAAACAAATTTTCTGACTGATGATTTCGATTCGCCTAGAAAATACAAAATAAATAAGATTAATATCATTGTTTAAAAGTAAAAAAGGCGTACCAGTATGGTAACAGTAAAATAGATGCCATGAATATAATGTTAAAAGAAATTCCCAAATAAAGTAATGGGGATGTTGACTAATTTTTGGAATTGCTTTTATATGATAGATAGACCCATTTCATAAACGTATATATGAAATTTCAATATAAAAATACGTAAATAAAAATGATTTTTTAAATACTGCCTAAAACGTTTCGAACTGTCATCTGACAGCGCGTGACGTCATACCACTGGCTGGTCCTTACGCTTCCTATGAAATGTTCCTGATTTCGACAAATTTTAATTATTCATAACTTAAAAACCACTGAACCGATTTTGATGCAACTTATGCTGTGCCCTTAGTTGGAGCATACTTAAACCAAAAATAAAGTCAATAACCAAAATGAATCTTATATTTTCAGAGAGACATTTTAGTTATTGACTTTATTTTTGGTTTAAGTATGGACCAACTAAGGGCACAGTATAAGTTGCATCAAAATCGGTTCAGTGGTTTTTATGTTATGAATAATTAAAATGTTTCGAAATCAGGAACATTTCATAGGAAGCGTAAGGTCCAGCCAATGGTGTGACGTCACGCGCTCTGATTGGCGTTCGCATTCGCGTAATAATAAGTAATTTTTTTTGAAATTAAAATTGTTTTTATTCAATTTTGGCTTGTAAATAGATCCTTAAAATGTGATTTTAGGTTTTTAAATACTGTCTTTTATGTGAAAAACATAACATAACTTTATATCAATTCGTAACATGTGTCAATATCCCTATTGTATTTATACTTGTACGTAGGGACATCTAATACATTAAGGGCGACTTGCACCAACCATTTAAATCTCGATTTAAGAAAATTTAAACTCGATTTAAGGCTAAACCTAGTTTATTGTCTTGCACAACGTCACTTTTTACTTAAATCTCGAATTAAATTTAAACCGACATGTTCGTCGGTTTAACTTGCTAATCTCGACTTAACTGCGGTACAAGAAGGTTACTTTGACAGATTTCTATAATACAAGTTACTTTCGCGCGTAAACCGTATAGTACTACTTGGTCTTTGCTTTCGCGAGTAAAAACATGGATAGTTATTATAACAATAATAATTTTTCAGTGGATTTATCAACTAGTGATGAAGATTTGTTATCAGACGAAGATGAAATATTGTAAGAATATTTAGAAATGCCACGTTTTTTTTTTTTTTTAATTTAGAAATCACACCAAGAAACGTTAAACACCGTAAATGAACACAATAACAATAACACAACCGAAGCTTGAAATTCTCATGTAACAGGTTGATTATAATTTGACATGTGATGCAACTGGCAACTGACATTGTTATTATTTGACAGATAGACCGCTGTATTTTCGTTTCATTACACGCTATTTTTCGCCGTTCATATTTGTGATGTCAAATTTAGCGAGAAACGGAACGTTAAAAAGTTAAAACTCGATTTTGTTAAACGTAGCTGTCAGACCACTGGTGCAATGCAATGCTAAACCAGCTTAGGCTAAGCGAAGCTTAGCGTTAAATCTCGATTTTACTAAATTCAGCTTAGCGACCATCTGGTGCAAGCCGCCCTTAAACAAAATAAAAATGCCAAGTGCAAGTCGGACTCTTTTGAATTGAACTCTTTCTATGAAATATATACAACAAAAACGGAAAAAAGCACTTTGTTGCTTGGTAGCCCCTTTTTTATTTTATTTCTATTTTAAGTATTGCAACAAAAATACATCCGTGAAAATTTCAACCTTCTAACTCTAACGGTTCGTGAGATGACAGACAGACAGACGAACAGACAGCGAAGTCTTAGTTATATGGTCTCGTTTTCCCCCTATGGGTACGGAACCCTAAAACACAATTTTTCAATCATATAATAATAACAACATTCCTCATTAAACTTGGAAAACATGAAAAGTATCAAAAATTGTCAGTCAAACTATAATATATTTTATGATTTTACTTGTAAACAAATAGATAACACAAAATAGTTATTTATGGACAAAATAACGATTATTTTACGTTTTCAATGATGAGATTCAATGAGCTTGATGATGTACTGTTAATCCAACTTAAACGTACCTGAATATATACGCTGTTCTCTTAAAAACACTTAGCCAAAGCAGCAACCACATTTCTATTTGAAACTGCTGCATACGCCGTATATATACATTGTGTAATTCATTTGGCAAGCACCGCCACGGATTATTTTACACATTTTCATCAATATTATTGTAAAAAAACTTCGAAATAACTTATTAATCACTAAAAATACGAACTGCTGTTGTTGAACTGTTTTTGTTTACATTTTTTTTGTCAAATTTGATAGAAGTAGTTTGAAAGAAATAGGTAGAATGTTGCCATTTTTATTTTAGTTTTTTCTCAATAAATTTGTACTCCTTCGTTTTGTCCATCCCGTTTGCACATGTTGATTGAATATTTCTGTTTCACTCAACACTATCCGACTAAGTAAAATGACACCCTAAATGAATGAATGGGCGAGTTCATGAACGGAAAATAAATTTAGCATGGTTATGCTTTATGAATGTCCGTGTGTCGCGTGAGTATTATAATTTAGTGGTGTGAGTTTGGGACCACGTTTTTGCGGAAAAACTAAGGGAGTTACAGGGAGTTGTTTATAATGATAATAAAAAATAACTATTTATATAAAGTTTTATAATAGGTAACTGCTTTCTTTACCTAATTGTGTACGCCTGAGTAATTATACTAAAAAATAACAATCAGTTGAAATAGGAACTTATTATAACTTAGTAACCAAAAATTCTATAGTCATCACAAAATGCTGTCGAGATCGCTTTACGTAATTCTTGTGAAAACGCTGATCCTATTGAGCAAAAATTTAATACAGAGGTAGATAAAATCTCGAGAAAGGACATGGGATAGTTTTCATTCCAGAAATCTACCTTTAAAGGGGGGGAAATGAGGATCAAAGTTTGTGTGGGAAATTAGTAACTACTGTTCCTATTTAGCTGAAATTTGGTATAAATATAGCTGAGTTTCGCGAAAGGGTATTATGAGATAGAATATCTCAGAAATCAGCCTTTAAGCCTCCCCCTTATTGTATGGAAGACCAATAACTGCTTGGCTCCTATTTGGGCACAGAATTTCCCGGGATATATTTTTTAGTTTTTTTATTTATGTAATGTGGCTATGATATCACTGCGGCCATGATTGGCCTATTGTGATCCCCGCATATTATAGTGAGAATGACCCCTAGGCGCGGCGCTAGAGTTCACCACAGACCATAGCAGTTTCTAGAAACTGCAGGATTTTCGTAAGGGTCATCTCTCTAAGCTCATTCGGACTGAGCAGGTGCTGTCCCAAAATAGAGTTTCGTTTACGCATCAGTGCTCCACACTCCCCTAGCAGATGATGAAGCGTTTCATCTGCCTCATTGCAGAATCTGCAGGTTTGAGTGTCGCATAGCCCTAGTTTGGACTTTTGGACTTTGGACATATGCATGTTAAGGCGACAGTGTCCAGTCAGGGCTCTGGTTACGATACGTAGATTCCCCTACTTAGCGCTATGATTTGGTTGTTGAACCTGGTATCATAGGCTTTTATGAGTAGCTTTGAGTGCCTCATGCCCTGAGAGTCTTTCCACAGTTTGACTCCTCAAAGCATAAGTTTACTAAGGTTTTCTGCGCTCAGCTTTTAGGTATGCCACAAAAAGGCTCAAAGCCGAATTGAGTGCCTTCTGCCTCAGCGCACGTGAGCTCATCGACACGTTAATTGCCGTTGATTCCCGCGTGCCCCGGGACCCATCTGAGGACAACATTGTTCCTTGAGCCTAAATCATTTAGTTGCAGCATACAGTCCTCGACTAGACTGGACGTAAAAACTTACGAATCCAACGCTAGGAGGGCATCCTGGCTATCAGAGTTAATGTAAATGGTTTGGTTGCTGTAATGCTTTTGCAGGTTGATGTGCGCGCATTCAAGAATGGCGAAAATCTCTGCCTGGAAAATGGAGGCGAACCTTCCCAGATTTACGCTTTTGCTACACCTGGGTCGCTCTCCATACACTCCATAGCCTACATTACCTCCCATTTTAGAGCCATCCGTGAACCAGCTCCGGCTCCCGGTTTTTCCCGGGATAGGACATAAAACAGTTCTGGTTCCAGAAACCAGTATTTAAAGGGTGCGAAATTTATGCAAGAAATCCGGTAACCGTTTAACTATTTTTTTATGTAATTTGAGTTTGAGGTGGAGAGAGGATAGTTTTATTCCTGAAATCAACCCTTAAAGGGGATAAAAGGGGGTGGAAGTTTGTAAGGACAATCAATAACGGCTGAAATCTGATACAGAGATTATAATTTGATCCCGGAAAATGACAGAATAGTGTAAATTTCTAGGAATTTCAATATACTGTATGGTGGTGATGGTGGTGGTACCTTGATTTCCTGCATGGCGAGCTGGAAGCCTTATCTCCCTGTACGCTGTGCTGGATTTTATCTTCAGTTTCATTTAAAAATCTCTTAAATAATTAATATACAACATTAAATAAAAATTAAAGCCCTCAATAATTAATTTTGAGAACATTACGAGAAAATTAGAGAAAAAGTAACAAGGTCTATAACTACGTAAACACGACTTTATTTACTTACTTTTATTTCGACTGGCTTACAAGTATCCGTATCAGTACATCAGCATTACCTTTTACTCATCTTAAGAAGTTTAAGGCACTACTGCTTCCTATTTGCAGACGTCATCTTGGATTAAAACTATGGAACTAGAAATTAATACAATACTATTTTATTAAAAACATAATTAAATTGACTTGAAATTTTGTAATAAACTGCATCAATTGCTAGAGCACTTTTAGACTTAAAGAGAATTTAAAACGTAAACTGAAATAAACGCAAATACGATTAATTTATACCAACAGTTTCAGTATTAAAGTGATGTAAAATTAATTGCTTATCGAAGAAAACAGATAATTTAATACTAAAACGCACTAATACGCAATCTATCTTGTCTATACAATTACAAATTAATAATAAACTGCAACAAGTCTTAATAGGTCATGCTGCATTTTCTACTAAAGTGAAATAAAACCAAAACATGCTAGTTTAGAAATAAATAAACATTTTAAGTCTCACCTGCGTTAGAAAATAAACCGAATTATTTTACATTACGCCAATGTAGTCAAAAAAACAACGACGCTTATTTCAAATCGCGGTCGTTACAAAACTGAATCGCACGAATGAATTGTTGCGTGCTTTTGTAGAAAAGAGAGGGGTGGTCTAAAAACCAGCCATTTTGGTTTATTTTGCTTGGTGTGAAAGTGCCTACTGATTCTTTAATCGGATTTAGTGCGTTTTATTAACAAAAGTAGGAATCCTGATTTTTTGAGTTATGCCGGTTTATTATTGAACGTGCGATATGTATGTATAATTATACAAAAACCTTCTTCTTGAATCACTTTATCTATTAGAGAAAACCGCATTTAAATCCGTTGCGTAGTTTTAAAGATCTAAGATTACATACAGATGGGAGAGGCGACTTTGCCTTATACAATGTAGGGATGATTATGTAATTAACAAGGTACATATTTTGTAATTTTGTAGCAGGTCATGGTCCATGGTACCTAATTAAAGAACAATACTAATGAAAAGTATTTTATTAAATCTGGAAAATAACAACAGCTTTATTCACACTACATTGTTAATCAGTAAAACTAATATCACTATTAAATTAAAAACTATAACATTTTATTTATTTTTGGGCTTGATCTTGGCAACATGGCCTAGGACCAGCTGCCACTTTTCCATCATCAGGTACTGCCATGTCATCATACTCAATATTTTCTAGTTTTAATGTGTCTTCTGTGATTTTAGCCTCTGAAAAAAATATATATTGCTGATGCTTTTTCTCGTACTGGATCACCAGATGTGATTTTACCATCAGGCCTATAAAATTATACCCTGTAGTGGGTGGATAAGGGATGAGTAGATAGAATAGAATAGAAAACTCTATATTGAAACACTACAAACATACAGAAAACTATAACACAAAATCACAACAGAAGTGTAACAATTGGCGGCCTTATCGCTAAAAGCGATCTCTTCCAGACAACTTTGCAGGGAGAGAAATATTGATATTTACATGGGTAGGTTAGGTGGTGAGTTTGTAGTATACAAAAGATTAATGGAAATAATGGATGAGAGATTAAATGGAGTAAATAGTTTATAAGCAGTAATGCTTATAAACTATTTACTTAATCTTTAAATTCCATGCTTAACACTAAGCATGGAATTTAAAGAATGTGATTAGACAAATGCTTAAGGTAAATAATTATTTTTATCTATCTGTTAGTAATTTTTTCCAGGCAAATTACAGTCAAAAAGACTATATTATATAGTTAAGGTAGGTAAATACATAGTGTCTGTCACCAGCATTCCTGAAAAGAATGAAAAATTCTCTTTTTTCGTTGGTAGGGAACATGTTAATTGTTTGAAACCCTATTAATTTTGTCCTTATCATTACATACCAAATACACCTGGTTTAATCTCTCTAGCTTGAATTACTTGTGTTCTCAGTTCTCTTTCGACATCTTCACTGAATTTGACCATCTAAAACAGTAATATTGGTAATATAATTAATTTTTAAGTGAGTTTAGCAGAACTAAAATATTCACTTACAGCTTTTATTGCCTCTTCATCTGCAACATGTTTATTCTTTTTATATTCTTCATTAATCTTCAATCTACCAGCGTTCAGTGCTTTTTCGTCACCTGAGAATATTTTTACTCGAGTTCTATGAAGCTTTTTAAAGCTTTGTAATACCTGAAAAGGCAAATATTTATTGTTTTGCTTAGTTTTGTTATAGTATTTTTTCACATTTATGCTTACCAGTTGGCGCGTGCTGTTCATAATTTTTAGTTTACTTATATAACTGTTGTGATATAAATTTTAAAGCGCAAATTTGTTTTATTGCGACATTGTATCGTTACTATTTTTACATGAGTTTTATAAGCTATGAAGATCCATAGAAAGTTATAATATTCAAGCTTCACTAGACAATGTTTCACTTCCTATAAAGATCAAACATTAATATACTGTTTTTCAATTGAATAAAATCATTAAATAAAAATACGTTTATAATGTGAACGCTTACAATCACAGATCAGTACAATAAAAAAGATATATATAGCGAAATCTCAGAATAAAGACAAAATAAAAAATATAAAAGCAAAGTTCAAAATGACTAATGACATTTGTGGACAGTGACAGTTGAATTTTGAACCATAGATACAAAATATTGAAGTTAGGAAAATATCGATACAGTCTTTGCAAATCGAACACTTCCCGACTAAATTGGGTCGTTGACAAGACAATTTTATTTGTTAAATAATAAAAGTCTCATCTCTAATTAAGAAAAAAAAAAATTGACAATGACATAAAAATAATGTGACACATCACTGAAGTTTACAAAAAGTATAAAATAACAAAAATAAAAATATTTTGAACCAATTTTATAGTGTTTTTAGTTTAGTTTTTGTCTTCTTTTGAATACTAATATTATTGTAAAAGTGATATCCAATATTTACAATATAGCGACGTCCATACAACTTTATAGCATTTTAAAATGTGGTAAAAATAAATGGACAGCTGAAATAAATAAAAATATGAATATAATACTTTTATTGCATGAGCAATGATATGAATAAATTAAAAATTATAATATCATTGTTTTGCCACGTATAACTTTAGAGAAAATGGATCTATCATTAAGTATTCTGCAAGGCATGGCCTTTTTAGTAAGTATTTCACTAATATTTAATGAAAATTACATTGTATTCTGTTCTTACACAATTATTCACTATTTTTCAGGACCTGTTAGCCGTTGGGTTAATTGTACCGCTAGTATCGAGCCATTTGCGTGCTATGGGCGGAAGCCACATACAAGTAGGCCTACTTGGATCAATTTATGCAAGTTTTCAGTTTTTTTCTGGACCATTCATGGTAAGATACGACATTAATAATAAGTATGCTAACTTGGGACAAGTTACAACATAAGTTGTTAATTTTACTGTTGTTTTACCCACATGAATATAATAAATGGCTGGTGCGGCGGCAGTTTCTGCTGAGCGGCTCAAGCGGCGTAAATATGCTAACCTTGATAGCGGTTACATTTTTGAGCCGTTTGGGGTAGAGACTTTGGGTCCTTGGGGTCCGGGAGCTCACCGCATTTTCCAAAATTTATCTGAGCGCTTGGTCGAGGCGACGTGTGACCGAAATGCTGGGGTATATTTGGCCCAACGTATAAGTATTGCCATTCAACGTGGCAATGCTGCCAGCATTCTGGGCACTCTGCCAACTGACAGTGGTTTGGAGCACTTGGATTTTCTGTAGATCGGCTTGTGGCCGATCTGTGGTTAATAAAAGTGTTCTTTACTGCTGTAGTATTGTTAGTTTGTTTTTCTCAATAAAGGCATTTTCCATGTAAAAAAAAAATATAATAAATATTCTCCTCTATGTACATTTGTCTGGAAAAGTTACTGCAAATTGAACTATTTTATATTATCTTACTAATATTATAAATGTGAAAAATTGTATGAATGTCTTGATGGTATGTTTTTTTATTCTTTCACTCCTAAAGAGGTGGACTGATTGAGCTGAAATTTGGTATAGAGATAGGGTAGACCCTGGAATAACACATAGGCTACAGTACAGCAGGTAAAACTGCTGCCCACAGCTAGTTATCATTGTATTACGTTGTTCTGTATATTTTGTGCAAAAAAAAGTTATAATTCATTTATTGTTTGCAATATTTTCAGGGATGTTTGAGTGACATAAAAGGAAGAAAAATTATTCTAACAATATCATTGATTGTATCTAGCATAGCCTATGTATATATGGGAATAACTAATTCTATCTATGTGATATTATTTCTTAGAGCTGTTTTAGGTAAGATACACAATTTAATAATTATTATAAACCTTATAAAACTATATTAATAATTTTTTCTCATTAATAATTATTTTCTTATTATCCTATTTTTCAATTTAATTTTTTTTATTTATGTTTCAAAGAAAGCTTACAGTATAGATACACCAAAACGCTAACTATGACTAGCAATAATACTAATTTATATAAATAACTTCTTGTACTAACTATTACCTAAATATGAAAAAAAAAAAACACTATGTATATTAACCCTTTAACCGCCAGACTTAAAATCACTTGTCGTGCCCCTAGCGCCAGGCAAGTTTTATGAATTATAAATACCTACAATAAAAGTGATGTCTAATATTTATTCTATTTGGGAGAGAAGCATAAAACCAACTGTAAATCATAACTTTATTCACTATTTATCTAATTACGAGTATAGTTTTATAAAATACAGTGTTATGACTTAAAAAATGTAGATTTAAAGTGCAGTCGGAAATATACGGCTCGTCGGAAATATACGACTCTGGCGGTTACGTAACAGAACAGGCTTGTCGGATATATCCGACGGTGGCGGTTAAAGGGTTAATTATGTGTTTGCTTACTGGTACACCTAAATGGTACCTGAACTAAGTTTAAACCCAGAATATCATAAATGATGTAAGATTACCTTGAAAATTTCATGACAAATAAACACAACTTTACCAAAACTTCAACAATTAAAAGTTAAATTGGCTAACTTTGAATCTTAGTCTAACTTTGAAAGAGGTTGTAAAAATGATTTATTGCCTAATTTATTATAATCGTCGTTTATTTATAATTTTTTTTTTATAAGAGCTTTCTATTCTATTCTATAATAAAAAAAGACGGCATAAGTGATCCATGTAATACATTACTAAAACTATTTTTACAACATAATTCAAAGTTAGCCAAGATGACTGTATAAAAATTAAATGTTTTATTGCAGATTTGTATTTACTTATATTTTAATTATTCTTATTTTTCAGGCCTTTTCAAACAAACCCAAATGTTGACAAGGGCAATGGTCCCCGATTATGAAAGTAACAAACAGATGCAAGGGGAAATATATGGTAAAATGATGGCTATATCTGGGGCAGGCATTACCATTGGCCCTGTCTTAGGAGGCCATATTATTGAGGACAACCCTAAACATGGATTTAGATATATAGCAATTATAGTAGGCTTATTATTTCTTATAAATGCAGGTAATATAAAAAATGCTTATATTGCACCCAGCGATTTTATCTGCTGTATTGTAGCCTATGTGTTATTCCATGGAGTTTCACGTTTATAATACAAGTAATATTATATAGGCAAAAGTTTGTGTTTGTTGCTCAGTCACACTTATATGTGTCAATCTTTGGAAAATCCCAGAAGATTATATTTATAATTGTGTCAGTATAATTTAAATGGTTTAAAAATTAATTTTATATTTTATTTTCCAGTCCTGGTTTATGTGATGCCAAACTCCAAAAGAAAAGCGAGAAGAAGAAAGCCTGCTAATAAAGAAACCCCCACACCAACAAATATGTGGCAAATCTTTACTTGCAGTGTAAAGCAATCTGCTACGGAGATTTATAACATCAAATGGTCAATATATGGTGATATTTTTATGTTCAAAGCACTAGTCGGTTTCGCCATGGGGGTTTATTACTCAAATTATTCGACATACTTAAAATCTGAGTACACCTTGACACCAAAACATGTAGGATACATAATTTCATTTCAGGGCATAATAGGTTCTCTGTCAAGCTACTTCATAGGTGCTATAAATAGTTTGTATCAGCATGATAAAGATTACAGTGATAGGAATTTTCATGTGTTTTTGATGTTGACTGCAGCTTTGGTTGGCATGATTGCATCTTTCAATGTGTACCTTTATGTATTCTGGATTATTCCATTGGCCATTGGCAATGCAGTAGGTAGACTGATAACTTTAGAAATGGTATTGAATAGGGGATCCGGTGATCATAGAGGGACTCTTATTGGTGCGTCAAATAGTGTAAGATCTTTGACTGGTGTTGTATCTCCTATGGTAGCAGGTATAATAGGAGAATATGTTGGTATTAGATATATTATTTACGCCTCATTATTATCAACTGTTATCGGTGTTTTATTAAGTTACAGACACAAACATAAAAGACTCAAAGTAGACTAATGTTGTTTTGAATAAATTATTGTTTGTTATATTATTAATTTTGTGTTTTTATTTTGATGTTCAAAGTCAGATGTTTATGAGCAAAAATTAAACAATATTGTGCAACTCTTGAAAACCTGTTTTGGACTTTTTTTATTAGTCTTCCTGTTACTGGTCTTGGGAGTGAGATAAAATTTTTAAAGATATGCTCTCAGTTGCAGATAATGAGGCACCTGTGCATGATGCATGCAAGCATTGTTACATGCATTTAACTCCTAAATTTGTTTATAAATAAAGGGTTAAAAGTTAAAAATATACCTGACAGTGAAGTTTATCTCCCCCAAACGAAAATTCACGATCTGCAATTGCCTACTACAGGCAGTACATAAGTATATTATCATTTATTATGAGGTTATGTTTGCGCAAAGAAACAAAATAAGTTGCTATTTAGTAAAATCTATTATAATCTATATACACAAGTGAATAACAGCAATATCTATAAAAGCAAACTTATCAAGAACTTATTGAAGGTAGGTAGTCATTCCCCTTCTAGCGATTGCACCTGCTTTTTCCTCATTTCCTTGATTAGTTGCTGGATAGCTTCTCGATCCTCTACGCTTTCTGGAGGAAATATTTCACGTTTTGTCTTGGTCACCCATTCTTCGAAGTACTTCGGTTGATTGAAAAAGAAAAATAGGCCCACCGGGAACGACGTGTACATGGCCATACGGCCTACTTCCAGCTTCCAGTTACCCATGTTAGATTTGTGGGCTGTTTTCTAGCTTTAAAATAAATTGTAATTTGTAATGCTCTCTTGAATTACGGATTTTGTGCAAAATTCTTTTTTTTCCAAAAATAATTATTTTTAAACTGTCAAAATAATGAACATTTTGACTTTGACACATCCATGCTTTGACATTGACAGTAATGGACATTAGTGCTTTTTTCATTGTTTTTGCAAAATCTTTAAAACGACACGATAGTGTATTTGCCTGTGTTAGTTGTCTTTAACTCCTATAGTCGGGCCGGCCTAAAAGGCCACATTTGACACATCATCAAAATTCCCTTACAGGGTGATCTAAAAATTTTACTTATTTTTTCTGTAAATAATATATGTCAACACTTAGCTGAACAATAAATAATATGACAATACTTAGCTGAACACTGAACACTATACTTCGGGCCGGCCTAAAAGGCCACATTTGACAGATGTCAGTCAAAGTAAACAAGTGTTGGGACATTATTTGTTTATTTCGATTATAGGATATGAATCGATACGATCTTCAAACACGTTGGAATCGAATACAGTTTTATGAAAACATTCCTAAAGTCTAATTAATTTTAATTCTAATAGGTTTTTTTTGTAAAAATGTAATGGCGTCATGGGCTAGCTTTGCCAGAAACATCTCACGAGTTATAAAAAAACCTGTAATAAAAAAATATGTTTATTCTCTATACATTACACAATTTTATTTTAATTACATTATATTTTACTATAATATAATCACAATATTAACAACATATTTTATTTTAATCGCAATATAGTTATTTATTTATGATCAAATATTCAATCCAAGTTATAATTGCATTCGATTCTACATTTCAAATTTCGATTTCGCGATTTTATTGGGTAGCATCCTTATTGTTTTAAAAACAAAAACTGATTGACGTGACCTTGTATAGAGTGTCCTATTTATTCATCTAATTTTTTTAACCCCCAACGCAAGAAAGGTGGGGTGTTATAAGTTTTACGTGTTTGTTTGTCTGTCTGTTTGTGTATCTGTCTGTGCCATCGTAGCCGAACGGATTAATGAAGTTTGTTTATTTTTTCGTTTATAAGATTAATAATATTACTCGGCAATGTTCTTAGCTATGTGTATAACATATTCTTTATAGTTTAACAATGACTTGAAACAAAAATTGAGTATTTTTTATTTTTAGTTTTTTTTGGTTAAACATAATGCCACAAAAACCGTTGTTTTATATTAGAAATAAAATCTATACCATCGGCTTATCCGAAATTGACACCGACATTTTCCTCGTGGCTCTACATGGTCTCCCAGAGTTGATTAAGTGAAGCAGGGTGGAGCGGCCCCTTTTACCTCCCTTCCTTACTGCCAGAAGGGGTACAAAGGGGGTTTTCCGATCTTAATCAGCTTATTTTGAGCAAACACACATTTGGTGGAAATCCGTCCAAGACGGCTACGGCCGCTACAAAATGACCGATTACTTTTTTAATTACACATTTTGACACCGTTGAGGACTTTATTTTTTTTAATAATGTGTGTGTGTGTGTGTGTGTGTGTGTGTGTGTGTGTGTGTGTGTGTGTGTGTGTGTGTGTGTGTGTGTGTGTGTGTGTGTGTGTGTGTGTGTGTGTGTGTGTGTGTGTGTGTGTGTGTGTGTTTGTTCCTTCTTTACGTTTCTTCTGGTAGAAATTTCAATTGTAGTTTTTGGTAGACTTTTTTATGGTAGAAAAATGCGTGAGCTCCTGATGAAGGACATCGTAATTGTCCGAAACTCAGGATCGAGCCTAGCTCCATTATTTCCGTGAGTTTTTAGTCGTTTTGTTTACATAGTAATATGGATAACTCTCACGTTAGTTTTAAAAAATGCACAGTAGAAAATTCTACTTAGTAGTTTTTGGTAGAATTTTTAATGATAGAAAAATCTACCAAATGGTAGAAAATTAATAGTAGTTTTTGATAGATTTTTTATGGTAAAAATCAACTAATCAACTAAATGATAAAAAAGAATGGTAGATTTTGCTAGAAATTTGAATGGTAGTTTTTGGTAGAAAAATTTAATGGTAGTTTTGGCAGAAATTATGATATAAGAATTTGGTAATAAGTTAAATGGTAGGCAAAATATCTACCAAATGGTAGAAATTTTAATGGTAATGCGTACCTAAATTGTTAATTGTAAATTCGAGTATAGTATTCAGCTAAGTGTTGTCATATTATTTATTGTTCAGCTAAGTGTTGACATATATTATTTACAGAAAAAATAAGTAAAATTTTTAGATCACCCTGTAAGGGAATTTTGATGATGTGTCAAATGTGGCCTTTTAGGCCGGCCCGACTACATATTTCCTGCATTCCAGGACCTGGAATGTCGGAATGCCTAATAAACCTAGTAAGTACCTACGCTAACTTTAAACATAATTTCTGCATCATCTCGCTGACTTGCGTACACGCAGGAGGGAAAATTGCATAGCTATTAGAGAGATTTGCGCGGTGTAAAAGCCTCATTATCCTTACCCAACTCATTGTTATATTATAGCCTCGTCCGGCAGGAAAGCAATCTAAAACAATACAGCAGAACGAAATTTAAATGAGAAAATACTTGTTTTGATTCATTTTTGCGGTTCCTAGTTCCTACGTTCTTGAGAGTTGAGAGGATGCAACTTTGCAGTGCAGTGTTATTTACTTATTACTCGCAATTTGCGTTTTCAAAGCTTCCTAGTTACACAGCAAAATAATTAAAGATAATTAGATATTATTTTAACTTTACCTTATACGAGTAAATATTATTACCTATCGATAAATCTATATTGTAGGTCGTTCCCAAAGACGTTGAACATTTTATTTGCAACGATTTGAAAAGGGACCTAAATAGGTAGTTTTTATTAAAATTAAAGTGTCTGTTGCAAAGTTTACAACAGGTAGGTAGGTAAGATAGGATCTATAGTTGATACTCTAGCAGCCAAGACTCAAGACTAAGGCCATCCAAGTTTTACTAGCTATCGCTCTTTTCTGTCATTGCTAGGCTTTGTGATACGGCATGCTCTGATCATCATAAGTCCTCTAATGATAGCCAAAGTAAAGACGTACTCCCACTATATAGAGTGGGAGTAAAGGTTTAAGTAGATCCTCTACTTAAAAAAAATATCCATCTCCCAAACAATAGGTAATATTAGGTAATTATGTTCTTGTTTTCAGACCACCCTGCAATAGTGATCTTACGGATTACAGATGGACCAATTTCCTAATCCTACAAATGAAGAAGAATATTTCTTGCATGTAATAAATAGATGGTGATCAATAGGTCAGCTTATCCCGTTAATACCCCGGTGACACATGACTTGTGGAGCTCGATACGTTATTACTTGAACCGTTAAGACTCGCGCGGACACATAAAGATGTCCTTTCTAGGAGTAGAATTAATTGATCACTAGTCTAGCCGGCTTTATGGATACCACCGTGTGAGCGGTTCTAAGAAGAGCATGTTGTTTAGAATCTGAAATGTTTCTGCCAGTTTCGATTGTAATTTGTCTACAATGTATGTACGAGTTATTATAAGTTAGCGCCGAGGGCTAGTAGCTTTTACGTCCTATCGCTGGTGTTAAGTGGATAGGTACCCCTTAGGAAGTAAAAATCAATACCTACGACTACGGAAGCCTAAAAAACGTATCAGTGACAGCGGCTAATAGGTAAAAGTAGCAATCAATGTGAGTGGTGAGAAACCGAAATTTTGATTTTTCACATTTAATGATTCAATGTTGTTAGAAATTCATTAGAAAAATGAACTGAGATGGTTGATGATGATGATGAATAAAGGTTCATATTGTATGATGAAATATCAGAAAAAAAATCTCACATAGCAGCAGATTCTAACAGCGTGCTCATCTTATAGCCAAGGCGCAGCTTCGTAAAGCACGCTCGTAAATCGTCATATTAAAAGGCGCTTATTTCAAATCGGCTTACAATCTTACAGCATGTTGCTGTTGCATTCAGTTACATTAAGACATTAGGTACGGCGGTACCGGTACGGGTTACGGACTATGAAATTGTTGCAATCTGGGGAACCTCGAAGGCTCGTTTAGACCTTTATCGCACCTCTGTTACTAATGCCCGGGCTACACGAGGCTAGTTTATTAAATCAGTGGTGGGGGGACGCTACTAGCCTGAAAATAGAACTCCATCCTATTAAAAACTGTCCTGGCTTGTAAACTAGCTTACTAGCTTGCTAGCTTACAAATGAAGCTAGTTTTGTCTACACGAAGCCAGAAGTACTAGCTTGCTAGCTTACTAACACTAGCTTGCTATCCTAGCTTGAAAAACTAGCCTCGTGTAGCCCGTAAAGGCTAAATTACCACATTAGTACTATTAGTAGCCTACCATCTAAGTGGTATTCTGCTCCAAAATTTAGCTCGAAGACAGAAAGTAGGTACTAATTGCCTTTTTTGCACTTATTCAACTCATCAAAATCGCATCAAAATCCGTTGCGTAGTTTTAATGATATAAGCGTACATAGGGACAGACAGACAGAAAGGGAGACTTTGTTTTATACTATGTTATGATGTATCATATAAAGACGAGGGCTCGTGTTAAGGGGGTGTTAATAAATGAAACACTTTAGCTCGATGGTAGTGTTCTTCAACCTCAAATTCCTGTTATAGTTCTTTGGCGAAGGTGTGCTTTAAGCTTCACCGTTGTATATGTATCAGGTTTCGCTTCCGTGTTTCTAATACAATCACAAACATTAAAACAATAATTACCTCGACGGTAAAGGCTGTTTCCGACTCACGCAATAGGTTTCCATCGAGTCGAAAAACTATTGGACTGAGCTTGATTAAAAAAGAAATGCGAACTTTCAAGACAAATTATTGATTGTACATTATAAAAATCTTTTCTAATTTTGCGCACCATTTGCATTATTATGCATGTACGAGTATACTTATTTAAATAAATAAAGGAAAATGTAGCTGATCTATATATATGCACAGTTCAAAAACCGTTGCACGAATTGAGCTATAGAACACATAGGTACATAAGTAGGTAAGTGAGAGCTCGTAGTCTCAAAGCTCACATAATAAACCCACTTCTGTACACTCATGTGCATAAGCGCAATGTTGTGTTTGTATCACACAAATTGTTGTACACACATAACACAGACAGATTGTGTGTATATGTGTACAACCAACAAGGACCAAGCCTTACTACGTATGCTTCATATTTTCAGAAGACAACTCTACTGCCACTCCTTCAGAAGGGTATTTAAATTAAAATTTGCTCTAGCAAGTCATATTAGGACTAATTCTAGAAAACATTTTTTTTTCTAGGGTCGCTGTCTCAAAATCAACGCGGAGGAGTAAACATTATTATATTATGCTTCATTTTTTTTTAAATGGAACGGCTTCTAGTAGTAGTGGCATTGTTTGGTTTCAAGAAATTCATGGAGCGTATCGGCGCGGGCCTGGCGAAGTGGCGATCATTGTAGACGATATGTATGGAGGTTGCACGGTGGTTGTAATAACATGAAATAGTGTAGCTGGAGCATTATTGCCAACTTATCGGTACAGTGAGAGAAGTTGGAACTATACCTGAAGCTACTCGTATTGTTGCACACCGCAGCTGTACCTATATTTAATATGTTCTCAAAATTCCTTCCAAACAAAGGGGATATTGGCTATCGCCCACCCACATGTAAAACACTAGAATCCTAGTGGATGACAATTATCCAATAGGCCCTCAGATTGTCTGTAAGAAATTGAGTTTTATGCGATGAGACTGCCAATTGTTTACCTCTATTATATAGACTGTAATTACGTAGTAATAGTAACAGTATCTATTCTTTTCTGTAATGGTCACTTATTGGCTATAGTAAAATTATGTTTATCTGTTGTAAGAATTAAGTTTGTAAGTAGCGCAATCTATACTATTATATAAAATAGAAAACTGACTGACTCATCATCGCAGGGACAAAATCGCTGGACCGATTGAGCTGAAATTTGGACAGCGTGTTCTTTAGGTAACGTAGGCGAGCAATAAGAAGGGATTTTGCGAAATTCCCACAGGAACGGGAATAAAATGGAAATCTGTAACCGTTGAGTCTATCAAGCTGAAATTTGGTGTAAAGGTAGTTTTACTACCATGGAAAAATTCAAGATAGTTTTCATTTCAAAATTCCTACGGGAACGGGAACAAAATGGAATTTTATAACCGCTAAGCCTATTAATCTGAAATTTTGTATTTTGGTATTTTGACTACCATGAATAGATTCAAGATAGTTTTCATTCCAGAATTCTTACGGGAACGGGAACAAAATGGAAATTTGTAACCGCTAAGCCTATAAATCTGAAATTTGGCATAAAGTTAGTTTGACTACCATGAATGGTTTCAAGATCGTTTTCATTCCAAAATACCTACGGGAACGGGAACAAAATGGAAATCTGTAACCGCTAGGCATATTACGTTTAAATTTAGTTGAAAGGTAGTTTAACTTCCATGAATGTATTCAAGGTAGTTTTTAACCCAAAATGTCACGGGAACGGAAACAATCTATGTATATACTCTATACCAATATATCCAACTGACTCATCATCGCAGGGATAAAACCGCTGGACCGATTGAGCTGAAATTTAAACAGCGTGTTTTTTAGGTAACGTAGGCGAGCAATAAGAAGGGATTTTGCGAAATTCCCACAGGAACGGGAATAAAATGGAAATCTGTAACCGTTGAGTCTATCAAGCTGAAATTTGGTGTAAAGGTAGTTTTACTACCATGGAAAAATTCAAGATAGTTTTCATTTCAAAATTCTTACGGGAACGGGAACAAAATGGAAATTTGTAACCGCTAGGCCTATTAATCTGAAATTTTGTATAAAGGTAGTTTGACTACCATGAATATGTAGATTCAAGACAGTTTTCATTCCAAAATTCTTACGGGAACGGGAACAAAATGGAAATCGGTAACCGCTAGGCCTATTACGAGTGCTTCGGCGTGCCCGTAACCCCAACAAAGGTGTAGAGTAGACAATCTATGTCTATGCCAATATTTAAAAGTGGAAATCTAACTGACATCGCAGGGATAAAACCACTGAACCGATTGACCTAAAATTTGTACAGCGTGTTTTTTTAGGTAACGTAGGCGACCGATAAGAAGGGATTTTGTGAAATTCCCACGGGAACAGGAATAAAATGAAAATCTGTAACCGTTCAGTCTATCAATCTGAAATTTGGTTTAAAGGTAGTTTCATTACCATGAATGGATTCGAGATCGTTTTCATTCCAAAATATCTATGGGAACGGGAACAAAATGGAAATCTGTGACCGCTACGCCTATAACGCTGAAATTTAGTAAAAAGGTAGTTTGACTATCAGGAAAGGGTTCAAATAGTTTTCATTCCAATATTTTTTCCCACGGGAATGTGAATAATATGGAAAATTTTAACCACGTGGCAAATTAAGCTGGTATTTAATGCAAGGCTACCAAGAAAGAATACAAGATAGTTTTCAACCCAAAATTCCCACGGGAACGGGAATAATATGAAAAATGTAACCGCTAACCTGAATAGTTTGAAATTTGGTATAGTAGTAGTTTGACTACCAAGGAACGATATGGATTATTTATTCATCCCAATATTCTTATGTAAATTTGGTATAAAAGTTGTTTGATTCCCAAGCTCAAGTGCATGGTCTCATTCTCGCAACGTACGCTCGATTTGCGCATTGTGGATACTTACCAACCTAACTAACATAATATGTGGGACTACACTAAACTCTGTAGGGTAATCTGACTCATCATTATCATAGTAGAGACAAAATTCCTGAACCTAGAATGATAAAATTTGGAATACCTATCCTATAGGTTCTTTTTAATACCTAAAAATTGAATAAGAAAGGATTTTGCGAGAACCAGGATATTTTTATTATCTTTTTGATGAACTTGATCGCTATTAGCGATAAGACCGCCATTGTAACACATAGCTTTTGTATTGTTTTAGTTTATAAGTTGTTTTTGTACTTTGTCTCTTGTGTTCCAATAAAGGGTTATCTATCTTTATCTATCTATCTAACTTGATAGAGTTGAAATTTGGTATAAAAGTATTTAAGTACCAGGAGAGGATGTAAAATAGTGTTTATCTCAGATATTCCCCTCTTAGAGGGGGAAAAGGGGGCCATTTCTCTCCTATAAAAGTGGGGGTAAATGTTGTATTGAAATTTCTAATACCGCTGGGCCTGAAATTTAGTAGGTACGAGTATAAAGGTAGTTTGTATACCAAAATAGCACATAGGATAGTTTTTATATGTTAGAAATCCCCTTTTTAGAAGGGGAACAGTGGTGAAGTTTGTATGTGTTATCTATATTCGTTAGGCCAATTAAGCTTTTTTTACTTCTACAAAGGTTAGTTTAAGTACCAGGAAGGACACAGAATAGCTTTTATCCGAGAAACCGCCCTTTCAGAGAGGAAACCAGGCATTCAAGAGTTTGTATAAGGAATCAGTATCCGTCGAACTGACGTAGTTTTATTTGGTTTTAACACAGTTTGAGTCCTGGGACAGAGCATAGGATAGTTTTTATCTCTGAAATCTTTTTAGTATCTTCAAACATTGTAAAGACCGCGGCAGTGGCCGATGAAGCGCCAGAAGCTACTATAATATTTTAAGATAGAAATATCATAAATAGGATCACAAGTTGTAAAAAAATGAGACTAAATTCATGTTAAAATGCGAATTTAATGTTCGTGACCATTGTCTATTTCTAGCAATATTTTACTAAATCTGTAGATTTATCATTGAAATATTTATTGCGTAGGTCTTATTATTTCATTTTATTTTTTTATTCATAATGGCACCCGAAGCGAAGCGAGGACGGGCCGCTAGTCGAAGATAATAGGCAACCGATTCGTCGTTTAAATTTTAAGTGCTTTATACTTTAGTACCAACGGATTAGTCACTAAATCTTACAGTCTTACTGTTCCAGTTAGCAATTTCAATTGGTTACTTACTTATACCTAGTCAGGTCATAAGTATTGTCACACAGTAAAAACTTTTCTTTTAGAATGCTGGCCACAAAAAAGTTTATTGAATTCGAATTTCGAATTGTTCATGAAAATAAAAATGTATACTTTTTAGAATTTTACTCATTTTTAAATATGGAGTGGACGCTTAAAGAAGACCGTGTTGCAGTTATTGCGTTGCATCGTTGCGGTTACGCGCCAATTCAAATTTTTGACATACTGAAAAATTTGAATATAACCAAAAGATTCGTTTATCGTACCATCAAACGATACAATGAAGACTCTAGTGTAGATGACAGGTCAAGAAGTGGTCGCCCTCGGTCTGTTAGGACTCCAGCAGTGATAAAAGCTGTGAAGGCGCGAATTCAAAGAAATCCCAAACGTAAGCAGAAACTGTTGGCCCTTCAGATGGGGTTAAGCAGAACCACGGTGAAAAAGGTGTTAAATGAAGACTTAGGGCTTCGGGCATATCGAAGAAAAACAGGACATCGTTTAAATGCTCGTCTAATGGACCTGAGACTGAAGAGATGCAGCGCTTTGTTGAAGCGGTACGCGAGAAAAAAATATCGAGAAATTCTTTTTTCGGATGAAAAAATTTTTACCGTAGAAGAGAGCTACAACAAACAAAATGATAAGGTGTACGCACACAGTAGTGAAGAAGCGAGCAACCGTATTCCGCGTGTCCAACGAGGTCATTTTCCATCCTCGCTCATGGTATGGTTGGGAGTTTCTTATTGGGGCTTAACAGAGGTACATTTTTGTGAGAAAGGTGTAAAAACGAATGCAGTTGTGTATCAAAATACAGTCCTGACGAACCTTGTGGAACCTGTTTCTCATACCATGTTCAATAACAGGCACTGGGTATTCCAACAAGATTCGGCGCCAGCTCATAGAGCGAAGAGCACACAAGACTGGCTGGCGGCGCGTGAAATCGACTTCATCCGGCACGAAGACTGGCCCTCCTCCAGTCCAGATTTGAGTCCGTTAGATTACAAGATATGGCAACACTTGAAGGAAAAGGCGTGCTCAAAGCCTCATCCCAATTTGGAGTCACTCAAGACATCCTTGATTAAGGCAGCAGCCGATATTGACATGGACCTCGTTCGTGCTGCGATAGACGACTGGCCGCGCAGATTGAAGGCCTGTATTCAAAATCACGGAGGTCATTTTGAATAAACTTTATTGTCATAAGAATCTATGTTTTGTTAAGTTCATTTTGGTATATAAATGGTTACATAATAAATAAACTTGTTCCAATAATTTGATATTAAACATATGACAGAATTTATGACCTGACTAGGTATTATGATGGATAGGTACATGAAACAGTACAATAGTCATTAGTCATACAGTGGTCATGGTTCACTGAGTAAGGCTGCGGACGAATTCTTCGGCATACATGCAGCTCCAGCTCTATGGTAGTATCCCACAGGAACACCGTGACTTTTCAGCAGCTATCACCGGCGAACCCATCATCGACATGAGAGACTTAATACTACCCTTCACCCTCCGACGTAGCCTGACGATGCTAAACGCATTTATTCTGGGAAAAGGAAATGGTTCACTGAGTGACCAAACCGATCCATCAACCCATAGAGAAAAAAACCATTATCAATCAAACAAAAATTTCCCGATGTCTAACAAAACGACTGAAGACTGCTTCCTATCGCAAGCCAATCTTAAATCTCCACATTAAAAATTGTACTATAAAAGGACAGAGGCGCCATCATTCAGTTACCAGATATAAGTTGGTACAACCTATCAGATGCCGTGTGGCCTGTGGCCGGAACGTGCGCCGTGCTAATGTGGACCCGGCACGA
Source organism: Hemithea aestivaria (assembly GCA_947507615.1). Taxonomy (NCBI): domain Eukaryota; kingdom Metazoa; phylum Arthropoda; class Insecta; order Lepidoptera; family Geometridae; genus Hemithea; species Hemithea aestivaria. The sequence continues at coordinate 12,218,469 of OX382332.1, read as the reverse complement.
TTCCGATTTGTTATCTCCTCAGCACTGGAAACGTTTTCATACTGTAATGGATCGCATTAAGGAACTGCTGTTTATAGAGCCTTAGCTTAGACCTCTCACTTGGGATAGAAATCTATTTATTTTAGGGCTTACCTATTTATAAGGAGTCATAAGGATGAAGTGGGTTGAAATCAAGTTGTTCGGCTTAAAAGATACATAGTTGAGCTTTGCGTGTAAAACTCCTAGGTGCGTAGTTTACCTTCGCCTGGCCTAAAACGCGCACTACTGACTTTTGACGACAAAGTCACCGAATGGCTTCTGATTTATAGCAGCGCTTAAATAATTTGATCACTAACAATATTAACTATGTATAAAAGCTTAGCGTTGACTGTTGCCAAGGGTACTTAGACTTCCTTTGCAAGAAGTCGACTAGGTGGGACCCGTGACAGTTACTATATTGCCTGAACAGTGATCTCCATACTGCTGCATACATTACTGTGCTTTGGTAGGAGGGCAATGTTGCTAGTAAAGTGCTGGGGGTGAAGGGTCTTAACATCTTATCTATATGACCTTTGAGTTAGAAGCATTGGTGTGCACCAAGAATTTCAATTGTGAAATTCATCATTGAGAAATCCTGGGTGGTCCTGCACTGATTAATATGGGAGTTATCTTGGGCGTTATCTCATATTATCAGGTGAGCGTCTCGCTCGTCTTTTTACTTAAAAAAAACAGAATCCAACTTATTAATAATTTGTTCTTACACTTATGAGAGTATGGTTCTCAATACAATACTTTGCATTACAAAAGATTTATCACAACTTAAATCCAAGGCGAAATGTTTATAAAGTCTTTGTTGTAGTCCCGAGCGAGAGAATCGGCGCTGCGGGGGTCGGTGTTGATTCAAAACGATTTCAATTTGTTCCGTTGCATAATTTGGGAAACCTTTTGATAAAAAGTTTATGGTAATGTTGCATGAATGATGAAGGCTGGTTGGAGATTACAGAACTAAGTCAGTGGGTACAAGAACTTCACGATAATCCGACCTTGATGAATTCCTATCTAACTGGCCTAAAAAGAGCCATCCATCTTACTTTCGTCTCCACGATAGCACCCTTTTCTATCGATGTTACTATTCGGAGAACCACATTGTTAAAATCGAGAAGGGTGCATGTAAAACTAATAAGTATCTTATAGGTACCTAATTATTGGGGGCAACAGTGTCTGATTTCTTCTTCCGCTTTACCAAATACAAGTTCTTTGAGATAATCTCTTACTTATTGCTCAAAATATATCACGTGTTGCAATACCATCACAGAATTAATATAAACAGTGGTGCAGGTTGCAGAAATCTCCAGGAAATGATCAAAGCTTTGTTTCCTTTCCTTTCACTGAGTGCTCCGAGCTATGTTTTGATTTTAACACCTGCTTTGTATCTTTTTCAACGATTACGTGATATACGTATATTATGAAGTAGTGGTTTATTTGGTATCGATAGGATTTCTTAATGTGATTTTTCCGTTGCAGATACCTCAATAGGAATAGGCGCTATAGCCAATAAGCTATAGCGCACTGGTGACTAGGTACCTAGTATATTATATCTATATTACCTACTATTAACTAACAACAAGTGAAATTTAAAAAATACTTTTTAAAAACAAGCTTTAATTATTGTTATCATCTTGCATCATAAAGTAGGTACTCGTCAAGACGAATCAAATGAGCCCAAACTCGATGGGGTTGCGTTGTTGTATGACAGAGTTCCTATGGCCACCTCCCAGCTCCATCATCAGATCAGCTCGATGTCATAAAAATATTGCATTGTCATCCGATTTACACACGCATGCAAATTTTCAGCTCAATTGGAAACCGGGAAGTGGGTCAAATTAAACTTGCAAGATTTGATTACAGACAGACAGACAACAGACAGGTGAAAGTAATATAAAGCTTGTAAAAATAAAAAGTTTTTGAGTCATAGGTACCTACTACGCTAAATATTTATACCAACTACGTAGGCAATAGGCCCATTTTAAAATAACACCTTAAATTTTTAGTTCGTTGAGATTATATTGTTAACAAGGCGTGTCAATATAATATCGGCCTTGCCTATATTGTTAGTCCACAGGATTGTTATAGTCATCGGGTCTATAATGAACCGTGCAATGACAAACTACCCTCTTCTATCACCGCCTACTTACGGTCACAATAATGAGGCTCGGGAACCAGTAGCGGCGCTAGGCGTCAGCGACGTCGGCGACCGCCGACGGCCTCGCGCTTAAGGGGGCCTCGCAATTTTTTTAAATTATTTACTTATTTATTAATTTTTTTTAAACACATGCACGAGTTAAATGAATGCGTGAGTAGTACTTAAGGGCATTCATCAAAACGCATCAAAAGAAGACCTTTTCAAGTAGTTTAATGATAAATCATTCATTACACTACTTGAAAAAGTCTTCTTTTATAGGTAGGACTTCCAATATTTCGGGAAGGCAAAAACCGCGACATACAGTCATTCGAACTATGTAAAGATAGGTACTACTAACTCCATGTTATTATCAGACGCGGACCTAGGGCCCCGCAGTCATGTCATGGGCGTCATGAAAATTAAGTAGCTAAACGTACATCTTTCGCATTCAAAAATACAAAATTTTCTCTGGTTGCGCTCTTACTAGATAGAATATTTAATTTTAACACCGCTCAGAGCGAGTGAACCGCACATTATTCGTACTGGAAATTTCATTATTTTTTATAAATGAGAATATATGTATTTAGTTTTCATGCTACTTGGAGCAAGCTAAACGCTCATCAATCGTACTAAAAATGCAAAAATTTCTCGCTTGTACAATTATTGATAGGTACTTTTATTACCACTTGGAGCAAGCTTAAACGCACATTATTCGTGCTGAAAAATTCAAAATTTTCTCGGCGCTCGCAGCGAGCTGCTTGCGCTTTTATAAATTAGAATATGTATTTAGTTTCCTTGCTACTCGGAGCAAGCTAAACGCTCATCATCCGTATTGAAAAATACAATAATTTCTCGCTTCTACAATTAATGATACTTTTATTACCACCTAGAGCAAGCGTAAACGCACATTATTCGTGCTGAAAAAAATCAAAATTTTCTCAGAGATCGCAGCGAGCTGCTCGCGCTTTTATAAATAACAATATGTATTTAGTTTCCTTGCTACTCGGAGCAAACTAAACGCTCATCGTTCGTACTGAAAAATGCAAGAATTTCTCGCCGCTCGCAGCAAGCTGCTCGCGCTCCTACAAATGATGATACTTTTATTACCACTTGGAGAAAGCTTAAACGCACATTATTCGTGCTGAAAAATTCAAAATTTTTTCGGCGCTCACAGCGAGCTGCTCGCACTTTTATAAATTGGAATATATTATGTATTTACTTTCCTTGCTATTCGGAGAAACTAAACGCTCATCATTCGTACTGAAAATTGCAAGAATTTCTCGCTGCTCGCGCACCTACAAATAATGATACTTTTGTTACCACTCGGGGCGAGATAAACGCACACCTTTCATACTCACTTAGACAGAATTTAAAAAATATATTATCGCTCGGAGTGAAGGGGTAAGGTAAGGCCCGAAGATGAAGTAATTACAAGTGAGTTTATGCCGTTAATTTAATCTAACAAGACGTTTAGTGTAAAAAAAGTGTAAAGAATTCAAAATTGCAAGACTACGCTAAAATGTATCCCTTCTTAGTTTGAAAAAAATTCTAGCCAAAAAAAGAGGGCCTCGTGAACCTAACTTCGCCGACGTCCACGCGTGGTCTAGCGCCGCCACTGTCGGGAACCTAAACATCCGTATCCGGAGTGTATGATTTATTGACTATGTTGCTATTGGGATACTTGGGTACCATTGTGCGTTTTCCTGGAGTAGGAATCAATCCTTAATAGTAATATTGGAAAGTTATATTATCAAATCGAAAATGATATCGATGGTTATTGATAAGTTGTAAAATCGGTTTTGTTTATTTCACAAAATTGATTTAGGATAATATTCTTGATGATGATTTAGGATAATATTCTTGATGAATAAATACCATACTTAATACCAATTAAAAACAGTTAAAATTTTGACAAATATGCATAAAAATGTGCACTTACAAAACAATATATTTACTCTTCATTTGCAATTTGCACATGTTAAAAATACTTTTAATACTCTATCATTATCATGAATTAAACGCTTTTTATTGCTCAAAATGAATTATTAAATTTAGAGTTCAGCCATCTTGACGGACAGTTAGCGCGGGAAACATTTTGACTTTTGACAGTTAATTCATTGACAGTTGACAGTGACGATCAGCTGTGCGCTCAGCTCGCTGTGCAAAATACGTAAACAATAATTATGAAAAAAGTCAAAGTTTTCAATGAAAATTGTGATTTCTTTTAAAAATTTTAGCTTCTTTCTATGTGATTTGTCAATATTGACTTGAATTAAAATCTGTGATAGTAAAATAACAGTAGTTTCTTAAAATATTCTGCAATGAATAACCTCAAAAGTGACTTCATTGACCGAGTCGCGGAATCATGTTTTAATTTGTTTAACAAGCTACCGAAGACTGGAAAACCAACTGAGGATGAGTGGACTGTTCTCTCTTGCATTGTAAAACATGATAAACATTCTAATGATATAGAAGTTGTGTCTTTGGGTACCGGTTCAAAATGCATTGGAGCTACGAAGATGTCCAGTAAAGGAGATATAATGAACGACAGCCATGCAGAGGTATTTGCTAGACGCGGCTTTTTAATTTATCTATATGATAATATTGAGAAAAATCTAAACAATCAACAATCTATATTCACATTTAACAACAATCAGTTCAAATTGAAAGAACAAATCGAGTTTATATTCTATTCGTCGCAAATGCCTTGTGGTGACGCTTCCATAATACCTAAAAGTACAGACAATGATGACGATTTTGGTCACATAGTTCAAACAAATAAGCGTAAAGCTGACAATAGTGATAATAATAGTAAAAAAGTAAAATTAGAAGCAGACATACACCGAACAGGTGCTAAATGCCTACCAGGGTCCCAGCAAGACCCTAAAAGTGAAGGGACAGACTATCATTTACTTGGGCAAGTACGAACCAAACCTGGCCGAGGAGATAAGACATTGTCAGTGTCTTGTAGCGACAAGATAGCTAGATGGATACATTTAGGCATCCAAGGAGGTTTATTACACATGTTATGTGAACCTATTTACATACAACATTATATTTTTGGTGCAGGAGTGCCTTATTCGGAAGAGTCGTTAAAAAGAGCACTCTTAAAAAGAGATAATGGAGAAACTAACCTTAAATTTAAGCCGCAATTTTATCAAACAAGTTTAGAATTCTCTTGTATAAGGAAGGAACAGAAAATAAGGCCAGCTTCTGGGAGTATTATTTGGATTAAATCTGACAAGTTGTAAGTTTGCCTTGAATGTTATTTAATATATTAAACTTAGTTAACTCTAAGGCAGAGAAATTTAAATAAAAAAAATGTGGTGTGAGTCTGAAAAAAACATTTGAAGTTATTTTAGAATGAACTTGTTTATTTTAGAATGCCAGCAAATAGTGATTAGTCTTATTAATTATCATTTATTTAGTAGCAATTTGATGTAGCTTGATTTGTATTTAAAGTTAGAGAGTAGATTTGAAGTATCTACTCATTTGAATCTTATCAAAATTGATGAAACATTTTCAAGTTAAATAAAAGCACTCATTTCACCCTAGCTTATTAAAAGCAAGTTTAATTTTTTTTTAATTCTCTTGTTATATTTTAATTAAATAGTATTATTATTCTTATTTCAGGATTTTAGAAGTAGCAGTTCAAGGCAAGAAGTTAGGAGTGACAAAGAAAAATGCATCTTTTCCAAGTAGCTCTTTATGCATTAGCAAATATAACTTATATAAAAAGTTTCTAAGTATACTGAGTAAACATAATGTTTTAAAACAATCCATTTTAAAGGATGAAGACATTGATTCAATACCTTACAATAAAATGAAAAGAAAATGTGTGAAATATTACGAAGTGTGGTCAAAAGTGAAAGATGATTTTTTTAAATGTTGGACTGTAAAACCTGATATGTGGGACTTTTGTGTGTCATTAAATACTTAATAACTTTTAAAAAGTTTTAGTATTTTTTTTAATTAATTACTATCTGATTTAGAGTGCTTTTCACGAAAGGAGTCCTTTTTGCGGGGCGCCACTATCGCAAATTTTAAAAGTTAACATATCTTTAACTTTTTAACGCCTCATAATTTCTCTTATTTAATTTTTTAATTAAATATGTACATAATTTATCTAACAAATAAAAATTATTTAGAATATGAAGTCCAGTAATTATTGCAAAAAATAATTTTAGTTCCGCAAAATTCCGCGGGACCTCTTTTGTGAAAAGGACTTTAGGACAGATTTTTGGCACTATAAAGTGTGCATCCATGATCCCTAATATTATCTTTCATCAGAAAGAGAATTATAGAAATTTAAGTACTTAGTTTTTTAATCTATTATAATATTATATCAAACTAGGTATAGGTATATATTTGTCTTTTGTGTTTTAAGATTAGATATTTTCAACTTTAGTGGTGAGTTTCTCTATACACGTGACTGGAGCGACGTGCGGGGAGCGACTTTGTTTGATACTGTCATGATTGTAGGTCAAGAAAGTACAATACAATATTTATACTCTTTATTGCAACCAAAAGATAACAAAAAATAAGACTTAAAACTAAACTATATAAAGGCTACAATTTACAATAGGCGGCCTTATCGCTTAGAGCGATCTCTTCCAGGCAACCAGCTTACCGAACTACTTTTAATGACTAATAGCTGCAATGTTCCACACACAACATTGTCACTAATCTCTTCATTATGTGTTAATAGTCATGTTCTCATTAATTAATAGCTGTGGATTGCATTAACGAACTGACGAAATAAAAGGCCTACTCAACGTCTACTTGTCCTGCCCACCTAAGGATTATTTATTTAGTAATCTGGCAAACTTGTCACGCTTGTCTCATTCGGCTAATTGTTTGTTATGTAAAATATTGCAATCGTTTAGATGGAGATGAAGAGTTAAAACAATATGGATATGGTATCTCAGCTCAATTCTAAGAGCAGCATCGCACATGCGTTTAATGCTAGACGCGCTTTAGATGCATATTTTTTTAGTTCAATAGTTCCAAAGAAAAACAGTAGATTTTATACAATCTATACAGGTGCTTAGGTACGTACTCGCTAGATAGGTACTAGAAACGTCTGATGCCCTGAGGTTTTATATGCTACTAGCTATAGGATTTCGCCATGCGGGCAAAGTCGCGAGCATAAGGCTTTGCCCGCATGGCGAAATCCTTTCTTAGCGGAGGTCTACGTCATAAAAACTATCTGTGTCCCAAATTTCAACCCAATCCATCCAGCTGTTTATGCTGTGCGTTGATAGTTCAGTCAGTCACTCTTTCCTTTTATATGTCTAAGATGTAGAGTGTAGGGTAACAGAGTAAGGATGTACTCTAGGGTTCTGTTTTTTTTAACACAATTTTTTTTAAACACAGTACAACAATAAATCCATATCCATATCCATACATATAATAAGAATGGAAATTTCTCCCCATTCATTGTGATCCTTTACTAAGGCGAACTGTGAAAATACGCATATGAACAAAACGACGCGAAAAAGTCGCTTGCGCGATCTAATTCGTAAAACATTTTGTCAATTTTTCCTAGGGAAACGTAAAATAAAATAATAAAATAAATAATAATCATTTATATCGGACACATCGCCCCTAATTTACATCAAAATTTTGAAGTAAAAGTAATAGAATATAAAGTAAATTCAATTCAAAAAAATCAAAAAGCAAAAAGTGCGACAAACTAAAAATACGCCATCTATCGATGTGCCTGTAAACGAAAGTAGACCTTTAGTTTAATTTGGGCTAAATTTGTAAATAGTTTGTGTCACTGGTGAGGTGAAACAACACCACCGATTTGAATAAAATTTTCACTAATACGTTGCAGTTTTCTCTACTTGAAACTTAGTGTTGGTTTTAGTCAAATCGGTTTTTAAATAAAAGAGTTATATCAATCTAAAGATTTACTTATCTTATTATATAAAATCGTTCGTACACTTTCGTGCTATCAACGCACAGCCCAAACGGCTGGACGGATCGAGCTGAAATTTGGACAGCGTATTTTTTGGAAAACTTCATCGTGCAATAAGAAGCGATTTTGCGAAATTCCCCCGGGAACGGGAATTATTCCCGAAAAACGTTTGTATGCAAATCCGTAACCGCTGAACCGATTGAGCTGAAATTTCGTGAAATGATTGTTGGGATTGTGATTAGAAACTTTGAATACTTTTTATGTCAGAAATTTACTTTTAAGGGGGGTAAAGGGGGGGTCGAAGTTTGTATGGGAAATTTAGAACCGCTGATCCTATTGAGCTAAAATTTGGCACAAAGGTAGTTTGAGTTGTAAAAAATGATATGGGATACTTTTTATTCCAGAAATCAACCTCTAAGGCGGGATAAAGGAGGTCAAAGTTTGAATGAAAAATCAGTAACTAATGACCCCATTAAGCTAAAATTTGGTTTAGATATAGCTTGAGCCTCTAAAAAGGATATGGGACAGTTTTTAACCCTGAAATTGGCCTTAGAGTGGAAGTCAAACTTTGTATAGGAAATCAGTAACCGCTAGCCCTATTTGATATGGATGTATGTGGTTAGACTCCAAAAAGGACATTTATTTATTGATTTTGAATAGTTTTTAACGCTCAAAAACATATTTTATAAAGAACACATACAAAATACAAACTCTTTTCCGATGTGCCACTATTTTACCCATTATGAAACTAGATGGCGCTGTTCGTCGTTAAAACTCGCAAGCGATTTGTTGGACATGAGTACCTTTTTAAACGACTTATGAAACCAAACTTTTTTGCTATTATGTAGTATTATTTATTAGTATTATGTTTAGTTGTGCATGCTGTGGCATCCTATAATTGTAGGATCACACAGACTAAAGACATAATAGCCTTAAGACTTTTCATTGTAATGTGTTTCCTGCGTTGGATGTCCTTAACGGGGTGATAACACCTAATTCGAATTCAGAAATGCGTTCTCACACAGTCACACCGCACGAACGGCGCGGCGTGGCGCTAGAGCATCGGACGGCGGCACACAAAACTACTTGCACGCACTATAAGATAGCACAAGCGACTTTATATCGCATTGTGTTGTAATTTCCACAAAAAACTCAATAGATGTCGCTTATTTAAATAAATGAATCTGATAACTAAAATATTTTTTTATTTTTGTTGGTTGGTAAGGTTATTTTATTCATTTAATCAACACAATACTTTCACAAGCTTTTATTATTTTCACCTGTCCGTCTGTCTTATTTTAATCAAATTTTGCATGTTTAATTTTACCCACTTCCCGAAATCCGATTGCGGTGAAATGTTGCATGCATAAATTGGATGACAACGCAATATTATTATGACATCGAACTGATCTGATGATGAAGCTGGAAGGTGGCCACAGAACTCCGTAATTAAATGATGCAACCCTATCAAGTTTGGGCTCATTTGAATCGTCTTGTCGAGTACTTTGATGCTGAATGGTAATAATTATAAAATGCTCTATTTATACTCACTTGTTTTATAAACAAATATTTAACAATGGGAAAAGGTGGAACGGCGTTTAGTAATTAGTAATTTTATTTTTCACGATTGTTATAGAAACCATATTTTACTTCGCTGAAGAGTCTAAACATCTTATGACTCTCAAGTAGGAAGCGTTGGCGCAGTGCACCCAGTTTTTTTCCTTTGTTAAATCGAGGGTAACACTGTACTAATTATGGATATCGTTATCTTTTACCATTAGGACAGCGTCTTGCTCATTTTCTTACTTCATTGTAAAAAAAAATATTTTACATAAAGCTTCAAGTATGACCCCGTCCGGCAGAAATCATGAAACTTGGCATACGTTTAGCTTTACCGTTCCTAAGAAGATATTTTAGTAGAAACACCTCTACGACAATTCCACCCCCCCCCCCTTTAAATCTATATAAAATCTACTACTACTTAAAACTATGAGAGCTAAAATAAAATGTCAATTATTCTACATAAAATTTATTTATTAACTTCAAACAATAATTCATTTCTTTCTTTTATATTTCCTAAAATCTATATATATAAAAGAAAGTTGTGTTAGTTAGACTATTTATAACTCGAGAACGGCCGAACAGATTTGGATGAAAATTGGTGGGGAGGTAGCTTAGGACCGGGGGCGTGCTATAGGATACTATTTATCCCGATTGGTATGATTTGAAGAAAATTTTAACTAAAAATAGTTCTGAATGAAAAACAAATGACTGTTGGCGAAATTTGACAGCTGATTGTCATTTTGACGTGTATTTTTTTTTTCAAAATTTGACGTAAATGATATAAGTTGGTCGGTGACTTGGTTTGTAACTTTTTGAATGTGAATTAAATTTGAATGGTAGAATTTGATGGAAATTTAACTGGTAGAAATTTAAGAGTTCAAAAATGGTAGAAATTTTAATCTAAGAAACCATAGATCATCAAAATCGGTCCAGGCGTTCTTGAGTTATGAGTATTCAAACATTTACGAAGTACCAGGACACCAGAAACATGTAGGAGATGTTTGACAAATTTATTTGTATTATAAACTACTTGCTGCCAGTATAACAAAACGTCATAAAAACAATGACAATTATAAATTATTGAAGTTTAACGTTTGATTTGTTTTGGTTGGAAAATATTAAAATAAATTTGCAGATAGTTCAGAAAAATTGGATTAATTATGCCGCGACCAAGACAATCGAATCTTTACCGACAAAGCCGAAATGCGACTAGGATTCGGAACATTGCGAATGAAAGGACAGATGAAGAACAAGAAATTGCACGTGAAGAGAGCCGTATTAGTATATCTCGGCTGCGTACTTATCAATCACAAGAGCTAATAGAGGCAGCCCGTGAAACGGCACGCTTGGCAATGCGAAATCATCGAGCAAATCTCAGAGTTGAACGGTTAGATAATGTAAGACACAAGAAGAAATGTATCAAGTCCTGATTTGAATCGAGCAGCGTTTCGATACATTGCATCACTGATTACTGCCTGCATACTAGCGTTCAAATTGGGCCAATGGACATTCTTTGCGAGTATTGTGACGCATTGAAGTTTTCCGGAGAAACGCACGGATTATCATGATTGTTGGTGAAAACTTGGAAAGAAGAGATATTGTGCTGTCACGTCGCGATAATGGGCAACTGAAAAAAATATCAGAAACACATCGTTCATATGACACGTTGCAATACCCGCTGATGTTTTGGAAAGGAGAAGATGGATATTATTTCCATATCAAAATGAAAAATCCATTGAATGGAGAATATCACTATCATAGTTCGGAAAGCAATTGGCTATTAAGTGAGGTAGTCACACAGCCCACTCTTTGGCTTTAGTATTGTTAAATCTAGCGTAGGTACTATAGTCTCTAAGCATTGTAGATGTAAAATATTGATACAATAAATATATAAGGCATCGCCTTGCAGTTTGTATCACCCACTACCCCACTTTTTTTTTATGTGATGAATTAGAAGACGAGCAAGACGTCTCCTGATGTTAAGAGATAACGCTGCCCATAATCAGTACAGTGCTACCAAGAATTTTACAATGATGTGAAATTCCAGGAACACTGCACCAACGCTTCTTACTCAAGAGTCATAAGATGTTAAGATTCTTTCTGAGGGCTCTGTAGCTAGTGAAATTACTGGGCTAAAGAATCTTAACATCTTATGACTCTTGAGTAAGAAGCGTTGGTGCAGTGTTCCTGGAATTTCACATCATTGTAAAATTCTTGGTAGCACTGTACTGATTATGGGCAGCGTTATCTCTTAACATCAGGAGACGTCTTGCTCGTCTTCTACTTCATCACATAAAAAAAAAGTGGGGTAGTGGGTGATACAAACTGCAAGGCGATGCCTTATATATTTATTGTATCAATATTTTACATCTACAATGCTTAGAGACTATAGTACCTACGCTAGATTTAACAATACTAAAGCCAAAGAGTGGGCTGTGTGACTACCTCACTTAATAGCCAATTGCTTTCCGAACTATGATAGTGATATTCTCCATTCAATGGATTTTTCATTTTGATATGGAAATAATATCCATCTTCTCCTTTCCAAAACATCAGCGGGTATTGCAACGTGTCATATGAACGATGTGTTTCTGATATTTTTTTCAGTTGCCCATTATCGCGACGTGACAGCACAATATCTCTTCTTTCCAAGTTTTCACCAACAATCATGATAATCCGTGCGTTTCTCCGGAAAACTTCAATGCGTCACAATACTCGCAAAGAATGTCCATTGGCCCAATTTGAACGCTAGTATGCAGGCAGTAATCAGTGATGCAATGTATCGAAACGCTGCTCGATTCAAATCAGGACTTGATACATTTCTTCTTGTGTCTTACATTATCTAACCGTTCAACTCTGAGATTTGCTCGATGATTTCGCATTGCCAAGCGTGCCGTTTCACGGGCTGCCTCTATTAGCTCTTGTGATTGATAAGTACGCAGCCGAGATATACTAATACGGCTCTCTTCACGTGCAATTTCTTGTTCTTCATCTGTCCTTTCATTCGCAATGTTCCGAATCCTAGTCGCATTTCGGCTTTGTCGGTAAAGATTCGATTGTCTTGGTCGCGGCATAATTAATCCAATTTTTCTGAACTATCTGCAAATTTATTTTAATATTTTCCAACCAAAACAAATCAAACGTTAAACTTCAATAATTTATAATTGTCATTGTTTTTATGACGTTTTGTTATACTGGCAGCAAGTAGTTTATAATACAAATAAATTTGTCAAACATCTCCTACATGTTTCTGGTGTCCTGGTACTTCGTAAAAGTTTGAATACTCATAACTCAAGAACGCCTGGACCGATTTTGATGATCTATGGTTTCTTAGATTAAAATTTCTATCATTTTTGAACTCTTAAATTTCTACCAGTTAAATTTCCATCAAATTCTACCATTCAAATTTAATTCACATTCAAAAAGTTACAAACCAAGTCACCGACCTCCTTATGTCATTTACGTCAAATTTTGAAAAAAAAATACACGTCAAAATGACAATCAGCTGTCAAATTTCGCCAACAGTCATTTGTTTTTCATTCATAACTATTTTTAGTTAAAATTTTCTTCAAATCATACCAATCGGGATAAAAAGTACCCTATAGCACGCCCCCGGTCCTAAGCTACCTCCCCACCAATTTTCATCCAAATCTGTTCGGCCGTTCTCGAGTTATAAATAGTCTAACTAACACAACTTTCTTTTATATATATAGATTGTCAGGACTTATAGTTTCAAAAAGAATCCAAAAACAAATAAATCATATTTTTGAAACTATAAGTCCTGGCAATATACTATAAAGGACAATATTGTATATACAATATTGTATGTATATCTTTATTATAGCTCTCATAGTTTTCAAGAAAAACTCAAAAAACAAAAAAAAAGGGGCATAAAAGTGGGGGGGGAGGTGAAAACATTGTCGTAAGGGGTGTTTCTATTAAAATTTCTTCTAATGAACGGTAAAGCTATACGCATGCCAAGTTTCATGCTTTCTGCCGCTCGGGGCCATACTTCCATACAAAATCGAGCTAAGGAGCCGCACTAAAATATTTGACCAAAAAATTGGTTATTTATTATACGTTTTCTAGTTTCTTTTTTCTGCAAATATAATTTACACGATATAATCATAGTAACGGATAAAACAAAAATGTAAATATTATAATAGGTAGGTATAAATATTTTTTTAACCAGGGTCTCGCATCATCTGCTTCCATAATATAATAATACTAGCTGCGCTCAGCGGTATACAATTTTTTCCCAAATAACAAAAATAGAGTATACGTCCCTTTCCAAAAAAAAAAAACCAAATTCGGACTATGTGCTCTGTAAAAAACAGGTCTACGCATCGACTTGTAAACGCCCTACATTTTGTTCTTGGTTAAAAATACAAACTTATAATAAAAACAAATAAAGCAAAAATTACATCTCTTATCGAGATTTGAACCCAGACATGCAGTTTGCGTTTCCACCAGTAAACCAATGTGGCTACCGTAGCATCTAACCGAGCGTCTAAATAAACTAATCTGTTATTGCCAAGCATACAGTTATACCAATTTTTTATAGATATTACAGAAGTATTATTTACACGATTATTCTATAGTGAAAAAATATTAAAAATAGGCAAACGTAAAACTAAACTATGACCTATCAGAAACACAAGTTATAAGCATTGAAATATGGAAAAATGTCGACAAGAGTATTCTAAACTCAAACTCAAAACTCAACTCTACATTTTGTTCTTGGTTAAAAATACAAACTTATAATAAAAATAAATAAAGCAAAAATTACATCTCATGGCGAGATTTGAACCCAGACATACAGTTTGCGTTTCCACCAGTAAACCAATGTGGCTATCATAACATCTTACCAAGTGTCTAAATAAACTAATCTGTTATTGCCAAGCATACAGTTATACCATTTTTTTTATAGATATTACAGAAGTATTATTTACACGATTATTTTATAGTGAAAAAATGTTAAAAATATGCAAACGTAAAACTAAACTATGACCTATCAGAAACACAAGATATAAGCATTGAAATATGGAAAAATGTCGACGAGAGTATTGAAACTCAAAGCGCGACACGTCTGTTCAGCAAGAGGCCTCAGCCGGGTGTGTCTGTACACGGGCTTCACGCACACATGCAAACAATTTTTTCCGCAAATAACAAAAATGGAGTTTATGCAAAATTGTCTTATTTTATTTAAAAAATGGCACGAAGCAAATATAGTTAATTACATAAAGTATCATTTGGCAAAAAATCTGATCGATTTAGTAACATCTTCATACATTATTTAACCATGAAAACATTTTTTAGAGGTATTTTCATTATTTTTTTCTATCGAGCGAAAATAATGGAATTGTGTTATGAGCACCAACCGAAAATAAAGTATATCCTGTAGATATACATTTTTTTTTTTTATTCACCATGTTGCATTGTATCGAATGCAATAAGGCCTACAAAACTTACGTATTGAGTGTTATCACCCCGTTAAATAAATAAATTATGCCAAAGGGCGGTCAACAATCCATGTCGTTATTCCTGAATCCTAGAGTTTTACAGACTGCGAGTCAAAAATTTAACACTTAATAATTACTATAAAATTAATGTAACTTTAAAATACCTGATATCAATTATTTTATTACATACCATATACCATATTTGTTGAATAATTTTATAAATAACTAGCTGACCCGGCAAACGTTGTTTTGCCATATAAATAATTAATAGGAATGATTAAAAGTTAATATGAGAGTTACACTGAGATAGCAAAATAATAATTGTTTTATTATAAATATATAATTTTATTATAAATCCGATTCTCACAGATACCGGATAAGCACAAAAAATTTCATCAAAATCGGTCAAGCCGTTTCGGAGGAGTATGGCAACGAAAACTGTGACACGAGAATTTTATATATTAGATATATTATATATATTCACTTTAAAGTTCCATCACATAATCAGAAAAATCATTGTCCTTAATTTTATGTTGAGTTTGTCTAATTGAATTATTATTATTTTATTAACTTTATGTGAGTAAATTCGTTTGCATGCCTTATTTTAATAAAAGTCTTCGGAAGTTCTAAAGTTATTTTTTTTGTTGAGGTGGTTTTTAGGGTTCCGTAGCCAAATGGCAAAAACGGAACCCTTATGGATTCGTCATGTCTGTCCGTCCGTCCATCCGTCCATGTGTCACAGCCACTTTTTTCCGAAACTATTAGAACTATACGATTGAAACTTGGTAAGTAGATGTATTCAGTGAACCGCATTAAGTTTTTCACACAAAAATAGAAAAAAAATATTTTTTGGGCTCCCCATAGAACTAAAACTCATTTTATTCATCAAACCCATACGTTTTAGGTATCTACGGATTACGGATAGGTCTTCAATTATTGAGGTTTCTAATATCATTTTTTATTATTTTAAACGGTTTTATTTAGCTCACTCCGTTTGTTTTATTATTTTTTATTCTTGGGTCAAATTTAGTAAAAAAAAAATCGCAAATTTGATAACCAATTTTTTTAATCTCATCAATATGGGTATCAAATGAATGGGGTTGACATGTTGAATACAGTGTACTAAAAAGCTGAAAAATAAAATCGTGAGGCACGTTAAATATCTAAATTCTAAATCCCTAATATGAACATTTAAACTGAAAATTGTAGAAAATAAAATTGTTCTTTACTTTTTGTGATTTTGTTGTTAATTGGAGACTCTTAAAAGGCCTGGAATAGCTTTTATTACAGAAACCAAGCTTAAAGGGAGAAAGGGGATCGGTGTTTTTATGGGAAATTAGTACCCGCAGCTCTAATTTTGCAGAAATTCGAAATAGATACAGCTTGAGCCAAAAGAAAGGACATAATTGAGATAGTCCCTTAGTCTTAGTTCCTTAAGTCAACAATGCATATAGGTGAAAGGGCCTTTCACCTTCCCTCACTTTTAAGGTCAGAGTTTTATGGGCATACCTACAGGAACCACGGAATCGATTTGAGTCTCGGGAATGATAGTATGAGGCATGAGGAACCGATTTAGCTTAAATTCCCAATATAGATAGTTAAAAGGAAAACAAATAGTTTTATGGAATAAGGAATTCTGGAAAAAGGAATCAATAGCCGCTAAATTGATTTAGCTGTAATTTTGTATTAAAATATTTTGAATTCCAGGAAAGTAACACAGGATTGTTTCCTGTGGTAGCGAAAAAAAACTGCATAGAAATACTTGGCTCGATTTTCTTCGCTATCCAGAGCGGGAGGAAATATAACTATGTATACTAATTCAACGCCGCGGGGATGGAAATCAAATCAATTTCGAAATAGCTGCAACAAAATGAAATTTAGAACCGTTGACTCTATCTATTACGCTAAAATTTGATACAACCTTTAGTTTGAGTCATAAAAAATGATACGAGACACTTTTTATCCCAGAAATCAACTTTTAAGGGGAGGAAAGGGGGGGGTGCAGTTTGTGTAGGAAATCGGTAGCCGCTTCTTCGTTTTAGCTAAAATTTGGTCAACGTATTCTTAATATAACGTAGGCGACCAATAAGGAGGGATTTTGTGAAATTCCCAGGAGAACGGGAATTATTTCCGAAAAACGTTTGCATGGAAAGTTATTGAATAGTTTTTATGTCAGAAATTAACTATTAAGGAGAATCAGTATTACAGGCAGGAGGAAGGAGAGTCAGAGTTTTAATGGGAATTCAGGAATCACAGAATTGATTTGAGTCGTGAGAAAGATAGTGTGAGAAATTGGTAACCAATAATTATAATTTAACTTAGGTTTAGGTACATTACAGTAGAGATAAGTTTAAGGGTTACCGGGAAAGGACCACAAATAGTTCTAATTCCTGAAAAGAGGCGTGAAAATTTGTGAAGACAATCAACAACCGTTAAACTGAGATAGTTTGACCTCCGGGAAAGGACACAGGACTGGTTCCTGCGATAGCAAAACAAAACTTCATAGATATACCCAGTCCGATATTATTCACTACCCACTGGGTTAAAACTATTTTACGCTCACAAAATCGCGGAGATGGAAATACAATCCTAAATGGCAGCACCAAACTTTCGCTTTATTGACTGTCACGCGCAACTAAGTGCGCGCGGGTCAGCTAGTAATTAAAAAGTTAGTTAGGTTTAGTTTATTTTTATTATTATTATCATGTCGCTCTTAAACACGGGCTAAGCCCGGGCCTATTTATAGGCGTACACGGAGACAAAAAAGTCCAACGCGCAGAGGCCCTTTTGAGCTTTTTTTTAATTTTTTTAATATATATAATTTTTTTTATATATTAGTTATTTTTCAATTTTTAATTTTCATGTGGTGTTACAATAAAGTAGGTATTAATAAATAAACAATAGGCGACAGCGTGTTCCCTTTTTACGATTTATTACCTACTTACACGTTACCTACCTAAGTACAATAATATTATTCCACAAAACACAAAGGTGATTCTGGAATCCTTTAACAAAAACTTTCACAAATTTTATTTAATTCTTTTGAAAACATAATTTTTGACAGCAATAATAAAATTTCCCTTTGATTCGACACCACGATCATAACTAATATTCGAGATAAATCTCAAATCAAAGGGATAACCTTTGGTCCGAACCAGCTTTTATTATAAATCACACCTACGCACCAGTTAGGTCCCAAATTCAAAGGACCACCGGTAAACAATGACCACCGAACTTAAATACCGAAGCACACGCTTAAACGTGCTTTGGAACCTTGTCGCACCGATAAACCTAAACCTTCCTTTCAATTGAATGAAGGGGTTTTTATAACGTATATTGCGACATGGTATCACAGCGTCCACTGTCCACTATATTTTTTTGGTCTCCCGTCGATTCCTTAAGAACAGTATCGTTTGGATAAGAGCATTACAGTTAAGTAAAACAAATGTGTATCCATCAAACGCCTACTCATACATACTCGGAACGGATTATTGAATTATTGATTAAGGATATCAAAGTTTATTGAAGTTTACATAACAGAATTATAATGAAACATGAGTGGAACCTGGAACCCCCAGTTAAAGAGGAACATACAATCTATTATGACATGTGTCCTGTTTATTGAAGATTTTATGCTGATTATCCAGACTTACTCAATCCGCGATCGCGTGTGGCAAACGCTAAAAAATAAATTCTACTGAGAGCACCCTGTTGTAAATTGGACATAAACCAATATTCAAGACAAAAGTAGGGGTATACCAAATTTGAAAATAACACTCAAATACGAAACTTAGTCATTCGGTAAAACCAATGTTCATTAAGGAGTTAGGCAAGGGTACCCTTATCCAGTCCGTCCACTACTCCAGCAGTGGACGGACAGAGAGCACGGGTCCTTGACCTTCCGGCTCGTGCAGGTGCTTTCCGGGCACGGATGCTTCGGAAAGTACCTGCACCACGTAGCCGACAGGGAACCGACCCCTGCTTGCCACCACTGTGGTAGCGACGTGGATACGGCGCAGCATACACTGGAGGAGTGCCCAGCTTGGGTCAGTGAGCGCCGTACCCTCGTCGCTGTTATGGGGGGCGAACTCTCGCTGGCAACCATAGTAAGAGCCATGGTTGCGAGCGAGGAGTCGTGGCAGGCCGCGGTTTCGTTCTGCGAGAGTGTCATCTCGCAGAAGGAGATCGCGGAACGCGAACGGGAGGTCACCACCGACCTCCCGATGCGTGCCCGGAGAAGGGGGCGTTGGAGGCGTATCTTCCACGCCCTTCTCCAGCCCCCATAACCTGGGTCTAGGCGGCGAGTACGGGGGTATTCGTCGCCGCAAGAACAGACCCACGAGGTGGCGCGCGCGGTGATTCCGCGCGCCCCTTGAGAGGGTGGGGTGAAACTCCTCATCACCCCACCGCGGAGGGGTCCTCCTGTCAGTGAGGACCAAACGCCGTCGGGGCCGCGGATGAGTGCTTCGGCGTACCCGTTGCCCCGGCATTATGGCGTCCCGCAGGAACACCCCAGGTTTTTTAGTGGGTATCCCCGCCGCTCCCATCTCTGGCGGGGGAGTCCCTCATACCGCCCCGCGCCCCCCGGCGTGGGGTGATGATGCGTAACGCATTTTTCCTGGGTCAAAAAAAAAAAGGGTACCCTTATCGAAATACCTACCCATTCATACCAGTATCTTATCAACTGTTAAAACCTCTTCACAAAGCCCAAACAAACCAGCATTAAGTCCATTAAAGGCAACTTGTGAATTGATCCAGACAATTTTATTTGCATTCGCTCACCTACTTTAGGTGTTAATTAATTCCAGCCCGTTAACCCAGTGTTTGGCCTGGCGTGGCGCTGAGATAAGGTTGCAGACGAGTGTGAAAAAGTTAGATGCCACTCTCGAATGCAATGTTAATAGGCACCTACAGTAAGTACTCGAGTAATAAGTTTTCCCGATCAGCATATCAGCAGAGCTGGTCTTATACGTTTCATGTAAGGTCCTATTTTATCTTCGTCGGCTACTAGTGATTGTCACCAGTTATTGAAGTTAGCCTACCTCTGGTACCGTACAAGTGGACGCGGATGAGTGCTTCGGCGTACGGCGTACCCGTTGCCCCGGCACTATGGCGTTCCGCAGGATTTTAGTGAGTAGTGGGTAGGTATCCCCGCCGCTTCCGTCGGGGTGATGCGTGACGTATTTTTCCTTGGTCAAAAAAATAGTACCGTATAAATAGAGGTACAATAAGGTGCTCTCTACTGAACTTGGTTTCAGTTTTGATTTTATTTCGCTGCGTCTGGCTTTTCTTAATATCTGTACTTACAAGGTACCTAAAAGTAAGCAGTATTGAACCGCTTGTCCAACAGTCGAGCGGAACGGTGAGGAGTGATTAACATCCAATCTCGTGAAGTGTTGATAAGACAGGACATGACGTGGAGGGCTGTAGAAAGTGAACCTTGCCGGTCGGTGTTAACTTTCAGTACATTTTGGAGACTGGCGTTCAGCGTTAACTATACTGACAAAAGGGCATTTAGCCCTTAAGATCTTGCGTTGTCTGAATAAGACCCCACTTGTTTTTTCGTGCAAAAGCACAGATAAAAGAATACTAGGCGAGAGTGACGAGAGTAATGTTGGATGTGTATGTTAATGGAGAATAAACTGATGAACCAATATTATTGAGCTGAGATTCATATAAATTTTTATATTATTTACAAAATCAGCGAATGCCTTGAAAAAACAAGTCATAACATATATCAACGTGCAAAGCAATTAGGCATTGCTGGTTAAAAATGAGACCTGAAAGTCTAGGATCAAATTTAACGTTTTTACTCGTATCATTAGCATGATAAAACGCATTGATGCTATGAATTCAGTGATCAGCCATTTCGCTAGTCCTTCCTTCTTTGGCTGGTTTTTCTAATTAAACTCGTATCTTAAAGTATCTTGAGGTTTCCCATTTGACTACATTTTGACACCTTGCAAGTGCTTTATAATATAAGTAGGCAATGCTCGCGGCTTTGCACGCGATAAATCCTTTCTAAGCGGAGGTCTAGGTTATAAAAACTATGTATCTGTGTTCCAAATTTCAACCCAATCCGTTTAGCGGTTTTGCGCTGTGCGTTGATAGATCAGTCAGGCAATAAGTGGTCTCTTTCCTTTTACGAGTATGTATTAAGATAAATGAATGTGTTCATTAACTTTCTTTACACATTTTAATTTCGCACTTAAAAACATACTTAAGACTTTAAACTGCTGACCGGTCCTGTTCTGCTTCAGTAGTCAATCCTGACTCTTATCCTATAGCAGGCGCCGCTTTGTCATTATTTCGACAATCGGATCGATCCGTCCAGCCCGTTCCGTGTTCACCCACTTTCTACCGGAAGGCAATTAAAAATAATTTGCATTTCTCTTTGTGCGCCTGTCAATATTCTTGGGCGAATTTGCCATGTCGTGTTGAAACGAGAGCGCGATGCGTCCGATTCCACCAATTAGTTGGTCGACTTGCCGTCTGCGAGATTGAGTCTTCATGTTCCGATATTTGCTAAGAAAATGACTAAATGGCTACTTGTCCTTTAGGTGAGCCTATATTGTCTGCAGTTTGAACTCTGAAACTTACAATTTTTTGCAAGTCTATTTTTACAAGGTTATATAATTTAAGACTCTACCGCACTCCTTCCATTTTCAATAGGTAGGTACCCACCTACCTACTTAACTTTTCTAGTTACAGAAATGCTTCTGTGCTAAATAACAACTAATATGTCTCAAATAGTTCTTGGCATCCTTATGAAGACAAGTCAATAAGGTTATCTACCTTAAAATCAATTAGAAGTAAAGCGTGCAAATTATGACCGCAATAATCCGCATTAAAAGCTAATGTCGATCATAATAGAACAAATTCAACGGTTCAACAGCTAAGAGGATTAAATAGTCAACCGTTATATTAATTGATTTAGTTCGCATGGTGCTCTCAATTAGGCTCTTAAATGAGTTTTTTGCGACCCCAAATGAAATGCCAACATTGAATTTAATCCACGACGAGGTTAAAGGCCACAACATGATTAAGCTACCAGTTAATAGCTTTAGTTTTTTGGTCAGTCCGATATTTAAGTGCAAAAAAGTTGGGAGAAATTTTCCATTTCAAAATGACAGGTCCTACTTTTTATGGTGAAATTGAAATATTAAAGAAAGAAATGATGAGATACCTAGTGATAAAGTCGTAGGTACATGTAGCTTGCTTGTCTGAGGTTTCTAAATGAATGTGTGCAAATATTGCAAATGGCGTTAGTATCAAGGTGCTAGTCAGTCTGAAAGCGGCTCCGTATGCTCGATCATTATTTCTATTTTGGCCACATTTATTACGACCATAGACAGCATTTACAGTTAACGCGTTGTTATTTATTATAACCTTTATGCGAGGCCGTGTAATTGTCGGTTCCCTGCAAATCGCGGTAAGCTATTCCGTTTATTTGAAGGCGCTTGGCTTGAGGTTAGGTTCATAAGTTTACGCGATGCCCGCCGCGACAGTACAATGGCTGCGTTTGAAGATAAATCCAACGAATTAGGGAAATAATAGAAGTCGAACACAGCTCAAAAAGTGATTCAACGCAAAGTACAACTATATGGGCGGGGCGTAAAAAGTACAACTCACCCGCCGCTCAGTCACACAACGCGCTCAGCGACAGATGCACGCATCGTTTGATTTTTAAAAATATCCAAAATAATATAGTTAACGGACAAAAATGACCTCTTGTGTGGTAAATTGGTGTAAAAATGGAAAGAAGGCAGTAAAAAGCAGGAAAAACTTATCACAGCTAACAAATATTATTTTAAACCAAATTATATAATTTCGATTTTAGTTGACATAAAATACATAAAAATATAGGGTAAACTAGGCATGGCTGAAACAATTTTATTTTTGTCGTTCATTGCATTCGCATTCGATTAGGTAACGTTATATTTATTTTGTTTACTAGCTAAACCCACGGCTTCACCCCCGCTACAAAAATGTTATTTTTGTACAATAAATAAGAGCATTTGTTTTTGAATTAAATCAATAATGACTTTTATAAAAGTCTGAAGAAAGAAAGAAAAAACCTCTAAAGTGAAGAATTCACCTGACCCGGCCCCCCCGGCTCGGCCTGATTCGACCTGATTCTGGCATCGCGCTTTTATCACCGCACGAGCCGACACCGATCGAAAGCCCAGGTTTATACGACTAATGTCCAATTATGAAAAATGACAAATATTATAGACGTTCAATCATACAAATGCCTATTCGGAAAATAGTTCACTCATAAAAATGTCAAATCGTAAAAAGGTCCAATTTGAAAATTGTCCATTCTAAAACGTCCATTCGTAAAAATGTCCAATAAAGTTTCATTTTATCCGTGGTTCTATCAATAGCTAATCCCGTAGTCCTATAAAAAGTGTCACGTAGTGAACAATCTCTATTTCCAATGCAATGACAGCTGTCAAACTTGAAATGTCAATATCTCGAAAAATACTCGTCTTAGGCTGATGCTGTCATAGAAGAAATTAAAGGTCTTGGAGAGATCTTCATTTCAGATGACAGCTGTCAAACTTGAAACGTCAATATCTCGGAAAATATTCGTCTTAGGCTGATGCTGTCATAGAAGAAATTAAAGGTCTTGGAGAGATTGTCATTTCAGATGACAGCTGTCAAACTTAAAATGTCAATATCTCGGAAAATACTCGTCTTAGGCTGATGCTGTCATAGAAGAAATTAAAGGTCTTGGAGAGATCTTCATTTCAGATGACAGCTGTCAAACTTGAAACGTCAATATCTCGGAAAATACTCGTCTTAGGCTGATGCTGTCATAGAAGAAATTAAAGGTCTTGGAGAGATCTTCATTTCAGATGACAGCTGTCAAACTTGAAACGTCAATATCTCGGAAAATATTCGTCTTAGGCTGATGCTATCATAGAAGAAATTAAAGGTCTTGGAGAGATTGTCATTTCAGATGACAGCTGTCAAACTTAAAATGTCAATATCTCGGAAAATACTCGTCTTAGGCTGATGCTGTCATAGAAGAAATTAAAGGTCTTGGAGAGATCTTCATTTCAGATGACAGCTGTCAAACTTGAAATGTCAATATCTCGGAAAATACTCGTCTTAGGCTGATGCTGTCATAAAAAAATTAAAGGTCTTGGAGAGATTGTCATTTCAGATGACAGCTGTCAAACTTAAAATGTCAATATCTCGGAAAATACTCGTCTTAGGCTGATGCTGTCATAGAAGAAATTAAAGGTCTTGGAGAGATCTTCATTTCAGATGACAGCTGTCAAACTTGAAATGTCAATATCTCGGAAAATACTCGTCTTAGGCTGATGCTGTCATAAAGAAATTAAAGGTCTTGGAGAGATTGTCATTTCAGATGACAGCTGTCAAACTTGAAACGTCAATATCTCGAAAAATACTCGTCCTAAGCAGACGTTGTCATAGAAGAAATGAAAAAACTTTGAAAATCTTCCAGATTTTGATATTTCAAGTTTGACAGCTGTCATCTGAAAGGTAGATCTTCCTAAGACCTTTCATTTCTTCTATGACAGCGTCAGAAATAAACCAATTCGTGTTGGACATTATTCTTAATTGGAGATACTTCATTTTGGACCAAATTCATGTTGGAAATTATTCGTGTTGGACATTTTTCCTAGTTGGACGTAAGCCATGTTGGACCAAATTAGTGTTTGACCAAATTAGTATTGGACATTAATACTAGTTGGACAATTTGGATTTTGGACATTTGTCGTACAAACCGATAAAACTTATTCCATATCCTTTTTGGGGATTCTAACTACCTCTGTACCAAATTTGGCAAATTTGCCATTACCTTGTCGAACGCATGGTTGATGAGATATTCGTTTTGTTTCAAGCATACCAAGGTTACTCTAGTCTGACATAAAATAATATATTTGAGTTACCCGTATGGCAATACCGAATTTAACTATAAACAATTTTGATACTTTAATTATTTTTAAAAAAATCGCTACTGTACTTGGTCACTGACCTCTGTTTGATCAGATAAGTAGCTCTGGCGCGAAAAAGTAACACACATGCTTCACATAAAACAGACATGCGTCTAAAAATGATACTTTTATAAAATGATAATAAAAGACGATGTGTTATATGACACAAATATAATATTAAAAATACATAAAATAAAGTAATAAATCGTTTATATAGGGTAATCCAATTCTTTATTTTTTGCGGTGGGGTGGTCTTTTCGATGTCTCGTAGGTGGGTATTTTCCTTTATTTTTAATACTTTCCAAAACAAATTTTCTGAATGATGATTTCGATTTGCCTAGAAAATACAAAATAAATAAGATTAATATCATCTTTTAAAAGTAAAAAAGGCGTACCAGTATGGTAACAGTAAAATAGGTGCCATGAATATAATGTTAAAAGAAATTCCCAAATAAAGCAATTGTATTTGTACTTGTACGTAGGGACATCTTATAGACATTAAAACAAAATAAAAATGCCAAGTGCAAGTCGGACTCGTTTGAATTGAACTCTTTCTTGAAACATCTCATATATACAAAAACAAACGGAAAAAAGCACTTTGTTGTTTGGGAGCCCCTTTTTTATTTTATTCTATTTTTAGTATTGCAACAAAAATACATCCGTGAAAATTTCAACCTTCTAACTATCACGGTTCGTGAGATGACAGACAGACAGACGAACGGACAGCGAAGTTTTAGTTATATGGTCTCGTTTTCCCCTATGGGTACGGAACCCTAAAACGCAATTTTTCATACACATAATATCATCATTAAACTTGGACAATATGAAAAGTATCAAAAATTTTCAGTCATACTATAATGTATTTTATGACTTTAGTTGTAAACAAATATATAACTTATGGACTAGTTATTTATGGACAAAATAACGATTATTTTACGTTTTCAATGATAAGATTCAATGAGCTTGATGATGTACTGTTAATCTAACTTAAACGTACCTGAGATATACGCTGTTCTCTTAGAAACACTTAGTTAAAGCAGCAACCACTTTTCTATTTGCAACTGATGTATACGCCGTATATATACATTTTGTAATTCATTTGGCAAGCATCGCCACGGATTATTTTATTCATTTTCATCAACATTATTGTGAAAAATCTTCGAAATAACTTATTAATCACTAAAAATACGAACAACACATGTTGTTTACTTTTTTTTTTGTCAAATTTGACAGAAGTAGTTTGAAAGAAATAGGTAGAATGTTGCCATTTTTATTTTAGTTTTTTCTTATTAAATTTGTACTCCTTCGTTTTGTCCATCCCGTTTGCACATGTTAATTGAATATTTCTGTTTCACTCAACACTATCCGACTAAGTAAAATGACACCCCAAATGAATGAATGGGCGAGTTCATGTACAGAAAATAAATTTAGCATGGTTATGCCTTATCAATGTCCGTGTGTCGCGTGAGTATTATAATTTAGTGGTGTGAGTTTGGGACCACGTTTTTGCAGAAAAAGTAAGGGAGTTACAGGGAGTTGGATAAATCATAGCAGGTGAGCTTTGCTGTTGTACTCCGCTAGGCAGGTGTTTGTTTACACAGTTACAGGCATAACTTGTCTTTGGTCTGCATTGTTGCAGTTCCGACAGTGCTTTTGTTGTAGGCACCTACTGACCCAGTGACCAGGAGAATTCTTACAATAGTAATATGAGTATTGAAATTTAGAAGACAGCAAGAATAAGCTCGAGGAGTGAAATTGATTTTTTAGTAACGATCAATAAATGATGGACACATGATGTTGACTCGATCTTTGGAGATTAATAATTTTACCATAAAGACTCAATGTAAACAATTGAGCAAAACTAAAAACCATAATGAATTTAAGAAGAGTTATTCCTAATGTAACCAAGTACGAAACTTACACTTTAATCACAGAACTTTAACTTTAATCGAGGTGTGACTTTAAAACCGTTAAGTAAAAGATGGCTGAGGATTTCTAAACAACTCGCAAGTAGTTTTAATCCATTATTTTGTACATTACATCGGCGATGCGATGGTAACTGTTTAAGAAAATAGCAACATAGCTGTAAAACTGTAAACCCTGTGTAACATCGTCGCGTGTAATTGTCAATTGGACATACAAACTAGGAAGGAGCTGGTTAACAGTTTCTTCGCTGATTGAAAACGAGAAAACTGAAAGACTTGGGCCTTGGACACTTCCGCGTCTGTGACTATAGAGGTAGATCCTCTAGACGTACTGTTATACTAGAGAGAGTTATACTCAAAGGAAACTCGTTTTTAAGCTTTTAGTTTAATAAATCAAAATTGTACAAAGATCACAGTTATGGCTATAAATTGGATGGATGATTCTCTCGGTCCCGCTATCAGGAGGCGGGGGCTGTGCCGCTCACGACTCAATGTTTATCCACAACATTACAAATTGTTGCGGACAAATTCGAGGAATATAGAACTCAGTTTTGCTGTAAACCTTCGTTAGGCTTTCGAAAATGTTAAAAAAAACAGACATCATGTCTCAGAAATCAGAACAGTTTTGTTTTGATTCAGAATTCTGAACAAAAGTAATCCATGTCCCAATTTCGTAGACTGTTTCATTACGAAAAATAAATTGAAGTCTTGCTTTAAAATATTGATATAGCCAGACTTTTATCGATATTCCGTATGGTTGTTAAAATCTTAAACCTTTGTGTTATTGTAATTTTGCTTCTCAGTTTCCTTGCACTTTAGTGGCTATCTTCATCTTTTGTAACGGAACACTTATCACCACTTTGTTTTATTTACTGCAAACAGTCCATTATTTGTATCTTGTATCTGTTAAATGTTTACAGTTAAGTCGATTTGTGAGGTCCGTAGTGTTAAGGGTCGTTACTTTTGATTGTTTACTCGTTCATCTACGATATATAAAAGGAAAGAGCGACTGACTGATCTATCAACACACAGTTCAAACCGCTGAACGGATTGGGTTGAAAGTTGGAACACAGGTAAGTAGGTTTTATGACGAAGATGTCTGCTAAGAAAGGAATAACGGGCAAAGCTGTGAGCATAAGCTAGTTGGCAGTTGGCACATATAGCGTGAGGGTTACCTATTTACTAGTCAAGTATTAAGTTTAAGGGTAAGGGTGGGTTTCTGGCACAGATCAGAAGAATACTAATCTACTGACTGACTCTATTAATGCACAGCTTAAACCGCTGAACGAATTGGGTTAATTTTTTGCACATAGATGGGGTTTATGGCCTAGACATCCCCTAAGAAATGATTCCTTAATTCGTGCAAAGCCGCAAGCAGCTAATTAAAGATAATTTAGTGACAAATGTTACTTATTGTTATTGTTCTACCATGACAATATTAGCTTCTTAGTTCACCTGAGGTTAAACATGTTAAAGTTTGACTTATAAAACAATATTGGGGCTAGGATTTTATATCTTGCAGTTGTACGTAATCTGTTAAGACTGGATCCATTTTTTATCATAAAAGACTTAAGCCCGTTATTATCACCCAGTAATTTAAGTAAACCGCTACATTTTGAAGACGTCCAATTTAAAAAGCTGTAAATATCAATTTTATTATTAAAAAATGTCGTAACTCCTTAACATCGTCAAAAAACATTACGTTAACTGTTAATCGCGTTTCAATACTTTATCTTTATGGATTGCTGTCAACAGTAATGTGGAGAAAATTCATACTAAAGTATGGGACTTCATTTATTTTTAATATTGGTGTGCTAAAAAGTTTGACGTGATTTTTTCGACCGTAGGTAGATTGCGGCCACTTTTAAACTGCAGGTTGGTCCTGTGGATGTCAGGAGCATTTTGTTGGGCTCACAGATGCCATTTTAAAATTATTCATCTCTCTACCTCATGTTGATGAAACAAAAGTTGCTAATGGCCGTCCTCGTTTCATGATAGATAGGTCAACATTGTTTTTATGTTTGAATTCGATACATGTCAGGTGTATCGAATTTTAATTTATGTTGCTAATTATACCTACACATGTTTTAGGATGACATTTAGGTGGGTAGTAAGTAGGTAATTCGTAATTAAGTCGTAGGTTACATCAACAGTTTTACATCATGCAAATGTGTTCCTAATTTAATTCATATTTTACATTTCCACGCTACTATGCAAAAAATTGTCCCCAATTTGTACAAAAAACATGTCATGTAAACCAAATTGCTTATCAGATCATATTCTAATAGTCTAATCGAGTAATAGAGGTACAGCCAAAGCTTAAAAGCTGTAATCATTTTGACGATAGGCGGTCATGCATGTGTTTTTATGAGACACTAATCTGGCCAGACTCGCCGGCGTCGATCGTGTCGGCTTATTCGATCGCTTTTCTCTTCATTACTTTTTGCCGGAGTTATTAAGTTGCTCATCGCTGCATCTTTGTCATTTATAACCGTGTTAGACGTCAAGACCTTTTTTTCGGTCGGTTTCAGTCAATTAGGTGCCTGTTGCTCCTTTTTTATTGGAGAACGGCACATGAAATAGGGATGGGTGATACGAAACGTATATAGATATTGAAACTATATATTGGATCAATATCGGATATCTATATATTGACCTTTGTAGAAACTATATATTTTACGAAACGCTATATTTGTCTATGGGAGAAAATCGTAACGATGCGGTACCGAAACGTATATTTAATATCGTGTTTGTTTAACGAAATAGTTTTTACGAAGATATCCGATTGTACAACGAAGCCGTCTCGAGTCCCAAACCCTATATTGAAATATCGTGTTTGAATATCGTGTTTGATAGTATAGTGTTTGCGAAGTTACACGATTCGCTCACGAATTTAGACGATGGTTAATGAAAGAGCGCACGTGAGTTAGAGCGAGATGCGATATATTTTTAGGTCTACCATGCTATTTTAAACTTTATTTCATAAGTGGTTAAGTCGGTATTTAAAATAGATAAAAAATTGATTTTGAATATTATTTGGCAGAATTTTGGCATGTTACAATTATAGACTCTATCGCCTAAAGTTAAGGATTTTTTATTTAAAATAAATATTGACCTGACCTTTTGGCCTTGAAAGAAAGTTACAAGTGGATACAAATAAATTGAACACTTAACACTGCATTTTGTTTGTTTTGATTCAGTTTCGTGGTTTTTGAATTGATGAATTTACACGCCGACAGATTTCATGTGTAAATAGTACGATAATAAACAATGATGTAAATAATGTATATAGAAAAACATGTACAATTATGTAAATAGAAAAATCATGTATATAAAATCGAATGAACTTCTAAATACGCCTGCGATCTGCATTATTGTTCTGCATATATCTGCATTCTGCATACTTGTTTAGAAAATATTTATGTTTAAAAATAGTCCGCTTTACTATAAATATCATAACTTGTAACATGTACAAATCAGTACAAAATAAAATAATAATGTAGCCAGTAGCCAGTCCTAAACCTGGGTAAAGCAGGGAAGTTCATTCTGTGACTCTGTTGTAATGAAGATATTGTTTAGAAACGATTTGCTAAAAAATAATAGTTAGTACATTATATTCAGCTATTGACGTAAGATGACACGATATTCAAATATCTAAATCATAACCAATAACCACATCGACTCGAATCGGGTTATTTGTTCAGTATATAGTTTCGTAAAATATATAGTTTTGATATCCGATATTGAATATCAATATATAGTTTCGATTCGATATTCAGAAATATAGATATCACCCATTACTAACATGAAAATAGCTTGCTTGATGTAGTGGTCACCGTCACATATTGACACCTGCAGCATTATGGGTGGGTACTTATCTAACAACCGTCGGTAAATCTGATCTATTCTATTTCGTTCCCGTCCGCTCGTCATAATCCTTAATTTTTTTTTTTGTTCTTCTTATTCAATATTTATAGCATGTAAATATCATGCATAGTAGTCAGTTGTCCGACTTCCTAGTCATCGATTTGCTGCAACAATGTCTAGCCTAGCAGTACAACCGTTGTTCTCCTTGTTCATCGATACTGAGTACTGAGTAATCATTACATTTATTCGAATCGGTTCTTTATTGTTTCCATTTGTTTGCGAGGCCCGTGCTTTCTCCGTTAGAGAACAGAATCCCGAGAGTCGGAAGAGAGAACATTCAGACATGAATTACACCAAGTTTCTATTCAAATGCTGCGATACTTAACATAGGATATCACCAAAGCTCCAGTTTACATAGGTTGAATACATTTGCAATTTTGTAGCGGATTGGAATTGTGCCTTAGTAAGTACTTGTATACCTTTCCTTTATCTGAACTTTCGTTAATTCACATTGTCGATTCATTTTATTAACGACACGATTTCCTGTTTTAAGTTGATCGAACATCGAATCTTTTTGATTATCTAAGACATAAATCTTTGCATCAATAAATAATCAGATTATCTGCATAACATCGTCTAGGTAGAATTCTTACGAAATGGAGTGCCTGTCTTCCATTCTTTTAGCAAATTACGTAATTGCGAATCTTTCACTCAAAAGCCTTTTATTTTATATCGCACAAGAAAACACCCGAAGCATTTTTTGTACTAGCCAAGAATTTAATCTCCCGTCGAAATTCCAGAACGCTTAGTATGTTGATTTTAAACGATGCCATTCCATTAGGTGGCTCTCGTGCAAAATCACGATGGAATTTTATCTTAGAATGTGTGACGGCGACTTATTAATGACACACTTTTTCCTTTGTGTCCACGATAATGTGTGTAGCAACAGCAATCAAAGTTATTTTAAAATTTATTATTGTATTGAGTGAAGTTACGTAACGAACTCAGTGCGAACAGCGAAATTCGTGTAGAGAGCATGTCTGGCTGTCGTCGCTTCGAGGATGGCGATTAAAAGGAACGTGCACTTCGATGGGCCCAAATCTTAAATGACTTTATCGTGTATTTATCGATAAACAAACGAACATAACAATAAAATCATCGAATACGATTGCGCACACATTTGCGGTTTATGTAACGCTGTCGATTGTTGCTATCGAAATCGAACGAATTTTTGGCGAATTCGGTCGATCGGCACCTTCAGCTCGCAGCGAGTATTTCAAAATATCAGAAATAATAATTTCGTATTTATCAACAACTTTATTATCTTTTTATATGACAGCAAGCTATATTCCGAAGCAAATTAACACCTTACTTAAAATGAATAATCGATCGCTAGCAAGCCGCAGACTTATGAATTTTATTATAATTGGGGAAATGCCGAATAATGTGGTCTTGAAACATGTTGACTACGTGATTCAATAAATAATATGTTTGCCAATATCATTAAATTTTGTTGCTTATTTTAGTTTTAAACTTTTATGGAAGGTTGACTAGCGAAGTTTTTATGATTTTCTTGTATGTCATTGAATGCACGTCATGAATCACTCACGAATTAATCATCCAATAACCATTCGTTTTATTGAAGGCATTTACTTTAGATTACATGTTTTATTAAAGCCCCGGAGTACGTAAAGCGTCGTTCATGATGGAGCGTTAATTTTAATTTGTGACACATTTATTATTATCACTGCTGGCTCTCATACTTAAGTACTTATTTACTAAAAGTGCCCTTCTAGTCACAGCATTCATCATAACAACTAGTATATGTATAATGGATTAAACTTTATCTCAGATCAGTGGTGTCTCTATTGCGTATCATTAACATAAAATTCTTATACTTAGATGGAATTAATGTTTTCAATAATGGTAAAATACTTCTACTACACTACTTACCATAAGGCACCACCCATCGAAATTTAGATATTCACATTATTTTAATATAGTTTCAAAGTATCATAATATTATTATGACACTCAAGCCAATTTGTCAATCAAGTTTTCAATAATTCGTTTACACAGAAAATCGAATTCCTTTAATCACTTTATATCGTTCATATTATACTCGTATTCAGACACTGATATGTCTACGCCCTAATTGGACATAAAAACAAATGAGTGTCAATTATCGACAAGGCAAAACATCGAAAAGTAATAATTAAAATAGTGGTTTTGTCATATGTGGAGCCGACGTTGGGATATTGATTTAATTAGTGAGTCCGAGGCAGAAATAACAGTGTTGGCGCCAATCGTATGACCCGATCTGAGGTAGTTATTGGAGTTTATTCGCCGAAGCTTCGGTGCCTTCGCCTTCGTGACCGGCTGAACTTGGGATCATCGATGTTTGCGATTTATTTGTGTGCTAAAGGTTACGGAAACAAAAGCAATTAGGCAACATTTTTATATTAGTGCAATATCGGTTATGTAAGCGGCCCAAATAGTCAGGCAGATTTACACGATGATACCATCGATGTTTCTAATCTGAGATATTTAGTGGATTATTAATAGTTTATTTAAATTTTGTAGCATTACTTATTACTGCTTTCCATCCCCGGTCAAAGAACCAGAGTCTAATCTTTGTCCCAATAAAAGATGTAGTACCCACAAAACATGACAGGATGCAAGGTTTTCGAGAATGCCAAAAGTGAAGGAAAAATATAACGAATATTAAACCTGCTATAATAGCACATATAACTTCGTTTCAAAAACAAAGATAATTTTTTCGGGGTTCGAAGGTTATATATCTATGAAAATATCATAGATATATTCACAAAAACTGTTACATCCGATATATCTTATGATATATATCAGATATATTATGAAAAATACACCATATATATCTAATTTATTGAGATATTGATCCTTTGAACCCTGCAAATTAGCTAAAAAATTATCTTTGTTTTTGAAACGTAGTAGATAGCAAGATTCAGTGCACAATCAGGAACAAAGGGAGTGATGAATCTTGATATTTACAAATTATGTCAATCAAGACAAAGAAAATCATTAAATGTCCATAAAAGCTTTTATAATGCGAGTGTCACATGTTGCATGTGTTAATGTGAAGTTCAAGTCAATCATTGGCTATCAATAAGGATTGTTTGCCAAATATTTTGCATAGAAGTATTGACAAATCATGAATAATTGAGTCATCGACAAATTGGCCGGGTCGGGGACAGAAGGATTACAAAATAAATGAAGCGTTTGAAATGGCAAACCATTTAACTTTGTTTTGGGCGCCAGATAGCGTTAGTACAACGCTTTTTGTTCATTACGCGTATACAATAGCTCATTGCAATTGCTAACAGTAAGGGCACTTTTAAAAAGATATTAAGGATCATCGTCGTACAAAGTGCGTTAGTGCGAATAAGTTTGAGTATTATTATGCAGTTATGTTTCTTAAATTATAATATTATTATCATATAAATGATAATGATAATATTATTATCATTTTAGAGACAAAAGATTTCATAATAATAGTGTCAAGAAGCTTTTGCTTTTTTTGTCGGGATACCTTGGTATTTTTTAAAAATAAATTTGACTTATAAATATTAATATTTTTGTTACTTATAAATTAAAATTTTATTGTAGTTTTCAGGCCAGATATTAGCTTAAGGTTAATAAGTAAGTTTTCAAAACGATTGTGGATTGCGGTATCGTTCCAATGGTGCATAGAGTAAGCTCTCTCTTACTAGACACCAGGATTTTTATAGGCGAAATTTCTACCATCCATTCTAGTACTTACAATGTTGGCTCTACTCACTGTTTATATTAATCTTGCCATTAACTTTTATGACCTACTAATAATATCTGTAGTCTGTAGATGGGTTCTTTTGGCCAGATAAATTATTTCTTTCCAGACCTTCCAGATCACAGCAGGGCTATTCACGTATCCGGAACCGAACAGAAAACCGAATTGTCAAAAATGTATGAAATGACATATTACGTCGTATCAATTTACTAATACGGCATACGTCATTTCATACATCTTTGACAATTCGGTCTTCGGTTCGGTTCCCTGATGGATAAGTGAATATCCCTGCTGGATAATCCTCCCTACTGTCTATTCTCTCTACAATAGTGATCGAGCCGAGTTGTTGCAACGCAAATTTTTCATTTCTCATTTGAATAGACAAACTATTAGCGAGTATTGTAGTCCTCGGACGTTTAGCGTGTTGGTACAACTGAGTTTAGAGACGAAGAGATATGAATCGTTTTATAGGCGAGTGTGAACAGTGCTGCCATTGTAGAGCCTATTAACAAACAAGTTTTGACACGCGAGTGTACTTGCGAAACCTTTGGCTCACGACTAAATAAATAAATGCTTATTTACATCGTTGCCCAATGGCTGATAAGTAATTTAATTAGAGCGGCTTAATTGAATATCGGACAATAACGAGGGTTATTGCAACGTATTAATCAAAGTTATGATCCTCGTGCGATAAGACCGGGGGTAGACTTCCTTTGCAGGAGGTTGACTAGGTAGGTACCCCAACAGTGCCAGTTATTCTACCGCCTGAGCAGTGATGTGCAGACATTGCTGTGCTTAGGTAGGAGGGCACTGAAGCTAGTGAAATTACTGGGCTGAAGAGTCTTAACATCTTATGACTCTCAAGTAATAACCGTTGGCGCAGTGCATCCAGAATTTAACCTTTGAGGAAACCTGGGTAGCACTGTTCACTATACTAAATATGGGCAGCGTAATCTCTTACCATTAGGAGCGCGTCTTGCTCGTCTTCTTACTTCGTTGTATAAAAGAGTTATTGCTGGCAAAATGAAGTTGGGGTGCCGGATGGGGTGTCTTATCGGAGTGCCAGTCTCCATCTTCCGACTATTGATGTCTCGGTGATCACGATGATGAAGATATTGTTTTCTGAATAGACATGTAAAAAGATTATCCTCAACTAAAAAGTAACGTCAAACCTTTTAAAATTACTAATCCTAAATTAAGTCAGAATAGCGACGTGGTTCGGCGGACTGAATGTTACACATTCTTCACGTCTCTACCGTTTCGGTATGATAACAAAGGCAATAATTCTGTAAAAGCGATACTATTAATATATTTTAGTCCGTATTGATCTAATATTATTGGAGTGAGTCAAAGTCCCGACTTGGCGGCGGCATGCAACTGTTTCACGTAGTTTCCAGCACTCCATCATTGAAATCTATGTTTGCTTTGTGATATCATATCCACTTGAACTGTTGTATGAATTAGGACTTGCAGGTCGTTTACTTCGAATTGATTAAGTACCTATGTACTTAAAGTCGGTACTTTGAGTATTTCGCATACATTCTTTAGATTGCTGTAATGCCCCGCTAATAATTATAAAGTTTTAAATTTTCATTAACAATATTGACTTAACTTAATCTTGTGCCAAAAGTTTACTTTTTGGTGTTTCGTATTTCAAGCAAGCGAATCGACTGAAGTCCTAAGAAGGTAAGAACTTATTTTTATAAGCAGTCAATCAGGGTTGGTTGACTGACTAAAGGCTATGACTAGATTTATGACTTGGAATAACAAGGTACTTAGCCCTTACAATGTTGTATATACGTATAAGAAAGACATTTTTCAAATGTTCCCCTGGGTTTCTCAAGAGAATCAGGATTACAACGTTCCGAACAGTCGAAGTCGCTGGAGTTTTTTGCGCCATCCTAAAAACAACGTAAAAAATATCATGCATCTAATTCTACTTCTTATCTTTAAAGTATAAACAAATACAATGTAAAAAACCTTGTCTAAAGCCCGAGGAAGTAGTCTCGTGCAAAGATCAATTTGCGTCGAGACGGCGTTTTTCTAATCCCAAGCTTCCTTAATTAGCAGAGAAACTGACTGATCCAACTTCTATGCTAATGCATTTTCTTCTATTTTCGAAAGCACCGTTTTATCTTGGCTGTATTCTTATCGGTGATGGTTTTTACTTTTACATGCCAAGGTCAGATCTTTAGACAAAGACGGATACCGCGCGTCAAAACTCAAGTGAAGCAACAGTTTCCGTAAACTTAATAAAAACAGCTTATAATTTTTTAAATAATAATAATAAAATAATATTTAAAAAAAAATCTATTTAATATGCAATTTGATGCCCACAAATTTGCGCCACATAGATAGGCTGTTGTGTAAAAAAATATAGGTTTACTTACTTATTAAATACAATATTATATGTACATAATAATCAATTTAATAATTAATTTAAAAATCCATTTTGACAAAAATTGAATTCTACATACTACTAATATAATATTATAGGCCTAAATGGAGATGGCGGACGAACTTGTTTCTTTTTGCAATAACTGAATAACCATAGCCCTAGACCGAGATGAGTGGAGAGAGTGAAGTGAGGCCTTTGCCCAGCAGTAGGACAAACCAGGCTGAAAATAAATAATAATAACTAATATTATAAATGCAAAATTGCGTGTTACCTCTTCACGCCGAAACACTAAGACTTCCGCTAAGACCCTGGAATAATACATAGGTACCTAGGGAATAATACATTTCAGCGAGTAAAATGGCTGGACAAAACAAATGCCAAATGCAATGGCAATGCTGAGCAAGAGTTTACAATACCGTAGAAGAACGGTACCTGCCATTATTACCGTAGTTTGTTGCCAAGGTCATTGGATTACCTGTTGATAGATTGACACTCGCTTTCGTTGCTTATCAATCTCAATTTTGCTTTCGTTCGTTTATCAATATCACATTTCTTCGTGTTCTACGTGTTTTTAACTTTCATCTATTAACCAAAACGTGTTTACTTTGGTAGTGCCGTTTATCAGTGTCTTAAAGAGTTCATTGAACTAGCAGGTTCTTTATGTAAATTACGAGTTAACTTTGTTTTCTTACCGGCTGTTTCTTATAAGATATTATGTAGGAGACAATGCTTAGGTCATGTTCTAGACTTTGTAGTTACTCGTATAATATGCAACCTATAGCTAATAATTAATTATGGTTATGGTTTGCCATTGTAAGTAGATTGTAATTTACTCCTCGCGAACCGAAATTATTATACACCAAAAAAAATATAAATAAATCTTAAAAATAAGTACAAAACAACAAAAAACCTACTAGGACTAAGTACAAAACATCAAAAAACCTAAAATTAACCGATAAAAAACTTTTTTAAGAGAACAGTTAAAAATTAACCACTTGGTGGTGTCAACTGTTTTGAGAGGCGACTATAATCTGATAAACCAACCAATCTTTTATGTTAAGTATAGCTCAGTATATTTCTGTGTTGTATTATTTACCTTTTATAATTAAATAAAAACACTGAAATACCATGTGTGAAAAAAAATGCACAAATAAAATTTCTGTCCTATATTTTAAACACCTAGGGGTGATTTTACCAAGAGGTGTTCTTCGTAAGGACGATAATAAAAGTTTTTCAAATTTATTGACCAAGTTTATATAATACCTCTGTTAGGTTATAGGTACCTCTGTAATATCTCTTTTAAAATAATATTTTTCTTAAAGTTAGTTCCTTTCAAAACTATTTATAAAATATGTATTATTAGGCAATTAGTATGAACTAAATGAAGATCACATAATGAAAACCATAAAGGAGTTGTGAACAAGTGGGGCGTAGGCGCAGTGGGCCATTTACGTCGTCCGATAACGAATTTATGGCGCCACAAGTCCAGTCGCCTTCACTATGACATTGTAGAGAGAGCTTAATCCGGACCTGGGCTCAGGTTTTCCTGACTTTCCTTAACCGTTCAAGTAGGTGTCTGGTAATGGCGGAATTGGAAAATCAAGACACTTGT
This sequence comes from Hemithea aestivaria, assembly GCA_947507615.1. Lineage (NCBI taxonomy): Eukaryota > Metazoa > Arthropoda > Insecta > Lepidoptera > Geometridae > Hemithea > Hemithea aestivaria. The sequence continues at coordinate 12,179,783 of OX382332.1, read as the reverse complement.
AAGAAAATCGACAGATGAATACTTTATTAAACACCTGAAGGAGAATATTTTACAAGTGCTTAAAAAATATTTTTAACTTTTATATTAATAATCGGAGGGGGGCTGCATTTAGTGTTTACTCATTGTAACAAAACCTTGATTTTTCAAAATCGTTTAAGTAATCAGGGAAAACAAAAAGATTCTGAAGCATAGTAAACCTTTCTTCCTTTTTAAGAAGTTGATTAAAATTAAGATAAGATAAGAAAGAAAGAAACTCTTAATTGATCCACATATAAAGTAAATTTTACAAATACAACAATTAAAACTAAAGTTGTATTAATCGGCGGTCTAATCGCAAAGCAATCTCTTCCAGACAACCGCGAGGGAGAAGAAATATACAACACTAGAAGGACGGTTGTTTCACAAAATTAAATCTTCAAAATTTTTGCAATCTTTGGTTCATAGACGCGGTGATCTTTGGTATAGTAAAAGGTTGCTTCTACATGGCTATGTGCAGCTACATAAAACTGCTATATAATTGTATATAAGAATCTATTATAACCAACATAAGTCGTATGGGTAGAGGTTCCTACATACATATATGTATCGTGTTTATAAGTAGTTTTTGTTTTTTTTTATGTGATGAAGTAGAAGACGAGCAAGACGCTCTCCTGATGTTAAGAGATAACGGCTGCCCATAATCAGTACAGTGTTACCTAGGATTTCACAATTATGTGAAATTCTAGGAGCACTGCACCAACGCTTCTTACTCAAGAGTCATGAGATGTTAAGACTCTTTAGCCCAGTAAGTTGTCCGATCATACGATTTTTTTCTTAGAATAATGAACAATGTTGCAAATCAGTGATGGTAAAGTCCCACAAGGAAGCTAACGTAACAAAAATGCGTTTACATAAACAGATTCATAAACATATTAACTGTGTAAATAATCCTAGGCACGTGACACGACGCCGGGTGCGATGCAAGATAAAGTAGTAGAGAATAAATTCCACTGAGGTTTATTCACAGTTTATGCGAAATGCGAATAGCGTAAACATTGTCATATGCGCATACTGTGTGAAGATAGATCGAAGGTTGATCTCAAAGAGGCTGCGCGCGCGCTCTCGGCTCCAAACTTACAAACGCTCTTGAGAAACATTCAGTCGCGCGGGAAACGTTGCGGCGAGCGGTCGAGCACAAGACCCGTCAAAATTTCTCGCAAAATTCACAACTATCGATCGTATTTACGATAACTTTTTAATTTTTCGATAACGACCGTGTACCGTGAATTAGGTGGTTAAAGACAAATGTGATTTTAGTAATTATGAACGCAATGTCAAGTTAAAAGGATTTTTGTTCGATAAACTGTGAAAAACAAACCTTGCCCAAATGAAGATGACTGTGAATCGTATAAGGGTGGTGGTTCTGGGGAGTCCACGCAGTGGAAAGTCAGGTTGGTAATTGCATTTCCTTGTTGAGTGGTGCCTCGACTTATGTGCCCTATTAGAGTTTTATGTGATCTGATTTGCGGTCGATGACTCTTGCAGTTATCGTGAGAGCTTAGTAGGAAAACAGTTTAGAGTTTCCTATTTAGCAGACATGAGACATGTTATTTTAATGACAGAAAATGTTAGTACTAAAATTATTACTCGAAGCTCATTCTTGCTATGCTTATTTTAATTTTTACTCGATTTTAATATAACATACTCCTAGATGGATATTCCATATAAGTAGTTAGTATCGATTTGTAATTGCAAAAAAAACTTTTTGAATTAAACTAATATTATATTAAGTGTGCGATAAATGTAGAGTAAGAAAATTATTTATTGTAAAACATTATAGGTGGTATACGAGTATATTAGAATAATAGAACAAGCTACCGCTGTTTCTTTTCAGGCAGGTATAATTTTCTCACATACATTCACAGCTAAACTTAAAATCGTTTTCATCGTCTCTCAGTTAATGTTTGTCATTATCGCAGGTAATAAAATAAAAAATGTGTGATTATCGTCCGGTTTCGCAAATTTTAAGTGAGGGACCTGCCATTTAGGACACTTAAATTGCTTTAACCTGAGTCCACACGTCTTGCTATACAAGAATTTACGTAACGGGAATAAGCTACGAGCATGTAATTTATTCTTTGTAGAATCTTGATGTAGGGTGTGAGGAAAATATTGTAAATGCGGATTTTATCCGTATCTATACTAATATTTATAAATACGAATGTGTCTGTCTTATACATCTTCAATCCACTGAACTCATTTATATTAAATTTGGAATTGAAATACAAATATTTTGAAAAGACATTGGATCGTTTTTATCCCATTTTTCCCACGGGATGTTAACTGTTTTGTCGCGGATAGTTAGTATTTCGGGACGTTACTAGTATTCCTTATCTTTTTTTTTCTTCGTCGTTCCCTCATTGCTGAGGATCGCGACCACACGATATTGTCCTCCACAGAACACGTTCACGGGTGGATTGAACCGCTTGATAGATATAGACCTTGATAGATAGGTACTAGTATTCCCTATAATTTAATACTACGAAGTAAGAAGACGAGCAAGACGCTCTCCTGATGCTAAGAGATGACGCTGCCCATAATTAGTACAGTGCTACCCAGGATTTTACAAAGATAAATTGCACCAACTGCACCAACGCTTCTTACTTGAGAGTCAGATGTTAATAAGAATTGTCATGAAACTATGCGAAAGGCAAATTTACATTATCAGTGCAATCACAAATATTTGTTTCCTCATGGATCTTATCAGCAGGGTTATTCACTTATCCGTATTTGGGAACCGAACCGATGGTTAAGGAACTTAACAACGGCTCCCGATTTTGAGCTATTCAAGTATCCGTCAGGGAACCGAGCCGAGACCGAACCGAGACCGAACCGATTTGATACGCTATAAATGTATGAAGTGACGTGCAAATCGGTACGATGGCTATTCACTTATGCGAATTTTATACCGAGTCGATGGTTTTTGACGTTTATTAAATCAGTACAATGACAGACTTTCTTCCGACGCTTATTCGCTTCCGAATATAAAGTATTCGGTTAGGAACCGATTCGCGGTTCGCGCCGTGCCAATTTAAAACGTCGAAATGAAATGACGTATCTTTCGATATGATGGCTATTCACTTATCCGTATTTGAAACCGAGTCGAGGATTTATGACGTAAAAATCGGTGCAATGGCATATTTTCTTCCGGCACAAATTGATCCGCGGAATGCTTTCGAATCAAAGTTTTATACTTAAAAAATACATATTTTGATGCTATTCTCGCTTATTTAATGCGGTTTTAATATGTGTGATAAATTAAAAATATCGTACTATACTTCAATTACTATTATAATGAGTTAAAAACATATTTAACTTTTAAATGTCGTGTAAAATTAAATACGCACTTTGCAGTTGACCGCAGTGCGGACCAATGTATAAAACCGCAGTCTTTGTTCGCACGGTAGTGCGGACGTCGTACAGCCGGATGCTGCGATATCCTACACAGTACCTACGCGTCCGGCTAGCCGCAATTTTACAACCGTGTCCCAAGTCCCACGGACAGCCGGACAATCTGCCGTCTGGCTAGCCGCAAAATGCGTATTACATATTATGTATATGTAATACGCATTTTGCGGCACACACTAGCTGCGCCCAGTGGTTTTGCTCGCTTTTCAGTAGCCTATGTGTTATTCCAGGGTCTATACTGTAACAAATGTTAGCTCAATTTTTCCAGCCGTTTAGGCGTGAAAGTGTAACAAACACACATCTATACAACCTTACATTTTTACAAACTTTCACATTTATAATAATATTAGTAGGATAATTGTAACAGTTAACAGTACCTACGTACTATAAGTACAAATGAAGGACAACAATAAATAACAACAGCAAATAAAGAGTGTTAATTATCATTATATTATTTTTAATTAAATTAAAGGGATACATTATAAATAAGTAGGTTTACCTAATTGAATAATTTAAAGTAAAAAACTTGAGTTATTAAAGGGGCACATTAACATAACACATACACAGTAGGTATAAAACAAAGTTGTTTGTGTTGTCACTTGTCTGTTTGTCCCTATGAATACATAAATTTTAAAAATACTGCAACGGATCTTGATGCTTGAACGGATGCGTCCATTCCCAAGAGTCAAATGGTCCCTATTGGGAACGGAAGAAATTTGTTGTGTATCACACTCGTCTTCTGCTAGAATCATTTCCTCGTCCTCTGCGGCTGTGCCGGTCACCTTTGATGCTTTTGGTAAATGAGCGGACGCTTGTATGTTTTAACACAGGCAGCATCTCACATCAACACTCCAAGGAATCAAAATATTAACAAGACGTATTTTATTTCTCTACTAGTCGTTCAACTTTCTTTTACACGTCATGTTAGAGTCCGAAACCTCGGCCCCTTGCAAGATTAGGATGTTCCAATTCAATTATTACTCTACTGCTCTTTTTCTCTTAAAAAATCTAAATTTCATTAATAAATTGTACATTCTAAAATTTCCAATAAAATTGGCTGAAACTGACATTTATTATTCGTACTGACAATCAATGGCACTGATATGTCATTAAAATAATATTACCTTTTTATATCACAATTTTACTGCCGAAATGCCGTGTAAGTGGTGCCTTACTCGGTAGGACCCGAAGATTGCCGATGATCCTTACCAATCGGTTTTGTGAATTGCATTTGACGTTACGATCGGTGCCTTTTCGTTTCGGAAGAGTCATTTTGATAGATTCACTTGATTCGATACCGAAATCCTGTCATTCTTGCTTTCATATTTACGTTTAATATAAATAAACGTAAATATGATTTTTATCTACTTCAATACCTGAATTTAACAGTAAAATGGAAATAAAGATCAGTGAGCCGGAGAGGGAGTCACCGCTCTTTTCTGAGATCCTCAGACCGATCTCCTTAACGAAACCGCGCGCTTCACTGCCCCAACTGCCCATGGTCTCTACGGCAACGTGGACGCAATGCCATGGCGTACATAAGCCTCTTCTTCAAAGTGGCGTCTTCCGCGGCTGCTGACGGTGAGTGGATGGTACGTCAAGTGGCTGGCGGCGACAGTGCAGGCACAAGTAGCGTCCCACACTAAGCACTTCCCGTTCTTCCAAGGCACCAGAGTCAGCTCTTTCGGCCTCTTACTGTCGGATCTACTCAGACCCGGAGGCTCAAGCACGCAAGAGACGTTAGCCGATATTAGGGCTATACGTACGATTATATATATTTTTTTGTTTTATTAGTTTACATTTTACATTAAATTAGTACTTTGCTTTCAGGCTTGCAACTCAGTTGACTGCTTTGGAGTTTTAAAGAGCCAAACAAAAGTCCCGTGCTGGAGTATGCACCAGAAAAATGTGGAAGAATTGTTATTGCATGTGCAACACAATGCATGGCATATTGTATTGTGCATATTATTGTCCTACACAATATGTGCTTAAAAAATGGCCTAACTGCGAATATGATACCAGCAGTGATGACTCGATCGCAGAACCTATGGAAAGCCAAGAAAATAATTCCCTATTATAAAGAGGATTACAGGCCCGAGTAGCCATAATTAATAGATTATTATAAATTATCTGCAGGGTTGTATACGATATAATATTCTACTAATATTACAAACGCTAAAGTTTTAAAGAATGTATGTATAATGTATTTTTGTTGCTCTTTCACACTTGAACGGATGGTCATCCGTTCAATTGAAATTTAGTATAGAGTATAGAGGTAGCTTAGACCCGGGCATAACATAATGTAGGTTAGTGCGTCAAACATGTTAAGTATTGTTACTTTGCGTGCGTATAAGTAGTAGTTTTAAAACTCAGTAAAAATTAGGTACCTACTTGCATTTTGTTGCAGTAAAAATAAAAGGCTAAGAATTATACTGAGGTTTTATTGGCTTATTTGAGGTGCTTTTTAAGGCACTGAACTGAGACAATGAATATTAATCTAATTTAAGACATTTACAAACAGCTTAATGATCAAAATGTAAGCTGTACCAATGTGTGTACCAATTTTCATTTTAAAGCCTCTTCTTGATAAGTCGCGTACTTTTTAATAGTTCTTGATATATTCCCTAGCGCATTTGCTAGATTTGTTGATAGATTATTGCACCCCTCGGTGATGGCCTTGGAAAGGTTCTGCTCACCATCTGCCACTCTTTCGAGAGCACCAGCTTGCCGCTCCAAAGAAGCTTCCAATGGATCTTCTGTGCAAAAACGTAGTAAATGAGAACTAAATTTATTTTATATATCAAACTAAACATTACTTTTACATAACTAATCCTAATACGATAGCGCTGTTAAATATACCTACAATACAAATATGGAACTAAATGCTTACGCATCACATCTAATTAAAGTAACTAAAATTATTAGCAAGTAAATTTAAAAAAACTTTTTAAAACAAGCTTTCATTATTATTCATGCAAAATTTCAGCTCAGACAGACAGACGGACACATGAAAGTAAAGTGTGAAAATTAAGTGAAAAACTTGTATAAAACCATTATCTTCTCGTGCTTTTTCAATTATACAATAACGAAAGAAATGTGCCTTCAAACCATAACTGTAAAAAGACCAAGTGTCGCAGCTCGCAGATCATCTACCGTAAAAGTTGTGAGATCCATGTATTACCAAATCGATCAAATCTTTTATGTTTTATATTAATAGAACGACTTGGCCATCGCATGAAAAAACAATTTAGGTATCTCACAAGTAATATACCGACACAATAGTGGTTACTCGTGTGCTCTGAGAATACGAACAATTTTAAATCAAATTAATACTCATTACGGATAATATGAACAGGAAGGAATTGTAGGAAAAGTAACTTTATTCATAATTTTAAAATTTAGATAAAATAGCAAATAAAGATTCGTCGATTGAAAACAATGATGATTGACATAGACAAATTATAATTTGAGTTGACAAAGATGATTGATGCTTGACAGTGAATGACTGGGGCTCCTGTCATGAGTGATATAAGTCGAAAATCGCCCTTTCCCAGGAGAGAAAAACAAGATTCAAAAAAAATTTAAAATTTAAGTAATTTATGAAAAACCAGTGAGTTGTATCCGCACCAACGATAATTTTATCCAATCAATAATCATCAACAATGTAAATATTAATACAAGTAATTTTTTTTTTCACTTCTAAGTATGGGGAGCCCCAAAAGTGTAATGTTTTTTTTTCTATTTTAGTATGAAAATCTTAACGCGATTCACCAAATACATCTACTTACCAAGTTTCAACAGCATAGTTCTTATAGTTTCGGAAAAAAGTGGCTGTGTCATCCGGACGGACAGACAGACATGATGAATATATAAGGGTTCCGTTTTTTGCCATTTGACTACGGAACCCTAAAAACCATCTTGATATTATCATTTATTTAAAAAAATCATTTACCTATTAAATTATGTTGTTAGTAATATTGTCCAAGTTTGCAGATATCTCAATATTGAGCAAGTTGTTTATTTATTTATTTATTAAAGCATGCCAACATAATGTACACCTTTACTAACAATTACACACATTTTTATATAATACATGCTAAGTGTCATTACATTTATAGGCACAGACTGCATTTAATGAGGTGTGCGAGTAACATTACATTAAAATAATATAATAAAAAAGAAAGGAGATTAGATGGTAGGCAGAGTTATTACTAAAACTCAATTGAAAATTAATTTAATACATACCATATAATATAAATTAATGGTACATAAATATGAAAATAAATACGAATAAATTTCTTTATAATTATTTGTTGAATAAATGTTCGATTTATAGGTTTACTGTTAAACTTTTTTAAAGAATATGTCCCTAATTTTGGACTTTAGATGAAAATTGCCCCATTACACATTAGCCATTAGGTTTTAAGGTTTTATTAGGCCTGATATTGATTGGCGTTAAGACTTCAAAGCTCACTATAACACAAAGTACTTTTTTTGCTTACATTTAAAAAAATAATCTATGTATTTTTAGATATAATTTAAATTGTTCCCTGGCAAATATTGTAAAAAATCGTGAAAAGTAATATATCAGTAACGTATAATGAAATTCAAGAAAAAAAAAGGTGTTTTTATATGAAAATGATTATAATCACAATTGTACCACCAACCACAAAATACTGATTATATTTGAGTAGATGAAATCGGAGATATAACTTGAAATATATTCATTACCACTTTGTTATTGCAAAAATAGTGCACTTGTATCACTTTTCACAAAATTATCTCCCAAACTATAGAACATAGAAGAACGTGAGTAAGACGAAAAAAATCGTTATTTTGTTTCTCATTATTTAAATGTAAAAATCTCAAAAAGGCTAAAACTCAAGTTACATCACTCATCACTGGAGGCACATATGGGAAATGTTTACGAAGTGTGCTAGCTAAATTGATGCATATTAACTTTTCAACAGATTATATGGGTAAATATTTTTACTACAATAAACCACCAAAATGAAACTATCTTCGTAAACAGTTAGATCTGTAATTTATGCTCTATTTTACTGACCAACTAACGTGTAGGTGGTTCCTTACTCGGTAGAGCCCGAAGATTTACGAAGATACTTTCCAGTCGGTTTTGTAAAACGGAATTGACTTTTCGATCGGTTCCTTTTCCTTTCGGTAGCGCACTCGGTTCGGTTTCGGTATCGGATAAGTGAATCACCCTGCAGAGCATTCCATTCAGTGACATTCGCATTCCATTACAATGATGGCTTCATTAAATCAATAACATAACAAAGAACTAGCATTTGTTATGCATAGATGTTATTCAGTTATTCCCCACTATCTTACACGTTTAAATGTACCGTTTTTACATTACTCAGTTTATGACTAGTTCTGCCATTATTGGCTATCTCTTCATTTGTGCTTTATAGAATTTTAATATTATATATATTACTTCTCGTGTAGTCTACTAGAATACAAAATTTAATGAAACTTATTTACTATGCGCTTTGCTTAGAATCAAATTACTTAGATTTGTTTAACTAAAGATAGAAAGAAGTTATTGCCTCAAAATCCAATTCTTGTCTTTCTTCGTGACATTGTATTGCATGTTTTTTGACATTCAATATAAAGTTTTGCGTTCATCTTTCATCGACGTGAGTTTAAATAAATTTTAACCAAAAATATATTATTTTCTTACTTTGTTTACAAAGTTTTTAATGTCATGTAACTTATAATAGAGGTCATATTAACTAACATGTTCTTCTTTAGATTTTTTTACAGTTATCTCATATAGTATAACTTTGTTATTATCTTGAATTTCACTACAACGTTCTTAATTAAATACATTTTTTTTCTTTTCAATCTCTACAGTTTTAATTTCATCTCTATTGTTATCTTTAAAATCGTATGTCGTTGTTTTGAATTGTTGTATTGTGTGTAAGTCATACTATAGGTGCCATGTTAGTATGTCGTCTATTGTAAGTAGTCTCAATACGAGATATTGATCTTGTTTTTATATCGAGCTAGATTAATACTTCTGTTCTTGACCTCTAGTTGATCGTCGCAATCTTGATTGCCTTTGATCTCTTGTGGCCCGAGATTGTCATTTGTTTTGATATTTAAATTGGCACTATAGCATAGAAACCTACTAAATTCAAATGTCTTATTCTTTTAAAAGCTATATTAGAGATTAGATTGAAATAGTTTAGATTTTAGATGATGTCAAATGTCATGTTTCACAAGTCTCTATTATAATATAACTAAATTATGTGGGCAGCGTTTAGGGTGTTAATTTAATCTTATTCTATTGCCCCTGACTTCACTAAATCGTAAAATCGTGAATACCTGCGAAGTATTTCGTATCTACATAATTAAAGCTTTCCTACTAAGAATGCAAGCGTATGTAAGTAAAGCAGCGGAGCAACATTTAAATGCGACGTTTAAAATACCATCGTGCTGCGGCGAAACAGGAATACGCACTCAGATATTTCGCCGCTTAAATATTACGATATGTTATAAATGTGTAGAACAACGACCTCGACGGCTATGGCGTTAATGGTTGGAGTTACACAACTTGGACGTCGTTGGCGCCAGGCGTCGGCAGCCGGCACCCGCAGTTGTCGGGAAATCGCGCCGCTGACCCACCGGCCGAGTCGCAGCTCGAGACCGGCGGCGCGCCGCAGTGGAGGCAACTGGTTGTAATTGCACCGCCCTAATTGTTCCCCGCTTGACGGCTGACGGACCGGCCGCGACGCATGCGTTTGCAATTCATTACGGCCCGCCGCGCCGGGCGCAGGGCCGACATGTAAAATTGTTTTCAAAGTAGATCCTGTCTACGAGCTGTGGGAGTGGCCCTCGTCCGTCACGGATGCTCGTCCGACTGACATCGTTTAATGCCTCTAGGACTTATCCGCTCATTATACCTTCTCGATCGCAACAAATTATTCCTGGAGCTCGTTCCCACAAATAGCTTTTAATTCAACGAGGTGCTTTATTTACACGCGTCGGTTTAATGAATTCCGTTACGTGGACAGTCATTAAGCGGCTCCAGCCCTCATATTTATCTCGCCGGTCGATATCTGGGTCATATTACGGCTTCGCTCTCAAAATATGATATACGCTGCACCCTGTGGTTATCCGAGGAATGAGTTCGGCATAAATTAATTAAAGCGAGATAATAAAGATTTTTAATTAAAAAGCCATTCAGCATCTTGTTTGTCTTCGCCAGAATCAAATTGCGGGAGCGTTGAACTCGGTTCGGTTTTGTTCATTATGATTGTTTTTATGAAGGAAATGAGAGATGATTACCGTCATAAAGTCGTCTCGGTGTGTTTGAGCGGAGTATCGAGGTTTGCCAAAAAGCGATGTTTAATGATGTTGTGGAGAGGTTGACATGGCGTGGATGTGCGCGTGCGCGGCGCAGTGAGCAGCGAGCGCCCGGCACGGCCGCGTGCATGCGCCGACCTTCTCACGGCGTGATGGATGGTGGAACTGTTGAAATATTGATGCATCTCATCGCCGACGTCTTTAACTCGCCGCGCTGCCAATCCTGACGTTTTCGACAGTAATATGTCTACAAAATTACGTTTTAATGTTCTGAAGACCCAATTAAGGACTTACATAAGACTGAATACGTTAATAAAAATCTTTATGGATAACTTAAGCGACATGATGAATATTTTTGCATGTTATAAAGAAAAGATATACTGAACTTTGGTCGAAGATTAAATTTTATGTAACAAGAAATCAACAATGTAATACGTAGATACTGTGGATTCTTCAGGGCCGGAAGCTCAATTTCACTAAATAACTGAGATACGTAAAAGTCACGTTAAAAAAGCCGTACAAATGCATTATAGGTACCTGTAGTAAATGGAGACTAGTTGTCATCTTTAATTTAAAGATATGCAAATTGTGATCAGCATTTTAGTTTATTATTTATATACGTCACAATTTTTTTATAGCTTATAAGTTCAGCAACAATTTAATAACAAGTTACTCAAAATATTATTCTGGCACTACAAATAATATCTCACAATTTATCTTATAATCTCCCATCTTATTTTCTCTACATTGACCTTTCTTCGACTTATGAAACACAATGTCAATGGCTATCGTACTGCACGTCAACGTTCGTCCGGAAAGTCCGTGAAGCTCAATTGATGGATGGTACCGGCAATCTATTAATTACCTGCAGGTCTGGATGTCCGTCCATTGTTTTAACCGATAACGTTCCATCTATCGGCCCACGGATGGTGAACGGTCATGTTATGTGATCACTGCAATTTGTCTTATACGCTCCGATGATTATAAAATTGGATGTTTTTGTGTGTGATTCTGATCGGGTGGACGATCGATCTTCGCTTAGGATTTAGGATGCGTAATAATATTGTTTCGTTTTTAGTTCTTATGTTTTTTTCTAATTGTAAGAAGGGTAATTTAGACCCACCGTGCCGCTTGTGTTTTTTGTGAGTCTGCAAGATCTATAAACTTACAAGTCGGGTATACAAGAAAATGTGTATTTTAGTTATATTCTATCAATTTAAGTTAGCCATTGTTGGCTGTTGGGATGACCTGACGGGATGGGATGGGCTGTGAGCTACATGAAATCGTATAACAAAGAGGTTGCTCAATAAAATCCAGGAAGTCTCCTGAGTGTCATACCGGCGCGCAACAGCTACAACTACCGAATGCGAATAAAAACGTTCGATTCCGCGTGTTTCGATAAAGTGGACCGATGAAACTTTATCACTCGATTATGCACGTAATCGGATCGCGGAGAAAGTAATGCACTTAATACGCGAGCCGGATAAAAAAATCGAAAGGAAAATGAGAGTGTGGAATTTTGAACGTATTTCATAAACCACGAGGTGTTGTAATACGACGCCTCAAGGCTTGAACGGCTGTCAACATTCGCTTTTATAGCCGTGACAATGACTCCCACAATCAGATTATCGAATAGGCGTTAAAACTCTCAATCAAAATACTGATAACTATGTAGGAAGTTCTAACTGTTAGACAATTATATATCTTGCGTTCGATTTTACGCAAACACCGGCTCACTCCTTATGATAATAATAGTGACTCCTCTCAAATAAGCATCAGCAGAAGGACTTATAAACCAGTTCTCCCGCATGTCCCCTATCGTACTTGTCTTGCCGGTAGGCACTTCAATGTCCTTAGTACACGCCTGTACAACAAGGCTAACAAAGAATTAGATATTATCTCTTTCACCTCAAATAAAGTAAAAAACAGTGTCTCTGATTGGTTACGTAACCTAGACTATCAAGAAACAGAAAAACTATTACTATCCATACCCATATAAAAACACACACGCGAACACACACACACACACACACACACACACACACACACACACAACACACACACACGCACACGCATACACATACATACAACACGCATACACACACACACACACACACACACACACACACACACACACACACACATACACACATACACACACAAACACGCGCGCGCGCGCGCACACTCACATAAAATCAATCTTGGAATGCGCGTTATCCCAATATACCTAATCAATGTGTATCTACTTAATAGATTAATGTAAACGTCATGTTAACTTATATGTATAATGTCGCCTGTAATCTGGTAAATCATAAAATCGATATTTCGTATCCTTATCCTTTTTATGAAATGTAAAAAGATAAATTAATTTACTCAACCATAATAAATCAAAGTGGTCCTATGATAATTAAGACTAATATTATAATAAGGTACCTTATTCATAATGGATTGTTATCCAAACGGGGGGCGTTGATGGCTGTAACACAGTTTTGATACTAGTATGGCCATCAACAGTCCTATCTCTCCTACATAATCAATTTATTGGTACGTCACTAATTAAAGTTAAAATGTACTTAATTTGAATTCTTTACCTGTAAGTGGATTAAAGAATGTTATAGTCTCATAATTGCATGCTAACTTTTAAGTTCAATTTTGTAAACATTGTTAAAAGGTCAATAAAGTTATTTATTATATTTATATTTATTTCTTCTATGTAATACAGTATATTAAAATTCAGATTTTCAATAGGCCGTGTTAAGTTAAGGGGCTTAACCATTATCTTTAGTGTTATTGGTTATTGAGCAACAAATGTTGACATGCTGTGTAAAATATATGTATCTAAATGGTCAGAAAGCTAGAGATTTATGGCTGTATATTTAACTTAAATTATTTTCACCTTGTTTCGATTTAAGCAATTAATTAGAATGTAGCATAATGTCCTACTTTTAGCGACATAAAAAAAATGATACCTACTGTAGTTTCACTACTCGTCGGATTTTTTTTCATGACTACCGTATACTCAAATTTTGAACCGATTTGGGATTCAAAGTGTTTCAAAGGATGTATATTATGGGTATATTTTTAATGTACTTATTTTTTGTAATTTACTTGTTACTTCAATTCAGAAAAGCTTTGAAAGAGTCCTCTATCTATTCTATCGTGATCTAGAATTCTGACCCTTAGTAATAGTATTTGGATCAAGCGATACATCATCATAACTATCTTGCCTCGAGGGCCAATAAATAAGAGAGCTCCTTATTAAAATGTAGCCTGTGAAAGTTTTGCTCGTACAGGACACGTCAACCTTTTAATATATTGTTGTGAATTGCTTTTGGCATGAAGGTAATTTTCACATTTATATGTCTATCATCATTATAAGAATTCTCATTTCTTCATTGAATGTGAAGCAAAAATTAAAATTAACTTTAAAAACACTTTTAGGTTCATTTTGGTTTTTATACATGTCATAAGTAAGAATTTAAAGTGACCATGAACAGTTTAGGTCCAGATTCTCCGAAAATCAGATTACGAGTATCTGTGTCCAGATTTCTCAGAAATTATGTCATTTAAAAGGCATTGAAAATTTGGGCTCCCAAACGTTAAAATTATCCAAATTACGTTGCTTTTATGTCAGTTTTAGTATACAAAAAATGGCTGCAATAATTTTATTACCTTTACGTTTTGTTAGTTGCATTTCCGTACCAAAGTTCGTAATAACTGGGCTAAGTTTCTTTGTAAACATAGAAAGATAAGAATTGGAAGCTTTAAGAGCCGTTAGTTAAAGCCGTTAAAGCCGTTAACCGAGCCGTTAAAGTGTTGTTCCGTTATTAATTAAATAATATTTAGGGTTTCTTCTTCAATAGAATAGGTTAGTCTATTTACGTTTATCATCATCATCATCATTCCATATCGTCCCATTGCTGGGCAAAGACCCTCTTCCCTTTGTGCCATGCATGTTTTTCCTGAGCAGTTTGTATCCAGGTCTTTCCTGCGATCGTTGGGATGTTACCCGACGTGCGATTACATTGTCAGAGTAAATCACAATTACACATATTCATACTAGTATATATGGGTAGAATATACGAGTAAACCTATTTCTTGCTGTTGAATTAATCTTATTGTTATTAATAATACATGCATTAAGTCACGGGCCATAGAAGTACGTGAATCGTGAGTAAACGATATCAGGGCATCTGGGTCCTGGTTGGACTAGAATGCTCTCGGAATGCATTCTAAGTTCCAAGTCCATTGTCATTGGTGTGCATGGTGCAGTTGCATAAACCGATAGGTAACTTGCATACGAGGATAGATACTGTGACTGCGTTATACATATTATAGGTACCTAGTCAGGTCATAAATTCTGTCACATGTTTAATATAAAATTATTGGAACAAGTTTATTTATTATGTAACCATTTATATACCAAAATGAACTTAACAAAACATAGATTCTTATGACAATAAAGTTTATTCAAAATGACCTCCGTGATTTTGAATACAGGCCTTCAATCTGCGCGGCCAGTCGTCTATCTGTTATAATTATTGTACTCAAAATAGAACATCCCTAAAACCATAGTGTAATGACCTCTATACTGATTAGTTTGTACCTATGTTCATGTCTGTGAAAATATACTTGCTCTTCATCCGTTCTGTTACAACGAGCACGTTTGTTTTATTTATAAAAAACCCAAAATATTACAGGTCATGCGCCCAGACCGTTTCTGGTGCCATCAACTAGTTTCTCGCGACAGTGAATTATCTGGACTTTATGATAATAGTTGCAGTATAGAACAGTTAGTTGTGTTGCAAAGTTTTAATTTGTGCAGTCGTTGTGTGATGGACAGTAATGGCGTCGAACACTAATTATTTAGTTAGCGTGCCAAAACTCAAAGGGCGCGAAAACTATAGTGAATGGTGCTTTGCGGCCGAGAACTTTTTAGTGTTGGAAGGCACGCTAAGATGCATCAAGCCGAGGGAAGGTCAACCGGCAATCTCAGAAGCAGACGACGCTAAGACAAGAGCAAAATTGATTTTGACTATTGACCCGCCTATCTACGTTCATATCAAAGAAGTTAAGTCTACGAAAGAATTATGGGACAAGTTAAAATCATTATACGATGACTCAGGATTTACAAGACGAATCAGCCTGCTGAGAAACTTGATTTCGATTCGACTAGAAAATAGTACGTCAATGAACTCATATGTGACTCAATTAGTGGAAACGGGTCAAAAATTGGCTGGAACTGGCTTTAACATTAATGATGAGTGGATTGGGTCATTATTGTTGGCGGGCTTGACTGAAAAATTCGCTCCGATGATAATGGCGATCGAGCATTCGGGCATGAGAATAACAACGGACGCCATTAAATCCAAGCTAATGGATATGGAATCGGAAGTGAACGGAAGTGACAGCGCTGCATTTGGTATTTTTCGACATAAAAACCAATCAAGACAACATAATAAGAAAAATGGCAAGACCACAGACAACAAAAATGGTGACAAAGAAAACTGTCAGCTGTCAAAATCGAAAATAAGATGTTTCAAATGTAAACAAATCGGACATTACAAAAATCAGTGCACAAACACAACAAATTCTGCAGAAATGGATCGCAAACAAACGAATGCATTCAGTGCAGTGTTCCTGAGTGGCGTTTACAGTAAATCAGATTGGTACATTGATAGTGGAGCGAGTGTTCATCTAACAACAAATGAACATTGGGTCAGAAATGCCTCTTACGATCAAAGCGTAAAGGAGATTGTTGTTGCAAACGAGAGCAAGGTACCCGTTAAATGCTCCGGTAATGTGCAGATTGCTACTTGTGCCAATGATAGTGTTTTTGATGTGACAGTGGAAGAGGTTATGTGTGTTCCAAGTCTTACTACTAACCTCCTGTCTGTAAGTCAACTAATAAAGAAAGGGAACAGAGTGACATTCAGAGACAGTGGCTGTGAAGTATACAACAAAGTGGGAGTCTTGGTAGCTACAGCTAAACTTATTAATGGAGTGTATAAGTTAAATACACCAGTACACATGTCAGCTGCAGCAGTGGTGTCCAATGAGATATGGCATAGAAGGCTTGGCCATATCAACAGCAGCTATCTGAATGGAATGCAGAATGCTGTTGAAGGTATCTCAATTGACCAGAAGGCAGACATAAGTAAATCTTCATGTGTTACATGTTGTGAAGGAAAGCAGAGTAGATTACCTTTCCCAAGTAGCGACCACAGAAGTACTCGGTTACTGGAAGTTGTACATACGGACGTCTGCGGGCCGATGGAGTGTGTTTCCTTGGGAGGATCGAGGTACTTTATACTTTTTATTGATGACTATAGCCGCATGACTCATATATACTTTATGAGAAATAAAAGTGAAGCATTTCAATATTTTAAAATTTATGCAGCCATGGTAGAGAATATGCTTAACCAAACTATCAAAGTGTTACGCAGTGATAATGGCTTGGAGTTTTGCAATAGAGATTTTGATGATTTTTTGATTCAGAAAGGCATAGTGCATCAACGTTCCAATGTTTACACACCTCAACAAAATGGTTTGGCGGAAAGACAAAACCGGACCATCATCGAGAAGGCTCGTTGCCTATTATTTGATGCCAATCTAAAGAAAGAGTTCTGGGCAGAGGCGACTAATACCGCTGTTTATTTGCAGAACCGGACAATATCAGCTGCTTCAAACAATAAAACACCTTTTGAACTGTGGACTAATAAGAGGCCTTATATTGGTCATCTGAGAGTGTTCGGAAGCTCAGTTATGACACATATCCCTAAAGAAAAAAGGCAAAAATGGGATAAGAAGTCAGAAGAATGTATTTTAGTGGGATATTCTGAAAATGTTAAGGGATATAGAATTTATAACCCCAAGACTAAACTAATCACAACAAGTCGAGATGTCATCATCATTGAAAAAGATGCAAATGTCAGTACTGTGTCTGTTGAAGAGAAGGATTCAGTAAGTCCGACAGAAAACACACAGGACATTTCAGATTCAGTGGGGGACAGTTGTCAATCAAACGATTCATTCCTGTCTGCAAACAATGATACTACTTATGTGATTAGTGAGAATGAAGACTCAGACAGTTCTACTGGAAGTACTAGCAGCACGGTGAGATTATTACCTGCTAGAGAAAGGCATAAACCAGCTAGATATGGTGTCACGAATATGTGCACCGAGAGTACCAATGTAGAAGTCAGCGAGTTGACGTTGGAAGAAGCCCTGCAAGGTCCAGAGAAGGAGCAATGGTGGCGTGCAGTTCAAGAGGAGTTAAAATGCTTTGACAATAACAGTGCATGGGAGCTCGCAGAAGCCCCAAAAGAAGGAACTATTGTGAAGTGTAAGTGGGTATTAAAAAAGAAAAGTGATAGTGAAAGCAACATATGCTATCGTGCTAGATTAGTTGCAAAAGGTTATAATCAAAAGTGTGGTATTGATTACAACGAAACTTTCTCTCCCGTGGTCCGACATACTACCTTAAGATTATTGTTTGCCTTAGCCGTGCAATTGGAACTTGATACTGCCCATTTAGATGTAAAAACTGCATTTCTTAATGGAGAATTGGATGAAACCATATATATGCAAAAACCAGATGGTTTTAAGTGTTCAAATGATAATAAAGATAAAGTTCTTAAGCTGAAAAAGGCTATATATGGTCTCAAACAATCCTCAAGGGCATGGCATAAGAAAGTTGATAGTACAATGTTAGAAATTGGTTATAAGAAATCTAAATTGGAACCTTGTTTATATACAAAATTTGTAAATGGTCAGCGAACCATGATAACTCTATATGTCGATGATTTTTTCATTTTCTCAAATGACAAGAAAGAAATGATGTTATTAAAGGAGACTCTTAGTAGTCAGTTTGTTATAAAAGATTTAGGGCCAATTAAACAATGTTTAGGTATAACTGTCAATACTGATAAGAAAAACAATGTTATCACTTTGAGTCAAGAGAAGTACATTGATCAGCTGTTGCATAAATTTAACATGTCTGAATGTAAAACTGTTGATACACCTATGGAAGTTAAATTGAATAGTGAAAAGAGTCAAGATGTTAAAGATTGTAATCCATATCAACAACTCATAGGGAGCCTTATGTATTTAGCTGTCCTTACAAGGCCAGACATAACCTATGCTGTAGGATACCTAAGTCAATTTAATAATTGTCATAATAATGAACACTGGTTGTATGCAAAAAGAATATTAAAATATTTAAAGAAAACTAAAACTTTAGGTTTAAAGTATTGTAAGAATGGTAATGTTAATATTGAAGGTTATTGTGACGCAGATTGGGCGAATAATGTTTCAGATAGAAAATCATATACAGGCTTCTGTTTCATGTTATCGGGGGCTGTTATATCATGGGGTAGCAAAAAGCAAAGAACTGTAGCGCTCTCAAGTACTGAGGCGGAGTATATGGCTATCACTGAGTGTTGTAGGGAAGCTGTATATCTTATGAATTTACAAAAAGAGATAACTGGACTGATGTACACAATTAATATACACAATGACAACCAAAGTGCTCAAAAGTTATCAGAAAATCCTGTGTTTCATAATAGAACGAAACACATTGATGTCCGCTATCATTATTGTAGAGAAGTTATTTGTAATAAAATTGTTAAAGTGAATTATTTGTCCACACAAGATATGCCAGCAGACATATTAACAAAAAGCTTAAACTCAGTTAAGCATCATAAATTTGTAAAAATGCTAGGTATTTTAAATGTAAAGCCTTGATAATACGAGTATGTATTGTATGTATATCCATATTTTGAGAGTGGGGGTGTTATAATTATTGTACTCAAAATAGAACATCCCTAAAACCATAGTGTAATGACCTCTATACTGATTAGTTTGTACCTATGTTCATGTCTGTGAAAATATACTTGCTCTTCATCCGTTCTGTTACAACGAGCACGTTTGTTTTATTTATAAAAAACCCAAAATATTACACTATCGCAGCACGAACGAGGTCCATGTCAATATCGGCTGCTGCCTTAATCAAGGATGTCTTGAGTGACTCCAAATTGGGATGAGGCTTTGAGCACGCCTTTTCCTCCAAGTGTTGCCATATCTTGTAATCTAACGGACTCAAATCTGGACTGGAGGAGGGCCAGTCTTCGTGCCGGATGAAGTCGATTTCACGCGCCGCCAGCCAGTCTTGTGTGCTCTTCGCTCTATGAGCTGGCGCCGAATCTTGTTGGAATACCCAGTGCCTGTTATTGAACATGGTATGAGAAACAGGTTCCACAAGGTTCGTCAGGACTGTATTTTGATACACAACTGCATTCGTTTTTACACCTTTCTCACAAAAATGTAGGGGAAGCTGGGTAACAATGAATAACGTTTTTTCTAACGCTAAAAATTACTATACTCTTTATATCTAGGAAATTATTTTTACACAAATACTATAGATACATTATCGAAGCACAAGGGGAGCACATAATTTGGACGCTAACTTCAATAATTACGACTCAGTGAGGCATTTAACAAAAAATGGGAAATTATTCATAGTTCCCCAGGACTGGGTCACTATGAATAATTGCTCGGGTAACAATGAACCAGTGGGGTACAATGAATTTTAATGGAAATATGAGGCACAAAAAGTGAAAGAAACTTGAGTTTGTCTTGGAAAATAACTTTCTTTAAATAATTGAAGATCAAATTGTATTTAACTCTTAAGGCTGTAACATAAAAACTGCATTTATTCATCAAAAATATATTTAAAAAACAATCTCTTCTCAATTGTAATTTAAATCGTAATTTAAAGTATAAAAATCACGTTTTTACAAGCTTTTAGCTACTTTCACCTATCTGTTGTCTGTCTGCCTGTAATCAAATCTTTCAAGTTAAATTATACCCACTTCCCGCTTTCGATTGAGCTGAAATTTTGCGTGCAAATCGGATGACAATGCAATATTATTATGACATGGAGCTGATCTGATGATAGAGCTAGAAGGCTGGATCTGATGATGGCTATACGAACTCCGTAATTAATCGACGTAACCCCATCGAGTTTGGGCTCATTTGATTCGAATGACAATTTCTTGAAGAAAGTACATAGCATGGTTCTAGAATTATAAAAGCTTGTTTTTTAAGTTTTTTTATTTCACTTGTATACAACCTATGTCTAATAAATATATGGAAGGAATGCCTGACAGAGTATTGATTGACTGATCTATTAAATCAAAGCCCAAACCGCGGAACTGATTGGGTTGAAATTTGAAGATGTTGAACATATTGACATTGTGTCGATATATGCCGTTGTCCGGCACCCCGAGGCTGACTCAAACTTCATTTATCCAAATAGGCTACAATAGAGTACATTTGCAAGTCAATTTTATATTTTTTTTCAAATTTCAATGAATCCATTTCCAATTCATCTATTTGGCTACATTTTAAAATTTTATCAGAGATAGAGCGTTGCGCAGCTTTGGATGTCTTTCGAATGTAGTTACGTGCCATTTTATATACCTAATTAATACAGGATAAGATTCAAAAGTAAATAAGAACGAGGTAATTTTCATTGTACCCCATGCTTGTTTGGTATGGGGAACAATGAATAATCTATTCATTGTTACCCAGTGGTCGATTATTCATTGTTACCCAACGACCGTTTGACCAAACTAATTAAAAAAAATAATATTCTATCACGAGTATCAAAGTTGTAAAACAGAAAACACAAAATTAAAACATTACCGATCCCAAATTATCTATCGGAAAAATAAAAATTGAATCCAGAACTACGTGAAACACTTTTCAAAAAGTAGTGAAAATTTACTTTTGTTAATCATTGTTCCCCAATTTTCGGCAGCGGGTCTCTCTCCAACCACAGCTCAGTGTGGACTGGATTGAACGATTGGTATCACCCACGGCTCATTTCAGTTCATTCGGTGTGAGTGAATAACTAAAGCACAGATACTTATTGGAATTTATTCACTGTTCCCCATTATCCATTGTTACCCAGTTTCCCCTACCTCTGTTAAGCCCCAATAAGAAACTCCCAACCATACCATGAGCGAGGATGGAAAATGACCTCGTTGGACACGCGGAATACGGTTGCTCGCTTCTTCACTACTGTGTGCGTACACCTTATCATTTTGTTTGTTGTAGCTCTCTTCTACGGTAAAAATTTTTTCATCCGAAAAAAGAATTTCTCGATATTTTTTTCTCGCGTACCGCTTCAACAAAGCGCTGCATCTCTTCAGTCTCAGGTCCATTAGACGAGCATTTAAACGATGTCCTGTTTTTCTTCGATATGCCCGAAGCCCTAAGTCTTCATTTAACACCTTTTTCACCGTGGTTCTGCTTAACCCCATCTGAAGGGCCAACAGTTTCTGCTTACGTTTGGGATTTCTTTGAATTCGCGCCTTCACAGCTTTTATCACTGCTGGAGTCCTAACAGACCGAGGGCGACCACTTCTTGACCTGTCATCTACACTAGAGTCTTCATTGTATCGTTTGATGGTACGATAAACGAATCTTTTGGTTATATTCAAATTTTTCAGTATGTCAAAAATTTGAATTGGCGCGTAACCGCAACGATGCAACGCAATAACTGCAACACGGTCTTCTTTAAGCGTCCACTCCATATTTAAAAATGAGTAAAATTCTAAAAAGTATACATTTTTATTTTCATGAACAATTCGAAATTCGAATTCAATAAACTTTTTTGTGGCCAGCATTCTAAAAGAAAAGTTTTTACTGTGTGACAATACTTATGACCTGACTAAGTATAGTTATAGTATATTTTAGTAATAAGCTCTTTTGCTTATTTTTGGTTAGCAATAAAGTATTATTCTATTCTATTTTGAGTGTCATTTTTGTCTCTCCTATTTTAAAGATTCGATCGAACTTATTTGTAAATTGTTTTTGACAAATTTATACTTTGTGTTACACCAACTACTTCTAATATCTCTGGATGACGAGTGTAGTGCATAGGACCTAGTGAAATTTCGTGCCTAGTAAATGCTTAGTTAATACTGTGAATGCAGGCGTTATCGTTGAACATTAGTAGAGTGTCATGCTCGTCTCCATCATCTTAACACTTATTGTAACTCAAACAACAGTCTAATAATTTTGGAGAAATCTGGCTGTACCCAATAGCAGGAGCTTTCTTTTATCTATAAGAGCTTCACACCGAAAAAAATAATAAAGAAAGTAAAACTCTTAATATTCTACGTTTAACGTGCGCCTGCAAATACAGTCGAGTTACTAAATACTAACAGAAGTATTGCTCTACTTAGTTCAGTCTTGTAACGAAGGCAAACTTACAGCATCTCTTCTGCTATGTTATCTGTATCCAATTGTGTAATCTTGGGTCAAGGGACCGACGGAAATGGTCAACGATTGCTCCTCAGGGAATCGGAGATACCCTATTTAGTTCGGAATATTAATGGCATTGGACGCAGCCAATGCTTGCCCATAAAAAGTTCTTATGACATTTTTTATTCTTGTGGAGTGACATACGCTTTACGTGGGTGCTAAAGTGTTTCCGATTGCAAGCACATTTTGTTACGAGTATGTTAAACATACATTTGAGTGTCATAGTCGATATTGAAATAAGATATTTATTATTATATGAAATTGTATAGGACTGCTGCTACCTACTTGATACGTTTATAGTTTATACCAATAATAAATTATGAAACAATGTTTTTTCTATCTTATAAAAAGTAAATTATATTATGGCATTTGAAAACTGGCGATAGATTTTTCCTATTGATATTATAAATTCGATTCATTGTAGACCGCATCCGCACTTTACATCAGGTGGGATGTGGTGAAAGGTAAACCTATTTAGGTAAAAAATGCGAAAGTAGGTATGGATGTATATGAGTAAAAAACTCCCAGGCTCACAGGCTGTTTCTGTAACCTTTTCCAGTTGAAATTGGTCCCTGAACAGAGTTTAAATAATTCGAATACGACTTTACACAATCGTCGACTACAACCGCGTAATCATCATCACCGTCTGATCAAATTACATCATCAAACCTATCATTTAAAATTGTGTAAATTGATCAATAATATCAATTTCCTTCAATTAAGTATTGAATTGGTACATCAGCAATAAATTAACTTATATGACATGATATTATCTAAAAGACATCATTAAATAACATAACACTTTTCGATCATAAAAATCGAGTTGTAAATAACATACCTCGAAATGAAATTACATGTTTCGATTGGAAAGAAACTGTAATTATGGGCATCAAAAGGCGAAGTGCGTTACATCTTCCGACCTCCATAGAGGCTGACGGCCCTTCGGACAAGCAATCATCTATTTGAATAGGCACGAGTCCCTTTTCACCGCCGTAGACGAAGATCCCAGACTCGCCAGATGCAATTTACTCTCTGAAGAATAAAGTAATTTCTTTTAATAAATCATATTGATGCACAGTGCATATACAGTAGTAGTGCATATATTTTAATGTACATTTGATTTGTGTAATATGGGCTGTGTGTCCGAATTAAATGTTTATTTTTTTTATATACGTACTTAACCGATCGGCATTATATATTTTTTTCTATTTGAGATTTGGTATAGATGATTACTGCAAGAGCCCGCGTACTCCATTTAGAGCTGCTGTATCGATGGTTCAATTTAAAACAACAAATTTGATGATTTCAATAAAAAAGAAGATGATTAGCTGAAGCATTTTAAAAACTGTGCGATTTATTTCAACTGACCAGAAATACCTGGTCGTGTAAATATTATAATTATTGTGCACATAAATAATAAATATCAGCCATAAGAATTTCAGAACATCAGACAATTTTACTTTTCTCATCAGACTCACATGCCTCATGCATCTTTGTTGTAGCAGTATATAAGTAGCGTCCAACGTATCTGGGATGTTGCTCTACCAGGATTCCCTCGTTCTTTTTGTCGGTAGCCTGCTTGGAGCTATTAAAGCAAGTTGCCACGTCATTGTTGGTAACTGTTTGTATTGTGCACCACCAGGAGTGAAAAGACTAATCAATGCTCGGGACGATTGCTTCTAGAAAGTTGGGAGTGACGACCTCTTAATTGTTCTCTTTGTTGGGATACTTGTATTCCGTGATGCAATTGAGGAATCTTCCTATGCAATCGCATTTAACAAGTGGTCGTTTTTTATGCGATAAGATGAACGAGACGAACCCGATGACCGCCTGATGTTAAATAATAACGTCTGCCAATTCCAGTCGCAGTTTTTAGCTTGGCCACAGATTAAAGAACACTAATACTTGGCAATCAATTGTTACTTAGTCTTACTGCGTTGCGTTTGTCATTCAGAGACATCAGTGTATCCTTAGCCCAGTAATTTTTCTGGCCATCGCAACCCCTAAAAACCAATCAAAAAATCGAAAGCTATAGCGGCAGGTTATTGTGTAAAGTTTCAGTACCTACCTAATCAAGAATCTAGAGTTCGCTTAAAGAACTCTGCAACTGTTTAAAAGGGCGTAAACATTTTAGGAGAAATGTCCCCATAAAAGTTTTTATAGGTAAGGAATTTTCTGAATAAAAATAGAATATTGAATAGAATGTCTGTTAAAATAGTGTTATTAGGAAATGCTATAAAAAGATAATTATACCATTCATTTCCTATTAATAAGTCGGATCAACGTCATATACGTCCAAATATAAATAAAAGTTCAAAATATTCTCCTTTTTATATTAGTTAGGACTTTCTTTAGCGTTGACCTAATATCCTCATCATTATCTCATACATAGGACGTCCACTGCTGAAAACATAGCCTCCCCTGCTCTATGGCCTTCCCTTTACACCTCCATTCATACCGGTTGGAAGCGACCTGCGTCCTGCGTCTTCCGGCGAACTTAATAAGGCCTTAATATCCTCATATTTGTGACTAATGTTTCCTATAAATATATAATATTTTTCTCAATTGTTACAGCGGTGGTAGTGCGTTATCTAACAAAGCGGTACATCGGAGAATACAGCTCTACAGGAGGTAAGTTCCGTTGAATCACATTACACGGAAGCTTATCACTTCTGCTCATGCTTACTATATCAACATAATGTAAATCTACTGTTGTTGAAAAGGCAGACATCGCACTCTAGAATAAATCCAAAACTGACGCTTGGTTCATGTATTTTGTTCTTTGGACTTTAGAACAACTGGTAAAATAGTTTTTTATGATTGATGAAAAAAAATAGTGCAAAAAATGTATAGGTAAAACGTATTCTTTATTTTATTATTCAGTACAATTTTTAAGACTAACTTGATGCTAATTAGTTATTAGTAAGTTAGGTACAGTACGAGTATATTCTTACCAGTTGTTCTAAAGAACTAAGTATACAATAAAGATAATGTGGTACCTAAGAATGCTTTACGAAAAAAATGTTAAGAAATAGTTGAATGTTCTACAGTTTACATGGTAAGAAAACGGTTATTGCTACACAATAATATTAATCCAACTTTGCTTTATTTTTGGTTGTGGTGTCTGCCTATACAATAGTCTGTCATTCTTTGTTATGTGTGCAAAGTAACGTCCAGTATAAAATTGCACGCAGATTCATTAAATGGTAGGAACATTTTGTATAGCGAAAAGGTGCAATTAAGGAATGGACAATACTTGTCTACTGACATTAAAATATCATTCCAGTTTATGTAGTAGTAATAATAAAGTAGTAATTTAAATAAATTACTTTTTCCTTCCGAGTGCATGTCGTAGAAGGATTACGTCATAACATGATACTACATATACCTATATTATTATTAAAATGTTAAGGTGATTACTATAATAATATTACTGACTCCATCGTCTTTACCCGCCCACTGTTTAGCTTATGAGAAATTTCATAAGCACATTTTACTGACAAATTGTTTTACTCTTAAAATTAGCACACGTTTGTTTATATTGATGCAAACGAATTTGGAATTCAGCTGTTTCTATTACAATGCACCACATAATAATGCATCAGATTTGGGTTGCAAATCTGATTTTATATGTTTGATAGTGTAACTTGGACAATCTGTTCGGTAAATTATTTAATATTATTAAATTCCTCGGAGAACACCTCGAAAAAATGACATTTTCTCGGCCATTCTATGTACAATATCTACGCTTTTGTTCGAAAAATATTCTTACCAGGGTCTAGAGCGACAGCACGACTAAAAATAATGTAAGTTTCCTCTACAGGACTTAAAACCGTTACGCCTTGTTACAGATTTCCTTTATCAGCACCGAGTGGCTTTCGACGGCGCGCTCTCCGAAGTCGAAATACTAGATACATCTAATTGTGCGGTAAGTTACCTTTATCTACTAATGAAGAGATTCAGACACTGTAGCACTCTCGATACAAAAGTAATCGTCTATTTTCTTCCTGGATATTTCCTTTAGATCTACTTACTTTTCTGTCTTTTAGGGTTGCTGAAATGTTTTTACCTCTATATTTTCTTAACTATTTACGAAAAAATGGTTTTTCGTTATGTTATTAAATACTTATATACTGATACAGACCCGACCGGACGGGGTAACATTTAAAGCTTAGCATAAATGTACCTACTAATTCTTTTGAGAGTTGCCCTAATTGTATTATAATGGAAATATGATAGAAATCCTTTATAGAAAATACTGGGAACTGCGTTACTTTATTCATTTTTCACTATTTTCCCCCATCCATTAACACATACACGATTGGGTGTGTGTCGTTGGAAACCCACCTTACACACACAAGACTATTTGTGGAGCTGTGATTAAATGTACTATTCTTTTTTGTAATGTTTTATCTTCTTGCGATTGATATACGCAAATGATTAAATTACAGTAGAGGAACATCTCCATGAGACATAAAAAACCGAGTAGGCGAAGTCATTCATATAATATATCAACAAAAGTCTCATCTATAAAGTCCAAGTCAATCGCGCGTAAATAAAGCGTCAGACAGCTCGAAACTTAATTTACTAAACAATAGAGATGTTAATCAGTAGACCCGGTAACAGAGGCTGATGCCCGGTACAATTTAATTAGACGAAGTTTATGTGGCTTGTACACGCTTATCAGATGCGATCGGAGAATCGTACTTCACAGATTACCTTTTTAGAAGCAGACACCACGCCCGAAAACAAAAGAGACGCAATAATTAACAAATTCTTTCATGTTCATTTTGAATAAACATTTTCCCTTACTTACCTCCATTATTACAACAAAATATTAGTAGAGATTTTTACGCTAACCTGATGTAAAAGAATACGCTCTCACTGACCCATTACTTTGCATTTATTGTACTTAAGCATTATAGTTGTTTATTCTACCCTATGAAGTCCTACGCAAAACTGCTCTCTCTCGGACATAAAATTATGTTTAGTCTCATGAGTCCAGTAATTTTATTCAAATAACGTTAAAAACTACCACGCACCGAGATACGAGTAACATGTACGAGCAACACAACTCTACAAAAGTTTCACAAATTAACGGATACAAAAAAGGGACTTTAGTAATGTGCAATTTATAAACACCATAAATTATAACTCCACAATATTACACAAAATAATATACGGTTGCTAACGTATTCTTTAATACTCATACGATGTGTGTATCTTTGGACAGCGATCTCTGCCATTATTACATTAGTCGGTCTAGCGAAGTTCGGCCCGCCTCGGGGCAAAGCTCTGCCTACGCGCACACACGTTCTTGTTACGTAATTGCTAATGTTTTCATTATTGCGATGCCATCTAATATATTATTAGGTACAATACCGTTTCGAGAATATAGAGGTATGAGAAATTATATTAAGTGGGTCGACAGTGCACCTAAAAGTGTTGGCCACGAAAATAACACAATATTTAGATGAGTTTGGATGTATGAACGTTGTTATCTTTAACTACAAAAACAATTAAATCGTTCGACTTGAACTTAATAATCCAACGAGTCCAACGAGGTCATTTTCCATCCTCGCTCATGGTATGGTTGGGAGTTTCTTATTGGGGCTTAACAGAGGTACATTTTTGTGAGAAAGGTGTAAAAACGAATGCAGTTGTGTATCAAAATACAGTCCTGACGAACCTTGTGGAACCTGTTTCTCATACCATGTTCAATAACAGGCACTGGGTATTCCAACAAGATTCGGCGCCAGCTCATAGAGCGAAGAGCACACAAGACTGGCTGGCGGCGCGTGAAATCGACTTCATCCGGCACGAAGACTGGCCCTCCTCCAGTCCAGATTTGAGTCCGTTAGATTACAAGATATGGCAACACTTGGAGGAAAAGGCGTGCTCAAAGCCTCATCCCAATTTGGAGTCACTCAAGACATCCTTGATTAAGGCAGCAGCCGATATTGACATGGACCTCGTTCGTGATGCGATAGACGACTGGCCGCGCAGATTGAAGGCCTGTATTCAAAATCACGGAGGTCATTTTGAATAAACTTTATTGTCATACGAATCTATGTTTTGTTAAGTTCATTTTGGTATATAAATGGTTACATAATAAATAAACTTGTTCCAATAATTTTATATTAAACATGTGACAGAATTTATGACCTGACTAGGTATAATCCCTCATTTATTCCTAAATACCTAGTACTTATTAGTAGGATGGATAATAAATAGTGTTAATAGTTTTTAAACTATAGGTAGTTAAATAATACCTACCTACCTATCGATTAAAAACCCGTATTTATAAAAACTATACGTTAAAGTAATCGCATCACATTATTGGTTAATTTAGTAGTTACAATATAAAAGAAGCCGCGGGCCACAACTAGTAAAGCATAATATTGCGTATTGAATTAAATAAGTCATTGTTTTCGTGCATCTAAACAATCGATGGTTAAGATAATCGATAACGGAACTAAAGATCGAGTCGATGTTTCGTTGCGCAATCGATTTTATTCGGTCACAGACAAGGAACTAATACAGAAGAGGAACGGCGGTAAATACGACCAAATTATAATGCGATTTGTAGCCACATATCATACCTTAATAACCCTTAAAATAAATGCATTTTGTTGCCAAAAGTTTACAATCCGATTCTTGGTGATTATCTGTGGCTATGTAAACTATGCACTATGTAAACTATAAGTATGTATATGGTACGTCTTTGATGTAAACTAACAAAAAAAAGACGTGTGGCACTCGGAGACTGCCGCGGTCTTTACCGCGGCATCGCGGGCCTTGAGCGTGGGGACCGAATCCAGAAATTCCGTAACGAAAAAAACTTAACACCCCCCACTCCGACTGGCACAGCGGTGATACTATAATTACATAAGTTGATAAAAAATGCTATGCAATAGCTTTAGAATCCCGCGATAGAAGCTATGCAATAGCTTAAAAACTTTTTTTTACAAATCAATAAATATGCATTTAAGGGATAAATCTCTTAATAACATAACGAGAAGGTATAGACAAATACTTATTTGTATTGTTATTATGGTCCTCAATAGGTATAGAGACGATGACTCGCGTCAGCATTATCGTCGCGTCGTGACTTTCATCCCATATCATCGTAGTACATTTTTAGCGTTAGTCATGATCGCTTAGCGCCCGGCTAAAGGTTTCTAACACTGTCTATTTCTAACAATATCTATGAAAAATATTATCATATCCGATCTAATCTAACCAAGTGATCTGTTGTCACAGAATACTTAATAGTGCGTAATGATTCGGTGCAGCGCAGCGTTCGGCCCCAATACTGGATTCCTCTTGTGACTTCATTATAATGAAGTTCACTGACTTGTACCATGTTATTTCGAGATATCGGTGAAAATAAACTGCAAAAAATCTGTTTATAAATACTGAAGAATGTGATCGATGAGTCGTTCTGTTTGTCTAATTTATTTGGGGCAAGCGTTTATTGATCGAGCCGTGTTGCAGATGCAAAATAATTTATTAAAAAAAAAAATTATATATATTTTTACGACTTTATACATTACCTACACAATATCTTGGGCTAAGTTTATATTTTATCCACGTTAATGTTATTTGATTTTCTTTCTGTAGTACTTCTTGTAGAGGGCTTTGATCTCGTACTTAATTAGAAAAACTACTGCCAAAAATCTAAGTAGTATCTATTATATTATAGTTTTGATACACTATTTCGGATACATTCGTTGATTACAGTTATTTTGAGCGCAGTCAAAGGCTTTCCTAGCTGGAGGTGGAATGACAGATTTTTTACAAATAACCCGTCCCACTGCAAAAATTAACAAAACGTATGCACTAAATACGATATTTTTTCCTTAGATCCGTGGTTGCCTAGCGGAGCACGTGCGATGGGGCGACGCATTCGCAGTGGTGTACTCAGTCTGCGAAAGGCGGTCCTTCCTCGCGGCCGCTGAACTGCTATCCCTTCTAGAACGGACGAGGCTACCGGGTTGTGCCGCTGTCACACTCTTGGGGAACAAACGTGACCTCGAACACGCTAGGTAAGTTCCTTTTATAAGACTTTTAAGTATTCATACTGGTGGTTCGCTAGTTACCACCCACTGGTCAAAACCGTGTCGCCAAGCGGTAATTATTACCGTGATCAGACATTATGATGTTCAGTGAAGTAAGAGAGGGATTTATTACCCCTACCTTCAAGGTTCTAACTGTTGTGATCAGATGCTAACTAACCTATATATAGAACACAAAAAAAATGTTTGCGTCGAGACAACTTCGATCGCTAATATTCTTCTGTGTCAGAGGGAATGTCTGGAAGCGTGATCGATCTGACTCGATCTAACGAACCTCAGACAAAGACCATGTGCATATGAAGAAATAGGAATCTAAGAAATAGGTACCTATCGTACTTATTACATGTTAATTTTTAATACTTTTTATTTTTGCACGAGTAAATGGCCAGTTCAGGTCGAAGGAGATTGGAGACAAATTTTAATTGCACTATAAAGCAATATCCGGTTTCAAAGCAATAAAGAAATTGCGTCGGTTTGATGCGTATATTTATTGGACCAATTCCAGAATGTGTGTCAGATGTCAGCAACATTTATTATGGACGTAGTTTACGCCAGATATGGCCGTATCGCAAATTTTATTGACGTACTAGTAAGCCTAGAATCGTCTTCATCGTATTTTACCTTCTAAAATTCATAACTGGTCCAAGCAGTTTCTTCCGCTAAAGCAGAAATTCATTTTAAATGTTTGATTTAAAAAAAACCGAGGTTGGGTTTTTTTTAGTGAAGAAGTACGAAGACGAGCAAG
Organism: Hemithea aestivaria; assembly: GCA_947507615.1. Taxonomy (NCBI): domain Eukaryota; kingdom Metazoa; phylum Arthropoda; class Insecta; order Lepidoptera; family Geometridae; genus Hemithea; species Hemithea aestivaria. The sequence continues at coordinate 12,147,851 of OX382332.1, read as the reverse complement.
ACGCTCTCCTGATGTTAAGAGATAACGCTGCCCATAATCAGTACAGTGCTACCTAAGATTTCACAATGATGTAAAATTCTAGGTACACTGCACCAACGCTTCCTACAAGAGTCATAAGATGTTAAGACTCTTTAGTCTAGTAATTTCACTAGCTACAGTGCCCTCCTACCGAAGCACAGTAATGTTTGCACATTAATGCTCAGGAGGTAGAATAACTGGCACTGTTGGGGTACCCACCCACCTAGACGACCTCCTGCAAAGAAAGTAAAAGGGGTAGTTGAAATATAACATTTTTAAAAATGTATTAGCGTCATGTTAAATACCGTATTAAGATCACTTTTCATTGCAGCCTGTATGCCGTTTTTAATTACTTTTCGAAATTTTATTATTTATTATATTATTAGAGGTAAAACCAAACTTCTAAACACACTAAGTTAGCCTATAAAACTAGCTCAATATGGGTATCATTGAGCTAGTTTTAGGTTAAAATTGCGCGGAATTATTCTCCAGGAAATAATATTCCCTAATATCCTATGTGCGTAGTCTTCCTTTTTGTATAATCTCACTGATAACTGTAGTTAAAAGATTTCTTGTTTTGTCGTAGGGAGGTCCACGCAGAGGAAGGTCAGGAGTTGTCACTACGGTTCGGGTGTCAGTTCTACGAGGTGTCAGCCGCAGAGTCATGCGCCGGCGCAGCGTTAGCCTTCCACGCACTACTGCGGGAGGCGAGAGCACTGGCTCTGTTACTACCAGCGCCGAGAAGGAAACTGGCTGCTTACTCTGTCTCTAAGGTAGGATTTGATTTTCTGTTTTTATGATGATGCAGGTCTTTGGTCAGTGGTAACTGCTTACCTTCACACTTTAAGGCTTCCGCTACGTTAATCAGGAGTAGATGGGTAGGTACCCACTAGCCCATCTACTCGCCACCCGCAGCACCTGCACAAACTCTTTGCAAGCGCTCACGCCTGTTAGCGTTGCTCATACTATCTTCCAATGTAAACACACAAGGAGACTCAAACCGCGATCGCCTACTTAACACAGTGGACACCCTTAGTTGCCACTAAAATTTTATAAATCCTAGCACATTTAGGATTTTTAGATTCATTGTCGTTTCATTACGTAGATAGATAACTTTGTTCCGATTTTATTTTATTTGTAACATTGAAAATTCCGAGCAGATTTAAACTCAATCACCACTGTTTACTTATATTAATGGTCAATATTTGTGTTGATTCTAAACAAATTTTCCAGAACATAAAACATCACGAAAATATTCTTAGTCACGCTTTCAATACATGTCTGTCTTGTTTCAGGTCATCGGGACGATATTCGGCAAAAACAACAAGAGCGTGCGGAAAAAACGTCCTTCTCTAAGCATTTAATTAGTTTATAAGTTAATATTAACTCGATCCCACAGACTGCATATTTTCATAAGATAGTTTACGACATATTCTATGTACAGATAAATTTACAGTTAGTATACCTTTGTATTTAAGATTTCTTAATGTTAAATGATTTATGTGTAAATAATACAAGTATTGGTGTAAATATAAAATAAAATGATGGTTCTCAGTACACCTCGCGATAAAGTTACGACTCAGAAGCTATTATAATGAATGTTGTAAATAGTATAATACGGAATAACTAGTTGAAGCTATGTAAAGTTTAACAGCTATACTCAAAAGTGTAATAAATTTATACGAAGCTAAAATTCTTGTTTACTTTACTTCTGTGAACGTACGCAGTATTTTTCAATTACCGATTGAAAGGCATGCCCTGGCCCTTTTATGGCTTTAAGGGCAGTCACATACAAGGAAACCACTCGGAGTCTATCACTGGAGCAACAGTCAATTACTGAGATATTGTTAAAGCAATGTTTAATGTTCGACTATAAAGCGATGAATGGCCATTTTTCGCGCGCGTGAGGTACAACTCTCGTAGGAGACAGTAACAAGGAGCGATTGACGTTTAATAGCTGTCGGACCACCGTACGCGGAGTCGCCATAAACTCCGTCTGAATTGCTAAGTTTGCGTGTAGATTGATTCCGCGGCGGCGGCGGCGTCCGGAAACTTTCTCAGATCATACTCGATACCGTCAGATCAGTCGCGGTTACGCCTCGTACATGTTAAAAGCTCTAATGAGTTTCTGTTTTCACTGCGAAGTGTCCGGGTGTCGGAGTACGTCGGACTAATATCGATCGGACAGGGTAGTCCTTGTCGGGGCGCGGCGCGGAGAGAGCGCGACCCGGCCTCGTACACGATCCCTGCCTGAGATAACGTCTAATACAGGAACCGAATGTGACGCTCAACATGTGAAAGCAACAAGTGCGGATCGCCGCCGGAATGAATCGTGAATCGAGCGGAAACAATCTCAGATAACGATAGAGCTGAAGTTCAAGTGCGCGTCAATAAATACATTGCAATCTACACGGGCACGTGCAATTGCGGTTATGTAATATATTCCGTGATATAAATAGTAGATGCCGATGCCGAGATATGGGCAATAAATCGGATCCGCTGATCGCATTAGTGGCGCCGGCGTTCCGCTTGGCCCAGTGCAGCGAGGGTTCCTAGTTGCAGATTGCTATCTGTCTGCGCTCGATCATGCACCGCGCTTACTTATTACTGGCACTATTATCTTGTTGGCTCCATTACTGCTCCTTACGACAATAACTGTTGCTACATCGCGGTATTTACTGCGAGTAACTAGCTGCGAACTGAGCTTTACTACGAAGCAATTTAGGAAGTGTAAGAATAATAGGGAGGTAAGTATTATAAGTTATACACCATATAAGTTATATAGTTACTGTTTGTCAGATCGGTTAAGTAATTTGAACATACAACCTCCAAACTTTCGCAATTATGAATAAGTGCAAGAACTAAGATTGAATTCAAGTTGAAAAGACTTCAACGCGCTGTCCCTTTAGAATGTGCTCAAGGCCTTACGAATTGTTTATAAAAATAGATTATTACCATTTTAGGAGATTTGCGAGGAATCAAAAACAATTATATCGTAATGTAAAATATCACAACAATAAGCTTTTTATTGTCGCAACAACATAATAATTAAGTAATGTAAATTATATGAACCAGAAATAAATATATTGACAACGCGTCGACAATAATAGGTATTATATTACCAACCTACTATATTATTGTTGTTGCAGACGTATATATAATATATGTTTTCTTGTGAGTCTTATAGTAGAGGTGAGTAAAAATGATACTCAAAAATCATATTATTATAATTCCTATTATAATAACTGGCACTATTACTCTAGGCTAAATTTACAAAGTACTGTTTCACGTTTAAAATGTACTTAGAACTTTAAAAAACATATAGATGTATGTACTTTAAAAATATCCTTTTTTCTTGCCCATGTCTGTGTGAACCCTCTCACACAGACATGGGCAGGAAAAAAGGTGTACGAATTCGAACATTACATAAATTCTGTCGCATTTTACCGCGCAATTCTGCAGCTTTGTGGTTTCAGAAACTCAGGCCCTTACCAAAAACGTGCCTAGTTAGTAACTTTCCAAAATCGAAATCTTAAAAAAGGTATCACTTGAATAGGTGCATTATAAAGTAGTGTAAAGAAGTTCCAAGTACACATTCGCGAATATAAAGCCTTTGTGAATGATTTCAATGAATGTAAGGTCAAGAGCTCGACCTCTCACAATCGCCGCGATATTTAGCGTCAATTAAAGAATTTAATGAATCACGAGTGAAAGCTGTAATCAGATGTATGGAATCTGTACGAGTCGAGATGACGGCGAGGAAGTACTTTGACGTTCCGCTGCTTGTACTTAAGTTACGTTAAGCCTCAAGAGTATCTATAGAGTAGAGTACCTGAGAATATTTTAGTTTTAACTAATAAAACAATTTAAAATAGCTTTTATTGCTGTGTTAATAAAAGAGATTTTTTGATATTAAAATGTAAAAGAATATTGAAGATTTTTTTTTGAAATTAAAAAAATAAAAGTAAAATTGAATAGGTATACTGGCCTAATATTCTGTAGAAATTAGCTCTGGAAGGGTTAGGTAGCAGGAATAACCAAAGGCTTATTAGACTCAATATCTTATATCTCAGGATGACAAGCACTGTATATTTAGTATAGCATATTGTATTATTAGCATGAAAGTGTAGAGACAAACAGTCTCAAAATGCATTTCTTCTTGATATAAACGTTCTAAAAGCTCAGTAGAACGTCAACACTATGTGAGCATCTTAACTTTATACTATAAACATTTTAGGTAAAATATACAATTTTTATCTCTTTAACTCTAAAAGATTGGCAAATTTTATTGATTATATCGTTTTAAATATAATATTTCTAAGGCCACATTGTCGCTTAATATCAAGCGAGATCGTTGTCAAAGAAGGCCTAACCTATAGTAAATAAAACTAATACTTATCCTATTAATATAATATTTATTATAAAGATAGATACCTCTTCCTGCACATAAGTCGTCAGGCGTCTATCTCTAAACATATCGTTTATATGAATATCCACAATGAATCCAAGTGTACCTAATCACTACGTAATGAATGACGAAACCAAATAGAAGGCAGTATCGTGAAATGCGATGCAACATCTCAGTGACAAGAATATGACATGTAGAAATAAGTCGCGATGTCTGGACTTCGGACTGGATGCATTGGACTCTTCGTGGACGCATTAAGGGACTTTAGAAAACCCATTTATATTTACCATTTTACTCTATTATAATAATAAAATATATAAAAATAATGTTTAGGTATATATGCTGAAAAATACTTCAATTGTTGAAATGTAGACAGGTAAATCAAAAAAAACTTTAAAAACAAAAATTTTAGTTCGCAAAGTTTACTTAAAAGAATTAAGGTAGTACTTGGTACAATAAACCATAAAGAGCTTATATAAATGTTATGTACTTTATACAGCAAGCCTGTAGGTACTTTGACTGTGTATCACTTAGAGTCTAAAAGAATTAAATTCTACTATTTATAAAAAAGTTGTAGAAAATTCAATAGCACTCTAAAGCTCTCCTAGCTAAAATTTAATACAAACGGTAACTCCCCTATCACAATACCTATTTCTGGAAAAAAAGAACGGAGTTTTTGTGATATGATAGGTAACTCTCCCACCTAATTAATAGGTATTCAATTAAGTACCAATTCTTTCATAATCGTACTTTCCTTCTAACAAAATAGATCGCTGTTCGACGGGCAAGGGTCATCATATTAAATCAATTACAACACTGACCCTGCCTGAATCCGTTCACCAGATATTATCAGGGACTTTCATCTGAACGTTTAGATGGAAAGATTAGCGGCTAAGTGTAATTGGTCGTGTTGTCTCGATGGGATCAGCTTCGGAGACGGATAACTGAAGCTAAACCTGTATGGTTATGACACTGAACGTTCCGATATTCTGGAGAAACTATTCGTTTTCCTCGTAGATTTGGTAAATAATTATCTATGTATTTACCAAATCTACGAGGTAAACGAATAGTTTCTCCAGAACATCAATAGACATAATATTATGCTTATGTAATATCTTGTGTTATGGAATATCTTTTGACTTCAGCTCTATTATCCTACTAATTAAAAAAAACAAAAGTTATTCTGACGCCGAATTAATATACACAGGCATTAGGTACCTACTGTGAGGACCGGAGAGTAGAAGAGTACCGGAGTCCGGCAATGTTATCTGCGAAGTACTGGGCATGGCGAAGTGCAGTGCCGCGAATTTTGATTTTTATCAAAACACTAGTGTGGCATTGTGTTCTGCCCATCATGATGATTACCATCACGCATCTGTTTTCCCTACCTTGTCACTAATTGCCTAAACCAAAAAAAAAGTATGAATGCGTGTGAGGATGTGTTTGTTAAAATTTTGTTTTTTAATAGCTTAGCAGGCTATTAATTCAACGATTAAAACCGCTGGGTGCGGCTAGTAGTATAAACAAGTGAAATTTTAAAAATACTTTTTAAAACAAGCTTTATTTATTATTATTATCTTGCATCATAAAGTACTAGTCAAGACGAATCAAATGAGCCCAAACTCGATGGGGTTGCGTTGTTTTATGACAAAGTTCCTATGGCCACCTTCCAGCTCCATCATCAGATCAGCTCGATGTCATAAAAATATTGCATTGTCATCCGATTTACACACGCATGCAAATTTTCAGCTCAATTGGAAACCGGGAAGTGGGTCAAATTAAACTCGCAAGATTTGATTACAGACAGACAGACAGACAGACAGAAAACAGACAGGTGAAAGTAATATAAAGCTTGTAATAATGCGTAATTATAAATTAGGTATATCTACCAGATGCTTATCAATTGTAATTTGATCGCACAAACCACAGGAAGACCTTGCCAGCACCTTGTTCATAGCTATTTATGTAGGTGGAGTATTAGATGTGTTTTTATTTCTAAAGCCCGCGCTCCGCTTGTTGCAAATGTTCGCGCAGTTTCAATACACATTCAACAACTGCTACGATATGTTTTGTTTGAATTTGACACTGCCACGCTGAATGCATAGCAAGTGGAGCTGGCCTGTAAAAAAATATAGAAAATATTATGATATTTATTTTATAATTCAGCACAACGCGCCTATCTTAGAGCTAAAGTACACTTTCTACCAGTTGACCTGTTCCTGGCAAAAATTTACATGAATAATGGAGTGCAGACAATGAGATGATACGAGCTCGTACCTACATATAACAGGTAAATCATTCAGGGTGGTGAAAATAAGTAAAAAGTACATCTGGGACCTGGGATGTAGATGGCTGATAAAGGTTGACGGTAATATATAATTATGAATCCAGGATTAAATTTTTATCCTAATCTCTTTAGATTTTTATACACCAAAATAGTATTATTGGTCTCCTGCCTACATATGCATTTCAGTAGGTTCATTATATAAAATACACAGACATAAAAGATAAACGATCCAATTTGTAAGTCCCACTTGCACGCTAATTAGCATATTCCTAAGTATTACATTAGTTTTTACCTCAATTTAATCACTGCTCGTAAAACTTGTGTACTAACAAATTGAATCGTCTAAAATGCAATAAATCTAAGAAGTGTCTCATTTCGTAACCGTACAAATTACGCGATAAAATTGAATAACATACAACCGGTATGCGAAATGGTATCGAATTAAGTGCTTTAATGGACTCTAATAACATTAGGGTTGCCTATTTTGACACGTGTCCATTACTTTTTATTTTCGGATAAAAATGTAGATGTATAGGCGACCTGCATCCAGCGTTTTTCGGCTACCTTGATAAGGTTGTCTGTCCACCTTGTGGGTGGACGTCCTACCCAGGTCGCTCCCAACCGGTATGCAAAGAGGAGGCCTATGTCCAGCAGCGGATGTCCTACGGTTGAGAGAGATGATGAATTTAAAGGCTGTAAAGCACTTATCCCAATAGTAATTATTTTGGAATGTACGTGCGTGGGTCGTCATCATCATCCAATTAGTAAAGAATACATGAAGATTTTGTTAATGAGATAGAACTCCTAACACCAAATGCTTGTGGCTAACGCTAAAATATATACTGCGACAGTTGTCATCCCAGTATTTCTTTTAACATCATTTGGTACTTAAAGCTAGAATGTATGCGCGTTGCGTGAAGTGAAAAAAAACTGAGAAAATTGTCGATGTAGAAAAACGAACGATTACAAATTATGTCATCCTAGTATACTTTCAGCTAGCCACAAGGGTATGGCCCTTGTCTAAGCCTGCTGATCCGATTAATAATTATCAATTAAGTATTAAAACACGGAGATACTTTGCTTACATAGCTTCCGAAAAGCTGTTTGAATTACTTTCCTTCCTCAGATTTATTTTCTAAAAGTTAGTCTAAGTTCTAAACAAAGTGCAGACCCTACATACAGATAATGTTAGGCACCTGTCACACTTGACGGATGAGAAGCGGCTCACTCGCGAGGGCGTATCGGAGACTCATCGGTGAAAGTGATCCGTATTCAAGATATACAACCAATGGAAACGGTAACTAACTTAAGGGGCTGGTGTATGCGAGCGATTCGATTGAGATATGACGAATAAAAAAATATAAATAAATAGAATTACTATAAAATAATTCGTTCAATAATACGTGTTCCGGTGTGATGTTCAGTGAGGGTTTTTTTATTTATTTAAGGAAATGTTAACAACTAAATTGTGAGACTTTAACAAATTATAAAAAACGATTTATCGTGCCTTCTAAGTTACGTCCGCTGCCATCAACGGCCGCATCGTCGCTTAAAATCATTCGAGATCAGGGTCAAAGGTTGTAACCTATAATGATTAAAAAAAAATCGAAAACTCAATTCTACGAATTCATTTCAAAATTCGTCATATTATGCGAGCAAGAGAGTCGCACGTATGAACGAGGCCCCTTAAGTGGTGACTTTTTTTTTTTTTTTTTTTTCATGTGATAAAGTAGAAGACGAGCAAGACGCTCTCCTGATGTTAAGAGATAACGGCTGCCCATAATCAGTACAGTGTTACCTATGATTTCACAATTATGTGAAATTCTAGGAGTACTGCACCAACGCTTCTTACTCAAGAGTTATGAGATGTTAAGACTCTTTAGCCCAGTAATTTCACTAGCTACAGTGCCCTCCTACCGGAGCACAGTGATGTTTGCACATCACTGCTCAGGCGGTAGAATAACTGGCACTGTTGGGGTACCCACCTAGACGACCTCCTGCAAAGGAAGTCTACCCCAGGTAAAATTAAATTAAATTATAATTATAATTAATTTAAATTATTTAATTTAAATTAAATGTCGTTTTATGTGCGATACTAAAATTGTAGATGAGTCGAAACGCTCTCAATGTTGATGCTAACTAAGTTGTTTTTATTTTTATTACTCTTAAAAAGTCTGTATTTTCGTGTTCGAGTATTTTATGGATGTCGTACTTTAAGGTATTTTGCATGTTATATTAACAGCACAATCGTTTTAGGAGATATCATTATATTATATAGAAACTAGTTGAGCGATTGTATCCACTAAAAAGTATTCTGGGTCTAAGGTTCGCTTATCAAATTTCAGCCCAATCAGTTCGGCTGTTTTTCCTGTTCCATACAAACTTTCGCATTAATTTAAATAGGGTGATCCAAAACAACACTCCAAAATAACAGTTTTTTATCTTGGCTATAGCGCAGTAAGAATTTTGGGTATCTATTTCTGTGAAATTCAAGGACCAACATACACTTTTGAAGTACTTAAGTATATTCTATGTACAAATCAGTCATCCTCATTCCATATATCCTATCAGTTACTTTACATTTCAAATTGATAACGTTCTCTTTTGATTTCAGGTAAATACTTAATTCTCCAGTTCTCTTCCAGCTCTCTATATCATTGGTAAAATGTAGACTGCAGATAGCACTAAACGGCTAATTAGTATTAAGTTCGTTGCGTAAAATGTACTGGTGTACCAATGATCGGCTACCGTAATACTCCTACATGACAGCTATTATGACTTGTGTGACACGATCTGATATAAGGCGAGATCCGTTTGCGAGTGGTGTTTTTGGTACTAATGAGGACGTGTTTGCTTGAAATATTGACTTGACTCACGAACTTTGCGAAGGAAATAATAATTTTTTGAAAGTTGAGAACTCCACAAGAAAAAAAATTCTGGGCTGAGAGAATACTAAAGTTATTATGACTATTAAATAAGAAGTCCTGGGTAGCTGTACTGATTATGGAGAGCATCTTGCTCGTCTTCTCACTTCTTTGCATAAAAAATGGAAAAACACATAATTGGATTATTTTTATCATTAAATTTAAAGAACATTTTTGTAAATACAAAACAAACTTAAAACTCGAAGTAAACTATCGCATAAGGCGATTCTTTAGAGATACAACCTGCAGGCCTATTGGCTATTTCGCACTGGTGTATATCAGTATTAACCGGCAAAAATAAAAAGTTCTTGTAAGTGTTATAGTTAAAATGGTATTTTTCAACTTTGTTGCATAATCCACTAACACGTTACTCGACAAATTTCAGAAACGTCTTTTAATTTTAGCGCTCTGTGACGCTAACAACTTTTTATTTTTGGTAAATAGTGATGTACACCAGAGCGTAGGCAATATACCTAATAGGCAAGCAGGACGGAAGGAATTGTCTTACCTTGTTTTCTAAATATATAGAAGAAAAGCGTGACTGACTGACTGATTTATCAACGCCAAACCCATATACTCTACCGTTGTACGGATTGTGTAAAAATTTAGCATATAGTTGGATTGTGATGGAAACATTGCCTAAAAAGGATTTCTTAACGGTAGCGAAGATTATTATTGTAATAAGCTTTCGCTAAAGAACTCAATAAGATTGTAGGAGTTCATAGGAGACAGTTATGATATTATAGCGACTACTTATAGACTTTCCCCAGTATATATAAATATAGAATTAAGATTCAATAAAGCCTTTACAAAGTTTATTATTGTGCATTGCAAAAAGGACTGCAGAGAGAAATAAAAAGCTGTGGTTTTAGTTTTTTTAATGGTTTAGGTTTATGTTTTTGTATATAACCGTGGTGTCACAATGAAGTGTTTTCTAGTCTATTCTATTTCCTTAATAATATTTACCCCTTTTCTAATTTAACGTTAAAGTTGTGTTTAACAATTTTTATTTCCTTCTCACCGATTGATATAATATTAACTCTGGCGTGCATTACGTAGAGAAATTGCATAGATCATAGCTTTGACAGGCTCCTTTCTGCTTCTGACATTACAACGCAGCTTTTGCCCTTTGAATCGATTATATTGATCACTTGTTAGCTCATTAAGGCTCACTAGTATCGTTTGCTTACGTAAATGCCCTTTTATAAGTGCTTAACATAGATGACAAAACAACTGGACTGAGCTTGCAAAAAAAATGAGGCACCCAAAGGCCTTCCACTCTTCCTTCCACTCCCGTGTACGTAGAAGAACCGTGCGAGTCGCATGCACACTACACGCCTCAAATGCTATAATATATGTATGTGTACATAATTGCACGGGAACTGTTCTAAACATAATAGCTTTAGAGATCTGAACTGTGTTTCGATTAGACACGCGACTTCCTCTGAGTGTGCACGTGCGTGGAACTAGAGATCTATTTAATAAAGAAAACCTGTCACTACCGCTTGTACAGCCCACGCACGTTCATAAACGCGTACTGGTCGTCTTCATTTTAACTAGGGTGAAAGTATTTATAGCGCACACGACGCACATAGACCCTTATGTGCGTGTGTGTACGCAACCACAGTAAGCCCACACTTACTATGAGTACTTCGCTTCCGTTTTAATGAAACTAATTCTAGTTATTTTTATTTTGCCTAAATTAAACCTTTTGTAGAAAAAAGCCAACGTAACTTTTTAGCTATCCACTGTAAGTTTGCTAACGAGTTTGACAATAAATCTTGATTAACATGTCATTTTTGGGCCAGCATTTCCATATCGATCTGTTATTTTATTGCTTAAATCCTTTAGCAATGTTTGTGATTTCCAATCTGATTGTAAAGATTCCAAGGATGTATTAGAAGAGGAGCTTTGGAACACAACCCGATAAATCATATTTTTCCTATACACATAAAATGAATGAACAATAAAGCTTCGTGTGAGATACCTATGTATATTAATTCTGTCATAATAATATTTTTTATTTGTTTTAGTCATTAAAGACGACAAAAGCCTTTTTTCTAATGTATGTTAAATTTAAATCCTTTTAGCATATCTATATTATTAAATTAGTGAATGCATTCTTCAGCCAGTAAACCAGTTGGACACAACCATTAAAATTAAAATGTTGTTCTTGTAATTAAAGTATTTACTAGGTTTTGTTCTGAAGCTCCTCAAATAATCCTATCCATTTTAATTTATAGTGATGCCCCCGAATCTCTGCAGTTTCTCCGTGAAAGTCATCCTCAGCTTACAAGGTTTTAACATCGACACCTGTCTTTTACTACAGCAAACCAGAATTCCTTTTAGTACCGTTCCACAGTAATAATTTGTATTTATTAATAGACAAAAATATATAAATAATAGAAAGTATTTAACACATACACGTAAAACTGTGGATCCTGGTTGTTACTTATATTATGTTGGAGGCGTCCTTGGGTTATGTTTTTTTAATACAGTAGGTACAAACCTCTGACATTGGCAGTGTCAATTTCTTTTAAACATTCACTCCAGTTCTATCCTATTTGCTTATCGTACTTCCGCGCTTCAACAGTTTCTTTCACACGTTAGATTATGTTGCAGGTCTTGAAGGAATCTTAGCAACCTCAAACTGAAACCATTGAAACTCTAAGGTTGGCCACACAACCTATAGCAACAGAGAACCAGTTTTGGGACATTAAACCCTATGTATATTTTTCTTTCTACTGGTGCAACCTGGACCCGCTTTGCACAACACCGCACTACATGATAAAGTATGGAGGAGGCCTTTACCCGAGTTTGATTTGATTTTGAGTTTGAAAAATCAAATCAAATCAATTTTATTAAATTGTGATGTAAATTAATATTAATAGGAAATAAAGGCTATTTTATTTAATTTATATTTTTCTTTCTACAGGCCCAAGTACACTGCAGAAATGTTCTTACTGCGACAAGGTTCTACGAATCTTAAGGCTGGTATCAATGTTCTGGGATGTATCTATGACAGGACGGCGGACAGGCGTCGATGTTATATTATCGTGTTAATGCATCTACAATTGACGCCGGCATGATTTCACACTGTAATCTGCAAGCGTAGTTAATGTACTCTTTTCTTACACATCTACGTTTATCATACAGAGCAGAGATAATCAAAAGCAAAAACAAATATGTATAGCATTTATTTTGTTTGTATATTTTGTTTTATTTGTCGTGGTCAATGGCTTGCCTATAATGTATAAAAAAATACTAGCTTGTGCTCGCTGCTTTGCCCGAAATCTTTTCTTAGCGGAGTTCTACGCCCTAAAACATATCTGTTATCCAAATTGCAACTCATTCCGTTCAGCGGTTTGGGCTGTGCTTTAATAGATCAGTCCGTCAGTCTCTCTTTCCTTTTCAAAAATTTAAATATATTATTTAAATTTTGTGTATTTCGTTTATTATTTGTTGTGTGCACGATGTTTAGTTTAGCCAGGGAGGGATGAGCCGCTTTTCTTAGGAGGCACGTTAAATACCACCAAAGAGTATCCGTCTAATATAAGACGATCAAGACCAATTTGAATCATAGTATTAAGTTTTCAATAGAAAACGTAATGATAGACGATCAGTCCGTGAGGGCAAACTGACCTCCCCACTGCCCACTTATGAACACTAACCATCAATCATTGATGTATGAAGCCCAGGATATCGTGTTAAAATCATCACAATACTCGTACAATACGCTCAATAATGTTTAGAAGTGGTGAAAAGATACGAAAACTTTATAAAGAAAATTTATGAAATTTGACGCAAAGTGTTTTGTCCACTAAAAAGTATCATATTGGTATCCTATGCTTACATACAAAATTTTAGTTCAATCGATTAAAATATCTTTGCAAGTCCACCTTCCAGTACGTTTCAGCTTTGAGCTAATAAGCTAGCGTTGATGCATGTTTTTCTTCGCAACATGAAGTCAGTTCAATAAATAAAATAAAATTTTCATGGACACTAATAATTATGTACCTGTCACAAAGATTTTTTCAAATCGGTCTTTATGAGTATTCATTTGAGTTTATGAATAATGAAGATTCTGACGAATTGAGCCTTTTCACCCTTTCTGGAGCTGATTCTTCTTCTTTTCGAGTCGAAATGGCTTTTTTTATGTTAGTGGGCGCTGAAAAGTGCCTTTTTTGTTGGTTTGGCTCTAAAAAGAGCCGTTTTTGGTGGTTTTTTTTAGCCATTTCGTGGTAAGGATCAGTCAGTGGAACTGATTAAAAAAGATGGGTGTAATAGAGTGTCTAAAGAACATTTTAATACCTTAAGAATCAGAACACTTTCATCTTGAATTTTATTCTACAAAACTACATTCAATGATATGATATCGCTGCCAACAATAATCCAATCTTATAGACAAGTCCTATGAAATTGCTGTTATTTTCAATAGTTCATATCCAACAATTCTTATTACTAAATGTGTTGAACAACATTCCACCACCTTGTAATGAGCGGATGTCGAGAATCGATAGCAAAATTGTGTTCATATTTTACAACTACTTTGAACCCGCGACTTCACCTGCGGAGAAAGAGTCCTACTAATGTTATAAACGCGTAAGTTTGTAACATAGTATGCATGTGCCTATATGGCTCATTCTCATTTTAGGTCAAATTTGATGGTCACACGGTTATATTTCCTAATCGGTTAAAAAAAGAGACATGAATTTTGAAAAGGTGGATAAAACATATATTAAGCTACAAAATAAATAAAGATTGTCATAATAGACGCAAAAAATAATACTAAAATTTAACATGAAAGGTCAAAAACGGGGCCATTTTTCGTATTCTCATGGTGTCACACTTTCCGTTGCAGTGAAATATTTGGGCACTACTTTAACAAATTTCGGTGTATCTGTATATAATATATACCAAAATTTTCGCAAACAAATACACTTTACGGTATATAGTCTAAAAAAAGCCTTTCATTATTACTTTGAATTTAAAATGATATAATGCGGCGGTCACACGATTTTAGGTGCATTAAATTTGCTTAGTTTAACGGCTGCTGTTAAACACAACATCTACAATCCAATACAGAGATCGATTCATTTCAATGATGGCCATGTTCTGCAATCGTAGAAGTAGGATCTAGGACTTATCGAGCCGTGGGAAAAAATATAATTGCTAAGTTTCAATTTATTCATGGGTGTATCGATCACTTGCATGGACAACATTTTTATGCATTGTATTTTAGTTATTTAAATCAAAGCTAGCTTTTCAAAACGCCAAAATGTGCGAGATAAAGATGTAGTATTTAATTTTATACATTATATCTAAACTATCCAGAATGTCACCAAAAAGGGATATTTTCGTCACCAGCGTGGCATCACTTTCATAGCGTTTTTTACCATGAAGGTGATTTTTAAGCCACGGAAGTGATTTTTTTGTATTGTTTTGTTTAGAAAGGGCCTTTTTACCAACTAAAAAGTACTTTATCTGTTATCTTAGGGTTTTAATACATACATACTAAATTTCTGACTAATAAAAAAGTAAAGTGAAAGGTAAAGTTATATCTCAAATAACGCATATTTTCTTCTGTAGTGAGGTTTGTTGTTACGTAGAATGTCGTTTTATTGTAAATTTTTGGTAGATTTAGTCTTTTAAAAGGGTTTTACTTGAAAATGTTGTGAAAAAATAATGACTGAATCACTTTCGTGGCGCAGAAATTTTCAAAACTGTTTTTCTTCGAAATGAAACGTACGATTTAAATCATTTATATAAAAGTTTACTCGTGTTATCCAGCTCTATACAATATTATACACAAACATTACAAATAAGCAATAAATAAGAATTGCCATGAAGGTGACGATGAGAATCGATTCCATGAGAATGAGCCATATATGTTTGTTACTCTTTCACGCCCAAACAGGTGAACCGAATGAGCTGAAATTTGGTATAGCTTAAACTTTGACGCTGGAATGACATGTTATAAGCTACTGTACAGCGGGTAAAACTGCTGAGCGCAGTTAGTACTACTAAATCTATGTTATACTCAAAGGAAAGTTGAGAACATTATGCTTCCCAAACCATTAAACACTTCTTAGAAAGCCAGTTGCCTGGAGGAGTTAGCTCTAAGCGATAACTCCGTCCATTGTATGGGCGAAGATTTGAACGAAGTGGGACTGCCTAAGGACAAGTAGGTACTGCAATAATTTCTTATCAGTAACTTTAATTAGTTAAAATTATGAAATCGTCCATTCCTCATTTCTGTAACGTGCATTCATAAGTTGATTTAGAATTTCTGAAAATTTAACAGACAGAATTACTTTCGCATTTATTATTAATGCATGGGCTATAGATAGGTAAACATAGATTTCAAATTTATTCCAAAACCAACCTTGCTAAAACAGAATAAAGTTCAATTCAAAATAGGCTCTTATAGATTTATTGGGACTAGAAGACCGCAGGAACATAGTTGCTTTGAAAGTGGCTTTTATAACTTGGCTATAGAAGTTGGATTTACATCTTCTTCGCAAGGGTTTGTAATAAATAACACATAGGTAGGTAGTTATCACAGACGTATAACAGGATAGATACCGCGTGTGAAAAATGTAGGTAACCTATACCTCTACAAAAGAGTTCCGTACGGCTTACAGAAAACTATTTTACTAATTAACGGATCCCAAAAAACTTTTAACTTTTATTAATTTGCTCTAATGAACTATTGCCAATGAACGTTTGACCAACAATCCAAGAGTGTGATTTTAGAGTTTGGAAGCCTCAAAGGTTTGTCTCGTGTAAATTTGTTTCAACAACATTACATACATAAAATATCTACTCGATAAAGTATGCGCCACTGCTCTCGGGATTCAATAAAGAATCTCATCATTACTATTAATAAAATACAGCGTATAGTCACGGTAATATTTTATGTCTTTTGACTGTGATTATATTATTACAATTTGATAACGCAAAACTTATGTTTATGATGTTTTGTATGCGCGTTTGATGCAAATTTGGCAGAGAGACGGCTATTTCAGTGCAATATGGAGCTTTGACCTATTTATTTACGACACGTATTTCAAAAAGTTTGCGTTATGTATCCTGACATATTCCCTGTGGTAGTAATAGAAGTTGGCGCCAGTCGGTTCGCGTACAGGCATAGATAGCATCGGAGCTCCAGGCGTCAACATTCAATGGTTATTTAAAATTTTGCTAAATAATGAAGCTCTATATTGTAGACTCTAGGTCTAGATTCTAGAGCAATGACTCCAGTTTGTGCAATGCTTGGTTTTGGAAAACTGTACAGACTTTCTTTAAATCTTTCGTTGTCCTGTCTAAAGTAAGAATTTCGTCAATATAACAACATGATTAGTAATTGTTATATTATTTTCCAAAAACCAAAATGAGTTGTAGGATTCTTTTTTCAGGGTGGCAAGGGGAAAAGGTATTGCACTGTAGTATGTCCCGAATCTTACAGGCAGAAATTATCTCTTAATTACCTACATTTTTCATCTACTATTTCTACCCTGCGCGTAAAAATGCTGACCTAAGCCAAGGAAGTTCTGTGGATCTAGGGAGCATAACTTTGTAGTTCTTTTACAGTTTAGACCATTACTGTTAAAATGTAGATGTTAGCTTTTATTTTCTGTGTGGTATCAATAAAAAAATATTTTCTACTTATCTTTATTTTATCTTAACACGAGAAAATATTAAAACTGAGTATATCACCCAACACATTTTTCAATATCAACATACAAGGGCACGATGAGTGGAAATCTTTGTTAACCATATGTGTTAAGAAAATACCCATCCGTCTGTTTGTTTGTACGGACATCCTTACACCAAGGGTAAGACAACAGGATTGAAACGTTTTCTCTGTTGCCGACAATGCACAGTTTGTGCGGAGTCAATTTCGCGGAACCGTGACCCCATTTCGTATTTGACTGGTTTCGTTTGTGGTTAACTATGCGTTTATTTTAAGGTTGAAGCATTAAAGATACTGTGCACAAATTGCGTTTCATTTATTTTAATTTATATGTAAACATAAATTACATATAGGTCGTCCAAAAAAGATTTGGATGAACTGTGTGAAAGAGGATATGCGTGCTAGAGGAGTGGATGAAGATATGACGAATGATAGAATAGAATGGAGGAGAAAAACGTGTTGTACCGACCCTACCTAGTGTGGGATAATGGAAGGAAGATGATAGTTAGCTAGTCTCGTTCAAATATGTCATATATTTGAACGAGACTAGCTCTAAGCGCGTA
Source organism: Hemithea aestivaria (assembly GCA_947507615.1). NCBI lineage: Eukaryota > Metazoa > Arthropoda > Insecta > Lepidoptera > Geometridae > Hemithea > Hemithea aestivaria. The sequence goes on along the minus strand of OX382332.1, from coordinate 12,129,955 downwards.
TGTTGAGCGATAACGCTGGCCATCACAGATCCAGATTTAATGAATATCATGTGTGAACTATTATTGAACTACTTGAATTACTATTTGAATGAGAAAAAACCTACGCTTCCCTCACTTAAGACATAACGCTGGCCCATCACAGATTGCAGATTTAAGTAATACGTACCATCACAGTGCTGCTGTGCTCGTCGTCTTCAGACCGCAACGTTAAGTTTCCTAAATTTTGTTTCTCTGGTTACTTTTATCTACCATCCAGAAGACCTTTTGACTATCGCACATTGGTACTAATCACTATTGTATATGTCACTACACTATACAAACTGATTCAGAAACTGAAAACATTTCAATGTTTGTTCAGAACATTCCAAATAATTTTAATCAACGATTTTCTCTGAAACAATTTAATCTAGATTCGTCGTCACCTTCTCAAAACGAGTATAACGCATCAAAGCAAATATTTAATATTAATCCGTTGTTCTTTGAAATGGATTCATCAGTTTATAGAGATGTCAATATATCGGAGTTATTATCGATGAATTGAGTGATCTTCAGTTGAGTCATGATTGGGACGTAAATTGTGAGTGACATTATCAATGAACTCGTCTCTTGGGGAAGACTTGATGTTTTTAAACTACAGTAAATATACAAGCTAGTAGGGTTTCGTAAGGTACGCTATAGGCTATAGCCAGCGCTACATTTCGCTCATCTAAATATATAAAAGGGATAAGGGCTAAGGGTGTGGCTGACTGATCTATCAACGCACATCCTTAACCGCTGAACCAATTGGGTTAAAATTTGGAATACAGATAGTTTTTATGATGTAGATCTCCGCTAAGAAAGGATATCGCCGTGCGGGCAAAGCCGCGAGTATAAGCTAGTATTTTTTTATTTTATTCATTAAAGGTTAGCCTTTGACTACGGGCTCGCGTAATGTTAGTGACGATACGGTGAGTTTATTGAGTATTTTTACATAGTTAATATGGATAACGCTTGCGTTAGTTTTCAAAGCGTAAAGTGTCAAAGTCTTTTAAGGTATTATTTTTTTTAAGTATTATCAGTTTCTAGTCATATTTAGAGCCCATCATATTGATCTATCATTCAATGAAATTTATGACCAATAATAATAAATAATAATAAATATTTCAGGACAATTCACACAGCGCCGCCTAACCCCATACTAAGCAACTTAATGCTTGTATTATGGTGATTAGGATAACGGATATAATACTTATATACTTTTCTTTTGTAAATACATACTTATAATAGATATTGAAAACCACCCGGACCAGAAACAAATACCTGTGGATCACACAAATATTTGCCTCATGCGGGAATCGAACCCGCAACCTTCTGCGTTGCAAGCGGGTATTAGCCCACCGCGCCACAGAGGTCGTCAATAAATTATTTATATCTAATATTAATTGATACAGTTACATCAACCAGTTTGATCAAATACGGGAGCAAAAATCTTGTTAAAAAATAATTAAATTTGGTCGATTTCTTTAACGAGATATCGTTATTAATATTAGACGATATAAATATATCAAATATTATAGCCCTGGACGCAATAACTATTGGACTGAGCTGGATGAAAAAAATGAGGCAGGTATAGTAAGCCCACGCGTTTATACATGCTACATATTCACACATACTTACTAGCTCATCTTATTGATATGACATCATTTTGTTGATATTTTCATATAACTATTAATTATATTATAAATGTAATAATGTAAGCATAATAATATAATTTAAAATGAGAAACTTTTTGTACATATTTGAATATGAGTTATGTTACTTTAAAAAAACACGTATATATTTTTTACTATATTATTCGTATATGCTGGCGGCGTGCATGTATGAATGGAAGCAAATGGTCTTCCTATGAATGCTTCATTTGTTTTAACGATAATATTTCTACTATTTCTTTGTTTTTGCTTATTATAGATATGTTATTAAAAAACTTGATTTACGAGACCTAAAGTAAACATTATTTGTGCAATCTAAATTGCCAATTAGCAGTTAATAATAAAAACTGATACAAAATAAACGAGACCAGTTTATTATTGGCGTAATTTTTTATAATTATAGTTATTAAAAATGGCAAGCGATGTAATTTTATTTTATGCGAAATTGATATAGCTCAATTACTGCAATGTACTAAAAATCTAATTCAACCAGTTGAAATTGAATTTTACGTAACTACGGTTTAGATTTTTGGGTGAGGCCCAAAGTGGAAGTGGAAGTTTTAGAAATATTTTAGTACTAAGCTGACGCTTGCGGGTTCACTTCCTTAGAGACATATTTTTTGGCGAATGACTCATCAAACTACCTATGTGCCAAATTCTCATGGCCAATGATTACTCGAATACGAATAATAATTTATACAAAAATATCTATAATCTGAGTTCCATTTAAATTTTATCAATATTGGTCGGGCGGTTATAACTTTATTATGAAACAACGTGCGTCTTGCCCTTGCTTATTCAAAATTATATTGAAGACGATTTTTTATTGACTAGTATTTTGTAGAGATATGTTCAGTCAGTCAGGACAAAATCTTAATTTAATATAGATATTTACTTAGATAATAAAAATCAGGTAGTATAAAAGCATGTCAGGAAGGATTATCGTAACGGATATTAATAACCGTAGGCAATATTAGTTCCTGTTTTTATATAAAATATGATGTACTCGTAAATACTCTTAATAACTATCATAGCCTGCAATTATGTAAAATTATGGAAATTATTAATTGAACCCGATTTATGTGTTTAATTTAAATTTTTACAGTTACTCGATGACAAAATGGTATATTTTAATTAGATTTCGAAATACGAGCAAAGTCGTGGACAAAAAAATGTGTTTAATTTATTATGACCACCCATAACGAGTTATTAAAGATTAGAAATGTTACAGGGTTTTCGGTTTTAAATGTCCAAGTAATGATGATTTTGTAAATGTTACTGGAAATGTGTGAAAATAGATATTTGTCTCTATGAAACAGGTGAACCGGACGACCCTGGTCACAGATAAAAGAATACTAATGCTCGCATAATGTTAAGTGATAATGTCTGCATATTACAGTTGCAGTATAATGGATAGGCAAAAAAATACTATTTTACAAAAAAACACATTTTTATAGAGGTATATAATATCCCCTAAACTCCCGAGCGGCTCGATCGGGCCGCAGGCACCCCATTTGAATATAGGCTTTAATTTAAGAATGCTAGAGACTAATCTAATCCACCCCCGCTAAAAAACAATTATTGAAGCGCGTAGTATAGATTTATCTTACAAACAAATATGTCCCTTGGCTTTGTTCAACGTCGTCTCTTATTCTTATTTTGTTATCTCTTCACTGACTGATTAGGTATACAAAACAGACTGATCTGCCTGAAATTTGATTCGTAGGTAGCTCAGACCCCAGAATAACACATTGTCTACTTTAAAGAAGTAATCCGAGGCCCCAGCTGCTAGTGATTTATGTTTCGTCGATTTCGATGAACATAAAACATTATTATTTATTACTTATTTTACCTCGAAAATGCATTTCTGAGTGTAATAAAATTGATATCAAACATTTTGTTTGACTTGCCATTGTATTGATGCAATAGCTAAGCACTTTATTAACGTCCTCACGGCTTTTTCATTTGTTCTGTTTGATTGGTATTTTCATAGGTGTCTCATGTACTGTTGGCATTTTCGAGCAATGTTAATATTTTTAAATTGGATTTGTCTCCTTTCTTTGAAATATTTTTGATAATTCTATTTGTACTTCCAGGCAATTTTTATAATGCCGTATTTCTTATACTTCCATTAACATAAACATTAAATGACTATAAATCCACTTGTTGATTAAATTGTACATTATTTAATGATTACATCCACATAATACATACTTGATTGTAAAAGTGATTGTGTTACCTATTATGTTTTATTGTAAATATTGACACTTCATTCTGTGACTTGAGAGGTGTTGAGATTTTCTATGATAAGTGATACTTATTTGCACTTTTGATTATGTTACATGACTCTATATTACAGAATGTTTTTTTTTTAAAGGTTAACCTTTGACCACGAAATGAAATTCCAGATTCCGGGGGTTGGTTTGAATGTCCATTAAATACTTATGTATCAATCTCGATGGTATCATCATGTCACTTAAAAAAAGGATGTTCTAGGCTAAATTATCTGTAGATCGTTCGCAGCTTATTTATTTTTTTGTTGCTTCCTACAATTATTTAAGCGCTCGTATTGGTAAACCAGACTCGTCTCATAATATATGTAGCTAACTTTAATCATTCATCATGACCGTTCTTTTTTATTTTTCAGCACAATAACTTAATGCAAAAGTAGCATTTTGTACCAGTTGACTTCTACATGGAGAAAAATTACAAGAAATGTGGAGTATTTCTCAAGTGCTTTCTAAATAAGCGATAGAGCCTTAAAACATAACTAATTATTTCGAAAATTTGCTCTGATGTAGCCTATTTGAATATATGCATTATGAATTTGAACTTGAGCAGATGATACTTCCATCATCACTTCCTCGTCTTTAAATCGACTCCTCTTTTTTCTAATATCTAGTTAGAATGAAACAACCGTATGTTATCACCCCGCAGGCCATCCGAGAGGATCCCGCGATCGAATGATAACGGTAGCCCTAGGACACGAGTAAATACCACTTTAGATACATGAGGTATCGACTTGACTGACCGGTGGGCGAAAGTGGAACTATTAAGTCTTAAAAGAAAAAAATGGTGTGTACAGGATAACTTCGACTCTTTTTTGACCTAAGAAAAACGCGTTACGCATCGTCACCCTACGTCGGGCGTTGCGAAGATAAATATTATTTATCCCTATCAATGAGTAAGCTCATTGATCCCTATCCTAAAGCATGGGGTTGCTCCTGCGGCTGCGGATACGCCGAAGTACCTACATCTACATGTATAATAATATAAATAACTATAGTAGTAGTATGTATAACCTACAATTAGAACCACAATGAGCGGCTTTATCTCTTCAAGTACATTTTGTAGAGAAGATTGTAGGGTTTGAGAAGACTTGTAATATAAAAAAAAAATAAACGCTAAAGTACTTTTTAAAGCCGTTTAAAATTAAGTAGATATGTTTGCAATTGCCGATGCTATTTCAAATTTATACCAGCGCCATCCCGGTAAGGTCACATTAAGTTGGTGGAATAAGAGAGTACCTCAGTACATCTGGGCAGAGATATCTGGTATTGGCGTGATAACGATCGTAGATAGGGTTGCCTCGATTTATGCGATCTTGCCAATACTGACCACCGTATTGGTAGTATTTCCATTCGAGATAAGGGTTTTGCAAGCTGTATTTATTAACGTGTGGGTACATTTATGTGTTTTTAATTTAAATATATACTTGTGAGCTTTAACGTATCTGTAGAATAAAGTTACATCTGAATAAACACTTCTGTAGTATGATTTGCATAATATACTCGTAATTACATTTCCCAAAATTTTGGAGGAGTAAAACATTATGGTATTCCAGGGTCGAAAAAGTTGGGTCAAAATGTGCGCAGGTCATATATTGCTCTCCTTTAAAGAAGTGATCGTTGAATGTATTGTAAGTCCGCATTTTGTAATAACAGGGGAATATTTAACATTTTTACTATAAAGTGAAATTTTAAAAAAGTTTTTAAAAATAAGCTTTTATTATTATTACCAACTAAAACAATAAAGTACTCGTCAAGATAAATCAAATGAGCCCAAACTCGATGGGGTTACGTCGTTTAATTACGGAGTTCCTATGGCCACCTTCCAGCTCCATCATCAGATCAGCTCGATGTCATAAAAATATTGCATTGTCATCCGATTTATATATGCATGCAAAATGTCAGCTTAATCGGAAACTGGGAAGTGGGTCAAATTCAACTTGCAAGATTTGATTACAGACAGACAGACAGACAACACACAAGTGAAAGTAAATAAATGCTTGTAAATTAGATTATTTTAACAATAAAAAAGCTGTATAACTTTATAATAAAACGAAGTACAATACCTAACACACAAGTTTATAGATAAATACGATAATTTAGTATAATGCCAACAATACCAACCTCTTTAATGGCACATAAAAATTAAGTAATAAAATCGCAGTTAAAGTAGAATTATCGATATTTTAGTGACAATACTAGTATCGGTCAATGTACATAATTTGATACGCATCGGCCCGTGCTTCCTGTGCGCATAAAATATATTCTATTTGATATTGAACTGTTAAGTGTGTAAGATAAGGTTACTTTGGCCCTAAAGGGGTAACTTAAGCTCAAAAAAAAAATTCAGCTAATAATTCTTAACGAAATTGACTGCGTGATTAGCATTTTACAAGCTTTTATTTACTTTCACCTGTCCGTTGTCTCTCTGTCTGTAATCAAATCTTGCACAGTTTAATTTGATTCACATCCGAGTTTCTGATTGAGCTGAAGCATGTATGTATAAATCGGACAATGCAATATTATTATGACATCGAGCTGATCTGATAATGGAGCTGGAATAGGAACCATAGGAACTCCGTACTTAATTAAACGACGCAACCCCATCCAGTTTGAGCTCATTTGATTCATTTTGACAAGTACTTTGGTGCTAGATAGTAATAATAATAAAGCTTGGTTTTAAAACATTTTTTTTTAAATTTCAATTTGAGTCATTTATAAAATACGTTGTCTTACCCTGATTATTAAATATATTTCAAAATAACAGCTTTCTAGGACTCATAAGATAAAAGATAAACATAAAAAAGTATTTATTATGAGTAAAAAAAGATACATATTTTAGTGACATGTTAGAACAAATTGCATTATGAACAAAACGAAAATTACATATAAAAAAAAACAACACAAACAATCCACTGATAATTGGAATAGGCTCAGCATGTACCGGGCAGACAGGTCCTGCGCGGCGCTGATTTTCAGCCTACCCCACGCTCGACTAAGATATTCAGCGAGTTCAAAAACTATGTAAGTAGCGGGATAACAATAGTAGAGAAAAATATTGCTGAATTTTGAACTTGATTGAAATGTTCATATATAAGTAACCAAGAAAAGAAAAAAAAACAAAACAAATCGCGAGATAGACAAATAATGACAAACTAAATACATATTATTTCAATTTCATAGTCTTACCGTAAACAGACAGACGGACAAAGCGAAACTATTGTTGACTAAGGAACCCTAAAATGCTTTAAACGTCTGTATTGTTTGACAATATGACTGTAATACAGTGCAGCGGCCGTAGCATATTAAAACATTGTACGTCAAGTACAATGTTTTAATATGCTACGGTAGTAAGTAGTCAAGAGTAGGAACTCCCGTCCCAGTCCGTCGGGGCCACGGATGAGTGTTTCGGCGTACCCGTTGCCCCGGCATTATGGCGTCCCGCAGGAACACCCCCAGGTTTTTTGGTGGGTATCCCCGCCGCTCCCATCTCTGGCGGGGAAGTCCCACATACCACCCCGCGCCCCCCGGCGTGGGGTGATGATGCGTAACGCATTTTACCTGGGATAAAAAAAAAATAACTCCCGTCCCACTGTCAAGAGTAGATAAACTGCTGGGTTATTCCTGTCCAAAATCGCTTCTCGTTTTGCTCGCGCCCACAGTCAAATTTTAACAAAATTTAAAAAAATACTTTTTACGATGCCAGTGCAAACTCAAATGCAACTTCAATTTTTATTTGTTTAGTATCTTTTGGTCGCCTCAGAGTGGCATTTTTGAAAATAAAATTGTGTTTATAGGTTATTTTTTTTGCTTACGTTTTGCTGCGCCGCCGTCTCTTTTTTGTGCAGAATTTAGGCCCTGAAATATATCACGACGCTATTCTTGCTACTTGCACTGCCATTGCATACAATTTGTAGCTACTCCCAATGTCATTGTGCTCTTACAAACGTCAATTACTCTTGACAGTAGGACGGGAGTTGCTAGTCTTATGTCAATGTTTATATGTTCCTGGGACGCAGTTGGCAATTTAAGAAAAAAAAAAGCTAATATTATTGTTGTTGTCGTAATGTGAACCTCTACTCTTCTTTGAAGTTGGTTAATAACCTTTAGCCACATATCCCTTGTAATTCGTATTGCATATTATCAATAGCAAATTAAGCTTTTGTACTAATGTTGTTTACAAAATCAATTTGGTAACAGTTCCAAGGCTGTTAATGACTGCGCAAATGTTCACAACATACAATGTTGATGCGTGAAAACTGTTCATAAGTACACACTATTAATGTTAATAGATGGATAATTCTGATGAGATAATTCTATAGGCGGAGAGGTAGCTGTCGAAATGTTGAGAATATTTTCGTTTATAGGATTTTTGGTTAAGGGGTTAATAGTCGCTGAGCCTCTTCTCGCTCGCACGATATAAATGATTGTCAAATAACAATTTGACTTTTTAGAATTGTATTAAATTGTAAATTTTGCTCATATTTTTATACTATTTTTATAAGTGTTCCCAGTTTGCTACCTAAAATAAAAACAATGGCATTCTCAATTGTACGAAAAATATCTATATAAAAATGCCTCAACCATTTTATTAAGTATGAAACTGGTTATAATACTTTAAAAAATTGTATAAAAGTATGAGCAAAATTTTCAATTTAACACATTTCCAAAAAGGAAATTTTATCAATTGTTATTTGAGCGAAACAGAGGTTCAGCGACTATTAGCCGCTTAAAAACGGCACCCTTCTTTCATAATGAGGTTTTATAATAATAGTATCAATTTTATATTAATCAAATTCAATTGAATTCATAATTTGCAGGTCTTTTAACTGAGTAAATGTTTTGGACTCCACTTATTTAAAAACACCGGTTTGTTCTACATTTAAAGCAATATACATAAATATTTTAATTTTCATTTCATTTTTACCCTTTTACTAAGACTCCAAATTATCCACTAACGTTTAAAAAAGTATATGTTATGCTTTGTTCCTGAACCCAAGCTACCAAATTTCATATCAATGGAACAAACTATACATTTTCTCCAGTTCCAGGACAACTGGTAGAAAATGCTATTTTAGCATTTAGTCCTAACGTTGTGCTGAATGATAAAATTAATTAAATACGAGTAAATAATAACTATTTTAGTGTAAAAAGGGAACACAATACAGAAACTTCCGCCTAAATTACCTCTTAATGTAGGTAAATGTAAGCTCTCCGCCTATAAGTGCGTTGTAGAGATGTGAAGGTACGGTTACAAACATAATGCAACAAACAGTCCTATCAATTGATCCAAGGTGAGTGTTTACAAGATGATCGTACTACATGATTGACATTATATTATATAAACTATGTACGCCCGCGGCTTTACTCGCGTAGTATTTTTAAATAGTAGGTCCCGGCTGTTTCTTGTGAGATATGTTGCATTTAGGTCGTTAGGTCACTTTGCAGGCCTCGCAGGAATATCGGCGACCTGAAACTGCACATTTAAGTTGGCCACACAACCTTACTGTGATTTGACTCTGACAGTGTAAGTAGGGAAACCTGCCCTGTTGGAGTATAAACCTAGTTATTTATTTATTTTTAATACACCTGGCTAAATAGGCGTTTGATCACTATAGATAGATAGATAACGCTTAAGGGGCTGCGCAGACGACAGACTATCCATGACGCACTTTTTAGTCTGTGAAAATAGAACCTATGCAATTATATGCAGTAACGCACACGACGCGCCGCACAAATAATCCGTGTAATGAAATAGTTGATACAACATAAAAGAACTTAGAACTAAATACAATACCACCACTTACTATACCACTTGCTGACCATAATAATCACTTGTTATTAATTTGGAATACGCCTGTCTATTTACACATATTTTAAGATATTGATCCAAGATATTTAAGAATGTACAATGTACTGCCCTGCAGAATATTGCACATTTTAAGAGCAGACTTCTCCAGATTCTTAAAATCTTTAGTTACCAACTGTATCTGTGAGTTAAACTCCAATTAAAATTAATCTAACAATTTTAAAGATTAGCAAAAGCAATTCTAATTTCTAATATATTTTAGCGGTTTTACCCGCTAAAAAGTAGCCAATGTGTTATTGTATATAGGTACAATAGTCTAAGATACCAAATCTGTAATCGTCCCAGTCGTTTCGGCGCGAAAGTGTAAAAAACACCCATACATCCATTCACACCGACTTTCGCCGTTATAATACTACTTATATCATTTAAAAAACAATAGTGTTTCACACAAACACTTCAATTACATTTATTAGTACGTATTAGTGTATGTACACCTAAATTACCACCTGTGAACAACAATAATCATGACGCCATTGCCACATTGTTGTGAGCGCAATTCATCTATTGAATCAAATTGTTTTTTGTACAAAATAACCTTGAGTACATTATCACTATTGTTTTCTAAGATAAGAATTTCGCTGGAAGTGCTGCGTAAGCTTTTTGACCTTTAGCAGACCTCTTGGAACTATTACAGTGAAACTGTTTCGCTATGAATAACAACACCTTTTGAACAAGTCCGTGAAACCAGGCTAAAGTAAATGAGTTTTTTTTTTAAATCGTGCACAATAAGTAAATAAATAATAGCGCAGATTAAGTAGATACTTTTTTTTTGAAAAAAGTGAGCTAATAAAAATAATCGTGTCGTCAAGTCGTCATTGAGATTTTTCCAGTGTAAAGTTCAGTAAAGTCAGTCTGCTACCACACGGCACGGTCACGGCACGGCACGGCACGGCACGGCACGGCACGGTGCACGGTCGCTTAAGTTCAGATGACGTTGTGGTCAAAGGCAAACCTGAAAAGAATAAAAATAGTTAAGAGATGTTTTAATAAAATTATATGTTATATATATATTATATATACTATGAAGACCTAAATGGTAAATTAATTCAAACTCGTACACACGAAATACGAGTATTTTCTTTTCTTCTACTACAATCAAGTTGATTTTTTGTCTAGTCATCGATAAACTTCAACAGTTTCGCTTTCACTGCTTTTAATTTCGCGACAGAGGTGCATTAAAACTCGATGTACGTTGTTTATCACCGGTGCGTCTTTTGTAACAGCTGACCTTATAATGTGTTACCAAAGAGTTAATGCAAAAATATTGCCTGGCACACTGCCCTGAAGAGATAAATAAAAATTCAGCATCATAATATGGGAAATAAATGGTATTTATGAGATCGTGTTGAGTGGTCAAAGCCCTAAAATTATGGTGGTCCTGATTTCATCACAATAATGTTTTAATAATTCATATCATAATATTGTTGTTACGGCGAAGTTACGCAGGAAAGAAAGTACGAGTAGGCTTTTGGAGTGTGTATGAGAGCGAAATAAAAACAGGAAAAAGGTTATGGTAAAGTGAGGAAGCACGTTGCGGACGTTTTCTTTACTGTTATTTGTGTAGTGTTGTTTGTCTTTTGTGCTTTTTGACACCGACACACAAACAGACTGCCGACCTGATGTCGCCTATAGGCATCCGAAACACCAGTGGTACTATGTGTGTGCCGTGTGCAAGTGGAATTTATTTGTATTACGATTTAGCATCTATTAAAGTGCGAGCGAGCTATAGAGCGGGCGTCTCTCTAAAGGATCGCATCAAAAATGAGGCGATTCGGCAGAGAACCAAAGTTACCGACATAGCCGAAAAGATTAGCAAGCTGAAGTGGCAATGGGCTGGTCACATTTACTGCAGAACCGATAACCGATGGGGTAGACGTGTTCTAGAGTGAGGCAACCGTAGTGTAAGGCGTCTTTGGGCGAGATGGGGCGATGATATCCAGAGGGTCGCTAGGAGCGGTTGGAGGAGAAAGACCGAGTAGAGTGGCGTGCCAGGGGGGAGGCCTATGTCCAGTAGTGGACCAACATAGGCTGATGATGATGATGATGATCTATTAGAATCAAGTAACCGTATGCAATAATGTAATCAGCGGAAGACCATTGTAAGTTAAACCTAGCCTACATTAAGCTGAGCTTTTGTGTCAAACTATATTATAATAGTAGTTAAGTTTACGATGTTTTTAGTTTCGTCTGTTTTATTTTTAATATTTTCTTCCTTTCTTTCATAATCACCTAATCGCATAATAACCTTTTACTCAATATACAGTAGTCAGTTAGGTACGGATTGCGCACAATAACGGTTTTATAATTTATGTTTATTATAGTAATCTAGTTATGATGTGTTTAGGGCGACAAATATTCATGGAGAATTACTCAACCTGATCATTTCCAAAGCAGAGTCAAAATTTTCGTAAATGGTCAAAATAAAGTAAATATTATTTCCTAGCTGCGCTCAGCCGTTTACCTACCGAAAAGTAGGCTACGTGCTATACAAAAATTGGTTGACCATACATGGTGTTTAAGACCATCTAGGGTCTAAGTCTACATACTAATATTCAGCCTAATCCATCCAGCCGTTTAGGCGTGAAAATGTAACTTACAAACATTTATTTATCCATAAATATATACTTATATAATGTAGATACACTCATCTATACAAACTTTCGCGTTCATAATACGAGTACCTATTAGCAGGATTTGCCATAAGTTATAGTCTCATTTTATGTCACTCTACCCTAGATGCGGCGCGGCAGTGTGTCAAATCTGTCTCATTAAAGATTAAATGAAAGATTAAAAGCCTTCCAGGACCACGGCTGAGTTTACGGAATAATGTTGATTTCAAGAGAGGTCTGAATAGCCGACGAGTTAGCTATTGTTGCGCAATTTTCTCATTACGTTATTGATTTCAGCGGTTTTGTTTGAAGACCTCCCGCTGGGGTTCTGAGAGCTCCTCGACACTCATTTGACTTGCCTACTCATTCTGGGAAATTTATTTCTTATTGATAAGAAATTGTTGCACCTTCACCGATGTCGTTTGCAACATTAGGTTATTGGCAACTTTGGTTTTTGTTGACTGGAAGATCCTGGACAGTCCTTAAGCCCGTGGTAGTTTGAGGATCTGCTGGCAGGTAGCACGCCAGGTACGCCTTGGAGAAATAAGAAAAGTCACTTAAGATAAGATTAGATAAGACAAGATAATACCTTATTGAATAAGTGGTATTAAGAAATATTTTTTAAGTATTGTGTGTTGTGATATTCTAAGAGCAAATGGGCAAGGTTTATTCTATTCTTTACAATAGAATAAGCTTCTATTCTTTAGAAGACAATAGCATAATACTTTATCGCATTCCAAATAATTACAAAGACTTAATAAATGCTAGGTAATCAGCTGTCTATCGGCGATTTAGTGAAGTTGTAAACGTTTTTTATGTGAAAAATGACCATTTCAAAACACACACATTTATTCACATTAAAGCAAAAGAAATGTCCCAAGCTTAAGAAACTTCTATGAAAATAAATAGAAAAACAAAATTATTTCTGTTCATTGTTTTCCAGATGCTGCTTCACCGGGCATGTCTGAATGATGGGTACCACTCTTTTAGGCGGCACTTTCAGAGGCTAGGCTCTGTGATGCTCAACACACACACATTTCACTAAAGTACGACCTATAAACGTCGAATGTAAAGCTCTCGTGTTAATTCGTAGCATTACTTATTTAGCAGGTATCCACGCATTTTTGATATACTCGTATGAAATAAATTGAAAAAAATATCTCAAGCCTTCAAAATGAACAATGAATGAATCATGAAACTTTCATCCATAACAAAATACACATCAAACATTATTATCACTACAACTTTATCGCCTCTGTCAATAAATATATGAGAAAGTTGTTTAATCTTTCGGCAATACGATATTGGCAATAGATTATCTTAAAGTAAATTATTCCGACAATCGTTGGCGTATAAAATGTCGTTTTGTTAATATAATATAGTGGAAGAAAGCTGATGAAAGCTGCTGTTGCAACGCTGTCGGATAAAATATTTAATAAAAGGTTACACGACGTTGTTAAGGATTAGCATAAATTCATACCCACAGCTGATACGGGTAGCTAATTGTGTTTTGATCTCACTTAATTGATTCAAATTTGTGAATGAAGACTTATGTAAATTGATTAGTTGCATATTATGAAATAAGTTTAGGTTAGTCTTTGGTACAATTTCGCTAGATCAGCAGTCAAAAATCCCTCTCTCCTAATATTTGCAAATCGCTTGTTAGATAATCTGACGGAATGAGTAAATAATTTATAAAATAAAATTTATATAATTTGTGAATGAATAAATTATTTCAAAGTATCCTTTAATTGTTAAATGACCAAACTGCTGCCTAAGAAAGTTTTTTAAAGTTATTTAACGAAATACAACACAAAACAGTTGCAGCCAAAAATAGAATACTATCAATTAAATTACATAATATTATTAACTTTTAATCATGCCTAAAACACGTAATAAGGCTTTTTTGCTTATTAATATTATTTTTACGACCATAGTCGATACCATTTTAACCAAAGTGATGTGAAATTAAACAACCATAAAGATCCCTTCAGATTTATCGATCTAATACACTTATAAGACAGAATTACACTGGACATGTTTAACTGCAGTCGTAGTCGCAAGTGACAGATTAAGTACACACAATAAAACTTACTGACATCGTGTAAACCTACCTTTATAGTTGTGCGTGGTACGCCCGACGCGACGCCCGCGCAGAGAATTTAATCCTCAACAGATTATATTATAATTACAGATAGCTTAAAACGAACGTTCTGCTAAATAGTACTTACTTTTTTGATGGGACAGAGGGCGTCTACTGTGCATAATATTATCTCCGTAGGTACTCCGAAGCGCTCAAATGCGTAGCTGTTGTATGAACATGTTAATATTTTTTTTTTGCTGAGAATATAATAAATTAACATTCTATTTTCCTAGCTGTGCCTAGTAGTTTTACCCGGAGAATTTTCACCATTATATTTTCCTAGAGTCTAAACTATCTATGTATTTATTATACCATTACATAAAATAAAATTTTACGTTACATTATATAAAATTTTATCTAAACAGTTTCAGCCATTTAGGCGTGAAGATGGGCCAAATACAAAAAAACACATACACACACATACATCCATAATCCATACTTTGGCAAAAATAATATTAGTAGAAATTATTTATTTATTAATAATCGACAAAACATTTGCAAGCTAAATTAAATTCATAACAGCCATTCATCATAGCCATGGTTTGAGTATATAAACTTTGCAGAACGTTTAAAGCGATTCTTTTACTTGCTGCGTGCTTGTTTTAAACCTGTATTTATAAAAGCGAGGCGTTGAATCCAGTCATTGAGGATTTATTTTATTATCTCGCACTTTCTATGAATAAAACACGGATTATAGTTTTGGCAGATCCGCCACGAGAGTTATTATTTAGATAACTTATTTGATATAGTCATTATGATTCAAAGCTTATCTTAATTCATTTTTACTATTGCATATAAATGAGCTTTTTCTATAATAATAGTGATAATCAATTTTAGTATGTCTGGATTATTAGCGGATGGACTTGCAAGAAAGGGTGCCGATAACCCTCAGATTGGACCCGAACCATTTTGTGGAATCACAAAAGGGCAAGTATACAACCTGCTAAACCAAAGGAGTAACCATGAGGCAAAAGACCTGTGGAAGTCTTTACCGGGACATACACAATCTAAAGCCCTCATAAAAGGCTACAACCCCAAACTATCTAATGAACTCTTACAGCTCAAAAGATACAAAACATGTGCAGTAACCAGAATACTCACTGGACACTGCAAACTAAACAAACATTTAAAGAACATGGGATTGGGAAACGAAACGGTATGTAGGTTTTGCCACGAATCAGAGGAAACAGCTCTGCACATACTATGCGACTGCGGCCCACTCATGTTCAACAGAAGTATCCACCTGGGGCGACACATCATGCCCCCGGAAGAGATACAACGAGTCACTCCCCGAAACATCTGGAAATTTCTAGAGGCCACGGGTCTAAGCAGTGAATTGTAACTCAACTGGACTGCCACAAAAGATCAGAAATGGTCGAAGCGGCTCAAAGTCCTTTTGAGGTCCCCCAATAATAATAAATAATGTCTGGATTGATATCTGATTATTATAAATGCGAGTGTTTATATAAATTGATGTTTGTTTTTTTTTTCACATTAAAACTAATAAACTCGAAATGTGGAAGTGACCCTGTGAAAGTAACTCTAAAGAACAACACCACCGAGATTTAACTATGCCTTGCTTCAGAGTGTGCCATCCATAACTATACTTCTTTTTCTGTTTTTTATGTATTTTTTTTTAAATTTAGGACTTAAAGTTTGCCAGTATTGAGCCAGTTCTACGGCTCTTTCGTTGGCTTCAAAAAGGTCGTCAACTGTGCAGGTTGTGGGACAGTTCGGACATTTATAACTATACTGAATAGATGAATTACTTTAAAAACCTTACTCTATGGGTAGAAAGACAAAGAATTCCAATGAATTTTCATAAAGCTTACGTTTATGTTGAGGCGATGAATCTAAATAAATTCTTTTCGAGTTTCTTGGCGCCTTTAAAAATTAAATATGTGCTCGACTCTTTTCAAAACGGATTGTTGCCGACAAAATTATTAAAAAGCTCAAGTTTTACAGCCCACTTATTTAAAACCATGAATTTAAGGCTCCATTCTGATAGCACCTGTGGTTTCACCCAATAAAAGGCATTTATTTATTGCGAAAAATTATAGGAGTTATTTTTAAGTGAATGTGTGTGTATGACCTGGATGGCTGGTGTTATACATGAGTGGTCCTTATTACTTACCTGTTTAAGAACGATCATTAAATCTTTACTATTTGTAAGGCGGGGTAGCTTCTAAAGCTCTAAAACGAGCACATTGCTATCAAATTGTATCTTTTTACTTAGTATTGCAGTCAAACAGCGTAAAAACGACATATTGTATAGTATCAATATTTTTCTTAAATTTAATTAATAAACTTAAATTATAACAATTTTCTAATTGCCATTTTTAATATTTTTTTCAAAAAATAAAATGTTTTTAGTAAGCATTTATGTACCACAAATGTAGAGTTGATTATATTTTATCGCAGATTGAAATTGAAATTTTCGATTATGTGGTGTGCTCGCTTTATACTTTCTGTACAAAGCGACATCTTCGAGCTCGAAGCGCTAAACATGGCTATCCCATTTATGTGTTTGATAACCTTTGACAACGGCATCGAGTGGCGAAACCCAAGTGAAAGAACTAGTCCGTGAGCAATATTTCATGAGGGATGACAGATAAGTAATCGCAAAAAGCTCTGTCTCAATATGGGTGCGAAAATTTTGCAACGTTTCGCTGTGCTTTTAATAAGGATATCATTATTTTCGTACATAAACAAGGTACTTTATATTATTGGTGCAATGTTAATACACATGTTACATAGGTAGGTTATTATTATTATTTTATTCTTCAGTGTTAAGCAGTTTTACTCTCTTTTCACTTCTTTCTCTGGGTAGCGATAGGTGCCAGCGGGCTTAAGCTTACGCACGTCACGTCAATAGGCGGGTTCACACGAGCGAGCAGCCTTACGGGAATAGAATAGATCTTTATTAACCTTAGTAATACATATAACAATCGGTATTTGAGGCAAGTCAAGTAAGTGTTTCGCGCGGCAATTGTAAAGACTTGCCTAATTGCTTGTGTCTACCGCTAAAAATGTACTAGGATAATAGTCGTTGTGCAAAAACGAACTATAACGACTGTCATCTCAGTACATTTTTTAGCATTAGCCACAAGCCATTGGCGCTTGTCTGGCCCTCTAGTTCAGACATGGCAATTTCTCTTTCCATCTGGTTCTGGGCTTAGCGTTTTATGAATTTTAATTTAAAAGATATTTTTGACATGATAATAAGTTTAAAATTCGTTTTTGAGAGCAGTGGCTTAATGTCAAAAGATAATCAGCTGCACCTCCAGAGGCTTACAAAGGATACGAAATCATTCCAATTCAGTCAGTAACAACTTGGTGTTTTATTTAAGACCTTAAGCTCGTTTATTAATATTTACTCTTAAAATATTAATGTAACATGAGTGACATTATAACTAAAAACTACAATGTTTTCTTTAAGTAAGACATAACTTGCTTCTTAAACATGGTTTGAAATTGTGTTTTACATAGGGCTGGATTTATTATAAAAAATATGTTTTTTTTTATTCGTTATTGGTTAGTCTTTGGCCACGATCTCGCGTTATGTTAAGCGATAATGCGGCCGTAGATAGTAGACTTAACCTAGAAGGTGGGATAAATCATCCGTGGCAAAAAAAAAGTAATAATGACTATAATATTATGAATAAATAAATATTTCATATAATTTCTATTATATCATTATAAATTAAATAACAATGCGGTCAGAGGCGTATCTTGTTTGCATAGTAAATTCTTAACTCACTCTCTAGCAGATCACATCCGGTTCTGATCGGATATATTTACAAAGACAACTGTTCACAGATTTAACTGTTACTTTATGACTATTAGTTTCTTTGTAACTAAAAATAAATTTAAAAAGAAGTATAATATTATACCTTAATAAACTAGAACCCGCGTTTACAGTTTTATCCCGTGCGTTAAAAAATGGGATACAAATTGACCTGTGTTCTTTTCCAAGACTTGTATCATCTCTATTCCAAATTTTATCTAAATCGGTTCAGTGCTTTGGGCTTAAAAGGTAACAGACATATTGACACACATTTATGGCTTAATTTATAATATTAGCGCCTCAGATTTTTTTTTAACAAATCGAAACTCTCTGGGCACTCGTTTTGGAATGTTATTTTATCTACGTAGGTTTTTTTATTACGTCACTTATATTATATCCTGCTGCAATTGCTGTTGCAGCACCCTTATAACGAAGTTTGTAACTTAATTATTAACTATTATTTCTTATTACAGTTTCTCCGTATCTACGTAGGTATAAGCTGATATGCTAAATCTGGTAACTGAACTGACCTTACAATTCGGTGTTTGGTTAAAAATATAGCTTTATAATGACACTGTGTAACAGCCCGTGTCTACGAAGATTAGGACAAATCCCATTGCGAAAGTACGACGCTTCAGTAACTTATACTATAAACGATATACAAAGAGACGGTTAGCTCATTGTTAGTGGTTCGTGTTCCTTTCCTTTAGTGAAAGGTGAAGGACAGGAATGTGGGATATCTGATGCATCTCCAGACCGTTTATTATGCAAATCGATCCGCCGGAATGTGATATGATTCATATTGAGCACAGGTGGTGTGTGAATAACTTTGTGTGAGACTGTTTTAATGTTATTCGATTTAGGAAACTACCGTGAGCGTATACGTCATACTAAAGCCGGCGATCTACTTGGCGCAAATTTTAACGAAGTGAAGTGTCAATTTCAGTATTTATTTAAATTTAGTATTTATTTATAAAAACTTTAAGCAATAGAGGTATACATATGTTGTTGTTAAACCCCGAAATGCGGTTACATCTAAGTTTAGCCGGCTAATGATATGGCTCGTGATACGCCAGGTGTGACTTGTCATATTTATCTCTACACAGTTCATATTATTATCATTAAGTATTCATCATTAAGTAATACTAAATCAATACTTTTTATTTTATTTTATTTTTACATATTTGGAAGGCTTACAGTTATAATATATTCTAATAGTAACAAAAAATAGAAACGGGGAGCCAATAACAAGCCACACATATTCCACATATATTTTTAAGATGCCTTATTACCCTGCAATGACAATTATATATACGAATTTGATACGAATCGATAACAATTTGCCACGATTTTAAAAGGACGAGGATGAATTAGATACACAAAATTTAACCAAAAGTGGCCAGGTGGAAGAAAACGAGCAATACGTGCTCCTGATAGTAAGAGATAACATATATTATAATTCAAAAGTGGTTAGGTAAAAGAAAACGAGCTATACGGACTCCTGATGGCAAGAGATTACGCTGCTCATAATTATTACAGTGCTACTCAGGATTTCACAGAGATGTAAAATTCTGGGTGTACTGGGCCAACTCTTCTTACTCAAGAGTATGATGTTAAAACTCTTCAGCCCAGTGATTTCACTAGCTACAGTGCCCTCCTACCAAAGCACAGTATACACAATAGTTATGGAACAGGTATATTTATCTTAACCGTAATTTATATTAAGTATTATTATTTGAAATCATACAGAGATTGTGATATCTTTACTGCTCCACAGTGGCCAGTAGAATGATATGTCATATTAATCTTAGTGGTGAAATTTTAGTACAAATGCGAAGTGACTGTAATATTTGCTGGTCCAATGGTCGTGTGGGCGACTGCGTGGTGTTGCGAAAAGGTGGCACATTCAATATTCTGCCCTTAATTTGTTGACTTTTAAGTTATTGCGGTGACCGCATTATATTTCACACGTTGTGATTTCTTTACTCGTATTTTGTATAGGTTTGGAATTGGTTTTGCTTTAAATAAGCGTTTAAAATGACATAGTTCAATGGGAAAAGTGCTAAATCATTCCCAAACTAAAAGTATACTACTCTTATTCAATGTCCTTTTTATCCATTCGGAAACTAAAGACCAGCTTTATGGAAACTGGCTGAGCACAAAAAATGGAATAGTTTTAAAATCTGGAGAAAATTGGTTAAACTTATAAAAGACTATACAAAATAAAAACAGACTATATATACAAAAACTTGTTAGCCATTTAGGGGCGCAAGATGACAATAAAGCGTTTAGGGACTTGTTCTCGATAATTGACTTTTGCTGCTATGTTTGCACCATTTTACTATACCTTTACCTTATTTAAGCAACTTTTTGTTGTTGTCTAAAGATGTTGTTGAAAATTTTTATTTTTCTACTAAAATATTGTAACCTACGTTTAGCCACTATAAAGACATAACGATTTCTTATCACAATTACGAGTAATATTGGATTCTCAATAGTTACTCGTATGTTATAAGAACATTTCTGCAACGAAAAACTCCTACGTCTACAAAAAAGAAGCGAGTGCGTTACGTAAATGTATGATTTTACTTCGATTTAATCTGCAATCGGTAATACAGTAATGCCAAACATTCCTGGCGAAGTAGGTCGTCAGCTAACCAACCCGATGCTGTAACAGAGCCGCTGGCGCTTCACGGTCGGATAAAAACAGAGAGCATATCTTCGTGCTACCGTTTTCTAGAAAATTGCATTTCCTCAGTGAAAGTCCGCTAATGACGGGGCGCAGGACTCTGGGATCTCAAGCACAGTATTAGCAGTAGAACTTGTTATCAATTTTTGATGGAAAAATTATAAGCCTTACGTCGCGTTGTGTATAATTGATCGATGGTGCAAGGTTTGGTGTAAGAACTATTTTTTTGCTTTAAAGAGAATATCATCAAATTGCCTTTCAAATTGTGTTTTAACTCTCTACATCTGCTTCTTTACTTTTACCCTGTTTGTCCACACTTGGAGGATATTAAATGTTAATCTTTGACGCACAAGCAAACGGACCGCGTTATGGTGATCGGTTACTATCGCTGTAGACGTCTGCAACACTAGTGGTGTTTCCGAGGTGGTGTTGGCCAACGTATGAGATAAATACAATTTTAAATAAATTAATTCATAAAAAAAAACTAAATTATTGAATTCATCATTGCGTGTAGTTTACACTGTGGACAGGCATTTCGTTACCGCACATAATAATATGTGATGTGAGCTTTAAGGTATTTGTGTTCACTGAGCATTGTTTAAGGGCGGCATTGCACAAGCGGAACCTCATAGCTTCTCACTTTCTAATGCTTATTTATACGTACAGTAGGAAAACCAACGCGATCCGACTCGTCTTCCTCACTTAAATGCCTGGCGCCGCTTTTCTAATTCCTGAACTTTCTACAATATCATTAATTCTATCGTATATTAAGCATAATAAGCTTGTGTTTTGATTAATATTTATGCTCGGAGATGTAAGAAAACTATTATTAATTAATATTGTTAATGGATATGTTGTTAGCAAGTAGATGTGTATGGAGAATGTAGTTCATACTTGCTTTGAATACTCATTGTTTTAATCAAATCGTAAAATTGTAATGAGAGAAGGCGGTGATGGTAAGCTTCGGTAAGGAGTCTTGATATCAAGGACTGAGAAATCTACTAGAACGGAAATACTTCGGTGTGATGGGTAATAAAATTTTAATAAATTATGTATAATTGAAAAGTTTAAACAAAATTAGAAATATTTTAGAATTTTGTAAGGTTTTTATAAAAATAGGCGTTTCTTTATGGCTTGGATAATGAAAAAAAGGACAATTGCAATAACTATGAAAAGGGTCAAATCAAATAAAAAATCTGTTATATTATATCACAAAAATCGACCATACTAAAACACACCACAGAAGTTTATTGCCTTAGATAACTAATAAAAATAGTGAGACATCTAAATGTAATCCTGGACATATGAGTAAGGAAAGCTTTTAGTTCCTTATCACCAGAAGGAGTGTATAATAAAGTGACTAATTAGTTAAATCATTACCAGCCTTATCTATCTATTAGTTATTTAAATTGTCGGGAGATAAATGGGACTTCGTATCTTCAAGTCGCTAGGGTTGCCACTTACTGATTATAATTATTAACAATTTCTTTTGAAACTAGCTTATGATCGCGGTTTTGCTTGTATTAATAAATCCTTTCTTAGCGAATATCAACGTCACAATATCTAAGATCTTTGTATGAAATTTCAAGTCTGTCCTTTCAGCTGTTTGAGCTGTGCGGTGATAGATCATTCAGTTTCTTTTCGTGTTTACTTGCGTGAGATTTTCTTCGCACTTTTTTTTAATGTGCAATCTTTTTAAAGCTTATTTTATTGCATTTATGGTGTTCAACAAAGGGTTTCCTATTATTCTATTCTACTTTATGTATTTTTACTAAACCGATTAAAACAAATATAGATTCAATAATTGCAATATTTTATTGTGTAAGTATCAATAAAACAAAAAAAGCTTATTCCCAATTTTTTTTAAGTTGCAAGCTTTCTTTATAAATTATCATTTCGCATGTCAATAAACTACTTTCTTTCTGTTTGTTTCTTAAAAGCTATCCATCAAGAAAGTAATTAACACGCGATTAAAATTAAAGGATACAAAGTAGCTAAAATAAATTTATTTGTCGCAAATTAAAAGCAATACAGATTGAATTCAATTATTTTATATTATTTTTTATTAATATCTTGTAATTTTTTTTAAATAAGATTTTTTCTGGGACTAGAAAATTGAATTTGTTGCCCAAACCGCTGAGCGGATTCAGCCGAAATTTGGAACAAATATAGGTTTTGCGTTGTACACCATTAAAAAAGTATTTGGCGCTATGTGAAATGTCTTGAAATATTTATTTTTTCTCCATGCGGGCAAAGCTGCGCGGTCAAAAAAACTTGTTATAAGTTTATATATCTCGATGGTTATAAGCAGACATTATAAGATTAAAAATTAAGTAAACGTTTATTCGATTTCACCGAATTTTTTGACATCATAGGGCGAGGTAAGTATTTTTTAATTTGTCGTGTTCTTATATTTGAAGTAGGTTTTAATAAGCGACAACCATTATGAAGTGAAGTTAAAACCGCCCGGAACCGTTCAGTACAAGTCAATTCATTACTAAATTAATTGTGCAGGGAATTTAAAACAATCCTCATAAATCGGTTTGGAGATTATTTTTACATGTACCGATAATGAAGATTAATCCATTAATAACGTTCAGGAACATGATACTAAACGCCTAATTTAAAACAATTTAGTATGTGTACATCGTGTTATAAAAAAGTTTTTTATGCTTAAGCTAAACGTAGTCATTACAAAATGAATAACAGAATTCGTGAAATAAAAATCTACTTCAAAAAATTTTCATTTAAGTGGATATCTAAATTCTTATTGTATTCTTAAACGACTTTAAAAAGGGCATCTATGGTCACATCGTCGCTTAACTCGGGATTGTTATCAAAGGCAAAAAAAAAAATCCGGGAGGTGTAACAATATCGGTTACAATGTCTTAAGTCTAACTAGAGCTTTAAGTGCCATCTAAAAGCTACCTCCGATAGGATCGGCAGATTCAAAGACGCTATTGCGAATGGTTCTCACGGATTCACCGCGATGACATTTATCTTTTAGATTGTCGTTATAAAGGCATATATCGCGCGCTTAAATGTAAGTGAAGCCGAGTTTTTTATTTATTTATTTATTTATTTATTTATTTATTAGGTAAACCAACAGCTTAAAATAAAACTTAATAATTAACATTTTATACAACATACAGCCAATTATAGGTTCACACGTATATAATACAAAGTATTTTATAAAAACTGTGAGCTTAAGTATAAAATCATTAAGATAAAGACAGAAACATTAAGGAGTCTTAGAGAAAAATTCTGTACTCAACCATCGTCTCATTGTCGCTTCACTTGTGCAAAATAAATCAAGATTATAAAGTTTGCTCAGCTCGTTGAATTTTCTGCTTGCTCGCGTCATATAACTATTTTGTCGGTAATATGTGTTAACTGAAGGTATATTAATAAGAGGATTAAACCTCAGAGTTATTCCAGGGGCATTTAACTTTATCTTACTAACAAGTTCTGGGCAATTAATACGATTTGAAGTTATTTTAAATAGGAATGAGATGTCAGCTATATCACGTCGGGTAGATAAAGGCAGAAAGTGAAACTTTTTACAAAGTTGTAAATAATCTTCAGATCTGTAGCGTATACCTAGACGAAAGCAAATGTATTTAATAAACTTCCTCTGTATATTTTCGATGCGGTCAATATACTTATTGTAACGGGGATTCCATATTTGTGAGCAATATTCAAGTATGCTTCGTACATAAGAACAATATAAAATCTTAAACGTTTTGGCTCTGTTAAAACTCTTGGAACTCCTCATTATAAAACCTAACGCTCTCGAAGCTTTTTTCACAATAACATCGATATGCTCATCAAACACGAGTTTGGAATCGTGGACCACTCCGAGGTCTCTCGTTAATTTTACTTTCTGAAGAACTTGGTCTTTGAGAACATACTGAGAGGATATATATGTCTTTTTACGCGTAAAAGTAACAACAGAGCACTTTAGAGGGTTTAAATCTAACTTATTACGAAAACAATAATTATCTAACCGTAACAGATCCGCTTGCAAGTCTTTAGTATCTTGTAAAGAATTAATGGCTTTAAAAATTTTCATATCATCCGCAAAGCATAATATATTAGAATGAATGCAACATTGCGAGATATCGTTAATAAAAATAAGAAATAGAAGCGGCCCTAAGAGTGACCCTTGCGGTACACCACTAGGTATCTTCATCCAGCTGGAAATGTAGTTACTGATGACTACAGCTTGTGTCCGGTTATCGATGTACGACGAAAACCACCGCAGCAGATCTCCTCGCACACCGATATTAGCCAGTTTAATAATTAGTAATTTATGGTCAATACGATCAAAAGCCTTGCTATAATCTGTATACACAACGTCCACTTGACTACCGGCGTCCATAGTCTCTGTCAAGAAGTCATTGAGCAAAACCAGGTTGGTCACAGTAGATTTGCACCTTAAAAAGCCGTGCTGAGAGGAATCAAGAGAATTATTTATAGCTGCATAAAGTTGGTTATAAACTATCTTTTCAAAAGTTTTGGCAATTATACACAGTTTGGAAATAGGTCTATAATTGCTAACTTCAGTTTTGGGCCCTTTTTTGTGTATAGGTGAAATAAATGCAGATTTCCAAATATCAGGAAAATAACCAAATTTAAGAGACTTCTCAAATAGCAGACTAATAGGGAGAGCAATAGCTTTAGACGTATTGATTAAGAATATTGGACTTATATGATCTGGGCCAGCCCCCTTGGAGGGATCAAGATTAGCTAAGAGTTTAGTAACTTCTGATACATCAATGCTAATATGACTTAAATCAGATGTCTGGTCCAAACCTGAAATATTTAAGGATAAAAATGCGTCACTCGCGTCACTCTGAGTGAGGAAAGTGGAATAAAAATAATTCGAAAAGAGATTACAACTTTCCTCGCCAGTGTTCGCTGTGGCATCGTCCAGGGTTACAGTGCTGGGGATATTGCCAGATTTAGCCCGCGACTTTAAAAAGGTCCAAAAACACTTAGGATTGCATTCAATAGAGTTTTCAATTAGATTCATATAGTTATCGTAACAATAATTTTCAACATTGCGGGCTCTCTCACGCAGTAGTTTATAAGCAGCTAAATCTGACATATTACCATACGTCCTGTGTTTATGTAAGTATTTGAATTTTTCTTTAATAATTTTTATCAAGGCTGACGAATACCATCTCGGATATGACAAGTCCGCGACACACTTAGAAGGTACATGCTTACTTCTTAAATCTTCGATTACCGAGTAGAAATACGAGACTGCATCCTCAACCGACATAGGTGAAAGAATGCTTTGCCATTCAATATTTGAGATAATGTTGTTGATAGTAATGTAATCACCTTTATTGTAGAGGTATTTAACTACTGAGGAAGGCTTTAATAAAGCTATTTCTAAAAATTCGACGTTAATCGATAGAGAATTATGATGAGGGTCAAGAGGGACGAAGGGAAAATCGCATTCCGATACAGTAACATTGTCGTTGGATAAAACTAAATCCAAAATTCTATTAAAATCGTTACAAATACCGTTGTACTGACGCAGATCACACAAGTTCAATTCATCGACGAGCAAGTGTTCATCGGTCGAGCTTACATTAGTTGGCGAGTAGCAAGAGTCCGTGTTTAATATCCAGTTAATTCCGCTTAGATTAAAATCACCTATAATGAGAAACTTATCAGAAGGATAGGTCATAATTATATCATTAAGTTTAGTTAAGAAATTGGTTAATTGTTGAGAAAATGAAAACCCCAAGTTTTGATTACATAAATAAATAGCACATAAGTGAAGTTTAGTAATATTATTTTTATTTTTAAAGGACAAGGTAAGCCACAGGTCCTCAGCCGAGGATTGATAAGTTTCTAGTTGTAATGTCGGAATATCTCTTCTTACCGCTATCAGTACCCCTCCCCCCCGAGACTGACCCGTAGCTGAATAATCACGATCCCTACGCCACACTATATAACGATCATCAAACAATTCACTACTCGAAATACTATCGACTAACCAGGTTTCGGTCAAAATTATAACATCGTAATAGTTACATAAACACAAATTACGATAAAAAACTTCCGTTTTAGAACGAAGTCCCCGTACATTTTGATAATAAATGCTTAATTTATTCGGTTTATTATTATCCATTGTTAAATTTAAAACGTGACAGCAAATAAATTCTCAAAATAATAATATCTTTGTTTAAGGTAAAATTCAAAATAAGCATAAACGTAAAGATACACATAATATGCAATTCATGTTATAGGCATAACATGTATGAATAGCATAAATACGACAGAGCAAGCAGCATTCAACAGCCAATAGTGAGAAAAGGATGACAATAGTAGCACAGTGATGCGCTTCTAAACAATAGTTGTTTACTTCAAGTGAGCGAGACCAGTTCATTTGGACTTTGGCCGAGTCAGGGGTGATGCATATTTGGTACATTTCGTGTTTAAGTATGCAATTAATTAATATACATATTAAAGACTTACAGGAGCAAGCGAGTATACAAGTAAATATCAACGAGTTAATTTCTAAAATGGTCAGAAAAATATAGATTTCGTGAAAGCCATAAAAACAGGCTACGATAATTTGTTTAAATCACTCTCCTTTAACACTACAAATACCCCGGACGTGTCGTTCTTGCGGACGTGTATCTTACCAAATCTAACCCACACGTATTGAATACCTTTTTCTTTTGCTATGTCTTTGACTTTATTCAACAATTTTTTGGACTCTGCGTTGAGATGGTCATTAACGAATACGCGCTGGGTTTCTTTGTATCCAATGTCGCTTGCTGTTAAGTTTTTAGCGGCGCGGGCTGCGGCTACAAATTCTTCCTTAACGTACCGATTGATGAAACTAACAATTATAGATTTTTCTTTCGAGTTCAGTATCGGTATTCTGTAGACATAATTTATCTGAGTCTTGGGAAATTTGTAGTTCACTTTATTGGATATGGAGTCCACAATCGAAAACAAGTTTTCGTCCTTTTTAAATGGAACCCCTTTAATTTCCACATTGTTAAGGCGCGAACGCTGGTCATCGATGGATAGCTGAGACTTCATGGCGTCTACCATACTTTGGATGTTGTCAACTTTTCCACCTAGCTTCTCGAGTGGGATTAATCGCGCTTCCACATCCGCTACTCTGGTGGTAAAGTCATCAATTTTGTTGATGGTAAATTCGGTTGAAGTTTTAACATCCTTCAGCTCCTGTTTAATAGACTTGACATCCTCAATAAGTCCCGGGAGCTGGGTTAGTTGGGCAAGTTGCTTCTTTATTCCTTGGATCTCTTTGAGCACCATTTCTAGCGACACTGTCTCGAGGTTACAAGTTGCAGACGATGGAGTCGGAGAATGACCTCTACAACATCCGCACTTCCATGTAGCTCGCCTATCAGAACCCAGCTTCCTCCATCCCACTTCAGTTATCTGCGCGCAGCCGAAATCAAAATGCTTCTTACATGACCCACACTGCACACCATCATTGAAATCAATACTACAAATTGTGCACTTCATGTTGATCACAAATGTAATCCAAAGGTTGACGACCCCTGCAAATCCAATATTGCGAAAAGTGACTCGTGTTAACTAAGCGGGCGCTCACAATCGACTGATTGCCACTGTAGCAATTTAGGGTGTACTGACTGAAATTTCCGACTAGCAAAATTGTACACCAGCATGAGAGCCAGGGTCATGGATGGTTTCAGCCTAGGGAGGAGAAAGATCAGAAGAATTTAGAGTAAGGGCGCCACTGATCTCCCTCCTACAAACGAGAAGCGGGGTTGGTACAAAATAAAAATCATTAACAAGGTTATATAGGTTATTTTATTCCTTGGTTCCACATCATCTTTCTAAACATTTTCTTGATCATCATCATCTTTCAATTAATGGTCCACTTCTGGGCATAGGCGTGATGTCGTGGTTAAAACGCGCGTTGATGGAAAAAGCGTCGTGCGCGCTTGCGTCTTTAACACGTTTGACTAATAAGCACGCCGAATGAGGGGTAAGCCTAATCTGGAGCACCATTTAACTGAGCGACACGTTCAAGAAGTCAAGTATGACCAGCCTGACAATGATGTTGTTAGTAAAGGTAGCTTGTTTCGCTTTTTAAGCCTTCTTCTCTTATCATTCCGTACCCCCTTGGAGGGCGGTCGGAGGTGGGTCTCGGGCATATCCCCCGTTACCACGGCTTCATCTCCGAAGGCATCGACCTTCGGGTCACTGGGGGCCGCTGGAGTCGACAACCGTTGCCGGGCGCCTCACAGCGGCTCTCGTTCGGTGGTGGCTTCCTGGTTCGCTGGTTCCTTGTTCAGGATATCCCGCGGTAGTGCGCGCGTCTGCTTCGCCTCAGGAGGCCGGGTGTGGTGCGGCGCGATGTTTTGGAGATGGGGGTGTGGCCCGTTATCCGCGCGGTCGTACATACGACGCGCCAGACGGGCCACGAACTCCCCCACCTCTGGTACGCCAGTGTCGCGGGCGATCACATCGTTACGGACGTAACGCCCGGCTCCGGCAATCGTCCGTAACGCGACGTTCTGCACCGTCTGGAGCCGCTTCCGCTGGTGAGCCGAGCAGAGCGCATACCAAGCCGGTGCAGCGTAGGTGAGGCGCGTGCGTATATACGCCTTGTATATCCCGATCTTGGTCCTTAGTGGCAGTTTTGACGACAGGACAGGACGGAGGAGTGCGCGGGCTGCCTTCGCCTGGTGGACTGCGTGGTCCACCTGAGGGCACATCCTCAACGTCCTGTCAATGTAGACACCCAGGTACTTGACGCTTGTTTCCCACTTGATGTCTTGATTTCTCAGTGTTAGGGGCGGGGGGAAGGTGCGGCTGGCTCCGGTGAGTAGCGCCTGCGTCTTGGCTACATTCACCGCCATCCTCCACTTGTCCAGCCACTCCGGGATTTTGTGGAGGATACGTTGCACCCTTCCCGCGGCGATCGCTGGCTTGGTTGAGGAGGCGAAGTATGCACTGTCATCCGCGTACAGCGCGAGCGTGACTCCTCGCTCTCCTGCTCTTAGGTCCGTTTGGTCCAGTGTCGGAATGTCGTCAGTAAATAGGCCGTAGAGAGCTGGCGACAGGCAGCTCCCCTGCGGCACTCCGGCTGTGATGTCTCTTGTGGTGGAAGTGGCGTTCTCGACGGTCACGTAGAACCTGCGCTGGTCTAAGAAAGACGCCACAAGTTTTATAAGGGCAGGTTCTAGATCTGTGCGGAGCATTTTGTAGAGGAGGCCGGCGTGCCACACACGGTCGAAGGCCTTCTCAATGTCTAAGAAGACCGCTACCGTGCGGCGTCCCATATTCATCTCCTCGGACATGTGATGGATCACCCTGATCAACTGAAGTGTTGTCGAGTGTCCGGCGCGGAAACCGAACTGCTCCTCTCTGGGTCTGAGGTGTGGCGTTAGTCTCCGCAGCAGCAGACGCTCGAACAGTTTGGCCGTGTTGTTCAGCAGGGTGATCGGTCTGTAGCTTGAGGGTTGGCGACGGTCTTTGTTGGGCTTGGGCAGGACAATTATCCTGCCCAGTTTCCATTCTTCCGGGAAGTGGCTCGTTCTAATAATGCCGTTAAATAGGCGGCATATTGTTACCAGCCCTTTGGGTGGCAGTTTTTTCAGTGCTGTGTTACTGATGGTGTCATGGCCAGGGGCTTTTTTGGCAGGTAGCCAGCGGACTGTCTTCTTTACTTCGGCAGGAGAAATGAATAGGTCTCCTGCTGGTAGAGGGACCGGTGACTCCAAGAATCTGTCCACCTCTTGTTGGACAGTCTGATGGTGTCTCCTCGAGTCCTCGGAAGCATCAGCTGGAATCGGGTGCATCTGGAACTGGTCCTGGAGGTGGTCGGCCAGTAGTTCTGCTCGGTCTTTCGCGAGATAATGTCTTTGCCCTCCACTATCTAGGAGAGGGCAGACGGTGGTCTTGGCTTTTGTGAGAGCCCTGTTAATCTGGTGAAGGGTGGTCAGGTGGGGGTCTTCCGCAGCCTGGGCCAATTTGGTTTCCCAGGTGTCGCCTCTCCACTCCCTGATCTCCTCGGAAAGCTCCTCGCTGAGGGCGTTCAGCTCCTTTTTTATTCGGGGGCAGCGGGTGGTGGCCCATAGTTTTCTCAGGCGGCGTTTCTTTTCCAGCTTTTTGCGCAGGTGGGCCGGGAGCGGTTCGCGGCGCTGGGTGGGTGGTGCGGGTGTGGTTGCGGCTGAGATGGCCTCCTGGATGGCCTTGGTGATGTTGGCGGCGCATTCCTCGACATCCTCCGCCGCAAGCAGAGGTCCGACTGGAGGGTCCACGTATGACTCAGTGAAGGTTTCCCAGTTGATCTTCATACGTGGAGGTCTGGGTAGCCTCAGGTCTGCTCCAGGGGCTAGTGTGAGCAGGATGGGGAGGTGCTGTGAGTCCATATCATACAGCACCTCTATGTCCATGGGGCACAGTAGTAGCTGGTGGGCGGCGATGTCCAGCACATCAGCATAGTGCCTCGGATTCGATGGTATGTGGGTGGGGCTGTCCGGTCCCACCACGGAGTAGTTGTGCCTCTCAGCATCTGCTTGCAGTAGGCGACCGGCCGGGTTTATCACTCTTGACCCCCACTCCCTGTGCTTGGCATTGAGGTCCGCAGCTAGGAGGGTGGGGGAGCGGCCGTCGAAGATTTGCCGGAGGTCTGATGCTTTTTAACAAGTCTGAAGTTTGCCAAGTAGTAGTATAATAATGGGCTGTATAAAATATGGGTCTAGCAGTTTAGTAATAGTAGACCACACAAAACGATTTCCACGACAAAAAAATTGTAAGTTTCATAATATTCTCTCTAACTACATGACCTGGAATCATTTAGGTCTACCTTTGTCTTCATCCGGCTTTAGATTTTGGAGCGCGGCGTCCGCTTTTATTACATTAGTCTGTGATTTATCTCGACTGTAGAATCAAATGGCATCACTCAGGCACAGATTAGGTAGCAAACAATCAATTTAAGCGCAACCTTTTTAGACCACCATTGCTTATTGATTTTATCTGAACCGTTCGCTAAAATGTCTTGAAGGAATCATTACCGCTACTATGGATGAGCAAGCTACATAGTTGCGTTTCAGCCGTTGCGTTAGAGCAAATTGATTTTGTGGTAAAATTGTGCCCGTTATCGGTCAATCATTTGAAGGATTCGGATCGTACTTAATACGGAACTGTTATACTTATATTTCACAACAACATGACTGTTACAAATTAAATTTTCAGCAACTATTAAGTACCCCTACATTTTTTTGTGTAAATGATGATAAGCACCGTAACACTTCTAAGCTGGTTAAGGTACATAAGCATAACCGTGCAAAAAAAAAGGGTCTTGAGGGAGGTCGGGACCATACATACATATGTAAGATTTTAATAGTTTCCCTGTAATAGGATGTGATTTGGATACCACATGATTTTTTTTACGTACCTAATAATTAATTTATTAGTCACCTATTACATTATACAGTTCTCTGAATGAAGTAATATCTAATGTTGTAACTTTACAAGCCATTTTCCAATCTGCGTTAACTACGATATTTAGTTAGCCATAGATACTAAAGATAATATCTGGAGCACGTTCAAACATCATTAGAGGTGGTAAATAACTACTTACGTGGACCATTAGCCTGTACATTATGTAACAGGTATTTTGCGTTGGTTATAAGCACAGATTGGTTAATAAGATAACATTAGATGAGCACAAATTACTGGGAATAACGAGATTCGACAAATTTCTGGTTCTCAGGTACAGTGCAGCGTCGTGCAGATTTTTTAAATTTCAAAACACTGTGTCTTCTATGGGCAATCATGGTGCTTACCATCGCGTCTTGTCACTCATCGCCTTATAAAAAGTGAAGTCAGGGAGGAATTTACCCCGTCTACTTGACTGACAGTGCGTCGACAAAACCACTGACGTCGCAGACGTATGTATATTACAGGCGACGGTCACCGCTCCTTAGGCGGGCCGTCTGCTTGTGTGTCTTTAGCATGACAAAAAGAGTAGTAACATTTTAATCTTTGATATCTTCGAGGCACTTGTGTGCACCTTTCTAAGCATCTTACGTGATTCATCGTCGACCGTATCTGGTATCTGCACTTTCCATAAGGTGGGATATGGTCAAACGTAGGCCTGTCTAGTATAAATAAAAAAAAAAACATTGTAATTTTGTATCAGAATCAGTGACAACGGTTCGGAGACAAAGAATATGAACTTGAGAGCGAGTAACTAAGACCACGCTCGTGAAACTTGCCAACTGAAAATAAAAAGCTTAGAAGTTAATAATGGCCATTTTTCTCCATTATTCACTCTGTGGCTACAACAATTTTCTGCCTAAGTTTTTGCTTGCAGTTTTACAAGTTGAACGGCAACTTTTCTAAAAAATATTTTAATGCACGAATACCGGTAGCGTTTTACGTAATAAGTGCATCCGGGAGAGAATTAAAAAAAACATTTACGAACATTAACGCGAAATACTTAGCTTGAATGTTATATTTCGAGCTAATGAAGAGCTTTCTCCGGAATTGGAACGTTTGGCATGCTTAAGATCAGGATATCTAGTAGTGGATATCAGCTGATGATTGAGATATAAGTTCTTACTAATTCTACTAAAATTATTCGAGTAATTACGAAAGTATGGATGTATATCTATAAAGATGTGTGTTTGTTTTCCCTGAACGCCTAAACCAATAAGATAAAATTTTATGTCTTAGGCATGGGTAAGGTTGTGTATTCAGGGCATAAAGCCAAAATCATCAATGTCCTTTTCATCTTATTGTTATGAGCCTGTAGGATACCCACTGGAGGACAAAAGACTCCCTACCTTCATCTGTCGCGGTCTTGATCAATTGATAGTCCATCTTTTCGTATATGAGTCAAGGTCGTCTTGGTCTTGGCTTGCTGCGTGGCCATTGTAAGGAACCCATTGAGTATTTTGGTCCATAGTTCTTTCGGCGTCCTATTTAAGATATTATACGTTACGTTTTCATTGAACAAAAAAACAATTAGAAATTACGGAATACTTAGGTAAAGACTCTAGTGTAAAGGTAACACAAGTCAAAGTTGTTCATAAACTTGCTGTCTAATGAGTACAATTAAGTGCATTATTTAATCATGTTGTGAAACTAGGATCTGCGCCTGACTCGATGTTTAGAGTCGTGACGGTTGTGTGAAGGTACCACTGATACCACTGCTATTGTCTAGGGAATGTAGGTAATATTTCAGGTTAGGCCACCGCGAGCTTGCGATGTAGATGAGCTTTTTGGGTCAGTCAACGAGAACGGGACAAAAACTTAATTTAATATTACTTTTTGCTAGTTGGCTTCGGCCATGACTAATACTATCTATAGGACAAAAGTTCCAAACGGTCAATGCCTACAATGCATGATTTTTTTTAATAAAAAAAAACTTTATTATATAGTTTACGTAGTCTACAGATTTTATATCACAAAAATAGGATAGTAGACTTTTGGCAACAAAATGCATTTAAGTTTTTTTACTGAAATTAGCAAATTTTGATCCCGCCTTCTAGTATGTGATCTTCGATCGCATCATCGCTTAAGATCACACGAAATCGTAGCCAAGGGCTCACCTACAACAAATAAAATTGGCATTATATAACAACTTAACGTTGCGTTGGTTGACAGATCTAAATCTAGGAATTTATAAATCTTTTTATGTTTTTTTTGTTTTATTTTAGAAGAAAAACATAAATGAAAATACCTTAAAAACTAACCTATAAAAAATAGTTAAGCGCGGTCTTAGAATAAGTAACATCGATAAGTTATGCATATCACTTACAAACAATAAAGATTACATCTAAAAACGCCCTGAAGTATTCTTGTTTTTTATTGTGACTCATGTAGATATATATTACACGAACTAAACAAAAGATGATTAATAGAGCTTTCTCCTGACACGTGACGTACCGAGTTTGTGGCGTCCTATCATTTATTAAGTGCTCGTTTTAATAAACGATTTGAAAGAAAGTGCATTTAAACGCATAGGATGTACGCACGATGAGACGCGTCGCGTTTTACAATTATTGAACATGTACTGTCGGAAACATAATATTTTATTACATATTTTATGTAAACAAGGCTGAAGAACTTAGAACATTTATTCTTAGATAATTAGTTTTAATAGATTACCAGGGGTAGACTTCCTTTGCAGGAGGTCGTCTAGGTGGGTACCCCAACAGTGCCAGTTATTCTACCGCCTGAGCAGTATTGTGCAAACATTACTGTGCTCCGGTAGGAGGGCACTGTAGCTAGTGAAATTACTGGGCTAAAGAGTCTTAACATCTTATGACTCTTAAGTAAGAAGCGTTAGTGCAGTGCACCTAGAATTGCACATCATTGTGAAATTCTAAGTAAAACTGAGACATTTATTTTTTGCCTACCTACTCATAATATAGTAATGATGCAAAAGGATGTACTCGAACTCGTATGTGTATATTTTACCTTTTCACGACGTTTAGAGGTGCTTTCCTCATGAATGGTAGAATCTTAAAATAACATAAATAAATTGTAAAATTGTCTCATAGAGTAGTGCTCCATTTTAGCCTATTCAAATAAATGCTTTTTAAATTTGAACATAATGTCCGTACCTATATTTATCGATGCACTCCGTGCTCTGCTCCATTACGTTTGCAGTGCGTTTGCAATATGGCTTGACAAGATGGATATCATTTAATGTTCATGTTCTGCACTAATTTTCAGACACATGTTAAGTAGTCCTAGAAACCTTCCACAATCCTCGTATAAAAAAACGATAAAACATTAGCACTTAAGATATGTCACAAATATTACAACCTTTTATTTACTTTCACCTGTCTGTTGTCTCTCTGTCTGTAATCAAATCTTGGAAGTTTAATTTGATTCACTTCCCGATTTCTGATTGAGCTGAAATTTGCAATGCTTGTATAAAATCTGATGACAATGCAATATTACCTATATTATGACATCGAGCTGATCTGATGATGGAGCTGGAAGGTGGCCATAGGAACTCCGTAATAAAATGACGCAACCCTATCAAGTTTGGTTGCTCATTTGATTCGTCTTGACGAGTACGTTGGTGCTAGATGGTAATAATAAGCTTATTAAAGCTTTTTGTATAAGCTTGTTTTTAAAAAGTATTTTTTTAAATTTCTCTTGTTATATATTGCTTTTTTGACAAATTCTACGTAAGGTGTAGAATAATTTTGTACCTGACCATACTTACGTAGTAATTTGTAACTGGACATACTGTACACGGTGTTTGTAAGATTGATGGGCGACGGTTTGTGGCCCGTTTAACTTAATGACGTCGGTTATCTATCCACGGTACATGGGACTGGCGCCTACCATTACATTTTTACGACGTTTACATAACACTTATCCACTATAACCTACGGGGATTTAAAATAAAACAGGTGTTCAAAGTTACAACTCGCTGATACTAATAGCGAAATATGGATGAGCGGAAGTGTGTACGTGCGTGCGTTCGTGAGTGTGTGCGTGAGTGCGTGAGTCAGTGCGTGCTTCAGTGAGTGCGTGTGTATGTGTTGAATTTTTTAAGATTTGTGATTTTTTCTGTATACATAGTTTGGAGTTTGGAACGATAGTTTGTAACCAGTTTAACCCTGTAACGGTATACCTATATAAAACTCGTAGCATTAAATTTATATTGCGTTTATATAATACCTTCCTGATAGTAGTGTTAAACCTACCGATCGAAGAACTGTCACTTTATAGCCTATGGCCTAGCTACTGTACCCTACTTCAAATATAGCCTAGCGGTGCCAAGTAACAACGGTTTAGAAAAAAAATTGAGTCCCCAAAATAATAGTTAAATGACCCCATGATACTTTTTACTTGAATCGGGCCATGTACCTATAAAATAATTATAGATATCATATAGATAAGCTAGTGTTATATAAATCAAAAACAGTTCAATTAAAAAAAAAAACGAAATTAAACAAACACGTGACAAAGGAAAGTTGAGCAAAACTACAATCCAACCTACGCCTGCGGCAATATTAGTCAAAACTCTAAACTGCCCAATGATTCATACCTCATAACTCAATACTAAATTAAGTGATAGCAAAACCGCGCTTATCTCCAAATAGATCTCATTCTAGATTGCTTCGATTTTGAAATTATCGTTTAATAGAAATGTCATTGTACTGTTCACCAAGAATACAAATAATACCAGATGTAGATTCATTCAGATTAGGATGAAGCACCCATAGTTTCATCGCCCCATCTCGCCCATGGGCGCCCTACATTACGTTTACCGAGACGTGGTCTCCACTCGAGAACTCGTCTACCCCAACGGTTATCGGTTCTACGGCAAATGTGACCAGCCCATTGCCACTTCAGTTTGCTAATCCTTTCTGCTATGTCCGGAGGGTCGCTGGGGGTGGGTGGAGAAGAAAGACGGAGGACCGAGTTGAGTGGCGTGCCATGGGGGAGGCCTATGTCCAGCAGTGGACGAACATAGGCTGATGATGATGATGATGATGACCCATAGATTGTGCCACTTGCCTGTATAAATACTTTATTATACATTATACACTAGTGGACATACACTAGTGGCGCTCACTTCATTGCGCTTAATAGAAAATTATATCAGTGTTCTTCTGCTATATTATGCACGTATTATAAGTACATAATTAAACCTCCCTTTTGAATCTTTCTATCTATTAATGAAAACCGCATCTGAGATGCGGGAGCCTTTCCATACGTGAATTCTCAAAATGCGACTTTAATCCCTTCCACAATTCAGCACCGCGACCGATCTGAGCTGCGGGAGCCTTTACGTGCATTCATTCTCTAATTGCGACTTTAATCCCTTCCGCTATTCAGATCGATCGATCTGAACTCAGGGATTGTTTTCAGAGTACTATTTAAATCTGTTTGATGATAACGCATGTCTGTATAGTACTGTAGACAGTAGACAGTGATTCAAGAGGAAAGTTTATGTATAACTAGTGGACCCGCGCGCACTTCGTAGCTCATAAAACAGTCTACAAATACTACCTACCCTTAGTCATTTATATATTTCTAAAATAAAAACGATTTACTTTACTCTCATTCTTACTACTGTTACTCTTACTCTGACTCTTACTCTAGACTATGACTCTTACTCTTGACTCTTACTCTCTACTCTTACTCTCGACTCTTACTCTCATCTCGTAGTCTCGACTCTTACTCTCGATTCTTACTCTCGACTCTTACTCTCGACTCTTACTCTTACTCTTGACTCTTACTCTTGACTCTTACTCTTGACTCTTACTCTTGACTCTTACTCTTGACTCTTACTCTTGACTCTTACTCTTGACTCTTACTCTTGACTCTTACTCTTGACTCTTACTCTTGACTCTTACTCTTGACTCTTACTCTTGACTCTTACTCTTGACTCTTACTCTTGACTCTTACTCTTGACTCTTACTCTTGACTCTTACTCTTGACTCTTACTCTTGACTCATACTCTTGACTCTTACTCTTGACTCTTACTCTTGACTCTTACTCTTGACTCTTACCCTTGACTCTTACTCTTGACTCTGGATTCTAACTCTGACTCTGGATTCTTACTCTGATATCTGTATATATATCGGTAAAACAGTCAACAAATACTACCTACCTTTAGTCATTCATTTATTCCCTCAGTTAACCTACCTAGCTGCTGCTTTTTTATTTTATTCAATTCATTTCAATTTAATTTAATTTTAGAAATAAATGAATGACTACATGTAGGTAGTATTTGTAGACTGTTTTACGCGCCACGAAGTGCGCGCGGGTCCAAGTCAACTACCCACCTAATACCCACTCACCAATAACTACCGTCATCATCTGATCAACTCTATGGTACCATAATAACCTATACCCCAAATATGAGTGTGAAACTCAAACTGAGTCAAAACTAGTTAAAAATAACATTGCAAGATCTGTACTAGATATACGATTATTCCATATTTAGTATCAATAATAAAAACAAATAAAAGTTTATAGAATAATAATTATAGAATAATTATATTATTGTCGTATTTTTTTATTACATTTCCTTAACAATGCCGTCTCATTCAGTATTCAGAACTATAAGAATAGTAGCAAACAAACACTAAACATTCAATATCAAAAGTTTCCGCAGATCAAAAATACTTGAGTGCTGAGTACTGGAAGGATTTCCAATCTATAATGGTAATATTGCGTACGTAAACCCTCCCGCATGTCAGAACTAAAAGTAGGGTAGCATTTAAACTCTCAAACTGCATGTTTTGTCGTTTAAAAGCTCCCGCATCCCAGATCCATACTGGCGCTGAATAGAGGAAGGGTTTCCATATACGCGCCGCCGCTACAAAATGGCGGATTACTTTTTTGTTCTACGACCCCGTCAATATGGGTATCAAATGAAAGGGCTTAACGAGTAAAATACAACGCACTATAATAAATTTAAAATCCAAGATGGCCGCCACCACAAAATAGTGATTTACATATTGCGTTGGGGGTTTTATAAATTTTTAATTTAATTAACTTGTATACTATGTTATGAGTTATGATTATGACCTCACATTGGTCGTCTTCGAGTGTTTACGCAAAAGTCGAGCCACCATATAGGCTTACTATAGGGCATGGGTGCTTCATTTTTTCACTCGTTTCAGCCCTGTATCTTCGTCCATGTTAATAGAAATGTTATTGTACTAGTAATTATGTAGTTGTAAAGAAGTGAGCTTTCTAAGAAAGGCAGCAATTGGATGGTTTATATTGAAAGTTAGATGTTATCGTCGGGTTAGTTATTAGCTGAGTTGATTTAGTGGTCGGGTTTGCGCCGTGCTTTACTGAGAGAGTTGACCAGAGAACTATCTCTATACAATTCAGAATTTCTTAATAAATTGCAAAAAGGTATCATCGATTATTACATTTAAAAAAATATGTATAATGGTGCCTATCATATGCGGATTTTACAGGGGGCCAAGACCCCCCCCAGAAGCATTGTAGAGTTACGAATTTTGTACATATTTCATGGTCAAGATTATAATTTTTTTTTCTCGACGCTCGCAGCAAGCTGCTACCTGCGCAACTATTATTAAGTACCTATATTTGAACTTTCTAACTGTTCACAGCGAGCTAAACACACACTTTTCGTAGTAAAAATTATAATATAATATTTTATAATATAATATTTTTTTATATATAATATTTTTGCCCGTTTGCACCTTGCCCCCCAGGACCAAATCCTGGATCCGCTCTTGGTATACATATACCTTTATAATGTATTTAATTTGTTAAGACTTCGCTTAATACTAGAATTTTAACATTATTAAAAAGATATTATTTTTATAACTTATGTTAACTCTTAATACAAATGAACGCTCTCGCTCGCACTATTTGATACATTTTGCAATATAAATTAATAGAATAAACTTTTTGAAAAAAAAAAATGAAAAAAAAATTAAAGTGCTCTTAATCAGCTACTGCTTAGGTTTAAAGATGCTACTTATCAACATCAACATCATATTTTTTTATTCCTGTTTAAAATAGCTGTTTTGTAAATAATCCAAACTTGATTTAAATTAACTTGTGTAAGTTTTTTTATATATTACGCAGTTTTGTTAAAATGTCTAGCAAGATGATGTTTCTTAAAAATATTCATATCCTGACACAGACGCGTATCGAATTGATCCGTTGATTGCAAACTGGCTAGTTTTTTGCACTTTATTTAACGCTTGCATGCTAAGATTAAAATAAAAAGGAAATACGAGGTACGCGCTATCATTGCTATAGCCAAACCTCGTAGAGCCTGCAGGGTCGAAAAGTGTCGGTTGCCACGCCGGTTCACGCCGTAGTAAAATTGTGTGCATAAACCTAATTAGAGCGGTCGATTTGCTAGACGCCTGTATCGTATCTTCAGTTTTGATTTGAATCTAAGCTTGCATAAGATTTCACGGCACATTAGGCACTGTTTACAATTATATAATTACATTTAAGAGACCACCCTCTATTTACTTGTGGTGATAGAATGCCGGAGCCTTGTTTGTGACGCCTCATTTACTTGGTTTCTCTGCGGCTCCTTTATTGTTTACTCAACTTATTTCAAGAAAAGCTACTTGTTTTATTGTGTTGATAATTATTAAACAAAGAAGAAAAACTTGTAAGAATGGTTTGAAAAATGGGACCTCTAAAACCTTAAGTAAACTTATTGCTGATTCCATTTAATAAAAACATATTATAATGTAATTATTGATATAAAATTTGGAAAATTAAGCGACTATCTAGACACGTGGCAGCGTGTCAAGCCAAGTTCAAGCCACATACATTTTAACTTGAATCTTCTATTATTACGACTGCAAAAAATCGCAACTATATACGTCTAATATTATCCTATTGTCTTTACAAAAGTAAAAAGCAGTTAAAAAGTCTATCTCTGTGAAATTTTCGTCGATGGGGGACTGGATGCAAGGCTCTGCCGATTCCCAGTTCCCTGTCACAAAGACGATGCGGGAGTGCCGCCGGGTTGTTTTAGTGGGTATACTCGTGCAGTCACTCTGCACGAGGAGTCCCACATAACCCTCCCATACCCCCGATGGGAGGGTATGCGTAACGCATTTTTGACCCGGCGTTACCAAAAAAAAAATCTCTGTGAAATTTAACTGCTCCGGAAATACATATCGTGTCACTAGTCCTTTGTCTGCACTGGTCTTTATGTTATATACTACATAACCATTTCCTTTCGTCCGTAAAAGCGGAACAAAGAGTCATTTTGATCTCGTCTCTAGATTTGACGTCTTTATTCGTGTCAAAGGCTAATTAAATTGGATAATACGATACATAATACCTGAAAATATCTAGCCACTAACTTGTCTACTTCACGGTTCACTCACCTAGATCCATTACAGTATTCTTGCAAAACTGCAAATAATTAGAGGTTTAAAACGAGCACACTGCCAAAATCCTATAGCCTTCTACTTTGATTAGCAGATTCAAAACATACAATAGCTACAATTTTAAACTGCTATAAGGAAATTTTGACAGTTTAAAACTAAATCATAATATAATATGCTATAAGAGTTTGCTACTCCAAAATTGCTAATTTATGTCTTTGAATAAGTCTAATAGATCTCTTTTTAAGGGTAATAAATCACAGCCCCGAACAGTTATTTCATCTGTATACTTTCATATTGTTCGTTTTAAAAAAGGTAATGATGCTTACTTCAACATCTTTGAAGACATAACATTTATATATTCTAGTCATCTAAGATCTGCGATTGTGGTGCTGTCCAATCAATGGCACACCTATAGTGTCCCAGCTGCGATACACTCTGCACAATGCAAGACTTATACGAGGCCAATGACAACGCGATATCAGTGGCGACACATTGGTCA
Source organism: Hemithea aestivaria (assembly GCA_947507615.1). NCBI lineage: Eukaryota > Metazoa > Arthropoda > Insecta > Lepidoptera > Geometridae > Hemithea > Hemithea aestivaria. The sequence goes on along the minus strand of OX382332.1, from coordinate 12,087,516 downwards.
AAACAGCTATAATAATATAATATACAAACATAGGCTTCACATAATAATATACAAACTATAGCCAATCTACTCGACAAAAAAATCTAAGATCTGTGATAGACATCCATCAGTTTATAGCAGAAGGCTCGTGTTAAACTAGTATCTACACTTATTGACAGCTCTCTCAGCACCTTGCTATCCATGTCGAACTAATCTTCAAAGACAGCCGCTTTGGGTCATTACCTGTCCGAAATTAATTATAATCGACACTCTTTCCGTCTTTTTCTAATCACCATCAACAAAAAGAGATGCGTGTCGATGGTTTTCGGTTAAGGCGTGAATGGGTATCGTATAACATGGCACACATATTGCATAATGTAATCAAATACTTGCACAGTATAGTTCTTACGCTCTAATTATGAAACGATGTATGTTGAAGTTAATTATAAAAGATTCTTAGTTATGTGTTTATTACGAGGACCTACCGTAATCACTCACACGTAATCGCATAATCTTTTATCTTTCACCAAGATTTATTTTTATTTTAGACGCGATTTGCATTTGCGTTTTAACCTAAAAGGAAGTTATGACAATAAGGCCAAATATTTGAAACAGAAAGCGTAAGTGTGTGTTTATTTTATTTCTTTATTTAATCTAGTTTTAATTATTTTTTTGTTATATTTTGGTTGCTGTAAAGAGTATTGCTTTGTGTCGTATCAGTGCCGCGTCGGACGTTGCATAAAATTTAAATTTATATTTTCCTCTCTTACTCTCGCAACGTTCGCCAATCTTTTGTTGAAAGTTGCCCTTTTTATCGCGCTCCATCTTGACAGAGCTTATTTAGCGGATCAGGCGTGTTTTGTCACATTCGCAAAGTGACATTCAGACGCAAAATATCATCATTTTCGCATCGTCACATCACAGTAGCAAAATGTCACAGTAGCAATTTGTCATTTTTGCAAATTGTCACAGTAGCAAATTGTCATTGTACGAGTAGCAAATCGTCATGTAATAAAACGCCATAGTTGCAATTTCGTCATTAGAAACCCCAATTTTCATACCTTATTTTTAAAACTACCATGACGATTTTCTACTGAGACAATTTGCGAATGTGACAAATTGCTACTAGGACAATTATTTGCGACTGTGACATTTTGCTCCTGTGACAATTTGCTACTATGACAATCTGCGTTTTTTTCATGTCGATAATTTGAGAATGTGACCAAACACGACTAATCCATTTAAACTTCCTGTTACAGTTGTTACTGTCTTAACAACACGACGAAATAATTGAGCAACGAAACTGTAACATACAACCATGGAACATGCGCACAAAAGACATTATTATGTTATGTTGTGCGTGAAATAAATTTTAAGTGTTTCGCGAAAAGTAACGGTATTCTATAAGCTGGTCGCACTTTGCGCCGGATTTTGTTTTTTGTATTAACAAACCTCTGGGTTCAGTATGTTTTGTAGTCTACATCTAGATAGTCATCGTTGTTATTTGGTTTCTTTGATACTGCTTCTTTTATTTCGGATCTTGGAGACTTTGAACCAAGGAATTCCAGATGTTCCAGATGAAGCAATAAGCCTGAGAGAAAGGTTGGCCCCAGGACCAGAAGTTTTGGAAAGGTATTTTCCTAAGTGTAAAAATAAATTATGACTCATGGCATACCTGTTCTGTAGCGTGTCGGACGTCTTTAGAAAAAAATGCGCTAGGGATCCGTGACCGCAAAATTGAGTTCGCGCTAAAAGACTGACAAGATAAAGACTATAATAGATGCCGGACACGTCACCGCAACGCATGCAATGGACAGCGTATAAGTTATAGCACCAATTGTATCAAGATTTCTATAAAGTGCGAGTGGATTTTCAAAGGTATTGGAAAGGTCAAGTGGTAACTCGGCCACTAGAGTTATGTAACTAGTCTTGACATTTGCAGGGCCGCGGGCAGGAGGCTTCTACGTCATCGAGGGATTCCCTGTTTACGTCACAGTTTCAACATTTGAATTGCAAATACTGTCTTTGTTAGTCCTGAGTCCTGACTCACATGACAAGCGTCCACCGGACATAGAAGCACGGACGATAAAAGCTCTCAATACAATAAGTAAGTGACAAAAAAAAGTAAATCAATATGGATCTTATGGTTTTTATTCTCCTTCAATATTCTGCAAATAGATTCTCGATTAGAGCTTGGTCTAGCGATAAGGACATGCGCGTCGATGTCATCAACATCGATGTATGGAATTGTAAAAATGGAGAGTGCGTAGGTCTGTATCTGCTCGTAATGTGTTAGTAATTTCGTTTTTGTAGAACTTGTAATTTTTTCAATATTTTCTTTCATCAACACATTATTTTTAAGAGTACCTACTAAACAAAACTATAGAATTTATCGAGGTAAAGTCAACAGGTGCGCTATAACACGGATTGCTGTACCTACTCGTATTATGTCAAAATTTGTAATTCATCCTAAAAACTAAACTTTTTCTGTTTTAGCGCATATCCATAATACATGCAAACGTTTATTACGTTGCTCGCCGTCCTACATGTAAACCGAGCCTTAAACTACATACAAAAGATTCGCGTGCAAATCCACTGGAAGGTTGTTTTCTTGGAAGGTAAGGAGGTCATGCTTTCAAAGTTTGCACGTCTAGTTCTGACCATGAGACTTTAGTTTTGAAGCGCTTGCTAATTGCTGTTATCCTCATTAACCTTTTCCATTAAATCTTTTAATTGATAACCTTTGGTTTAACACGTTAGCTGCGGCAAGAAAAATCTTAAACCTTCGTCTGGTGCGGCGGCGGGCCAAAGTGTGCCCCCAATGATTTTTCCGCCAGTGCGTGGCAGGCCTTTCTCGACCCACCAGCATAAGGTTAGATTAAATCGCTATAACTTTGCGAAAACATAATATAGGTGTGTAGTTTTTGGACTGTTAGAATAACCTTGAACCCACCTTCTTTAGATTTGATTCGCCCCGGGATCTGCGAAACAGGAAATGAGAAATGAACCAGGAAAAGTGGCGGGTCGATATCGACCAGCACCGCACTAGAAAGTATTTTTAGTAGTGATGGGAAAGACAAAAATAAGGGGATATCGAAAATAAAATAGAATTGTAGAAAAGAAATGAAAAATTGTTTATTTAATTATTTTTTTATCTTTAAAACATTTCGCACAAAGATTTTGTGTGCACATCCTGCAGTATGTTTTTGTTTTTGCTTGGTCCTTTTACTAAATATATTTTTTTTTCTTGAAGGAAAATATTTCCTCACTGCTCTTATCTGCCTCGCGAATTAGTTTATTTTCCAAAATTTGTATTTTTCTTTTGTTTCCTGCCATCGTGCGTCGTTAATTTAACGAAAAGAAAAAACGCGACGCCGACGTACGTCAGTTCAGTGAGATGGCTCAACACTAACTGGCGAAGCGGGGCGCTCCGTGCGGTATCGGGCCGCCAACCGCCTGTTGGGACGGCGGGCCGCAATAGACCCCTGCCGCACCGAGTTGATATTTTCACCGTCAGTGCGTGGTAGGCCGTTAAAGGCCTGCCGTGATGTTTTTATAGGGAACACCTATAATTTTGAACACAATCTCAAATATATATTTGTCTCTGTCGTACCTTTACAAACACCTGAGATAATCGTACCGCACCTAGTGAGAGGGACATAGTTTTCTTCGTCCGCACCAGCTGAAATTCCGCGGCAGGTCGATCTGGGCCTGATCCGCAGTGAATGTGTTAATGAATTCTATTTACTTTTAATGCCATTCATATGTTTTTTATCTAAATGTATAAAAGATAAGAGTGACTAACTGAACTGTTCTATCAACAGAGCTCAAATCCCTGAACGGATTGGGTTGAAATTTGGAACACAGACAGCTGTTATGATGTGGACATGCTGTTAAGCTGTTAGGATTAAAGGATCGCGCGGGAAAATCTGCGAGCATAAACTGTTTAATTTTAAAAATAAGTCAGGAAATGTAAATTGCTATAAAAAATTACCCAACAGAAATGGTAATGTAGATTATTAAAAATTATAAATATATACTTTTTTTTATTAAATTATTATACGAGCTGAAAGTTTCTTTGAATATTAAATTGACTTTTGTAAAAATTGTAAAATTACAAACCAAATTTTAACTGTGGTTTGAAAAGCAATTCGTCAATTATTGTTTATGGGTCACTTTACTAAACCGTCAGTGATTATGTTTGCCTTTCTACTATATTGAGGTGTTTTCTCTATTAGTAGGTTTTAGGCACGGAATATTTAATGACTAGATCGGCTATGTTAAAGTTTCGTACCAGGGCCCAGACAAGTTCTAATTGCTTGTTGCTAACGCTAAAAAAAGGACTGAGATGACAGTCGTTATTGTTCATCTTTCCACAACTACTATATATCCCAGTATTTTATTTTCGTCTGTCTCCCAAAGGGACAAATCAGGGGGACGGATGGGAATAATTCGACATACATCGATCAATTAAGATACGCACGACGGACATAGTGTGAACTGTTACACACATAAAAAAGTCATCTGCTCACATAAAGGCGAAAATACATTTTCCAGTAGCAAGCAAGGCTGCTACGGGCATGTTTAGTGTGATTCCGTGGATACATTTGCTAAGTAAATTGACATGGCACCTGCATATTATACATTTGCTAGTACGTACGAGGAGCTAGCATGCTAGTGTCTGGCACACTAGCATGCTACTAGCAAATGTGTTCCCGCACGCGCTTTTAGGACTTTACTAGCTGCGGCAGTTTTACCCGCTGTACTATCACCTATGTGTTATTTCAGGGTCAAAGCTATCTCTATACCGAATTTCAGCTAAATCGGCCCACCCGTTTAGGCGTGAAAGAGTAACAAACATACATTCAGACAACCATACATTCTTACAAACTTTCACGTTTATAATATTAGTATGACGTCGTGGCTATTCTTCTGCATTATTTATTCCTTGGTTTTAGGTAGATGAAATCAATTGATTGTCTTTACGGCTTTTAAGAATATTGATTTTGATTCCACTAGCCTACTTCCCACTAATACTGTAATTGGGAGGGTTTATTGTGTCGTGTGAACGTGTTATTTACGTTTTTCCTATGACTACTCTATTTGTGCCAACATTTATTTTTTTAAACAAAAATAGGTTACTTAAATTATGATAACTATTAAAGTATATAAATATTATATCCATTATCCTTACCACCATAACACAAGCATTAAGTTGCTTAGCCCAAGCTAACCCCAAGGTTAGGTGGCGAAAATGTCCTGAAATATTTGTTTATGTATGGTATTTTCCGTTCTAGTTAGGGTGCTTTTTCCACATAATTTTTATTCATTAGTGTGGGGCCAAGATTTGTACTCTCTTTCCTTTAAATGCTTTTTAGGATTTGCAAAATAAAAGATGTTGTAGAACAAAGTTACTTGAAAAAAAGACCGACATCTCAACTTTCGCATTTACATTTAAGTGTGTTGCTTAATCAGACAGGAACATAAAATTTTGTAATTACCTAGTCAGGTCATAAGTATTGTCACACAGTAAAAACTTTTCTTTTAGAATGCTGGCCACAAAAAAGTTTATTGAATTCGAATTTCGAATTGTTCATGAAAATAAAAATGTATACTTTTTAGAATTTTACTCATTTTTAAATATGGAGTGGACGCTTAAAGAAGACCGTGTTGCAGTTATTGCGTTGCATCGTTGCGGTTACGCGCCAATTCAAATTTTTGACATACTGAAAAATTTGAATATAACCAAAAGATTCGTTTTTCGTACCATCAAACGATACAATGAAGACTCTAGTGTAGATGACAGGTCAAGAAGTGGTCGCCCTCGGTCTGTTAGGACTCCAGCAGTGATAAAAGCTGTGAAGGCGCGAATTCAAAGAAATCCCAAACGTAAGCAGAAACTGTTGGCCCTTCAGATGGAGTTAAGCAGAACCACGGTGAAAAGGGTGTTAAATGAAGACTTAGGGCTTCGGGCATATCGAAGAAAAACAGGACATCGTTTAAATGCTCGTCTAATGGACCTGAGACTGAAGAGATGCCGCGCTTTGTTGAAGCGGTACGCGAGAAAAAAATATCGAGAAATTCTTTTTTCGGATGAAAAAATTTTTACCGTAGAAGAGAGCTACAACAAACAAAATGATAAGGTGTACGCACACAGTAGTGAAGAAGCGAGCAACCGTATTCCGCGTGTCCAACGAGGTCATTTTCCATCCTCGCTCATGGTATGGTTGAGAGTTTCTTATTGGGGCTTAACAGAGGTACATTTTTGTGAGAAAGGTGTAAAAACGAATGCAGTTGTTTATCAAAATACAGTCCTGACGAACCTTGTGGAACCTGTTTCTCATACCATGTTCAATAACAGGCACTGGGTATTCCAACAAGATTCGGCGCCAGCTCATAGAGCGAAGAGCACACAAGACTGGCTGGCGGCGCGTGAAATCGACTTCATCCGGCACGAAGACTGGCCCTCCTCCAGTCCAGATTTGAGTCCGTTAGATTACAAGATATGGCAACACTTGGAGGAAAAGGCGTGCTCAAAGCCTCATCCCAATTTGGAGTCACTCAAGACATCCTTGATTAAGGCAGCAGCCGATATTGACATGGACCTCGTTCGTGCTGCGATAGACGACTGGCCGCGGAGATTGAAGGCCTGTATTCAAAATCACGGAGGTCATTTTGAATAAACTTTATTGTCATAAGAATCTATGTTTTGTTAAGTTCATTTTGGTATATAAATGGTTACATAATAAATAAACTTGTTCCAATAATTTTATATTAAACATGTGACAGAATTTATGACCTGACTAGGTATGTGCTAAAATTTCTACTATTTAGTGTTTAATTGACGGAAAAAATAATTTATTAATAGAAAAGCAACATTAATAGAAATAGAAACTATGATATTTAATATAATGTGATAAAATGGGGATAGTTATTGCTACTATACGTATTTTATTGGCTATGGAAGGAAATAACATCAATAATATCGACCTGATGCTCTTTATTAACGAGAGATTGTTATTACACTTTCAAATCATATATCTTACCAATAGAAGGGGAACCGAAGGGGATATTTTTGTAGTTACTCGAGCGCGTTCAGGTCTATTAAAAACAGCAAGTTGATCCTCCCCCTTAGTCGTTCACTTTTGACAGAGTGGTCGTGGTTGATGATGCTGCATTTTCATTTTTGGCTAAAACAGACCTCGCGATGCGCTTCCACTTGTCACGGCAATGATGGTGATGATAACTCTGCATAAAAATCTGACGCTCTTGATTTTTTCACTAATCTGACGAGCCACCCTCTGCGAACTGCCCTATATCAAGAGTTCATATTTGGTAGGAGTAAATTTCAGGGTGCAAGCTTTTTCCCCATACGATTTTCTGACGCGCACGAGTAACTGCAAAAATCCCTCTTCGGCTTCCCTACTACAATGCACACTATTCTATAATAGTTTATGACAAATTTTAGTACCTCAGACAGGTTCATATAATTTAAACATAAATTTGTCTTCAGTTGAAATTTGAGAAATGATCACAGTAACCTAGATATAACTAGGTTCTAGGTCATTTCATTTTAACTATAAGACAGTCTCTGAATAATTAAATTATATGTTTTGAGTTTGGTTTTATAATGTTTTTTTTATATGCAGCTTATAGGTTTGCCACATCGCACACCTAGTACAATACAGGGTCAACTCAAAAAGTATTTTTTACAGCAATTGCAATTTTATTTATACTCGTTTAAGTTTGAAATTATAAAAAAATATTTTTTTGAGTTGGTGCTGTATTGATATGGGAGTGCGACATAGTCTATAAAATAAATTGTGATATTATTCTGACAATGTACAAGTAACTAGGGTAGGTAATGTTCTGATGGAAATTAAAGTCTAAATTATTATTTTAATTTTGTGTTATAGTTGAAAGAGCTTGATGCTCTATTTTCCACACAAAGTCTAATGACGAGGTAGAAGAGACATTAGATATACATTAGATATTTGGCATTGTGACGTAGACATGCACTAAGAAAGGTTTCTTAACGCGAGCAAAGCTGCCCGGTAACAAGTAAATCATATAGGTACATAATATAGTACAAGGTAGGTATATGTTTGAACATTTCTCCACAATTAAAAAGGATTACTTTTTGCATAATCTCACGTAAGGGGAAAGAAACATGCCTTAAATCTTAACGTCTCTGGTTTTTGTGTTTTTGTGTAGTCTTAAAATACATGTGGGAAGTAAAGTTGTTTATCTCTGTTAGTACTTGCGCGTACGGGATGTTATTCCGCGGAATCTTGAGAGCATTCTACACGTTTTCTTTTATGGTTGGATTGTGGGTACAAGTACTGGGTATAAGCGAGGAGAGTACTATGAGAGTTGAGCTGAAAAGTTATTTTTATATCAAACATTGATTTGCAATTAAAACACAGGCTAATATAAATATATAAAAGGAAAGAGTGACTGATTGACTGACTGATCTATTAACGCACAGCCTAAACCGCTGAACGGATTGAGTTGAAATTTGGAACAAAGATAGGTTTTATGACGTAGACCTTCGCTAAGAAAGGATTTTACACGCGAGCAAAGCCGCGAGAGTAAGCTAGTATATATAATGTAAACTATATTGAAATCGGTTTATCCGTTTAAAAGCTATGGTGCTGGTCATATCCAAAGACACACATACAGAAAGGTCAAAATTATAACCTTACCCTCCTTTTTGCGACGAGCTTTAAAACAATCAAAGAAAATATCCTAACTTTATGCTTATTGTGTCGGATGAGATTGCAAAAAAGCCATTCGCAAAATTAGCATCAAATATTTGATTAAATTACGAGTATTGAAATTGGTAATAAAATAAAACTATTATCTCTCGACTGTTACGACTTCCGATTCGTATTTTAATTTACGACTTCCAATCACAACTCTTTCTCCAGTAAAAAGGTATTTAATTTTGTACTCTCGGTAGGTCTATCATTTTACACACATCAAAATCATGACTCACCACTGCAATTGATTACACTCGCCACAAAAAAACAACCAATACGAAGAATTCAGCAGCGTACAGAATACAAAATAGTATCTTAGCACGCGAAAAAATTCAAAGCGTCCATGTCGTCCCCTTTTTGAGAGCATCTTCCTTCCTTGATTTGGTAAAACGACATCCCCACAATGCGACAGGACCGCTTCGATCCCGCGGAAGACCCTGTTAGGAAAGTCGAGGAAAGAAAGACCTCTTATCGTTTAGCATTACGTTATTTATTGCTAGATGCCGCTCTGCCGTTCCACTGGTTCCACTACTTCACGTATTTTTTCGTTCCACATATAGATTTAAATTCTAAGGTACTTTTTCAGGCACAGTTTTTCTTAGACTTTGATCTTTACTTCGTCGCGTTGTCTTCCTACCGCCTACCTATAGCTCTCGTGAGGTGAATGCTCTATCTGCATATATACTACGAATAGCGACCGTCCGGCTGACCGTTTTGTTGTACGGCTCTCGCATCACAGTGTTAAAATTGTTTCTTAGTAGTACTGATTACTTAAAAGATATTTTATGATTCCGGTTCGAATTTTGAACCGGACGGCTAACCGTACTGCGGTCTACCGCTAAGTTTGTTCCTTACACAAATTATCACATCTGAGCAAACAAAAATAAATGCCTCTATAATATTATTATGTTTTTGATGTGGTAACAAGCGTTCGCACATACCTACAATATCAAGCTGTGATTTTATATTAAAGAAATTTAGTCACATAAAGGTTCAACAAGTTTTATAAATATCTAAAAACCAGTCCACACGTAACAGTCTATAAATACGACAATTACAGTCATAAAAACTCGAATCATTTATTCACAAATGATAAAGTACCTACATTCGTAATTTCTCCGACGACAACTCAACGCGTCCTGTCAATAGGCTATAAAATTAAAGAAAGCATTAAGTTTTTAAAAGCTGCAAAGTCGCGGTCAAAACAACAATTTTGCTGTCGACTGCATTGGATTTATCACCGCTCGAATCATCGTAGGGGCGTGCATAATGCGAGCAACAACTATTTTATGGTCCTTTCTTAGTTCCATTCTACGCTTTTATGCTACAATTTTGAAGTGTTTACGTAGGCCGAGCTGCTTTGTGAGGCAAAAAGGAAAAGTTTTAGCGTATGTGACATCGAGATGAATGCCTGCTCACTGCGCGCTTTATGTCATGTTCTGCATAATTTAGAGCTTAGACTGGATTATGTCGCTGTACCAGTAATTTTATTTGCAACGTAAAATAAAAGTTTTGTACTTTATGGTATTTTCATAGAACTGTCGCTAAAACGAAAAAGAAATGTTCTTATTATTTTTTTATTGAATATTTCTAAACGTACGTTTCCAACTGTTGCGCAGAGAAGAGCGATCTAGAATTGGTCAATCACAGACTGTGATTCCTAACCTGTTAATCCACTACTGGGGGCTTGATCCCCATCAAAAGCATTTTTTTTCAGGAAATTTTACACAGCGCCACCTAACCCCAAGTTTAGCAACTTAATGCTTGTGTTATGGTGGTTAGGATAACAGATATAATACTTGTAGACGGATTAGATAGGGCAACATTGTAATTACGCCATTTCCTTTAATTTTATCGGTGGGCAGAGTTGAAAATGGCAAACTCTGGCGTAACACTTATAACGGGCGCTGATTCGTTGATATATAACTGCTTCGCTTCGTGGCGGGCTGTGATTGGTCGATAGTCGGGGGACGCGTATTGGCCAATGAGCGTGGAGCAAGTGTTGTAGAAAAGATCCGATGGTGGCGCTAGTAAGCGAGTTTACTTGGTACGGATCTCTGTGCGGGAGCTCACTCTTTTGGCTTGGGATCGGTAGAAGCACGTTGGGACTCCGACAACTGGGAATATTAGTGTCCATTACGAGTGGAACGCCGAGTCCACCGAATAACCCTAAAGCTAAGTATAAGTAGTGTCTTTAGCTAGGTCTCATAGTAATTATCATTGTCTATTGTCTAATTATAATAAATTGTGCTAATGCTTGTAATGTTTTATTATCCTCGGCCGTTATTATCCACACCATCTAATGATGAGGGGCTTTAGGAATTGACCATATATATAGGCAGGCTGGGCTCACTAATTCTACATACTTATATACTTTTCTTTTGTAAATACATACTTATAATAGATATTGAACCACCCAGACCCGAAACAAATACCTGTAGATCACACAAACATTTGTCCCATGCGGGAATCGAACCCGCAACCTTCTGCGTTGCAAGCGGGTATTAGCCCACCGCGATTCAAACACTGAATCAATACTAGCCCACACTTCTCCGCTCTGCATTGGAACTTGAATGAACCATAAAGTTTGGTTACACCAAACACATCACGATGCACATCTCGTTTGTAATGTATTTAAGTCTCAGTATGTCAAAGAGGTTATTGTAAACTATATTTCACGTATCTTCCTTCAAGCAAACATGCGAATAACGGTATACAGAACTAATTGCTGGATGCATGCAAGTAATAAGCTGTTACGAATTACAGATTTCGCGCCTCTTAACCGAATGTGTTATTAAGTTAACGGTTAATTCAATTTATGTACAAATCCTACTTTTGTTATTATACAGAGTTCATCATATCAGAAAACAAAACTGATGAACATTGCTACTCCTCCTGATTACAAAGCTGCGTCACGCGGTAGCAGGCTATACATCCGTGGGATAATCGATAGGGAACCAGAGGGGTCACTGAAGAAAAATAGATGAGCGGTACCTCTGATGTCTATCGCCCCGCTAAACGGGTGGAAGTAGATCCCAGATTAAATACATATTTGTAAGGTTCACATCTACCGTTATCCGCCAGGGAGTCCCACACCCTGCGACTATACATAAGTGTGCGGGCATTTGTAATGTTCACCCGGAGAAAAATGTCTAAAATAAAATCGCAAAAAATAAAAGGCTAGCATAAAATACCGCTTCAAACTTTCATATCGAAAGAGTTTATTGAATTTTGAGTGTCGTATCGTGCGTGAAACCCTGTATTGCCCAAAAATCAATTATAATTATTGACGTATGACATTGAATGGAGTACGAGGCGGCGTCTTGTTAAGTGCGCTCTCTACGTCCATATTTAATGACTTTCCAAATTTATTTGTTACTAAATAGTGGTTCCTGTACAGCGTGAAGTCGTAAGTATAAGAGACCCAGTTTTTTATTCATAAGAACCGTGAAGCCATTATAACTTAGCCGAAACAGGCTACATTATTTTGACCATTGTTCTTGTTAAATCATAACGTTAAATCTATGTGTGTAGAACCACAAGTACTTGTGTATTGTTGTATATATAAATACCTCCCACTTTTCGTTACAGATTAAACTAGTTATCCCCCTGCACAATTATCTGGAAGAGATCGCTTTCAGCGATAACACCGCCGTTTGCTACATCTTTGTATTTTTTTCTGCTATCTCTATAAATTTGATATAATGTAATGTTACAATAAGAGTTAAAATTAATAAAAGTTATTTTATGCCTGTTTCGCTTGCGGCTTTGCTCTCATTAAGAAAACCTTTCTCAGGAGGGGTCTATGATATCGTGATGAGTGAGTTAATGGCATTTTTACTCTTATACAATTAAAGATAAAATGACTAAATAAAAATATTATCTTTCATCAGTATAAAAGGACTATTAAATTTATTCATTGCTACCTAGAAACAATAAAAAAGACAATATACTCATATAAAACGCTCTAAAAATATGATAAAGAGATAGCTAGAGTAAATCCATTTTCGAATTGCACCCGAAAGCTAAACAAAATGTTCCTGAAGTGTTCAAGAACGATCTGCAATCAAAAAGTGGTCGAGGTCTACATTGTCTCAAAGATTAATTTATCTCAATCGCCTAGTCAATACTTCAGGTAGATGTACGCTAAAAGTGAAACTGAATATACAAAGTTAATGTTCCTTTTGTATTTTATGAGGCCACCTATGATTACAGATGGTTAGAGTAATAAAACTTATGATGGACAGTTAGAGGTCATACAACAACAAAGTAAAAGCAAAGATTATTAACATTACTGGATGAAGTTTCATAAAAAATAAGTGAAGCACCCGACTTATGTTCACTGTATACTCCAACGTGCAAGAAAAAACATTCAATTTTTTTTTATGTAGTGACAAACACATCCTTTGATGGCCAGCCTGATCACCGACATCTGGAACATCAGTGGTATTGCTAGAGAATTGTCGGTAAGTTCGAAATGAAGCCCTCTCGGGCTTCATTATTTATTAAACAACTTGCAGCAAAATTGCTGCTTGCCTAAATAACCGCTTAGTAACACGGATTGAATTTTTCACTAGAAAACAATAACATCAGTGATAACAACGTTAAATTAACCCTTTAACCGCCACCGTCGGATATATCCGACAAGCCTGTTCTGTTACGTAACCGCCAGAGTCGTATATTTCCGACAAGTCGTATTTTTCCGACTGCACTTTAAATCTACATTTTTTAAGTCATAACACTGTAATTTATAAAACTATACTCGTAATTAGATAAATAGTGAATAAAGTTATGATTTACAGTTGGTTTTATGCTTCTCTCCCAAATAGAATATATATTAGACATCACTTTTATTGTAGGTATTTATAATTCAAAAAACTTGCCTGGCGCTAGGGGCACGACAAGTGATTTTAAGTCTGGCGGTTAAAGGGTTAAATACATTATGTTAATCTAATATTATAATGCAACGATATGTGTATAAGAGCGTATGTTTACGTTCAAGCGAGTAGGCATACTATGTATGCTTCATTACTAATTTCAGCAGGCTCATTCCAGTATTTTTATTAGTCCACAAGTAAAAGCTATAAATCCAGGTTGGAGAAGCCTGGACAATGCCTCCGTAGAACGTTAAATGCAGCGTAATTATTAAGGCTTCAAGCCATCGTGACTTTAAGAGGTCGAGGTTTTTATGTTTCGCTTTTAAACACTAAGAAATTCTAAAAACTAAAGATTGCAGTTAGAGTTGGAATAGTTTTAAAATGCATGACGTTTTAGTTAATGACTTGGATATTAATATGGCGAAGGGGTGTATCAATAGGTTACTCTGGATTTACAGGGTTTTTTTTTTTTTTTGGGTGGTTATGTACAGTAAAAAAACTCACCTCGTAACAGTTCAATGGCGGAGACGCAGTTTGAATTCATATCTTTAAAAAATACTCGACGGATTTTGATAAAATTAAAATGCAACCAATAAGAAAGTACACACAAATATCTATTTACTTCTCGACTCTAAAGTATAATAAAAAAATGGTTTAGACGTCACCGAATAATCGGTGACCATACATAAAATATATTTTACAGAATTTTAAACCCTTCCTCCTCTTTTGAAGCTGGTTGTAAAGGTTCATCTACAATTGCGAAAGTTCCTAATCAAAAATAATTATTTGAACTATATTATACACAAATGTTTTGCATTTGGTTAAAATTTTTGCGCATGAGATTACCCATCGCTGGATAAGCAATGTTTTAATTATTATAACCATTAGTAAGTCTAATAGAGAAAAGTCTTCAAAGTTCCAGAATAAAATAAAAACTTGAATCTTCCCAAGAAATGAACCTATAATACGGTACATTTGTAAGCATATTATGAACTTCGATCTGATAACAATCAGCGAAACATCTTACGTTGTCGCTTCCAGCTGCATTCGGTAGTGGGTACCGTCGCCTTTTCAGCGGTACTAAGTACTACTAGTGATGTATAAAATAAGCATTATTTTGTTGAACTGATATAATTCAGGGAGGGATTTATCCCGCCTTCTAGGTTTAGTCTGCTACCATATATAGCTGCATCGTTGCTTAACATCACGCGAGATCGTGGCCAAAGGTTTACCTAAAAATGATTATTAAAAAAGATGCGTTTAATGCTAATGGATATGCTTGTTCTTCATGCAGATCACGGTTGGCTAGATAATTCAAATATTTTCGAATATCTTGAACTAGAGAAATTGTATACAATGTAAAATCTATTATGCTAAATGATATATAAACAAAAAATTACGGTTGAGTAATTTAATTAGTACAATAAATTCATACGCTACATACGACACTATCACGACACTCTATTTGAAATGCGTCCAAGCTTCTTATAATTTAACCTTTTTCCTCCAACTCTAAGCAAACCAAGGCATTTAAGCAAAGCAAGGTAAGGTAAGGCAAGGTATTTGGAATATATCGATGCTTCAATAAGCATGCTTTTTCCATACCTAATAAGCAACAAGCCTTTGTATTAATGACCGCCAGTGCGATACATATCGATGCGTTCGTGTTGGCGAAAGTTCTGCGAACTCCGAATGTGTCCAGATATTGATGGGCCTGTCACCGAGTGCCGGAATCGAATCTCGAAGATCGCACGCGAGTTCATCACGCAATACGATTTTTCTCGTCCAGATTTAATTTCTTGGGTAGATTTTGAAAGTCTTAATAGTACAATTTATTATTTTTCGACGGCAGGTTCAAATTAATTACCACAATGTTATAAGATCTCGGTACAAATCTATTTTAGTTAATTCCAATATTCCAAATACAATACAATAAGTCTTTATTGCATATACCAGTTACAGATACAGGAAATAGTTATAAATAAACTACCAACTACTAAGGGAAAAACAGCCAAAAGTGTTCGGAATAAGATTTGAACGTATAATCTTTCGCCATGCCGTTTAATTCTACTTTTATAAAATTACCTATACAGTAGACATAATAATAAGTAATTGTAGAATCCACCTCTTGTTCCTGCTATATTTCACATAGGTAATTAATTTTGTCAATATTTTTGGAAATCTACCTTTTCAATTTAAATATTTTAACAACCCAACGGATATGTTGGAGCTATTTCAGCGAGACGTCTCGACCCACTTTCCTGCGCTTTTGACTTAATTACCAGCTTGTTACGAGTATTGACTTTTATAATTATTACGATACGAGCATAAACTTTAAAGGATTTTCCTCGATCAACTTCGATTGGTCGTCGGGTAATATATTGCGTAATAATACAGCCCTTTTGTACTAGTTTTATGTAAGTTTAATATTAATTAAACGTGAGAGTTGGCGCCGGCGCGGCGCAGCAAGTCAAGGACACAGTAAGCTTTTGTTTCTTTTCTCAATTTGAATGTCTTTAGTAGCCTTCAATTCAATAAAGAAAATTGAAGCTTTAGCGACTTTATCCAGGAAGGAAACAGGGATAAATATATGCTTTTGTGTGAAAATATACTGCTGGCCTATTCTCATAATGTGTTTATTTTGAAGGCTCTGGATTATAGTTCAGTTATTTGCTTTTTGATAAACAAGTAGATACCTATTATGTAATTTCCTAAAGTTAGGAAAAGAGATCTTGTGTTTCGGCCAAAGCTCTGCAGACCTTCGGTAAAAACAGAGGTATTGCTGACGCGATGTCAGTGAGGTAAATCCTTTCATAGCTTTACTGACGATCGTGTCGGAACACCGGTTTAAAGCTTGGCGACACATTTTTGTTCTGTGGGTGAAAACAAGACTTTACTGAAGCTTACTAGTTACTTGTTAAATCAGTGTTAGTTGACTGATGAGTTGCAATACTTGCGACACAAAAACAATGTATTTTAGGTAGCTGCTAGAACTTAACTTTAATAATAGAGACGTTTAACAACCGTTTTCTAAATTTAGTGTGCCACGTCGAACAAAAACACCTTTGTCTCTAAGTAGGCAACCGTTGATAAGTACAACTTGCAATAAATCTTTGACCACTTACTAAGTACGCAACAAGGAATACAAAAAAAAAAATAGAAATAGGATCGTCAAAAGATAAATGAAGCACCCATAGTAAGCTTTCTTGTTTGAGATACTTATTCGTACACACACACCCAAGTAATATAGCACCCCGTAAGAACTTCCAACTTTGGTAAGCAACTGTAGAGCGTTATATCATATTCATCATCATCTTAGCCATAGGACGCTCACTGCTGAACCTAGGCCTCCCCTTTGGACTTCTATCTGTATCAGTTAGAAGCGAACCTGCATCCAGCATCTCACGGCAATCTTTATAAGATCGTCTGCCCACCTTGTGGATTAGGTATCTCAGCCGTTATTTTGTCAAATTAGAAAATAAAATTATGTTTTTTGTGTGATCAGTAGCTGTATTGATTTTTTTGTTCGTGTGTACTCGTATGAATAAATGTGTTTACCACTACACAAGTTTGACTCAAGCAAGCTCAGTCCAGATTTTTTTTGTCTATGGTACACAGTAGTCTACGCCTTGGCCTCTATTTTTTTATGCACCCAGACTACAGATTGTGATTTCACAGTACTCGTATCATCAGAAAGTAGATCCACATGTTTATTGATAGCAGCTTATCATTTCTTTGAACTTGTAAAACAATATACGATCTTAATTGGAAATGCGATGTGTTTTTGTTTTAGTTAAATTTAAAGAGTGATTGAACAGTTTTCCATTCATATTGATACGTATGATTCTTTGTAGTGTTTCTTGTATTTTCTTTTTTTTATTTACTATTTTATGGCATTTATGTCGACGTGACAGCTACAAATAGGCTCCCTTGATAGTCCTAGAGTCGTAGCTTTTTTTGACCGGACTAGGTACCGTTCGAGACGGGGCGCAGATTAACCCCTATTTGTAACAAGAGGTACTGGTATTTGGCGGTTCCAAAAATCACCTTTATCGTAATTGTTTCTTGATACATGTTGATATATAATGTATGATGATGATGGGAGCAATAGACGTAGGGGCGAATGGGAATGTAGCAAATAAATCATAATGTAATAACTATGTTACAAATCAGAAAAATACATTTTTTTTTAAATACCGCAATCTCTGCTGATCTCTTTTCTCTGTTTGTAATGTATTTTTTGTGTGGTGAACAATAAAGTGTTATCTATCTACTCTTCAAACATTTACCAATACTAAGGCTGACATTTTGAACTAAAGCAAACTTCGGCTATATCATTGTATTGGCTTATACTTAAAAGTATGAAATACATGATCGCTTGCCTGTCTCCCAATCAAGTCTACAAGTTAGAGAAATGTAACAAATCACGAAGGAACACAGTGACCCGGTTGTTCGCGTCAATGTCAATCATAGTACCGTATCATTGATTGCTGTATTGTTTACATAACTGACCTGTGATAACGAACATGATGTATCGCGTCATGATAGAGAATCTGATGAATTTAGGGCTGGAACAGGCCGTTTGAAGGGTAAGGTGGCCAGAGAAACAAAGAACTAAATATTAAATATTCAATTCATGAAATAGTATGGCGGTAAATCGCAACATTTTGCCGTCCCCGGTGAATAAACGGATAACTACGAAAATTCAATTTGACAGAATTTTTTTTTGTTAGAACATTGGTTCCACCCACCAGAACTTTTAAGATGGATAACGTTTTTTTATTTATTACAAGAAAAATGTAAAAAAAATATGAGTAGGTCGATGTATTTGGACCTATAGAATTCCAATATGAAATAAAAGCAAAAACAAGACAATGGCAATTATCCGATTACGGCGATTTTAGGACGGAAAATTATATGACAACAAGTGAATTAAATTAAAAATTTAAAAAACGCAATACGTAATTCAAATTTTTTTGATGGCGGCCATCTTGTATTTTAAATTTTATATAGTGGGCTGTATTCTACTCGTTAAGCCCTTTCATTTGATACCCATATCACAGATAAAAGAATACTACCATATCGATGGGGTCGTGGAACAAAAAAGTAATCCGCCATTTTGTAGCGGCGGCCATCTTAAATCGATTTCCACTAAACATGGCTAAGAACACTCTCGACTAACTCTACTTTCAAACAAAAAAAACTTAATCAAAATCCGTTCATCCGTTTGGGAGCTACGATGCCACAGACAGACACACACACACACACACACACACACACACACACACACACACACACACACACACACACACACACACATACACACACACACACACACACACACACATATACACACACACACACACACACAGACAGACAGACACGTCAAACTTATAACACCCCGTCGTTTTTGCGTCGGGGGTTAAAAATGAAATTATATGACAGAACAGGGAATAAAATAATCCAAATAATAATAAAACTTTAAGTGTAGGTAATATTAGGGTGTCCTATACAGTTATTAATTCAATAATATAATAGTATAGCTGTGCCCAACGGTTTCACCCGCTAAAAGGTACAAGCTTTTATGTGATAATTCTAAGGTGTGAGCTGCCGAATTTCAGCTTAACTGTCCAGCCGTTTAACGTTAACTATTAAACATCCTTTAATTTACATGCTTCACATTGCTCTATTCAAAATGTTCGCCTTTGTAATAATAGTAGAATTAAGCATAGAGAGAAAAAAAAATGAAAAAAAAAAAATGCAGCCGGACGCTCTCTCGTTCGCACATTGGAGAGATTTTTTTTTATTTTGCTCCCCATGCAATTTTTTAGCTTATCAAACTGGAAATACTTTTTAAACGTGTGCAACAATGTTGTGCAGAGTTTCTCTTGATGAATTTAAAAAGAAATAATTCTATGAATATGTTTATGCGTGCGCTAAATAGATCTACCTACTTGTACATTGCGCGTGCGCATAACAAAGATAATAATTGTGTAACGTAATATTTCACGCCACTGACTCACATTGTATCAATGTCAATGACGAACATACATAATAATATGTGTTAATTATATTATTTACATAATACTTGGAGCGTTTTTCTGTAACACGTGTACTTAATCAATACTGATTTTACCGATTTCTAAAGAGGAGGTTATCTTTTCGATCTCTCGAAATTTGTTTACAATGCCAGTTATTCCACCGCCTGAGCAGTGATGTGCAAACATTATTGTGCTTCAGTAGGAGGGCACTTTATGATTACGGGACTAAGTTTTAACATCTCGTGACTCTTGAGTAAGAAGCGTTGGTGCAGTGCACCTAGAATATCATTATACAATTCTGGATGGCATTGTAACATGGAGAGCTTTATCTTTTACTATCTCGAAGTAGTTTTGCTCGTCTTCTTATTTCTGTACATTAAAAAAAAATTGTAGACTATAATATAACTAATGCTAATTTACTTTTAACAAGAAGTCAGCATGATTATTCACTTATCCGTCGGGGAACCGAACCGAAAACCGAATTGTCATAAATGTATGAAATGACGTAAATGAAATCGATACGATGTAACACGTCGCGTCGTATGGGCGGCCTTATTGCTCTAAGCGATGAGGCCGCCCATTGTGGACATTAATATTAGTACTTAAATTTAGTTTTAAGTCTATTTTGTTAATTTTTGTCCCAATAAAGAGTATTGTATGGTATTATACGTCATTTCATACATTTTGACAATTCGGTGTTCGTTCAGTTCCCTGACAAATAAGTTAATATCCCTGCAGGAATCATTTATCATCTTGCCCTAGACCAGGACCCCGAACCAGGAATGGTATAAATCCGAACGCTCCTAATCTCCGACTGACACATAAGATTGAAGTTGCTATTTTTAATTAACCTCTGACTTAACTGTGAGTTATTACCGCGCCCATAGAGCACTTAAGGTGGGAGTTAATGAGCCCTGGTTCTAGTTAGGTTATACTTAACTGTACAGTTACTAGAAAAAAGAATAAGAATTGTTGTTGTTGGAATGCTCTATATAGGTATAAAAAAACTAACTAAGATGGCGCAGCGACCCAAACTGAATCTTGGCCTCCGACACAAGAAGACGCCACTCCTGCCTGTCCTGCGCTGTCTACTGTCTGATATTGACAAAATAATATTATAGTTTAATCTACGAAGAAAAATGTACATATTTATTTGTAGAGTTTGATAATATTTTTTGTTATTTTTAGCTTTTGTTTTAGGCTTAAATGCAAGAGTTTGATGGAACCTATAAACCTTTAAGATCTGCCAAAATTCTAACTATTAGGTAAATTATTTTTCACTAACATTTATCCCGAAATCATTTTTCAAATTTCTGTGTTTTAATTCGTTATCATCATAAGCGCACGTTTGTCTACTGATGGACTTAGGTCTCCCATGGCACGCCATTCAACTCGGTTCTCCGTCTTTCGCCTTCAACCGGATATCGTCACCCCACACTGGCTAATCAGATTTAACAGCTCCTTTTCTAAGAGCTCTATGACCACGCCCGTCTGGTTTCAGATCTGACTTATTAGATTAACTCTATCTGCAGCCTCATCTCAAAGTTGTTCAGTAGATGGTAGCACTTAAGAGGTTGCAATATCATATAACTGAGGTATTGGTAACTAAGGTTTGTTCCGGTTTTACTCTGACATCTAATACATCATTTAAGATAGAAAATATGGGAAGACGTTATAAAATGAAATTATGTTAAAGACATGTGCGATAGCGGTAAAAAAGATGATTAGGTCCTTGGTGAAAAGCGATGCAAAACTGGATTTATTTCATTTCAATTCTATATTTCACGTGTAAAAAATACGTATTTTAAAACTGAATTAATATAATATTGGTAGGTACTTCGTCGTAGAGAATATTCTAAATTTTTTAACAGCGCGACTTTTTCATTATGTCACAAAAATATCATAACTGATTAGGGTAAAGTAAGTCACTTAGGTATATCCTGATCATAAGGCATCTAGTTAAAGATGTATTGCACAAACAGTCATGTATAACATTAGAAGTAAAATAATTGCACAAGTAGCTTTTGCTCAAGCTCACTTGCGATTATCAGCTTCAGATATTGGCCGTTAGTTACTGTTTTGATTTATTTGTGTCAGAACCAATCAGACCTGTCCATACACAAATAATGCACACAATGAAATAGATCACACCGATAAAAATAAACTATAATGTGCGTTTGGAAACCGCGTGTGATGCAAAGTATATTATAGTACGGTTGCGTTGTTATAGGTCGCTTTTAAGATGCCGCAGACGAGTGCTTGCCGGAACTTTTATTTAGAGGCTAGGATTATTTTTGAGATTATGATGCATATTATGGACAATTCTTAAGGTGACGAGTGCTGTGCAATATTGCGTAGGGATTAGTTCTTCTCTGAATAACTGTATATGTACTGTATCTGCAATAATTTATTGCCGTAGTCGTGCTCATCTTGTACATCCGTTAACAAAAAAGTGGTCAGAAGTTTTAAATTCCATATTAATAAATGATAAATCAACGAATATCGTACTTGAGTAATCCACTCGTTCTCGTATTGAACAGCCAAGAAACGCAATATGTTCGATAATAAACATTAAGATGCGCATGAGTGCCATCAATAAAATAAATAAGGTCAAAATCGATATTTACAAGCGTGTCGCAAAAACCCTTCGCACAATGCAAAGATTAAGAAACCATAAATTATGATTCGTTTTATGTAACTCGTGTAACAAACGAAAGTAAGAGCGGAGACGTAATTTGTCCCTAATTTCCATTCACGCACTATTATAATATATACAGACAGTGTTTCAAAGATAAAACTGAAGCCCTTTAGAGGCCATATTATTATTATTGGCTATTTCGAAATTAACTGCACTAATTAGGAGTGTCTAAAAATTTTTTTTGATCCCAGTATGAATGAACAATAAAATAAAATTCTTAGAGACTTGAAACGGTGAGGTAAGTAATGAAATAATAAACGGTGAAGATATAAATGTATATTTTTAATCGCATAAGCATATCAATCGCGTATACGATGGAGTCAAGAAACGCCTGGGGAGCAAAATTGTTTTGGATAACTTCAAGTACTTGTGAAAATTAGAAATTTTGTTATTATATTTGAAAACGGGCTACCAGTGAGCGTATCTAACAAAATTAATAAAAGCTTTCATCTATCATCCTTCATTGCAAAAGTCAAATTAATAAAATAAGCGTCTGTCTCTTCCAAATTAAAAAAAAAGTCACGTTAATACTATCTTCTTCTTCTATTCTACCGTCAAACA
Organism: Hemithea aestivaria; assembly: GCA_947507615.1. Lineage (NCBI taxonomy): Eukaryota > Metazoa > Arthropoda > Insecta > Lepidoptera > Geometridae > Hemithea > Hemithea aestivaria. The sequence goes on along the minus strand of OX382332.1, from coordinate 12,064,598 downwards.
ATAATAAACCTAATCATCATAATATGTAAATTAATTAAACTTGTTCAGTAGGACCTATTGTCTTGAAGCGCGATGTCTACCTTTTTACAATACGAGTAGTTTTTGGTTTCCGTGCAGTTCTTCGGTGACATTCACACGAGACTTTTAGCGGTTGTTTTCGCTAATTATCATCTTGTTTGCAATTTAAAATCTGCGTATGTTGATGCCGGCACTAGTGGCTCGTAGAAAGCGAGAACGTCGGGGATGTGACTACACAGCGGCAATTAAGCTCGAGACGAATGTGTAAACGTACTGCTAACTGCATAATTTGTGGGAAAACTGGTAATAAAGGGTTTTGGAACGCAAACACTTGGAAAATCGGATATCTTAGGTAATGATGCAGAACGTTATGTAAGACATTGCTTTAAGGCCATCCCCTTTTTTAACCCAGGAAAAATGTGTTACGCATCGTCACTCTGAGCCCCCTGGGAAATATGTGTATCTCCCTCGCCGAAGATTGGCGCGGCGGGGATAACCACTAAAAAACCTGGGGGTCTTCTTGCAGGACGCCATAATGCCGAAGGAACGGGTACGCAAAGCACTCATCCCACGGCCTTTAGGCCACCCCTACATTAACAGGGAAGTTCGACAACATCGCGACATTGTCGTGGAGACTCTACGACGACTTTCGTCATATGCTCCAAGCTTGGGCACCCAATGTAGGGCGTCATACACATAAGTTATTTATTTTGCTAGTAAGACACAGTTAAAGGTGCAACTCTTAGCTAGGAGTTTAAACTAGGATTTGAGGCAGAAATTGGGCTACGAACGGCCATCGAGGTGACTATAACTCTATCTACCGTGACTTCTAGAACTCTCTATAATAAAATACAGACAATGGTAGTCAGTAGCCTATTACCGAGGCCGCAGGACAAGAGATATTATGCAAGGAATCAGTTTAGACACACCCACATAAATATATCGCCATAGATGCCGCTAGTTTACCTTCTCCGCATGACCGAAGTAAGTGAGAAGAGAGCTATTGCTCTTAATACCTCATTGAATCTGTGCCATAATATTCGTGGCGGCACTTAGGATGGTTACATAAAATGTTTTATTGTACGGTGAATAACTGTACAAACATTGAAATTGCAAAAAAAACATTTAAACCTTTTTTTATGACGGTGAGTGACAAGACGAGCAGCATCAGAGGGGAAGCATCATGATTGCCCACACAGTGCTACCCAGCGCTTTTTATTACAAAATTCTGCGTGGTACTACACGGCACTGCACTGTGCCTGTCGCTCTGAGATATTAGTTATTGAATCTTGTCTGGCCCAGTAATTTTGCTGGTAAAATGTAATCGGCGAAATCACGGAATATTAAGGTTTATTTTTACAGCGTATGCTTGAAGCTTTGGCCCCGCGGAGTAATCTTTTCATAGCAAAGGTTATAAAAAATATATCTGTATTCCAAATTCATTCAACGGCTGTGCGTTGATAGATTTGCCCTTTAGCACAGTAAGACATTGACATAAGACTAGCAACTCCCGTCGCACTGTCAAGAGTAATTGACGTTTGTAAGAGCACAATAACATTGGGAGTAGCTACAAATTGTATGCAATGAGAGCGCGAGTAGCAAGAGTAGCGTCTTGATATATGTCAGATTACTCTCGACAGTGGGATGGTAGTTGCTAGTCTTATGTCAATGTCAAAGTGTGCTCGGGCCGCTGTCGCGGAACTCATTCTGATATATTTCTTTAGACGCTGCTCTTTACGCTGACGTCGACGTTTCCTGAACGATCGCAGTAATTGAGTTACTCAAACAAGGTATAATTACCTGATTACGCAATTACCCATGGAGTTGTTGTCATGAGCAGGAGGAAGCTATTAATATTTGCTGTGATAGTTAGATAATGTTGTATGACGAACGACCCGCTGTTGCAGCTTTATTAGACTTTAACGAGTAAAAGTTCCGTGAAGTGATTTTCAAACGGATTTACTTTACGAATTAAGAACAGCCAATAGTTTGATAAAACATTATGTCTTTATGTCTTAGCGTATAATAAGCATGCTTAGTTCTCTTAATATTATAACGGAAGCCCAAGTTTCATTAATTTGGGCTTCCGTTATTATTTATTTCCTTCCTTTTATACGACCTTTCCACCCTAATTCCCCAAACCACGCTATCTTAATAGCAGCAATGGAAAAGATATGCGTAGCAAAAGGGGACACCTCTGCTCAACATTGGAACGACCTAGATCCATGGTACTTTATTTCTAACAATTATGCATAAATAAAAACCAAAACAATGAACGTTCGGGATCCTCATAAACAATTCCAGCGTATTATAATTCTTACGCTTCCTTTGCGCCAAATGGCGTCCATCAATCGAAGAGCGTAGAGAATCGCACGAGCGTGGAGCGATGGCCTAATCGAGCTCGAAGCATTGAACTTGCAATATATGAACCATCAGTCATGCAGTTGTGATCCTTGAGGTCAGACGGCGGAGGTTTGTCAGCGTCAGTGGGGATGAAGTTGGATGACTCTGTCGGGTCGATCGTTTGTTCTCCGCAGAATAAATAATTCAACGATGTTCTGTGAAGTCAGTGATTGACCTCTCCTTCTGGGCTTAGTGTTCTCGGTATTGTTGCTTAACATCAGGTATGCCTTCACGCTAAGAAGAAGCTTATTATGTGTTATTTAAGGGTCTAAGCTACCTACGTGTCTACAAGTCACAAAAACTTTCGTATTTAATAACATTACTAGGATAATTAAGAGAAACTGCCTCGTGAACAGCCAATAACAGCTAAAAATAACAAAACTGAAAATTTTTACAAGAAATGAAGAATAATTATTACGGATGAAAAATGGCTAAAATAAGTTTCCTAACGTCCTAGAAGTGAGCAAACCTTAGTTTATAACTTCCCACTTTGGGCGCGAGATTTCATTAACTGTGTATTGCTCTTTCTAGTAAAAATATTATGTAACGACAGATCTATTTCTACACTAAACGATTCGTAAGTATTTAAATTCATCTTTGTGAAAAAATACTCACTATTATTTCGGGTTTGTGCCGAATCACGCCAGGGGCGTGGACACCGCGCCGGCGCGTAACCGCAACTACCTCCTTGATATATGAAGAAGATCCTCGTATAGGATCGAAACGGTCGCCTCGGCACGAAGCCGAAGTTAATACAAGTGAGTTTATGCCTTTTTTTACAAAGACATCTGATCTAATTTTGTTAAGTAATCTGTGTTTGCAGACAAGTTACTCTAACCGCTGAAATGGAATTCTAACGATCTTATGAAGTGACTACAAATTGCCGTCGTTTGTTCCAAGTTTACCACCTGTCCTCTAATACTTTGTCTAACAACGCTCTCAATAATAGTTTATCGAGTGAGTTTATAGAATAATTTCAATTAAATTCTAGTCAAGAAATCAATTTTCTTTGCAATTTCTGTTAATGGTTTTTCGCGGAAATTACGTGAAGATTGGTCACTTAAATAGATTATAGAGCAAGTTCAACATGATTATATTCCGTATATATAAAGGGCGAGCGTGACGGATTGACTGAACTGACACACAGCTTAATATTATAGCTTTAACCACTAAAACGTTTGAGTAGAAATTTAGCTCTAAGATAACCTACCGTTTCGCCATAAGTATATAGATATGTTATCCTACTAAAATTAGAAGAGAAAGTATTAATGTGTGTTTGTTACCCCTTTACGTCTAAGCGGCTCGGCCGATTGGGTTAAAATTCAGAAGAGAAGTAGCGTACACCCTGAAATAACACATATGCTACATTTCAGCGAATAAAACTGCTGGGCGCAGCTAGTTCTAAGCATAACACAATCAACTTTGTAAGCGGGGGAGGTCGAGTCTATAATCAAGCAAAGGGTTTACGATTTGACGGAAATGAGAGAAAAATATACCTTAGAATTGACAAGTTAACAAGTATTGAAATGTAATGATGAATGAAGAGATGGTGGGAGGAAGGATCTCAATAGTTTACGATGTGTGAAGTATTTCAAGTTCAATCTGAATGTCAATGCTGTCTGTGAACCGACAATACATTCTCTCGATGAATAGCTTTGTTAAACATGTCCGCAGGACTCGAATATCATCAATGTGTTAATAGCTATGTGTGAGAATAGAATAAATACCTACTAGAAGAAGCTTTCTTAAAAGGGAAACGAGGCACATATGGTAAGCCCGTTGGTATATAGTCATCGAAACACGGGCGTAAAAGAACACTCGCAAGTTATTATGATTGTGTTGGCGAGTATCATCGATATTTATAAATGTCTAAGCGTAGTTCCTACCGCGACCTGTTCCAGTTGGAAGGGTAACGTGGCTAGGGAAAAAATGGATTAAGCAGACTTTAACATCTTATGTTATTTGATAAACGCAGCGTTGCGTAGGATTTCGTACCTTTCGAAAAACTCTGTGACTGCAATGGGCAAGCGTTATCACTTAACAATAGTTATACCTATACGCGTTAAGAATCATTCATCTGCTTGCATTATAAATAATATATAAAATACCTCAGTAATGGCGTAGTGCGAGCAATATGTGTTTAAATGCATATTATACGTATATGTCCAATGTCTAAGCCAATAAGCTTACTATAGCCTCATTTTTTTCTGCTAACTCAGTCCAGTAGTTTTTGTTATTTATATGAGCCTTTTTGCACATAGCCCACACACAAAAGACTTAGTTACGGCACAAAAAGACGCGCGTTCTTAGGCTGTGAATGCGTTGCAATTTATGCATTTCATCGCATCGGTGCATTTAAAGCGTGAGTTGTATGAGTGTAAAACATGCTAGATTCCTGCGTGGAAATAAAACAACTATGATATAAAATTTCAACTCGTATTAAATATAATATACATTTATTAACATACGTCGTGTATTTACGTTATTTATATGTGGTGTCAATAAAGGGTTTCTTATCTTATCTTAAATGTATATGAATCTACTCTGTAGTTTTTTTTTATTCCTGCTTAAAAGCCAAATGCTAAAGCGCAGGTCAAGCCGAGTTAACGTAGTACGAGTAGATCTTTGAATAGCATATAGAGCATTTTAAAAATGCAAAGACAATAATATACAAAGGCACATAATATAAAATGAACACGAAGAATTAGTAAATTAATTATAGGTTTAGGCTGACCCCACATTACACCCGTAGCTCTCAAGCGTGTGTTTGGCGACAACATCGCATGGACGTCGCGATTTACGCTCACGAGATCTTTAGCTTTAGACAGTGTATACAGGGTTATTTTTAAAGCACTTGCAACCGCGCAGGACTAGGCAGCCAACATCATAAACTACAATATTATACCCCTGAATAATATTTGAAGAAAGTAAAATGTAACATATTATGAAAGTCACATATCACACAATTGCTGTTATTTACGATGTTGGTTACCTGGTACTGAGAGGTTGCTGGTGTTTTAAAATTAACCCTGTATAAAATAATATGTTTTACAGGTCCAAAAATAGACACCTGTATACTAAGTACTGTGTAGTCAATCAAAAATCTAGCTTGATTGACATCATAATGTTCAGTGCTAATAACAATAACAATGATGCATAATATCTTGCAGATATTTGAAGTCAGGAAGTGACATTAATTATATTATTGTTGTGTCCTGATTTTTTTAAAGAATACGATTAGAATGTGTTTAAGTACTATTATAATAATTTTTAGCTAACCTTAAAAAAGGAGGAGAACTTGCCTAACATTTAACAAAAGTATATTTTTTAAATGTACATTATGTGTGATTTTTTTATGAATGTTCACTAATTACTAATTACTCGAAGACGCCTGAAGCGATCTATATTTTTGTTTGAAAAGGCTATAACAGTTAAGATGGTCTAATTTCAATTTTATCAAAATCGATCAAGCGGTTTATAAGTTATAGCTGTGCGTTTTACCCTCTAATTTGCAGTTGGTTTAATATATTTTTTAATTCACTAGTACTTACAAGAATCTCAATTTTGGAAAATTTACCCTTTTATAAATCAACAGTTTACATAACGAACTGATTTTAACGAAAGTGGTAACATTTAAATTATAAGTTAATTTAAATTTACTTTAAAATTAAAAGAACTTTTTCTCGCGGTACATATTGACGTCCCTGACATTAACAATTGACATTATAATAACCAGTGATTTTTCCTTCAGAAACATCGGCATGTACAACGCAAAGGAATTCCTTTAAATGTGGTTACCTACTTACATAATGTTAAGAATTTTCCGACTTATTGACTTTCTTACATTATAATTTTCATCAATTTCAGTCGCGTCAATCATTGTCCATATAGGTAATTTTGTATCAGAAAAATGTCAACTAATATATTTAAAAAAAAGAAGAAAAAATATAACGGACTAGCTGTGCTCAGCGGTTTTACCCGCCGTACGTCCTATGTATTATTCCAGGGTCTAAGCTATCTCTATACCAAATTTCAGATCAATCGGTCCACCCGTTTAGGTGTGAAAGAGTAACAAACAAACATACATACATCCCAATACATTCTTACAAACTTTCAAGTTTATGATAAAAAAAAAAAGAAGAAAAAGAAGTTTATGTAAAGATTAGTTTTTCTCTAATAAATACAGTCTTGCTTAAGGCCACTATCCTATTGGCGATTGACCTGGCGATTTCATCCAACGTTTTCTTTTCTTCAACAAAATTAAACTCAAATTAACGTAACGACAACGAGGCGTTTCTTCAACATTTGCGTGCTAAAAAAAGACGCAAACGCTCGAAATACACCTATGGGATGTCAGCCTAACTAAACAAGAATTAAAAAAATAATACCGTCCTATGCTGTAATTAATTTATGATTTAATGGTGGTCCCTTCGAGGACAGACAGCACGCATTAACTATTTATTATTAATCGAATACGTACCCGACTATTATTGTAATAGGGACCAGGGACCTGTCGTATTGAAAATGCAAACTTAGCGGACATCCCGCTCAATGTTGTTCCTTTGGTTAGATTTAATTATTCTACTAATATTGTAGATAGTTGTAAAGAACTCTCCAATAAATCAATAATTTTCCCTATTAACGACTTTCTGTATTAGGGCCGAAATTTTTTTTAATGAAATTTTGTATGTTAGAAAATATTCTCCTATAAAAGAACTGCAAGGCGCACGACAACATAATTTTGTCTACTGTTTTTCGTGAGTTTTTGTCGAGGGCTATGTCGATCGATATATAAAAAGTCATAGCCCTGCCATGATTTTTTTATATCAATTGCGCATCATATAGCCCTGCTGGACAAGGCAATGATTGCGAACTAAGAATGAGGGTGGACATCACGTGCAGTATAATGGACGAAAAAGTTAACTTGTTATTAATTACATATCTATCTGGTCCTTGGTGTTCCGAGGCAAAGAGTTTTATCTCGGAGCTAGGGAAGCGTCTGCGGGAAAGGGGACCCCAGGTCTGGCTGCTTCCTCGTCCAGCAAATATCCCTGGCAATACAGCGTGGGAACGCAGCTAGCGTTATGGGCACGTTCAAGAGAGGGTGCGCACGGGACACGGTCACCTGACTTGCTTTAAATGCGTTTGTAGTTGTAAGTAATCCGTTATACTCATAAGTTAAGCTAAAGGCTAAAGGTAAGGCTTAAAGTATACTCGTATTAAGACTTGTATTAATCTATCATAAAACATGTAAAAATTTTAACAAATAAATTGTAAGATTTACTGAATTATTAGTAAATATAAAAAGTTAAGTAGTTATTTAAAATCAAATAGCCCTGTGTTTTGTAAAACTTTATGGAGTCTGTTAATAAACTAGATATTTAATAACCCACTTAAGTCAGACCATCATAACCCTTAGTATTATAAGTCCCATAAGTATCATAAACCCATTCAGGATACAAAGTTTAAAATCACGTCTTTGTATTTGATCTGAGACATCGCATTATTCTTGATTGAAAAATATTTTATGGGTCTGTGAGACCAATGAAAATAATGAGATGGACAATAAAATAACAGTTTAAGACATAAAAACAACCATGTTTATTGTTCCGTTAATTGAATTGTTGCGACCGCGCGTTTAGTGGAATAATATCATTGATAAAATATCACGATATATGCCGCCAGTTCACTTATTTTGCGTGTCTAAAGTAAATTGACTACTCTTAACACTTTCAATCTACGTTGTTATCGCAGTGAGAAGTCAAAATTTTAAAAATTATTATAAAAATAAATGTATTTACAAAAATCTACTAGACGGAATAAGTTGAAAATTAGCACAAACATGGCAGGCCACTCAACTCGGTCCTTCGCCTTCCTCCTCCACCCACTCATCGCGAACTTCTGGATATCGTCACCCCATCTTGCCCAAGGACACACTACGTTTGCCGAGACGCGGTCTCCACTCTACCTCTAGAACACGCCACGAAGACGGTATCTACCATGATATATTACAATAATCTGTAAAATAATGCTTTAATCAAATAACGGTAAAACAACTACTGAATGGTTATAACGATTGGACGGTACTTTTACTGCCTCTTCTCATTTACAGACATAATGGGAATTAAGTGTGATGTTTCTATTGATCATTAAACACACGTAAAGCGCATATAATATACTACCGATTATTTTAATTTAGGTATACTGGTGTGTACTTTATCTTAATGTATTTTTTAATTAACCATCTTCATAAGAAGAAGGAAATATTCGTTATACAATTCATTAGAATTTTTTTTTAAATATGCAATTTTTATTGTTATTTTTATTGTTTTTTTTAGTTTTATTTATTTTTTGTTATTCGTTTTTGATTGGAAGTTAATCATACTAAAATTATAAACGCGAATGTTTGTGAGTGTGTATGATTGTTACTTCTTCACACCTAAACGGATAGACCGAATGAGCTAAAACTTGGTATATAGCTAGCTTAGACCCTGGAATAACACATATAGGCGGCGGGTACAGCGGGTAAAACTGCTGAATTCATATAACTAATATTATACACACTTTTGTCCAACTGCTGGATATAACCCTCCCTTGCTTAACTTACTCGATCGTTTTGTATGTTGAATCAATCAGTTGAAACTCTCGATTGATTTTCTCGATCGACGACATTCCATACAAAGGAACGCACTTTGTCTCAATAATTCACACCAATTTATGCAAATTAAAAACCGATGTACATGCTCAATTAAGGGTACAGTGTGAACCTTCGATTGTGTGAAATATAACCACGAGGCGACGTTGAATTTCACGCCAGTTAATTAAAATTGACGTCATTGGTAAATTATTTTAAATTATATACACAATTAATATAATACGAAAGTGGTAGCACAGACTTGTAATAAGAGACATCGCCTCACCTCACACTGTGTAGAACAAATACTTAGAATAAAGTTTATTAGCGGCACCATTGTGATACATTCTACCAAATGAGATGCCTCCACAATTACTTGCGGGTGTCGGCAGGTCACAAGAAACCGAGTAAGGTAGGGTTTCTCTGCAAACGATAAGTGCGACTGAAGTTATTGAATCGATGGACTACCTGCTTCAATGTCTCACCTGTTATGTCATATGTACAATGCAGCATAGTATATAGAAGATGACAGAGCTTTAGTCCACGTACTGGTCCAAGCACCTGTAGAAAAAAAGCCATATCGACTCGAAAAGAAGAAGATCGCAAAATATCTAGAAAACGTTTTTTTTTAACTGACTGAGGAACAAGAGTCAGTTTGCTCTCAAGAGCGCGGTGTCCACCTCAGTACAAAAGTTAGCATGCACAATTAATATAATATACGAAAGTGGTAGTTACTCTTTCGACCTTTATGTTCGCATGTCAATAACCCGGGAAGGTTCGTTCGTAGAAACGAGAGTATGTTATGTCATAAACAATTTTAACTTGAAATTAATTATGAATTTTCACGCGTTATTTAAGAACTGGCCTGAGATTTGATTTTGCTGTTACTGAGGAAATGTCGACAGCGATCTGGCGATTAACCTTTACTTGTTTAATGAATCAATTTTTTGTTATTACATATCTTGCAATCAAACAGACCTAGAGGTGGTCCGTTTTTATAGCTGGAGGCGTAAAGTTGAAAGGAGGCATTTCCTTTTGAACCAAGACTCTTCACTTTTTTCTCTCTCTCTCTCTTTTATTCATAAATTATAATTGGTAAACCTTTGACCACGATCTCGCATCAAGCGACGATGCGGCCGTAGATGGTAGCAGACTTAAGAAGAGAGAACCTAGAAGGCGGGATAAATACCTCCCTGGCTTCACTGAACATCATACCGTAACACGACTCTCTTTGGAGGCCTGGCTTCACTGAACATCATACCGTAACACGACTCTCTTTGGAGGTGCTTGTGCTTTTTTTTTCAGCAAACTATATAGTTAAGTCTAGTTTAATTAAATCTTATTTTTAAGATAAGATACACTATACAGTTAAATTTCTAGCTTTCTGTTAATGGTCCCGTCATTTCCCATTAAATGTTTTATCTCTCCACGAAAGTAATCAAGGCATGATTAAAACTCAAAACAACTAAATTAACTTACAAATTTTACTCCATTTAAGTCCTTGGTTCTCTTCCCGATATGAAAACGTGAGCATTCTAAAATTAACTAAGGAATGTGAACGTGAGTTGGCGCTGGAATTTATTGATTACAGACAGATGAGGGAGTAATTAGCTGATATACGAGAGAATAACTATCTCGGTACTGGTTAGGGTAGGTTTATAACTAGTTCTAACTGAAAAAATATGGCTAATATAAGAATGAACGTGGATCTGTAAGATATAAAACAATAGAAGTGCCTAGTGCTAACAGTTGTCATAATATTTGTTAAAGACAGCTATTCCAAAATTAACACAATAATATTATACGGAAACTTTTTCCGAGCCTAAGACTTTTTTATGTAATAGGTGACAAACAAGCAGACGCACCTGATGGTGAGTGGCTAACGTCGCTTATGGATACCTGCAATACCAGGGGTACCGCTGGTACGTTGCCTAGTTTACAAGACTCTGTTCACTTCAAAATGATCTTCAAAATTACAAAATTAAATATTATAATAATATTTTTAATTGATTTTAGTTGTGTTTACTAATCACTAATCATTATTGTCAATTGCAGAAGAACACTATATTTTACAGTTCCTTCGTCAAAAAATTAAAAGGACCGTTAGTCAATATTACGTGCAAAATAAGTAGATTAGTTTATTTTTACAAGCTTTATATTACTTTCACCTGTCTGTTGTCTGTCTGTCTGTCTGTCTGTAATCAAATCTTGCAAGTTTGATTTGACCCACTTCCCGGTTTCCAATTGAGCTGAAAATTTGCATGCGTGTGTAAATCGGATGACAATGCAATATTATTATGACATGGAGCTGATCTGATGATGGAGCTGGAAGGTGGCTACAGGAACTCTGTCATTAAACAACGCAACCCCATCGAGTTTGGGCTCATTTGATTCGTCTTGACGAGTACTATATGATGCAAGATGGTAATGATAATTAAAGCTTGTTTTTAAAAAGTATTTTTAAAATTTCACTTGTTTACAAATAAACAATACCACTTCAAATCATTTTTTAAACCCTATATGACCGAATGGTTTCTTAAAAGTTCACTTTTTAGAGTTTTAGAGAATTAGAAAGGACTTTAAATAGTTCTATTAGTTTATTATTCTGATTACAATGGATGCACAAATCATTGTTCAATGACGCATTTTTCTACGTCATTTTGTAGCTACAGACGTTAATAGCCAATCCAGAAACTATAAGTGTTTTAACAAGCATGTTACTATGTAAACTAGGCACTTAATTATAAGAAAATTTGCTATGAGCAAGAAGTATGAGAGGTATTCCAAATAGTCAATCAATTATATTGTTCATGAGTCATGCAGTTTAGCGCCAGATCTCTTTTAGGCTCTTAACTCTAGATTATGAGAAAGTTCGACGAACACTTTCTACAAACTGAAATACGCGTTAGTACCACCGAAAAGTTTATTTTTTGACCAATTTATAAAGAATAGGACTCAATAAACTGTTTTTTCATGTTTATTGAGAACAAATTATAAGTAGTAGGTAGGTAAGTATTCCCAAAATTGATTCATAAATAGAGGTATAATAAGAGGGATCTGAAAAATGATTATGCGTGTTTTAAAAAGGAAAATTTCTCTTTGGTTTTTTAGGCGTTGCATTCTTTCAGTGTTAAAGTTTTTTTTAAAGTTTAATTCAGTATATTTTATTTCTAGTACCAACTGATAAATATCTGCCTAATCGGTATAGAGTTTTGACGTAAAGAAGGAAACCAGTCGTATGTACGTCGCTTTTAGCGATAAGATCGCCGGTAAAAGCCTGTATGCCATAAAATTTAAACATTACGGTCATAATGTTTTGATTTTATGTTTATGGAGTGCACAATACAATAAAGTGTATCTAAATGTCCATGTAAATTCTCTCTGTAGCATTAGTAGGGCACGGGATGAACTCAGCAGCGGCTATACCCATATTTTTCCCCCGGTCACGCACAAGCCCGCACTATTGGCCTACTCCTGGCGCGGAAGGTCAGCCCCAGATTTATGTGGCACGAATTCTCAGACCACGAGCCTTTGCCTTTGTAGCGCCGCCACATAACCACTCTTCAATGTTCTAACGGAGCCTGTTCACGCTGAAATACTGATTGGAAAATGGTGGATTAGTGGGGATATTACCAACAATGAAAAAAGTGCATTGGTCAAACTTTCGTTTACGAAGTGGTTTTTTTTTCAGAAAAGAATAGAGTTGAGGGCAGATATAATATTTATTTTCCAGGAATTTATTACAACCTCTAGGTTTTTTTCTGGAGGGAATATTCCGTGATACTGAATACAGAATAGTCTTTACATATTGATCTGAGAAACTTGATAGCTTTGTAATGAATCTCATAATTATGAATTAACTCTGTGTAGAGTAAGTGACAGATAGATCTAGTCGTTATTTTCGCGTATGCAACTATGTAAGTACGATGTGCATGCGTACATAACTAAGAGCGAACGTAGCTCCATAAGCTACTTTAAACCTAGAAAAACAAAGCTACTTTTCAAAGGGTTGTACCCTTGGGTACACCTAGTTTTAATAATTTTGGATGATGGGGCGTATCTACTACGGGTTCCCGAACGGGTTCATTTTGATCGGGTTTATCTTTTTATTTTAGTAGTTTTGGTCATTTGCAAAATTACCTTCTATAATAAAGCTTTAACAAATCCACACTAAGTCCATCTTTTAACAGTCGTGTAACTAGCACAGTATAACACCACTTACAGTAGGTAATATCGCAAATCTAAAGTGCCGTACAGTCGTCGTCACTTTATCTTCCTTTTAATCTAACATTTGTGGTTACACTAGCGATCGGCAAGTGTTCGGAGTTCGGACTACCACCACCTACCCACAGAATTATATGGGCTAATTCTGTAAAGCTAAAAGCGATTAGTTTGAAGCGCTTATTATAGTATTACCAAACGTCAACTTTTATAAAAAAAAGTTACACGATAGGCGTAAGCAGGAGAATCTTTTTTCTTTACGTTAACTTAAAATAAATAAAAAAAAACCTTATTCTAGTTACAAAGATAAACGACATTACACTTACATTGCAAAGTTCGTTATTGTTTGTGTACGTTACCTCTTCACGCCAAAACGGCTGAATAAATTGAACCATAATTGGTATTGTATCTAGGTTGTCTACATGATGTGAGAGAAAGGAAGGAAAATGATGATCTAGGTAGCTAGAATAACACGTAGGCTAATTTTCGGTGGATAAAACCGCTAAGTACGGTAAGTAGAGAGAAACAAGTGAAATTTTAAAAATACTTTTTAAAAACAAGCTTTAATTATTATTATCGTCTTGTATCATAAAGTACTCGTCAAGACGAATCAAATGAGCCCAAACTCGATGGGGTTGCGTTGTTTTATGACGGAGTTCCTATGGCCACCTTCCAGCTCCATCATCAGATCAGCTCGATGTCATAAAAATATTGCATTGTCATCCGATTTACACACGCATGCAAATTTTCAGCTCAATTGGAAACCGGGAAGTGGGTCAAATTAAACTTGCAAGATTTGATTACAGACAGACAGACAGACAGACAACAGACAGGTGAAAGTAATATAAAGCTTGTAAAATAGTCGGTAGTAGAATTTTTCAAAATCTTAAATGTTTTCCATAATTTAAGTTGGTCAGTTAGCTCTACATCGGTTGGTTTATTAGCTGTTTAGATTGCAGTCGTATAACAATATTGCTAACGGGACAGAATACGGGTGCTGAAGTACGGAGTGGAACATCGCACCGATCGTTCAACTAAAACAGTTCTCGTGTTTCCGCGAAAGCCTTCGTGATTCAGCTTAAATGTTGAAATAAATCGGAAATCGAACCTTTATATGAGATTTATTGGGTTACCAGTTACCAATGAAAGGTTGAGAGAATTTCAAAATTAAATGTCAGAAGGTGAAATGATGTTTTGTTATGATTTTTATTTTCATATTTTACACTTCATAAGTTATCATAACTTGGTAGGTCCATCAAAACTTCGGATATAATAGTGTAAAAGGCTGTGAAAATGTTTCGAAAGGCATATTAAACTGTGGATCCCGGATTTCGTCTATAAGATAAATATTATGTTAGAGGTAGTCGTTAGTAAGGTTATATCATTACAGTTGCTCGGTCTTGAAGCTCGCATATTATTTGGCAACATAACAGAAAAATATAGTAGTTCGTAGTTTGTCTCTAGCAGTTTAATTAGAACAACGACATTTTGTATTATGGAATCCAATTACAAGAATTGGGTTCTATTCTACAAAATGTCGTATTTAAAATAATAAACGATTTTCATATTATCTTAACTTGAAAGTTCATATACATATCCCACATACCGTGACTAGTAAGTGACATAGTCCTAGATTAGGTATACCTGCCTTTTATACTTCACTCGTTCCTTTATCCAAAGGAGATCGCTTGCAAATGATCAATAGATGATGACTAGCAATACTGAACGCTCGAGTGTCACATTACGAGATAAGTTCGTTCCAGAAGATAGCGTCAAGATAGTCACGATCGCGCCGAGAAATTATTATAATATCGAGTTATAATTTGCTATGCTTGTTTTCATTTCATCCTTTTAATACGTGACTCGAAGATTTATTAGGTTTAATGATCTAAAGAATATAAACTTTGCATCTTGTCAGATGTGGATTCAGAATTGAGATTTGACCGATACCGAGTGGGCAATATTACTGTTGCAGACTTTTATGTGCAAGGGTAACCGCTTACCATTAGCAGATAGGCTATCTCCTTGAGTGAGAGTATCTAATTTAGAAAACTTTTTTTTTACTTTTCTATTGTTTATCGTTTGCCTCCACAAAGTCATCAACATCATTGTCGTTAACAAAATCGTTAGTATCAGTTTAAAAATCACATAATTTAATAAAAAGCTCATAATGACTCCTTCCTAATTCGTTTAGAAATCTTAACATATAAAGCGAAAGAGTTTAATTGACTGACTGATCTATCAACGCACAGCGCAAACAGCTGAACACATTGGGTTAAAAATTGAAATATGGATAGATTTTGTGACGCATATCTCCGCTAAGCAAGAATTCCACTACGTGGGACAAGCAGCAAGCATAAGCTAGTATGTGAAATTAAAGGTACATAATATCAAAAGTACCAATCATTTTCAAGGAATATTCAACACATCCATAATCTATAGTTAATTTTATTGGCGCAACTAATTTAGATGTGCTGATAACTAGACAGTCTAAAGGCTAGACGACTGTTAAAGGGAATCAGTAATAATATTCAGCTGTTATTGGTATCGTAATGGAAATATAATAAGGCTGGGGAGCGTGAAGATCGCTGTGAAAGATTTTGCGAAAGCAATTTTAGCATTTAAAGCGGTTTTACATGAGTTAACTATGTCCTGTTGAGGGCTATGAACATGGATGAAAATAATAGAAGATTTTTTTAACAATTGCAATTTCAAAAATAAGCAGAAACTACCTAATATATACATCTAAGAAGCTGTTTGTCCTTTACCATTAATATAGCAGTAAAAAATATTTGTAATATTAATATCATAAAGCATGTAGAACTTGATTAAATTATGTTTTTATTTATTAATATGTAAAAGGTCTTCAAAACATAAATGGATCAAATTTTTAAAAAATCTTTCATTAAATAAATCGCCTTACTATCACAGATTGGTTTGTACTTTTGTGCAAAAAAAATAGCAGCTAGCGAAGCTGCAAACATACAAATAATTATGTTAATAATTGAGCGGAGAACACGTCTATAGCGATGGTAACAAGCAAAAACCAGGTGGGTCTTTAAAAAAATCAGAAGACCCGTTCACATTGGTTATGGAAAGCCGGATGACCAGAGACGTCTTGGATATATTGCGTGAACATTTACTAAAGGTGGAGAACAAATTCAACGAAATAAAATGGAAGAAGACATACGATGCCAACCCCGCCTAGTGTGCAAGTCCTACTTTACCGTGAATTATGGGAGGATCAGATAATTCGAGGCTACATTCGCTGGCGTGTTTATGCAGTCCATGATACCACTAGTCTAGGAACTTGGTTATACTGTTTCTACATTACTTATTATAAATTTATCTGTGCGCGAACTACATTGTTGTGTGTATAGTGTATAGATCGTCCAGATTTAATTTGCACATGTTTTGTATAATTTCGTCGCTTCGGTACTCCTTTGTCCTTTTTTATGCAACAGGTGACAAACAAGCAGATGGAACAACTGATGGTGAGTGGCTATCGATGCCTATGGATACTTGCAGTACCAGGGGTACCGCTAGTACGTTACCCACCTTTAAATACTCTGTTTACTTGCCTTTTGAATAGTCCTATGTCCCAGTCCTGGTATAATTAAGCAGGTGAAGATAGCGTCTTTCGTTGCTCCATTATGAAAGAAAAGACTTTAATTTTGTAACATGATGGTAGTCATATTGTATGGAATGACTAGGGACTTGATTCGAACCACGGCCCGTAGAATGTCAGCCGATACCATAAGCCATTCGGCAACAGTGATGTTAATCTATCCAATCTGACAATCCCGCAAGACTCCGGATGCTGTAATAATTGTTAGGTATAACATTTCCATCTATTTCCTGTCTATTTAAATTAAATATATTCAACCATTTTCAAATTGGACGTATCGAAGAAAGTATTCCCGAAGTTTAAGACCAGCAGTAAAATATGTTCTCTCTACTTTTAACCGTAAGGTGGTACCAGGGGGCCAGGAAGCACAACAAGTGATAGAATAAAAGTTTTATGAGAGGTCACGTTATACGCTACTCAGGTACAATAACCATTCAAAATACCACCTGACAGGGAATCGTAAAACAATAATTGCACAGACAAAGCTAGTCTTTCGATCTCCAGTTACATAACAATTCCAATAGTTTATGTAAGCACTCCATTGTTTTACACAAAAATATTTCGCAAAGAGCGACCGTTTCTTTTTATTGGGTATCGTTTGACTAGATAGTGTTACAAGTAATTTTCCACGGCGTACATAACTTCGATGGACGGCAAATAATTAAAATATGCGATTTATATCGAAACCCAAATTAAAACACATTTAGATGTGTGTTCTGTTAGCAGAAGAACGACTTTACGCTACGAGCGAAAATTATACACACAGAGACGCAAAATTCATCGAAGATCGAGGACAATGACCGTTGCTAAAAAAATTGTGACAAGTAAACCGCATCTAATTGTTACATTTTTTTCTTGACCTCTGATTGAAATTTTTGTTCAGGGACAAGTTTTTTTTCAATACAGTTACAAGTTAACTGTTTTAAGCTGTAGATACAATTATGACAAAACAAGAATTCCTTTCGCAGCGAGTTGTGAATGTCTATTTTACATTGACGTATAAAATAACTTCAGCTTAGCAACGGCAGCCAACCCCAATAATTCTAGGGACTTCTAAATGAGATAATATATAGGTCTCCATTTAACATTTTTCAAATAACCAAGGTCCGTCCCCAAAAATACAAAGAATGTCAATGATATTATATATTATTGGATATAACTGGAAATTTGGCAAAGCCGCTTTTCTGCGTAGTTACATTTCGTGGCCAAGATGCCCCAATGGATGCGCAATGTTTATGAGTCGCGAAATTGATACAGTTAATAAATATATCGGTGAATCGGATTGCTTTCTTAGAAGCGAGCCCAGTTTCAGTGCACTCGGTGCGATCCGATCCTTGGCTTCGAGCGACAGGTGTGTGATATGAACACCAGATACTTAATGACTTTAACAAGATATTATTTTAATTTTTTGTGGTTTTTTTTTAAGGGTTGCCGGATATATGGACTATTTTATGAAACATTGGCCTAGCAAAACCTACGAAATTAAAATTATCAATTTTTATGGATAACATTCTGAAGCAAGTGATAAATTTTTCTTTTATATTTTCACTTAGGTAATAAATAAATATAAAACTCCTAAGATTTTTTGAATAGAAATTAATTCATTGTTAAAGTTACATTAATAATTATATAAATAACTCGAGGAATGTAATATCATATTACGTCTATGATGTAGACGTTTCTCGCAAATTATTTTATTATTATTATTTTTTTTTTTTTAATAGCAGACTAATCAAGCGTTTGACCGCAATCTCACTTGTTGGTAAGAACCTAAATTGGCATCAAGGTTCTATTTGGCATTATTAAATTAGTTCTTTATGATTCAAAAATAGAACAGAAGAACACACCAAAATGTAAATGCAGAAAATGCAAACAAAATACAAAATGTACTCAAAAGTTTTCAATAACCATGATTTATATAACGAATCGCACCCAGTGCGTATTGACCGATAACCCGGTATCGGTGTTACGTCGGACGGTTAGTCTTGATTTGCTTTGTTTATCTTTGTTTCTCAAGTATTGAGTAACCAGTAATCGCATGACTAATTGCCATCGCACGGTGTAATTCGTCATTAGTTCTGTGAAGCTGTATTTTTCAAGCATTAATAAAAAAGGCAAATACCGCGCTTAGAATGCAAAGTGACGCCGCGCCTTACGGTCATTCTTATATGGTCAGCGTAAGTGCTGACCATACATAGGACGCGGTGTCATCGTCGTCTTTTCGTATTTATTTCGTATAATATTCAAAAGCTAGTATTTGTGTGTATGTTTATTACATTTTACGTATTACGTTTTAGCCTTGGTATATCATAAAGTTTTCAGAACTTATCTCCAGAACTAAATTATTATTTTACTGCAAGCTGGTGCAAATGTTAATGTTGCTGGTGCAATTAAGCAGTTTGGAATACGTTTCAAAATATGACAATTAGTTTCTCAAAATAATATTATGTATGTTTTGCTGTACATAATACAACACACACGGCAAACTTCACATAATATCTCTTGATATTACGTGAACCGGTTTACTACAAAAAAAAAATCAAATTATTTTCTAGTCACTTGATGCTTTTTCTTTTTTTTTGTGCGATATCTCCCTTTATTACCACACTCTGTGTCGTTTCTTTCTCAGAGATACGTACCAGACAAGGCGCACCGTTAGTTCGAACATGCGTGAAACAGTCGCGTGTTTTATTGTCTTTACAACTGCTATCATACGTCTAAATAATTATTGTTTATGGACTTGGCAACTTTGTGTCTCGGGGTGATGAGTGCCCTGCAGTGTGAACCGAGGATACCGTAGGAATTATTACGAGAGTAAACTACGATGTACATGAGTCGTAATTTTATCAACCATGATCGATCCAGATCATCCAATAACAAGTGATCGAATAGTCTTCCTCAGCAATTTCGATGATGGCGACCCCAGAATTAAAAATATTTATCGATTTGTGTTCTCATGTGAGCCCTTATATGACTCGCCATACTTAACTTAGTTTTGAATACTCTACAGCACATCTGGCAGTAGAGTTCACCTGCGGAGCTGAATGTGTATGTGTGTAAGTGTATGTGCGTAACAAGTGGAGGAAAATAATCTCACCCCAACGGGAACCAGGCGTGACTATAGACAGGCATACATTGTACGTATGTGTGTATTTTATCAACTGTGCGAGGTATTTTAATGAAAGAAACCATCTGAATTATTTACCGTGACCTTTTCCAATATTCTGCAGTTATTCGGTACGGTTGAAAGGGTAGCTAAGCCAATTTAAACTGAATTATAAAGAGACTTTATGTCAAAGGCCCGCTTCAAACTACAGCCGGGAACGCCAGCAAAACGACAATGTGGATGAGCCACACAAGATTTATCCCGCCCCCAGCCCAGCCCAGCTTTTGTCCCAGCTTTTGTCTGTTATCATCTTCAACCACATCATCTCATAAGATTAGACCTAAATTAATTAATTATAGGAATTAATTAAGAAACCGTGCCAAACTCATATATAACTCTACTAAAAACGCATCCGTGAAAGTTTCTGATTGGTGGTTAATTTTACTTCGATTAATACGTTTAAACTGTAGTTTAATCACCTATGAACGTCAGTAATACGTTTTGTGACGTCACAAAGTCCACGCGCTTGATGAGCGTGAGGCGCGTGCTCCATTTTGTTTAGCGCTTAATAAAAGCTCTTTTAATCTTGTTTAAATTTTAATCTTGTTTGTGTAATGGGTCAAGCTGATCGATTGATTAATTATGTACCAATTATAGTTTGACGTAGGAAGTAAGTATAGAATACAGAAGAATAACATTTTATTACATAGGTATACGAGTATATCATAGAAATAAATAGTTAAAAATAATACAAGCCCAAGTTTTTTTTAAATATTCAATATACTAAACGATTCGTGAGTATTTAGATTCATCTTTGTAAATAAACGGCATAAACTCACTTGTATTTACTTCGGGTTCGTGCTGACCGTTTCGATCCTGTACGAGGATCTCCTCCACATCGCAGCTACTCCCTGAAGTTCCTCGTACAGGATGGAAACGGTCGGCACGAAGCCGAAGTAAAATACAAGTGAGTTTATAGAATAGAATAGAAAACTCTTTATTGTTCACACAAATACAATAATATAGCTTAGAACTAAGATTACACAGAAATAAGTGTTACAATTGGCGGTCTTATCGCTAATAGCGATCTCTTCCAGACAACCAAGCAGGGAAAGGAAATACATAAAATAGAGCGACGGTGGTTATAAAGATATAAGGAGACTTAAGTACATATTTTTAGTTTATGCCGTTTATTTACAAAGATTATTCAATATATCCTTATAATATAGCCTTTGACCATGATGTCACGTGATGTTAAGTGATGATGCGACTGTAGATGGGAGCATATTATACCCAAAAGACGGCTATCCTATAAATCCCCGATTGGCTTCACTGAACAGCATGCTAGAATACGGTCATAATAACGACTGGGTTTTGTCCAAGTAACCAGAACCAAGCTAGCGAAATAGCTAGTGAAATTACTGGGTTGAAGAGTCTTAACATCTTGTCTCTCAAGTAAGAAGCGTTGGCTCAGTGCGCTCGTTAGCACTGCTAATTATGGGCAGCGTTATACTGAGAAAGTCAAAGTGTCCTTGTTCAAGGCATTTTTTCAAACTGTTTACACGTGCAGCTTTTGGGTGAACTGTACAAACAAGGCTCTCAACGCGCTGCGAGTCCAGTACAATAACGCTTTCAGGACATCAAGAGAGCGTCTTGCTCGTCTTCTTACTTCTTGTATAAAAAAAACCAGCCACGGCCGTAGTCTTCCACAAGTATAATACTAAACAGTTAAAACAAACTTAAATCTAGAAGTAAACAATTTTATATAGGCAGTAGCTATATCGTGTGCTATTTATAGGTTAAAGTAGTAATTACGTAGGAAGCTAATTTTAGCGCTATCAGTGCATGTACAGTTGACACTTGACACCTTTTTAATTACAGTTATGGGGAAAATCCCTGTGTAGTAGCATTTTTTGTAAACATTGAACGCGTTATCATGAGCAACTTGTTTTTTTCTAATTTTGGACATACAAACTTACCTATGACACGCCATGACACCCGGCTGGATCTTCTGTTTCGGATTCAGCGGGGTTAATCCGGTCCAAAATCGCTTCTCGTTTTGCTAGCCCCCACTGTCAAATTTTAACAAAATTTTGAAAAAATGTTGAAAATTATTACGATACCAGTACAAACTCAAATGCAACTTCAATTTTTTTCGTCGCCTCAAAGTGGCGTTTTCGAAAATAAAAATGTGTTTATAGGTTTTTTTTTGCTTACGTTTTGCTGCGCCGCCGTCTTTTTTGTGCAGAATATAGACCCAGGTCTCAGATTTGTCACAACAATCAATTATAATTTGTCATATATTTGGCTTTGGTTTTCAGCGGAACATCCGAGGCCCTTTCCAAATTTTAGTATTAAAGTTATACAGTCTATATATTTAAAACGTAAGATTGAGCTGAAAGTAAGAGCGCGTACACTGTATACTCATTCTGATATTAACAAGCTTTTAAATAAAAAAAAGCGTTTTAATAAAGTAAATACTTTCACCTGACCGTTGTCTGTCTGTCTGTGTGGAATCAAACCTTGCAAGTTTAATTTGATCCACTTTTGAGTTTCCGATTAAGCTGAAATTTAGCATGTTTGTATAAATCGAATGACAAAGCAATATTATTATGACATGGAGCTAATGAATAAAAGCTGGAGGTGGTCATAGGAACTCTGTAATTAAACAACACAATCCCATCGAGTTTTGGCTCATTTGATTCGTCTTGACGAGTACATTGCTGTTAGATGGTAGTAAAAATAAAAGCTTGTTTTTAAAATGTTAAATTTCACTTGTCGAATAAAAACCACGTTTACGTATTTAGACGAAGGGTGATTCTAGACGGCTATTTGAGTCTAGAGTGTATAAGAGTCTAGGTCTATTACAACGCGTAGGGTCTGCAGGGGCGTGTCGGCAGATAATGTCAGGCGCCGCAGCCATATTTATAGCTCAGCAACTCATGCGCACAACTACGGACCGAGATAAAGTTGGAGCTTGTTACTTGTTAGGTGTTTAACATGTTCCTTGCCTAGGAATTTGCCTATGCGGTTTGATCGGTGCGTTTTATTTTTGTTGCGTGTTTTCTATCCATACATATAATAAGAATGGAAATTTCTCCCCATTCATTGTGATCCTTTACTAAGGTAAACTGTGAAAATACGCATATGAACAAAACGACGCGAAAAAGTCGCTTGCGTGATCTAGATCGTAAAACATTTTGTCAATTTTTCCTAGGGAAACGTAAAATAAAATAATAAAATAAATAATAATCATTTATATCGGACACATCGCCCCTAATTTACATCAAAATTTCGAAGTAAAAGTAATAGAATATAAAGTAAATTCAATTCAAAAAAATCAAAAAGCAAAAAGTGCGACAAACTAAAAATACGCCATCTATCGATGTGGCCATAAACGAAAATTTACCAGAGTAGTTTTATTAGGCTTAATTTGTAAAAAGGTTATTACTTATGTGTGATAAAACGGCACAACCGAATTGTATGCAGTTTTCGCTAAAACGTTGCAAATTTCTCTAATTTGTTAATAGTATTGGTTTTATTTAAATCGGTTTTTAAATAAAAGAGTTATATCTATCTAAAGATTTACTTATCTATTATATAAAATCGTTCGTACACTTTTGTTCTATCAACGCACAGCCCAAACGGCTGGACGGATTGAGCTGAAATTTGGACAGCGTATTCGTAAGAAAATTTCATCGAGCAATAAGAAGCGATTTTTTAAAATTCCCTCAGGAACAGGAATTATTCCCGAAAAACGAATGTATGCAAATCCGTAACCGCTGAACCGATTAAGCCGAAATTTTGTAAAACGATAGTTGGGATTGTGATTAGAAACATCAAATAGTTTTTTTGTCAGAAATTTACTTTTAAGGGGGGTAAAGGGGGGTCGAAGTTTGTATGGAAAATTTAGAACCGCTGACCCTATTGAGCTGAAATTTGGTACAGAAATAGATTGAGTCCTAAAAAATTGAATGGTATACTTTTTATTCCAAAAATCAACCTCTAAGGCGGGATAAAGGAGGTCAAAGTTAGAATAGGAAATCGGTAACCGCTTCTTTGTTTAAGCTGAAATTTAAACCAGCGTGTTCTTTAGGTAACGAAGGCGACGTATAAAAAGGGATTTTTGCAAAATTCTTCCGGGAACGGGAATTATTCCCGAAAAACGTTTGTATGCAAATCCGTAACCGCTGAACCGATTAAGCTGAAATTTTGTAAAACGATTGTTTAGATTGTGTTTAGGAACATTAATTTTTTTTTTGACGAAAATTAACATTTAAGGGGGGGTAAAGGGGGGTCGAAATTTGTATGGAAAATTTAAAACCGCTGACCCTATTGAGCTGAAATTTGGTACAGAGATAGATTAAGTCCTAAAAAATTGTATGGTATACTTTTTATTCCAAAAATCAACCTCTAAGGCGGGATAAAGGAGGTCAAAGTTAGAATAGGAAATCGGTAACCGCTTCTTTGTTTAAGCTGAAATTTAAACCAGCGTGTTCTTTAGGTAACGAAGGCGACCTATAAAAAGGGATTTTTGCAAAATTCCTCCGGGAACGGGAATTATTCCCGAAAAATGTTTGTATGCAAATCCGTAACCGCTGAACCGATTGAGCTGAAATTTTGTAAAACGTTTGTTTAGATCGTGTTTAGGAACATTAATTTTTTTTTGACGAAAATTAACTTTTAAGGGGGGGTAAAGGGGGGTCGAAATTTGTATGGAAAATTTAAAACCGCTGACCCCATTGAGCTGAAATTTGGTACAGTGGGAGATTGAAGGGGAAGGATTGAAGGGAATCAACCTTGAAGGGGGAAGAGGGGGGGGGGGGGGTAGAAGTTTGAGTAGAAAATCAGTAACCGGCCATCTTTTAAAGCTCAAATTTGAACAGCGTA
The DNA here is from genome assembly GCA_947507615.1 of Hemithea aestivaria. Lineage (NCBI taxonomy): Eukaryota > Metazoa > Arthropoda > Insecta > Lepidoptera > Geometridae > Hemithea > Hemithea aestivaria. The sequence continues at coordinate 12,039,698 of OX382332.1, read as the reverse complement.
TTTTTTATGTAACGTAGATGACCGATAAAAAGGGATTTTGCAAAATTTCCACGGGAACGGGAATTAATTCTAAAAAACGTTTGTAACCAAATCTGTAACCGCTGAACTGATTGAGCTGATATTTTGTAAAACGATTGTCTGAAGTGTGTTTAGGAACATTGAATAGTTTTTATGTCAGAAATTAACTTTTAAGGGGGGTAAAGGGGGGGTCAAAGTTTGTATGGGAAATTTAGAACCGCTGACCCTATTGAGCTTAAATTTGGTACAGCGGTAGATCTAATCCTAAAAAATGATATGCAATACTTTTTTCCCAGAAATCAACTTTTAAGGGAAAAAAGGGGGGTGCAAGTTTGTGTAAAAAATCGTTAGCCGCTTCTTTGTTTTTGCTGAAATTTGGACAGCGTGTTCTTAGTTACATAAACTAAGACGACCGATAAAAAGGGATTTTGTGAAATTCTTACAGGAACGGGAATTATTCCCAAAAAACTTTTGTGTGCAAATCCGTAACCGCTAAACCAATTAAGCTGAAATTTTGTAAAATGATGGTTTGAGTTTTGTTATGGAAATTTTTAATAGTTTTTATATCAGAAATTAACTTATAAGGGGGGGTCAAATTCAGCTTAAATTAATTTAGTGCAGAGGTTGATTGAGTCCTAAAAAATGGGATACTTTTTATCCCAGAAATCTACATTAAAGAGGAGGAAAGGGGGGGGGGGGGGGGGTGCAAGTTTGCGTAAGAAATCGTTAACCGCTTCTTTATTTGAGCTGAAATTTGGATAGCGTGTTTTTTTTTTTTTTTTTTTTTTTTTTTTTTTTTTTTTATGTTATGAAGTAGAAGACGAGCAAGACGCTCTCCTGATGTTAAGAGATAACGGCTGCCCATAATCAGTACAGTGTTACCTAGGATTTCACAATTATGTGAAACTCTAGGAGCACTGCACCAACGCTTCTTACTCAAGAGTCATAAGATGTTAAGACTCTTTAGCCCAGTAATTTCACTAGCTACAGTGCCCTCCTACCGGAGCACAGTGATGTTTGCACATCACTGCTCAGGCGGTAGAATAACTGGCACTGTTGGGGTACCCACCTAGACGACCTCCTGCAAAGGAAGTCTACCCCCGGTTTTAGGTGGTTTTGGCGACTCACGAGAAGGGCTTTTGCTAAATTCCCACTGGAACGGGATTTATTTACAAAAAACAATTGTATGCAAATCCGTAACAACTAAACCGATTGAATCGAAATTTTGTAAAATCATGGTTTGAGTTGTGTTTAGGAACATTAAATATTTATTTTGACAGAAATTAATGGGAAATTTAGAACCGCTGACCCTATTGCGCTTAAATTTGATACAAAGGTAGATTAAGTCTTAAAAAAAGATATGGGATACTTTTTATCCCAGAAATCAACCTTTGAGGGGAGGAAAGAGGGATCCAGTTTGTGTAGGAAAGGTAACCGCTTCTTCGTTTTAGCTAAAATTTGGACAACGTATTCTTTATGTAACGTAGGCGACCGATAAGAAGGGATTTTGTGAAATTCTCACCAGAACAGGAATTTTTTCACAAAAACGTTTGCATGGAAATTAGTAACCGCTGAACCGAAAATGAGCTGATATTTTGTTAAGTTCTGTTAATGAATAGTTTTTTTATGTCAGAAATTAACTTTAAGGAGACTAAGTATTAAAGGAGGGGGAAGGAGGATCAGAGATTTAATGGGAATTCAGGAACCATGGAATTGATTTGAGTCGCGGGAAGGATGGTGTGAGAAATTAGTAACGAATAATAATTTAGCTGAGGTACATTACAGTAGAGATAAGTTAAAGAGTTACCGGGAAAGGACCACAAATAGTTTTAATTCCTGAAAAGAGGCGTGAAAATTTATGAAGGCGATAAACTACCGCTCAACTGAGATAATTTGACCTCTGGGAAAGGACATAGGATTGGTTTCTACGGTAGCGAACAAAACTGCATAGAAATACCCAACCCGATATTCTTCGCTACCCACAGCGGGAGCAAATAATATATAGCCATGCCTTATTTTACGCTTACAAAGTCACGGGGATGGAAATACTATCATAGTGAACATAGCAGCACCAAATTCGCTTTATTAATTGACTCTCACGCGCAACGAAGTGCGCGCGGGTCAGCTAGTTTTTAATAAGTTTGTAGGCTTGGTGTGTTGGCTCTTCAGGTTTATTGCTATACTAGCTGACCCGCGCGCACTTCGTTGCGCGTGAGAGTCAATAAATAAAGCGAATTTGGTGCTGCTATGTTCACTATGATAGTATTTCCATCCCCGTGACTTTGTAAGCGTAAAATAAGGCATGGCTATATATTATTTGCTCCCGCTGTGGGTAGCGAAGAATATCGGGTTGGGTATTTCTATGCAGTTTTGTTCGCTACCGTAGAAACCAATCCTATGTCCTTTCCCAGAGGTCAAATTATCTCAGTTGAGCGGTAGTTTATCGCCTTCATAAATTTTCACGCCTCTTTTCAGGAATTAAAACTATTTGTGGTCCTTTCCCGGTAACTCTTTAACTTATCTCTACTGTAATGTACCTCAGCTAAATTATTATTCGTTACTAATTTCTCACACCATCCTTCCCGCGACTCAAATCAATTCCATGGTTCCTGAATTCCCATTAAATCTCTGATCCTCCTTCCCCCTCCTTTAATACTTAGTCTCCTTAAAGTTAATTTCTGACATAAAAAAACTATTCATTAACAGAACTTAACAAAATATCAGCTCATTTTCGGTTCAGCGGTTACTAATTTCCATGCAAACGTTTTTGTGAAAAAATTCCTGTTCTGGTGAGAATTTCACAAAATCCCTTCTTATCGGTCGCCTACGTTACATAAAGAATACGTTGTCCAAATTTTAGCTAAAACGAAGAAGCGGTTACCTTTCCTACACAAACTGGATCCCTCTTTCCTCCCCTCAAAGGTTGATTTCTGGGATAAAAAGTATCCCATATCTTTTTTTAAGACTTAATCTACCTTTGTATCAAATTTAAGCGCAATAGGGTCAGCGGTTCTAAATTTCCCATTAATTTCTGTCAAAATAAATATTTAATGTTCCTAAACACAACTCAAACCATGATTTTACAAAATTTCGATTCAATCGGTTTAGTTGTTACGGATTTGCATACAATTGTTTTTTGTAAATAAATCCCGTTCCAGTGGGAATTTAGCAAAAGCCCTTCTCGTGAGTCGCCAAAACCACCTAAAAACACGCTATCCAAATTTCAGCTCAAATAAAGAAGCGGTTAACGATCCTTTCCTCCTCTTTAATGTAGATTTCTGGGATAAAAAGTATCCCATTTTTTAGGACTCAATCAACCTCTGCACTAAATTAATTTAAGCTGAATAGGGTCAGCGCAGCGGTTCTAAATTTCCCATACAAACTTTGACCCCCCCTTATAAGTTAATTTCTGAAATAAAAATTATTAAAAATTTCCTTAACAAAACTCAAACCATCATTTTACAAAATTTCAGCTTAATTGGTTTAGCGGTTACGGATTTGCACACAAAAGTTTTTTGGGAATAATTCCCGTTCCTGTAAGAATTTCACAAAATCCCTTTTTATCGGTCGTCTTAGTTTATGTAACTAAGAACACGCTGTCCAAATTTCAGCAAAAACAAAGAAGCGGCTAACGATTTTTTACACAAACTTGCACCCCCCTTTTTTCCCTTAAAAGTTAATTTCTGGGAAAAAAGTATTGCATATCATTTTTTAGGATTAGATCTACCGCTGTACCAAATTTAAGCTCAATAGGGTCAGCGGTTCTAAATTTCCCATACAAACTTTGACCCCCCCTTTACCCCCCTTAAAAGTTAATTTCTGACATAAAAACTATTCAATGTTCCTAAACACACTTCAGACAATCGTTTTACAAAATATCAGCTCAATCAGTTCAGCGGTTACAGATTTGGATACAAACGTTTTTTAGAATTAATTCCCGTTCCCGTGGAAATTTTGCAAAATCCCTTTTTATCGGTCATCTACGTTACATAAAAAATACGCTGTTCAAATTTGAGCTTTAAAAGATGGCCGGTTACTGATTTTCTACTCAAACTTCTACCCCCCCCCCCCCCCCCCCTCTTCCCCCTTCAAGGTTGATTTCTGGGATAAAAAGTATCCCATATCATTTTTTAGGACTCAATCTCCCACTGTACCAAATTTCAGCTCAATGGGGTCAGCGGTTTTAAATTTTCCATACAAATTTCGACCCCCCTTTACCCCCCCTTAAAAGTTAATTTTCGTCAAAAAAAAATTAATGTTCCTAAACACGATCTAAACAAACGTTTTACAAAATTTCAGCTCAATCGGTTCAGCGGTTACGGATTTGCATACAAACATTTTTCGGGAATAATTCCCGTTCCCGGAGGAATTTTGCAAAAATCCCTTTTTATAGGTCGCCTTCGTTACCTAAAGAACACGCTGGTTTAAATTTCAGCTTAAACAAAGAAGCGGTTACCGATTTCCTATTCTAACTTTGACCTCCTTTATCCCGCCTTAGAGGTTGATTTTTGGAATAAAAAGTATACCATACAATTTTTTAGGACTCAATCTACCTCTGTACCAAATTTCAGCTCAATAGGGTCAGCGGTTTTAAATTTTCCATACAAATTTCGACCCCCCTTTACCCCCCTTAAATGTTAATTTTCGTCAAAAAAAAAAAATTAATGTTCCTAAACACAATCTAAACAATCGTTTTACAAAATTTCAGCTTAATCGGTTCAGCGGTTACGGATTTGCATACAAACGTTTTTCGGGAATAATTCCCGTTCCCGGAAGAATTTTGCAAAAATCCCTTTTTATACGTCGCTTTCGTTACCTAAAGAACACGCTGGTTTAAATTTCAGCTTAAACAAAGAAGCGGTTACCGATTTCCTATTCTAACTTTGACCTCCTTTATCCCGCCTTAGAGGTTGATTTTTGGAATAAAAAGTATACCATTCAATTTTTTAGGACTCAATCTATCTCTGTACCAAATTTCAGCTCAATAGGGTCAGCGGTTCTAAATTTTCCATACAAACTTCGACCCCCCTTTACCCCCCTTAAAAGTAAATTTCTGACAAAAAAACTATTTGATGTTTCTAATCACAATCCCAACTATCGTTTTACAAAATTTCGGCTTAATCGGTTCAGCGGTTACGGATTTGCATACATTCGTTTTTCGGGAATAATTCCTGTTCCTGAGGGAATTTTAAAAAATCGCTTCTTATTGCACGATGAAATCTTCTTACGAATACGCTGTCCAAATTTCAGTTCAATCCGTCCAGCCGTTTGGGCTGTGCGTTGATAGAACAAAAGTGTACGAACGATTTTATATAATAGATAAGTAAATCTTTAGATAGATATAACTCTTTTATTTAAAAACCGATTTAAATAAAACCAATACTATTTACAAATTAGAGAAATTTGCAACGTTTTAGCGAAAACTGCATACAATTCGGTTGTGCCGTTTTATCACACATAAGTAATAACCTTTTTACAAATTAAGCCTAATAAAACTACTCTGGTAAATTTTCGTTTATGGCCACATCGATAGATGGCGTATTTTTAGTTTGTCGCACTTTTTGCTTTTTGATTTTTTTGAATTGAATTTACTTTATATTCTATTACTTTTACTTCGAAATTTTGATGTAAATTAGGGGCGATGTGTCCGATATAAATGATTATTATTTATTTTATTATTTTATTTTACGTTTCCCTAGGAAAAATTGACAAAATGTTTTACGATCTAGATCGCGCAAGCGACTTTTTCGCGTCGTTTTGTTCATATGCGTATTTTCACAGTTCACCTTAGTAAAGGATCACAATGAATGGGGAGAAATTTCCATTCTTATTATATGTATGGATATGGATATGGATATGGATATTATTAAACTAAGAATATAATAGAAACGCTCTTTATTGTGTCCAGAATAACAAAAAGTACCTACTAATTATTACTTTAAAACTATGAGATTTTAATTTAATAATTTTTCGTACAGTTACGTAGAAGTCTCATACTCGAAATTACCCTAGCTGTTATTCAGAGCCAACCAAACCATTTAACTCGTTCAAAAATCACCTTTGGTAAAGTAGTTAAAAATATTAGTTACAATAATAATATCTATTCATAAAATCTTTCACAATAAAAAAAAAGCTGGAATTAAAAATAAAGTTTTGATATTTTGTAACTTTCAATATATATATTTTAACACTCGAGTTAAACAATGAAACAAAAGATAAAACAATAATTTGCATAAACAATAAATGATACCCATTAAGACAAAGATAATAACAGAGTGAGAGTGGATTCTGAATGTTAAAGATGAAGAATTTTGATGTGTTATTTGAAAGAAATCAATGGCACTGCATGCTTGCGGAGAAACAGAAAGTAAGAAATATTGTTGCAAGACGGACAATGCTGATTTGACCTTTCGCAAAAGACGAGGCACCCCAATAAGGATCAGGCGTGTTTCGTCACATTCTCAAATTGGCACGAATAAAAAACGCAGATTGTCAAAGTAGCAAAATGTAAGAGTCGCAAATTGTCACAGTTGAAAATCGTCGTGGTGGCTAAATGAAAAAAAATGTATGAAAATTTAAATTTTGCTATAATGGCGTTTTGCTACTGTGACGATTTGCTACAATGACAATTTCCTGCTGCGACAAAATTATTTGCGAATGAAACCAATTGCTATTGTGACGATGTGCGAAAATAGCATTTTGCATTTAAATGTCACGTTGCGAATATGACAAAATAGGCCCGATCCCAATTAGGATTTAAGATTTAAAGTGTTCGCAAAATTTCATCATTTAAAACACTAATTTTCAAACATTATTTTTAAAATTTTGCTACCATGACGATATTCCACAGTGATTTAATTTGCGAATGTGACAAATTGCTACTGTGGCAATTTGCGACTGTGATATTTTGCTGCCAAGACAATCAGTGTTTTTTTTATGTCGATTTGAGAATGTGACCAAAAACACGTCTGATCCGGCAATAACTCAATATACGAAACAATCTCGATGACGCTTACAAAATGATAAAGTCCCGTCAACGTAGAGAGTTCATAATTGTATCGATTTATAATAATATGTAAGTCAATATTAAATATGAAAGTTTAAATTCAATGGTTTAGTGGGTCGGAATGAATGCACGTCTTGAAATGAATAGGACATTTTGGAATGCATCTGAATTTTTGTTTAGTCACGAAATACTTTACTTACTACTAACTAGGAATTAGCGTTTATTAGCTATGTATGTTTATTTAGATTATTTCTAGCTACAAGTACAAGGAGGGTTAGATATTTGGGATTAAAGTTCGAATGAGGAATTTATATTGGCCTATAAATGGGACATTCTGCAAAATATATTACTAAAAAGAAAGAAAGATAACACATTTATTTGAGAAAAAAAAAGAGAACAAAAAATTAACTAAAACAGAAATAACATACTATAATAATATAGTAGATAAGTAATATACTTGCTGTTATAACTGTATGTTATGTACTCTTTGTAATAAAAAAAAAGATTCGGACTTAAAAAATAAGATTCCATCGAATTGAGAATTTTTGCCCCTTTTTTGGTTCAAACCTACCGACTGTAAGAAATTGTAACTGAAATAAATAATTTTTCATTTTTTTTCATTTTCATTTTGAGATCGGTTAAAACAGGTGAATATTAAAACCGGGTTATTTAAAGGAAAGGGAATAGTCACACTTTCATTCACGTCTCACAAGTAAGTTAAAATGATTAATCATTGCACTCACTTCTCTGCAGTTAATGTTTATACTCATGTTTCCGAATTTTCGATAAATTACAAAATGTAAAAGGAATAAATTAATTATGGGCCGTTACCCTTAATCGCGTGCTTGAACTGTAAATCATAAACTAGTTTCATTTTGAGATCCTTTGGTTATTTTAAAAGAAACGGCAGGTTTATATTTTTCTCGAATGAGATAAATGTAATCATTGTTTTAAAGCTACACACAAGCCAATAATGATACAGAATTAATCTGTTATCCTTTTTATATAGGTACCTAGATCGCGGAACAGTTGGGGCATCTGCAGGGCTATTCACTTATCGGATAGGGAACTGAACCGAATACCGAATTGTCAAAAATGTATGAAATGACGTGACATGATATATCAAGTTGTATCTACTTAATACGTCATTTCATACATTTTTGACAATTCGGTATTCAGTTCGGTTCTTTCAAGGATAAGTGAATTACCCTGCTGACATCAAGTGTCATAACCGATGCCTTAAAATACAGTAAATTTTAGGGTTATGTTTATCGCATCTCTTGGCTATAAGTGTGATTGTGTGTTTGTTATCTTTTTATGCCTAAACTATTGAGCTGAGTTTTGGTATGTATAGCTGAGACCCTGGAATAGCACATAGCCTAATTCTCAGCGGGTAAAACCGAATAGGTACAGGCGAAAATTTAATATTCCTACCGGGCAATATCCTGACACATATTTTTTGCGGGCAAAAATCCATTGTTTGTTACTAACAAACAATGGATTTTGTTAGGTCTTATTATAAACAGAACCCTCCATGTTTATTACGATGCCTCCTCGTCGAGTTATTACCATAATTTAGTTTAAGATCCGACGGACTGATGGTGAAAAAAGTATTGCATATCATTTTTTAGGATTAGATCTACCGCTGTACCAAATTTAAGCTCAATAGGGTCAGCGGTTCTAAATTTCCCATACAAACTTTGACCCCCCCTTTACCCCCCTTAAAAGTTAATTTCTGACATAAAAACTATTCAATGTTCCTAAACACACTTCAGACAATCGTTTTACAAAATATCAGCTCAATCAGTTCAGCGGTTACAGATTTGGATACAAACGTTTTTTAGAATTAATTCCCGTTCCCGTGGAAATTTTGCAAAATCCCTTTTTATCGGTCATCTACGTTACATAAAAAATACGCTGTTCAAATTTGAGCTTTAAAAGATGGCCGGTTACTGATTTTCTACTCAAACTTCTACCCCCCCCCCCCCCCCCCCCTCTTCCCCCTTCAAGGTTGATTTCTGGGATAAAAAGTATCCCATATCATTTTTTAGGACTCAATCTCCCACTGTACCAAATTTCAGCTCAATGGGGTCAGCGGTTTTAAATTTTCCATACAAATTTCGACCCCCCTTTACCCCCCCTTAAAAGTTAATTTTCGTCAAAAAAAAATTAATGTTCCTAAACACGATCTAAACAAACGTTTTACAAAATTTCAGCTCAATCGGTTCAGCGGTTACGGATTTGCATACAAACATTTTTCGGGAATAATTCCCGTTCCCGGAGGAATTTTGCAAAAATCCCTTTTTATAGGTCGCCTTCGTTACCTAAAGAACACGCTGGTTTAAATTTCAGCTTAAACAAAGAAGCGGTTACCGATTTCCTATTCTAACTTTGACCTCCTTTATCCCGCCTTAGAGGTTGATTTTTGGAATAAAAAGTATACCATACAATTTTTTAGGACTCAATCTACCTCTGTACCAAATTTCAGCTCAATAGGGTCAGCGGTTTTAAATTTTCCATACAAATTTCGACCCCCCTTTACCCCCCTTAAATGTTAATTTTCGTCAAAAAAAAAAAATTAATGTTCCTAAACACAATCTAAACAATCGTTTTACAAAATTTCAGCTTAATCGGTTCAGCGGTTACGGATTTGCATACAAACGTTTTTCGGGAATAATTCCCGTTCCCGGAAGAATTTTGCAAAAATCCCTTTTTATACGTCGCTTTCGTTACCTAAAGAACACGCTGGTTTAAATTTCAGCTTAAACAAAGAAGCGGTTACCGATTTCCTATTCTAACTTTGACCTCCTTTATCCCGCCTTAGAGGTTGATTTTTGGAATAAAAAGTATACCATTCAATTTTTTAGGACTCAATCTATCTCTGTACCAAATTTCAGCTCAATAGGGTCAGCGGTTCTAAATTTTCCATACAAACTTCGACCCCCCTTTACCCCCCTTAAAAGTAAATTTCTGACAAAAAAACTATTTGATGTTTCTAATCACAATCCCAACTATCGTTTTACAAAATTTCGGCTTAATCGGTTCAGCGGTTACGGATTTGCATACATTCGTTTTTCGGGAATAATTCCTGTTCCTGAGGGAATTTTAAAAAATCGCTTCTTATTGCACGATGAATCATTGGCTTCAATTTGGTTTTATAGTGGTATGTAATAAATTACAGTTAGGAGAACAATAATTTTGAATTTGAATAGGTTTCTTAAAATCCTTTCCTGGCGGATGTCTACGTCACCAAATCTACGACAAATTGCAACTTTATAATATGTTAATGGCTTGAGCTGAGACAGAATAGTCAGTCACTCATGCTCTCCTTTTATATATACTTATACTTACAGATATTATTCTAATATTTATAGAACAAATACATAATACCTATCTAACAAAGATACTCTGGATTTCTAGATAAACACTAACATATCGAAATCGTTTGAAAATAAAAGTGACTAATTCTACTATCGCTCAAAGAGACCCGGTTAACCCTTATCAGGGTGCGTCGTGATAAGCGATCTATTAGGCCGTGGCGATAAGTCTTAACTGGTTCTAGACTAAACTCTACAAATACCATATTAGGGTTAACACTAAATCCTATCAAATTCGGCCAAACGCTGACATTGTCTGTTTACTTTCGATTTTATGAGCATTTTAGTTTTATTTCGGTTATTATCTATGACCTAAAATCAGCTCTCGGAAATAAGAAGGTAGGGCGATCGCATCTGGTTTTTATTAGGCGAAATTGAAAGTGGATTATAAATTGCGAATGGTCAATTAATTAGGCAGGTGGTCGTTAAAGTGTGTTAAATATCGTTAACACTAATTGACAGCGATTTTACATGCGAAAGTTTGTTAGGGTCAAAATTGCGCTTCTGTGTTCCCTTTTTATATTAATAACTAGCTTATGCTCGCGGCTTTGCCTACGTGGCAAAATCTTTCTTAGCGGAGGTCTCCATCATAAAACCCATCTGTATTCCAAATTTAATCTCTATCCGTTTAGCGGTTTGGGCTGTGCTTTGATAGATCAATCAGTCACTCTTTCCTTTCATATATTTAGATTACAATTTTGATTTTAAAGTCCCTAATATATTATTTTATTAGGCTTTGTCTTATTGTTAGCTTTATTTTCAAGCACTGATGGACATACATTGGCTTTTATATTTAAACTTTCTTGCTATCTGAAAAACAATGCCAATCCACTCTTATTATTTACATTCTTTTGTCTTTTGTGTACTTATAAATTAGTATTAAGTATTATATCCGTTATCCTAGTCACCATAATACAAGCATTAAGTTGCTTAGTTTGGGGTTAGGTGGCGCTGTGTGAAATGTCCTGAAATATTTATTTATTAAAAAACAAAAACTAACTGAAATCGCTATTGAAAACATTTTCATATTTTATCAAAACGTGCGAGCCAGAGGTTCCCCAACCTAAATACCTATAATGAAGCCTAAAAATATATCAATTAAGTTGTACACCAATAATTTCTAAACAATGTACATACGGGTATAACAGGAGCGAAACACAGTTCTCTTATTGCGTTTAATCGGCTTAGAGCTTCCAAATCAGGTTTACATCAGGATCCAGGCCGCCAAACCGCATGAAGACTTATAACTACCGCAGGTGTCGTCTGCCACATCTCTCCTTACACCGTCATGGTTTAAATAGCCGGCATTTCGGTGAGCTGGTCACATTCGATTATGAATTTTAAAACTTTAGAAAAAATAAAACAACTTCCCGACAAAATTGGTATAGGTCAGGGCTATAAGATGCATTTCTCACCCTTACTTTGTTTTATCTACTATTGTAGGCCAATAATTTCATTGTAACATTGAGGGTAGTCTGTTACCATCTTATTTGATCTTATTTCCAAAGTCAACAAGGAAGCCTTATAGTTTCGCTTTGTCTATCTATAAGTCCTAGAAAGCTAAAATTTTGCTCAGAGAAGAGTAATGATCAGGATAAGAGAACGGTAACAAAAAAAATAATTTTAAATTAATGAATTTAGGGTACCTCCTATACACGTAAGATGGGAGTCAGAGGCAAATCACAATTTATAGGTTGCGTAGTTAACTTATATGTTGCAGTTTCAGGTCGCCGAGATTACTACGGGGCCTGCAACATGACCTAACGACTGCCTCTTACATATCTTAAAGGCAGCAACCGGGACCCACAGTTTTACGTGCCTTCCGAAACACGGTAGCGTTGCGTCCTGGCGAAAATCTATGCCACACAGATTTGAACCCAGGACCTCCGGTTTATAAGCCGCACTAACGACCACTGGGCCAGGGACGCTACAAAGGCGAAAAAAGGAGCTACTAAGAAGGCGGGACCACCATGTTAACCATGTTTTGTACTTCGTATTAGATTGGCTGCATTCACATGTTTTTTTCAAAAGCCTGTTATTAATTAGTACTTCCTAAGAACCAACTCGTTGCGCTAGACATCAAGTAACTGCACGTCAATTACGTTAACGATCATATATTTTTCTCAATCACTTTTATTTTTATAAAGAAAAGCAATTGGATTGCTGCATTTTCAATTACAGATCAAAGTCAATTAGATGATTCATTAAAATAACTCGGTTGAAATAAAATAACTAGTTTCCATTGAAAAAAGGAAGAAATTATACAATTGATCTTATAACTATTTAACATTACTGATTACATACAGGTACCTATCTTAAAAAGTACTGCCAGAAAAGAAATCTCTATGGATACAGCCACTCAAATTTCATAGAAGCTAACTGAAGGGAAGTTTAATTAGTCATTAGAATATTTGTTTATTTTTGTGTCAAAAAAAAAATAAGCCAAGGGATTCCAAATTCTAAAAGTTCTCACATCAAAGCCCAACAAAGCTCATTCAGTGTTCAAACATTTGAAGGTAATTTAAGCCCTGGAATAAATAGAAAGTGTCCTATTCAGAGTGTAAATCAGCGAATAGACTGAGATTATGTAAAAGAAAGGAGTCCTAAAAATTAAGAAAGCACGATATATACACGATTGCTTTATGCGATAAGACCGCCGATTGTTTACCTCTAGTTTTATGTTAGTCATATTATGTTCATATGTATTTCTTGTATTTTGGTATGCAATAAAGCATCATTCTATTCTATTCTATTTTACTGTACTAACGGTTGTTTGTGGCGTTTTATTAAATGAATCTATTCTATTCTATATCTATGGTTCTACTGTATTTAAACACACTGTATTCATTTAATAAAACGGCACAAACAATAGTTAGTACAGTAAGTGCTTGTTCACGCTATAACACGCGGGCGCGGGCGCGGGCGCGGGCGCGGGCGCGGGCGCGGTAGACTTTGCTTACACCGCACGTGCGTTGTACGTGAACACTTTCATAGCTCGTCGTATGTTTGATATTTCGCGCCCGCGCCTACGCCCGCGCCCGCGCCCGCGGGTACACGTGAACAAGCCCTAATAAACAAAATGTCGTCACAAATATTGTGTTATTTTCAGCCATCTATCAAGCCGACGACAGCTAGACTGATCTAAAACTATAACCAAGCTAAACAAAGGGCTTGTTAACATTCCTTTAAGGCGAACTGTTATAATGTCACCCTATTAAAATTAAAACGATGAAGAAATCTGAACAATGGTGAAACTTTAAACTTTTACTACACAAAAAGTTCGCCGTCTAGGATACACAAAATGTAAATCATGGCTAAAGCTGACATTGGTTTTGAGAAGGATCTTTTCACATTTTTTTAAAATCTAGTTTTAAGCTCGACTAACGATCATAAATCCTTTTTTTTTCTTGCTGAAATAAATTTTGTAATATCATTTAATCCCTTTCTTCTGTGCGAATTTTCAATCCTTAAATTGATTATTCAATTCAATTTTCAATTCAATCTGTTTATTTCGACCAAAGTACAAAGTCATATGGATAACATAGGATTGTATAAGTTCACTAAAAATAAAATTTATACATTAGTTTACATAATATTCAAAATATAAATAAAAATAATGTTAAAATAAAATTACATACATACAATCAATATAAATTGAAATTAAATTATAATCAAACCAAAACTAAAATATCAAATTACAATAAATTAAAGAAATTATAATAAAAAAATTATTAATAACTCGGCTGCCTCTGAGTCATCTGTTTGTTTGTCAACACATGAACCATATAGCAATGGTTGATGTATTGACAGTCAAACCTACACGCGAATACGTTTAGGATGGTGTTGGAGGAGGCCCGGAGCCTGCGCCCCAGGGATGTGCACCGCTTCCGCATCGTCGTATAGAAGCAGTCGATGCGGGCGTCGGCGAACATCCCTGACGCGCTGCAGTGCCGGGGCAGCCCCATCAACACCCTAAACGCATTGTTATATTGCACGCGAAGGGCGTTGTACTGCTTCTGCGTATATGCCACCCACAGGCTCGCCGTGTACAGAGACGTACAAAATGCTCTAAAAAGAGTTATTTTGACCGCCCCCGAACAACGTGCGAACCGGCGAGCTATCATATTGGCCCTCACAGACAACACCCTCCGCTAAACGCATTATATAATTTGAAATGAAAGAGAGATTCTATAAGAGTTAAGGGTTACACTATCATCATCATCATCTATTGTTACAGTTACATAGACACTGTCTGCGCCCAGAGCCTTCACCCGCTGTACTGTAGCCTATGTCTTATTCCAGGGTCTAAGCTATCTCTATACCAAATTTCAGCTCAATCAATCGGTCCACCCGTTTAGCGGTGAAAGAGTAGCAAACACACATCCAGACATCCTGACATCCATACATTCTTACAAACTTTCACGTTTATAATATTAGTGAAATTAAGTGTCAGGGCTATTATCCCCCTATTTGGCAATATCATAAATAACGTTGAAGTGCCTTGTTAACCTATGATTGACCAAGATATGACTTAATTTGCCCAGTCTAGATTATGATCAAATAAGGAATAGGAACAGATAAGTTTCCACGCATCTTCTGGCGCGAGAAGTGCAAGATGAGTTAAAATCATAGAGTTACGTCATCATCATCATCTTCCTGCCCTTATCCCACATTGTGTAGGATTGGCACAACATGTCTTCGTCGTCGTCTTCCTCTTGTTGTTTTAGTTACGTCTTCCTCCTCCATTTAGTAACGTATAGAGTACCATAGAGTAACGTATAGAGTAACAAAGCCTAACAAGACAAAAAATAAATGTTATGGATCTATAAGAAGATAGAAAAGATAACGGAGTCTTTGTTTTGCTACCTTTTTTGGTTGTTAGGTCTGTAAAAAATGCTTGAAAAGTCACTAGCTCGTTAGAATTTAGATTTTTGACGAATCAAAATTGGTTACGCGTACGTTGTCTTACATATCACTGCACTACGCACGTCATTCTAAAGCCGCGTCTCCAGCTCCTGTTTTGGTTCAAACATTCAACATGAGCTGACAACATCCAAAAAAAAATCTTGGCATTTTTTGACTTCTTGTTTGCTCCAACAATATTTTTTGCTTTCCATATCCGATGGAAAGCACGTACAACAAAACATAATATCAATATTCATCAAAATCCCTGAGTTTTTTTTTACGTTTAAACGAAAGCAGGAGTTGGAGACGTGACTTAAGATAGAAGATCAAAACATACACAAGAGGATCAATCTTCTAATGCAATCTTATTAAGTAATCTGTGGTCCAGATAGGAGGCCTTAATGACTTGATATTCGTACCGAACTATGTTAAAGTCGATAGATTTATTAGCCCCAGTAACGGTCTCATTAGATTGCAGACCCAACAATGTATTATTTTAGTCTAGATCGATACGAACTCGGTCAATACTATGATAAATTATACACTCTTGACATTGAAGAATTTTCAACCTGAACGTCGGTTACCTCGTAATTTATCGCTTTTCAACTGAAACTAATAATGCAATACGTTATGTGGGTGAATCTAGCTTTTATATATCATGGATTGATGTAGAAGTCATTAGATTGAGTACAAAGCCTTTTATTAATCGGGACTTAACGCATAATTATTTGAATGTTAGTTTTACATTATAAAACCAACCTCGGCGTTTCGGCTCAGTTACATGTGCCTTCAAAATTCGAGGCCTTCGTTAGAGGCTTTATCCTTTATCCAAACAAACACATTATGTGCATACGAACTGATGAAAAAGTTACAAGCATTGGTGGTTATATTGGCTGATTTTTCTACAATATTATTAGTTTTCGGCTTTTGTTTTCTGTGTTATCAAAAAATAGTTATAATATATCTCTTATCTTATAAATTTACAATGTTCAGAGTTCATAAGATCATCAGATTCAGAGAGGGGTAGATTATTAGATTGATTTTGTATCTGAAATTTTTAATACCACTGTAATAACTAAAATGTATACTTTATTGCGTTTTTTGCTCAATTATGACAATATTTATTTTAGATAGCGAGATTTATTCGATTTTATTTTTCATACGATAACAAATAATTATAATAATGTAGTTTAATATACAATCTGAGAGATCCTGTCAAACGTTAGATTGTAAACAAGTGTTTTCGTGTCATAAACATCGCTCTTAATTCTCAGGATTCTCGAACGAGAACGGTTGGAATTTTTAGTACAAAATTAGCCTAATGAAGGCTCCATAATAAGCAGGATGACAATGGTTATACATTAAGATAGATGCCGCATGTTTGTGTGTCTGTAGTCTGTAGTAAGGACAGCAATGTTTCAGGGCACTTTAAATCTCTGCCGTCTTCGCAGTGGTACGTCAAGCTTATAAAACCAGCTATGCCTCGTGCACAGAAGTAGCCTAGCTAAGTAACTATTATGTCATAAATAAATAAAAAGTCGCCTTTGTGTTATTGTAGAGGTATATACTTAACCAGGGTCCGATTTACCATGGCCGCGATGAGTGGTTCGGCGTGCATGCATCCGCGGTAATATGGCGCTACCCAGGAAGACCCCTATCTTCAGCGGATAAATCCCACATACCACATTGCCCCCTTAGGCATAGTGACGATGCGTAATGCATTTTTCAAAATAAGATCTGAGCTACCTATATACAAAATCATAGCTTAATCGGTTTAGCTGTTAGTTGGTGAAGAGGCTGCATGTCTAATCTATAGGATTTGTGGTAAAAATCAAAATAGAATAAGTGTCCCGCTATTTAGTGTGATTTGTAAAAGCAAAATAGATTAAGTGTCCCGCTAAGTTTTCATACAACTAGATGCACTCTCGGTATCTAACTTGTTATATAGATAATATCTTTGATAATAAAGCTTAGTGTAGCTTAGTCCAATTAGAGCGTAGCTAACGCGATTAATGGCTAGTTTTATTATTGCGGCATTTGTAGGTCTGCAGTCACTTCAAGGAATAGTTGAGTATTCCAATATAAGGTTTCATTGCACGGCCTTGGAAATGTATTAAATATTGTTGTAATAATCTTATGTCCTAATAATGTAAACATCCTTATGTACCACGGGTAGAAAAAATTATCCGCGGTCCATCCAGGTGTACTACGGGTAAAACATTTAGTTAATAATAATTAATAAAAATATTATGATGCGTGATACAAAGAAATATTCTTCACCATTTAGATATACGAACTTTTTAATTGTTGGAAAATATGATCATAATAATAACAGTGATATCGTTGCGCCTTGAAATTGATAAGTTTAATTTAATTGATAAGTTTCGCATAAGTCCAAATGAATCACGCATTTTATTACCTACTCACGATTCCATTTCGTTAAGTTTCTGGGAATCTCACAATAATTTAACATAAGAATAACAGAGCAGCGTCGGAGATGCAGTTTGCAGCGGCCATGAAAAAACATGAAACATGTCGTGCACTTGTATTCAAATATCTCTCACCGATCAGTCTACTAGACGTGGTCGAGCTCGCGTTGCGCCAATTTCATTTGACTTGATTTGACGGCAGTCGCTCGCTAGCAGGTGCGTTGAGCGCGCGTGCGTCGCCAACCTTTACATAACAGCTGACTTCCACGAGAACATTCACGTATTTTATAACGAAACCACGAGTTAAATGCACATTTGTTAGTGGCCAGTGTTGTAAACGGACTCATGAAGATGACAGTTAATCGAATAAGAGTTGTGGTGCTCGGCAGCCCGCGCTGTGGCAAATCAGGTAAGAATAACTTCAACATAATCCTTCAGGAATCTCGCATTGCTCTTAATAACGCTGACTAACTCAATTTACAAGATTAACTTTATTCCACCAAAGTGGCAGTCTAAATTATGTTTTAACGATGCATCAATAACAATAATTGGTTTTTTATTTCTTGTTTGGTGTTCACCGAAATCAATTATCTCTAATGGCCTAAGAAAAAGTTCCTTGATTCATTTTGAGAATGCCTCGAGGTGGTAATTAGGATTATTAATTTAATTATAGCTCTAGTTTTTTTTTTCTTTTTAAAGAGATGTTAATCGTTGGCCGGTCTGGTTTAGTGTCGGTAAACGATAGTTAATGGTATTTTGTCCAATAAAATACATGTATCGTGCAGGTGGATTAAAATCTAATCTAATTAGGGATGTGAAGAAATCGTGATTAATGTTTACTATTTTGTTTATCTTGTTAAGCATCTGTTATCGTTTGGTCTACATAATGTTTCCCATGTTTTTATCTGATAACATTAACTTACAATGCATTAATTTAATCGCTGTGAGAGTTCTTGTGTTTGAATTTTAAACTTTTACTTAAGCCTTCACAATGTTAATGGGTAATGTCAACTTAGTTTGATAGCTTTTGAAAGTCGTATTTTTAAACGTTTGTTTTATTATTCCTATATCTAGTACCTATTATCATTTTATTACGTTAAAAGAATACCTTGCAAAGTCGTAAATGAGGAATGATTCTTGTCCTTTCAGCACGACCTTCCCTTAGTAAAGAAAGCGATTTTTAAGAGCGGTATAAGATAGACTATGTAATTAATATATTTCTTATGATGGCAATAAAGTTTATATCGGTACAATCGGTAAACAGGACTCAGGAAGTGAAGTTGTGTACGACGTGTATCTTACAAATAGGAAGATAGCTGATAAGGTCCATACAACGTTATAATTTGCTTCACTGTCAATAGATACAAATTCCGTTTCGCATAAAATGCAAATGCGCAATATCAGGCCCTGCATAAACATACGTCTGAGTATTCACTTCCATGACGAGATAGCAGTTAGAATGTTATCTGTGTTTATAAAGGGATTACATTTTCATGGAATAGACCATTGGCATGTTAGTACAGACTTATCTCTTTGTTACAACCTAGTACCTTTCAACAAATAACTGATAAACAACAGGGACTCTCTCAAAAGAAATGTCTACATAAAAGTTAACATGTCATGAAATAATCAGCATTTATTAGCATTTGTTAAATTGTGTTGAAAATATATTTCGAAAAACCAGATATCGATGTCGAGGTGTATTCCCGATAACGTTTGATAGATATTTCTTACTAAAAGGTATTGAATGTATAATGTTTCAGATTGTAGATAAAAATTAAAATAATAAATTCACAATAAGTAATGACGTTTCTATATCTGATAGTGTATGGATTAATAGATCAATATGTTAAGTTCATGAGTATCTCTTAGACATTTTGGACTAAAGTGGTCTCGAGCTGGTCACATTTTCCACAGAACCGGTAAACGTTGAGGTACACAAACTTTTGAATAGAAACCGCATTGCGGAAAATTTAGTGTAGGTTGCACTTGCACTAAGACGATACAAGTTGACGAAATCCGAAGGATCGCTGGGCGTAGTTGCATCGTAGATCGCAGCAATGTACCAACTTTGTATAAAAAAAAATGATGATGAATCGCAGGATGAAAATATATTAAAAGAAGCTTTAGTCTTATTTAGTGAAGAGAGTCAAAATAGTCAGACAGTTTACTCATACCGGAATAAATAACTGAGTACTAAGGAAAGCGTCTCGTAAACTAAGAAGTATAGTCATCGTGATATCATGCAGTATACAGACACTGAAGATTCAGACATGTCGTATGCGAATAACTTGTCAAATTGCCAATTTTTGTAACACATATAATATTTCATATGTATAAGAATTTTATTCGCCAAAACACAGTTCAAGATTAGCTACGGATACGCATAATGACAATTAGTTTCGAAGTTTGCCATGAAAAATTAGTGATTAATATGTTACAAGAATTGTAGAGATGTGAAATTATATTCTCGTTTAATTTAAATCCGACCCATGAAATTCTCGCAAGATTCATGTTTGGCCTCGTACAAAAAAGAAGATATTTAAAAATGCCACAAATCCGATTTGTAACGGCCTAATCTCATTATGATATGTATGATGCCAGAGGCCATGCAACAGGACAGTCAGGAAAGTACCGTTGATTTCCGACTTCGTCTTGGCTGAGTCCCACCGGCCTCATGAGCTTCAAATAATTTTCAGCTCCTTGAAATGATTAATTATTTGATTCTGGTTAATAATGTGTACTATAAGATTTATTTAAGATCGATATTACAAATCAATAAATAATGTCTGTTAAAAACTTAAGTTATAATTCCAAATGGCTAAAAGGACTAATACAACCCTTTCACAATTGACACAATTTTATTTATCCCAAACTTTAAGAGAGACTATATAGATAATATGTTTTTAGAATCCGCATAAGAATCACAACGTCTGTTCTGTAACGTCTGGTCTAGGGTCTCCTAGACCCAAACAACAGTCATAATAGTTGTGATCATATAAATCTAAAGTTATGATACCCATCAAAATATATGCACAACAAATTAACATAACAGTATCCACAGTTTGCTGAATAAATCTCCGAACGGTGTTAATGACTCATTACACAGCCACCGCACGCCGCTAATCGACGATTTATAATGGTTAGGAAACTATGAAATGCTACCATTTGATTTAGTAATATCTACCGCCGATGTAATAGAAAGTATAAACAATAACTTAGCGAAAGCTAACACGAGAGAGTGATTTATTGCCGCGACGACGATCAGACGTCTTTTTGGGAAACACTTCAATATATTAACATAACAATTAACGATTAGGTAATGCCATTGACGGATGCTGTGAATGACTATTAGGCAATGTTACGGTGATACTTGATATTTGATACTAAATTTAGCTTTGATTCGTTTTATAGACTTGATTTTTTGGCTCCGTCATATTATTTTTGGAAAGTAACAAGCTTTGGAACTAGGCTGGCCACAAGCTTCAGGAGTGTCAAACGTTGGACAAATTAATTCTGTGGATCAAGAAACCAAGTGACCACCAACCAGCATAAAACGTCCTAGACGATGACGGGACCAATTTGATTCCCATTTTACAAGCTTTTAATTACATTCACTTGTCTGTTGTCTGTCTATCTGTCTGTCTGTCTGTAATCAAATCTTGCAAGTTTAATTTGACCTACTTCCCGGTGTCCGATGAAACTGAAATTTTGCATGCCTGTATAAATCGATGACAATGCAATATTTTTATGACATCGAGCTGATCTGATGATGGAGCTGGAAGGTGGCCATAGGAACTCCGTTATTAAATGACGCGACCCCATCGAGTTTGGGCTCATTTGATTTGTCTTGACGAGTATTTTATGGTGCTAGATGGTAATAATAATAAAAGCTTGTTTTTAAAAAGTTTTTTATAAATTTCACTTGTTATCACTTGGTTTAAGCTCTGGACAAAACTGAATGGCAGTGCGGCAAAAATGACTTATAAACAAGCAGAGTTTGATTCACTTAGTGAAATCGTTATTTACACATCCGAATTTGTATACTCAATCAATCTTGTATCAGAATCATCAAAACACGTGATCAATAAACCCATGGCATCAACACAACGCCCACCTCAGGAAACACCATCCATAAAGACCCAGAAAGTAATTTCAATTCCAAAAATATACATTTGTATAAGACATTAGGAGGAACAGTAAACATTGTTTACAAACAACCTTCCTGTAGTTCAAGAATGATTTTGCTCGAGGCACAAAAACAAAAGCGCCCAAGCTTTCAACCCGTCACTGGATGTCGGAACAAACTACATTAATTTAAGTCTTAAGTAAAGCACAAGTCATTATGCAATTATATGAAACAGGCAATCAATCACGGCCCACCGCATCTTGATTATGTGCTTAAGCCTCAGTTAGGAACGAAGCCTCCGGACAAGACTGACTTTGACTTGTAAACACGCAGGTGTAATAATTAATTAAAATAACATTAGTAGTTTCATCACGATGGTTTGTATGGAGTAACCATAGATGTTGTGTTAGCCCCGTTTGAGAAATTATTATGAATTAGAAAGAAAAACGATCTTGTTTATTGAGCAACACTATGATGTAGCAGCATGTTTATTTTGTTCATGTTAAAATTAATATAAAATGTAGATGTAACAGTAAATTTTTATTTCATAACATAATCATATACTATACCTACTTCAGGGAACCATCCTAGACCCTTTACTTTTCAATCTACATGCACTGAATTATTTAAATTTTCTATCAGTTATATAATAAAATAATCCATGGATAGTTAGTGGGAGTTCAAATGGTGCCAATTATTATGTTCAACCATTTATCAAAGTTTATAGTTTTGCCGCCCGGGGATATCTTTTACTTGTACAATGTTCCATAATTCCTGGTAGAGCTATAAATGAAACGGAATTGATTGTCAATACGATGAATTAGAGCAGTTGTGGGCTACTAGATGACTACCAGTTAGAATATATAAGAGATGTCAAGCAGTTCGTTTCGGGAGCCGAGCGTAGATCGAGAACGAGCAAATGTCAACTGGTGTTGTATTTATAGCAGAGTCGAGCCGCGTGCCGGAGTGAGTCACCGGCGCAGACGTCGCCGGGACAGCCCGCCTCACGCTCACACTTACTCACACAACTCACGAAATTCTCTACATCTCACTCACCGATCCAAATAACTCCCGCGGAAATAGAAATAATTATTTATAGCAAATAAAAAATAACTAAACCGGTTTTAGACGGCGGATTTAAATAGATTTGACTAAAGCTAAAGTAAATAATCCAGTTTACACATTGCATTTCCTTGTTTTCACACGGCGCTCCAGACTTCCAGTAAACAATACGAGTGTTTGTTCTCCATTGTGTGCATAACTGGTCCTTAACCGCAGAGCGTGTATTACCGTTGGCCTTTTTACTTTC
This sequence comes from Hemithea aestivaria, assembly GCA_947507615.1. NCBI lineage: Eukaryota > Metazoa > Arthropoda > Insecta > Lepidoptera > Geometridae > Hemithea > Hemithea aestivaria. Next base: position 12,016,525 of record OX382332.1, on the reverse strand, counting down.
TTATTAAAGTTACGGTCCACGGTCAGTGAAATTCTAATTATCGTGTCAGAAGCTTCAATAAATATATCAGAGAGAGAAAGCTACATAGAATCCTCACATAAGGTTCGAAAGTAAAAATTAATAGCACTTTTAATTTTATTAACCCCAATAAAATTAATGGTAAACGGTAGTCATGGATATCTGTGAACGAAAGAAGTAATTGTCGTTTAATTGAGTGTCTCTTACATAAATTAATTTATGTATAAAAATGTAAATGAAACTGTCGCCTTCCAATTACCGTGGTGTGTTGGAGCCGGGATCGTGGCTGTGATCACCTCGGCCGATGCTCTTAATTAACATTTAGCTTTTGCTACCGTATTCGTTCAACAAACGTCGCTTAAATCCCACTCCCCGAGTCCCGTTATGGTCCTCGTTACCGGCAAAATCGAGTCCATTCTGGAAAATAAATTACAATTTTTAAGGCGGCGTGAAGCTTCATGGTCGAGATCTTAATAAGTGGTTCGCCATGTATGTCAGTTGCTACAGCTATAGTCATAATCACAGTAGCTGGGACATCGATGTTGTTTAATTTATTATAATTAAACCTTTCTACATTATAATTTTTACAAAAATATCGTAAATTTTGTATATTAGTATTCAATTCATCTACCGTTCATATTTCAGCGTCTTGCTTATTACTGTTTGTTTTTGTATCTTCTACATCAGTTATTACGACATCGTCGCTGCAGATTTATTCCGTTCCATTATCATCAGAGTAATGTTCTGTCGGATCACCTTGAACCGCTATCAGAACCAGTGAAAGTACTCGTTAGTATAATTGGTGCGTTCTACTATAGTTGAGTATTTGCACGATTTGATAAGGACCTCAGATTCCGCAATACGTCCAGGTGAAGTATGCTTAGGAGTTATAAACGTGACTGGTCAATTAGTTTACTGTTTTAGTTCACTTTAACTTCTGTTGCCGCCTGAATAAGATTAACTCATTCACGTAGTATATTTACCCATACTTACAATTCTATACACTTAGTTTTTCAGAGTAAAAAAGCTATGAAAGCAGATTTCTTCACGCATTTTATTTAATGCTTTATTTCTTTAAAAATAAATATCAATGATTGCATATAGTTTTTCATCAGTCAGGAGTCAAAACTCAGTATATTTTTAATATCCTACCATTCCTACTTTTTCATTTTTACCAAAAAGATTCCCAGGAAATTCATGAAACTCACTATGTGTATAAAGAGTTCAATGTCCTACCAAATGATAATAATGCGATGAAAATACTTGATGTAAATTCGTTTAAAAATGAATTACTGTGCTGACAGGTCAGTATCAAAGCTGATGATGTTTTAAATACTACCGTACCGTACCGTTTCTTTCAAATATCTCATTTAAATTATAATTTATCAACTGATGTCTTATATAAAAATAAATTTACTAAATAAAACTAACATGATTTCCAAGCATATTAGGTATATTGTTTTCTTTTTATCTTAGACGACGTAACTTCAACAAAACTGACAACCGGGTCGTCAAGTGATCGTTTTGGCCGGTGTTTAGTGAAGCCATGTGGGGATTCATCTTAACCTAAAAAATATGTCACTAACACTAGGTACTGGTCCAAATATTGCAGATGTTTATTATGCGACGGTATACGCTCGACACTTACATCATCCACATCAGTTTCTAACATAAAAAATACAAACATAGCTTAACATCTAAGATTATCGTTTTAAGAATTGTTTCAGTATCAATCAATAGCCGCAAAAAATCTTTTGTTCGATATCAATCAATCGTTATAAAGAATAATTATATGAAGAATATGAATTCAATTGAAACGTCGAGACATCCTTTGCAAATATATGATCAAACGCCTGGGGAGTGTATAAAAGGAAAGTTCGACAGCCTCGATAGATAACCGTGAAATTACAATTAACATACATTGATTGTTTTGAGACGCTTCATTGAATGTGAGGTCAAGAGTACACCTAGTGCATCACTCTCTACCCATGACCTTAGTTTCATTTCTACTTCTACAGAGTCTCGGTAAATAGAGAATTGAAATACCTAAATAAAGGACATCGATTCACCGATGCTTTATTTTTGTAATAGGTAATCAAGTATTACTAGTAAATTTAAAAAATACGAGTATGAAACCTACTTCGAGCTCGCTTTTATTAAAGGAAGACGACACGCATGTTTTCAAATTCATAACTTTCATACTGCTTGACTAATTTCTCCCTCCGAAAATAATTCCGAATCGGCTATTTGAAATCTGAATTAACAAGAAAAAATATTTGCGTGCACAAAGAAAATATCAAATATAAAACAAGACGAACAGAAATAGAAGGAATTTTGTTTGAAATGCCACACCCCTTTTATACATAGACTACCAGATTTATTCTCTTTCATGGCACGATATATTTTTATATGGTTCATATAAATCATGAGCTCGTATATCTTTCACTAAGCAGTCAAATCATTCGAAATGATCTCTCTGATGTGATTGGACATAAAGATATCGTTTGGCAGACTACTTCTTATTTATTATCCATATATTTTTCCTACATTACTTTAACATAGAACTACATGATTTTACGAAGGGGTTTTTAGTTTTGTGGGAGTATATACTATTTTTAAGGAAGTAGAGAAATAATATGATTACAGCGCTCACCATTTTAAGCGATAACGCCTGCCTTATGACTTATTTTTTAGACGCACTTCTTGAAGTCACAGCGTTCAGTACCTCTAGTTAAGTCTTGAAGAACTAGGGTACATTCTTAGCTAGGTCATGGGTCTTCAAAGGGTGAAGTTCCATCTAACACTGCTTTGCGCTCGTCATCCAAAACAGTCCAGTTGGTTTCCCTAGTTCAGTAATATAATAAGTATAATAATTTCTTATTAACTCGAGGCTTGAACAGTTACTTTTATGTTGATATATTATGATGGTGGAGGTAATATTTTACACACGGCATTATATTTAATGACATTTTCTAATTGAAAAGTAATGTAAGCCGTTCTGCATATGCTTTTAATTGCGAAAGTAGACAGTAATAAGGCGATAAGACTGACATGCAAAGTATTATGAGTTCTAATGTTACCAACTGGCTTATCCAATTTCGTTGCAGCAACACCTATGACATACCTATGTAATATGTGGAACTATGAACCTATATCTATTCCGTTCGTGCTCATAGAGTTGTTGTGAAATTTGAGGTTTCGTTTATCACAATGGCATTCACATTTTAGAACCAAAACATTGAGGCCAATTTTCTTTTAATTAGAACATTATTCCTTGCTTTGTGTGCCTAATAATAGTGGAGTGACATGTCATTTGAAGACCATGTCTAGCAGTGAAGTTAAGATGACGAAATGCATGAAATTTGGTGGATAGGTAGCATACCCCAGGCATAGTACATAATAATGTAATTAAAACCGATAGGTGCAGCTGCTCGTAGTTTTCTTACAAAACAATAACTTTACAGTGAAATTTATCATTACAAAAATTTCACACCAATTTTGAAATACTTCGCTAAAACTGCAATTTACTGTTTAATTGGCCGTAGTCACAAGTTGTTTATTAACATTGTATCCAGCCCTTTGTCTGCTTTCTCTCTAATTGAGGCTTGTAGTTATAAATTCATTGTGGAATACAACTTTTGTAACACCTTCTGCCGATTAGTTGCTAATTGCTGCTTTCCCTGTTCCCACCTTGTTTCAATTGCTACAGTGCTATCGAGAGATAAACTACAACCGCTGATTATAATTTCAAAGTGACTGTGAAATATACTAAAGTTTAATGAATGATTTTCTGTTTGTTGCAGCCGTGGTTGTTCGGTATTTGACGAAACGATACATCGGAGAATACAGCTCTACTGGAGGTGAGCCCAATTTTTATTTGTTACATGCAATCTCCGTGTTCTAAAGTGAAGACTGGAGACCCTATATCAAATAGCTAGGGCGTTCTTGAGCGAGATGGGGCACCGCACCTATATATTATATCCGTAGGGTCTTTAGGAGTGGTTGGAGGAGGAATACGGAGGACCAAGTTAAGTGGCGTGCCATGGGGAATCTATGTCAATCAGTGCACAAACTTGGGCTAATGATGATGACTCGTCGTCGTCGTTTTATTAGAATTGTTAACCTAGAATCAATCTCATTACTTTCAGCTGTTTTTATATAAAAGATCGCAACAATTAAACACGTTTTTGTTTGAAGGTCGACACAAATATTTTCTACACTAAACAGTAGATTACAGTGTTACGCTAACAGTTGTAACAGTTAACTATTCTGGCATTCATCCCGGTTGCAATTTGTTGATATGCCGCGAATGTCTGAGCTGACTAAAAGACAGAAATACCAAAGATGAGCCCTTACTGAGGGCACTTAACACATGCCAAGCTCGAGTGCCAATGGACGGTTTATTTGCGATATTGGCAAGAAGCGCGCCGCTGCCAAGGCTGCCACTGGCGCCCACTGTAGGCCGACGACCTTTCACAAACACTATTTGGCAAAAAAAAACACGCAATTTCTTATCTTGCAATCTATGCTAGTGTCCCCAATTACCTCGTACTATCAAAACTTGTAAAACTCGTGGCCTAAATTTAAATTGTGTTGTCCTAAAATGTTGACGTCTAAAGACTTGTATAACTCTTAGACGATTTGTAAAGTCTAGGTTAGATTAAAAAGTCAATTAATAATTATTTATATCTGTCAGACTGGCTAATGGGTAGGTAATTGATCTGGCGTATCGATCGGAACATTACGAGCGCATGTGACCTACTTGTGAGCTGATAATATCTACAGAGCCATACGTTACGCGTTCGGATCGAGTCCATCGAATGGAGTTATGCAAATGAGGTTTGTTTCAGACTTCCTGTATCAGCATCGGGTCGCGTTTGACGGTGCTACTTCTGAGGTTGAAGTTCTTGACACTTGTGGATGTGCGGTAAATAATTTTAATTATCTAAATATCTGATAAACAGCTCTAATATCAAGTTTTGGAACTTTAATTTGCAATTTAATTTTTGAAAGGTCTTTAAAAATACGAGTAGTTCTGATGTCAGCTATATTTTTTAATATTGGTTATTTTATTGATAACATTGATCTAAGATCCGTCACCGCTCGAAAGCCCATCCACACATTATTGATGCTTGGCATTCTCGCACTGTGCGATTCACTCGCTCCTTCTTGCCGTACACCTGCAAATTGTGGAATGAGCTTCTGCCCGCGGTATTTCCGATGAGCTATAACATGGGACTCTTCAAAAGGCAAGTGAATAGAGTCTTGAAAGGTAGGCAACGTACCAGCGGTACCACTGGTATTGCAGGTATCCATTGGCGACGGTAGCCACTCACCATCAGGTGGGCCGTCTTCTTGTTTGTCACCTATTACATAAAAAAAAAAAAAAAGATCCAACTGAGACTTTATTTGTTATTTTGATATTAAAGTCCATTTTTTCTAATAAATACTATGTATATTTTAAATTTTATGCTGGCTTAATCAGGTGTACAATACTACAACTGTTTATCTGTTTTGAACTTCTTTTATGTTTTTTCCAAAGTTCCATAATTTCCCTACAGAAACGAGGTTGTCTAGCTGAACACTTGAGGTGGGGTGACGCATTCGCGGTGGTCTATTCAGTGTGTGATCGACGCTCCTTCTTGGCGGCGGCTGAGTTGCTGGCACTACTGGAGAGGACAAGAATGCCTGCCTGTACAGCCGTCACTTTACTGGGGAACAAACGAGACTTGGAACATGCCAGGTATTTTTACCTTTGTTTGCTTAGTTTCATAATTTTGGGACGTAATCTTTCTCAGTTATAGATGGAGGGTTTTTTTTTAAGAGAACCAGTACTCAGTACCTACCTAGTTCCATGAGCTTGTAGAGAAATTTAAACATACGTACTTAGAAACATTATTCTCTTGTAAATTTTGGGCTAGATCTAGGATAATCATCAAACATTTATCAACAACCAGACGTTGTTATTTGGTTCGATCTTTCTTCTTTCACGTCCAATCACTCCCAGAATACCAACCCTCTAGGACGGGGGCGTCTTCAATTGCAGAGAATCCATGTTCCATTTTTAGCCTATGATGACGATTTTGTCAACCAAGTACTTCTTCTATACAGAGTCGTAAACGCAGAAGAAGGTCAGGAGTTATCACTACGGTTCGGGTGTCAGTTCTACGAGGTGTCAGCCGCGGAGTCATGCGCCGGCGCAGCATTGGCCTTCCACGCTCTACTGCGGGAGGCGAGAGCACTGGCTCTTCTATTACCCACACCAAGAAGAAAGCTCGCCGCTTATTCTGTGTCTAAGGTAATCAAAATAAAGTTTAAGTCACAATATAATACATATTATAAAAAAATCTGCAGCTTTAAATTTTTCGGAAGGCACGGAAAATTGTAGGCCCCGGCTGTTTCCTATGAGATATGTAGAAGACAGTATCCTGTTGCTGGCCTTGTAGGAATCTTGATGATCTGAAACGGTAACATATAGGTTCTCCACGCTGCCTAATATAGTGATTTCTTTAGGGTAACCTGTTATTCTGTAGGATAGTGAACCCCAATTATTATTACTATAACACTGTTTACGTCATTCGTACTTGTCCTGATAATACAAGGACAAGTTCAAGCTATTTCATTGAATATTCTAACCAGTAGACGTAGTTGAATTCGAAATCAAACTGGTAATGAAATTTATTCTAATTAAGAGATAATCTGGGGTGCATTGTACGATAAACCTTTCATTGCTTATTGAGTAATGTGTAAATCGACTTGCCAATTCAGCCTTTCCATTTGCAGTACAGAGAATAACATCAGCATATTTTATAATATGGTATTCGTAGAAGTCGTTATTATCACAATGATACCAGGATCATAGAAATGTGAGGAGTGGGCAATAAAAATGATAATCTGAAGAAATGATCTTAAGTTCGCACTGATGCCAATCATTGTATATTGGACATCGCATTATCAGACATCTGTAGCTATAGTTTTATCCTCAGGTGATCGGCACGATTCTCGGCCTGAGCAACAAGAGCGTCAGGAAGAAACGACCATCGCTGAGCATATGATGCGTCGGTCTGCGCTGAGGGACTCTGTACACTCCGTGACAGGAGTTTTGTTTTGTTTCGGTTCTGAGGAACCTTTGTTATCTCTGCCGATAGCGGAGAGATTTGTCGCCTGACGGCCGCGGAATGGAACCCGGAGGATCTGATCGGACTACGGAAATATAGACACTGACTGTACGTCGCCGCACGTTCTTGCCATTTTATTACCCATAAACATTTCCTTATTTAAATTGTATGGTTCATTATACAATTTCATAAGAGCTCGTAGTCACTTTTATATTATTACTTAATTATATACTTGTTTCGCAGTTGTTAATTAAGTTGTTGTTGAAAGGATTGCAGATTGCACCAAATACTTAATTAACTTTAATTATTGTAATTATTGAAAGATGACGTAAATGTTCACTTTATTAGTGAAGTTTTCTAGACTTGTTTTCAAAAGTCACTTTTAATACGCGTTGGAGTTTATGATAGTGTGTAATTTACTTTCTTATATATTAATATTTTGTAATATCTTTGGTATGCAGCCAATTATAAAGTTGTCTCTCGAATTGATAAAACTTGCAACATTACAGACTGATTGACAATGAAAAGACATTTTACGTGTGCAATTGTATATTTATTATGTAAATTAAATTATAATCTGTTACTTTCATAATATTGACTTCGTACAACATAAAAAATCTTATTACTTTCTTAAATAAATAAATATTACAGCTATTCGTATAGTAATGCCTTTAATTAAGTACCTAGTTATGTATGTTAGGTTTTTTTAACCCATAATAATTGCGTAATTTTTATACTCTTTTAAAGTTTTTCCCACTGTTAAAGTATTACACAGGTAATATTGGTAAAGAGCTTCTTTTCTCCACTTTTTCTTCCTGTTCTCTGAAGTATCAGCACAGTGGGACTTTTTCCCATTCGATAGATTCTTAGCATACCACCTAATAAATTATTGCCCATTTCTTTTAAAAACATCCCCGCTTATTTTTATGCAATCGTATTTATTATGGTTATACTTGCAACATTTCCTTCTCTTCTGAGTCGTTATGCCATTTTCGGAGTTTTTCATGAACCTAATTTCTCAAAATAAAAAAAATGCTTTTATTATGGGTTGAAAATTAAAAATGTTGAATTACGAATATTAAGTAAATATTCTTGTCAATGTGCCTTAATTGTTAAAATACATATTTATGATACTGTACCTACTAATATATTTAATACAGAGTATGTAACTATATGAAAATATACACTTTTACCTATATTTTTAAACATAATATCTATGTATGTGCCTAGTAAAACGTGACATTGTTTTGTAATAAAATTGAAAATCAATAAACACATATTTATTATGCTAAAACTTTGTTTTATTTTCGACGTGATTGTAATTTGAAACTATTCAGTCACATTTCAGTTACAATTTTGTGGACGTGGAGTATTTATCGTCTCCTGAAGTTAATGAAAATTGATGGGAATATTTTTTGAAAAGGGGAACACTTTTTTTTCTAGTCTATACTATACGATTTTTAAAACTATCGAGTGTTGTTGTAGCTAGTCTATACTGTCCCACTGCTAAGCAAAGACTTCTCCCAAATTGCTCCTTGCATCTGTCTCCTGCGCCACTTCTGGTAGGTCAGTCTGGTACGCGTCTAGGTCACCTCACCACCTTATTAGGGCCGCCTCGACGACGCATTGTGGTGGCGCCTTCTGCCTTATGGTGCCACTCATTAGAGTTCAGTATACAATAATAATATTCAACTATATACAAAGGAAAGTATATAAGTGTTATATATCCGTTATCCTAACCACCATAACACAAGCATTAAGTTGCTTAGCTTGGGGTTAGGTGGCGCTGTGTGAAATGTCCTGAAATATATATATATTTTTAAATATATTTTACTGAAACTTGCATAATACACCTTAAAATAATAACTTATACCTACTATTAATACTGCACCTAGTACCTACTACTATCTTAAAATCAATATTATAGTTGTGTATATCATTGTGTATATTACCATTTATTGTTGACATCTTGTTTATATTTTAATTTTTAATCTTAATTTTACCTTTTAATGTATTAATAATGTATGTGTATATTATTAATGTGTGTAATTATTGTAGGATTAATGTAAATTGTTCTTTCCAATTGTTATATTTTAAAATTTGTGCACCAGTGCTCTGGTAGAGTATTTGATTCGTTTATTTATATTCCAACTGTTTGTATACAATACTCTTACAAATAAATACATTTGATTTGATTTGATTTGATTTAAAGTTATTGCACCCAAATGACTCATTTACTTGCAAACTGAGCCATATTCTAGTTTCTGCAATGTGTCCACGTCGTTACTGAGGTGTGAGTAAATGTAGATAAGAAATGATATCCGTAATCAATTAGGGTTTTTATTTTATTGGAATCTGATACGATAAACGATATCATAATTTCAACTGGATTTCATTTTAAAATATAAAGAAAAAACGTTTACTTTTAATTGAGTTGTTGCTGAGTTGATATTAAGATATTGTAAATAGATGAATATACATAGTGTTGAAATTTGGAATATAGATAGGTTTATGTAGTAAAAAGATGAATTTTTGAGGCTTAACACTAGCTTTAGATGTCAAAACTAGTTTTAATAGTTAAAGGATATAAAGTAACTTTTTAACGCACAGTTAAAAGATAAAACTGGAAGTGTTTTTTAAGAATTTAAAACTCTCGATATTGTTTTTTTTTGTAGCCCTACCGTTTCTAGACCGGAAAAAGATTTAGGGGAGGTCTTTTTCCAGTAGCAAGACTAACTAAAAAAGCGGTCGTACCTTAATTTATATAGGGACATAATATTAAAATAAAACGTACTAGTTGTGCCCAGCGGTGTTATTCCAGATAAGCCTATGTGTTATTCCAAGCTATCTCTATACCGAATTTCACCTCAATCGGTCCACCCGTTTAGGCGTAAAGGAGTATCCAGACATCCAGACACATTCTTAAAAACTTTCACGTTTATGATATTAGTAAGATATGTAAATGTCTAATGCTGAAAACCTGCGAGGAAAACCAACTCGAAGGCTTCCGTATTAACCAACATCTAGTAACACAATCATAAATTCAAAATAAAGCACACATTTATTCAGGTGTTATGATTATGGCTACCGGCAGAACTAAAATAAAGTCGTCATCCAATAGTATTTGATCAGTTAATATTGTTTATCTTGACGTTAAGCACACACTTAAGTACAAACACTGGTAAGGCTAAAGAATTAGTATTGTGAGCTTATCTTAATGGCCGGTTAGTTCTGTAGGCGAGCCTTCCGTCACCTCGCCCTGAGAGGTATAAATATCAAACAAATGTGCTGGTCGTGGCACCTAACAGACTAACAGCTGAAGCTAATAAACAAATAGTAGACAGAAAACCGACTCTATAAGGTAGTTCAAGTGATTGTTCTTACTCTCTTACACATACCCGTACCTTCACACAACTTTACAGAAACTCTCAATGAAAAAGGTGTGAAGGGATATTTGAGTAAGTATCTTATAATTAAGTGTATATGTAATTGACGCCTATTATAAAATAATTTAGTATATAAACTATCGTTATTCAGCCTCTGGGTTTCTTTTTTCCTGGTAGGCTTAAATTGATTTCACTTTACACAAATAGCTAACCTTTTTTTTGTCTTAACTTATAAGTTCTATACTGATCCTGTTAATGTATAGACTTATTTTAGTGTGTGGATGTGTATGTTACTTCTTCACACCTATTAAACGGCTGAAGTTAGGTTAGGATTTTAATGTATAAACGGGTGAGGTACTTTCGAAGCCATCTACATAATATCAAATTTCAGCTCTATCGATTCAGCTGTTTAAGCGTGAGGAGCTTTTATATTACACCAAAAAGCTTGGTTTTCAGTGTTTAATAAAAATAAATAAAGCTGGCCTTCTGTTACTTTTGATTTATGGTTCAAGTGCTGAGAGGACGCCTTTCACCGCTCGACACTCGATAAAGATCCACTTTTCTATCGATATCGACACGTTTTGAGATTATTCCATGCCTAATGCCTATTACTTAGGAGATATAACTAATCAGTTTAACGGCAAATAAACTACTGCGGTTCAGTTAAGTAATAAAGTCCGTAAGAAATATCTTAATACCTAGTAATCACAATACGAATATGATAAAGGCGTGTGCGTAAATTTCGTACATGTTTACACCTTAACAACTAGACTGAAAGAGCTGAAATTTGAGTATATTATGTAGAACGGATTAAGATGAAATTTGGCACACCGGTAGATATATCATAAATATAAAAGGTAGGGAAAACCACTAAGATAGGATTACTCAGGTGCGTAATAGTTGGTTGAAAATTATTTTACAGATTTTTATTTCAATACTGTTCATTGGATATAAAAGACTTTTGCATAACAGACAGTTGATATTCTTTTAAAATTATTGCTTTTAATTTCGGTCAAAGGTTTATTGTATCATATGTATTGTATACGAAATAAGCGGTGTATCATAAGTTATTTTTTTGTCTTTATGTATTTTAATTATCGACCATAGATTACTTACCCGGATTACTCAGGTGGAGCAGCAAGCGTAAGCTACAGTACTAAAATTTAAAAGGAAATTGTAACTCATCTATCAACGCTCAGCTCAAACAGCTAAACGGATAGTGATAGAAACTTTTTGGAAAAGGATTTGGCCACGCAGGTAAAGCTGCAAGCATACGCTAGTCTCGTCTTAAATACAAGCTTAAATATGCTCCCGGCTTTGTCCACGAGGAGAAATCCTTCGTTAGCAGAAGAGCTAAATAAAACTTTTTTCCAAATTTCAACTAGTCCATCAGTCACTCTTTCCATTTATATTTTTAGAGATTCAGAGAGAGAAGATACATCTACGTGTCCATTTTCCCAAGTTCACTTGCCTCGCACGTTCAATAAATTGGTAATTAAGCACTCTTTATAACAGATATAAATTATGATCCTGATTTTGATGACTTTGTTTAACGACCATTAGGTGTGCGACTTTGTAGAGTCGGCGTGTAACCGACTAGATATTGAGCTTTCATAAAATTCTATAATTAGGTATATTAACTATTAAAATGCAGTAACTTTCTTAGACTTTCTTATTATATTGTAATTTAATAGCGTCTGGATATGCCCAGACGGCGACGTCCTTGATCTTGACCCTTTAATGGAGAGAATGGCATGTTTAGTAATATTTCTTTTTTATTTTTTTCCAACAAATGCTCGCATGCCAGAAGAACATTGGGCCAAAATTACATCTGAGTGGGCTCCTAGTATCAAACGGCCACGCGGCAGGCCAAGGAAGAGATGGCGGGATGACCTTGACTCAACATGCGGAAGGATGGAAATTCATAGCCCTAGATCGTGAAAGATGGAGAGAGGGTAGGAAGGCCTTTGCCCTGCAGTGGGATCCAACAGGCTTATAATAATAAAATAATAATAATAAATGCTGGTTTATTAAGGTCAGTGTATGAAAGTAGTAGTGTAGTAATTCAGTGTATCTAGCGGGCGAACAAATACTGATACTGCGGCAAATAATTGAAAAGTCCAGAGAGTTCAACACTCCTGTCTTCATTTGCTTTGTAGATTTCCGCAAAGCTTTTGATACTGTTATATGGAAAGACCTCTGGAAAATAATGACGGAAATGGGAGTACCAGATCACCTAACATACCTCATACGACGGCTCTATGAGGATGGTACAGCTGCAGTACGAGTAGACGATATCTTGTCCAACAGGTTTAAAACTCAAGCAGGGGTTCGTCAGGGATGCATCCTGTCTCCGATGCTATTTAACATCTACACAGAGTACATCATGCGAATTGTCTTAGAGGGATGGAACAAGGGTGTATCGATTGGCGGGCACACTATCAATAATTTGCGGTATGCTGATGACACAACACTTCTCGCAAAAACCCAAGACGATATGGAGGAACTTTTGTCTCGGTTGGAAACAACCAGTCTTAAATTTGGTCTCGCCATTAACCGCGACAAGACTAAAGTGATGATAGTAGACCGAGCTGAACATAACAAACCCGAAATACTTACTGTGGGCAATTGCCAAGTGGTTCAAAGCTATATCTACCTCGGTTCTACTATCTCCAATACTGGTGGTTGTGAAGACGAGATCAGACGGCGGTGCGCCATCACTAGGTCGGCAGTGGAAAGACTAGGAAAGATTTGGAATGACAGAAGAATAACCAAGAATACCAAGGTTCGTCTTATGAGAGCTCTTGTCTTTCCAATCTTTCTTTATGGGTCTGAAACCTGGACACTTCGACTACAGGATCGTCGAAAAGCTGACGCTCTGGAGATGTGGTGCTGGAGACGCCTCCTAAAGATCCCATGGACGGCGTTTCGCACTAATAATTCAATTCTCAGAGAACTTCAAATCAAGGAGAGACTATCGTCGACTGTGCAAATACGAATTTTGAAGTTTTTTGGTCACATCTCTAGGAAAGAAGACTCTATGGAGAGACTTGTTGTGCAGGGTCCCATTGAAGGAAAGAGAGCTCGAGGTCGCTCTCCAACTCGCTGGACTGACCTCATCAAGAAGGCCACGGAGGCATCTATGACCCAGTGCTCTCGCAACGCCATTAACAGACAAAAATGGCGTCACATCGCTAAATCCATCGGGAAAATCCAAACAGAAGACCGAGCATCAGAGCAACCACGACCACTCTGACAAGAGTGTACGACTAAGAAGAAGAGAGCCCTAGCTTATTGAAACTGAGCTTAAAGTAGGTTTTTTTTTGTAATAACTTACGACTGTGAATAACAATTATACTACATGTAGGTAGATACAGTGTATTTTTAATTGTGTGTATTGAGAAACAATTTAAAAAGCATGACGCTATTGAAAATGTAAACAGAGTACTGAGTACCTACATAGTAATATTGAAAAGGTAATAGAGGAATAGGTCACGCTTTTTGTCTTAGTAGATTTTTTAAAATGATTTTCGTTGCAATTACAATTTGCTTAAGAATATAATAGAAAACACTTTACACCATAAATACAGTAAAATAAGCTTAAAAAGATATTAAAAAATAGCTCCTCACAACATAACTACAAATCTCCTACATTTTAACACTAACTTCATTGAAAGACTCGTGAGCAACCAATCCCAGGAGTCAAAGGCAGGATAAATGTACGGCAATTAACACTTCGCCGCAGCCTATTTAGTTCCCACAGGATTGATGGTTCCACCACCCACGGGTCCCTACAGGGATTTAAATTACCTGGTATTCATCCAGTGTCTTGTCAGCCGTACACTAAGTGTTCAGGACAGTAGGTCATAAAATAAGCATACCGCGCTGTTGTTGCAAAACTGAGACCGTATTACATATCAATGACCACATGGAGAAATCCTTCAAATCATCTTCATATACATTTTTCTATCAAGGCAGTTTAGACCCTCTTTTTTAACCCAGGAAAAAACGCGTTACGCATCGTCACTTCTAGGATGCAGGATGGATGTGGGCCGCTTCTATCAAATAATAAACTCACGGTGATATTTATCTACTCTTACATAACTGGGGATGTACCTGCGAAGCGCCATAATGTTGGGCCAGCGGGTACGCCAAAACAATCATCTACATCGTGAAATGATACATAGGCAAATTTTCAGTGCGTAATACTGGTGAGCACAGCTAGTTCATAATAAACTACAAACTAAATCACAAAATTTTCGTAAGAAGTTATTTAAAACAGCCCAATAGAATAAATTAACTTTACATTTTTAATACAGGGGCAAATTTTTTATTTTTTTTCATCTGATGAAGAAGAAGACGAGCAAGACCCTATCCTGATGTTAAGAGATAACGTTGCCCATAATCAGTACAGTGCTACCCAGAATTTCACAATGATGTGAAATTGTAGGAGCACTGCACCAACGCTTCTTACTCATACATAAGATGTAAAGACTCTTTAGCCCAGTAATTTCACTAGCTACAGTGCCCTCCTACCGGAGCACAGTAATGTTTGCACATCACTGCTCAGGCGGTAGAATAACTGACACTGTTGGGGTACCCACCTAGACCACCTCTTGCAAAGGAAGTCTACCCCCGGTAATAAATTTTCAATACGCGATATCTGCACTTCTTACCAAAGTTTGTGCTGTCAGCATCAATGAATGCTTCAAGGAAATGATAAATGTTGCCTTTTCAGTCTAGAACTTGAATGACAGGCGTAATTGCTGATGTGGTACTGCATATTCTATCTGGGAACCTCACACCATTTTAGCGGCTATGTCTTCTGTGAAAGAGTTAGTTTGCGTTGAGTCTTAATTGATGGTAGAAATAGGTTTTAGTTTAGATATGAGAACCGTTAAAAGCTTCTGATATGATGTAAATGAGTGCTAAGTCATATACTGTTGATGGAGTTATTTATAGTTGGTGCTTTAGTAGAACGTAATAATATAATATAATTTCAGTGTATTACTAAAATAACTATTAATCATTGATTTGCAGATACTTATCGATGACGGAGAGGATTTATGATAAAACTGAAGAATTCCTTGAAAACAGCACGCAATTATGAAAATGGGCACATTTATTCCTTCGTTAATGCACATAACCTGCAATGGGACGCTTTTTGATGGTGCAATACATTTTAGACAACATGGCCATGTATTATGTATACGGAATAATCTGTAAAAAATCTCAGAGAATAAAACAAGTTGACGGATGCAACCCGCCATAGGTTGCATTAAAAGATTCTGACAATATTATACCCTACTTATATCTCTTAAACAATCACGACATATTTTGTTTTCAAAAAGTAATCTTCAGAAATGTAAATCGCTATATAATTAAATCAGTAGAGATAGAAGACAGAGTAGAGACTCGAACCTAATCTCTATAATCAGAATATTAATTCCCAATTTGTATTATTGAATGGTATAAACAACAAACCCACGTTATCTGTGGACACAGAGTAAACAAATCAATGAATATGCAGATGATCTGGTATCACCGATGAGGTGGGCTGATCGACATGTTTGTGTTTTATCTCCAGACATCTTTACCTACAAACATGTCTCTAGAATAGGCAAACCATCAATGATGTGATTTCAGATATCACATTAGGAAAATATGTCTTATACTTATGATTATAAGCTTAAAAATATATTTGGAAGTAGTTAGTTTTCAGAGATCATAGAAAGGTCAGAAGCCTGAAATTTAAGCACATCCCAATTATTATTCAGTTAATTTTAGGTTTGTTGGTTGGTTTGTTTTGCTTTTCTTCGCGTATAGACTCAGATATCACATTAGGAAAATACGTCTTATACTACGACCGACGACCTCTAAAGTCCAATAAACAGAATGACAATTTTTTTTGTCAATCATACAGTCAATCAACATTATGGTCCTTTAGTTTTCCACTTCCAAGGACTTCAGTTGTTTGTCAGAAAAATAAAGTAAGAGTTAGCCGTCTAGCCACCTTTGTCGATATGTACATTGTACACAGTTACTCGACACCCCCACTAAGTAGAGTGGGTTGTTATTTGCGATGGATTGGGGAAACATAATCCTTAACAAACACTTCACTCAATACTGTCAATAGATCTTGTATATTATATCTTCTATATAGTGGAAACGGCGCCTTTGAAATGTCTCTCCCACGAATGTTTTAAAAATGATCCTAGTTACAGTTTCGTGATAAGTATATTTACGGTCCAAATCCGTACCGACTGTTTCCACACAAATACTAAAAATTTTCTATCGCTTAGGTTAAAATAAAAAGGAAAGATACGGTACTGGCGTCTTGCAAATGAACCGCTCTAATTAGGTTCATGCACATAATGTTACTTCAGCGCAAGTCGGCGCGGCAACCGACTCTTTCGACCCAGCAGGCTCAGTTTGGCTATCGGCTATAGTAACGACAGCGCGTACCAAATTTCAGTATAATATCAATTTAGCCGTTTATTTATAGAGGTAACAAATACAAATCCATTTTCGTATTTATAATTCTAAAATAAGCACTTTCCAAATGGCCGGGCCGGCAGAATAATTATGTAGGTATCATATTATTATGTAAAATGGCCTTTTTAAGCCTAGTTGAATAAATAATTTTCATTATGAAATCTCAAAAGTTTCTATAAATACATGAATTTTATAAAAGAAATTCAAATTCAACACCCATCAATTATGATCATTCAATGGCGCCTCATCATGAAAGCTCCAAGACGAAACATTATGCAAATAATTCTATACAAGTATTTATAGGAATGTTACGTTTGACTGTTAATGCGTTTTTTAATAATGCATGATATTGTGTGAAAATGTATGAGAAAATTTTCTCTTTGAGTCAGTGACCGTTCCACATATTACAGGCCAAGGGCAGGAGTGACTCACTGACTCTAGCGATCATAATATTAGCGGAGCTTAAGATCGGATTTCTGATTGTAAAAGTTTTTTATGAAGTTCGTAAATTAATTATAGTGGACAAGTGTAGAAAAATATAGGTATATTCTATGTATATAAATCACTTTTCATGAAAATAAAAGTTTAAAACGTTAACAATATATATGTTTTGCTGATATTATAAACGCGAAAGTATCTAATCGATGTTTGATATGTTATGCATAAACCGATTGAGCTGAAATTTGTTTTGTAGGTACAGGTTGTGCAGATTTTTTTAATGATCTGAAGACCGTTTAACTTTAAAGTACCTAGCAATTACTTATATTTAATTAGCTACTGCAAATAATATGTGCTAAATATTTTTAATTCTACTACTTCACTTACTTTTATTTCAGTCAACTCAATTGATAAAAATAAGATACATAACTCTTTATTGTCACCGTAGAGAAAGGAAAACCTAAAAATAATCACGTATGTTGTATCAATTGGTCATTTTGCTCAGAGCGATGTCGTCCAGGGTACAGGGAGATGAAATATTCAACACTGAATTGAGGATGAGATAAAAAAAATGGGGTTTATACTCCAACAGAACAGGTTACCCTACTTACACTGTCAGAGTCAAATCACAATGACAAAAAAGAGAGATAAATCTTAGCTTTCCTTAACCGATCAGCGTAACTCCTATTCATTACAAAATTCCTTCCCAATACTTATTTTAGTCCATTCTCAAATCTTTCCAACATGTGTCTACATGAACCTATAAAATATTTAATGTCCACTTAACACTTCAAAACTACTTCAAATTCATAGAAATGGAACCGAGTTACGCAAACAGCGATTTTGTCTAACGATTCGCAGAATTGATTAGAATTCGATATCGTAGCTTCTCTTTGTTTTATTAATTGTTACTGTCTCGATGAAATTGGATCTGGTTGGTGCGTTACGTGGTATTACATCAGTTTTAGGAATTGAAAAATGTTTTAACTCGTTATAGGAAGATATACTCACGGAAGTAAGAAGCGGTGCTTCCGGGTTCGACCGAGACTAGTTACTACCCATCACTGGGCAAAAACTTATCGATTTATGGCCGTGCTCCGGTACGATTTTCAGGGAAACTGGTACGATGTTAAGGGAAACCAGCAAGTTATTTATATCTTCAGCAGTATCGTCGCTTTACATCAAGCGAATTTGAAATTTCGTAGAATGATTTTGTCATTTAAAATAGCAGACTCGAAATACTTAATAATGATTGATGATTAGTTTTGTTAATTTATTTTTAATTACAATTCTTTGCCGACTGCTTCTACACTTTCCATCAGGTGGGTTGAGGTCGAACACAGGCCTGTTTATTTTTAAATTATTAAATATTGTTAAATAAAAAAAATAGCCAGGTTAAAAGAGTCTTCAAATCTGGGTAAGTACCTAAATTTTATTATAGTAAATCCTTACTTTTGCCTTAATTTATCGATTCATCTAAAGCTACTGATCCGTAATATCGGATAATATCGCTCACGTAACCGATATCATACTAATCGTTAAAATTTATAATAGAAAGTTTCGAAATAATAACATTGTTTAGTCGATTTCGCCGTCGGACACACAGATTTATTAAAAGCATTAGATCAGACAACATAACATAGTATAAGTATCAGAAATACTGGCCACTACGATAGACAGTGAATAAATGAAATAAATAATTGACGGACGAGTGGTTAAAGAGCCACTATGTGTACATTTACGTGTGCAGAATCAGCTTTTCAAATTATAATAATACAAAACGACAAAAGCATTTTTAACAATATTATGAGAATTTGACATTGAAATACGCGAATACAATTGCACAAATTTGAGCGGATAATACAACGCTAGCAAAATGTTAGGTTGACCATTGACCACACACTGTGTCGCGTCTAGCATGATGTCATCGGTCACACGCGAGTCACGCACACCCAATGTGGGCTCAACATTTGAACTCTGAACTTACTCTTCTGGTGTATTTCAAAGGTCCATTGCCGTTCCTTAGCATTACTTATTCCGTGGCTGGAACGTTTCTATTGCCGCCATAACATTTCCATAAAAACACCGGCCGGCTCCCACACGCGTGACTTAATTCCAAATATTCTTGACCAAACCACGTAATGGATTACCATTCGTTCCATGCTGTCACATTCGGAACCTATAATTTAATCAATGTTTGGAAAAGAAATAACAAAACGACTCGCTCGTTACAATATTTCAGATAATATCATGGTAGCCTATTAGGGTACGGTTCTATTTAGGACTTTATCATCCAGATTTGCATGAGATTAGGTTGAAACCCTTTAGGGTTGCGCGCATCTTGAATTGTATTACACTGCTTTGATTTTAGTTATTAAAATTAGGGAAACAAGGTTGAAATTTGAATGAACATGAAGGCGGTGCATAAGACGTTTATGATGATAAGGTGTCTGGCGCCAAGGCGCATGCATGGGAGTAAGAAGCGCTGTGAACGCTAGAAATGGCACATTATCATAATGCTACACAAGGAATGCTAGTGATGTCCTCATAAGGCATGCTGCTTAAATATTCAAATACCAATATTTCTATTTTAAGAGGGAATTCTTTCGTAATAGAGCCGTGGCTTGGTTGCATGCTGCATCGCCTACACGGGAGATTGCACGTGATTACTTATATGTAGATGGTTACAGAAGTATTATTAAACTTTGTACATTACAGCTAAGCGTATTATTAGTTTCCTAATTAGGAGTTTAGTCTTTTAATTATTATTGAATAAAATTATATATAAATTTTGGAAGCTTCAGAGGGTTTTTCGTGGATAAGTTTGCCTTATTTCTTATTTTTTTATTATTATAGGCAACGCTTGGACTTGCTTAAATATAAGTAAAATTTTGCAACTAGTTAGGTTACTGATAGACTGAACGTTCAAAGTTGAACGTCAGCATTTCGACTCTTAACTCATACCAGGAACTCTCACCAGGTGGTCATGGAGTCCCAGCATAGGTAACTATGTTTTTAATGAAAAAATACTGGCTGTTACTCTTGTAATGACTTATAGTCAAGATTGTTCTCTGCAAACCTACAGGCGAGCTCTAGTGTGGGAACTACTTGAAATCTTGTAAACTAATTTAGTTATCTATTGGCAAATAAATGTATTTGAATTTTGAATAACAACCTCCTTCTCCTGCATGAGAGATTCTTCTACTCGCAAAATAATTAACACTTTTTTTAATGTTCCTAGTAAATGTAAAGTTTACATGTATTTTGTAGTGGCGTCTAGTATGTTTGTAGCAGTAGTAAACATAAATTACTGTTGTAAATAGGCCGCAATACCGTAACTAACACAAGGTGAGCTGAGCACTACTTGCGATATGTGGCAATCTTGAACTAATGAGTTCTTACAGTTGTCTTATAAGTGAATTAATGTACGTGGAAAAAAGAAAAGAAAGTTAATATAAAGGGTTCAAACACTTTAAAAATAGAGATGTTGTATAACTAGAGAATGGTACGAAACCCCCCGTCCAGGTGCGACTCGCACTTGGCCATTTTTATTACCCTATATTGCATAGATTTAAAGAAGACAATAATATTTCAAAACCAATTCTTGTTTTCATTTCACTTTGATACAATTTTTTTGATAATTATCGCTTGTGACAACGTGTCAGGAATGACACGTTTTTTCTGATACATTTTCTAGCGTATATTTCAGATACCCTATCATTTTGTATGACATTTTATGCACTAGAAAATAAAATTTGATGACGTCACACCCGCAGGCCCGCAGGTCACTACGCGACGGGGGTTCGGGTGCACTAGACTTTAACATTTTTTTTAGCCCGTGATCACTATTACAATTCTTTAAAAAATAAAGTTAAGTATTTTAAAGGTCATGTAGCTCTATTTAAAAATACTTTTTCATCCCCCCACCTCGGAAAGTGTATTTTTGCGCTTCGATAACTGACTGGAAAAGTCCATTTTATCCCCTAGAGGGTAAAGTAAATTTGAATTTAGAAGATCGTGTGCACCGAGTTTGTGAGTCAAAAACATCATTAAACCTATTTACTTCTACCTCTATGGTACCGAATTAAGCGTACACAACTTTTTTTAAATTGTTAAAAACTCTGACGTGGACCCTCCTTGGTATACTTTTTTTTTTAATTTGCTTTGCGCGCTTTTAGTTTTTTTGTTATCTGTGCGCGCGCTTTTTTCTTTTCACGTCAAATTGTGAAAACTATAGAATACGAGTATACCTACCTATAATATTATTCCTTCTTCATTGGTTAAAACAAGAAACTAAAAACAAGTAAAATAGAGACTCATCTGGTCATCAACCAAAGAAATCTAAGGTTTTCACAGCATCTGAAATTGTAAAGTTTCTTAACGAAGCACCTGATTCCGTATATTTAGCGGCAAAAGTAAGTCAATTATTGATGTTCATAGGCATAATTTATTATGCATGTTCATCAATTGTATTAATGTATCTACTATAATACCTTTACGTTACAGGTTGTTCTTATTATTGGTATGAACGAAGCATGTCAAACTAGGGAAGTAACAAAACTTAATGTCAAAAACATCGAGAAACATTCAGAATTCAGATGATTTATTGTTAATTCATTTACCTAATACAAAGACAAAAAGAGACCGCAACTTCGTCATTCGGAAAGGAATACGTAAAAATTGTTGAGTAATATCACTCCTAATAAAAGTATCTTGTGATCGTAAATGTTTTTTTTTATTTAGTAATTTCCTCGCTGAGGGGGAATGAAAAGTTACGTGTTACACTCGAGTGCAAAGATTTTCGACCTTGTGCTCTTTTGATTCCCTCGCTAACGCTCAGGATTCTAATTGTTAAATCACTCGCTGCGCTCGTGATTTAAATTAAGAATCCTTCGCTCGCTCGGTCATACAAACCGAGCACGCGGTAAAAAAGCAACTTTGCACTCTTGTATAACAAATAACTATTCTTAAGCTCATTACGTTTATAGTGGGATGATAACACGGCCGATCAATAGAAAAATCATATTAATAAACAAAGATAACGTGGGCTGATCAAAGGAAATAACAGATATTTATGATTAGAAATTAATGTTTTCTCATATTTTATAACGGATTCAATGTTACACATGTTTGCTTTGGTGTTATGAGATATTTTATAAGCAACACGCAAATTGCGACACCGGAAATTTTATTCGTCGTGTCGTTGGGTTGGAATAATAATTTAGAAGAAATAAAAGTACAGCAGAGATAATATTATTGTTTTTGAACGAGTTCTAGCCATGTTAATGTGTAATATTTAATTTATTACGTGTAAGTGCGTGTTTTTAAGAGACATAATATTTTAATGTGTTAATGGCTAATGCTTATAACACATTGTTCCCTATTGAAACTTCTTCAGCTTTAATGGACGACCGCAGAAAACAATCGATTTTGAGGTAGAAGAAAAGAAGCAGAATGTTTTTTTTGTGCTCTAGGGCGCCCCTGATTCGCCAGATATGAGAAGACTTGCCTTACTTCACCCCAAAAGGGGATAAGCCAGCTAATAAGAGTAAACAACTACTTGATAAAAAAGTAAACGATTAAAACCGAGTATTCTAAAGATACACGCTAGTGAATACACCGTTTAAATATGACAAGAAAATAAAGCGCCGATGATCGCAGGAATCTTAGAACATTAAAAATCCATTACAACGTAAAAACAAGCAGCTCACTTGCAAAGATTTTCAAAGAAAAAATATAAATTGACGTTGTAATAGCTTCCATGAAAGTGCGTAAGTGGTTTGTAAACTAAAAATAACTTTATACGATGTACTTACCTACAAAGAATGTTTGAAAATAGTCAGTTTCAACACTAAACTACATAATATTTGATGATTATTATTACATACGACAAAAGTGTGCATAAAGATGCCTTTTTAAGAAGTTTTAAAGAGTTAGTCCTAAAATGTCTCGACACATACAATAATAAATAGATGCTGACACATTTATAATTTTTTTTTTAAATGGTACTGCCTATTTATAAAATAACTTGCAAAAATTCTCCGTAGAGTTTATTTGAATAAATGCTTTTTGATTAATTTGCTCCTACTATTAGGTATCAGCATAACTTAGTATTACTAGTTTTGCTTTATAAAATTTAAAAAGCTCTCATCGAGCTTAATAAAACATGTACCTACTTAAATTTAGATTAATGAAAGGTTCAAACTACAATTTGATTATTCAGAACCTACTACACGTGCGTGTAAGTATGCATCATAATCAATAATTTCAAAGTTAATAAATGTTAAAACGGCAAGGTTATTTTCGTTTAGATTAGTTAATATCTAAATTTCAGTATAGTATGAGTCACTGCTATGGTGCAGTATTTAGGTACACATAGACATTAGTAATAAAGTCAGATACCGCTCTTCATAAAACAAAAGTCTAAAATACAAAGAAAACGTTTTGCCGATCATTAGTGACAAAGCTCTATTTGTTTTTTTTTTATGTTGATAAGTCCGCGATTAACCACAGTCTCTCATGATGAAGAGTGATCACGTGGTCTTAAGCCACACACAGACCTAGAAGGAACTTATATTTTTTGTCGCTTAGTGACTCCACTATTAGTAATCCTAGACTTTTAAGTCAAGGCAAGGAGCTCCATTCCTTACTGTACGAATGAATAAAGTGGAACCAATTCGCTTCGTCCGAAAGACTGGAATACCAAATTAACCATGTAGTTGATTTTACATTTAGAATTAAATTGTATGTTGTAATTTAAAGAGTTCATGAAAACTTTTTTTTATTAGGTCCACCAAACCGAACAATAAACTGAACTATGAACATGTTTAATTTACAATAGTCTAAGCTTAGGATTATATGTACAGCTTACATTGATAATAATGAACCCTATCGAAAATAGTATTAGGATAACTTGACTTCACTTTTAATTTTAGTAGTTGTCTGCCTTCATTGCTGTAGTATGTAGTATTTCGGTATACAATCTGGAGCAGCGCTCGAGTCGGCCGTCACATAAATAAGATCGAATATAGGCGATTGCGATGCAATATGGCAGGTTTGTAATGAAGTGTCATTGTTTCTGCTCCTTTATGTTGCACTGCACGCTCGAGGATGTATCGTGCTTTTAGCTGATCAAAAATCAAAGTATTTAACTTTGATTTTTGATCAGCTAAAAGCACGATACATCCTCGAGCGTGCAGAGCAAATATAGGCACTCAGAATAACATAATATATCGAATTACTGGCAGAACTGATATCAAGGCTATATTCGTATTTCTAATAATATTATAAATCTGAGCGCTTGGTCGAGGCGACATAATGTGACCAAAATGCTGGGGTATATTGGGCCCAATAATTGCCATTCAACGTGACAATGCTGCCAGCATTCTGGGCACTCTGCCATCAGACAGTGGTTTGGAGCACTTGGATTTTCTGTAGATCGGCTTGCGGCCGATCTGTGGTTAATAAAAGTGTTCTTTACTGTAATATTGTTAGTTTGTTTTTGTCAATAAATGCATTTGCCACCCTTAAAACAATTATAAGGATGAAAGTGGGTATTATTGCTGCTACAAGCTATAACTCAAAGTGATAAGGCCGTCCATTGTGGAACTTAATAATATATGTAGTTGAATTTAGTTTTAAGTCTATTCTATTTACTTATAGTCTGAATTTTATTTTGTGATTGTTGCCCTTACCCTGAAATAACACATAAGGGCTACGTTTCTTCTCGTTTTGGGTGAAATCGCCGGGCGCAACCATAGGTACTCGTAGGTATAGTACCTACTAAATAGCTAGAAGAAAAATTTTGGACGGAGCTATTTGGAAGACTAATCCTAAAACGTGGGATAAATCCCTTCTTAGCCTCACTGAACATCGGATTCACGTCACGATTTTGACTATAATACTGACGGCTCTCGCGCAGATAACCCCGTGCTCAAGTTCTTTAATCGACACGTGTACCACTACGTCCTAAAGTAAACCTGCTTCATTGAAAAAATAATAGCGATATCTTCCAGACAATTAAACAGAAAGGAAAATAAATTACGAACGTATATACATACTATATTGTTATAGTAAAAGAAAGTGAGCCTTGACACGAAGTTGTATATTTATTATTGTTTCTCATATCAAAAGCCATGAGATTTTTTTATTAAAACTTTGCCTTTGACTTTACCTGATCTTAAGCGATGATGCGGATGAAGAAAGATGGTAGTAGACCATTGCTAGAAGGTCGAATAAAACCCCGTCTTTGGCTTCACTGTACATCGTACCGGAATACAGTCTTACCGGGGGCAAGGTAGACTTCCTTTGGTCGTCTAGGTAGGTACCCCAACAGTGCCAGTTATTCTACCGCCTGAGCAGTGATGTGCAAGCATTACTGTGCTTCGGCAGGAGGGCATTGTATCTAGTGAAATTACTGGTCTAAAGAGTCTTAACATTTTATGACTCTTGAGTAAGAAGCGTTGGTATAGTGCACCTAGAATTTCACATCATTGTGAAATCCTAGGTAACATTGTACTGATTATGGGGAGCGTTATCTCTTAATACCAGGAGTGCGGCTTGATCGTCTTTTTAATTCTTCCCCTTTAAAAAAAGTCTTAATGACTACTTGGCGATGGTGAGAGCCACGACCGAAGTCTAACAACAGATAGACTAATTCAAAATCGACAAATGACTGGTCAAGTTCGTTACAAAAACGTCACACTGTAATTTGCGCGGTGATTTAGGAGTTGCAATGGTAGGAAGCAATTAATTGTATAGTTTATTTATCATGTGGTGTCACAGCAGGTGACTGTGGCGTTCCGGGAATCGCCTCCGCGTGGGTATAGAGACTTTGTGATGAGCGGAGCGGGAAATAGTCGACAAGCGGATATATTTCAAGAGGAATAAAAAAAATAAAATTTCAGGACATTTCACACAGCGCCACCTAACCCCAAGCTAAGCAACTTAATGCTTGTGTAATAATAATGCATTAACGATTATCACAGTATTATACAATACAATACAATAATACTTTATTGCAAACCTGGTTACAAGAAATTGTTTCAAAGCTAAAGGTATACAAACGGCAATTATATTATGTGTGTATCTTATTTGAATCCAGCAGTCTATTCTGCTAAACAATTATTTCAGATAATGGGAGTTCAAACGCTCACAGCTAATTAGAATATCTAGCTTGTGTGGCAATCCTAAGTTATTACAATAAATAGCGTCTAGTAAGAGTTGTATTACTTAAAGAAGAAAATTATTAACGTTGATAAATCTTAAGAATATAGTTTTTGATGGAAACTTTGTAATCCTCTTCTAGTTTCATCATCAGCTCTTCTCTATGACATCATTTTATTGCGACATCCAAATGTCACAGTAAATCAATCCCAAATTCAGATCAATCAAAAATCAGAAAATTAACCACATATTATAAAATTTTATACCAGACAGGTGAAACTAAATGTAGTTAAAAAAATGATGAATAGTTTTACCACTCAGTCCACAGTCTAAACATAACAGTAGTCAAATATAAACAAAACAGTTTGGTCGGATCCAGTTACAGGTTACGAGTAGCTACCGTTTCTAGTTATTCACATGATATCGCCCACTGGAAGAATCTTAACTGTGGCATACGATTTTATTTTCTAGGAAGCTAGTTGTGTTTTGGCAAAGAACAGCTAGGCTCTAAGCCCTAGAGGCATAATAAATTTTCGTTCTGTTCGAAATGTATACTAACATTTCTCACCATAAATTATATTTATAACAAGCTCTTTTTGGCTAGGACATGTAAGATATAAGGCTTCGTTTTGGAAAGTGTAGTAACAGGGAAAGTTATTAAATTAAAAAGATATTGTATGGAATGGAGGAATTTTAAACGAATAATAAGTATATAGGTAGGAACTCGTAATTGTGATTTATTAGTAAAAAAATGTGAATTATTTAAGTCTTTATTAATTTTTAAACGACTAAAAAATAAGGAGGAAAAGTTGACACAACCTAATTGATCGGAAAAAAATAGGTAGGTACATAATATTATGTTCACCGATTATTCTAAAGCTATACATCTATCAGATATTGGACACAGCTAGGTTCTGTAAGGGCATTACAACTTTCCTTAGTTTTCTGCAGTAGAATTTATACTAGGAAGGTAATTGATTAACAGTAACCACAGTACTGACCTGTCGAGGCCAAGTAAAGTAAAATTCTCCGAGTAAAGTATACAACACAGACCTTGCTGTTTGCGGTAAACCACAAAAAAGTTTGGGAGGGCTTACTTCCGTAATTTAAGTACTAAAGATTAAAATCTATACTCAACTCTTCAACACAAAACGTACAAAATTATATCACAGTAAAAAATGAGCTGGTGTTGGAAGATACTAAGACAACCAAATTACACACATGCGCAACTATTGTGCTTTTTAAACTATAGTAAATCTGATGAAATGTCCTAAAGCCCATTCCATCAGATTTACACGCAGCTTACGTTCATCTGATTGTATACAATAAATATAAAAATATTTACTTATGTTAGTGTACGTTAGTGATGAAATAGGTATCTTGAATAACGGCATCAGTGCATCTTCATTCCACAAATGCGGAATCTCCTCACGAGGTGGTCTATTACTATAGGTAATACAAGTTTCTACATTTGCTAGTTGTTCATGTCTTTGCTAACATAGTATTACAATGTGTATGGCCTTTATTTATAATTACTCTACACACTCGCATAATAAATACTGATCCTGCAGAAAATTCGGGATAATAGTCTATGTATTTTCACTGGTTTACAGCTATGTACATACCGATTTGCATCGCGATGGATTCAGTGGTTTTGTGTGAAAGATTTAATCTTCATACACGTATAATCTTAAATGATCATTAATTTTCAGAAAATTATACGTACAGCTACAATAAATATGAATTTACTCGTACATTAGAACCACATTTCATGTCGCGCCGTTTCGTCTGAACCATATTACCCGCATTAAGAACTGACCTCGTAACGGAGTTCTAGGAAGAAATATCATTATTCGCCAATAAATCATATAAATAAGGCGCCAGAACAACGGGGCCGGGTCATAGGTGCCTTATTATGGATACGTGGAGCTACGCAAGATTGCAAGATATACATCATAGAGTCTAGAGTATCGTACCTATAGAGAAACAAAGCCGAGGAAGCAACAATAATAATCTAAATATATAAAAGGAAAAAGTGACCGACTGATCTTCATCTTCATTCAGTTAAAATTTGGAATACAGATAGGTTTTATGACGTAGCCCTCCGCTAAGAAAGGATTTTGCCATCCGGGCATAAGCTAGTCTCTTATATAATAACAAAATAGAAAAGGAAAGCGAATCCGAATCTATTGTTACCATGGCCGTTTTTGGTCTCAGATTAAAAGAAAATGGGAAGATGCGCCATAGTGCTACCGTTGCTATGCCAAAACTTGGGCCTGTTGAATCTGTAAGTGTCGGTTGCCGCAACGACTTTCGCCGCAGTAAAATTGTGCCAGGTCACAATTTTCCGCTCTTCAATAAGACCCATGGGCCTAATTGAAGCGGACCATATCAGAAACGTCAGTAGTAGATACCGCACCGACGCGACGGTTAGGTAAAAATTCATTGGCACCGGGCACATCTTCCTATTTTTTAAAATTAATGTTTTTGGTTGACAGGTTTGTCTGAATTGCATGCAAAGTTCTAACAAACGCTTCTGAATTTTGATTTTCACTGATAGATAGGTCAAGCTTTTTTCGAATATCTGTTCATCTACGTAAATGCTAGATCTATGATGTAGATAGCTCTTACATTGACACAGTGCCTATAAAGCAGGCCGTCTTTGATCTGCCTATAGTCGGCTACAAAGTTGGAAGTCGAGTGAAGGTCCTGTCACTATGACGGACGAATAACGAAGGCAGATCTGAACCGGATGCTTTTGGAATAGCTTCTCAGAAGCATACACTGTATGCAGGCTCTAGTAGACTAACTATCCAATAGTTGCATAAACTTTCTTCTATTACATAGATAAAAAATAATTATGGACAAAACCGTGTCGCCAAGCGGCTATTATGATTTGTGACTGTGTTCCGCCATGTTAAGTGAAGCAGAAGGCGCCTTATAAGTTTAGAATAGAATCGAATATGATTCTTTATTGCATACCAAAATTATTATTATTATTATCAGCCGTAGTTGTCCCACTGCTGGGCAAAGGCATCCCTTCCGTCGCGCCATTCTCTTCTGTCCAGAGCTATGTCGTGCCAGGTGGTGTGGTGTACAAAATATGGCATACCAAAATACAAGAAATAATTATGAACATAATATAACGACCTTAAAACTAGAGGTAAACAATCGGCGGTCTTATCGCATAAAGCAATCTCTTACATACAACCTGGTTGGAAGGGAATTTGAGGAAAAGTATAGCGGTGGCGTGCAACTATAGTTTTTGACTGTCCTATCTGCTAGCATCTACAACCACATCGATATGGTGGTCAAGCACTAACCTATTATAAAACAAAAACTATAAAAAATTGTGAAATTTCTTTAAAAGTTATTGTTAATTTAAAAGACATAAGGAAAATTACAGTGCTTCACTTTTAACATCCTTTAACATCACATGGAGTCAAAAATTTGACTCCAATTTAAAGAAATACGAAACCAATCGATGTTATGATTAACCATGTTAATAAAACTCATGTCTTGTCTTTGTCTGATATGCTTACAAACAAAAGCCAGGTCTTTAACCTGTTGTTTCGTATCATCAATCAATGTACGTCGCTAATGTATTGGCAGGTTGTTGACCCGATATCAATTTGGTAAGGATCATTCATTCGTTCAACAACACAGCCTTAGTTCTTCTGGACGTAGCGTATTCTGAAAACGAAAATCATTTTAAAATTGATAGGTACAAAACTATAGACTTCTTTATTGAAATACCACATTACAAAAAAATTAAGGGAATCGTCTCTGAGTGTAATTTTCTTGCTCGAACGATATCACGAAATTTCAAATTATAAATTCGTTGAATAGACGTTTAGAAGATTTTTATTAACTAATTTGACTCTACTAATTATTATTGACTACTTATTATAAAATTGACTCTACTAAGTTGAAGCTTCAAGTTACTACTACAAATTGAAGAAGCTTTTCTGATTGGTTAGGTAGGTACGTTCTTTTAAGAAATTAATAAATTCCTTTGGTTAGTGAACAAAAATCATTTACCACTCTTTCCTTTACCACTCTTTAAGTTGGGATATTATTACGATGACTCGACATCCCGGGTGATGTGAATTAATGTTGCCGTATGATTAAAAAGTGAAGAGTTTTTGGAATCAGGAAGCATGGGTTTCGTCGTATTATCTGAAACCGGTAACATCTGTAAACAAGCTTACTCATGTAATTTGTTACTTTATTTATTCGGCAGGAATTTGTTGTGATGTGTTACTGAGAGAATGCGTTCAGAAAGCTACTTAAAGTTTACGTTTCGAGTATTGATTTTATATTTCCAAACAAATTTGTATGTTCTTTTTAGATGTGAAAAGGAATCCTGCTACCACACTTATTATCACAAATGCTAAAGTAGGTACTGGTACAATATTATGTTTGTTTTGAGTTTAGGTACCCATATTTCCTATACCGATTGACTTTTGAATTTTGGTATTTGGTACTCTAGCATAACACTTAATTAAACACGCAAGATTTTAGCGGGTAAAACTGCTGGACAAGGCCAATCTTACTAATATTATAAACGTGAAAGTTTGTAAGAATGGATGTCTGGATGTGTGTTAGTTTTTTTTTTATAGAGAATAGGGCTGCGTTTGACCACAGTCTCACCTGTTGGTAAGTGATGACGCGGTCGAAGATGTTACACACAGACCTAGTAAATACCTATTAACCCTCGATTTGAAGACTCCTAAGTTGTAATTAACAGGAAACACTGATGCTGGCAGAGAGTTCCAAGCCTTCGCCTTCGTGTGTTAGTAACTCTTTCACGCCTAAACGGGTGGACCGATTGAGCTAAAATTGGTATACAGATAGCTTAGATCCTAGAATACCACATAGGCTATAGAAAAGCGGGTAAAACCGCTGGGCGCAGCTAGTATTATAATAATTAACGAATTTTATAAGCGTAATTTTACTATTTCGATGGTGTTAAAACAATATCTTGAGTAAGAAGCGTTGGTGCAGTGCTCCTAGATTTTCACATAATTGTGAAATCCTAGGTAACACTGTACTGATTATGGGCAGCCGTTATCTCTTAACATCAGGAGAGCGTTTTGCTCGTCTTCTACTTCATCACATAAAAAAAAAAAAAAAAAAAAAAAAAAAAAAAAAATATCATTTAAAATTTACGTAGATTTTTTTAAATGAATAATTTCTTCTACTCTTAAAAAATAATATATATTTACCCATGTTTAAATTTGTGGATTCATCTACATGTCATCGAAATTTTTCTTTGACCTGCAGTATACTAGTACTGAACTCTAACATACTTTGGCATCCGTGCATTTATATTATATGAGAGACACGAGCCAAACTTAAAAAAAAAACAAAGCTGAATGAGAGGAAACAGCCTTTCACAAGTATTTGAAAACCCCATTAACAACTCACGTTGATGACTAACTAAAAGAGATTAGACGCAAAAAATTAGGCCAATGTTCGTTTAAAATATAGCCAAGGTGAATTAGCTTCACACTTCGCAGGTTACATTCTCATATTTTATGCGAAACACTACAGTTTATATTGTCTTGGCAGAAAGCCATAGGTGTTGTTTGTTTTTGCAAAATGAGAAAAGAATAAGAAATTTGAGATTGCTTATTACATTAAACTATAGAATTCTAACCGGTCACTGCAAACTAAACAAACACATGATGGGCTTATCCAAGAGGCAGAGTGCAGATTTTGCCAAGAGGAGGAGGAAACCGCAATGAATATTCTTTGTAGCTCCGGACCACTCATGTTCAAAAGAAGTATCCATCTAGGACGACAAATGATGCTCCCCGATGAGATACAACAAATCACCCCCTTGAAGATCTGGAAGTTCTTAGAAGCTACGGGTTTAGGGAGTGAACTATAGGTCAAGAGGGCGTCACAATAGATCAGCAATGGTCGAAGCGACAAAAACCCCTTGAACTAATTCTAATAATAATAATATGGATGGACTCACAGACAGACTCCAATAAGTGTCACCCATTACATTTATATTAAAAGCTCAAAAGGGCCTCTGCGCGTTGGACTTTTTGTCTCCGTGTACGCCTATAAAAAAGCCCGAGCTTAGCCCGTGTTAAAGAGCGACATAATAATAAATTAAACTAGAGGACCCGCGCGCACTTAGTCACGCTTAATAGAAAATTATCAGTGTTTCTCAAGTATAGTATGCATGTTTTATACATATAAACCTTCCTCTTGAATCACTCTATTTATTAATGAAAACCGCATCAAAACCCGATGTGTAGTTTTAAAATTAGCATACTAAGGAACAGATAGACGCGGGAAGCAACTTTATTTTATATCATAAATAAATTCTCGCGTCTTTATGCACTTTTCGCGTTTTTATTGGGTTTTTTCAAACCCTTATTTTTTTAGCATGCTCGCCTTAAGGATGAAATAAATGCAATATAGGTACTTAATATTACCATTATTGTGCTAACAGTGCCCGGCATTTATCCACAGAGGTATTAATATAGGTAAGACGTGAATAATATGATTCACATCTTACCTACATATATTAATACCTCTTCCATACCTAATCTAGTTAGCTCCTTACTTAAGATAATATATAATAAGACCAGCGGTTTTACCCGCTGTACTATGTGTTATTCCTGAGTCTAAGCTATACATACTCGTATCTATGCCAAATTTCAGCTCAATCGGTCCACCCGTTTAGGCGTGAAAGAGTAACGTACATATGTACATCAGGCATCCATACATTCTTACAAACTTTCACGTTTATAACATTAGTAAGATTATCTACACAATTATTTTCGCCTGGAACGTAAAGCGTTCTTCGAAAAATAATAACGAATCCCATATTTGTGCTTACAAGATAAACCAACAAAGTTAACAAGGCTCTGCCAAAACGGTATTTTTCATCTCGTTAAAGGTGTCCTATTAAGAAAACTTATGTAATATCTCACTTATCTACAAAGATCTACGGTAAAATATTGGAGCTGAGAGATTTATGACAATGGATTCTTGCTTTTGGTGTGAACATTGTGATAAAAAAAATAATAATAATTGAGGTTTATACTCCAACAGAACAGGTTACCCTACTTACACTGTCAGAGTCTAAGTCACAATGTATAGGTTGTTTGACCAACCAATATGTTGCAGTTTCAAGTCGCTGAGATTACTACAGGACCTGCAACATGACCTGACAACTGCCTCCTACATATCTTATAGGAAACAGCCGGGACCCACAGCTTCACGTGCGTTCCTAACCACGGTAGCGTCCAGGCGAAAGTTAGTGCCACATTGAGATTTGAACCCAGGGCCTCCGGACCACAAGCCGGACCACTGGGCCGCGGACGCTACTGCCTTATATAATGTACCTACACCTACTCGTATATTATTATTTTTTATGAAAATGAGTGACAAGACGAGTAAATCAGATGCTCGATTATAAGCACCATGATTGCCCACCAGTGCCACCTAATATTTTAAAAAGATTCTGCTAGGCACTGCACTACGAAAACTTACTCGCAATCTCGTAGGAAATTCTGTATAAATAGTAAGCGTATAATATGTTCTTCTTCTCGTTTCATCTATGGCTATGTATTCAGCTCTTTGGAGAAACCTTAACATAACTCAGTTTTAATGGCAACCAAAATGGAGATAACATTAAAAAAATTAAAAAGGTTTTAGACTATTTTTGAGCGTATTTCCTGTTGCGTGAAAAAAAAAAGGACTACTTAAAAAGGTATTATTATGTATACTTTCTTTGACCGATGACGCCTATACAAGGCTAAAAGAAAGTATCAATACTCAATATGAATCTAAACTTTCCGATGGAAGTGTAAATGAAAAAAACAAACAAGCCATACTACGAGGATAACTCTAACTCATGATTCATGATCACCTTACGAAAATAAACTATAACTGGTATTGGAAGTTTTTTTAATATTATTAAATACTAATATTATGAACGTGAAAGTTTGTAAGAATGGATGTCTGGATGTCAGGATGTTTGTAACTCTTTCATGACTAAACGGGTGGACCGATTGAGCTGAAAAGTTGTATATAGATAGCTTAGACCTTGAAATAACACATAGGCTACATAAGTACTGCGGGTAAAACCGCTAGGCGCAGCGCAGCTAGATATAATATTATTGAACTTGGCTTGACACGCTCCCGCGTTTCTAGATGTTTACAGCTATGTTTTAGCTCAACTTACTTGATAGAAAAAGAGTCTTAAGGGTGTGTTTTCATTGAAATATTGCGGAGCAGAGCGAACTAGAGCTGACCAATCACAGTGCTGAAATGGAGATGTGCAAAAAAACAAAGCAATGTGATTAGTCAATTTCAGTTCGTTCTTCTCCTCAACGTGTCAGTGAAAACGCATCTTTAAGACTTGGGAAGAATGCATTGGTATAATGCATTCCAGTGAGTGATTATATAACTCGCGATAGCAATGCAATAAAAGACCAGCACGCAATAATAATAATATCCTTGTGAAAAAACCTCGCTCAATTGCTACCTGTGAATATGAATTCAGCAGAACCAAAATAAATTTAAGCTGTTCATTACATGATACCAGTAGGTAGGTTTTACCGGGGGTAGACTTCCTTTGCAGGAGGTCGACTAGGTGGGTACCCCAACAGCGCCAGTTATTCTACCGCCTGAGCAGTGATGTGCAAACATTACTGTGCTTCGGTAGGAGGGCACTGTAGCTAGTGAAATTACTGGGCTGAAGAGTCTTAATATCTTGTGATTCGCAAGTAAGAAGCGTTGGCGCAGTACACCCAGAATTTTACCTTAGTAAAATCCTGGATGTAGCACTGCACAAATTATGGGCAGCGTTATCTCTTACCAACAGGAGCGAAGGCCTTGCTCGTCTTCTTACTTCTTTCGTTGCATAAAAAAAAAGGTAGGTACGCTTCGATTTAATAATTTCATGTTTTAATTAGATACCAAGATTGATGAGCTAGAAATTGTTGGTAACGAGTGTATCATCGCGAAATGAAAGTGCAGTAGCAATGAGAACAACATTAATAAAAATCGAATTACGTCACACTAATCTCGATGAGAGAACAGTGATAAATGGTTCGATCAACGTATGACGCGACCTCTTGAAGAGGTGATATACACATGTAAACTTGACCCCGGACGGTCGGCAGTGAAAGTGCACAGTAGCTGATTACATACTTGACGGTCGACCATCAATGGGAACGATTATGGTGGGGATTTTTTGTGCTGTGGATGGGCGACTTGAAATAATTGACAGTACGAATACCTACATAAAAAATATATACGCGTCGACTTGTAAACCTCATCCGTTTTTTTGTCGATTGAAAAAAATTACACAAAAAATACATTTGCACTAAAATATTATGTTCCAGTTCAAAATTTGTGATAATAACAGATAGCGGCAAGAACACGTTATTGTATTTTAAATAAAGTGTTAAAATAAATATTAGATATATTAAATATTATTATTCGGTGTGGATGAATATTATGTTTAATTTATAGCAATATAGGCATTTTTGCCAGTATGGCAAAAACAATAACGCGTGTGTCATTTACCTGCGATGTCCAGAGAAAAAAGATCGACCTGCGATAATTGATTTTTGTCGATTTACCATTACCCATTATCAACAATGTTTCCAAAAGAAGAACATCCAAGATTTTATCAAATTAATTGAGCTTTATAAATCGTAAAAAAGTAGGTAAAACTCAACATTTCGATGTCAAAACTACATGGAAAACACCGAACATGGAACATAATGACTGTAATTTCTGTCTCTCGTGCGTGAAAGGTAGAATTAATATCAATTTTAACTATTTTGACGCACTATTAAATGCAAGGCTGGTCACTTGATTTGCATACTGATTGTAAATCGCAAGAATTTTACAAAAATTAAAAAAAAAATTAAAACTTCGTTTTTAGGATTTTGTTTATTGGTATCATTAGGTACTGTATTTTTTTAAACAAAAATGGCAACAGGAGCACCAAAAATCCTTTTATTATCGCATGTGCAGGTAACATTGAAATGGTAAACTGTTAGTGTCCCACTTTATTAAATAAGACTTATATTATTATAAGACCTACCTGCTAGATTTCCCCCGCGGCTTTTCTCGCTAGAAAAATATTTTTTGACAAATTTGTTTTTTTTTTATCATGTGACCAAAAAATAAAGGAAAAATTCCAGCGCAGTAGAAATAAATAATATCGACAAAAGCGGATGCAATTTAAAATACTATATGAGCTATAGAAAGTGAAGAAAATCATATTATTATTACTTCTTCATAAAAAAAATAGAAACTCCTCAAATCTCATAATTAATAACCTAAACAAATATTTATTCGCCAGCGCATCATAAAAATAATTTAGGTGTGCGTTACCAATAAATCGTTAAGCGTAAAAAAATTTCACTTGCAAACCAAAATTTTATTTACCATAATCAAATAAACTTGCTTTTAGCCACGCGCTGTTTTAGTTATTCATCACAGACATCGCGAGTTATTTAAAATTATTCAAATAACTTCGGCGTTCTCAATGAATCCGCCGCTAAAAAAGATCGCTGTCAACCAAAAGACGGTTTCGCAAAGCCCTGCCTGCGGCTGCGGCTTGTAGTTATAGTTCTACAAACTTATGTCACATGGTGGCTGAAAGTGGAACTACAAATTTGTACTAGTACTACTGTATTTTGATGAAGATACTAGCGCCGCTATAAGGTCAGATAAGTTGCACATTACTCCTATGTAATAGTATCTTGTTAGTTTTGTTGGGGTTATTCTTGTCGAGGAACGCACTAATGATCCCGGGAAGGGATAGACAGCATTCCTCTAGATATAATCGTCTAAACATAGTCATTTTAGCACTGATGAGAGAATTCGCATATGATTTGCAATTTGTAGGGATTTTATAGCGCCGCGCCGTGGTTGTAAAATTACCTACGTAGTTTTTTTCTTAACATGGGTGTAAAATGGTTGAGGTTATTTACGCCACGCCGCTCACATAAAACTCATGAAAATTACGGTTGTGAAAGTTGTAATTGGACGATTTTTACATGTGTGATCTGGTATCACAACAGCTGTCTGTTGCACGCGGTTTTACTTGACGAACGAATGTGTTCCATGGTCTGAACTAATTACTATAGGTATATTACTATAGGTATACAAAATTTTAACTCAAACGATTCTGTTGTTTTGGTGTTAAAGGGTAACATAATATGTATTATATTGGTATATACCATGTATATACATACAAAGTCTAATAAACACATAAAACTTTTATGCAAAATTTACTAACTATATTTAAAATGAAGAAATTCCCAGGCCCCATTAATTAATAATGGACAAACTTGACATTCGACATACACAAACCGTTATTGAGAGTATTGAGTATAAAATAAATAATAAATAAATATATCAGGACATTTCACACAGCGCCACCTAACCCCAAACTAAGCAACTTAATGCTTGTAATATGGTGGTTAGGGTAACAGATATAATACTTATATACTTTTCTTTTGTAAATAAATACTTATAATATATAATTTTAAACCACCCAGACCAGAAACAAATACCTGTGGATCACACAAACATTTGTCCCATGCGGGAATCGAACCCGCAACCTTCTGCGTTGCAAGCGGGTATTAGCCCACCGCGCCACAGAGGTTGTCAGTATAAATGCATATTGTATTAAATGAAATAAATACCATATTAAATTGTAAAATGATTATCTTTACGTAAATTATTAATTAAATTAATTACAATAACATTTAACTTATCAATTAACCTACGCATGTCATACGCACGTAATGAAATCAGTTCAATTAATGGAAAGACTTGAAACGCATTATAAAGTCAATTTCAGGTCAGTGATAACAACTGATAAGGATTTGAAGTACAATGACGAGCATACAAGGGCTCGTGGAAATTGTTATGACGTAAAGTGGAACATTTTATGATAAATTATGTATGTAAATTATATTAACTTTATGTACCTCGACCATTTTTAAAATGCCTTTGTTTGACAAACTAAATATACTGAACTTTCAACGTAATGGCCCGAGTTGGGGGATCGCTTCGGTAAGAGACCTCCATACAAAAGATTAATCTATACTCTAACTCTACGGGCATCCACTATCAGTCTTCTCTCCTCTCCCGACTCTCTTAGCGGTCGTATGTAAAAAAAAAACCTTCGTGTACATTGTACATAAAAAAAATCACAAATTATTCTTACAATGCGCCGTTTGCTTTGAATCTTATAACTTATAACCCGGTGTTTTAATCATTTATTCTAACATACGCCCCAGCGCCCCTGTGCCTGTAGGACTATTGACTTATCTATCAGCAGGGTTATTCACTTATCCGTGAAAGAACAGAACCGAATACCGAATTGTCAAAAATGTATGAAATGATGTATTATGTAGATACAACTTGACAAGACGTGTCACGTCATTTGATACATTTTTGACAATTCGGTATTCGGTTCGGTTCCCTAACCGATAAGTGAATAGCCCTGCAGGGAACCGAACCAAAGACGATACGAATTTCACGTATTTGACATAATATAGTTCAGTTATTGACAAAATCAGTTCTATGAAAAAGCCAAACTGGTGTACACCGGCCTACGAATAAATAAACACCGGCTTATAAAATAAAGTATCAAGAAAAAATAACATAAATAATAAAATATTTAAGTTCATTTTATGCTCTAGCGGAAAACCTCAACATTTTTATTTATTTAAAAATCAAATGGCATTTAAGTGCAGCCTACTAATAAATTTCCCTTAGTTTAAGTAAAACAACTGCAATAAAAACATTTCCGTTGCTAATTTCGTGAATACAAAATTAAGATAAGCATAAAAGCTAAGATCAAGGCTAGATTGAAAAGCGCACCTTCTTTCTTTGAATAAAGTCACGATTTTTTGATAAATGCTAAACGTTTCAATGTTAGATTTTAATCTAGTTACGTGCTAAAATTAAAATAAACTGACTGTTAATGCTGTTAATAAGACAGTGATTTGATAAATACAGAGTTGTTTATTGCAATTTGTTATTTTGCTATGACTCTAATGTGCTCCATCAATGTCACTTTTCTAACAGCAGCGGTAAAAATATCTAATAGTTTGTTTTTTATTTGTCCGTGTCTTGGAAGGAAAAAAATCTTAATCACGCTCCTCAAAACAA
This sequence comes from Hemithea aestivaria, assembly GCA_947507615.1. Classification (NCBI taxonomy): domain Eukaryota; kingdom Metazoa; phylum Arthropoda; class Insecta; order Lepidoptera; family Geometridae; genus Hemithea; species Hemithea aestivaria. The sequence continues at coordinate 11,976,729 of OX382332.1, read as the reverse complement.
ATCTAAAACTGTTGTGATGAACTTCTTCATATTCACCTGAAATTATTAAAAATATAAAAGGCTAAAGGAGACAAAAAGTAAGTAAAGTAAAGTAGTATTTGTAGTTTATAGCCTAACGAAAACTGAAAAGAAGCGTTTTAGCGGTAGGTTGTTGGCTAGCGGCTCAAAGTAAATAACGCTTAAATACGTTAGATCTATACAACTTTTTAGCAAAAAATTAAACCGCCGAAGCACTGATAAGCAAAAAATAATAAACTAATGTTAGTATACCTAAGTAATTTTAAGTCGGCGCTTCGTGAACGCTCAGCACTAAGTAAAAAGTTATTATGCCAAATCATACATAAAAAATATATTATACTTATTACCTCTACTTATATTTATTATAATTATTATAAACGCGTCGACTTGTAAATCTCCTCCGTTTTGTTTCGTCAGTTGAAAAATATTGATTCCAACAGTTGAAAATTGAAGAATCGAGAGCATTAGCCAGCTTTACCTTTGTTACAACTTTCCTTTACCTAGATATCCGTATATCTATCTATAGATATTCAAGTTCCAAAGTAATTTGCCAGTCGCAGTGATTCCGCAGAAGTGAATATCCTCGATGGACTCCAGGAATAGACGACATAATAATGTAAATGAACGCGTCTGTCTGTTCACCGTTCGACCGCGTTCCTCACCGTCGCCCTCATCATTAAATGTCTCATTCTGCCCCTACTATGAATGTTCAAACTGGGAAATCGGATGACGCATGTGGAATCCTTAGGTGGAATTTAGATTTTATAATATAAACTAGCGGACCTGCGCATTTTGTTTTTTTTTTTATACAAAGTAAGAAGACGAACTAGATGCTCTCTTGTGGCGTATAACATAAAAATATCATTGCTTCTCTACTTTATTATGCATTTATGCATATAAACCTTACGCTTAGACCACTCTATCCACTTTTAAAAAAACGATGTACGTTGCATCGTTTTTAAGTTTCGCATAACTTTTTTGTCATGAACATAATTAGGCATATTCAGACGTAGGTACTCATTTTTTTGCTTTTGTTAAGAATATACCTATTATAATTTATTGTGAGTTTTAAAACAAATTAAATACAAAGCGTATTAAATTACTTAACTGATAGATTAAACGGATTTAACTTTTTTTAGCCTTTGCACATCCCTATTCTGTGCTCAGTGTTGAGTCAAGAACATCACTCACTTAGCTAATAGACAAGGTACTACATAAATAGTAGTATAACATACACTACTTACTGCAATATATATTAAAGTATCCATGTGAAGTAATAAATACAAAGTCACGATAGTAGGCGCTGCGCCGGTCGCAGACAGGTAACGCTTGCAAGGCAATTAGCATCCTCGCCGACCGGATTGTTAGCATTCTTCCTGTCGTCTCGGTTCTCACATCAGAGGAAAAATATTGCTCAACGATGTTATGGAGTTGGATGTAGTCTTCAATGGTAAACATGTCGTTAATAAAGATTTTGCAAGCAATGAATATTATAAAGGTTAAATTTTGTTGTACATATTACTTAGATTTGTTTAGTAAATTATTTTAATACTAAACAGAAAAAACAAAAATATAATATTTATATTTGTAAAAGTAGAACTTTTTGTGAAAAACAAATATACATACCTACTTAGCTATCACACTATCATTCACTCACAGAAGAAGAAAAATATTACTCAACGATGTTATGGCGTTAGATGTACCTACCTAGTCTTCAAAGGAATACATGCCCTAAGTTGAGTTCAATACAGGCAAGTTCTTTGTCAAAGAAGAACCATTGATTAGCTGCAGTTTAGTATGTTATCCGATTAAACCCTAGAAAATTAGATGTAGTGCCGAAGCGTGAGAGTCTTATCCGAATCATTCATGTAAGATAAGCTTTACACCTCCTTATGTTTGGACATGTTAAGCGCTAACGACATCTCAGCTTGTGGAAATCATTGTTATTACACGTCAATATTTAAGTAAACTTAGATTGGCGCCAGGAATTTCACATGTCGAAGAATATTTGCAATAGATTCGTTGGTTTTGGCGAGCGAAAGTGCCTCGTGCGTAAGCTAGTAACATTGTAGTCTGTGTTAAAAGAGAAGAGGCGTGGTATTTAAGGTTAATTAGAAAATTATATATTTTAAAGTATATCTTGTTTTCTAAGTAAATATTCCTCCTCCTCAGTCGGTCCCTCAATGTTGAGGATCGTGACGGATCATGCTGCATTGTCCAAAACTATTTTTTTCCACTTGGACTGATCTGCGGCCGTGTGGTGCTCCGTTGACAGAAATTTCCAGCTGTTACGTGTGGTCTGACTATTGTTTAGGATTTCTTTCTCTAGGATTTTTTTCTTCTTTTTCCTCCACTTAAGTAAATATTATTAAGTAATAAAAATTCAGAAAATTATTCATTTCTCTTTCTTTTTACCGTTACAAATTAACTAGATCGTAAATTTGCACATCGAGCTCTCTATTTCTAAGCATTTTCTCTTATTGAACAGACTAATAAAGGTAGTGAAAGCCTTGCGATTTGTCGCTTCTCTGTTTGATGACTCTATTTATGTAGTTTAACGTTACATTGTCTGGTTCTATCATGATATTGCCTTGAACAATGTAGACATTATGGGCTTGCCTGCGATTGAATCAGATTCTAATATTACACACCTTAATTAGGGATTTCTTATTATGCTATAGAGACACACGTAGACACTGGGCTAAACTGCCCGCGGGCTGCTGCGGGCTGGGATTACTGGGCTAAAGAGTCTTAACATCTCTTAAGTAAGAAGCGTTGGTGCAGTGCACCTAGAATAGCACGTCATTGTGGAGTTCTAGGTAGCACTGTACTGATTATGGGCAGCGTTATCTCTTAACATCAGGAGAGCATCTTGCTCGTCTTCTTACTTATTCACATAAAAAAAGACAGCTTCCCTGATGGTGAGTGGATACTGTCGCCTATAGACGACTATTGCCGATTGCTGATCTAGTAGATAGCCCATATCCTACTTGACTTGACAGAATATCGTACTGGAACACAGCCTCTCGGTGACACGGGTTGCTCCAATACTTCCAACCTACCAACACAACTAGATACAAACAAACATAACAAAACTAGATACTTTAGTGTGTGTATATTATTGTACAGGTACTCGTATATGAATAATATGTATCTACATAAAGTTATGACCCTAAGTACCCCGCACCGGTTTCCCAACAAAGAGAGCTGAAGACCTCTCAATACCTCTGACGGTATCACATTTACGATCAAAATTTCTCGCATAGAGCTAAGGTCTGAAGCAACAGCCCTTTGAAGAGACGTCCGTCCATCATATAGTTACGCAACCGACAATTACGATAAAATCGTTGAGAACAATTAAGCATAATATAATCGAGTTATCGGCATCTTCGACGGTCGCAGACCATCAATAAAACCCGTCGTGTATTTATAATTTTAAATTATTAAGAACTTGATGGAATGTCTCTTATGAATATACTGAGACATATTTATTTTTGGAGGCATCGTTTAGCGGTTTTCTATCAAAATCATAGTCATCATTTCCATATCAGTCAGTGAAAAACGTCCCACAGTTGGGCAAAGACGTCTTCCTTTTCTTGCCACGCATTTCCGTTTTCTGGATTTTGGGAAGTAGAATGGGAGGTAAATCGCTCGATAACTAGAGGTAGATGGACATATAACATCAAGAGAGTGGCGGGAAGTAGATGAATGAGAATGGCATAATCAAAGGGCCTCCTCTGGAAGATAGATAGATAGATAGATAAACACTTTATTGCACACAAAAAAATTACAAACAATATACAACATAAAATACATTTGAAAAAAAATTATGAAAAATTCATCATTTGATTAATGATGAATTTTTAAAAATTGTATAAGAAGTAATAATGATAATTTTAACCGGTCTTAAATTATATCGCCGCATTTTCCTAATTCTCATTCACAGAATCTCTTTAACTTCTTAGTACGAGTATATCTTAGAATTCTCAAACTTCTAACTACATGAATGAGATAAAATATTCAGCTCTAAAATAAATTTAATTAATGAATGCGTTGTTCCAGTGTAGTACACGGTCGCTAGTCTGTGTTCAGAGTCCTCTTGCGCAATTAAGATGCGCGAGCTGATTTCAGGGTTAATTTATTGAAGCAGGTTTTTGCTGCTCTAAATTTTAATTTTAATTGGTTTGCTCAACTCTATATTGCTCTTTTAACTTTTTTATTTTGATGTCGTTGATAGGTATTGAAGGTTAAATACGTTTTTTTAGTTATCTATAACATTGTCCTTCATCTGGGCAAAGACCTCCCCAAAATTCTGGTCAAATACTAAATACAGTACAATACTACTACAATTTTACTTTATTATGTTGTACCAATAAAGAGTTATTTATCTTTGTGTTGAGAGTTATTTGTCTTTATGTTTTGTTATTTATCTTTATGATTTTAGTTTAAGGTAAGTAAAAAAATTTACTAAACAGCCCAGGGTCACTTATTGATGCATCAATCTGACTACGTTTCATATATTTCATATAAGTTCGCAAACCATAGGTCCCAAATCTAGGTCTGAAGTGAAAGACTCCATCCTGCTTAAATGGGACACGACTAAAAACGACTCAAAAATTATGAGTTAAGTGCATACTTCTAGGTGCTTTTAAAATCATAAATGATTATTACATAATATTCCTAACGTAGGAAGTATACAGCACGTAATTTTAGCTTATAATATAAATAGAAACAAACTTATATTGCTTCTATTATTCTGCCCAAGTCAATGGGTGTACATTTTATAAAGGCTATAAAAGCAGCCTATTTGCCGAGCCTCGGGCGCTCATAAATCAGTAATGGTGTAAGAAAAAAGTGAAGTCACATTACGCAAATTGCATAACGTTAACCGTATCTCATAATAAACTCATTTGTCAGGGAGATAGCATCTCTCGGGTTAGCCTCGATGGGAACAATACCCTCACGTAACAGAACGAAAGTGAAAACAATTAGGAGATAGACGGATCATCACCAACTTTCGCGAGTTCCCGATCTTATCAACAACACCTAATCAACTCAATATATTTCCTCGACAAACCGCCCGCTACACAAATAATGACAGACGAAATTAAAATCTCAAACGGCGATCTTATCTGGTTCCGTCACACCAATCCAATTAAACGAAGAATTACAAAATATAAATCTTTCTTAAGAGAGAACTCTCTAAATCAAATTTTTGAACGGACGCAGGTGTGCAATTTCGATGGAAAAATTTCTGAATCTAGACGTTATTCAAATCACACTCATCTATAATTTATGCATGAACAATCATCGTACAAAAGCAGTAAATAACTTTTATAGCGCAAGGAATAAGAGGGTAATTTTCGTGAGAAATCTTGCAAACATTTGTAATATATCGATCGATTTGAAATCGCTCGTCGCCCCAGGAATGGTACCCACCTCATTTTATATGACCGAGGATTTCAAATAGGTGCGTAATTACGCGCGTGCACGCCATATTTCAAACGAACTCATTATTGAAGTGGGAGAAGTTGTACTTACGTTACATTTTCTTTTTATACCATTCGGAACGTGTAAATAGCGTGGAAGATCTAGTAATTGTGCATAATGTTGTCCCAAAGGCTATTCAGACGATATTTTATTCCCATTCGAATTAAATCGACAGGGTTCCCTAGATTTTATCTTGTCACGCCTTTGCTCATTGTATGCCTGAGTATAAATGGGTGTAGTTTTTTTTAAAAAACGCGATCAATTGCGTTCATGTGGGACTTTAACAAGACAATGATGGATGTTGGTGGGAAAAATGTTCAATGATTGTAAAGTATTTTTTGCCTTAAATTTGAGCAGATTATGTGTCCGCTCTGTCATATTGATCGGTCTGTGTTACTAATCAATCAGACTTAGCACGCGAGTCGTTGTTTTGTAGAATGTGTTCCAGCATTGAGCCATTTGGATCGAATATCTAAAACTAGCTAATATTTCATCGGCAATAGCCGGCTGCCGGCAATGGCCATGGGGTGACCGGCCTTAGAATAGTCCCCCGCCATATCGTCCCGTGGTTGCAGTAGGAGCCTGCTAAGGGAATACACCGGGAGATGGGCAGCAGCATCTTCCGGCTTCTAACCACACTAAATAAAAAAAACTGCGCGCGCCAACCCGCCTGCCAAGCGTGGCGCGTATGGCAAAACCCCCCCTTACAAATGACGAGCAATATAAATACCAGGCCCCCAGTCCCCGGCAGCTCCCTTGTTCCTGACGCGGGTAGCAGTCAAGGTAACGGCGGAGCAGGGGGTGCTAAGAATCACCGGCAGATGCCCGGCTACCCATCCCCACGACGACTGGCCCTGGTAACACACAACATTCGCACTCTGAGGACTGACGAAAAGATCTGCGAGCTGGAAGAGGAACTGAGCAGGTTACGCTGGGACATTGTCGGGTTATGTGAAGTCCGTAGAGAGGGGGAGGACACCGTAACCCTGAAGTCCGGTAACTTGCTCTACTACCGGGAGGGCGACCAACAGTCCCAAGGTGGTGTCGGGTTTCTCGTTCACAAGTCCCTCGTAAACAACATTATAACCATCGACAGTGTGTCGAGCAGGGTGGTATACCTAATACTCAGAATATCTAAAAGGTATTCGCTGAAGGTCATTCAGGTATATGCGCCGACCTCGTCACACTCCGATGATGAAGTAGAGGCTATGTATGAGGACGTAAGTAGAGCCATACATACTTCCGAAACCTACTTCACTGTTGTTATGGGGGACTTCAACGCGAAGTTGGGCAAGAAAAGCGGCGATGAGTTGAGAGTGGGGCGATTTGGGTATGGGCAACGGAACCCTAGGGGACAGAGGCTGGCTGATTTCCTGGAGAGAGAGGAACTCTTTATGATGAACTCTTTCTTCCAGAAGCCGCCTCACAGGAAATGGACCTGGATGAGCCCCGATGGTTCCACGAGAAATGAGATAGACTTCATCATGACCGACAAGAAACGGATATTTAGTGACGTCTCTGTGATCAACAGGGTTAAAACCGGCAGTGATCACCGACTTGTACGAGGCTCACTAAATATTAACGTTAAGCTAGAAAGGTCCAGTCTGATGAAGTCTACGCTCCGACCTACCAGGGCCCATATTCAAAACCCCGAAAGCTTCCAACTCGAGCTCACAAACCGCTTTGCTTGCCTTGAGAACTTAGCATCAGTGGACGAGATCAATGACGGGCTAGTGGAAGCTGTACGCACGGTAGGGTCCAAGTTTTTTAGACCCCGTCGTAAAGATAGACCTCAGAAATTGGCTGATCAAACCTTAAACCTCATGGCTGAACGACGCTCGTTACAGTTGCAATCTCCCGACGACGCCGAGTCTTATAGGCAGCTCAATAGACGTATATCTAAGTCCTTGCGTCATGATCTACGTCTCTTTAACACTAACCGTGTTAAGGAGACAATTGAGCGAAACCAAGGCTCCAAAGTGTTCGCAAAGGACAAGTCTATTGGGCAAAGTCAGCTGACGAAGCTGAAACGGGAAGATGGCAGCATAGCGTCGACCAAAGCAGAGGTTTTAGGGGAGATTGAGAGGTTCTATGGACAGCTTTACACTTCGGTCGCAAAGCCCGTTGACAGCTTGGTAGGAGATCCAAGAGCCAAACTGTCCCGACACTATACCGAAGATATCCCGGACATCAGTCTTTACGAGATTAGGATGGCCCTGAAGCAGCTTAAGAACAACAAGGCGCCGGGCGAAGACGGAATCACTTCAGAGCTTCTGAGAGCGGGTGGAACACCGGTACTTAAAGTCCTCCAGAAACTTTTTAATTCCGTCTTGTCCGAGGGCAAAACGCCTGAGACGTGGAACAGAGGCGAGGTGGTGCTGTTCTTCAAAAAAGGTGATAACAGCCTATTGAAGAACTATAGGCCCATTACGCTTCTGAGCCATGTTTATAAGCTGTTTTCAAGGGTCATCACGAACCGTCTCGAACACAGACTTGATGACTTCCAGCCTCCCGAACAAGCCGGTTTCCGAAAAGGCTTTAGTACCATAGACCACATTCATACGCTGCGGCAAGTTATACAGAAGACCGAGGAGTATAATTTGCCATTATGCTTAGCGTTTGTGGACTATGAAAAAGCCTTTGATTCGGTGGAAACATGGGCGGTGCTCGAGTCACTTCAGCGATGCCATATTGACTATCGGTACATTGAAGTGTTGAAGTGCTTGTATAAGAACGCCACTATGTCAGTCCGAGTACAGGAGCAGAGCACGAAGGCGATTCCATTAAGAAGAGGCGTAAGACAGGGAGACGTTATCTCTCCGAAGCTGTTTACTGCCGTAATGGAAGACACCTTCAAGCTCCTGGAATGGCAAGGACTTGGCATCAATATCAACGGCGAATACATCACTCACCTTCGGTTTGCCGACGACATCGTAGTCATGGCAAAGTCGATGGAGGAACTCAGCATGATGCTCGATGACCTCAACCGAGCTTCACAACGGGTGGGCTTAAAAATGAACATGGACAAGACGAAGCTTATGTCAAATGCCAATGTTGTGCCCACCCCAATATCTGTTGAAGGATCGGTACTCGAAGTTGTGGACTCGTATATTTATCTAGGACAAGTAGTCCAATTAGGTAGGTCCAACTTCGAGAAAGAGGTCAACCGCCGAATCCAACTCGGTTGGGCAGCATTCGGGAAACTACGCAATGTCTTTTCGTCCGATATACCTCAGTGCCTCAAGACGAAAGTTTTTGATCAATGTGTGTTACCAGTGATGACTTACGGCACCGAAACGTGGTCCTTCACCATTGGCCTCATCTCGAAGCTCAAAGTCGCCCAGCGTGCTATGGAAAGGGCTATGCTCGGGGTTTCTCTACGAGATCGAATCAGAAATGAAGAAATCCGTAGACGAACTAAAGTCACCGACATAGCCCGGCGGATTAGCAAGCTGAAGTGGCAATGGGCAGGCCACATAGCGCGTAGAGCGGATGGCCGATGGGGTCGAAAAGTGCTCGAGTGGAGACCACGGACTAGCAAACGAAGCGTAGGACGTCCACCCACAAGGTGGACAGACGACCTTATAAAGGTCGCCGGAAGACGCTGGATGCAGGTCGCTTCCAACCGGTACATATGGAAGTCCAAAGGGGAGGCCTATGTTCAGCAGTGGACGTCCAATGGCTGAGATGATGATGATGATGATGAGCCGGCTGCTATCGACGGGAGCATACTCTCACGTAGATCGGACTTGCTACGGCTGTCAAGATCAAAACGTCTAGGAATTTATGTAGCCGTTCAGTCGGCAATAACATAACTTTCCGTCCTTTTGTTTGAGGCCGCTATATCTCGAATGAAGACGGAATAATATAACAAATCCTATGGGTTTTGTTTGCAGTTACGACTTTAGCGGGTTTACATTGTATTCGCTGTGAAATCGGAAAACGTAGAGAGTTGTGGCGTCATTTACGAGCAAAAACAATCAAATATTTAAAAATTTACGGTTCTCGTTAAAGCACTTGAGGTGACAATAATTTTGACAGTACGAGAAATTAATGTTAATTTCAATTTACAAAAACGGAAACATAAGGATGGTACAAAAGTTCAATTATTATTAACATTTATGGTAAGAAAACATGTTTCCAAAAGCAAATAATTTAACAACCCCGCGTGCAAGTAGAAATTATGTAAATACACTTGTGCAACAGATGAAAGTAACACTAGTAATAATTAATAAGTTGTGGGTAATTTTGTCGGTATGTTTTGCTACTGCGGTGGCATGATGGAGTGTTTTGACTGATGAGTGTCAAGAAGCATGCACCTAATCGTAATTATATAAGTTTGCATAAATTATACGAATGTATGGACTCATAGATTCTAAATATTACCTATTTAAAAGTGAAATTCGACATTTAACTTCTAATATTAGGATTGTTTTGATTGAGTATAAGCACTGTAGATTCTGTTTGTAGATTTCTTTGTTAGTGAAACCAAAGTGATTGTCAGAAAAGAGAATCATATCGACGCGACGTCACAACAGGTTCCTGTATGGTATTATGTGATGGCACCTTTACATTTCTTTTTAAATAACCCAGAACAACTTGGATTCAGAATCCACACACAGAGTATATCCAGTCCTCAAGTGCAGGCTACCTCATTAACATTTAATATTAGGACGAAGAAGATTAAAACTGGGACGAGCCTTTATTTGTCACCATCATGTTGCAAATCAAAATGCATTTATTCAAATAGACTACAGTGGAGCACTTTTGTAGGTATTTAATTTTTATGAAGTAATTTATTTTCTACATGATTACCCATTCGGAAAGTACGAAGAACGGGCAAGAAACTCACTTTTTTTTTTAATATAATGTGTTTACAATTATTATTATGTTTGGTTGCCGACAACAAAAGAAAAGATGTAGAACATCTCCCTATACCCATATTGACCCCCCGCATCTTATTGAGGTTAAAACTCGTAAAAGAGTTGACAATATGTTTATTGGCAATAATACGGTTTGCGGAAACCCATTAAATATGACATCAGGCCACCATAGAAGTTATTTTTCGTTTGTTTCCTGAACAACATGGGAAAATTAAGCTAGTGATACTTTTGCACGTACGAGAACATTATGACTAATTTTAGTATACGTTGAATTATTTTAAACCAAAGAAAAGTGTGTAAGTATCATAACCGTTATCTAGCCACCATAATACAAGTATATTGAGTTTTTATATGTAGTAAATTAGATGGCACTGAGTATAGTGTCCTGCAATTTATTTTTTTGGACGATGATGTATGTAATGTAACTTTTTAATATTTTTGTGTATTTATTAGCATTCCTAATTTGATACTCTTAAATAAATTGTCTTCATATTTAAAAATAAAATATATTTTTAAAATGCTCTTATAAAGGACATATTATGTATATCACTAGCTATGCCCAGCGGTTTTATCCACTGAAGTTGACACATAATACACGACAAACCGTACACACAACCATATTTTCCAATTTATATTAGTTCTAGCTGCGCCCAGCGGTTTTACCCGCTTTTCTATAGCCTATGTGTTATTCTAGGGTCTAAGCTATCTGTAAACCAAATTTCAGCTCAATCGGTCCACCCGTTTAGGCGTGAAAGAGTAACAAACACACATCCTGACAACATTCTTACAAACTTTCACGTTTATAATATTAGTAAGATTGACGGCTATTAGTGGCGAGTATGTCATCAACATCTACCACTTAGTTCCACGTTAACATATCATTGGGCAATGAAAGATCCAATCAACTGTTATTAATGCATCGCAATCCTGCAATATGTTAATTAATCGTCTAATTATAAGCTTATCCTTAAGTCATTGATCACGAATGTGTGACCTGTCCATTACGTAAGAAATGTTAGTAAAAGTGGTCTCTTGCGCACATAGCTAATTAGATATGTACGATCCTAAATTGATCAGGCGTGTTTGGTCACATTCGCAACGTAACATTTAAACGTAAAATGTCCTTTCTTTCAAGCTTTTGTATACTTTTACCTGTCTGCTGTCTGTCTGTCGGTCTGTCAGTCTGTAATCAAATCTTGCAAGTTTAATTGGATCCACTTCCCACAGTCCCAGATCGAGCTGAAATTTTGCAGCCATGTATAAATCAGATGACAAAGCAATATTATTACATCGAGTTGATCTGATGATGGAACTGGAAGATGGCCATAGGAACTCCGTAATTAAACAACGCAACCCCATCGAGTTTGAGGGCTTATTTGATTCGTCTTGACAAGTACCTACTTTGGTGATAGATGGAAATAAAAGCTTATTTTTAAAAAGTTTTTTTTAAAATTTCACTTGTTTTTAAATAATATGGCTGCATTTGACCACGGCGGCAGCGGCAGCGGCGTAGTAATTTTCCACATTCGCAAATTGGCATATTAGCAAAACTTCATAATAATAGAAAAAAAAATAATTAACCTCAATTTTCATACTTTATTTTTAAAATGTTGCTACCATGACAATTTTTTTCAGTGACAATTTGCTATTGTATCAATTTGGGATGTGATTTTTTTAAATGTCAATTTAAGAATGTGACCAAACACGCCTGACCCTCCTAAATGTTACAATAATAAATCAATTTGTTCGGCGACTTCATGTTAAATAATGTTTACATTGGTGATTAGCTTGTTAGTATAAGTGGCGAATTAGAGAAATATTATCTCTAATATTTCGTGTTTTTTTTTTGGGTCAGGTTTAGTGTATATTATGAAGATTACGTAGTTTATATCATCGGATTTATAAGAGTTTTGCTTGAAATTAGCGGAATAATAACTTCTTACGCGATTCATCGTTGACCGCATTTGTTCTTTCCGTCGGGTGGGTGAAACGTAGTCCTTATATATTTATTATTAAAAATATTTTAATAATATCTATATAGATGTCAATGAAAAATGGATCATTTGTAAAGTGATAAAATATTCTATTACCAGAAGATCTTCAGCAGGGCTATTAAATTATCCATGAGGGAACCGAAGACCGAATTGTCAAAAATGTATGAAATGACGTAAATTAACACGACTTGACATGTCATGTGATAGCCAAATAAGGGATGCCTTATTCGTAGGAGTATCCCTGCTTCTTATATCAGGAACATAAACAAAATAAGCTCATTGTAAATTGCTTTAGTCGATAGAGATACTTATGGGACCCAAATGTCATCTTACTTAAAAAGACTGTCACACAAAACAGTTAATAAATTTTATATCGAAACCATAATGTTTTCTACATTATTCGTAACGGAAAAAACGCAAATAGTCGATAAAACGTAAAAAAATACGGTACTTTTATTTACGAGAGGTTCAAAGTTGCTCTACAAACAGAATGCGTTGGTTGTTTACTGTGATTACGCGTTTTACGTAGAACTTGTCTCATAAAAACTAAAGTTTGTCGTCGACCGTCAATAGAACATGTTTTGTGTGAAAAGGGAATAATCAATCACTCATCTAGTTTGTGGTTTTCATTAAAAAACGTACTAAAATCTGTTGAATTTATAAAATTTCTGACTTAATTATTTTAACTATTTTCTTAAATCATTAGCCCTTTTTTTGATCCAGGAAAAATGCGTTACGCATCATCAACCCACGCCGGGGGGCGCGGGGCGGTCCGCGGTATGTGGGATTCCCCCTGCTGAAGATGGACGCGGTGAGGGCACCCACTAAAAAACCTGAGGGTGTTTCTGCGGGACGCCATAATGCCGGGGCAGCAGGTCTACCGAACCACTCATCCGCGGCCCCGCACAAACCCTAGTCTTTCACTAGTGGCTAGGCCATAACCGAGGTCTCACCTGATCTTAAGTGACGATGCAGCCTAAGATAGTCGCAATTAAACCTAGAAGGTGGGATAAATATCTCCCTGGCTTTACAGAACATCATACCGATCATAGGTAATGATCGTTTGGCTTCACAGTTTTTTTCAGTAAGTGGTCCACGGCCAAAACCTATCACTACAAGCGAAGAAAACGCACATACATAGCCATGGTTGATATTGGTGGTACTTACAGAATCACATCTACATAACTTAATCCCTTGGCCACTGGCCATCACCACTTCAAAGATTGGTGAACTTCGTCACAAAATTGAGTTTGCGCAACGGATACCAACTGCGGTTACCCAAACCGAAATGTTAGTCGGTCATTTTTACGACTAATTGGACCAAAGTGAGATAATCTACACAGGGATATTTGTCTCGTGACATAAACATATTGGTATTTGTGATATGTATACAAATCAGCCTTTCGATTTTGTGTCTGCAATTTCTTAAGGGCAAAGGTAGGTACTTTTTAACAACATTTTTCAAATTCAGAATAAATTAATAAAATAAATAAATATTAGTCAATTGCCAAAAAATAAAATACAGTTTCAATTTACATTAAGCTTATGCAAGAAAATTAAGGAATAGAAGAAATGTGATATTGTTAAATTAGGTAAAGGGCATAATATGCTCAGCTTTATGCTGGCAAGAAGTAAGTAGTTTTTGTACTCAAAATTATAAATAAAATTGACTTATAAGTACAACATAATATATAGGTATTTTCAACCGCGCGTCGTTTAGAATTAGATTATTACAGATTTTTTCATTAAAATATTTTCATAGATTTGTTTATAATATTTTCCACTCGTTTTATCGTTACATATTCATGTATTAGCTGCGCCCAGCGTTTTACCCGCTGTATTGTGGCCTATGTGTTATTCCATAACTATGTCTATGGGTCTAAGCTATCTCTTTACCAAATTTCAGCTCAATCGGTCCACCTGCTTAGGCGTGAAGGAGACACACTCACAAAACTCTCAAACTTTCGCATTTAGTGTAATAATTAAATTAACTTACATATAATTATTATTTAATTAAATTACATTATATTTTTTCCACTATTTTCTTTTAGTAGCCTCGGTCTAAAATATGGTAGGCAAGTCATCATTCCATAACAATACCCATCAGTTTGGCCTTTATTTAAGCGTGAATAAGGCATACATATAATCCTTTAAAATAATAGGTAAAATTCTTTTAAAAATTCGATTCACATTTATTTTAACCGACTGCTTCGCCTTAACGGGCAAACTTACGAGTATGTCACTTTCTCCTGCGCAGCCGCAGACGGTGTTCGTCAGATCCTCTCCTAAGATTATTGCCATTAGTGTCCATTAGCCTTTTAACTCGATATGATTAGAACGCGTCACGACATTCGCCAATACCATAAATCATACTATATCGAGTTTTGGAATCGCTACAAATCGTTGTGTAACTATTTCTTGTATTTGAAGCATGTTTTTGTAATACACGATTTGTTTGATGATAAAACCAATGTCACTTATTGCTACGTAGCTTACGTACATATGTGCTACGTACCCACCTACTCTTTATTTCTTGTGATACATCATCATTGTCTTCATAGTGTTTCATATTGTCTTACTGCTGTGCATAGGACCCCTCCTTCCTCCTTGTGGGATCAATCATTACTGTAGAAGCTCCGGTAGAAAGGGTAAGGTGGCCAGACAGATTAGGTACTGGGCTAAAAAGATTACTGCTGGACATAGAGACTCTTACTTCCTCCTTGTGGGATCAATAATTTTACTGTAGAAGGTCCGGTAGAAAGGGTCAGGTGGCCAAGCAGATTACTGGTCTAAGAAGACTAAACATCTTATGTTCCTGGATGAAGTTAAAAAAATAAGTAAGTACAATATACGATACTTTTATAACTTAAAGTGATTTCTCAGAGGGACTAAAAATATTTTAAAATGTCAGATGGTGTTGTTTGTGTATAAAATACGTAAATTTACTAATATTATAAACGTAAAAGTTTGTAAGAATGTATGGATGTAAGTTTGTTACTCCTTTACGCCTAAACGGGTGGACCGATTGAGCTGAAATTTGGTATAGAGATAGCTTAGGGTCTGGAATAACACATAGGTTAAGCAGGTTAAACCGCTGGGCGCACCTAATGTCTATATTCTTCTACTCGTATTTTTACATTAGAGGTACTCGTACGTGACGGTCAGGGGTCCATAATAACATTCTTCTTCGTCTTCTACGTGTAAAAACATGTCTCCATAAATTTTAAGACATCTAATTATCTAACTACAAAAACTTTCGATTCACTTAATTGATTATTTACAACTAAACCATTAAACTAGAATTCGGCAAGTTATGCAACTACTATATGGGGCGTGAAATTAGTATTACAAAATAGTATTTGTTTATTTTATTTTATAGCTTATAATTATTACGCGGTAGGTGTTAATTGATGCGTTTGATACCCATATTTAACAAAACAGGTTTTATAAATAAATCTTCAGATCAAATCATAAATTATTTTAATTGTTTGTTTGTCTATAATTAGTGAAGAAACGTTTCCTGTTGAAGATTAATTGATATTGTGTTAGGATGTCTGGACAGGAAATAAAAGTGAATAAATAAGAATCTTCAGATCATCCTGTCGTTAATATCTGGAGAAATTAATTATTTAGATAATATTGCAGCTTGTTAACTTTCTATGTTTAAGAGTAATTTTATATGAGGATTTCATAATAATCTTACTAATGAAGTATCGATTATTTCTGTGTCAGTGTGTGTGTTCATTTGTTATCTCTTCATGCCTAAACAGTAGAACCGACTGAGCTTAAATTTGATATTGGTAGCTTAGACCCTGGAATAACAAGAAGGCTATTTTATATAAGGGAAAGATACCGGGTTTACCGGGGGTAGACTTCCTTTGCTGACTTTCCTTTGTTTGCTTGTCTTGGTGGGTAGGTATACGGTATACCCTAACAGTGCCAGTTACCAGAGCAAAAATTACAGTGCTTCGGTAGGAGGGTCGAGTCTTAACATCTTATGATTCTTGAGTAAGAAGCGTTGGTGCAGTGCACCTAGAAATGCTCATCATTCACTGTACTGGTTAGGCATAATGGGGAGCGTTATCTCTTAACATCAGGAAAGTGTCTTGCTCGTCTTCTTACTTCTTCAGATAAAGAAAAAGATATCTGAGCGTAATAAATTTATGTGGCTAGCCTTTATGCCTATTTATGTGCAGTTTCAGCTCTTATGTTTTTTCGACCAATTTTTTTTCTTAACCCGTGTGTGTCCCACGACTCACGACTCTACTAATGCCTATGTATCCACGTCTTCTCGTCTACTCTCGATTCCTCACGGTTCTGTGCTCTATTTGACCAGTCCAGATGATCCTCTACCTCACACAACCTCCTATTTCCGTTCCTCTCATTTAATATTTAAAATTTTCAGTCAATAATATAATCTATACTCCCTACTAATATTATAAACGTTAAAGTTTGTGATAATGTATGAATTTCTGGATGTATTTTTGTTACTCTTTCACGTCTAAACGGGTAGAACGATTGAGCAGAAATTTGGTATCGCGATAGCTTAAACCCTGGAATAACATATAGGCTACGGCAAAGCGGGTAAAATCACTGGGCGCAGCTAGTAGTTAATATTTTCTCGTTAAACCTACGACCTACGCCGAAACTCTCACTAGTAAAAATAACAAAAGGCGAATTCACAACATCCGTAATGTCAATGACACCATGCGGATGCTCTTACGCAATACGCACCTTGACAGAACTGCGATGACGAGTTCTGACGTAACGTGACGACTGATGCCTGTACGATGTACAACGCTGGCTTTGTACAGGCTTTAAACTAACAAGACTAACTTGGCCAGCAATGGAAGCGCCACATCAAAAATACATTATGATAACTACGTAGGCTGCACCGCGGAGTAAGTTTGGATAAGGATCGGCCATCATACGCGCCCAATACGCCCAAAATAATATTCTAAAGCCGTTCTAAATAGTCATCTTAATTTTGCAATAATACGTTGCGTTGCTGCAGCGAACCTTTGGGAGCTTTTATGTTGTGTGAGGCATACGAAATGAAGTATGAAGTTGTGCGAAAAATCGTGCAAATTTATCAATAATTTCAAAGAAGACAAAATTTCAAATGTATTTTTTTATAAACTTTTGTAAGCTATAACATTCACAATTCATCAGCTCCGTCTTAATTGCTCGCTTGTCGGTTCTTAATAGTATGTATCTGTGTAGACTGGCGTAGAGGTTCCGATACAAAAATCTTGCGATAGCCGATCTAATCTCATCAAGCAATCTGCGGGGTTACAATGGAAGTTGTTTTCAATGAGATGCGAGTGATAGTATTATTTCACAATACAGCTTTGTTTAATAAAACGTAACTGATGTCAATGAACATCATCGTTTTATCAGAATGGATCATATCGGTACAAGAAGAACCAATTTGATCCATTCTGATGGTTCAGTAGATAGTGGATCCATTGATTGAAAATATTCAACTAAAATTTTACTGTGATCGTAAATGATGTTTACAGCTTTAGAAATTGACTTTAAATCAAATATTAGCATCGAAGTTAACAAATTGAGTAGGTGTTTATCGTTTTGTCTATAGAAATTATGCGAAATTAAAGTGGGTCAGTACTTGGACATCTAGGAATAAATAACTTTAGATGTGAATGAAAATAGGGTTTAAGATGATAGAAGTTAGTGGTACCTGTATGGAAATAAACATGTTTGTGCCTTCTGCTTTCTGATAGCTTTATAATAAGTGCTTAGTTAGAGCTATAGATATTTTAATTACCAAATCAGTGGACTTTGATACACTTATTGATAGTAATTCTTTTGCTATACATACCTACTCGTGTGGAGCATTTTGTCTACTCTTACTTTGCTTTGTATAGTGCTTAATCTTTGAAAACACACTGTATTGATTCATAAAATAACAGACTATTTGATTTTGATTTTTTGAGACACAAACATCAGGTCTATAATAATAATAAAAGTTTTAAAAATAATGTAAGAAAAGTAAATGGAATACACAAAGAAGGAAAAATAGACGATGGCGCAACAGACCCAGATAAATCGATGAAATTGCTGGCAATTACTTAATTTGATACAAATATCTGCAGCCATTAATCTCCGGCGCAGACTACACGAGAGGTGTTGTAAAATGTTAATGGGGTGTTGTAAGGTACAGGAACACGATGGGTTCACTTTACAAATGTATGAAGGATATATGCCGCGAGTAAAAAAAGAAATTTTATATAAATACTAAAGATTAATTAGTTGTTATTAGACAGTTGCATAAAAGTCCTAGAAAAACGATGAAGTTGTGGGTAATTAATTTGATACAAATATCTGCAGCCATTAATCTCCGGCGCAGACTACACGAGAGGTGTTGTAAAATGTTAATGGGGTGTTGTTAGGTACAGGAACACGATGGGTTCACTTCACAAATATATGAAAGATATATGCCGCGAGTAAAAAAGGAAATTTTATATAAATACTAAAGATTAATTATAGTTGTTATTAGACAGTTGCATAAAAGTCCTAGAAAAACGATGAAATTGCTGACAATTGCTAAATTTAATACAAAAATCTGCAGTCATTATCTACTTGGTGCAGACTACACGAGAGGTGTTGTAAAATGTTAATGGGGTGTTGTAAGGTACAGGAACACGATGGACTCGCTTCACAGATGTGTATAAGACAGATGCCGTGAGTAATTCACGATAGATGCGGGCTGGGACGGATAAGCAAGACGGATAATTCGAACATTACAAAAATTCCGCCCCCACCGCGACTGCGTTCCCACCTATGCATGTCGTCCTTTAATTAGATACAAATTATATCGCGGAAAATGAATTTGCATGCTATAATATTATAATTGCTAAGACCAAAAAAGAAGAAAGGAAGAAGAGATTGTAAGACCGCCAATAATTGTAACACCCTTGTATACTACATATGTAACAATATTTTAAAGTTTTTGTTTTCATGTGGAGTTTCAATAAAGAGTTGTGTATTGTACTGTATTGCTAAACATGTTGTTCTCGTGCTATTTTACTTGTACCTACATCTTTTATGCCATGTTAAAGGCAAATAAATGATTATGATTAGATCTGCAGACACAAAGTCAGTAATTCTGTGTGTTTAATTGTTTAGTTTCACATATGTAGGTACTAGGTTTATGTATTTGTTTTTATTTATTGCACTAAACACATCGTAATTGTGTTGTTTTGGTCTCAATAAAAAGATATTTTTATCTTCTCCAAGGTCTCCAGGTCCATCTCTATTTCATCCTTCTAACGATACTTAGCTGGAGCAAAGGCCAAATTTTAATGAAAGACAGTACGTGGAAAATAAATTTGGCACGTAAAACTATGTCAAGTCGTATCAAATTATTGTAAATAGCCAAAAAGCAAAATATAACAAATTATTACATAGAAAATTTAGAGAAACGCTTACACTCGGCGTTCATTTTGATATTTATTGACAAATTCGCGACATCTCTTCCAATATAGGCACATGATAATATTCAGTTCGCTCTTTCTGTACGATTCTTGTCTGCACGGCGCCTGCTTGTGCGGTTTATTTTTTATATTAATATTCGACTTTTACAATGATGAATTTTAATATTAAGTCTCGCGCATCTGATTTTATAAATTTACTTTTCGGGACTTTTCGATCACATTTGCTCATTAGTTCCACAAAAAAGATACGTAGGTACATATTATGTACAAATCTTTATTGAAACATCACACAACAATAAAAAAACTACATAAATAAAAAAGACACAGAGATACATACATAAAATAAAATTTTACACGCAAATCGGTATTCAAGTACCAGTTTAGGTACATAAAACTGATCTATAATATTAAATCTATTTTTTGAATCCTTAAGGAGATGCAAGGGTTTTATAAATATAAAATACTTACGTAAAACAATAGTTATCAGGATCTCAGAGCTCCTTTGATATACACGCAGCATAGTGATTTCCATAAAAATAGTTATCGGAATATATTTATCATTTGAGTCTATAAAAAGCGCATTGTTCCGATTCAAAAGTATGAATACACAAATAATTTTCAATATCACGTTCTTAACCTTTTCAATTCAAAACAATTTCAATATTACACCTTTATGTTCCTTTGTGTCTTTACATTTACAAATCAAGATGATAATAATAATATATTACATGTATTTAATAAATATTGTGTTAAATAAAGGCGTGTTCTTACTCAATAAGGAATTAAAGAAAGGGACATTACGTTTACAATATAATAAAATTCAGACTGATATCAGATAACAAGTTCAAATAAACGAGGAAACTGAATGTAATGTACCTGCAAAAAGAATTTTGTGCTATAATTGCATTGATTTAATTAAGTCTCGTTTTATGGATTCACGTTGTTATTTAAAATAACTCTGAATAATAAGATTAGATAACAGCTGATTTGCTGTATTTGGTTCACCATCGTAATGTCCTTATGTGTATTCTCAAAGAGCTAAATCAATCAATCGAAGGCAAAATGGGACTGTCATTCGTATGCCTACAGAGATTTGTAGCACACAAATAAGTACTTTGGACATATTACTCGCAGAAGCGACGATAATCTGGAACTACTAATTGTGAATGGCAAAGTAGAGGGGAAGTGGCCTAGATGCCGTAGCCCTTAACGATGGTCTGACTAGGTTGCACAGCAATTGGAGATATCGGTCAGCGAGGCACTCCACAAAGCCGATCGGAGCCAGTGGAAGAAGACGGTCTCGGGCAAGCAGCAGGAAATAGTCACGGTCTTCAACATTGAGGGATCGAGTGAAGAGTCTCCTTCAACACTGAATTCTTTAGACTGAATGAAATAAGCCTCAAATCTTTCTAAACGCTAGTCTCGTAGTGCCTCTTAATTCCGTAGACTAATTAATGTAAACAAGACACGCTATGCAAAGTTTACATAACAGTTTTATGGCGTGAGTCATCAACTGGAGCCAATAAGCAATAAGATTCGCCCCAGTTCCGTTGGTCAGTGGAACATTTTGTCATGGCGCAAACCGGCGCAAATCGGCCTTGCGCCGCGGACTGACACGAATTCCGACGGATGTTTGTTCCGTAAACACAGGGGTCACTGCAAAAACCACGTAATTTACCAGTTCTCATTGTGCTGTAACTGTTCTTTATCCAAGGCCAAAAGTTTAAACGATTGTGGCTTTTACACAATTATTAAGCTGAACTTATGAGTTAAGCTGTCATATTCTTTGTTTTAAAGGTATGTAATTAGTACGAAAATGTTGGTAGTTGTGTCTATTTGTTCATCCGCTAATTTCTTACAGCGCATACACCGTTTTCTTTTGCGGTTATCATATATAATAATTTATTATTAGAGATCTTCTCCTGCAAGGTTTATGTAGATAGGTACCTATTATATTTTTTAAGTATTATATACGAAGTATTTTTAGTGGTTAAATATAGGTCAAATCCCAATTAAGTATAATATAAGTATTAAGTATATGCCTATAAAATATGTTGTCAAAAGCCAATATAATTAATCATCCGTAGCTAAGACAGGAGGTTGTGGAAGAAAAGGGTTCTTTATAAACAGAAAATACTACTGCAGTATAGACAGTATAGATGAAGAATAGCAGCGTAAATAATAATTCATCCCAAAAACATTAACAACATTTTCCCTGTTTTGGATGAATGGTATTTTGGTTGGTATTTTGCAGTCGTCTAGACCAGTTACTCCAGACAAATAAAAACTAAACCTTATGCAAGTGATCTCTTCATTTCTTTTTAAGATGCCTCGCATTCCAGTCTTCTGACGTCCGCTAGCATGACAAGTGTGACGAAACGAAGAATAATTTGAATCAAATTGCGCGCGAGATCTGCAAATAACGGAACTCCGGATATGACGGACTTTGAGGTGTGATATAATCATTGACGCAGGCGCAATGTGCGACATACTTTTGTATCTTTTTCAAATAAAGATCACATACCATGCACTTTCTCCATTGAATGTGTTTGTGTTACTGGAATTTTATTAACTTCGACATGGTTCATATTTATCTGCCTTCCAAATATTATGTTTTCAGGAGTAAAACCGTAACAGAGAGCTTTCGCTTTCATCAAATTTTCTCGGATCGCATCAAAGATGTGATCCATCAGAGATCCAGAGCTACCAACATAGCTGAACGGTTTAGCTGGCTTGAACTAGCAATGGGCTGGTCACATTTGCTGTAGAACCGATAACAGCTGAGGTAGATGAGATATTCTCGAGTGGACACCACGTCTCGGCAAACGCAGTGTAGGGCGCACATGGGCGGATAAGGTACGATGATATCTGGAGAGTTGCTGCTGGGAGTGTGTGGAGAAGGACGATGGAAAACCAAGTTGAGTAGCGTGCCATGGGGGATGTCTATGACCAGCAGAGGACAAACGCAGGCAGATGATGATGATGTGCAGAAATTTGGATTAGGTACTAATTAGAATAGCACTTAGGCGGTTAAAATAATCAGGAAGTTAGTAATTCATAAAAGAGTAGGTAGATACCTAAGAGAGAGAGAGAGAGAGAGAAACCTATTAGATACATTTTATACTTTGCCTCACGAGAATTAATTTTTTTATGTAGGTACCTACAATTTCTACCTAAATTTTAAACATCAACAGTAACATTAGCATGACGTCAACTGCAGATATTTAAACAGCACCGCGTTTATGAATGAGTTCCATAAATGGCTGAGTTACAGCCACAATGCGTTTATTACGTTAGATAAATGACTACCAATTAAACTTGTTTATGGCTGTTGTTAAAATGGTCTCAAATTAGCTTTAGTAAAACTGCACAGAGAATGCATAGAGTATTGCGTAATTGCGAGTAAGCAATTATAACTATGGTAGCGTAAATTATAAGTAATGGTAAAACGATGACAGCGAACATAAATTCAATCGTTTTGAATAACTGAAACCTACATTTTCAGTGAAATATTTATTACTAGCTGCGCCCAGCGGTTTTACCCGCTCCTACTATTTTAGGTTATTCTAGGGTCTAAGCTATCTATATATACCAAATTTCAGCCCAATCGGTCCACCCGTTTAGGCGTGAAATCTCTTTCACACTTACAAATATACATCCAGAATCCAGACATCCATACATTCTTACAAACTTTCACGTTTATAGATAATATTAGTAAGATTATTTATACCATCTAAGAATGTTTCAAATCAGTTTAGGCGTCTCTAAAGCATATTGGGTTTAAAATTTGGGCAAACAGATAAACTTCAAAGATTTATGACGTAGACGCATGCTAAGATATTATTTCTAGCGTGTGAAGCCATGTGCATAAGCTAATGTACCTATGTAATATAATACGTAATTAGCAGGATATGACCGCTGACCTGAAGCTAAAAACTAAGCATTCAATATTCGTGTTAAAACATGATATAATGAGATCATTGTCCTAAATACCGCAAATGCCTTAAACTGTGACTGTCAAGTGATCTAGATAATGCAGGAATGTTTTGAATTCATACTTAACAAGATAAAAAAAAAAGATTAACCTACTAAGTGATTTTTAGCTCACATAGATAACTGACTTTAAAGCGATGCAAAATGAGAAAACTGAAAAAAATTGCTTGATACAGAAGAAAAACATTTAAACTTCAAAGAAACCCTTAGTTGTTTCTTGGGTTTCTTGTAACCTGGTTGCAATAAAGAGTTATCTGGGGGCACGGCAGTGCCCCCGCCAAGTGAGCATTGTAATGTATTGTAAAGGGTTATTTATCTATCCATAAACCCAAAAGTTAAGAGAAAATAAATGTGCTAGATAATAACAGGATGCATTGTGCTAATAACAAAATCGAGAAATCAAACATCGAGCAACAAAAGTAGATAGCTAAGTCTTATTGTTTTTGTAAGCCTTTGAAACCACTAAAAACCACTAAATGATGAGTTAAGGTGAGCAAACTGGAGAAAGAACAGCCGAAAAACAGAAAAAATGTAAATAAAAAAATAGAACTGGTATTAAATATGAAAGATAAGAAGTGAAGAAACAGGATGCAGTACTAACAAAATTCTTACATCTAGCAACAAGAGTAGATAGCTAAGTCTAATAGCTTTTAGGAAGCTTTTGAAACCACGACGCAGCATCAAAAGGTAATTTCCTATTATGTATTAAGTAGGTAATTGATTTAAAGATAAGATCCGTATCGTTAGATGATCGATAGTGAGCTCAGGAGACCTAGAAAGCGGGGTAAATCGTGATTTTGCTAATTATGAGACTTTAAGTTACGTTAGACGTTGCGACAACCGTTGTGTACTTTGTAAGCATCGATTTATTGCCAATGTGGGAACATTGTTTGTAGACTTTAGACTTATCATTATGGATCTTTTTACAAGCTTTTATTTACCTTCACCTGTCCGTTGTCTGCCTGTCTGTCTGTAATCAAATCTTGCAAGTTTAATTTGATACACTTTTCAGTTTCCGATTGAGCTGAAATTTTGCATGCATGTATAAATCGGATGACAATAATTGACAATGCAATATTGTTATGACATCGAACTGATCTTATGATGGAACTGGAAGGTGGCCTTAGGAACTCCGTAATTAAACGACGCAACCCCATCGAGTTTGGGCTCATTTGATTCGTCTTGACGAGTCCTTTTGTGCTAGATGATAATAATAAAAGCTTGTTTTTAAAAGAATAATTTATTTAACTTGTGTTTATTAAAAAAATTAAATGCAACAGTAAACAATTACATCGTGCGTAAACAGGATTGTAACTTGAATAAAAATAATTGTTCTTCGTCTAGAGTCTAGGGTACCTATAAATTAGGAAGACTGAGTGCCCATGCGTCGGTAATTATTAATCGAGATTTTATTAACATATAAAAATTAAAGGTCACATGTACGCATATTTCGCCAGCGATATTTCATCCAGTTTTAGTGTGACACTTGTCGATTTAAAAAATAAAATTCAAGCCATAAAACCCCCTTACATGCATTCTTAAAGAGAATGTAGAAAGAACATTATTTACTCTAAAGGACATTTTGCGTTGTAAATTTTCCGACGTAACATTTTTCAAGTTGGACAGTAAAATTCTCTCGAATAAGTTACCAGGTAATAAAAGTGGCAAGTCACAAATTAGCGCGACGATGGCTGTGTTCTGTGGATAAAATATTGCTTTATTTATTTCGTATCCTGTAGTAATAAAACGAGAAAACTTGCGCCGTTTTTTTCTTTTTTATGAACATGTGTTATTGCAGATGTTAATTGAAAGAACTGGTTTCCCCAATTTTTATGCGAGAAATTAAATTCTTAGAAATCAACAACCTCCAATAGGTTAGGTTACCCTTCAATGGACACTGGAAGAATCAAATCACAAACACAGTTATAGGTTGTGTAGTCAACCTGTGTGTTGCAGATTCATGTCGCCAAGATTTTTACTGGACCTGCAACATGAACAAGCGTTTACCTCCTATATTAAATAGCAGGGCTCCTCGGTTGAGTTAAAAAGTATAAGGCTTCCTTTGCATGATTCTCCGGTAAAGACTGCTGACCTTACGAGTTGTAGAGGTCTTAATGTTCTCATTTCTTCCGAATTTCAGCATCAGTAGCCCTTTATATTGATGCTTAAGAACCAAATACCTACCCAATTTTCTACGCTAAGTCAATTAATATTATAAAGTAAGAAAGTATAGCGTAATATTGGCGAATGGAACGCATCTCAAATACATTCAATACATAATTATTATTATCTATTGGAGACCTGCTCACTGACCCCTCCCGACTATGATAAACTATCCATTTAACGCTAAAAGGACATCTAGCATTACGGTACCGAAGACGAAGCTTAGATTACAGATGTATTACCCAACGTGTGATTTGCTATCGTTTATGCCCCATTGAATACACTATTAGTAGGTACTTCCTGGGTTATTAATGAACTTTGTTTTATGAATAGGAAGGTGTTAAATCTTGGGAGCCATCAATTCTATGACGTAACGCTTGACGGTTTGGTCACGGTAAAGATTACCGTGGTATGGTCGTCATTGGTCAGTCTAGTCAGCCCTTTATTTGGAAAATGTTGGCTTCTTTGGATACCTTCAACCATTGTGCTGATAGACATCATAGGTAGGTAGATAGCGATTAGATTTCACCTTAATTTTTTTTTTATTATTTGTGAGTAATATTTGAAAGAAAATTTCAGAGGTTTTAAAC
Organism: Hemithea aestivaria; assembly: GCA_947507615.1. Classification (NCBI taxonomy): domain Eukaryota; kingdom Metazoa; phylum Arthropoda; class Insecta; order Lepidoptera; family Geometridae; genus Hemithea; species Hemithea aestivaria. Next base: position 11,950,141 of record OX382332.1, on the reverse strand, counting down.
TCTTAATTAATGGTAAAATGGCGATAGCTACCAGCAAAAATATTTATATTCTTACTCTTCCATGGCATTGACGAATTTGATCTTCTACAGAACTTCTATCTTCCATGGAACTTCCTTTACAAAAACTTAGTGTATTTCTTTTCGCTATAGGTAAGTATTATATCCCATACAAAGTTAGATCTTAAGGGTAGGTTTGCACTACAACAATAGGTATAAAATGATTCGTGCATGTAGGAAACCAGTATGAATCTATTTTACATTCTGCATTATTTTAGACGTTAATACTAGAATAATTAATATGGAAGTAACCACTGGTGAAAGGGAAAGGTGCTTCAGAATCAGGAAATTAGTCACGGGATGCTTCCCACTCGCCCAGTGCAAACAAATCATTAAACTAGCTGTAAAGTCATTGTTTGCCACGTGAACTGCTAGTCTTCTATTAAAATAGGTTGATTGCTCACAATAGATTCTGAATCACGTTGCTGGATCGTTTGGAACAATCGTTTCTTCCTTTGCTATTTTTACATGCAATAAGTTATTATTCATTTAACGACGAGCTCGACACACGCCTGATCATAAACGATAACGCTGATATAAAATTATTAGGAATTCAATAGGTAGGTACGAATACGAAGTCCTACGCAATAATAAAGACACTGCGCTACTCCAGAGTCCAGAGACAAGATTATAATAATAATATTCTTCACATAGGTACAAAAAATAAAAATCTCTTTACACGGTGAGCATAAGCTAGTTATATTATTATAATAGGTAAGCGACCTTATCATATACCTATTAAAACAAAATCCTCTTAGTAAAATATTTATAAGCGTGAAAAAAGAAATAGCGTGTAAGCGTATCAAATGCTAAGGATGTTGAACCTGAGGATACTCGTTTATAATTTGTTAATCCTACAGCCCATAATTGCCCATCGAACAAACAGAATCGGGCATTTATTAGTTACGGGTTTTATGATCTGCTAAGGAATACAAAATACTAGAAGTAGTTTAATTAATACAAATGAGGCACTCATACATTACATACTTACGAACGTACTGACAGTGATAGGTACTACAAATAAATATCCATAGGCGGCGATGACCACCAGGTGAACCATAATGATGCCAGTTGACCACCAAAAACTTCATAGTAAGCACACTCTCATATAGACATGCACAAAGATACACGCCTACGCTCACACTCACACTCTAGTGACGGCGACAGTAACCACTCACCATCAGGAGGGCCGTCTGCTCTTTGCTTATGACATAAAAAACACATACCTACTAGGTATATAGGAACGGGACCAAGGAGTAAAACACCGAGGAGAGAATGTTTCGCTTATAAGCAAGTGGGCTGACAAATCGTGCCTCATTTCTAAAACCAGGAAGTCAGTCCAGTACTACAACATCCACGTGAACCGCAATATTTTTCAATTTCACGCATTAACGCGTGTGAGGCGCGTCGGCGCCGGCGCCTGTTACTGACATTTACGAGAGGGCCTTCGACCATTTGCGAACAATGAGACACCTTGTCAACCAGGTTCCCGGAACCTGGAAGGGTGACCTCAGACTCTCAGACAAACGACCTTAAGAAAACACTTGCAAACGCAAATGACTCGGGCGCGATGGTAGATAGCATTCAGGAAAACGAATTAAACGCGTTGTGTAAAAATACCAACGTTCACAATAAGTAGACGCTTAGTTTGCATACGTTTCCGCCATCGCTATTGAATAAAATATATTATTATATTATTCGTGGTCCCACTGTAGGCTAAAGGCCTTGCTTCTTTCTTCCCACTCTTTTCTATGGATTAGGGGCCAATCCTCCGAGCCTGGACTAGTCTTGTCGTCGTGTCCGGATAGACGTGCTCCACTGAGTGGTGGTTCAGATCCACAGTTCCTCCGACATGCGGTTTACGGCATGAATAAAATATACATAAATATAATACACAGTATAAACAACTACATAATACACGTAATATACTCCCAAACTCTCGTATAAACTTTTGTAATGATTTTGTAACGTTTCTATTAGTAACAAAATCGTGTAGGTGTACCCTGACCGATTGTTATTGAGCTCCTTCGTCAGACCAAAACAAAGCTATATCGGATCCGCTCGGTAAAGCTCATTGCATCGTAAATCAATCCACGGGTAAAATTCGATTATTAAAAGAAATTAAGATTTATAGTGGACGCCCACTTGAAGCCCAAAACGTTTGTTACATTACATAACGTGAGTTCATCAATTGTACTTGCAAATGATGAATGGAATCAAACGGTTGAGTTTGCGGAAAGGCCGGTTCACCCACAGATTACTACATAAGATAAGATTAGTCTTCAATTAATGTTTGTATCAGAGTCGTTACTGGCAAACTAGCAAAAATAACTTTTCTTTAAGCTCACCGGGGGTCGGGGGTAGACATCCTTTGCTAGGATGTTGACTAGAGGAGTACCGGGTACTGGGTACCTACCCAAACAGTGTCAGTTATTATACCACCTGAGCAGTGATGTGTAAACATTACTGTGCTTCGATAGGAGGACACTGTAGCTAGTAAAATTACCAGGCTGAAAATCTTAGCATCTTATGAATCTTGGCGTTAGTGCAGTGAATTCCAAGGTAGCACTGGACTTACTAGGTACACAAAAAATGGAATGCCCTTATACCTTATAGTGGTTCCCTGGTGGCAGAGTTTCGATACCGTAGCTGACTTGAGTACCAAGCCAACCAGCCAATTCACACAATGACCAAAAACAAAAATAGGCGAACGAGCGACTGAGGCAGTAAATAGCATGGATACCACTGGTTCACAGACCGCGGCCAATAATGTTCATCTATAACTAATTGCTCCACCGGAGTTCCCACAAGTATACGTCACGACACGTTAGGTAACCATCAGCCGGATCTGCAGGCTCATTAAACAAAAAAATGATCATATCGCAGACAATAGACCACTCGGCGACCGAAAGTGATAGTCTAATAGATATTATGTCGATGACGATAGCGATGCCCGGATAAGTGTCCAGTCACTCTTCTGAGAAAAACTCCGACAGACCTATCGGAGATAGAAAATAACAATACATTAACTAATATTAAACAGGGCTTGCTCAATGCAGTTTGAATTTTTGAATGTCATTGTTATCGAACAGGATTACGACCTCACGATCTGAATTAGGTCGGACAATAGATCGATTCAATGGGAATTATTTTCTGACTGTCATTAGGAAGAATTATCTTTCCTATCTAGCCTTAAGGTAGCAATCAGGAGTGTCAACCTCAAAGCATTATTAACTCGTTAATCCAGCACCTCTTTGTTGAAATAACAAGGTCAGCCCAAACAATGTTTTAGCCTCCTGACTCCTGCATCAAGACTTCTGTTCTGTGTCACATCCTGCCTGTCTTCGTGTCTTGCACAAATCTGTCGCACTCGGGAGTTGGCTAACAAGGGAACATACGTTATTCTTGTAAAATTACAGCAAGAGACGCATAAAACTGCTAGGGTTGACAATATGGCCTTTTTGATTGCTGTTAAATCAATAATCAAATAGATGGCAAAAGGCCTCCAAACCTTAAAGAAAAACAAATCAACCTAAATAAAATTTGGGTAAAATTTGCTATTATTCGTATCTAGACAATTGATTTAAAAACAAAACGCAGATGTGTGACAAAACCTTATATGTACAAAACTTTCTATGAAGATGTTATTACTGAATCATAGGGAAAATCACTGAATCGATTGGAATAAAATTTGATTCCTTCATTTGTACAGGGGGGTCTTCGGATTCCAACAGTCAGATACCCAATGCTGGACAAAGACCTTGGAGCCTGGACAAAGACCTGGAGCTTTCATCTTAAGCTTAAGCTTTGTAAACATAATACGCATATTACCTTTATTTAGGTACTTCTACCTACCTATCTTCTATTTTACAAGAAACTATTATTGGCTCCTACTCTCCTACTTATAGAATACAAGTACATGCAGAATTCGATTACCAGCCCTAAGAAATATAATATAGTACCTACAATACTCCTAGTTCATCTAAAAGGACCGTCAAAATTACACCTATTGAAGATGCATCAAGCCAGCTACTGGCATTGAATTGCGGTCGGGTGACAAATGGAGTTGTAACCCTGTCTAGGATATAAAACATTGCGAATGAGGGCGCTAGCGTCTGTGTGTTAGTATATTACAACGGCAATGCAGTATGGAAAAACTTAGTTCCATTTCTGAGTACAAGTAGACGAGTAAAGACGAACATAATGTACAGTACATAATATTGTGCTTACAGGTCTCAGAGTTCATTGGCACAGAATTCCATAATGAATTTCAAGTTAATCGCAAAAGCTAAAATGAAGCTATTAACGTTTAATAAGTGTCATTCTTCACATTAATTGTTCTCACCACCTAGATACGAACAAAATGTTTATGAGGTAATGGAAAGTTTAATTATTAAATCTAAGCTTAAAGCCCGACAAACATTATCCTATTGCCATCAATCGTTAGGTAGGTCAGTAACTTAACTGCTAATTATGCGTACCCCGTACCTGTTGATTAGGTACTGCAAAATTGATATGCAATACCTTAGTCATCGCGAATATTTAATTGTTCTCGCCAATATTAAAACTAAAGTTAATTCATGTCTATCTCACCATTTGATTAAGGAAATAATAGGTAGATGTTAATGGAAAAAGCCAGGTTAATAAACCCGGTATAGAATTAAAGAGTAGGTAAGCCAGCGTCTGCATGGTCTCTTCGACGGCATGGCGCGCGTGTCGTTGTGCTATGGCATATTGATAGTAATTGAGTGTAGCAAAACATTAGTTCCACATATGGCCACGTTCAATAAGATTGTAGCCAGTGTAGTAAACATTGGCTAAGGTGAAACAGTAGGGCGCTAACGGACATGCGCACCTACCCTCATTGATTTTTCTCACTTTGACAGTTGACCCCATGTTTTGGGACGGTGCTCGCGTACCAACAAGAACGTAAACAAAAATGGCTCTAGATTTCTCTGCGACGTACAAATTATTGGTTTTAGGCGATTCAAATGTGGGAAAAACATGCATAGTGCACAGATACTGTGATGAGAGGTACTACGACATTTACATATCCACAATAGGTGAGTCGATTATGTACTTATTTACTTTGAGTTTTACGATCCTTTGTGAGACAGGTGATGCTGTGTTTTAGTGCGGTTTTGGAATATAACAAATCAGAAATTTTATACTTTATATTGCGGATGTGAAGCGAGAACAATGGGTCATATGGTGCAAAAGTCCCATTACGACTTTTATGCTCCGGGACTTTGATTTTGCCGTTGGAGAAATGCACTCGTAGTGCATAATTAAGTTCCTTTTAACGACAAAACTTGCATAATACCAGACGTTAATGTTTTCTTGGAGAAATGATGGGCCTGTTTGATAGGAATAAGATGTTTAAATATTACTCGAAGGACATAAAAGTTGATCAATAACAACGCAATGGTGGAAGGGCTCGGTCCAAAATATTTACGATTTGTATGGAAATTATAAAGAGACCACCTCATTTTTAGTACTACCTACTAGTAAATGATTTTTATACACTAGTGTGTAGGTATGTATATTTCTTTTTTCATTTCATAAAATAGTCAAATATAATATCTATCAAATTACCAATTCCACAAAGTAAATACCCACATACGACATTATCTGACAGTCTGTATTTGATAGGCAAAAAATATATAGGAAGAAAGTTTTAGATAAGCTTTATCTCGGAAGCTGCTACCTACATAAATGGAAAACATTATGCATTTGAATGGCTAATCCATCATTGCATTCGTCACAGCACAATGACCTATCCAAATACTTTCTAGGATGTATGGAGTCGATCGGTGACTCAACTAGGTATCAGCTGAATAATTAATTCGTTATCAACAGATTTTACTTAGTGTCAATTTGTCAGATTTGTCATCGCTCGTTAACTTTCGTCATGTACTTTCGACACTATGCGTGACGTGTGAGGCGTAATGTGTTGAAAGATTGGATGTCATATTAGATTTCATTAAGTCTAAAAATAGTCAGTGTTATAACTTATAACACTTATTATTAAATTATAGCAGTTTGCTCAAATAATTTTGTATTATTCTTGTATCTATTTTAGTTATTCAGACGATTCTGTTTAGTAGTTTTACAAACAAAAAGTACGGTAAAATTAGATGACTATAAAAGAAAAAGATGATAAACAAATTTTAACAAAGTATATTCCCGATTTGAATGTACCTTTTGATAAACTGAATAAATTTTATGAGAAGCTAATGTTGTTATACGTATCAGGATAGTGAAGAGAATTTTATTTTCTTTGGATTACGAGCGCAGCTTTGTGTTGCATTTTCGCTAGGTAGGTAATAGCGAATACTGCGACTGTAATGGGCAGTCATTCAGTCATATTGCTTAACATAAGGCGGTCGTCAAAGCACGACTTGCATAAAAAAGCAACCCCCAACGAGAAAAATTGCGAGGCGCCAATAGTTTCGTTTTACACCAGTACTAGTCTTATCGTGGTATTTTAGTTGGTAGTACCTTAATCAGTCTAAACGCGGCCTAAATAAATACCAGTCGCAATAGGTCAACAATTTTAAGATGTCGCATAACAATTTAGTTTTTTGTATCGCAATTATGTGGAAAATTATCAAGTGCCACAAATCAAACGGCAATCCAACGCTCGCGAGGAAATTAAAGAGGTTTTGTTGAGAAACGCTTGGGCAAGATGCTTTTAATGTTTCGCATATGCTATGAATTTTGTATTTGGGATGACTACAAATTATACAGGTGCCTACGTACCTACATCTACCTAATTTTAGCCAATAATATGTGCCTACTACTGCTACTGTGTTATAATATGCCGTTCTTATTTTAAGAAATGAATCATTTAGATAGAAAGATATGGTCAAAAGCAAATTTAAAAGGTAAAATCTAAACTCTCTTGCAAAGAGAAAAATCAAAACGGTTTTGTCCTCGAAATGATCTTCTCTTTTCTCTTAGAAAACAATTTTGGCAGATTTCTATATTAGAAGACACATACCTACATAGGTACACAAGTGGGCTCGCCGCTCATCAAGTGTTTTTCCAATATTACCCCGTAAAATTTAACGTGCTTAGTTTCCTATGTTTTTCATGTCATGCATTTACCTACTCATATAATCCTGGCTTCCTTTAAAAAATTTATTTAGATACTACCGTTGATTGATAATGAAAGTAAACGAAAGTAGTGCGCGATTGTTGTAATACGAGTACCTTCGGCACGATTCAGTGAAGCCTGGGACGGATTTATGCCAGCTTCGGCAGCTTCAGTCTGCTGCCATTTTTGACCGCAACATCAAGAATCGAGAGGGAAAAGATCAGAGGGCCTATTGGCTATCGCCCAACGACATGTAAAGCACTAGAATCCATAGACAAAATTGTGCAGATCACTTGCTAAAACCTACTCATTAATATAAGTAAAATAACAAAAGCAGCAATGTACATTGAAGTAGTCATCTATCGTAGTGGTCAGGTGAGATCGTGATTAAAGGCTAAAAAATATATTTTTGGTCACTTTCAGGCATAGACTTCAAACAGAAGATAATCAACCTCGACGGCGTGCCAATCAAGCTGCAGATCTGGGACACAGCCGGTCAGGAGCGATTCCGGACGCTCACCACAGCTTATTATCGCGGGGCCATGGGAATCATACTTATGTATGACATCACCAATCTTGAGTCTTTCAACCATTTGTCATATTGGCTCAGGAATATACAAGAGGTAAGAAAGAAGTGGATGGTCTAGAGCAGTTAGAAGTTATGGTTAAAATCTCAGTGTGGCAATGATTTTCGCCTGGACGTTACCGTGTTTCGGAAGGCACGTAAAACTGTGGGTCCTGGCTGTTTCCTATAAGATATGTAGGAGGCAGTCGTTAGGTCATGTTGCAGGCCCTGTAGTCTGTAGTCCGTAGTAATCTCGGCGACCTGAAACTGCAACATAATAGATTCGCCACATAACCTACAAATTGTGATTTGACAGTGACAGTGTAAGTAGGGTAACCTGTTCTGTTGGGAGTATAAACCCCAATTATTATTTTTTTAAATTATTATAGTCGTTTTATGGCAACAGTAACAACATTTCAAAGGCACTTTTTTAATGAGAATATGACACTGTGTTGTCTTTTATGTAGTGGACATTAAATATTAACCCTCAAACTCCCAAGCGGCTCGAGGGCCGCAACCACCCCATTCGAATTTAAGCTTTAATTTAAGGATGCTAGAAACTAATTCATTCCACCCACACTTCAAAACAATAGAAGCGCTAGTGGCTATGGAGTAAAAAAAAATAAAGAACGCTTCAACGTAAACTATTATCGAGTAGTAGTCCAGTAAAAGAAGAAATGTGGATCGAAAAGTCGAAAGCAGAAAAACTAACTTAGTAACTTTGTTTGGACTAGTTAGGAGATAAACATACTAAAAGTCCCCACCCCTCCGAGGTGAGCCCGAGGGGGGGGGGGGAGGCCGAAGAAGGTCCCATTTTTAGGTTTTTTGCTTATATGTCAAGAACTGTGCGTTATACGATATTTTGTTGTGCTACATTATTAAACCTCATAAAATTTTCTACAACTTTGGCCTTGACACTTTTTATCTATCTCCAATCGTTGTCCAGCTATGAGCTTCCAAACATGGTCTATTTTGAAAACGCTTAAATTAGTTTTCCATACAAAGTCAGTAAAAAAATCTTACAAATAAAATTTGACCAACTTCTGGTTGTCGTATCATAATGAAACTTTGCAAATGTCTAGAAATCTGATGACAATTTAATAATCTGGTACTACTGAGCTGATGTGATGATGGAGCCAGGAGGTGTCTACTGAAACTCATCAATGGCTATTAGTAAAACCGGCGAGTTTAGGCTCATTACATTCGGATTGATGAGACGTAGACACCTCCTGGTCCATTATCAGACCCTCGACAGCAAGTGTAATGAAAAAGCCTCATCGATTCGAATGTAATGTGCCCAAACTCGACGGGTTTACTAATAGTCATTGAAGAGTTTCATTAGACACCTCCTGGCTCCATCATCAGATCAGCTCAGTGGTACCAGATTATTAAACTGTCATCAGATTTCTAGACATTTGCAAAGTTTCATTATGATATGACAACCAGAAGTTGGTCAAATTTTATTTTAAAGATTTTTTTACTGACTTTGTATGGAAAATTAATTTAAGCGTTTTCAAAATAGACCATGTTTGGAAGCTCATAGCTGGACAACGATTGGAGATAGATAAAAAGTGTCAAGGCCAAAGTTGTAGAAAATTTTATGAGGTTTAATAATGTAGTACTACAAAATATGGTACAACGCACAGTTTTTGACACATAAGCAAAAAACCTAAAAATGGGACCTTCTTCGGCCTCCCCACCCTCGGGCTCACCTCGGAGGGGTGGGGACTTTTAGTATGTTTATCTCCTAACTAGTCCAAACAAAGTTACTAAGTTAGTTTTTCTGCTTTCGACTTTTCGATCCACATACCCTTTTTGGGCACTCATTGACTGGGCTATAGTGCCAAACTCGCTCAGAATAGGTAAATTAAAAGTATAATATCCGTCCTGAAGTTCACATAAAAAAAGCTACGAACTGTAGGTACTCAACCCGCAGGCCGCTACAATACCTACGAGTAAATGGGAAAATACATTTTACCAAAATCTAATAAAGGAATAAGTAGTTATAAAGAATCTCGGCAGTATCTAATTTTAGCTGTAAACCAAAATATTCTCGGCGAGAGACGGGTGCCTTCGGGGAGTAGGGGCTTACTCGAAATTGACGCCTACGCTTTCCCGAACAGCAAGATTTCTCGTTAAATTTTTAAAATGACAGGCGTTAATTTATGTTGCTTTTTCCTTTTTATTTTGCTTCATTTCATGAAATCTTTCTGTATGTAGTCTTTATTTTTGGAGCACTTTTGGAAGTTAATTTAGCAATAGTTCTATTTTAAGACCTACCTCTACACTCTAGTCTAAGAGCAGAAAATACAAAAATATCTATGTATTTTAAATGTTTTTTAAAACTATATGTGTTTACAACTCATAGGCGGATTTAGGGGGGGGGGGGGGGGCAAGGCCCCCCCCAGAAGCATTGTAGATGTACGAATTTTGCACATATTTCATGGTAAAGATTATAATTTTTTCTCACTTATTATTAAGGATATTTGAACTTTAAACACACACTTTTCGTAGTAGAAATTAAATTATTTTTGCCCGTCTGCACCTTGCCCCCCTCCCAGGACCAAATCCTGGATTCGCCAGTGTTACAACTTATTTTTACTTGACAGTTTTATTTATGCAGAAGTTTCCAATCTTTGCTATTTTTTATATTTTAACATTTTGTATAATGGGATTTCTTTAATCTTATGTGTGTGTTATGTTTCTATTACAGTATGCATCACCTGACGTCATCAAAGTGTTAGTAGGGAACAAATGCGACGTACACGAAAATCATAGGGCAGTTCCTAAAGAGAGGGGCCAAAAGGTTTGTAGCTTAAAACCACTTATACCTTTCGTTTATTACTCTGATGGACAAATCCCTAAAAATATTAGTTAGGTACCTAGGTAAATATTCAAAAGACAGTATTCCTATAACCTACGAACAAGAAATTGCTGAAATTTCAGTAAGTAGGTACATCATATTATCAGATCTATCACTAAAAATAACGAATTTAATTAAGTTAGGTGTACTTACCCATGTTGGTAATTTATAATAATAGTCCTTACCACCCTTCGAAAATAATTAATTTAGGTACACTTATTATCAGTCCAGAAAAACACGAAAGCCATATCTTTAGAGGTTGCTAAAATACTTATTTTCCAACAAGCAAACTGAAGAGTGCGCTGTAGAAATAATATACCCACTTATTTAAAAGGTTATCTACATAAAAGTATTTTAAATTTCAGATAGCAGATGACTTTGACATGCCGTTTTTCGAGGTATCCTGCAAGAGTAACATAAATATAGAAGAAGCTTTTCTGACTTTAGCGAGAAAAATAAGGGAATATAGAGATTCTAAGGTAAGACAAAAGCTCTATCTACCTAAATAATTTCTAGTTATTAATAAGCCACAATATGAGTCAATTTTAGATTCAGAACCGGATATGTAGTGTAAATGCTACTTAAGTTAAAGTACATTGTTTTGTGTACTTTGAGTAAGGTGGGGTTAACCCTTAAGGGTTCTTGATTTATTCGTTCACGATGGGGGTTCGCGACATTTTTTACGTAGGTAATGGCTAGGTAACTGAACCGACAAAAACTGATCTTCTGTGTCAGAATTAAGGCTTTTGATGTCAAAAACTATTTAAAATCATGACTCGATCGACATCGACTCAATGTTTGGGCATGGGGTCTCATTAGCTTGTATTATTTTATATGTGGTTTGAGAGTTCGCTGTCATTTTATGAACTCTAATGGGGATACGTGGAGAAGATTGAGAAATTTTGGTCTACCTAGAGTAATTTAATTTTTTCCACTTTCCAGGCTGATGCATTCGAACTAAAGGAGCGAGACAGCGTGATTAAACCATCGGAGTCCGAGACAGACGTATCGAAATGTAGCTGTTAACATACGCGTAGTATTGTTTTCCAATTCGTTTTTACTTAAGGGTAGTTAGAATAGATTCGCTTTGCGTTTTGTGCTATGCGTATACCAACTGTCGCAATCTTAACCGCACGCGTGACCTAATTAAAAATAATTATTGTAAAATACATATTTTATAAATAAAAATAAGGTTAATAATTATTAATAATATTTCAAAATGTAACAGTCTTGTTTTTTTTCAGTTCAGACAAAATCGGTCTGTAAAAAATATTATGAACCTTTTACAAATCAATCATTTGAGCTATCATGATCTCACGGGTTAAATTTCTCATAGATTTGCAGGCCAATGTTTACAAATTTGAATGATAGAGAAATGCATTTCAAAACTGGTTTATGAAACTTTTTTTAGCCGATCAATATCTAAAAAAATATTGTGTCTAAGCATTTAATGCAGTTTCAATTTTTCGTTAAAAATACTGCGATTTGCTCAGCAAATGACTAAATTAACATTTAATAAAAGCACGTTTTAATATAGGTATAACGAATTTAAATATGGATTTACGAGTAGGCAATGTTTTTATTAGATGCTATTATTATGTTAAAAGTAGTAATAAGTAATATAATTAAATACAATTAATAATTATAAATACATTTATCTTTAATTTAATTGTAGAGTATTTTATGTTACGGCTAAACCTCGAAATGCGGTTATACTTAGGTTTAGCCTAGTTCTAACCGCCGATAATTCAGAACTAAGTGACTGTCAACTTCTTTTTTTTGTAACCCAAGAGTGCGGGCACGTCGAAACATTCGCAAATGGCCCGATTTCCAGCTACAAATGTGTATAGCCGGCAAAACTTAGACGTAACCGCACTTCTGGGTTTAGCCGTAACATATAAACATATTATTATTATTTATTAATTAGTGCATATGAATAGGCATATAATATTATGTATGTTAATTTTATTCTGTTGAGAAAATTTACCAATCATTAAAATAATCATATTCAAAAGGGCTGGTCCCAAGTATCGACAGAGTTGTAAAAAAAAAACATTAAAACTCATTTCATGATCTTAAAACAACGAATTATTTATGTTAAGCTTCTTTTAAATATAAATAGATGTTTAAAAAAATAAAAGTACACATTCAAAAGCTAAAATACGCATTTTCAACTAAGAAATAAATCAATGTAGAAAATTGTGCAGCTGATGAACTTTTAGCGTTAAAAGTCAGTAATGGGAAGTCCACATTTGTCTATCAGCTGAAGTCTGATCCAGACTACAATCACAATGAGAGTGGACGAAAATAGAACTTTAAAAAAAAATCATGCCTATGACTACGATTTAGCGTGATGTTTAGCTGTTTAGCGACGTAGCGGCCGTAGATGGCAGCAGACTATACCTAGAAGGCGGGATAAATCCCAACACAAACAACAACAACACAACTAAATTTAAGCGATTTAAAACGCTTTAGGGCATGGAAAATAGCGCCCCCATATAATTTCATTTAGAACTTAATAAATTAGTAGGTATTGAATTCAATATAATGACTATTTTACTATCTATAGTAGCTCAAGCTCATGCTATCTTTTTCTTAATACCTAGGCATGTGATATCAGAAAATAAATAAGTATAGGTACAATTAGAAAAAAAAACATGTCAAAGTACATTGCAGTTTATTATTATTATATTTATTTTATATTATACTTCTTAAATAGAACTTTATAATAAAATACATAGTCGTACATAATTAGTAAAAAAAAAAAAACATTTCAATAAAAATCCTAAATTATGTAGCAAGATTAAGAACCTAATTTGTTTCAGTCTAACATTTTTGTCATAAATAATAAATAAATAGTTCATTAAAAAAATGCGCTATAATATCTGAGAAGGTATGATTTTTTTTACCCATTTAGTACTAATTACTACTACAGCCATTTTGAAATGTCATAAACCTATACAGGGTTATTGGTTATCAGTTGGAATCCTGTATAAGAAAAGATAATATGGATATTTTATTGACAAATGAAAGGAAATTAAGTCATTCTAATAAAATTTCTCTATAGCCTCAAAAAACAAAATTATAGATGATCTTACTAAAACTCTTTTAAGGGAATATTACCTGATTACCAGTAACCCTGTATAATAAATAGGGAAGATATTATAGATATATTTCATAGGAATCTCAACTCTGATATAGTAACTTTAAGGACTATAATTCATTGGTTTGTTAATAGTTGAAACTTGTCGAATTAGTCACAATACTGATAACATTTTATACACTAGCACAACTGATGTATTGTTAGTTTGTAATGGTTCAATAATAAAGTTTTATTATAAAAATGGTTTGATTTATAACATAATAAAATATTAAAAAAATGATTCTAACCCCCGTCCAAAAAGCCAAATATATTTCTTTTTAGGTATATATTTATACGAAGAAGTTAGAAGACAAGCAAGACGCTATCCTGATGGTAAGAAATAACGTTGCCCATAATTAGTACAAAGCTACCTAGGATTTTACAATTATGTAAAATTTTAGGCACTGCGACAACGCTTCTTACTTAAGAGTTATAAGATGTTAAGACTCTTTAACCCAGTAATTTCACTAGCTACAGTGCCCTCTTACCGGAGCAAAGTAATGTTAACACATCACTGCTTAGTGCTCAGGTGATACAATAACTGGCACTGTTGGGGTACCCACCTAGTCGACCTCCTGCAAAGGAAGTCTACCCCCAGGTCTATTCTCATATTTCTCGATCTAGCATCGACATATCCCAGCTTTGGCCTCGTCAGTAACTTTAGTAATAGTGAGTTATAATTAATTAAAAAATGTACATAGTTAAGTTGTATGTTGTTGATATTATGGAGCAATTATTATTGTAATGTGGGGATAAAATGGTGCCGCATAAGCCAGAGCGGCAGTCAACTATAGTACAATATAAAAAAAAACCTTTTTTGACATAGGTACATACAAATATCATAAATTCAACCTGTTCCTTTGCCGTTTCCTAGGTGTAGGTATAGGTTCCGTTTTAAGTACTTCCACATTAGGCTTAGTTTCACTAATTGTTTCTTTTTTACTAATTTGTGTGTGATTTTCCTTGACCACAGGATCTTGACTGTTCTCTACTTTTGTGCTTGGTTCAGGTTTTACTTCTGTTTCCGTTGAATTTGGAGGAATGGCTGGAGGATCCAGTTTTCTGTAATATTATATGCCATTATTTTTTAAATCTCAGTTCTTAAAAGTAAGTTCCGTCTTGTTAGTTAGTTCTTTATTCTACTTTCTGTATTTCTTTTCTCTGCTTGGTTGTCTAGAATAGATCACTTTTAGTTACATGACTGACAATTTTAATGCTTTATTCCAAATGTGTAATTTTAAACTTATTCTTGTACCTATTTATGATGTTCAATAAATAATTATCTAAAAGTTTATTCTTGAATAAGATGTTTAGAGCCTCAAAATATCTTTAAAGTTTGCTCTTAACCGATGTTTACAAAATACTTTTGAATAAACATAATATAATTATGTACTGACTAAGACAATATAAAACGTCTGTTACATTAAAAAAATATATTACAGCAATAGAATGAATCATGAAGAAAGGAGTTAAGAATGGCGTTAAACTCACCTTTTCTTTGCCTCTATTGTAGATTTCAACAGCTCTGATATTTCAGAATTTTTGGCGCCGAAGCATTCTTCAAACGCAGTATGCTTACTCATGTGACCAACATCATCATAAATTGTTGTTATCAATCTCCCTGAAAATTTATAATAATGTATATATTAAATTATGTAGGTATATTAAAAACCTAAAGGGGCATCTTTCCATTACACTATTGTCCTTGCAAATCCCTATGAAGACTCAGCTAAGCCCATTTTTGTGAGCTACTTAATAATTAGGTGATTTATAACTAAGTCATCTATTATTACTTTGGAATTAAAAGCTCAACGAAACCTCTGACTCTGACCTGAATTTTATATCCCATGAGCAGTTTAGCCAGTGTCTGAGGGTAGAGATTCACGAACCTGGATATTAGTGCAATAGGTAACAATCATTAGTGAACCGATGAACATAATAATTATAGTGGAATGCAGAACACTCATACTGTACCTACTCAGTCATATAAAGGGCATCAGGCTGACTTTTCAATCTGGACTCTTTGCAGTATCTTTTAAGAAATATTATTCTCAATGGGCATCAGTTCTACGAGTAATATATTCATAATGAACTTGGTATTCTTCTAAAAGTGCTAAATTCTTACAGGTTACTTACTAGGTGCTCTGCCTTCAATCTTATATTCCTCAATTTCTCTGTCCTTTTTTAGTAAAGCTGTTCTCAATTCATGCTGGCTTGATCGAAGATCACATATAGTATTGAGTAAGGGTTGTACAATCACTTGGAAAAACTGAAAAATATTAGATTATGATTAACTGGTTAACTTATCCTAATACCAAAGTTCAGCTCAATCGGTTTACCTGTTCAGGAGTGAAAGAGTAACAAACATACATTAGGTATAAACTTTCACAATTATATATATTTTTTTATTAGGATAAACACATAAAGATCTTCTGCACATCTTCAATGTAGAGTATTTTATAGAGAATATTTGTATATCACATTATGTATGACTTTCTCCTCAAAAATGGATGGGGTGAGGATACACATTAAGAACCTGAAGGATGTTATAATGCCCAGCAGTGGTACGCTGAAGCACTTGTCCGCAGCCAAGTTACGCAAAAAAGCTTTGAAGTATAAGCAAATGGGGTATTTTTAGCCACTATTTTCTACCTAAATTTTTTTTATACAACGAAGTAAGAAAACAAGCAAGACACTCGCCTGATGGTAAGAGATAATGTTGCCCATAATTAGTACAGTGCTACCCAAGATTTTACATAGGTAAAATTCTGAGTGCACTGCGCCAACACTTCTTACTTGAGAGTCTTAAGATGTTAAGACTCTTCAGCCCAGTAATTTCACTAGGTACAGTGCCCTTCTACCGAAGCACAGTAATGAATAGAATAGAATAGAAGTACTCTTTATTGTGGACCAACATATTTACAAAACACTTATAAAAATAAACACAAACTAACACATCACTGCTCAGGCAGTAGAATAACTGGCACTGTTGGGGTACCCACCTAGTCGACCTCCTGCAAAGGAAGCCTACTCTCGGCCCTCTATGTTATAAGGTAGGTATAATTAATTTGTTTTACTCACTTCGTCTGATGATGATTCAACTAAGCTAAACTCTATTTTCAATGTTATTTCATACTGTTTATATAAAACAATGTTTATTGAGCCACTATTCTCAGGTAGAATGGATACTTTCTTCAAGCTCTCTGGATTACCGAGCATATCCAGTCCTCTATTGATTAGCTCATTATCATCATCAAATTCAAGTCCATCATTGCTTTCCTGAAAATGAAATCTTGGCTTTGAAAAAGTCGTTCAAAAAATAAGTTGAATTAATTTTTTTTTTTTTTTAAATGCCTTTATTGAGAAAAACAAACTAACAATACTACAGCTACTACAGCAGTAAAGAACACTTTTATTAACCACAGATCGGCCACAAGCCGATCTACAGAAAATCCAAGTGCTCCAAACCACTGTCAGTTGGCAGAGTGCCCAGAATGCTGGCAGCATTGCCACGTTGAATGGCAATACTTATACGTTGGGCCAAATATACCCCAGCATTTTGGTCACACGTCGCCTCGACCAAGCGCTCAGATAAATTTTGGAAAATGCGGTGAGCTCCCGGACCCCAAGGACCCAAAGTCTCTACCCCAAACGGCTCAAAAATGTAACCGCTATCGAGGTTAGCATATTTACGCCGCTTGAGCCGCTCAGCAGAAACTGCCGCCGCACCAGCCGCAATTTGAGTCTCTGGAAGATGTGAGGGCGCCAGTGTATCAACGCAAGTCGCGTCCCACACTAACGGTCGACCTAACTTCCAGGGAATCAAAGTCATACCGTCAGGTCTTTTACCATCGTCACGCATCAGACCATTCGGTTCGAGAATGGCTGCTACATTGGCGCTGGTAAAAGCCCGGCGAATGATGTCGTTGAGACTGGAGTGGCGGGAGATTCGGCCAGCGCTCCGAGAACATGAGAGACCATGGTGACCGAGTTCGTCGACTGCATTACCACACTGACAGCGGTGACCTACATAACATGCTGCACCCAGGCGCAAACAAACAGCTACACGAAAAGCAGATGAATCTAAAAGATTACCAGTATTAATGGAAGGGATGGCTTGCAACCAAAAACCAGATTCCCTAACAGAGACTGCTAGAAGTCGGGCACGGTCTGACGAGTTGGGACACGTTTGTATTAGACTATTCCGTGCCAACTCGCAGAGAGGCCCATCCCACAGTCTCTGTGAAGATGGTACTTTAGGTAAATCGGTATTGGGGCAAGCTGCAACCCAAGCATTTTTTGCCTCAGCTGAATTAGCTATAGCCAAAGATGATAATGCGGGGTCTCGCGAGGGAGCGAGTATTTTTTGAATGAGATTGTCCGAACTATGCACTGAGGACAAAAAAGCCGGGAGAGCGACACTAGAAATTTTACGGACCCCCAGGCCCCCAAACCTGATAGGTAAGGA
Source organism: Hemithea aestivaria (assembly GCA_947507615.1). Classification (NCBI taxonomy): domain Eukaryota; kingdom Metazoa; phylum Arthropoda; class Insecta; order Lepidoptera; family Geometridae; genus Hemithea; species Hemithea aestivaria. Next base: position 11,931,947 of record OX382332.1, on the reverse strand, counting down.
GGCTTGAGACCAAGCCCTGTCATCCAAGCTCAAATTCAGGACCGACATCAGGGTATTTTTTATGACGTTGTCTAAGCTTACAAGAAGCTCATTGTGTTTCCACAATGGACAACATCGAATTAATTAATTGATATCACTGAAATAAGTTATAAGAATTTATAAGGGTATGTATAAATCCCTCACTGTCTTCACTAAACTTTCTTTGACAATTTTAAAGATCTTAAAGTTCAAAAAGATTGCAGTATTTGAACCTTTTTATAGGCTGTTTAGCAACACAAAATTAGAAGTGTGAATTTATAGGTTAAGTACAGGTAGGTTTTACACCCGTTTAAGACTTTAATTTGTTTTTAAATACGTACTATTAAATTCAACATACCTGAAGGATTTTTAGAAGTGTTTTTCTTTTTAAATTTCTTTCCCAGCATTTCTGGTAATCCGATATATAGACTTGCAAATCTTCGTTGTCTTGAGTTTGTTTAATAAAGAAATGTGGTGACTTTTGAAGCGATTTCCACATTCCGGTAATTGATTTTTAGATATTTAGTATTATTGGCATTAATAATAGTTTGAAAACGATATAATATAATATTTTGGAGTTCAAATAACTTCTTCAGGAAAAACAATAAATGGCCAATGATAAAAAAAGTGAAAAAAAGAACGGCAATTTGATTGACATTGACACTGACTTTAACATCAGTGTTGCCAGTGCCCTATCTTCAAAAGTAACGCAGACAGGTTCGAAAAGTAACGCATTTACAATAAAAGTAACGCATTTAAAAATAAAACCGGTCAAGTACGAGTAGGACTCGAGCACCGAGGGTTCCGTACAAACCTACGGGTTTCTACGGAACCCTAAGGAAAAGTGGATATAATATTATATACTGTAGGTTTTGATTCCCTTGCGAGTACTTGCGAGTTTGAAAATATGCGGCTAAAATTGCTGTTTCTTTTGATTGCGTTGACATAGATGTTTGATTTTTTTACAGCTTAAAGTTATTATAAAGCTGAGTATTTGGTATGAATTTCAATTTAATACCTGTACGCGTTCTTGAGGAAAGGGGTAGTTAATATACAAAATTATTAAAAATATTTTTTTATATGATGTAACTAAAAATTTACAGTTTTCGCAATTTTTCCTGTGCCTATGATTTAAGACGTTGCTGCGTACCAAATTTCAAGATTCTGAGTTAACGGCAAGTACCCTGTAGGTTTTGATTCCCTTGAGAGTAGTCGCGAGTTAAAATATACGGCTATAATTGCTGTTTCTTTTGAATGCGTTGAGATAGAGATTTGATTTTATTACAGTTTAAAGGTATTATAGACCTTAGTATTTGATATGAATTTCAGTTTAATACCTGCACGCGTTCATGAGAAATAAGGTAGTAAGTATGAAATTATTAAAAATATTTTTTTATATGATGTAACTAAAAATGTACAGTTTTCGCAATTTTTCCTTTATCTGTGCTCTAAGAAGTTGCTTTGTGCCAATTTTCAAGATTCTAAGTTCACGGGAAGTACCCTGTAGGTTTTGATTTTTTGAGAGTAGTTGCGAGTTTAAAATTACGACTAAAATTGCTGTTTCTTTTGAATGCGTTGACATAGAGGTTTGATTTTATTACAGTTTAAAGGTATTATAGACTTGAGTATTTGATATGAATTTCAATTTAATACGTCCACGCGTTCATGAGAAAAGAGGTAGTAGGTATAAAATTATTCAAAATATTTTTTTCATATGATGCAAATAAAAATTTATGGTTTTCGCAATTTTTCCTTTATCTGTGCTCTAAGGAGTTACTTCGTGCCAAATTTCAAGATTCTGAGTTTACGGCAAGTGCCCCGTAGGTTTTGATTTATTTGGTAATGTCGAAAATTTGCTGCAATTTGCGACATATTCGACTATATCTTTTGATTGCGTTGACCTAGTAGTTTGAAATTTTCACAGCTCTAAGAGGCAATAGACCTTAGTATTTCCTATAAATTTCAGCTTGTTACCTCCACTCGTTCCTGAGAAAAAGGGTCTTGACAGACAGACAGACAGACAGACAGACAGACGGACGGACAACATAGTGATCCTATAAGGGTTCCGTTTTTTCCTTTTGAGGTACGGAACCCTAAAAACACGATTTTTAATACAATTTATATACAATGTAATATACTTACTCAATTTAAATATAGGTACTTATACTTTTTTATTCATAGATTTCAGTAGGTAATAATATTATTTCCTCATGTTTGAACTAGCATAATAAGTATTTTTAATAGAAGAACTTATTTCTTTAATTAATAATTATATAATAATATTAAATAATAATAATAAGTATTTTTAATAGAAGAACTTATTTCTTTATATTTTATAAGAAAAAAAAAAAAAAAATTTCAGGACGTTTCACACAGCGCCCGCCCCCTAACCCCAAACTAAGCAACTTAATGCTTGTTATTTTGGTGGTTAGGATAACGGATATAATACTTATAATATACTTTTCTTTTGTAAATACATACTTATAATAGAAATTGAAAACCACCCAGACCAGAAACAAATACCTGTGGATCACACAAACATTTGTCCCATGCGGGAATCGAACCCGCAACCTTCTGCGTTGCAAGAAGTTGTAATTTTGCAAACAAAAAAAAATACATACCTATATCGCCTTATGGCTCATCCACATATACCGGCCAATTACTCGGCGAGTCATTGGTCCTATGGCTCGTCCACATATACCGGCCAATGATTTGCTGAGTGTGTGTTTTGCCTATGGATGAACAGTTTTTGTCTATAGACGAATGTCTTCGGATATTTACGGTTTTTTCCGGTAAATTTCTGATATACATTTTGGGTTCCATAGCTGACGACTTTAATTATATTTTGAATATTAATCAATCATGGACCATTTGAAGCCATTTTGTGTGAATAATTACTTTAAACTAGTTAAATTTTCTTTATTTTTTGATTTATATAATCTATGCCCTAAGTGCATATATATAATCTGTGCGCTCGGGTGAACGTTGGGCCAACGACTCGCAGAGAAATTGACCGGCATATGTGAACGTGCCATGATATTGACATATTAGTTACTTTTTAAAAAAAATATTTTCCGTTTCGATTGCGTTCCGTTTCACTAAGTTATTATTTTATATTCTTCCATTGTTAGAGTTCATTTAAAAAAATCATTACCCCAAAAAGTAACGCAAAAGTAACATTTTAGGACAAGTAACGTAAAAGTAACGCAAAGGGTCAAAAAGTAACGCAAAACGTTACAAAAGTAACGCACTGGCAACGCTGTTTAACATGTGACTCACTGCTGATTGACACTGACGCTAATGACAGTTTTTAACTACTGTCACTGTCACTGCGGTTTGATTTTTTTTACATTTACAAAAATGTTACGTATCCACACTTATAAGTATTTGCTATTGACTGAATCATTTTTGAAGAATCATACACATTTTATTATTTTAAAAAATCTGTCCTTTAAATTATATTGTTACTAAATCAATTTATATTCTTGATCCTTGTGTTTTCTAATTAAACGATTAAATCCTTACAATCAATAAAAAGTTTCAACTTTTTAGGCAAAAGTCCTAAATTCCAACCCCTTTTCTATACTTCACATACATAAATTCTATTCTATCATACAAAAGTACCTACATAATATTCTAGTAGGTGTACCTATAGTCGGGCCGGCCTAAAAGGCCACATTTGACACATCATCAAAATTCCCTTACAGGATGATCTAAAAATTTTACTTATTTTTTCTGTAAATAATATATGTCAACACTTAGCTGAACAATAAATAATATGACAACACTTAGCTGAACACTGAACACTATACTCGAATTTACAATTAACAATTTACGCATTACCATTAAAATTTCTACCATTTGGTAGATTTTTTGCCTACTTTTAACTTATTACCAAATTCTTATATCATAATTTCTGCCAAAACTACCATTAAATTTTTCTACCAAAAACTACCATTGAAATTTCTAGCAAAATCTACCATTCTTTTTTTATCATTTAGTTGATTTTTTACCATAAAAAATCTATCAAAAACTACTATTAATTTTCTACCATTTGGTAGATTTACTATCATTAAAAATTCTACCAAAAACTACTAAGTAGATTTTTCTACTGTGCATTTTTGAAAACTAACGTGAGAGTTATCCATATTACTATGTAAACAAAACGACTAAAAACTCACGGAAATAATGGTCGGAGCTAGGCTCGATCCTGAGTTTCGGACAATTACGATGTCCTTCATCAGGAGCTCACGCATTTTTCTACCATAAAAAAGTCTACCAAAAACTACAATTGAAATTTCTACCAGAAGAAACGTAAAGAAGGAACAAACATACTCACACACACACACATTATTAAAAAAATTTAAAGTCCTCAACGGTGTCAATTTCGGATAAGCCGATGGTATAGATTTTATTTCTAATATAAAACAACGGTTTTTGTGGCATTATGTTTAACCAAATAAAACTAAAAATAAAAAATACTCAATTTTTGTTCCAAGTCATTGTTGTGTTTATTTTTAAACTATAAAGAATATGTTATACACATAGCTAAGAACATTGCCGAGTAATATTATTAATCTTATAAACGAAAAAATAAACAAACTTCATTAATCCGTTCGGCTACGATACTACGACAAACAAACACGTCAAACTTATAACACCCCACCTTTCTTGCGTTGGGGGTTAAAAACATTAGATGAATAAATAGGACACCCTATACAAGGTCACGTCAATCAGTTTTTGTTTTTAAAACAATAAGGATTTATGGCACCAATGCAAAACGCACGGGGACCATAAAGAAAGAAAAAAAAAAAAAACAATAAGGATGCTACCCAATAAAATCGCGAAATCGAAATTTGAAATGTAGAATCGAATGCAATTATAACTTGGATTGAATATTTGATCATAAATAAATAACTATATTGCGATTAAAATAAAATATGTTGTTAATATTGTGATTATATTATAGTAAAATATAATGTAATTAAAATAAAATTGTGTAATGTATAGAGAATAAACATATTTTTTTATTACAGGTTTTTTTATAACTCGTGAGATATTTCTGGCAAAACTAGCCCATGACGCCATTACATGTTTACAAAAAAACCTATTAGAATTAAAATTAATTAGACTTTATGAATGTTTTCATAAAACTGTATTCGATTCCAACGTGTTTGAAGAGCGTATCGATTCATATCCTGTAATCGAAATAAACAAACAATGTCCCAACACTTGTTTGCTATGACTGACATCTGTCAAATGTGGCCTTTTAGGCCGGCCCGACTATACCTACGGGCACAGAGTACTATGAATACCCTACGGGTTTTTGGCGGCAAGCCTTGATCATATCATTAGCTCCACGTCTTTTGCTTAATAATCGTGTAGAATTTGATTGTTAGCGTGTAATAATGGTGGAATATTGCGTGTTAAGTGTTTTTGAATGTGCACAGATGTAGGCAAGTGATATGGTGCTGAAATATGAATTTTGGTGCCCCCTCCAAAACTCCTCCGAACTTTCAGTAAAATTCCACCCATTTTACTGGAAGACTCACGTGACTAGACGAGCTATTAAGCTTACTCTGACCTGACTAACTAACTTATTACTTAAAAAATAACATTTAACTTGACACTGGCAAAACACGAAAGTGGAGACCATAATTTAATATCCCGTGACTATACCTACCCACTACCCACACGCACGACTTGCGCTACTGCTGCTGTGGTCATTCCAAAAATTTTAGGCAACGGCCGACAAATGACACCATTTATCATGCCTGTAGCCCATACCGTACGTGAGGAAAACATTAAAATCTGTGCTACCTACCAATTCTATGTAGATATAGGTCAACATTGTACTTTGTTTATTAAAGACAGTTATACATAATAATTATTTACTAGCTGCGCTCAGCGGATTTACCCGCCGTACTGTAATAGCCTATGTGTAATTCCAGGGTCTAAGCTATCTCTATACCAAATCTCAGCTCAATCACGCCTAAACGGGTGGACCCGTTTAAGCTAGAAAGAATAACAAATACACATCCAGATCCAGACATCCATTCATTCCGGCAAACTTTCACGTTTATAATATTAGTATGACTAGTAAGATCACGAAAGAGATTATGATCGATTTATATCAATATAAATAATAAGAGTTAAAGTTTATTAATAAAGAAGGGCAGTGAATTGGTGGTATTCAAATTGCGTTCTTTGTACTGCTCGAGCCTTCTGCATTTGTTAATCATGCCAAAACTGGCGAAGTCTGTAGGATCTCAATAGCAAAAACAATGCGGAAGTGCCGCCGAGTTATTCTAGTGGTAGGTATACCGGTGCGATATGCACTGTAGCCAATAAAATTACTGAGCTGAGGAGTTTTAACATTCTATAACTCTTGAGTTCGCGAATGCGTGCTTTACGGTACCCGCTGCCCCGGCCATAAGGCGTCCCGCAGGAACACCCTCAGGTTTTTAGTGGGTATCCCTGCCGCGCCCATCTTCAGCGGGGAGTCCCACACACCGCCCCGCGCCCCTCGACGTGGGGTGATGATGCGTTATGCGTTACACATTTTTCCTGGGTAAAAAAAATGTAATCAAGAATAACTCATAATATGATTTGTTTATTCATTGTGTACGGTCTTTATTTGTTGCCAGGATTTTTTCCAAAAGAACTAGAGCATTTGTAACAGGTGTTGTTAGCGGCTACATTTCACCTGGTGACAATGAACGAATGCTCCATATATTTTGTCGCGCTGATGCTTTTTTTGTTTGCGATACGGGGTTTATTTATCAGTTTTAGGTATATTTTTATATTTCTGTGTTGCTTCCCATCTTTTGTTGTTATGATTGCTGCGGTCGGAGTTTTGGATATTTTAGGTACCTCTCCATTAAATAAGCAGGCATGTATTACTTTTGCCATTTTGCTTATTGATCTTTATCGTAAAATGATGTCAGACTGCTTTGATTCTCGTAATAAAAAACAGTTTTTATTATGAAAATCAATAAAGAAACAACAGTGAAGTACTTTGTAAGGACTTATATAAGGATTTGTAAGGATTTATATTTTAATCAACATGGCTGAAGTGAGGTTTATTGCTAAATAATAATTAAAAGACGATAAAAGTGAGTCTGGTGACGTATACCGTATACCTAAGTGCTGCTAATTCATATTATCTATTTAAGGGTCACTGCAAACCGCCTAGAGACACATCATTAACAGTCAAATGCGTGAAACCGTTAACATTGAACATTATTAACTACACTCGCAATTTGCACATCCCAGTATCATTTCCACTACTGCAAACGGATGCAAACCCCACGGTGCGTCAATCAGATTTGCTAATGAAACCGCCGCTATTTACCCAAGCCGTTTAAAATTTATACTCACTATGAGTGGCTAGGATATAATACGTACAGAAAAGCGGACCCTGAAATGGACAGACGCACGCACACTTTGACCTGAATTTTACAGGAATTCTCGGATAAACTCAGGTAAGTATCTACATAGCTGCATTCACGTACTGCCTTCGTTTATCGCTGGTTTCTTTTACTGGCTTGACACTTAGGTAAAAAATCAATGCTTTCTATAGATAGACATTGTTAAGGAATGTCGTCTGAGGGAAGAGGCCATAGTTAGGTATTTCCAGTGCCTAGCCAGGACTCTCAGACTGACTGATAATATAAAGTAAGTGATGACAGCTAAGCTTGACAGATACTGGGCTTAGGAAGTTTACAAGGTGGTGTTTCTTTCACTAATTTTGAATTTAATAAGAAAATACGTACATGAGTTTTCAATTAGATAAGTACCTACCCATTTCTAGATTTAGGTACAGAAAATGGTCGTAGTTCTGTTAGAGGATCATTTCAAGACCTCTCAAAATTTACGACTTTGAATAAATGAAAACCGAAAGCCGCGAAACAATAAAACTTTAGTTAATTATTGTGACGTTCATTTTTACTATGGCTTTAAAATTAAAATTAAGACTGTTCTGTTAGGGCTGGTGAAGGTCATAAAGAGGCGGACGTGGCGTACTATAACAGCCTTTATTTATGTTTTGAATGGAGTTTAATGTGCGATCGAAAAACGGTTAGGTGTCAGCTGGAATTACAGGGGGCAGGGCGTATTGTTCCGCTCCTAATTGATGTAGAGTTAGGCCCCACGCTTACAGTTAAGCTGCTCTGTGTCCTCGTATTTATTTTCATTCGTTGTTTATCGATGATCGAATATTGTCCACTGTACTATTATTATTATACAGACTTCCTCATAATATATGCCAAATATCTAAACGAACGATTACTAGAGGCCGTATTTACTAACTGGAGCTGGTGATCAATCACCATAGGCCGACAAAAACAAAATGGTCTTATAGTCATAGAGCTGTCAGGCCAACGACGCACCTGAAGCTGCCTACTCTGATGAACTGTCCAGATGACTACTCCAGATGAACTGTCTGCCTAGTAGGAAGGTTTTAAACTTTGTCTCATAAATTCGATATTTCGACATGACTTCAGTCTCTAAGAACATTTTACCAATATTGTTGCTTTAGACTGAATAATACTAATGTACACATGTTAGCCAATAAGGCCTAATAAAACAAATTGAACCTATGACCTATATTAAGAAGCTACCTAAATTCATCATCCTTTACAGACCATTCCTATGGAGGTAATATTTGCATCCACAAATAAATAAACGATCCACTGAACCAATGTTATAAATTGAATTGGTATTCCGAATGCCTCAAATTCTATACGCACGCATTCGAGTACAATCTTGGTTATTACATGCTCTTGGGTTATGGTCTATGTTAAAGGATTCCTTTCCGTAGATCAACCTATCTGTTTTTCCAGAGGCTTTATTAGCTAAATCGAAAATGTCACTTTTACTACTTAAAATCAGCATCATCATCAGCATACAGGCTGTCTCACTGCTAGACAAAGGCCTCATCTTGGTAATGATCCTATTCACTAGGCAAATTTGTATTTCCTGCAATTGAACAATTTGATTTGATTTAGGTACCTACTTTAATAAGCCGAAAATGTTCAGAACTTTCAGACAGAACGTAAAAAGTATATCAACTAAAGTTAATACGGTCTCTATACGGCAATATGTTTAAAAAAGGCAACATTCCGATCAAATAACATGATCAAAAGATTTTAGACTTTAGTCTTTAGGTTGCTACTAAAGACTAAAGTCTAAAGGAAAGATATGTATTATAAATTGGTCAAATCCTACCTCATTTTACCTAAAGGGTGTAAAGGTAAAGTATAAGCCGCTTATATTTTACGCCCGAAGTTGTAGCTCACCCGTTCACCGATGCCCAAAGATCACCGATGCCTTGTAATTCCTTTACATTGAGATCCTTCCAACCGCACAATGTGCGATTGATGAATTGTATATTCAAACTTCGGTCGAGCTAAGTGAGTGTGAATTAATGTTATCAGATCTCAAGTAACTAATCACTGAAGCCACAGAATACCACATAGTGGAAAGTACAAGCTGTGTTGAAATTGTATTAGGTACCTTATAATATTATAATCAAATTTTAGCTCTGTGTATCGGTTTTCACACACTGAAATTTAGCTGATGTGTAACTTTAGGGTTTAAGCTACCAACGATCAGCATACCAAAACTCAGCGTTATAGATTCAGGCTTCTAGGCTTGGCATAAATAAATTATAGATATTCACACACAAATTTAATATAACACATTATGATAATGTATGAAAAATAAAATGTAATGACCAGACTTTATCCAGAGGGCCAACATAAACAGCCATAGTTAATTAAAAAGGTAAAGTTAAAAAGGCATAATATTCAACTTTGTCGCGTAATTCACTAGTAGGTTTCACTAAAAAATTAAGAAATGTCTTTTAACTTTAGTGTTCTTTAGTCTAAGAACATTTTATTTTTGTCGGTTAATAGTGATAGAGCTTTTGCAAAACAGACTGAATTGGCAAAACTTAAACTATAATAAATGATTAAATTAGAATAGATCAGGGGACGAGGTCCTACAATTTAAGGTGCCCCTTAAATTGAAAGAGTCGAATGGGAATAGGGGACGAATTTGAAGGGACCAGTGATGGAATCCTTCCCGAAACTGACTGTATATCGGCAGCAAAACCTATAGGTTTTCTCGTCAACCCTGTAAGTAAGTGAAAGTAATAAACACAGCTCAAACACCTACTCAATATTTATGATACGCTTCGTTGCCTCAGTAATTAATCAAAGTCTTGCGACCAAGAAGCAAGCAAAATGCGTAATTAAAAGCAAAGTGATTGCTTAATCGCGTCTAAAATGCTTTGTACTTTTTCTCGGACTACATTAAGAGTTTATGGACTGAGTCCGTCGCAAACTTTTAGTTAATCACTTTTATCTGTACAATCGCTCATTGCATTTCCTCCGCTGTAATTGCCAAGTAAGTTTCTTAATGCTTCTGAGCTCAGACAAGTCTAGCTTAGTTTTACATTTTATATTGTAATTTGCGTAGATTTTTTGTGCATTACATTTAGTAAATGATTGTGTGTTATTACTGATTTCACTCAATTTAAAGACTTTGTGTTGTGCATGTGTTTTTTGTTAACAATCACATCACACACTTATATTATAAAGGCGAAAGTTTGTGAGTATGTATGGGCACTGTAGCTAGTGAAATTACTGGGCTAAAGAGTCTTAACATCTTATGACTCTTGAGTGAGAAGCGTTGATGCAGTGCTCCTAGAATTTCACATAATTGTGAAATCCTAGGTAACACTGTACTGATTATGGGCAGCCGTTATCTCTTAACATCAGGAGAGCGTCTTGCTCGTCTTCTACTTCATCACATAAAAAAAAAAAATGTTTTTTACTTCTTCACGCCTAAACGGGTGGACCAATTGAGCTGAAATTTGGTATAGAGATAGCTCTGAGACCCTGAAATAAAACATAATATTTCCGCAGATAAAGCCACTGAGCGTAGCTAGATAAATATTTTTATAATATTGATTGTCCCGTGAAACGCTGTGGTTGCGGTCTGAACGATGGGTTAGCTGAGATAGCTCCCTTTAATTAATCTGTTCAGAGGTCTGCGGTTATAATCTCGTAAGTTATGATCTGCATACGAGACGCTTCGGACGCATATTGGAATAGATTACCGAAACTGATCGCATAGTTACTACATAATCTCACTATGTAAATTAGATAGTTTATCGGTATTAATAAACCACCATCCAAGGCTCTGCTACCATCTACGGCCGCATTGTTCCTTAAGATCAGGTGAGATCGTGGTCAAAGGCTAACCTATTATAATATTAATGAATAAAAAGTCAGGAAATGTAACTGCATTCAAAAAAGACTCAACGAAAATTGTGTACAAATTGGAAGGGATTAATAATTCTCCACGCTCGCGGACAAGTCGCTACTCACTGTTATGTATTTCAACCAATTATAATAATAATAATTATTAATCATGTCTCTTAGTATCTACTTCTAGTAACCAGCAATTCATTCGGTTTTTAAAACATCAAGCTCGATTCGGTTTTTTAACACTTTGTTTTTGTTTTATGTTGGGCAACTTTTCAGGGGGAGTTTCTTTATAGTTAGTTGTCCGCCTATTAAGTTATTTGAGGACCATATCGAGCACTCGAGTTAGTGGAATTGATGAGTATGTTAAGAATTAAAAAAATATATTATAATACATCTTTGCGTATTTATAATAAAAAAGTAATGAAACTGTTGTAGCTAGAATAATATAAAGAACATAAGACACAAAGCTGAATAGTGTGGGTCGTAGGTACACAAAAGCAAAATCGGAACACACTTTAGCGGATTTAAAATATGTTTTCACATTTGTCCCCTGCGGAGGTCTTTTCAGCTTTATTGCGACGCGATCCAAAACGCAAGTAGGATCAAATGTTCAGATTTACATTTTACGACCTTGTCCAATGTAATCCATTTTAGTTAGAAACTTTAGGACTATTCACTATTGTAAGTGAAGTACACAACCTTTCAAAGATTCTTTGACTCTTAGCTATGAAATAGATTTCAAGGGTTAATTTTTCCTTTATATTTTTTCCCTGTATATTTTTATTTATTTATTTATTATTCAGTACAAAGCTAGGACTAACTTAATGCTCCAATAGCATTTTCTATCAGTTACCCTAAGGCTGGAGAAAGTCCTAACGGCTTGTGGTGCGAAACACCGAAATACCCGAGAAAATGTACTAAAATATAGGGGGGTGACAATCATAGGAAAAAGGTAACATAATATTACAAAACTTATTCATTAGGTATAAGTTATGTTAGCCTTTGATCACATCTCGCGTGATATTAAGCTATGCGGCAGTAGATGGTAGCAGACTGAACCTAGAAGGCGGGATAAATCTCTATCGGCTTTGCTGAAAAGCTTTCTTCTAACTTCAGACTAACCGCTGTCTCACCAGTTGGTAAGTAATAATGCAGCGTAAGATGGATCACACATGTTCCTAAGACTATTTATTTATTAACTCTATGATACAATTGCTGAGATATTTATAAGCATTTTACATTTTAGACACTTAATTAATTATTCAAAGTTACGTTCAAGAAATCCAGAAGTTTCCTTATGTTTTCAGCGAGTGAAAATATTATAATATCCATGAAAAAATGCAATCTAAGATGTAATTAGGAGTCTTCGATGGGCTCATAAAAACAACTTTTTAATGTAACATTTCGCATGAACAAATTGCTTAGTGCTAAGTCCTGAGTCCTGACAGTTCTTAGTTTTCGCGTGAAGTAAGAAGTAAACCCATGAATTCAAATAAATGTCTTCAAAAGCTCCGAATGCTTGAAAAGTGCTTTATCGCGTAATAGCAAAGATCACGGTTAAGTTATTCAAATCGAAAATGAACGTAGTAGACGGAGTGGAATTGATTATGGCTCGACGCCAGTGCACCGCGCCGGGCACAGTTGGCGAATCCTACGGAAATTTATAAACGGGAGCCAGCCGACAAAGAATACAAATATTATTGGAATAAGTTTTATTAAAATATAATTGAAGCACCTGTAGTTAGCCTATTCGCTTGCACACACTAAATTCTTAATACTCTTATTAGAACTAGAACTTAATACTTGTCATGCAGAAAGTATGCAAAACATTAACATTTATTGTCCTGGTATAAATCTGCATTTCCAATTTTTTTATCTTTTTACTGTGCTGACTAATGAACTTTCTTTACAGCAAACCTAAAGTAAATCGAAAAGAGAGTAATATCGAGCGAGTAATATTAAGCGCATTATAAAATCCCTTATTTTACTTAATTTAATAATAAAATAATACACAAAAACTGTAGCTCAGGGCGAATTACTAGTATTATACGTGATATTCTAGTCATTTTTTTTTAAATACAACGAAGTAAGAAGACGAGCAAGACGCTCTCCTGATGGTTAGAGATAACGCTCTCCATAATTAGTACAGTGCTATCCAGTATTTTACATAGGTAAAACTCTGGGTGCGCTGCGCCAATGCTTCTCACTTGAGAGTCATAATATTATGTTAAGACTCTTCAGCCCAGTAATTTCACTAGCTACAGTGCTCTCCTAACGAAGCATAGCAATGTTTGCACATCACTGCTCAGGGGGTAGAATAACTGGCACTGTTGGGGTACCCACCTAGTACCTAGTCGACCTCCTGCAAAGGAAGTCTACCCCCGGTAATTGGGCTTACTACAGGTACATAATTTATTATTCTTTAACCAATAAGCTCAGTCCAGTATTTTGTTGTCCATGAAAGCCGACTGCTGTTTTTTACGAGCGATCGAGTGCTCGAGCATTAGTGGATTTGGCCACGCGCTTGTATGGATTGCCACGCTTGCAGTTTCCAGTTTTATACTCGTAGTTAGCTGTGTTTTTCTTGATTTTTCCCTAGAAATTCTTTATGGCTCGTAAACTGGTGCCTTAATTTTAAATCTATTTTCTTTTCAATCTAGTTTTCTTGAAAAATCGTTTGAAAATGTATAAGCTACGCTACATCCAGAGTTGTACTCGCTACGATAATATTGCAAATTTCAAAGGTATGGATTACGTTTGCATTTATATTATAATTAGAAAGTCGGATTTCTGAACCTTAAGTTGCCGATGCCAGGAATACTTTTATTGACTGACAGGAACAATTAAAAATGGTTGTATTTAACTTATGAAGTAACTATATTAGCTCTTTCTTAGCATAGATAAACCCCAATTATTAATATTATTTATACGAGATAGTGCTTTCTGTATTATGAAGCTAGTATTTTAATTACGACTTTTCATTTTCAGCCCTAGGTATCAGTCAGCTGCTTTAGGAAAAAAATCCTAAAAGCTCTTCACATTCTATAAAATTTTAACTTCGACGTAAAAATATTACGAAGCTCAATCAACCCTGCACAGCTGCAAGAGTTGCAGCGGTTTCGAAATCATAGAGAATTACCTTCTACAATATTTTCTAGTTGTGTGCCAACAATGTCGTTTAATGCGAAATTGCGAATAAATTGTTATCGTATAGAAATTGCTTTCATGTGTGGTATTCCCACTGTTTATTGCGAAAATTATTTAATAACAATAGATCTGCCGAGTATTGATTACTGGCGACACCGATCCAGAAAAAGAACTGAGCGAAACATAAATTATATTTACGAAGCATTAATTAAAAGCTAGCGCAAATTATAATGAGCACCACAACTTCTTCTTCTGCTTCTTATTATGTGAACTAACGCACACTACAAACTACAGGCGAATAATGTAGCGCGCCTGTAGAGTGAGTTAGTTCATACAAAATGTAATAAAAGTGATGCAGGCGGAAATGAAAAATATATGATGCGTTGTGGCGGGGCCTTTAGATTGCTCTACATCAATACTTTCACCCAAAAGTACTGCACACACACCATTGTTGTAATATACATTTCGGATCTGGGGGCAAGGGTGCAAGATTATTAAATCCACCGAGTTCAAGTTTTGTGGCACAGACCGGTATATCATTGAACACAGTTTAGACCGCATTCTGTCGCGCTTGGAAGCTTACGATGCCCGTTCTCCTTTTTAATTCATTTCGTGGTTTATTCAGTTTTACTTGCCCATAATAGCCGCGAAATACGAGTATGAATGGGTATTTCGAGCTGCAATTTCTATTTATTCATTTTCTAAACAACAGCTGCATTTTTCTTTAATTTCGGGTATCGTGTCGTGTTTGTGAGCTCAAAATGGCGTAAATGGCTTTTTATGCTTTTTTGAGCGTGCTTGATACGATCGGACTATCAAAAGCTTTTATATTTGTTCCACTCACAGAATTCAATCGTGATAGCAACATGGCTATTTGCATCTAAAACCGACCAACGGTATTTGATGTTTGTAGAATAGATTATACCTACCAACTATCTCTATTTCAATAATAAATACAGAATACATTAGATATATATTTAAACAAACAACCTTCAGCAGCATTTTGTTGGGAAACATTAGTCCGCAGTAGCAAATAGATTAATTTGTTTAACCCTTTCAGACCTGAATTATTTTTTTCATCCTAAGGAATTGGTAAATTGTCTAAAGTATAGTAAGGAGACAAAAAATAAAAAAAAATTTAGTCTTTAACTTTTTGGAAAAATCTAGTTTTTCTTAATGTGGACAAATGTGACTCCCGTTCTACTTAGTATTAAGATTAAGGTATGCAATTTTTTTCATTATACCTTATGTCAACAATTGTGCACGCCAGTTTTGAAAGGGTTAATTGGTGACATTTATTTGTATTACAAAGCAGTGACCCTTTATTGTATACTCTTATATTTGATTTTTCATTTAATTATGTCTTTACCAAACACAATGAAATTAAATTTATAATGTAGGTACGAACCTGGTTCGTACCATAAACCTAGAACCCAATGTTTCAGCAAACCTAATCACTTGCCGTAGCTAGTAAAAAATAAGCTACTTTCATTGCCTTGATCTTTATTTCCATAAAAACCTTCCTTTAACCGTGACCTTTAACCTTGAAAAGTCCATAAAAAATGAAGAGAACAGTATGAAATCTAATTGAAGACAATTTAAATACGAGTAGAAGATTATTAATGGGCGACCGTGATTAATCTCCCGAAACGTCCCGAATTTCCCGCCTTATCTTGTTGCCTGTCTGACTCGGGAGTTATAAATTATTTATATTTCACGAATTAAGGCACCCTGTTTCTTGCTCATAGTCATTTGTCTCTGAAACTTTTAAAGAGCAAGCAGAAAACAATGTGAGAATCTTCAAAATCCAAACAAGCTTGGGAAACTTTAGACATTTCGTGTTCTACTTGTTAAGCTTAAATCTAACTTGGGTTAGGACTATTTTAATTGGATTTTCTGACCTCCATATTATTGTAAGGTGATATTAACGTTATTCAATAGAATATCGCTGTCTGATCTGAATTAGAATTTCGCAAGTGATTTAATTTTGGCTACGTATTCATTTTCCATCAGGACTGACTCTAAGGACAATGAAACTCGATATTCGTAAGTTCTCAAATTTAGTTTAATAAATACTGTTTTATATACGTAGGAAAATATTTGTGTTATTTATCTAAATTCTTCTAAATTGATTCGAATATTAAAGTTTAATTCTACAATAACTAGACTATATTATACGTCGAACCTATGACATATCTGTGAAAAAAACCTCATAAACTGTAAGAAACATTTCTTCTGGTGGGTCTACTTGTGTAAGTTTGATTGACTATTGTATAGGTATTAGTGAGTAGCTCCACGAGAAAACTATTAGAGGGCTATGTCCAGAAACACCTATCTGCATAGTCGTACCCAGCTTCTGGCCTAGGGGGGGGGGGGGGCAAGACAAGGGCGGATTCAGATTTTTTTTACTGAACTTGAACTTTATGCTTGTAAACACATTACGTTGTATACACAGCTGCATTTTGATGACCGTTCACAAGCCTGCTGGCTAATGCAATATGATTTTAAAAGCATGTATTGGTATTTATAATATATCTTTGTAACTACAGTTGCTCTAATTTCTATCTTTGTTTTCCCTAATAAATGGCTTAGAAGTGATCGCTACAGAGGCTGAATAGAAAAAATATCCAAATAGGTTTACAATAACGTGGCCGAATTCAACGCCGCGAAAACTCGGGAGTGTGTGTTTTCCTCTAAATTATGTTTGGCCAATTAATTTTTTTTATTAACTCTATTTTGAAATTAGGTCATCTCTAAAATGTTTAGTTGGTGACCATTCAGTTATTAACGTTGCAAACACAGCCGCATTATAATGATCGTTCAAAAGCCTGTTAGCTAATGCAAGTGATGCATATTTTCAATATGAGAATATGAGCGTATCATGCTACTGAACGATCTGGATTTCAGGCCGAATTAGGTTGTGCTACTAAAAATACATGGTAGGCATATTATGGTTTCAATGAGAGGTTTATACCTTTGTAACCACTTTCACTCTAATTTCTGCTTTTCCTTTCTCTGCTTGGTTGTCTGGAAGAGATCGCTGTTAAACCTCTGTTCAGCAGTGGTCTAATAAGGGCTGTTAATGATGAATTTGATCACTTCTAAAATGTCTAGTTGGTGACCATTCAGTTATTAACGTTGCAAACACAGTCGCATTATAATGATCGTTCACAAGCCTGTTAGCTAATGCAAGTGATGCATATTATGTTCAAAATGAGCGTGTCACGCTACTGGCCGAATTGGGTTTCAGGCTAAATTGGTTTGTGCTACGCCCCTAAGAATAAAATCTACATTGAACACGGTGGATATAGTAGGTGTTTGGGATGTCAAGCAAACATCCCTCTTTGGAATATCTCACTCAAGCTCATTTTGAAAAAGTATAAGATCTATTATTTATATACACAACCACCCAGCTAGGACCCTTGAAAGAGCTCGTGGTGACTGCATGGCCTAGTGTTTAGGTGGTCTTTCTTAACAGTAGGCACATAGATATCTCAACTGTCCCTTAGATAATATTTCTCTTTTTATGTAGGTCACTAAAGAATATTGCATTTAAAATTAAAAATTTAAAGCGATATTCTTAAGTGAGCTTTTATTTTTTAGGTAACACGTTTTGTTTGTACCATTTGTTTGAAAGCGAAGAGCTGATTTTCATTAGGTCCATACAAAATTAAAGAGCCTTTATGTTCATAACTTGTTCAGTATTTCGTTACACGGCAAAGCAATGGTGTTAGGGCTTTATTTTGTAAAAGTCTGTCTCCTAGGTATCCTAGGTAAAACGAATTTGGCCTGAATACAGTTTTGGCCGGTAACGCATAACAATGTAAATAGTGGCATCGTTTCAACGCCGGACATGATTTACAGCGCTCCATAAATTTCCGTGCACCACATGTTATAAATTAAGTTTTTAAATTTTAAAATCTTTATTTTTACACGGAAAACTCACAGATCTATAGAATCTATTGGGAGGTTTTGGTGCACTACGTGGTTATACCTATTATAATTTGAAATTATATTCATTGTCATCATAATTCATAAGTTCTTCGCGTCCCACTGCCGATATTTATTTTCCTTTCCCTGCTTGGTTGTCTGGAAGAGATCGCTATTAGCGATAAGACCGCCAATTGTCTCACTGTTTATATTATAAACTGTTTATTTAGAATTAAGATATTAATTGTGGTGAAACAATAAAGAGTTTTCTTATCTTATCTTATCACTGCTGGGTATTACGGGCATCCAATGTCCACTCAACCTTAGCCAATGCCAGCCATTCCTGTTAAAAATAACTTAATTTCAGTTATTTCATTCTAAGCCACCTTATATCAAATTTAAGCATCCATAAATATTACACACACAAACATACCTCACTTTTAAAAACGTAACAAACCATTTTCCTTTGTAATTTCTATAACACAGATTAAACAACGAAAAAAAATTGAAAGCGGTCAAAAGCAGATCACCCGTTCCCTCACAAACGGATGGTTACCATGTTGAATTAAAAAGATCAAAGAAAAAGCCACAATTTTTCTCCTCCTGCATTTCCCCAAGAATTTAATGAAAAACACACTTTTAAAGAAAGTATTTATAAACAGTGCTCGAATATAAAGGGGATGATTTACAATAATATTCCACGAGATAAGATATAACTACGTTTATTTGTGGTACTATACAATTGTCAACAGGATCTGAGCCAAGGAATTTTGAATCTTACGCTACAGTAATAAAGGACATAATTATGTATCATTTAAAGACACTCGTGTATAAGTCGTACAATAAATAAATGAAATAGCGAAAAGAGTATCTTGAGTCAGCATTTGTGGTTAGAAGTACAACAAGGAAACCAATTCTCATAATAAATATCCAACAATGGCGAAAAGCGACGTCGTTTCTATTTCGATAAATTTTATAAACTAGCATGGTCAGAAACTAACTCCACTATTTTTAGTCATGTCGTCGCCCTGGACTCTAAGTGCCTATTAATCATGAATTTTATTAATTTTAGCTGTTTTTAATAAAGTTTGACTTTACTTTTTTTCATTATTTTTATTTATTACTAGCTGCGCCCAGCGGTTTTACCCACTGTACTATATATAGCCTATGTACTATTCCAGAGTCTAAGCTAGCTCTATACCAAATTTCAGCTCAATCGGTCCACCCGTTTAGGCGTGAAGAAGTAACTAACATACATACTCACCCATAAAACTTTCGCATTTATAACATAAGTGTGATATAGTTAAGCATTTGACCACAATCTCGTATGATGTTAAGTGAAGATACAGCCGTAGATGGTAGCAGACTAAACTTAGAGGGCGGGATAATAAATCACTGAACATCATGCCGGAACACGGCCATAATGACCGCTTAGCGACATGGTTTTGCCAACTGCACCTTACTAATAACGATGATGAATTAAGTAAGACAGACACATATTTTATGTCTAATATGATACCTGAGTTGGTAGATATAAGGCGTCTATTTGGTGAAGTCGGATGGCTGGTTAAATGGATTTTAAAATTGTGTGCTTTGACTCGGGAGTTTGCAATATACGTTAGAAATAGGTGTCTATGTGAGTCGCTTGTCAGGTCAATTGGCAATTAATGTCATCACGGCACCATGAAGCCTCAAGGGTAGCAATTTCCAAAGCTCTCACTTTTTAATTTACGACCTCAAACATCGATTAAATAACCAAAATATGTGACATATACTTGATTTTGTTCCCACATTACTTGTAAATTATTGGAAACGACCGCTGTTAGAATTTTTTTTTTTGGTTACGCCGGGAAAAAATGCGTTACGCATACCCTCCCATCGGGGGTATGGGAGGGTTATGTGGGACTCCCCGTGCAGAGCGACTGCACGGGTATACCCACTAAAACAACCCGGCGGCACTCCCGCAACGTCTTTGTGACGGAGGTCTGGGAATCGGCAGAGCCTTGCATCCAGACCGCTGTTAGAATTACTTGTTTTGTGGATCGGCTGGTTATGGCGCTTTCCCGCCCTTTTGGAAAACTTTTGTGCGGTATATTTTGTTAATTTATTGTCGGCCAGTTTTGGCCGAACGCGTATGTAATTTACAAAAAATGATTTTCGATGTTGGCTTGTTGGATTTTGCGATTTTTCAGTGAAAGTTAGAAAGCCAGTAGTTCAGATTTAAAAAAATTAAATTATTTTAAATGGATCACTAAATTGAAATAGTTTCTTAGCAACTCATCTCTCATTCCACATAAACAGCGAGAAGACCAGAAAAATCCTCTGTGCGTATTTTTGTAGTCTTACTGTAATGTAATGAACAAAATGAACAAAAAAACACGAAAGAAAAAAAAAATTGAAGAGGTAAAATTTCTTGAACACTTGTTGCATTAAGCGCCCTCTTGCGCCTATGTGTAAACATTATATAGAGCCGATCAGTGAAAATTATAATCATAAAGGAAGGATATAAAAAATCGTCATCATACGATCTTAAAGCTTAAACGGTTTTTTTTCCTGTAAGACTAAATTTAAGTAAATAAAAAGATTCAAATCTGATTAACAGTTTTGGAAAAATGCGAGGATAAAATTATTGGTCTGGAAACTTTAAATGATTGAACTATGTTATTTTCTCTGTGTTCCAAATTCCAAACGGTATTAATAATATATTCATATAATATATTGAATTAACCTTATTTCAAGTCGGTTTACATTATATTACATACATTTAGTAGGAAAAGCGGCATTTGAGCTAAGTGGATAGCTAGATCAGTTATTATTATATATTAACTGTTTTATCATCATCTCAAGATGTGCCTGTACACAATTTAGTTCTCGGTATTTCTGATTAAAGAAATTCAATTTTGAAAATAGAGTTCATTGAAATCCCTTGATAGAACCAGATTGGGCAATTTCTTTAAATCATGACGTACTTAATAAATTACAATTAGGTATTGTGATAAATTATTTATAATTTTTACAATTGTGTTCTTTATTAAATCAACTAAATATAATATTAAATGTTATAAACATATAGGTTAGCCACACAACCTATAAATTGTGATTTGACTCTGACAGTGTAATTAGGGAAACCTGTTCTGTTGGAGTATAAACACCAATTACTATATTATTATTATAAAAAATGTTATTATTTATCAACATGTTGTAGTGAATATTTGTAGAGGTAGTTGTGAGAGTACTACACTTTTTTTATTAATTCGCTAAGTAAAAATGTGCAGCCATTACAATGTTATGACAGAAGAAGAATCTCATCAGCGACATTAGCCAGAAATGGCCAGATTTAACAATATAATATTATATCTTAGAATATATCTTAGGGTGACAGGCGCAGTGCAGTGCCATGCACAGTTTTTATTTCAAGGGATGAAGGAGCATAGGAACGACTCGCTCTAAAGAAAATTACGCTAGGTGACTCTGTGTCTAATATAGGCAATCATGATGCTTACAATCACTTAGAATAGGAATAATAAAATAATAATAAAATAGGATTTGCTAGCCTTGAAACTCTTTTTCACGAAAAAAAATACGTTCAATTTTACTTGTGTGAAATGGCTCACAAACACGTCGCAATGTATCGATTACTCAATGTCCTTATTGTCCCATCAACGTTTTGTTTTGTAAACCTATTGTACGCAAGCATAATACGCAAATCGTAAACAATACAGTTAATTGATGTTCACACCCCGAATGTATCGCGGTGGCAACACAGTCATCCATAACACAAATCCTTACATGTTAATATCCTGCTAACAATGGGAATAGGAATTAATTCAAAACAGCTGCTCTATAAATACCTACTTCCATTATTGTGTCTCTATAGAAGGTAAGTTTACACGTGTAAGAGATAAGCGTATTATTATTAGTGGTGCTAAACTGGGACTGGATGCTAAGGCTTTGCCGATTCCCAGTACTCCGTCACAAAGACGATGCAGGAGTGCCGCCGAGTTGTTTTAGTGGGTTTGCTTGCCGTCTTGCACGGAGACTTCCAAATAACCCTCCCATACCCTCGATGGGAAGGTATGCTATGCGTAATGCATTTTTTTTGGCGTCTACAAAAAATATGGTGCCAAGTGGTTTACCTCCCGAAAGCCCATTGTATCATCTTTAAGTAAACTTAAAAAATGCACATTATTCATTAAGATTGCGTGACAACCTGTTCGTATATTATGTTGCAGTTTCTCGTCGCCAAGATTACTACAAGACTGGCAACCTGACTCTGATGATTTCGTCCTACATAGGTATCACTTAGAAAACAGACGGGACTTACGTGCTTTCCAAAGATAGAAAGGCAAGAGAAAATGAAATCGGAAAGAGGGCGCTAGATATTAGTCGAATTACGAAGAACTACGAAGGAGAAGAAATACGTTAACAAGATTCATACACGTAAGTACACGTAGGTTAATCCTAATAATTACTATAAAAGAACCAATCGCCTGGAAAATGGTGTCCATTTTCCAATACCTAGTCCATCAGGTGTTTAACCGACCCAAAAGTGGTTAAAGGCAAATTACGACGAGTTGACGGTCTGGTACCCATTCCGCGCGACGATAAATGGATTCAATACCCTACAACATTCCTGAAACAGATGCCATCGCTTAAACAGTATTTATGAGTGTGAGGGTGCTACTGTGTATGGCTAGACAATTTTGACCGCGGTTGGATCATTAGTTCCGTATTCGGCCACATACGTTATGATCATAGATTTTACCATGGAAATATATCATAGTTATGTTGGGTCTAAATTGCTGACTACTTTTAAAATATTCAACTCGATATTATAATGTTGCGTCGTGTGGATGAAAATATATTAAAGAGGTATAGCCAATCATCTATCGCTATTTCTCCTAAGGAAACAGCGCCTACTCCCGCAGCTAAGGAGACGCCACCGAAGGCAACAGCTGTGAAGACCGGTGCTGCGGGCGCCGTCAAGGTAAAAAGAATCGCTGCAGCGAAGAAGTAGTTGTGGGCAGCTATCGTCGGTGTTAAACGCGGCATGATGACTTGAATAGTATAACTTAACCATGTAGTAACTGCTAGTCTATCAAATGCTTTCTCAATGGTAGTGGATGTTTTTTTTATGTATTTCTTGAATATTTTTTCGGTCGTAGCAGGTATTTTTTTTTTTTTTTTTCTTTTTAATAATATGGCAACATGTGCATTTTGCCAGTGTCGAGTAAAATTCGTGAATGGTCACGGGATATTAAATTATGGTCTCCACTTTCGTGTTTTGCCAGTGTCAAGTTAAATATTTGTATTTTATTTTGTTGTTAAATAATTGTGACACCGGTCAACAGTCAACTGTCATCAGTCATCACTGACTTTGACATTTTTTTCTTTTTTATATAGTTTGACGTGGTGTAATACGTCTCATACATTTGCCAATGTGATTGTAACATCTATAATATTATTTTGCACTTTTAATCAGCTGGCTTTTTATAATGTAGTGTTGTGTATTTACATTTGCATTGTGTAATTACTTTCCGATATATATTTTTTTCTCTTTATATGTAATTTTGTTGCACATTGTCATGCTTTCTTTTTTATCTTTTTTTATATTGTATATGGACAATATGGATACACCTGCTACGTAACAATTCTTTATTTTAAATAAGCCACTTGCCTAATATTATGGAATGTGAAAATTCTCACTATTTCGTTTTGCTAACTTTACAGTGAAATTATGTACTTCTTTTTGTAGAACCATAGTTAATATTGCTTAGTAGTTAAGTAGTCCTAGTATTAATACACTTTGTAGCAGCGTCGGTGGGAGTAAGTTAATTATTTTATTTATATTATTTTTTAATAATTATATTATTTATATTTATTAATCTAATTTTATATTTTAGTATATCATATAATATATTTAATATTATATAATATGGATATAAGTTGTAGTGATGATGATTCTTTTATTACTGCTGAATCTAGTAACTCATCTTATGATAGTATCGACAATAATGGAACGCAAACTCTAGGGGAAATTTTACAAGCGAAGTTACTAAATTTCAAAAAGAATTTTAATGTATGTCACATAAATGCTCAAAGCGTTCCATCCCATTTCTCTGATATACATGAAACCTTTGATTCTCCCCTTATTCACGCTGTACTTATCTCCGAAAGCTGGCTAAAACCTACACTTCCTTCGGTCTGTTATCCTCTTCCTGGGTCCATTTTACTTAGAAACGATCGTACTGGAAAACAGGGTGGTGGGGTAGCCATTTATATTAAGAGCCACATTAAGTCAAAAATTCTTGCCCAATCCCCTTCTTTATACAATGCTGGTATAGAGTTTCTATTCCTGGAGGTGGATTTTGGGGTGAAGCTCATATTGGGTGTAATTTATTGTCCCCCTAATATTGACTATTTTTCCTCCTTAGAAGCCATCCTTGAATCACTTATAGCCAGTTATACCCATTTCTTAATTATGGGTGATTTCAACACGTGTCAGCTACGCACTAACTCGCGCTCTCGGAAACTTCGCGATTTATTAGATTCTATAAATCTCTCCTTACTTGATCTTGGCCCCACTCACCATACTTCTACTTCTGACACCCTTCTTGACCTCATTGTCACTTCTCATACGGAGTTGGTAGCCACTCATGGTCAACTTTCTGCTCCTGCTTTTTCGCATCATGACCTCATTTATGCATCTTTTAAAATCAGAACTCCTAAGCCTAGACCGATTATTCAAAATCAGCGCTGTTATTCTCGGATAATTCTTGATACACTTGAATCAGACGCTTCCTTAGTGAATTGGTCGGACGCGGAGTCGCTAGGTTCTCTTGATGAAAATGTGGAGTTCCTAAATAAGAATATAATATCCCTGTTTGACAAGCACGCGCCTATCCGGCCTGTTAAAATCAAGAGACCTCCGGCTCCATGGTTTAGCAATGTGATCCGTCGAGCCATGGGCAAACGAGATCGGGCGTTCCGTCGATTCAAAATTGAGAGAACGGACCAAAATTGGTGTGCTTATAAGAAACTGCGTAATATCTGCAATAAACTGGTACGAAATGCAAAACGGCGTCACATTGCGGAACAAATTGAACTGGCAACTCCTGCAGGGCTTTGGAATTTTTTACGATCCCTAGGCTTGGCTAAGTCCAAATGCAGTGACACCAACATTTCATTAGATCTTAACGCTCTAAATATCCATTTCACTGCTACTAGTAAAATTTCTCCAATAGTTAAACAAACTACACTCCAACAAATAGCCACTATTCCTGTGCCGAACAGCGATCCCTTTTGTTTCTGCCATGTAAGCCAGGATCATATAAGAAAAATTTTGGGGTCATTGGGATCTAAAGCGGTTGGAGCCGATGACATTGGGCGTGTAATGATCATGCACATCAGTGATCATATTATCCCTTTAATTACTCACATTATAAATGCCTCATTGTCTAGTGGCGTTTTCCCTGATCAATGGCGAAAAGCCTATGTTATACCACTTCCTAAAATTTCAAATCCTGTCCTCCCTCTACATTTTCGTCCTATCTCTATTTTGCCATTTCTGTCAAAAGTTCTCGAAGCCGTTGTTCATAAACAAGTCACAGATTATCTCCGTGACACTAAACTGAATAATCCATTTCAATCAGGATTTAGAGCTGGTCACAGCACGACTACTGCGCTTCTGAAGGTCACTGAAGATATACGGGTAAACATGGAAAAATCACTAGTAACTGTCCTTGTCCTCATTGACTTCAGTAATGCCTTCAATGCCGTCGATCACGACCTACTTCTTGCTGTTCTTCCACGCTTAAATTTTTCCCCTGCTGCCATTTCTTGGTTCTCTTCTTATTTATACAAGCGCTGTCAAATCATTCGAAATGGTCAAAATTACTCCAACTGTCTTGAAGTGGATACTGGTGTTCCTCAAGGTGGTATTCTCTCACCTCTTCTCTTTTCACTTTTTATAAATCTCCTTTCCGACCACCTTGTGTGTAGCTATCACTTGTACGCCGATGACCTACAGCTTTATTTCGCCGCCCCTGCAACTGATATCAACCGTGCAATTATTTTACTCAATGATGATCTCTCGCGGCTTCTTTCCTGGTCAAACAGTTTTGGCATATCGGTTAATCCCAATAAATGCCAAGCTATTGTCATTGGTAGTTCCCGCCAATTAGCTAAAGTCGACATGTCTAATCTTCCCCATCTGTCTTTTAACAGTGTCCCTATTCCTTTTTCTCCTAATGTAAAAGACTTGGGTATTATTATTGACGCTAACCTTTCTTGGTCTGATCACGTGAAAGAAATTTCCCGCAAATTCTATGCGTCTTTCCACTCTATCGTACGTCTTAAGAATTTTCTTCCTACTAAAACAAAAATTACCCTCGTTAATTCCTTGTTGCTCCCTATCATAGATTATGCAGACGTGTGCTTTTTGGATTTAAATTCTGAACTTCTAAACAAATTGGATCGTTTACTCAATACCTGCATTAAGTTCATTTTCGGTTTAAAAAAATATGATCATGTATCTGAGCATCGTGCTCAGCTCAAATGGCTACCCATCCGCGAACGTCGGCATGTCCGTATCCTATGTCTCCTTTATTCCATCCTGAATGACCCTCACACTCCTACGTATCTAAAAGAATGCTTCAACTTTAATGATGATAAGAGCGATCGGCAACACAGGTCCTATTATAAGCTTTTCCTCTATATGCCACCGCATACGACCTGTTTTACTGATAAATCTTTTTCAATTGAAGCTGTCAGGCTCTGGAATGCGTTACCAGTGGAGTTAAAAGGTGCGCCGTCCAAAGATATGTTCAAGAGGAAGTTACGCGATCACTACTTAAAAAAAGTGTTTAACAATTGAGTCACTAGCAATAACTAGATTTTTGTTAATTATTATAGGTTAATTATCTCTTTATCATTGTCAATTTCTTTAATATATATTTATTTGTATGTATATTTTTATTTGTACTATTTATTTAGCTATATTTTTATTTTTTATGTACTATTTTGATCTTATATAATATTAATTATCTCCATCAATATTTAATAGTTTAAATTATTTATATTTATTTAGTATTTTAATTTGTGTATTCTATTATAATTTGTGTATATATAGGTATATAATATTTATTAGTTTGTCAATTAATTTTAAGTACTAATGTTAAGATTTCTTAGATTTGTCCATGATATTTGTCTGCACTCCTCCCATTATCTTGTAAATTTTTCCAGTAAACAGGTCAACTGGTAGAAAATGCTATGTTAGCATTAAGTTAGTCCTAGCGTTGTGCTGAATAATAAAATAAATAAAATAAAAATCATCATGGTTATTTACACTATCGGGTACCTGATTTGCTCGTAAGATGTCTTATACTAATTATTATTAAAAATATACAAAAACCAAAATCGATTCGTCTATTTAAATAATCCCATAGTAAGCGAATATAAAGACAACGGCGAACGGAGCGCAATCGACGCATGTCGTAACTTATATAATTTCCCAGCGGGGTGTCTACGAACGCATTTTGTGGTTTATTGAGACAGGTTGCTTTTTGGGAATAAAATAATGCCAAAAGTTTGAAGCCACTGAGCGGACCCACTTCCCCTTCAGAACCGCCTCGAAAAAGGCGCAATCAAAATTGATATAAACACACTTTATAAGTTAAGGTAAACAGTAATAATAAACTGTTTTTTATTTTTTATTCATTTATTATAATATTGGCTTTTTACGCGTCCTGATCTTAAGGGACGTGCGGTCGAAGATAACAGTCTAAACCTAGAAGGCGGAATAAATTTTCTTCAATTTAACATTAAAATCAACATACTTAGCTTAAAATTGGATTATACAATGAACAAAAATGTTTCTGCATTCTGACTGTCATTATAAAAGCTATAATTTGTGAGTGTGTTTGTTAGTACTTTTTCATGATAAATCCACTAAATTCATTGCGATGAAACACAGTTTGTTGAAAGCTAGAAACCTTAATACATAGGCTACTTTTTATTTCAAATTTTAATTTAGCCTCAGGATCGATACTTACATGAGTAAAATCGAGCCGCTATAAAATAGATATAAAATGTTACATGCAACTTACCTGAAATATCCTTGGTGTTGCAGGTAGGTATTCGTGGTATGCACTTACCTTCTTAAGGCGGGCCTTCTGCTTGTTTTCCACCTGTGGAATAAAAATACACTAGTATATTATACGTATCTATGAATATATTATTCTTTTCTTGAAATGATTCGTTATGTTACTCTATTGACAATCATAACGCCAATGCCGAGCACAAAACCACCAATACCAATGGTAAGCCATTAGGCTCCTAATTAGCTCGTCTTATCACTGATCATAATCAGCCTACGTTTAATTTTCCACTGCTGAGCCTAGACCTCACCACCTCCATGGCATGCCACTCAACTCGGTCCTCCGTCTTCCTCCTCCACCCTTATGTCACTAAGTTTCATTTAAAATACCATTTAATTTTCTATGATAGCACATAATAAAGCGTTTTAGCAAAAAATTAAACCGATGAAAACACTGAAAAGCAAAAAAAAAATGATTATGTTAATATAGGTACCTAAGTCATTTTGAGTCGGCACGGAGCCAAACAGGCAAGTAAGCAAATACACAGTCACGAAGCGCCGACTCAAAATGACTTAGGTATTTTTTTTTTATGTGATGAAGTAGAAGACGAGCAAGACGCTCTCCTGATGTTAAGAGATAACGCTGCCCATAATCAGTACAGTGCTATTTAGGATTTCACAATGATGTGAAATTCTAGAAGCACTGCACCAACGCTTCTTACTCAATAGTCATAAGATGTTAAGACTCTTTAGCCCCGTAATTTCACTAGCTACAGTACCCTCCTACCGGAGCACAGTAATGTTTGCACATCACTGCTCAGGCGGTAGAATAACTGGCACTGTTGGGGTACCCACCTAGACGACCTCCTGCAAAGGAAGAATACAAGAATTTTCAAAATCAGACTACTCTATAAAAAGTTTTATGCGTGGTCATACAAAAAAAAACTTGTAAACCTCTTCCGTTTTTTTTCGTCGGTTGAAGAGGCACTGTTCTGGCATTGCTAATCTTATAGTAATAGAGTTCAACTACACCCATTTAGCGTATTATATATTAATGAAGTCAGTCAACTATGTCCATTCTGCGTGTTAATAATCAAGTCATGTCGCACGTAATGAAATGGAATGAGCGGGGTTATAGGAATAAGGAATTATTTTCCTCGCAGTAACTTTTACCCGACAACTTCTACTGAAAGTCGTGTCAAGAAAGTGTATCCAACGAGCATGAATATACTAGGCACTAGAGATGACATTGATGAGAGAGGTCATATTTTTCACGCTTTATTTTCTATTCTTAATGGATAAATTATTATAAGTCAGTAATGTTTTACACTAATCGATTCCTGAGTATTTAGATTCATCTTTGTAAATAAACGGGATAAACTCACTTGTATTTACTTCGGCTTCGTGCCGACGTGCGGCTGCGCGCAGTGATAAGCGGGGCGCGGACGCCGGCGCGTAACCGCAGCTACTGCCTGAAGAAGATCCTCGTACAGAATCGAAACGGTCGGCACGAAGCCGAAGTAAATACAAGTGTGTTTATGCCGTTTATTGCAAAGATGAAGTCAGTAATGTGTTCAAAAAAGGCCCAAAACATGCTGTACAAGGGTTAAAAATCCTGTACACTAGCGAGCCAAATTATTCATAGCGCGATAATGTTCTATGTACTGAATACAAACCCATAACAAATAATGTCTTTAGATGTGTAATAGATATTTCTTATAACCTTAATGGCTAAACATTTGAAATAAATAATTATAAAGGCTACTTTCCACAGCTAAATTCGATAAGCATGGCTAGTTGTCATAGCAACAACTATTTTATTGAAAAGTTAAGAAAGTTATGTAATATTTAAAACAGTTTACCAACAAACTTTTTTAACATAAAAATGTGATTAATTTTTAGTTAGAAAGTGTGGTGTAGATGTGTGGTGCATTCATTGAAAGCAACTCTTCCAGTTTATTCCCATACGTATCAGATAATACAAGCTTGTTGTTGGGTCCCAAAAAGCGATATAAGTTCTCCGAATTCCATTTCAATCCCGTAATTTATTGACCTCAGAGTCAAACAGGCCCCTACGTGTCTTATTGGTAAGATTATTGAAAGGGCATGTCAATAACAGTAAAATCGTTAAAGTCAGACCTTAGCAATAACTAACAACAAACAACTTAACAATAAATTAACTTAGCAATAAATTAACGAATCGAATTTAACTTTGATACTTTATCAAAAAGTGTCTGCTCTAGATTTGTAGAGGTCTGTCAACTTGTGACCTAAAGTCAAATGTACAAGTAATAGAAGCCTTTGTTGTCGTAAGTATAATCTTATAAATGTATAAAAGGAATTGTTGATAGATGACTGACTGATCTATCAACGCACAGCTGCTGAATGGCTTGGATTGTTTTTTTCTTTTTCTTTAATAATATTGTAATATTTTTTACTGAACTCAATATAATGTAATATTTTTTACTTATTTTCCAACACTTTTGGGTGTATCACTAATGTAAAAAAAAATTGTCAAACGAATACTACAAGAAAAAGTGTTTGTTGGAATGATTGAAGCTATTATTAGAAAGTATTTTGTTATGTTAGCACTTGGTTATAAATTTCAAAGTTTTTTACAAAGCGTGTTTTATAACTCGTTATTTATTGTCCAACAATTTTATTTGACCACCAAGTATTTGTCCAACAGTCTGTATTTATGTTTGAACATCACCTGCCCACTATGCCAGCAGACAAAAAGGTTATATTCAATGGAGTTTGCGCCATGAACACCAAACTGAAGCAAGAAAAATGACGTCACCGTTCAGTGTTATCCTTGAAGAAGGAACCAATGGAGGCTGCACGGTCAACACCAAACTGATGCAAGAAAAACGACGTCAGAGTTGTTTGCCATCTCACTTACTCATACCGAATAGGTACATAAGTTGACGATAGTATTGTTTTTAATTTTTATGGGGCAAGTGAGAGGGCAAATAACACTAACGTCAGTTTTCTAGCTTCAGTTTGGTGTTCAACGCGTAGTCTCCATTGAATATAACTTTCTTGGTGCCATCTCACGTGTAAACAAAACACTAACGTCAACCTAAGTACATAATATTTCGTATGAGTAAGTGAGATGGTACTGAACGCTGACGTCATTATTCTTGTTTCAATTTGGTGTTCATGTCACATTCTCTATTGGTTAGATCTTCGTGCCTGCAGACAAAGGTAGACAAACAGAGATAATGATGCGTGAAACGGTCAATATTTACTGCATTCAGCGTCAGGCTTTGTAACTGATTTTGACAGTTTAAAAGCTAATGGCAACCCTAGCGGGTAGAGTATAGGAGGTGGTTGTTAACGTAGATAGGGTGTAAAGTTCCCTTAATTACCAAACAATAATTTAATATTTTCCTCCTTTTTAGCCAGCCTTTGAGCGAGATCTTGTATAGTGATTGGTTGGGTTCAACAGGATCCCGAGTGATTTTGAGTCTAGATTTTTGAATATCATAAGTGTAGGTCGGCCTTAATACTATTTGATTACCAGTTACCGTCTCCTATGAGTCCTGCATTACATAGAACATTTAATGCAAGTAGATTTGATGCTCACCTTTCAAGACTCTACCTTACCCCTCTTTTCAAGAGTTCAATGTTGTTACAAAATAACTAACTTAACCCTATAAACTCGTAACTTGTTATAAAGTTGCCAATGTTGCGAACATTTACTTTTTATTTCATTTGCTTCGTCCGTTAATACCTGATTTTAATTATATTAAAACTATTATAGTTGTATTATAGTTGTGAAAAGCAAACATACCCCTTAAAACTTCACTTAAACCATAAGCTTCACCATCACACGAGTAGCGGTTCGTTCTACAGTTTCACATAGCGTAAGTTTTGGCATGAAAGTCTCATCATAATAGCGTCGACTCTTAGCGGTTGCCATACAGTTAACGGTAGGGTCGCAAGCACAGGTTCCTCTATAAAGCTATGGGAAGCCACATTATAGTTAATAGCGCGACAAGCCGGCGCCTATACGAGGAAATTTTTATGATAAACCCACTATGGTGACGGTTGACGTGTATTTCGGGAAACAGCTGCTTACCTTCACAAGGTATGCAGTTATTTAATTGTTATAAAACTTTATTTTGTGTTTTAGTTTTTCTTTTGTCATAGAAAAAATCTAAATCTATGGTTTTTCTTTATTTTTGAGGTGTTTCAAGAAAGAGTTTTCTATTTTATTTTATTCTACATGGTATTTATAATATGATATTTTTTTAGAAAGTCAGTTACATAAGTCTGTTCAGTTACAGAGACATCCATGACCCAGTGCTCTCGCAACGCCATAAATAGACAAAAATGGCGTCACATCGCTCAATACATCGAACAAATGCAAGCAGAAGACCAAGCATGAGAATGAAACTCAAAGTGCGAGCCTCGAACACCTCATAATGCTTAACTCCACCTCGCGCAGTCAGTAGGTACCCGATTTTTGAAGTACATTAACATAGCAACTGTGTCGAATTCCAGTGTCGCATGGTCCGCATAAAAGATAACTACCCCGAAAGTGGAAGTGAAAAGTATGGACAGTTAATTTATGTTTAACGCTTATGGAAATAGGCAAAGTTACTTTAGTCATCCCCGGTGATGAAAACAATGATCGTTTACGGGGTTCGCTCACAGTTAACTTAATACTACTAGATTGGCTTTTAAAGATTTATGTAAGGTCCTCAAATATTGATAGCAATAAAAATACAATACAGATAAGAAGGTACTCATTATTGAGTCAAAGAAAATAAATTTAACAATGAATGGTTCAAAATTAAATAGAACTATTATAGTAACTACTCTACGTAACTATACATAATATAGGTACCATTTGGTCCACAATAGGCAGCCTTATCGCTTAAAACGATGTCTTTCAGGTAAGCCAATGAACTGATGAGTAAGTGACTGACCACAACGACTCAAATTTGTTTGTTTGTATGTTTTTAATATTTTTTAGGTAGATCAGATAAACTTCTAGTGCGTTTGAAAGCTTTTCACGTCCATTCCTCTTCCTATTATTTCCGTGACTCCGTACGGTGAGAGCTCCCATTATTACTTGTTTGTTTTTATTGAATCCCAACCTTTTAGGCGACAATCTGTGAGAGCTTTTGGATATTACGTGGAAAAATCTTCTGATTTTTGCAAAAAAATTGCCTTTGTGAAGATTCCAACATTTCTGATTTCAAGAACTAAGAATTTTGCACAAATAACTGTGAATTTCTAAAATTTTAAAATTGCACAGGTAGATAGGAAAATTTCAAGGTTGACCATTGGCTACATCTTTCTTCTAAATATATAAAAGGAAAGAGTGGCCGACTGACTGACTGATCTATCAGCGCAAAGCTCAAACCGCTAGACGGATTAACTTGAAATTTGGAACATAGATAGGTTTTATGATGTTGACATCCGCCCAGAAAGGACACAAGCTAGTTATCTATAAATTGTGATTGTAATTTTTATCGGTAATATATATAGCGTAATAGTAGTCTCATTTGGGTAACCTGTTCTGATGGAAAACCAATTATTTTCTCAAAGCTAGTATCAATAGTGTATTATTATAGACTCCAATACACACAGTTCCACATTTAGATATCCAACCGATTAGCTTAACTATTAAGGCTTCGAACTAATCCTTCGGTAAATCCGAGTCGGGCAGCAGGCCTCCACTTTACGGCTTGGACTGAAGCCAGTGTCAAAACGTCAGGTAACCTAGTGCAATGGATGCTTTGGAGCAAAACGTTTAGGCGTTCTCAGAGTTGTGAATCACTCGTTATGAACGTTGAAATGTTACCATGAGAGATTAATACTTTGAAATCCACATGTGGCTCTAATATAGCTCCATGGTCTTTGAAAACAGTTAGGTAAAGATAAGAATAACAATCGCAGACTATGGCCAATTTTCTTATTTAGTGCGTTACAGTTACAGTGGGATAGTTTCTCAATGCAAGATCACATATAGTTTTAAGCTTCGAGATTTAAGCTACACATACCAACAAAAAAATTAAATAAAAATTAGACGTCGGCTGAAAAATTCATATTAATATTTAAAAATACAATTTAATGGAAAACTTTTACAAGTAAATTTTAAAATTATTTAGTTTTATTTCAAGACTCTATCGCTCATTCATAAAAAACCCTCACTAATACACGTATATTGGTAGGAGAACAATATAATATCTCTTCTCTTATGGTACCTAGTAGATACAAAATCTATACGACACTATATTAATCTTCCACAAAAGCAATATGCACACGCCACCGCAAGCCGTTATAGCAGAATATCATGAAACTACGCACTCAATGCAATAAACTAACTTCAAATTTCAGTACACAAGGAACATGGAAAAAGGAAACTACAGGAATGAGCTTGCCTAAAAAGAAATTGAGGCTCGTATAGTAAGCTACTCACATCATCAATATGATGTAGTGTATAGCTGTCAGTCAGTGAACACATATTTTTATGCGTAGAGATTAGAGATAGATGTTTATTTATAGTAATACATATTTAGCAAACACCTTAAAATAATAACATAGTCATTATTACGCTAGTACAAACGATGAAATGGCAAATCACTTTTAGACTACCGACAAAGAGACACGTGAAAAATGTATAAAATAGATGTGGGCTTCCTGTGAATAATAGATTTATTATAATTTAATAGATGTGCTTAGCGGTTTTATTTTCTGAAAATAGCATAGCATAATTTAATGGTTGTAAAATTTACTTTTTTAAGTGATATCTTGTCTTAGTGAAATTACTGGGCTGAAGAGTCTTAACATCTTATGACTCTCAAGTAAGAAGCGTTGGCGCAGTGCACTGGGAAGCACTGTACTGATTATGGGCAGCGTTATCTCTTATCATCAGGAGAGCGTCTTGCTTGTCTTCTTACTTCGTTGCATAAAAAAAAATATCTTTATTTTTATATTTACCAAATTTCATCTCAATCAGGTAAATATGAAGAGGTGTTATTACCTCTTCGCACACGCGTATTATACTCATACACATTTCGGATTTATAATTATAATTATATATTCGTAGGATGAAAACTATTTCTAGCAATTCTTGTTTTCTTTGGTGAGGAATTTAATAGCCTTCCGGGTTATGTCGAGTGTCGTGTTACGTCGGATTACAGAAGGATTATAGACCTTTTAGTGAAGTGGGGACCCATATTTGTAATCCTTATTGATTGATTTAAGTAACACCTACTACATAGAATATTATAGTTGTTATTCGACATTTTCCCTGACACTAGTTTATTGCGTCTAAGTGGTTTTACCTGCTGATGTTTCTTCGGAAATATAATAAATATTTAAAAGGAAATAGTGACTGCTAAGAAAGGATTTTGCCACCCGGGTATACCCGCGAGCTTAAGCTAGTTAAGAATGTAATAACAATGGTTTTCATTATGTTAACGATTGTTACAAAAACAGACTGACAGCCATCGTCACCGTGAGTGGTTATATCGTCGCATATTGACCTCTACAAAACTAGTGGTGTTGCAGACGCGGTGTTGCTTTCATAATTTCAAATCGGTCGAAAACTGAGAAATTTCACTTGCAAGATTTTATTACACTTAGTTTTATTATTATTTTAACTGTAAACGGACGTCATGGGTCAAAGTAAATTAAGGCTTGTAAAACGTTTAATGTGTCTAGTTTATAAATAAATGAGCTTCAATATGGGACTCTTCAAAAGACAGCTGAACAGAGTCTGAAAGGGAGTTAACGTGTCAGCGGTACCCCTTGTATTGCAGGTATCCATAGGCGACGGTAGCCACTTACCTTCAGGTGGGCCGTCTGCTTGATTTTCATCTATTACATAAAAAAAAGACACCAATTAAAATCTACATTGAAACTGCTATATTAAGAGAAATTTACTGACCTCGGTTGAATGAAGCCCTTACTTATTTCAGTCATTATGCATTTAAAACGTGGCTGATAAATTGAAAACCGAGCTGAAATTACTGCAACCTTGCATTAAGTGAACAACAACTGCAACATATAACATGGCTTTTAAACCCGAATATTGGTTGATAAATGGATGGGCGAAACGAACTATTGACGCAAAAAAATATTGGAGTGAGTTTCGTGAATAAGGCATAATATATTCGCCTAGCTTGTGCATAAATGCACTCCCAAAAACTCAATTACTCGCGCACTACTCGTATTTTTATATTTCGGTACTCAAATAGTAGTTACATATTGTATTTTAATTTATTATGATGGGCCTTCACATGTGATGCGTAGCATCGTCAATTTAAATTTGAAAACATTGCTTACGTAATAATGTAAATCCTAGAATACGTTTATGTTGTGCGTCTTTTGCATATTACCAGAGAAGAATGTCAAGTGTCCGTCTGTTAGCGAATGAGCTTATAAAGGATGCTTCAATTCTGTTTTAATGAAACTATATCTAGTAGTTATTGTATTTTTTGGCAATCACGAACGCGGTAAATATTCATTATTTATTCGTGGACCGTGTATGTATTTGTAGACGATTAGTACGCGCTGTAAACTAGACTGAATTTAGGACTAATATACTCTGTCTATAGCACATCCTCATATGGGTAAAATGTGGAATGTGGATGAGGCATATGTATTTTTATAATTTTTTAAAATAAAAACAAGCAGACGCGACGGCCCATTTGATGGTGAGTGGCTACCGTCGCCTATGGATACCTGCAATGCCAGGGGTACCGCTGGTACGTTGCCTACAACTATTGCTTTGAACGTGTTCCAATCGTAGGTACATGAAGAATTTAAAATCCTAAAATATTACCTTACACTATAACCTTACTAGTTGCGCCCAGCGGTTTTACCCGCGGTACTGTAGTCTATGTGTTATTCCAGGGTCTAAGCTATCTCTATACCAAATTTCAGCTCAGTCAGTGCACCCGTTTAGGCGTGAAAGAGTAACAAACATACATCCAGACATCCATTCTTACAAACTTTCACGTTTATAATATTAGTAAGATTTTAGTAAAAAAAAAACCAGTACTTTGATAATATTTTAGGAAATGAAACGTAAAGAACCAAAAACTCAGAATAAAATAATAATGATTTTAAATAAGAAAACTAAAATGAAAGTAATATTGCAATTTTGTCAATCAACTTTCAAGTTTTATCCACTTTCAAGTATTTATGTACTGGCTTACTTTCAAGTAAATTTATTTTTTGATATTTTTTCGTAATTTACATTTCATTTCACGTATCAGGAAAAGCGCCTTTTAGTGAGTTTATCCAGCAATTTATCTGGTATTTTATGAAAGCCGTTCGCCAGTCGATGCTTCAAGCCGAGCATGCAACCACGGCTTCCAACCACAGTGTTTATGCAATATCCCAAATTAAATTGGTGGTTGCTTCCCTTATCTAACCGAATCGCTTGGGAACCGATATATTATATGGGTTAAATCTATCATAGATAGGTATAATACTCCTACGCGTAGAACAGACTTTGAGCTTTTAATTTAAATGGATAAAAGGAAATGGATACCATACATATTTACATCTTACTAATAATTTACACTAATATGATCAATCTTGACGAGTACTTTGGTGCTGGAGGGTAATAATAATAAAAACTTGTTTCTTAAAAAGTTTTTTAAATTTCACTTGTTAATCAATATAGTCTCACAAAGTCGTCTATGTAGTTAACATTCATATTGATATTTGCAGCATAGTATTCGTTCGTATTTGAATTCATTTTTTTTGTAAAATATTAATAGATTGGATTGACTAGGTACATAAAGTTATTGGGTATCGAACCGTGTTTGAACAGTAATAGTTTTTTTTCAACTACAGTATTAAAAAGCTTGAAGTTGATTGTAGAGCAGCAAATATGGATGTTGACAAAAAAATGTTGTCCATAATGTATTGTAGACTAGCTTACGCTCTCGGCTTTCCCCGCGTGGGCAAACCCTTTCTTAGCGGAAATCTACATCATAAAATCTATCTGTATTGCATATTTCAACCCAATCCGTTCAGTGGTTTAGGCTGTGTGCGTTGATAGATCAGTCAGTCAGTCACTCTTTCCTTTTATATAATCCTTCCTTCAATATAGAATATATTTTTCTTTCCTTTTATATAGATAGATAATATTATTATTAAATAATATTGGACACGAAAACTTTCTTTGGAAATTTAATAACATAAGAATATTATGATGTGCAAAGCACAATTTTTTTTTCAATAGTTTTTTGACCTTGTCCACATCCCTATTGATAAAACAGACAAACCAAGACAATATGATTGAATTGTTAGTTGACCCGCGCGCATTTCGTAGGTCTTAATAGAAAATTATTATCAGTGTTTTAACCTTCCTCTTGAATCACTTTATCTATCACAATAAACCATAGTTTTCATGTTCTAAGCAAACATAAAGGCCTGTTCAGACCTAAGCGGTATTCGCTACCGTCCGCGGCAGAGAAAACCCAGTGGGTATGCGGTAATATTACTGTTCAGACCTAAGCGGTATTCGCTACCGTCTGCGGCACAGAAAACCCAGTGGGTATGCAGTAATATTACTGTTTAGACCGCGGGATGCATGCCGCTGCTCCCGCGCGGTATGTACCTCTACCCACATTGGCAGTGAATATCGCTCAGATCGCTCTAACCGCGGTACTTGATACTAAATATCTGAGCAAAACCCGCGTGGTATGTACCTCTACCCACAGCGGCAGCGAGTATCGCTCAGGTTTGAATAGGTCTTACAAACTGACAGATAGACGCGGAAAGTGACTTTGTTTTATTCTATGTAGTGTGATAGGTATTTTTGGTCAGAGACAGTGAAAATAACGTACATCAAATATTTTATAGAGAAAAATAAAAGAATCGTACAAAACGCATTCGTAGATGCAGCTGGAAATACTAAACAAAGTAATAAAATAAAATTTCCTGTGGTTGTTGCACAACTGCAGTTACGGAG
This sequence comes from Hemithea aestivaria, assembly GCA_947507615.1. Classification (NCBI taxonomy): domain Eukaryota; kingdom Metazoa; phylum Arthropoda; class Insecta; order Lepidoptera; family Geometridae; genus Hemithea; species Hemithea aestivaria. Next base: position 11,892,529 of record OX382332.1, on the reverse strand, counting down.
CAATTCTGCCAGATGGGAAATTCTGGGGCAAACTTACAGATTGTTAATGTACTCGTTTCATATGAATGAATATTATGTTTCTATATGGCACATGGCTTTATTGAAAAAAAAAACAAACAAATAAAACTACATCTGTCAAGAATACTTCTTTTTAGCGCAGAACGGCCACACGCTCTGATAGTCTGATGAAATGTTCAATCTCTAAAATACAATTTTTTAATAATAATATAAGTTAATAATTTGATTACACTTAAGACAAAATGTATGTCTAATATATATAATACTTGCCTATTATAACGCTCTTGTTATAGTAATGTTAAAGTTTTGTTAAAGTTTTTACTGGTTTGGTAGAATACAGCGTACAAGTAAGTTTTATTTTTCCAATTTATATGAATTTTTACTTGTTATATTGCTACGGGATGTTAGAGTGCTACGGAAACATGCTACGCGGTGCTACGAAGTTGCTACGCCGGTAGCTCATTCTTACTCATTATTCCAGTGATTTGATTTATTAATACTCTTCGTTATTTTTAGAAATAAGAATATAATCTTATGTGGGTGAAAAAATACTGAGCAATATTGCTGTTGTAATATAACATACTGTATTGGAAATGGGTCATCAGCACGCAATAAATGTATTTTGTCAGTAATGTAAGTAACGTTCACACGTCCATACACAAAAGTAGAAAAGCAAAAACTACTTGTTTAGCATCATCATCAGCCACGTTTGTCCATCGCTGGACATATAAATAGTGGCAGTAATAGTAGTATATTATATTTATTTATTCGCTTACTTACTAAGATAACTTTACTTAGTATGTGAACCAAATCGTTATTCTTATTATCAAGTCTTAAAATATTACAGAACATGCAATACTAAATTACTTTCTTAGACATTTTACATTGGACCGTTCAAAATCTAGTGTTATTCTGTGAAGCTACTATCTACTTCATGATACGCAACTCAACCGTTTTTTATTCAGTGCTTAACAAAATAAAATACCTCCATCCACATCAGTAGAGAAATGTCGTCGATAGATAAATTCCCCGCTTCGTATATAAACGTTTCAAAAGCTATATTTCAGCGATACAAACAGCTTATTCTAGCTGCATAAGCAATGTCATTCGCTTCCTTAAAGATTCCAGCGGAAGCTTTCAAACCGTCCCGTACACCTCTCCGCGCATGTATCGATAAATTCGCCTTTATGTCACCGTAATAAAGTTCAATTTGTCGCATTTACTCTGCCGGGTGTACTTTACGGAGGTTTTCAATGTATTATTTCGGCTGTTATCGCGAGTTATCTACTTTATTACATCTCTAGAATACGAAGTGCCTGCTTAACTGGATATACGGATTTTATTGACATAATTTTATGGTTTCCGTAAGGGTTTTTGAAACATTTTAGAAGTTGAGGGCAATTATTCTCACATATGGCACAGGTTGACTTTATCGCTTTCATGTTTGATTTATTTATCTTGATAACACTTTTCTTTTCTGTCGTGGACGTAATTCTACTCTTACTAACTACTCTTCTACTCTTACTTATATTAAAAATGCAAAAATACTTTGAAAGAATGTACCTCTACACACATATTTATTTTTATAATATAGTTCTAAATTTAAGTGTTCGGATGAGTGTGTGTGATTATTAACTCTTCACTCCTAAACAATAGAGCCGATTGAGCTGAAATTTGTTAGAGTAACTTATAGATAGTGAAAGAAAGAAGAAAGAAGAAAGAAAAAAACATTTATTCGACGACAATACAAGTACAGATAGGTAGATACTAAATGAAACACACCAACTATAATACAGTAAGTAGAAATAAAGTACTAAATACCACAAAGAACATAAACAATAGGTAATAAAAAAGAACATAAAGCATTTATATATCTAAGCTAATTTTGAACAATATTTTAGTACATAAGGTATACATGTGTGCCGGTGTGTCAGTTTTGTGTGTCGCCAAATAGGTGCTACCTCAGCGTGTGCTGAAGTGAAAAACATTCAGCGCTGGTTTTCAGTTAGCACCCTTTGGTTACGAAGCATAGGTTTACACGACACGCAAATGAGTATAGGTGTGGGAAAAAATAGTAATTCATGGAGTTTTTAAGGAGCATACATGAATTTCAATAATATATAATTATTCACACATATAATTTGAAGAATAGTTTGCAGCGAGATGTGACAATGTTTAAGTATAAATATAAAAAGAGTGTCCGTTATGTCTTTAATTATAATATGAATAAAATGTAATACAGCTTTATAAATAAAATAGAAAATAATTTACACATTATAATAAAATCAAATAAAAATATATACCTATATTATATAGTTGATAACATTTTACTCATACTTATATGTGGTTAATAGAATGTATAATAATATTATGTCATATAAAACAAAGATCGGTATTAATATCCCCGTGCAGCCTTTGTGCAGTTATAAGAAAATTCTTAAGCTTAGTTTTAAAAGTGTACAAACTTTTCGACATTCTGATGGGCGGAGGCAGATTGTTCCAGCACTTGGTTGCTGCGTACCGGAAGCTACCTCGGAATGCCGCGGTAGAGTGTCGAGGGATGGACAGCTGTATCGCGCCCTGTCTTCTATCTCTTTGCTGTTTGTCGGCGACCCAACTTAGTTTATTATACAAATATGTGGGGTGCTTGTACTTTATCACGCCAAACAGCAAACAGGCAAGGTGAAACTTGCGACGTGCTTTCATCTTCATCGTGTAATGAGAGTTTAAAAATGGTGTCACGTGACCCCTTGGAGGGATATTATAACAAAACCTAGCACACGCGTTTTGCAAGCGTTGTATTAACTTTTGAGTTCGCGCTAGCAGGCGGGGTCCGTAAACAATATCAGCGTAATTGAGTTTTGATAAAACTAGAGACTCAACAAGCTGAACTCGAAGTTCTACACAAAGAAAGGGCCTTAATTTATACAGTACTTTTAATCTGTAAAAACAGTTTTGTACAGAGTTCGCAACATGCTTCTCGAACCTAAGCTCAGCATCTACATTTAGACCCAGATTCCGAGCCTCATAAACTCTTTCTACTTTTTCTCCCAATAATTGTATGTTCACATTTGCAGCGTAGTGGAAGCAGCATAGTGGAAGACTGCCTTTGAACGCGGAAGCACAAGCAATGGAAGAAGAACTAAAGAAGTAAATAATGAGGTTACAAACACACAACATACATTATACATACACACATTTTATTTAATCCATACTTTCGCATTTTTAATACTTGTACTATACCAGAATACCTTGTATATTACCAGAAGCGAGATGTATCGTACATTGCATTCCTCAGAAAGTGTTTCGCCTCATTCATAATGCCACCCTTGAGATGAATTTCTCGCGGCTCCAGCTCAAGTCTGTCAGTTTCACCCGAATAAATAATGACCAGCATAGTGCTCGATGAAATGTGAATTTATTATATAGTTCGTACGAGCTTTCTGACAGAAAACCATTTTTGGAAAAATTCTGAAGATTTTTTTTAAAGAATGTATGCACCTTCTTTTGACCCAAGAAAAATACGTTACGCATCATCGCTCCACGCTGGGGGGCGCGGGGCAGTATGTGAGTCTCCCTCGCCGAAAATAGGCGTGGTGGGGATACCTACTAAAAAGCCTGGGGGTGTTCCTGCGGGACGCCATAATGCCGGGACAGCGGGTACACCGAAGCACTCATCCACGGCCGCGACGGAAGAATGAAATCAGGGATGTGGTTAGAAGTCATCTGATTAAACTTTGACGAGGATGTGTACTAAGTATGTTTTTAAAAAAAAAATGGCGGACCACGCTCCATTACAAAAATTTAAAATTATCGGAACCCCTTTCTCAATATTCATTGCTGTAAAAATACACGAGATTTCACATATTTTTATAAATTCCTCCAAATTGGTATTGTTGTTATTTACTCCAAATTTATAGTTATACTTATCTATGTAAGTACATTTTCATCTTTTAGTGATGGTAAGAAAAAAGAAAAAAAACAGGAATTATTCTTTATCAACTATGACAACTGGCCCTCTTTGATCACATCGTCCTCTACGCACTACTCAGGAAGATTAAATACAAAACGAGGTTTTGATAAGTCACTATACCGAGCTAGAATTATCGACCGAGCGAAGCGAGGTCTTAGAGTCGAAAGCCGCGAAAAGCCTGCGTTTCAACCAGTTTAACGGTTGACCTCTGGTGCTTAAGTTTGGTCGACATTTACTCAAAAACGGTTAATCCAAATTAAATGAAATTTTGTACACCAGTTAAGTAGGTTAATAGAATAATTATAGTGAAAAAAATAGCCAAATAGACTTCAGGGTTGCAGAGATATAAGTGACTTAAAGTATTTACGATAGGTCTGACGATAATTTCAAAACTGGTGCGCTGATAAATTTTTTTCTAAGCTATAAACATTTTTTATTACCTACATAAATATATTATCAAAAGTGTATGTTTGTATGTATGTTTGTTACGCGATTACTTGAAAACCGATGGTCCAATCTTGATGAAACTTTGCAAACGCGTAGTATATATCCATAGAAATTTTAAGTTCAAACATGAGCCAAATCGGTCGAAGGGTTCTAGAGTTATAGAGATTCCTTGATTACCACGTTACCGAAGTTCCAATCTTGACGAAACTTTACGAACGGGTAGTACAAACTCAAAGAATTCTCATATTCAAAAATGAACCAAATCGGCCTAAGGGTTGTAGAGTTTCAGAGATTACTAATACACATTTTTTTTGCAATTGCATAAAAACTGTCTTACTCAAAATATGAATCTAAATGATGGTGCAAGATCGGTGTTCATAGTATTTATTAAAATACATCAAGTTTGATATTATAATATCGATCCTATTTGTAGTAGTGGCAGTAGGTATGTACTTGCTATAGAATTTTCAAGTTTCCATAATAATAGCCGTAAAAAGTCCTAGAATTCGAGAGTTTTAATTTAATTTGGCTCATTATTATTTGTGCTAGATTTTTAGTAGGTTCTTTTCATGATATTATAATAATTATATTAGTTATATTAGTATTATACCTAATAAATTTAATCAAAATATTAGTAGAAGGTCACAGATTAGATCAAAATAACAACAAAAACGTTAGAATTTGTTATAATACTCGTATTTTATAAGTAAGTAAATAGTCGTAAAGTCACGGTATTGGTTTTTCGGGTGACATGACGGTGTTAGTTATGATGAGTGATATAAATCTTATGGTTGCATTCTTCTCATTTGGAAAAAAAATACTATAAGCCATTCGATTTTTTTTAAGACAGTTGTATAAGGATTTTGGTGCGAGCCGCAGCCACGTAATTTCATCTTGGGCATATTTGCTTTTCCGCTGGCAGTAAGGTAGGTATATTATTATTTGTGTAGCCTGTCTGCAAAACTTTTTAATAAGTTGTGCCGGCACATTCAACAATAAAGGTGCATGAACACACCGTAGTGCATCGTGGGCCGCTGGTGGCTCTCTCCAAAAAAGTCAGCAATAAGTTGAGATCACTACGTACGCGCCTATCCAAATACGTACGAGCATAACATTGCTTAACTTCGATGATTACGAATTCATTTAAAAATGGCTCAATTTAAAGTATTAAATTGAGCCATTTTTAAATGAATTAATTACAAATGTATGGTTTGCAGATTTTTTCCCCAATTTTAAATATTATATTATAGTCGGGCCGGCCTAAAAGGCCACATTTGACACATCATCAAAATTCCCTTACAGGGTGATCTAAAAATTTTACTTATTTTTTCTGTAAATAATATATGTCAACACTTAGCTGAACAATAAATAATATGACAACACTTAGTTGAACACTGAACACTATACTCGAATTTACAATTAACAATTTACGCATTACCATTAAAATTTCAACCACTTGGTAGATTTTTTGCCTACCATTTAACTTATTACCAAATTCTTATATCATAATTTCTGCCTAAACTACCATTAAATTTTTCTAACAAAAACTACCATTGAAATTTCTAGCAAAATCTACCATTCTTTTTTTATCATTTAGTTGATTTTTTACCATAAAAAATCTATCAAAAACTACTATTAATTTTCTACCATTTGGTAGATTTTTCTATCATTAAAAATTCTACCAAAAACTACTAAGTAGATTTTTCTACTGTGCATTTTTGAAAACTAGCGTGAGAGTTCCATATTACTATGTAAACAAAACGACTAAAAACTCACGGAAATAATGGTCGGAGCTAGGCTCGATCCTGAGTTTCGGACAATTACGATGTCCTTCATCAGGAGCTCACGCATTTTTCTACCATAAAAAAGTCTACCAAAAACTACAATTGAAATTTCTACCAGAAGAAACGTAAAGAAGGAACAAACATACTCACACACACACACGCATGCACGCACGCACGCACGCACGCACGCACGCACGCACGCACGCACGCACGCACGCACGCACACACACACACACACACACACACACACACACACACACACACACACAAGTCAATCAAGTCAATCAAGTCATTGTTGTGTTTATTTTTAAACTATAAAGAATATGTTATACACATAGCTAAGAACATTGCCGAGTAATATTATTAATCTTATAAACGAAAAAATAAACAAACTTCATTAATCAGTTCGGCTACGATGGCACAGACAGATACACAAACAGACAGACAAACAAACACGTCAAACTTATAACACCCCACCTTTCTTGCGTTGGGGGTTAAAAACATTAGATGAATAAATAGGACACCCTATACAAGGTCACGTCAATCAGTTTTTGTTTTTAAAACAATAAGGATGCTACACAATAAAATCGCGAAATCGAAATTTGAAATGTAGAATCGAATGCAATTATAACTGGGATTGAATATTTGATCATAAATAAATAACTATATTGCGATTAAAATAAAATATGTTGTTAATATTGTGATTATATTATAGTAAAATAAAATGTAATTAAAATAAAATTGTGTAATGTATAGAGAATAAACATATTTTTTTATTACAGGTTTTTTTATAACTCGTGAGATGTTTCTGGCAAAACTAGCCCATGACGCCATTACATGTTTACAAAAAAAACCTATTAGAATTAAAATTAATTAGCCTTTATGAATTTTTCATAAAACTGTATTCGATTCCAACGTGTTTGAAGATCGTATCGATTCATATCCTGTAATCGAAATAAACAAACAATGTCCCAACACTTGTTTGCTATGACTGACATCTGTCAAATGTGGCCTTTTAGGCCGGCCCGACTATAGGTACTTAAAGTCTGCTAAATTTCATAAACATAGGGTAACGGCAAGTTCTCTATGAATATTGATCATAGATCACAGGGTAATAAAAATGTACGTTTTTGAAGTTAAGCTTAGAAGTTTCATTTCATGGGCACCAAGCGGCCATAGATCTGCGTATATGGTAAAAATATACAATTCTACGGGATCTAGAGTAAATGGGTCTTGACAGACAGACGGACGACCAATTGACCCTATTAGGGTTTCGTTCTTTCCTTCAGAGGTACGAAACTTTAAAAAGGATTATACTTATTCTAAAAATCTCGGTACGTAGGTATTTTAAGTTTTAATTTCTCTGAATTTTGGTATTTTGAATTTTAATATTAATGTTAAAGTTCTTGTATTAGGATATTTAGTCTAAGCTTAAAATAATAATAATAACAATTGGGGTTTATACTCCAACAGAACAGGTTACCCTACTTACACTGTCAGAGTCAAATCACAAATTATAGGTCGTGTGGCCAACCTATATGTTGCAGTTTCAGGTTGCCGAGATTCCCACAAGGCCTGCAACATGACCTGACGACTGCCTCCTACATATCTTATAGGAAACAGCCGGGATCCACAGTTTTACGTGCCTTCCGAAACACGGTAGCGTCCAGGCGAAAATCTTTGCCACACTGAGATTTGAACCCAAGACCTCCGGCTTACAAGTCTAAGGTTTACACGGAAATTGGGCAGCGAGGTCCCAGTTCGAGGCGAACTACTAGTTTAAAGTGACAGGTACTTTACTCAAAATGACCATTTCAACATTGTACCCCTAACACTGTCTGGTGCCTGGGGTCGACATAAATTCCAATGTCGGCATTATTAGGTAGTCCTTAGTTTGACGAAGGTACGGTTGGAATTGTTGAAGCTATCTCAAAGCAGATCGAACCCCTAAAATTGTCTATTGTTTACACGCCTACGATACTCGACAATGCTCGGAATTGCTTCAACGATTTCTCGATATATTTATGTCCCATCTCTAAATATGGACACCGGTTATTGTCGTGTCCTAATTAGAATTGGATTTTGAATGGCACTTCCGTAGACTATCTACGTACATATATCTTAAGGTAAAAAGAAAACCAAAAACTTATTTTTAAAGGTAATAAAAGGTTCAGTTCACCTCTTGCAGATAAAGTACCTAAAAGCTACCTATACAACCTCTATGTAAGGCTTAGGGTTAAACTTACCTTTCCGTTGACGAGGTACATAAGTGCCAACATTTTCTATTAAGCGCGACGAAGTGCGCACGGAGAGAACCTCTTCTTCTTCCTGCCCTTATCCCACACTAGGTAGGGTCGGCACAACACGTTTTTCTCCTCCATTCTGCTCTATCATCCGTCATATCTTCATCCACTCCCCTAGCACGCATATCCTCTTTCACACAGTTCATCCAAACCTTTTTCGGACGCACGGAGAGAACCTGCGCGCACTAAATAAAAACAAATTTCACATGTAACTGTGTTTATTACACAAACATTCAATAAATACTCAAAACAAATATTGACATACTAAAATAGGCCCAAAATATAGCATGAACAAGCTGATGTTTAATTTGTATTTTACGATATCAATTTAATTTTGTTTACCCAATTCTGAAACATTGTACCAACAGAATTAAAATACGAGGTAATCCTAATCATGGGCTATCTCATAAAAACAAAGGAAACTTTATTAATTACGGAAAAGGGTTGAAGTTTATAGCCAAGACCATAAAAATGGTAAAGCGTTGCCATGGAATTAAACACAGGCTGACCAGATCTCATAAATTTAAATAGTAACATAAAAATATTATTAAAACTAAACTACTCCACTCTGAACTTTGCCAGATTTTGCGAGATTTTTATGTTAACAACACCATTAGGTGCGTTTTTTTTGTGAAAACATTTGCAAAAAAAAAAGCTTTACAAGAAAGATTATTATTAAATAAAAATCTTTCCATAGAGATACTAATAGTGTGAAGTCTGAGATTAATTTTTACGTTTAGTAAATTATTGTAACTTTTTCTTGTCTTACAAAAAAACAATACATAAGCTTTATCATACGAGTTTACATTGTACCTACCTTACATTGAACGTAAAAGGAGTTTGTACCCGAATAATATTTTTACAGTATAAATGATTTTTTTGAATATAAAACATATTAAATAGCTATGCTTGCTCTCCAGGTTAATGAAAAAGATTATTTCTAGTAATAACTGATAATTTTAATTTTATGTAACAATAATTATTATAAGAATGTATTCAAGTCTGCAAAAGACAGGTTTCGGTTAGACAATGCTTTAAATTATAACCTCTCTGTATCTGAAATCTATAAATAAACGATTTGTATTTGTAATAAAACCATACAATAATGTAGATATAAAAACTGCAGTAAAATAATGATGAGCCTCAAGACAGACAATATTTTGAATACAAAGCTATAAGAGAATCAACGGCAAAGAACAGTAAATCTCTTAGACTCAGTCCTGGATTCAGGACGAGTCTTAACATTCAGGACACGGTGACTTAACGTAGGGCTACCTCTGCTTAGAATGGTATTTACAGGGAATATTTCAGTTTTACCTGCTTATTATGTTTATTTGAATGTTTTGTCCCACTGTAAGGCAATACTTTCCCAGAATGACGACCCCTGTGGCGCGGTGGGCTAATACCCGCCTGCATCGCAGAAGGTTGCGGGTACGATTCCCGCATGGGACAAATGTTTGTGTGATCCACAGAAACACACAAACACACAGGTATTTGTTTCTGGTCTGGGTGGTTTTTCAATATCTATTTTAAGTATGTATTTACAAAAGAAAAGTATATAAGTATTATTATCCGTTATCCTAACCACTATATTACAAGCATTAAGTTGCTTAGTTTGGGGTTAGGTGGCGTTGTGTGTAATGTCCTGATAAATTAGAAAAAAAAAAAGATTTTACCTCATAAACCTAAGCGTTGTACCTACCTAGCGTCTACTACTGCAGCCCAGAGGTAAAATGCCTGGCTTTTAATCTGAAAGTCCTGGGTTCAAATCCCTGTGTGATTTCGCATCTTGGCGCTACCAAGTTTCGGAAAGCAAGTTTAACTGTGTTTCTTATTTGTTGTCTAAAAAGTATTGTTTAGGGGGCAGCCGTTGGGTCAAGTAAAGGTGCAATCGCACTAAGCGGCAATTATTGCACTGCAAAGGCGCGGGACGACCAAGTATCTTTATATGAAAATGGGGTACCACAGTACGCGGCAGCGACGCGGTTCGGCATTTTCATACAAAAAATACTTTGCAGTGAAGAATAGCGGTGTTAAAGTATCTCATAAAAAAACGGTACACCTTTTATGTAATAGGTGACAAACAAGCAGACAGCCCACCTGATGGTAAGTGGCTACCGTCGCCTATGGATACCTGCAATACCAGGGGTACCGCTTGAAGAGTCCCATGTTGAAGCTCAACAGAAATACCGCAGGCGGAAACTCATCTAGAATCTAAATACAAGCCTATATCATTTTGTTTTTCAAAGTACACTCTTAGAAGAAAGTGGAGAGAGGGGTGGGAGGCTTTTGCCCTGCAGTGGGACACGACGGGCTCTTAATAATAAAGTACACTCTTATTAAAGCAGTTGTCATCGTTATGGTTTTTAATTTAAGACAATTGAAATCACCTGATTAGATGGCTATTTCTCGAACTTTTTTACGGTTTTGTTAGTTAAACCTAAAAAATACAACAAGCAACCCTACTTGCGAGCAATTCATTATTCCCTGGAAGCATTCATCACGACATTCACAATTTACTTACGTAGCTTCTTACAAAGAAAATTCATCGCTCTTTTACATTTTTCACCTTTTATCGTGTAGCTGTCAGTTTTTATTGATTTGCGCTTCCGAGGGCTTTATCAGAACTTCTTTATTAAGTGATGGATATTAAAGACGTAAAACTGTTATAAGACTTTTCATAATTTCTTTTACGATGACAAGGATAAATAAAAAAATTGTCTCTATAAAATTTAACGCATCTTTTAAGGAATACTTTCGGCAGAGTTCGGTGTTCTTGATGTGAAAAAAAATATATATCCAGCCCCCTGAACTTTGCCAGTGAAACATAATTAGTGAGTGACATTGTTAGTAATGGTATAAAACATTTTTCTTCCTAATAATTTTATACCACTGTTTAATATAAAAAAATCTTTTAAAATACCAACTTTTTTGACGATCTAAAAATCGCGAGAAATACAGCTGCTAAAACAATAGAGAGGTCGCTGCTCTCAAATATTATTAAAACGTGAATCCCAAAAGGGAACTGAAGGAGTTTTGGTTGGAAATGACCACGAGCACCCAGTTCCCAGCGATTTCGTTTGAATAATGGAAAAACTTTTCCAATAACGACTATGAGAAAATCAACAGAATCCAAGACGTGCGAATTCTATTACGAATAAACGATTAGACACGGCTGTTTGTTTAAACGTTTACGTTTTATCCTGTCTTTTCTTATTTTTTTTGTGGACCCTAACCTTGTTGAAAGTAGATTTTATTTCTAAGTAGCTGCATTCACAGGTTTTACGCTCTCTCTCTTCCTTTTAGTTCTTTGTAGATAATTTTGTTTTGTATAGAACTAGTTCTTGGCTCTGTTATTTATGTAAGTTATTCTTAAGCCTTTTTGATATAAAAAGTACTTCGAATTGACGAGAAAGATGCTCTTCTGATAGTAAGAGATAAGGCTGCCCATAATCAGTACAGCTCCACCCGAGTACAAAATGTTAGTTGATTTCACAGATCAGTAGAATGTTGATGTAATCTGTCTTTACTGAGTACCGATGCAACGACAGTGCTAGAAAGTTGAAAATGAAAAAAAAAAGAATAACTTTTATTGGCATACCTGAAGAACAAAAGTGATAATATTATATACTAGACATAGAAAATAAAAACAGCAGCCAAAGGGGTAGACTCAGCGTGACGTCATGATAACCCTGCGGCTATCTTGACTGCCTTGCGCCTTGACTCTTGTGTGCTTGCCTTGCTTGAAATTAAGTGCAGACTGAGTCTTAAATTGACTATAGAGTCTATAAAGTACCAATAATATTTACTTTTATTAGCCATTCCATTAATGACTATTAAATATTTATATTGGTCAAAGCAGTTTTAAATAGTTATAGCCGCGAAGGAAATTTATAGCCATTCGACTCGTAAAGAAGAATAACTATAATAGTTTATACTAACAACTTATTCAATAAATTACTAGGTGCGCCCCTGTTTTACTTGTTGAAAAGTGGCCTATTCGGTATTTCGGGGCCTGGCTACCTATGTACCAAACAATAGCTCAATTGGTCTAGTTTACACGTAAAGAGGTAACAAACACTCATTCACGGTTGCACAATACACATACGTTTATAATATTACTTAGAAAACACTTATTAATATTAAATTCACTGGATTGTCCTAAAAAATAAAATCTTCATCCAAAAATACAAATTCCTCAAACCTCTCCAGTCTTCATGCAGTGCAATAATAATAAATCTCTCAAAGAACAGTGTGATGGGCGAAGCCAAGAAAAGGAGGTGTGCTAAAATAATTTTTAAGTAAAATTCCTTACAAATCTCGTTGAAATTAAATGTTAGTACTGGAGTAAAGCTATTTCAAAAATAGCGAGAGAAGTAGAATTTATTGTGCGTTAAAGATTGAGCATTTAATATTTCCTACACATTGAGTTATATTTTTATATTTATTACTTTTTATTAACCCCCAACGTAAAGAAGTGTTGTTATTAGTTTGATTGCTTTGATTGTTGTGTATCTGTGTATCTCTTCGTGGCATTGTAGGCAACTATAAAACAGGTTTTTTTATAAGTAGGTTTTCTAGCAATGGTTTTAACGTATGTTTTATCAAAATCGGTTTCTACCGTTTTAAATTTGTCAGTTTTTTGTTAACTACGGGTTTTTTTTGTTTTTATTTTATTTTTCCATTAGTATAAACGATCTTTAAATAGTTTAGAAAATATATTACGTTCAAGAAAAAGTCAGCCTAGTACTGGGGCAACTGCCATACTGTAGTTCGGAAGGTCCTGTAGTCTCAGATTCAGGTCAAAATAGATGTCACAAACGTTTTTCACTAAAAATTTAACTGTGGATCTAAACTCTCCTAGAAATAACCAGAAATACTAAAAGTTTAAAATTCAATATTAAAGTATTTAAACGAATCTAGTAAACTGTACCAGTAAACAAGATGGCTGCCGCTACAAAATAGGGGATTATTTTTTTTTCACGACCCCCGCAATATGGGTATAAAATGAAAGAGCTTGACTAGTAGAATACAACGCATTATAATAAATTTAAAATCCAAGATGGCCGCCACCAAAAAATGGTGAATTACAAATTGCGTTCGGGGTTTTTTAAATTTTTAACTTAATTCACTTGTTGTGGTAGATCATTACGGCAATTTAAAATTCTCTTTCGTGTATACTTGCTCATATAATAAGACATCATAATTATAAAATTACCGTGGGCGTATCTTTTCATGAAAAGTTTTTCTTAAAATAAACTTTGCGAAGGTACGCTCAAGCATATTAGGTAATTTAATTAGCCGAGAGCTCGTTACTTTGTTATTATATTTTTTCATTCAAATTCTTTACAATTAGAATAAAAGGTAAAATATTTAAGTCAATGAGTCCCTCGCATTTTGAACAAACCGTTAAGCTTCTCTTCATTAATGCGAACAAGGGCCTTAATGTTTGGCGTCATTAACATTTTCCAAAACGAATTCCGATTTTTCAATAATAATTATCTTTTTTCCGCTCCACCACGTTTCAATTTACGCAAGAGTCTCGGATTAAACCGAAGTTTTCAATTATCGATGCCATTAAGAGGGCGTAAAGCGACACTATATTTTGTAAAACAGTTAATGGGCTCACGATCTTACAATAAATGTCTGGAGATAAACACACACATACATACACTAACACTACTACCAACCACTATCACTGACGTCACTATCTATTGACAAACTAGCTGGCTCGCGCATATTCTAAACGTTTGTTTTAACACACAAACAAAAAGATTTCACACGAGTTCGACACCCGTGATATGAAACACGACATTAAATTTTTAAAAATTAATTTAATTTTTAGATTTTCATTTAAGGAAGTTTGTTATGATATTGCTTTACATACTTTTTTTTTTTGAGCGATTGTATACGGCGATAATGGGAATTCATCATCATCATCTTAAAGTCATGAATTACTGAAAATAAAACATGGTTACTGCGCGATTCGTCGCGATTATAGAGGTAGAGGCAGTATCTTAATCACAAATCATCAGTGGGGGGGCGATCTTATTGGCAAAGTTTTCAAGTTTGCAATGAGATGATCTCGTACGTGACCCGACTGATGATCTCGAAATTTGTAATAAAAAAAATAAAATTAGTTGATTGATTAATTTGATGAAGATTAAATGAATTGAATTGATTATGAAATTTGTTATTAGTAATTATTGTGACTTCAAGTACTGCATTGTACGTCGCGTTGGCGGTCTTGAGGAGGCTTCATCAAGTTTTATAGCGAAGACGGGATAAGCTCCACCGTTATCTATGTTTCTGATCACTGTTCTGATTCCCTTTTAATGTGATCCACTTGTTCCCTTAATTTGGTCGGGATTCGAGGTTGAGCTGTCTCCCTGACGAATGTGTTAGGTGACAATGTAACCTTGCGACCTGACGTTAATTTTGTTCACATCCATTTGTATGTGTTAAAGTTTGATGGTGTGGGTAGTTGTTAAGAATGGAACAATACTTTATTGTATACCAACTAGTAAATCATTTTAAAAACCTTTTTTAAAAAATCAAAAAGTCCACCTACGCCGTTCTTGGCAGAATGATTGCTTTGTATTTGTATAGCGATGGACATTCTTTGCACCAAGAACAACCCAGAGCGAGTATCGCAACTTCTGATTTGATCATAATGTACTCACAGAAGTACTACTAATTAACTGTCTGTTTCCTCTTTGTATTTATTTTGCTTCG
The DNA here is from genome assembly GCA_947507615.1 of Hemithea aestivaria. Lineage (NCBI taxonomy): Eukaryota > Metazoa > Arthropoda > Insecta > Lepidoptera > Geometridae > Hemithea > Hemithea aestivaria. The sequence goes on along the minus strand of OX382332.1, from coordinate 11,877,269 downwards.
TCAGCCAACTGATTGTCAAAGAAAATTATCTAAACGTTTGTGATGTTTCCAATTGACCTAACAAAATTAGAAACCTATTTTTTAGAAATTACATAATATTACAGAAAATACATAGAAACATGATTTATATTAAAAATTAAATGTACAAGCGGCGGTCATCATTAATATTATAAGATTTGATCAATAAATTTAAATTTACCCAAGTTACACTAGAAATTGAGACTTTACAGTCGAAGTATGACTTCAACTTTCTCGATAACCTAAGACTACATATTATATAGAATTTTAGACAGTAAACAAACCATTTATTTATCATTTAAATCGAGCGAACGTGCACATCTCGTTCAACTCCCTAAACATTGTTTTTTGGGCACACCCCAAAAGATCCTTGTCGCACTGCCAAAACGTCCTCGTAGATCTATAAGTAACTAAAGCAAACGTTTCAGTGCCCTCAATACGATCTCCTCTGTATAACCCCTACACACACTTACACTGGCCGTTTTATGTGTGTCACATACTAAAGTCTTAGATTTCAATAAAAGGGAAGACACAGTGCACGCTATTGTTGCTATAGAGATATTTAAAAAAAAAAGAAATAACATTTATTCAACGGATTAACGGCTTAATATCAGCTGAAATCTGTCTTACGTGTGAATAATCACACGTCTGAAATAAACAGGACACAGTTATACAGTTTTACAAAAATATGACTTACAACTAAAAATGCATTTCATTGAATTGTAAGGAATATGTATGACTAGCGGCCCGTCCTCTCTTCGCTTCGGGTGCCATTATGAATTTTAAAAACTTAGGTACGCAATAAATATTTCAATGACTAATCTACAGATTTAGTAAAATATTGCTAGAAATAGAAAATGATCACCAACATTAAATTTGCATTTTAACGTGAATTTAGTCGCAATTTTTTACAACTTGTGATCCTATTTATGATTGTTCTATAAGCTTAAAATATTCTCTATAAGTAACTGAAGCAAACGTTTCAGTGCCCTCAATACGATCTCCTCTGTATAATGGGTAGGGGACCCACACTTACACTGGCCGTTTTATGTGTGTCACATACTAAAGTCTTAGATTTCAATAAAAAGGAAGATGCAGTACACGCTGTTGTTGTTATAGAAATATTGAAAAGAAAGAAAGAAAACACATTTATTTGACGGCTTAAATTGATACACCAGAAAAATAAAACATTAGTTATGTACATGAATAATGTAACTATCTAACAAACTGTGCTACTAAACCGCCGAATAGGAACTGTCTCAGCATTGTGCAGCATTGTGTGTCTCAGCATGTGAGACACCCAACACTGGTATTTGTTTCTGGTCTGAGGGGCTATTGGCTAATTCTCACCCACTACGATTGATGGCAACTTCAATGTATTGTACATTGCTGCTTTTGTTACTTCACTCAAATTAATAAGGAGGTTTATGCACGTAATGTACGCAATTTTGTCTATGGATTCTAGTGTTTTACATGTCGTTTTGCGATAGCCAATAGGCCCTCTAGATGGTTTTCAATATCTATTACCTAAAGGGTGGTTAAATTGTAAGGGCCGATGTTGAATGTGAACCACACCTAAACGCCAAGTTTTTTTCCGAATTTTATTTGACATTTCTCTATTTCAGACTTACTCAATTTGAACCATGGAGCGATACACAATCCAACAACGTGTTAAAGTTATCCAGACTTATTATGAAAATGGGCGTTCAAATCAAAATGCATATCGTGCACTTCGTGATTTTTTTGGTCAATTTGATCGTCCAAATGTGCGTACAATCGCAAAAATCGTGGAAAAATTCGAGCAAACCGGGTCTGTAGAAGATGTGAGAACACCAGTGCATGCTCGTACAGCTCGTACTGCAGAAAATATTGCTGCTGTTCGCGATAGTGTGGCTGAAGAGCCGTCCACCTCAACTCGTCGTCGTGCCCAACAATTGCACCTCTCACGCTCGTCGTTGATGAACATTATGCATAAAGACTTGCATTTACACGCTTACAAGGTGCAATTGGCTCAAGAACTAAAGCCTCTTGACCATTCCAAACGTCGTGAATGGGCAGAATGGTGGCAAGAAATGGCAACAGTGGATGATCAATTTTCGAAGAAAATCATCTTCAGTGATGAGGCACATTTTCACCTCAGTGGATTCGTCAATAAACAGAATTGCCGTATTTGGGCGAATGAGAATCCAAGAGTGATTGTCGAAAAACCAATGCACCCACAAAGAGTGACTGTTTGGTGCGGTTTATGGGCTGGCGGCATCATCGGGCCGTATTTTTTTCCAAAATGAGGCCGGTCAGGCAGTTACTGTGAATGGTGTTCGCTATCGTGAGATGATAACGAACTTTTTATGGCCCGAATTGGAAGATATGGATGTGGACGATATGTGGTTTCAGCAGGACGGTGCCACTTGCCACACAGCTAACGAAACAATGGCTCTTTTGCGCAACAAATTCAATGGCCGTGTTATCTCACGTAATGGCGATGTCAATTGGCCGCCAAGATCATGTGATTTGACACCGTTGGACTTTTTTCTTTGGGGTTATTTGAAAGAAAAGGTGTACGTCGATAAGCCAGCAACAATTCAAGAGCTAAAGGATGAGATAATTCGGCACATTAACGGCATAGAACCTCCATTATGCCTCAGGGTCATCGAAAATTTGGACCATCGGATGGAGGTGTGCCGCCGTGGTCGCGGCGCCCATTTGGCCGATATTTTATTCCATACATAATTGAGTAATACCAATATATCATAATAAAATAAAATTACAATAATTTCCTAAATAGTTTGTGTTTTATTCAAAATCAACATCGGCCCTTGAAATTTAACCACCCGTTATAAGTACAAAAGAAACAACCTAAAACCTGCTTGATCGAAAAGTCTCGTTCGACAGACTCGCGCCGATTGTGACTGAACTAAAATTGTGTGCATGAACCCCATTGAAGCGGTCCGTTTGCGAAACGCCTGTACCGTATCTTTTCTTTTTATTTTAATCTAACTAAAGTAATGATGTTAAGACGGCCACGATACCTTTATTTTATTGGTCCCGCTTTACTATTCTATGGCAGCTTTTGCAGAATAAATGAACGCATTTTTCAACGAAGCAAGCTATTGTTAGACGAAATTGATTACACTCACGTAGACAGATGGTGTTCCAAAAACGCAGCTTGTGTTCTGTTTTAGAGGGACTTTACATTTATATTATAATTTCAGTTACACATTTAGCATTTTGAGGTGTGATTTAGTAAAGAACATTAAAAACCTTATGCAGGTCTAGGCTAAGATTGTGAATAAGAAATTATTTATTCATAGATTTCAGGTACATAAAAATAGAACGTATTGTAAAGCGTATTTCACCCAAAATCTGTCTTTTCAGACGTGTGAATAATACAGTTTTACAAAAATATGAATTATAAGGAATATATTATGTATGACAATTTAAACTTATTAAGAAAAAAAAATCTGATGATAATAAATATTATGTTTATTTTTATCCATTTTATATTTGAGTTTATTGTCCTCGTTCACAATACCTATATTCGAACTATAGCAGGGCAAAGCATTGAACATTTTTAGTTACAAAGCAATAACATAATATCGACGCTGGAAAGGCAACCTTGCTGAAGCGCCAAATTTGCGAATATGAGTTATATATATCGTTGGAATCGCCCGATTTTTCTCTATCTGATGAACTTAGTTTCATCCCGATATCATTATTTTTGATGGTCGTTAAGCCATCTGTGATTTGGATTTTTTTGGTTTATAAGCGCACAAATTTTGGTCTTTTTAGAAATTTTGTATCTTAAGCTACCATTCATTTTACCACACTGGAGCATAAGCAACATTTGTTTTCTATTATTATCCTGCAAATGTTACATAAGAAAATTAGCTTTGCCGTAAAAAAGGAACCTGTTTACACATAACACAATTAGCCCTGCTTATGTATACCATAGTTTGGCACTTAAGCAATTTAGCTTTTCTGTATTTAAGCATGGTGCTTGGAGATAAGCAATTTCAACCATAGGTTAAAACTAGCCAAATTTGTCTGTTATATAAGTTTAAATGTACAAGAATAAGAGGTGAAATAGAAGTAAAATATCTATGTCACACTTTCAGGTCAATTGGAAGCATAGAATTTCTAGCAAGACCGCTTTTGGATATAAGCGAATTATGCCTTTAGACCTTTTTGAATAAACGTGGAGATAAAACATTTTGCTTCGATAGGAATAGCATAATTTTGATGCATAAGCAAGAAGTGCAGCAACATGATGAACTGCCTCATGTCCTATAAGAAAATTAGCCTTGCTGGAGACTCAGGGATTTATTGCTTAACCGCCACCTAACTTCGTTTCTCGACATTTTTGGTTAAGCTTTATAGTTTATCTGTAAACTAACCTTTTTCTTGAAATTCTGACCAATTTTCAGGCAATTCGGATAAAAAATGGATTTTATAGGATTTTTTTTTGTTTTTTTTTCTAACTTTAAACTTCTCTCCTGTAAAGTTGCTAAATGGTGGATAAGCAAGGTTGCCTTTCCAGCGTCGATATTTCCTTACATGTTACGAGAATAATACGCATTGAAATAAAATCCAAAGCAAAAATCTCGACCATATTCTGGTCATTGTAATCGTTTACTCATATTCATCGAACGAAACTCTAAGCGACCTGTGTGTACTATACTTAAATAATATAACTTTTTGCGGAGAGCTAAAACATGTTGACAGATGGATTAAGGCCAGACCAAAACAGCCAGACTTGTAATACATCTACAAAAAAGTTATTTAGAATAATCTTTTTAAATAAAATTGCTTTTAAAAGTGAATTAAATTTTATTGAGTTATTGACTGACAATGCTATAATTAAAGCATTTAGGTAAATGTTTAAACAATTAAAGTACATTTGATGTGCCTTCTTTAAAGATTTAAAATTGTTTAAAAACACATTATACCTGATGTGGGCGTTTTGTTTTATCTTAGATCTTATAATTAATATTTATTTTACCTTTATAACACTAAAAGAAAATCCAGTAAATTCCAAATATTCATTACAAAATGAAGCCATGGTTTACAAATAACATATTTTTTTGTGTATTGAAAACAAAAGAACAATTATACTACAGCAGTAAAGAACACTAGTATTAAACACAAAACTTTTGATATTATATTGGTTGTCTAGAAGAGATCGCTATTAGCGATAAGACCTCCAATTATAATACTTTTTCAATCAAATATATTTAATGTAAATTTTTTTGTTTGTAATTATGGTGTGCAATGAAATTTTTCTATCTATAAAACGTAGCGTCACAATGCTGGCCGTCAGTTAACTTAAAAAAAACATTTAATCTCTCATAGTTTGTTGATAAAGGGGCGTATGTTTTATATCCCATTAGTCAAACTTCTACGAAAAGAAAAAAATCTTGGTCAGGCTACACTAGCCACTTTAACATAAATAGGCCAATGTCCACGAAACAGAACTAAAGATTTGGGATTTCATTAGGGTAACAGCGCCTCCATTTCAGAGGCTCATCTAATTTTATCGTACACATATCGAACATCTCTAGGTACCCACACTATTTTAAAAATCAGATACCGTTCCCTGAAAGTAAGCCTGAATCCATTTCAGTGAATACCTCTGGTATCAAGTGGCACAAAATGAAGAATACACTACTACACATACACAATTTAAAGCCCATTTTAAATTTGAAGAGTCAAGAAGTAACAAACATATTATATTCACACTAACTTTCGTTTCAAAGTGTGAAGAGTGATATGAAGTGTGATGTGATTTGGTTAGCAATAAATATATTTTCTTTCTTTTAAATAAGTAAGAAGGCGAATAAGACGCTTCCCTGCTGGTAGAAGATAACGCTGCCCATGGTCAGTTATAATCAGTACAGTGCCACCCAGGCTTTCATAGTGATGTGAAATTAAAGGTACAGCGATGGTAAATTCTATTGCGTTGCAAGGCAAAAAAAATAAAAATAGAGCTGCTGTGATAGTAAATTCTATTGCGTTGCAAGGCAGTGGCCGTAGCATGGCTTAAGGGATCCCGCAGAACCTTCAAGAGTAGAACTGTTATCCCATACATTGTACTTTTGTGAATGTATGGTATTACAGTTGACTTGACAGCGAGACCAGTTTACGCAGCGTATGTGCTTGGCCCACAGTTAGTTCATTTTCACGACGTGAATTCTATTTTTGAAGCGGTATCACATTGATTACAACAGTCTGTAGTACCAACATACTCGTAAGGGCTATTACGCAGAGCGCCAGCCCGGAAAACCGAAATTACATCAACGGTACATTGAATTTTCCTATAATCGGTTTGTGATCTTTACGGATATTGTTTACATCTTAGCGAAGGATGTTCTGAGATCAAGATTACGTAGCGAGTTATCGAGCACTTAGTCTTGACTTATTTATACTCTTTACTTAATAGTAGTTTTCATAAGAATATTTTCTATTTACTGTTTCCTATTTCGGTTTTTGCATCGGTATTTTTAGTCTCGTCCTAATTATATTGTGAGCGAGTGCATATGCGTGCAGTTTGTTTGTTATTCATGCTTAAATTTCTGAACTGATTGAGCAGAACCTAAATATACCTTTTTATAAGGAAAGTTTCACTGATTGACTAGTATGTCAACGCAATGTCCAAACTTAGATTAGCTCATAAGAGCTAATCACGCTTAAGATACTACGTGTGTCAGATACTGATACCAGACGCCTAAGATTTTTTTGAATTCATTATAGGTAAGCCTTTGACCACGATCTCGCGTGATGTTAAGCAAAAATGCGGCCGTAGATGGCAGCAAACCTAGAAGGCGGGATAAATTCCTCCCTGGCATTACTGAACATCATGCCAGAACACGGTCTTTATGACCACTTGGCGGATACGGTTTTGTCCAGTGGGTGGTAATTAGCCACGGACGAAGCCTACCACCAGTATACAAGTAAGCCCATTTGATTTTCTGTAGGCAATCAAGAGCCAATTCAGTTTTCATTTATATAACTTTTAGTTACACTCAACGAACTAATTATAAAGTCAATCTCCAAAATCGGACTTGTCGTATTTATTATTTGGAATTTAAACTTTATCTGGTGCCTAGTTAAATTTTAAATCTTTTAATCTTATTTTAACTCGAGTTTATATAGCTCCAAACATTCAACTTTAGTCATTATAAACGTAATTCGCGTGCCAACAATTTGTTATATTTTATTGGATGAAAGAAAACTGGAAAACTTTCTCAAAAGCGGAATTCAGCGGAGCCAGAATTTTATACAAATTTTCCAGTATCGAGGGACATACCAGTTTATGAAAAAATAATATTGAACGTAAGTACCAAGGTCGCTCTCATTTTCATAGAGTAAGGCGGTAAGCGCGATAGCGATCGGACGTGTCAATAATCTATGCGAGGTCATTGACCGTATTATTTGTTATGATGGCTTCGGACATCGTGAAATGTAATTCGTGCAATTTAGTTATATCGGAAATACTGTGCTACATTTATAATAAAATGGACATAATGGATACAGTGAGCCTAGTGCAGTTATGTGTTGGAAGTTTTAAAGAGGACGAAATACAACGCGCCAAACAGCTGTTATTTCAGGCAATACCTCACTCAAACAGAAAAATGATACAGCGAAAGAGTAAAGGAAAAGCCGCGAGGGATATTGAGGATATTATAAATCTACTCAAGGTTACTGATCCAGACATAGTGCCAATATTTGTAGCCAGGGACATTCAAAATCTACCCCCCATTAGTTTTGATCATATTGATGTAACACGGCTATTAAAAGACTTATTAATATTACGCAAAGATTTGGACAGTGTAAGAGAGAGCTACGTTACCAAGGAGCATCTAGAGAAGTTTAAAGGTGATATAGGTGCATATAAGTCGCTGCCCGGAACATCACAACAATCCCTTAATCAAAATTATGTAAACAAGCGAAGAGGAGCGTGCTTGTTAAATAGTTTTGATTACGAGAGTGGGCCCATGGGAATGATTCATAATAATATGACTATGAATGAAAGCCGTAATCAGCTGTTGTTAGACTCAATGCAAAAAATCGGCACTGATAAGAGGTCTAAAGACGCAACAAGTTCGGAGCATAATGTATCTGTCTCGCATCAACCAAGCACCGTTATGAATAGCGCGCCTGCTCACACATATTCTCGATCGGTGAGTGCGTCGGATACGATGATTCATAACCGAGACACTGATGCAGAATGCAAAGTATCGTCCCCGCCGCGAGCGCATCAAGCTATCTCACTTCGACGGAGTGTATATGGTGCTAGCAGTGACACCTCTCACGAAAAAGATGCTCACATTGCAAATAGTCGGGTTATAATGACAGACGCAACAACATCTTCGCCTTTGGAACATAACCAAGAACTACAAAACGAAACAATAATTAGTTTGCCTGATAAACATAATTTGCAGACAAAAATATGTGAGAATGAATGGAAAAAAGTATCATACAAAAAGAAGCCTAGATATCGTTTCATAGGGCAGAGAGGTACGGCGAAAACAGACCAATCCGGGAGTTTTAAAGCCGCGGAAATTAAGATACCATATATTTATAACATCGATAAAAATGCCTCGACAAACGATATTACAAATCATATTTATGCTAAAACGGGTGTAAAAGTAGTCCCGTTACAGATTAAAATGAAGCAACCAAAACAATATGTGGCCTATAAGTTCGATATACCATTTAGAAAATTGTCTATGTTTATGGATGAAAATATGTGGCCAGAAGGAGTGGCCTTTAGGAGATATGTTAACTTTAGGTATGATAAGAATAAAGACAATGCACAGACCCTAGCCAAAGAGAAAATTGCTAACAATAATAATGGATAAAAGTCTACCGTTGAAATTAATTAGTTTTAATTGCAAGGGTGTCAAAAGGTCAAGTGAATGTGTAAGGTCATTGTGTGAAACCTGTGATATAGTGGCACTTCAGGAAACATGGTTATTGCCTTTTGAAATTCCTCTTTTAGCTGATGTGCATAAAGATTTCTTGTACACGGGACGATCAGCTGTTGACTTGTCAGCTGGTGCACTTCGCGGTAGGCCGTATGGCGGTGTTGCAATAATGTGGCGTAAAAGTGCGTTTGACTCGGTGGCAATCGTGCCGTGTACTAGCGATCGTATTGTAGCAATTAAGATATCAGTATCTAATAGAGATATGTTAGTGTTTTGTGTATATATGCCAAATAATTCTATGGATAATCTTGTTGAATTTAATAATTGTTTAAGTGAAATAGCTGCTACCATAGAAACTTGTGGCATAGAAACAGCATATATTTTAGGCGATTTCAATGCGCAGCCCGGCGAGTTGTTCGGTAAAGAAATGTTTAATTTTTGCTCTGACCAAAAGTGGGTGTGTGCAGATATAGTTAAACTTGGACATAGTAATGATAACAATTACACTTTTATAAGTGACGCTCACGGGTGTAAGCGGTGGCTTGATCATTGCTTGGTTACAGAGGCAGCGTGGCTCACTGTGGAGTGTGTTAAAATTCATCATAATGTATTTTGGTCAGATCATTTTCCTTTGGAAATAGAGTGTAACGTGCAAGTGGCTAGGTGTAAATCTAGTTTTTCCTGTGTCAATTATAATAAAACTCTTTGGAATGAAAGAGATGTTTCACAAATACAGAAATATAGCAAACTCTGCTCACTTTCATTAAAAAACATAGATTTTCCAGACACATTAAATAAATGTTGTGACGGTATGTGTGCAAATACTGATCATAGATCTGTTATTGATGAGCTATACCAAAATATTATTCATAGTTTGCAGGTTGCAGCTGTTATGAGTCATAAGTCTTGCAAGTCGAGAAAGGGTGCAATAATACCAGGGTGGAACAAACATGTCAAGCAGGCTCACAGATTAGCTAGAGAAAAGTTTAATATATGGAAATCTTTTAAGATGCCTATGACGGGAGAAATACTGTCAAAGGCAAAAGGAACAGGTACGTTTTGATCTAATAGCTGATCAACATAAACAAAAGAATTTTAAATCGTTTTGGAAGGAAACTAACAAATTAAATCCAAGAAGGGGGCTACCTGTTAGTGTAGATGGAGAGACAGACATAAAAGGTATAGCGGATACTTTTAAAAACCATTTTAAGGTACAGGCTAGGGTCACACAATCACACAATGGGAACGAGGACGAGGCCACAGTTGTGGAGCAGCCACTTGGCTTTTCTGCTAAGCAGGTTAAAGTGATAGTCAAGTCATTGTCTAAAGGTAAAGCTCCAGGACATGATGGCCTCGTTGTCGAGCACCTTCTACATGCAGGACCACATATTTATCGTGTTCTCGCTATGCTGTTCACTCTCTGTATTAGGCACACATATCTTCCGGCTGGACTGACGGACAGTGTTGTTGTCCCTGTTATTAAAAATAAAACTGGGGACATATCGGACAAAAACAACTACAGACCGATTTCGCTGGCAACAGTAGCAGGCAAGGTATTTGACGGTCTGCTGGAGAGCCAGTTAAAGAACCACATTGAGTTATGTGATGGACAGTTTGGCTTTAGAAGCGGCTTAGCAACAGATAGCGCTATTCTGGCTCTGAAGCAGACCGTAAAATACTATGTGGATAGGAAGACTCCTGTGTATGCGGCTTTTCTCGACCTGTCTAAGGCTTTTGATCTAGTCTGCTACGAAAAGTTGTGGTCAAAATTGTCTAGCAGAAAAGTCCCTCTGGAAATAGTTAACATTTTGCGCTTTTGGTATAGCTCACAGAAAAATCGCGTGAGATGGGCAGACACATTTTCTGACCCATATGGGCTGGATTGTGGGGTAAGACAGGGAGGTTTGTCATCCCCCCTCTTGTTTAACCTCTACATGGATCAGCTGATTGATGAGCTTAGCAAGTCTAACATTGGATGCTCAATTGATGGATGCCTAATAAACAATCTGAGCTACGCGGACGATATGGTCTTGCTAAGTCCATAAATCAAGGCTCTTCGTAGGCTGTTAGGAATGTGCGAATCCTATGCTGCCTCACACGGACTCACATATAATGTCAAAAAAAGTGAGTTGTTAGTTTTTAATGCTAGGGGGATATCGTTGGATAATGTTCCTCCGGTCACTTTGAACGGAACTCCTCTGGAAAGGGTTAAAGAATTTAAATATCTTGGACATCTAGTCACGGAGGACTTATCCGACGATAAAGACCTAGAGAGAGAGCGTAGAGCATTGTCGGTTCGTTGCAATATGCTGGCTCGCAGATTTGCACGCTGTACTAAGGAAGTGAAGGTGACGCTTTTTAAGGCTTACTGCCAAAGCTTCTACACGTGCAGCCTGTGGGTTCGTTATACGCAGCGAGCCTACAATGATCTACGCATACAATACAATAACGCCTTCAGGGTGTTGATGGGGCTCCCACGCTTCTGTAGCGCATCGCGAATGTTTGCGGAGGGTCATGTTGACGATTTCTTCGCCATCATGAGGAAACGAGCCGCGTCGATGTGGCACAGGATGCGTGTGAGCCCTAACAGCATTTTGAAAGCGTTATCGGATAAGATGGAGAATCCATTCATCAAGCACTGGTTGGATATACATTTATCTAACCAGCGCCCTAAACCGTCGGGCTCGCAGTTTTGTATTGTATGAATAAGTCTACTAACAAATTAGATTATAAGGTTTTATTGTTACTAACAAACTATGGAGCTGTAATGTTCTGAAATAAACGATTATTATTATTATTATTTTCTAGACGCATGTTTTAATACCAGAAACTACGACCAATATTGATACAATTTTCTTGAACTATCTAAATAGTCAAAACCGATTTCGAATAATATTATCATTCTTGTTTCAAAGGATATATAGGTACTTTCCCGGTGGAAGATGCGAGATGCATCCCTAACTACATACTCGTACACTAAACATCTTGTTACTTTGGTGGTAACTGGCAACACGTAACTATATTTTAACTTCTTTTTGAAAAGTTTTCTTTACAGCTAGGTTTTCAAAAGCTACTTAATGTCAGTCTCGAGTAAGCTGTTGTAGGGCTTCCATTTTATAAGAATTTTCTTGGAAAGCTTAGTGTACAATGTTTGACAGCGTCCAAGTTGGAGGTTCTTTTTGATTCTAAAATATGAATTTACAAAGATATTGAGCCACCATAGTGAGGATTCGATTTTAGCCAGGTCAAAAACAAAGTAAACGGTATTTTTGTTTTTATGTTGAACATTTAAGAAATTATGAAAAAAAGGATAGTTATTCCATTGAGCGAGTGATATTCAAGTTTATTTTTCAGTATTTTTTTTATTATGAGTTTTTAGGTAACAAGTCACCGCATAGAACAAATTTTGAAGATAAAAAAACCCATCTAATCGGATCAGTGATCATTAATGCAGAGGGTCGGCACCGGAGCCCTTTATGAAATATCCATGTAATTAAGAATCCCAGGACACTGCTCGAGGCCGGGTTTCCGGGACAGAATGGACTGTTAAAACAGTAAACACTTGGGTTGAATGAATTGGCGACACTGGTTGAGAACCATTTAATAATTGAAGATGATGGAATTAAAGGGTACATGACGCGTAGCTTATGTTTATCGTAGATGTGATTTTGTGGTTCCATTTTGACACGTATCAATGGACTGCTTTTCCTCTTTTTTTGGCCGAATTGTCATGCATATTTTTGATTCCGGTTAATTAGACGGCTGACCGCAATGCAGTCTACCACATAGTGCAAAGTACATAATATATAATCTAATGCCCTTGGGATGCACATCGTTTTTTGTGATTGGAAAAATGAAACAATTGTTTTTTTTAAATCAATTCAATCTTTTTGTGTCTAATCTTACTGGATTTACATTTTCCCTTAGTTAATATTACCTATTAGTGAAATATAGTAAGTTTTTGCATTTTCCTCTTCCTTGAGTCTCTATTCCCCATTTCTGGGGGTTGTAACCCTGGCCTTCAAGTGATATAGCGAATGATAGAGAGCCATCTGGATGGGTTGTTAACGATTTTTAAAGCCTCGTGGACTAGAGCCTCGACAGTGATGCAGATTTAGTCTAACGAACTCATTGGGCTATGACCTCGAGGCCTGTTTCCTTCGATTGTGCTAGTAACAATGAGTTTCTCTAAAATTGCCTGACCTTTCCTTGCTTTATGGCTGAACAACTCTAGTATCCAAAAATTAGTATCCATATCTTTGCATTATAAAGGCAGAATATTCCACCTAAATTTTCCGTAATAAGTTCTTGTTATCTTTCATAGTACAAGTACAAATAGGATATTCATACTTAGATGCTCATTCGTACCCCAAGGGGCCGTCAGTCCGACGCCATATCAGAAACAGGATCAAATTACATATTTTATGAACCCTCTGAGGGTTTTAAAGGCTGCACTAACAAGACAATAAAATTGGTTTGCCATTGTTTTTGTATTCGCAAGTTTGTTGAAGAGTTGGAAATGTAATATTATAAATACATCTTCTAGCATTTGCAGGTATCTCATAATATTCGTTCATTCGAGACGACAGTGTGACATAGCAAAGCGTAATTTAACAAAACTATGTTTTTCACGCTCTCACTGCAAATGTAGTAAAATGTAGAAAGGCGATATGGAGTAAAATATTTATATGTCTTCTTTTTCCAAGATTTAAATTGCAATTTTCTAAAACTGTTATAATAATGCAAGTTATTGTTTCTTTATCTCTTGTCAAGAGGAATTGTCACAATAATAGTAATTATGTACCTATTTATAATCTTGTTACATATTACCCGCGTTTTTATTATTTGTTAGTGATTGGTCGGGATTTGAACTTGGTGATCCAGAATAACATCTGAACCACATATCCCTTAGCCGCCACCGTTTCAAACAAAAAAAATAACATTTTTTTTCTTAAAATGTTTTTTAAAGTTTTAAAAGAGCTGTGGATTATAAACATGTCTTTCAAAGTCCCATTATCCTAGCCACACCCGCTGTAGGACGACAGTGCGTTGTTTGACGAGTGGCCGCACAAATTACAAGGAAAGTTGCGCTTTGAGGTGGTCAAACTCCGGCCATTCTCCGCTCCGATTAGCAACGGCAGCCAGGGTGCTTGTGAGATATTATGGTTACACAATGGTTTATTGCTCCATCTTTGACCGATTTTTTTACCTTAGCCCTTTTTAATCTTTTTTTATACAACGTTCAACGTAGTAAGTAGACGAGCAGGACGCTTTCCTGATGGTAAGAAATTACGCTGCGCATAATTAGTACAATGCAACCCAGGATTTTACAAAGGTAACATTTTGGGTGCACTGCGCCAACGCTTCTTACTTGAGAGTCATAAGATGTCAAGACTTCAGCCCAGTAATTTCGTTAGCTACAGTGCCCTCCTACCGAAGCACAGTTATGTTTGCATATCCCTGCTCAGGCGGTAGAATAACTGGCATTGTTGGGAAACCCACCTAGACGACCAGGAGGTCGTCTCCTGCAAAGGAAGTCTACCCCCGGTAAAAAATTGATGTCATAATAAGGATTATGCGAAAACTAAGCTTAAACACTACCTCTAAATTACTTACTGATTGAGCTAAGAACAATCCTTCATTTATTATAACTCTTTATAAAAGCACCATGTTATACAACAAGAACTTATAATGAAATACAAATAATAAGTGGTTTTTTTCCTAACAATTATTGTAACATAATACATACTACATGATATTATAAAAGCGCGGTACTAATAAGCCTCCTCAGTGACTTATCCTTTCTCATCTTTGTGGTCTCATTTTCAGTTGTAAAATTGCCGTGAGCTCTCAAGCTAAGCTTTCCAGGTTTAGTGGTTTCTGAGTAGCCTTTGTGGACTTAAAATGAGTTTTACCTCTTGGATAATAATATAAGAACTGTTTTAAAGGTAACTTTTACAATCTTTTGTAGGGACATAAGCATTTAACTGTTTACAAAGGGATAAAAAAACACTTAATTTTCATTTCTGTTAACTCAGTCTTACATTTAGTATAATGTAACCAATAAGGAGGAAGGAGGAATTTCAATGCAAGATCCGTGCTGGGCTAGTTACTACGACCTTATTTATTAATACTCTGCATTGATTCGTTTCGGTTGAAGGGAAAAGTGGCAAGAGTGGCGGCTAAGGGAACAACATCTTATCAAGATCATATGGTTCTATATGACGAGCGCAGCGTAATGTTGCATAGATCTACGTGCCCTTTGAATATCTCTGTTACACTGCAACTGTAATGGGCAAGCGTTATCGCTTAACATTAGTAATTATTTTTTCATCATCATGTGAATGTCGAAGCTATCCAGCTCCTCGATAACACAGACCTAGTGAGACGACTCAAAAGAACAAAGCATTTTGAGCTAGTGAAGTGATAGTGAAATTAGTGTAAAAAGTGTAGTACTACAACAAGACACATGAGCAAAGTGTACCTCACCAATAATATTATAGACTGTAAGACAAGTGTTAATGGACACTATCTTAGATATTATAATTTAGTAAAAAATACGTTAGAGTTAAATTACTCATTGGCCTAGAAAGGCTAGATTGTAATACTATAACAGATCCATATTGGGTTATGTTATTTAAAAAAAAGTAATTTTTTTGCTTATAAAATCAACCTTACTATACCTACCTATTAGTATTTTAAAGTAAAGTAATCGTTTAGCATTTTAAAGTATCTAATATTTGACATACAGTACAATATGTCAAATGTTAAATATTAGATATTTTAAAATGCTAAACAATTTTAACTTTCTCAGCTCATTTAGTGTTAACTTGGTAAGACTACTACAAAACAAAAGAGCTTCAGCAAACAAGCACAGCAAAATCTGTCGACTTGGCACCAAGCGAATACCACGTATCGTACAAAAGACCATTCCCCAGTAATACTAATTGGCAAAGTTAACTTCCACATCCGCAATTCAACCCACGTACCCAGTTTAAGTTCAGTGAAGTGTATTTATTTACGGTATTCACCAATCCACATTCCAAAATTCCGATATCAGATCGATATCTTCGCTCATTAGGGGGGCCTTTCTTATCTTTTGTACTGCTTTTGCTCTTTTGTCGACGCCGCGTTGTCGCTGATTTAAACGTTAAGTTTACTTATTCGTGTACAGTGATACTATATCAAGATAGATGTTGATTCTATTTTGCATGTCTAAAGAAAGTGGAGTAATGCTCCAAAGTGTAGTAAAGTCAGTGTTATCTCTTACCACTAGGAGAGCTTCTTGCTCATCGACTTACTTATTTGTGTAAATATAAATTAATTTGAAGAACCTTGAAGATACCCAAGTTGTACCGCTCGGGAAACACGGATGACTGTATTGTGTTCCAAATGCGACCAGAGGGCCTATTGGCTATCGCAAAACGACATGTAAAACACTAGAATCCATAGACAAAATTGCGTACATTACGTGCGTGTAAACCTCCTTATTAATATGAGTAAAGTAACAAAAGCAGCAATGTATGTGTACATTGAAGTTGCCATCAATCGTAGTGGGTAAGAATTAGCCAATAGCCCCTCAGTTCTTATAAAAAAAAGGTGAGGAAAAACACAAAAAAAAGAAGTGTATGTTCATGAACTCAAAACCCATAATTAGATATATTCCACATAATATAAATAAGATTAAAATGTATTTTGTTTGCTATTTTTACACTAAACATGTAATGTCTTGGATTGTAAGTTGCATGTGAAATTGAATAAATAAATAAATGAAATTGAAGTACTTGCGGCATCTACTCGTATTATAATTTTGTTTTCGTAGCATAAGTGAAATTCAGTGAATACGCACAAGTGGGTGTTCATTTTGTATTCCAAGTTAATTCTAAATTTATGTCATATTTCGTAAATATGATTTGTACGTGAGATCTCTCTGGTATTGTAGAGTGTAGAGATTTCTCTGTCAACAAGGACTTCAGGTTTCGTAGAATTATACCCAACAAACTTTTAATTAGGGTTCACAATTAAGTTTCTTGACAGTACCTAATTGGGTCCTCTCATAATGACAACAAAGTCTAATCATTCTTCTTAACAAATATAGCATTCTCATGTTTATTTATTTTAGCCATTATAGTCCCACTGCAGGGTAAAAGCCTCACTTCCCTCTTTCCATTCCTCACGTGCAAGGGCCATGGTTTGCCAATTGGGACAACTGGAGTCCAGTTTGTCTCACCATCTCCGCCTGGGTCTGCCGCGGCGTCGTTCAACGGTGCTGGGCATCCACTGAGTGGTACGCTTGGCCCATAGCTCGTCCGACATGCGGCAGATGTGACCTGCCCAGGTCCATTTCAAGCTGGTTTTTTGACCGACATCAGCAATTTAAGTTCTGGAGCGCAGTTCACTATTTCTAACACGGTCTGACAATTTAAGCCCCACAAAATACAGCGCTCCATTGCTCGCTGACAAACCCCGAGAGCGGATTTTAGACGATCAGTCAATGACCAAGTCTGAGCACCGTAGGTAAGGATGGGGAGAATGCACACGTCCATGAGTTTTCTCTTAAGAGTGAGAGGAAGGTTGCTCTTGAA
Source organism: Hemithea aestivaria (assembly GCA_947507615.1). NCBI lineage: Eukaryota > Metazoa > Arthropoda > Insecta > Lepidoptera > Geometridae > Hemithea > Hemithea aestivaria. Next base: position 11,859,742 of record OX382332.1, on the reverse strand, counting down.
AAGATCTTTCATGGACCGATAGCTCCTCCAGGCGTTTTCAGTGCAGTCACATGTCTAATTAAAAATGTACCTAATAAAAAAAATCTTATCTAGTAAAAAATACAACACAGCATTGTACTCATTATCCTGAGACATAAAATGTTAAGTTTAATTATCCCAATTACCTACCCTACTCTTCCAACTGGTGGAAATCGTGGAAATTAAGAACACATAGGTACCTACTATAGTTACGTCATTTTCTCGTAATCTCAGTAGCTTTAAATCCGAACATAAGCCCCGCCGCAGATGCTCCCACTCGCACTCGTTCACGACACTGCGCCAATGTCGCATTGGCATTGGTAGACACGTGTGTGTCCGCAATTGCTTTCACGAGTCGTACATCAGTCAGTGTCTCTCTACCTACCATTCGTTCGTAGACGAAAACGAAGCAAGATGGACGCGATTGATATAAGTTCAGAATCCGACAGTGATAACGAGTTTTTGAATAGATTATTGTTAATAAGGAAATTATCTGAAAAAAAATTATGGATTCGTTTCCAAATAGAATCCTTTAATTTTGTATTCATAATATAATCTTGGTGGTTTATGTCGTATAAACATTTTTCGCTTCGAACAGCTTCAATAAGTTCCTCCATTTTACACTAGTACTTGAACACTCGCGACATTGCCACTCGAAACAAATGTCTCGTCACCTAGCCGACACGCGCGTGCACGCTCATGTACGACTCATGTACGTGCCTGCGTCGACGCGTGAGAGCAAATGCGGAGTTTGGTACTGCGCCATACGTTTTAAATACAGCCACTCGCACGCGGCTCGTGACGGCCAATGCGAGTGTGAGCATGTGCGGCGGGGTTAATAGGTACTATTTTCGAAACATGCAAATGGGTTGAAGGCACTCGAAATCCCTCATCTTATTAGCGGGTTGTTGCGAAGAAAGGATTCGAATTTCAACATGCTTTGAGAGACCTTTTGAAATTCGTTCTTATGAGATTGAATATAGAATATGCTATTTATAAAGAAACTTTGAATTTTGCAATTTACAATCTTGGGTAGCACTGTACTAATCATGGACAGCGTTATCTCTTACCATCAGGAGAGTGTGAAGGAGGGGGTCTTACTTCCTTGCATAAAAAAAATTTTTGCTGCGCTCAGCAGTTTTACTAGCTGAAATGTAGGATGTCTTATTCTAGGACCTAAGCTACTTATATACCAAATATCAGCCTAGTCAGTTTAGCTACTTAGAAGTATATAATCCATAAAAAAATAAAAATTTAATTGCCAAAAATAAAATACAATTTCAAATGACATCAAGCTAATTAATATCTACAAGAAACTGAAGGACACGTAACAACAGTAATATGTAGTTAGGATAGTGAAATCTAAATGTACGTGTATACGGATAAGAAGTCTCAGGCATTTAAGGGTGGAGTTGGTTGTCAAAACGTTTTCGTAAATGTCATATATTTGTCACTTAAATACCGCAAAAGTTTTACGCGCTGCATGATATTATTTGAATTGTTGGCAAATTTCAGCTGTTTCACAGAATAAGTACACTAAAAGTACAAACCAGAAAGATACTCTTTACTTTATTATATTATTACACGAGTAGATACCCGTTTGAATCTGGCGAAACACTCAGTTACTCAGTTGTCTATACTCAGTTATAAGATTTAAATCGGTCAAAATTAAAATTACTCCAGAACTGACAAACACATTAATAAAAAATATATATATATATATGCATAAAGCACCAAGAATTTTATTTAAACAAATATAAATCATTTAATTTACAATTAATTACCACGAATTCTTCTTCTTCAAATTTATTACGATTCCAATTATCAATCATTGTTTTAAAAATGACCAAAGAGAGCTAGTTATGTCTACAAAAGTGCACATTTCAAGCCTTATAGATCTTCTCACACACAACTGAATTACCATCGCTTCGCCAATAAGATATCTGCCAGCTCGTACGAATGCATCGCATCACTTGTGTAAGAGTTCAACCTCGTAAGTGTATCTCAATAAAACTGAGTATAATACGCAATAGTTGTATATAACTATCTGTACTGTAATAATCTTTGAAGTCAAATTAATATATTTTATATACAAGCAGAGCCCGCGAACTCGGCCCTATAAAATACAAACTTTTCTTAGGACGTTAACTCTTGACCAAGATCTAGGTTAGCAGTAAACGATGATGCATGTATAAATGGAATCAATTTAATCCGAAAGGAACATAATAATTTATAAATTTCAAGTGCCATTTGGATCTGGATCCAAAGCCCTAAAATGCCCTAAGCCAGCTTAGATATTCCATTTTGTCATTACAAACAGACCTTTCAATTGCATGTTTAAATATTGATTTTATTTTTGAAGCATTTTAGGGATCCAAATGAATCCTGAAAGAAACCTTTTTCAATCAGGTAAGGTAGCACTATCTAGTTAGTTTTTCGAAAGTAAGTTTTATACTTAAATCACAATTATTTGGCGGCCATCTTGGATTTAAAATTTTGTATAGTGGGTTGTATTCTACTAGTTAAGCCTTTTCATTCGATACCCATATTGAGGGTGGTCATACAGACAGTTTAAGTATAATATTAGCAAGATGTTTTTTAATGGTTTTGATTTTTAATTAAAATATATTTAGTATTTTAAATAGGAGTATTAATTGTCTTCTTATCCTTACTTCTCTTCTAAACATTTATTAAAATTTTATAAAGATCCCTGCTGCTGACTGTTATTTCACAGGGAATGTGAATATTAATATTATGCTTATTGGCTCATTCAATCTTCTTTATTTTGTTCGAAAATTGTATGATACCTTACGGAGTAAGCGCGGTAAAGATACAAAGTGACAATGTATTTTTATCCCCCTATCTCGGAAAGTGTATTTTTGCTCTTCGATATCTGACTGGAAAAGTCCATTTTATCCTCCAGAGGGTAAAGTAAAATTGAATTTAGAACATCGTGTGCACCGAGTTTGTTGGTCAAAAACATAATTAAACCTACTTTTTGACTAAAGATGTTACTTGTTTAGATTAAGTAACTTTTGCAGGTACTTATCCGACCAGTAGTCTTTTTCTAAATGAACTAAATATGGTATTTTTTTTCCTATAATAGCCTATAATAGTAAATAATAGTTTAGTTGATTTAGCACTGTCAATAAAATAATCTTTTTTTTATAAATTTATTTGATATGAATAACTAAGCTATATGAATAATAAATTGAATTGGTAAATAAATAAATAGAAATAGGTTAAATAGGTTATATCTATATTATGTATATTAATATACAAAAATAAAGAAAATAACTTTTCTTTTTAAATCGTTTTTTTTAACTTGATGAGGTTACTTTAGACGATATGGCACTGGCAGCACTGCGCACCATATTCTTTTTGCTCCAGTTGCCAATAAATAAAAAAAAGAATTTCTCTTTGCTCTCTTTATTTCTTCGTTGAGGAGGGATGAAAAATTATGTGTCACACTCGAGTGCAAAGATTTTTGACCTTGTGCTCTTATGCTCTGTTGATTCCCTCGCTTACGCTCATGATTCTAATTATAATTTTAGAATCCTTCGAATGCTCGGTCATACAAACTGAGCACGCGGTAAAAAAGCAACTTTGCACTCTTGTAAGGTATAACAAATAACTATTGTTTCTGTAATAATGTAATATGTTTCGGAACCCTATATAAACTTGGTTTTACACGCTCTTAGAGAAGAATGAGTACTTATCAAAATGAAATAAATGAAGATCATGTTTTTGTTGGTGTATTTTTTAGGAACTTGATTCATTTTGAACAATTATTGAGTTTTTTAGAAAATTTGCAAATACAGTGGCGCCAATTAACAACATCAAATTATTTTAGTTACTTGAAAATCAGCACAATATTAGAAGCCTTGTGGTATTATTGTGAACTAACGTGGATTTTTAAAAATACAACAAAATATGTTTCACTAAAAGTAGAGGGGTCAAGATTTTTTAAAAATAATTTTATAGGTCTTGTTTGTGTTATTATTTCAGTTAAAATGAATATTTGACCGAGAATAAAGTAATATAAGCGTTAAACCACAACAGTGGCGCCATCAATCTCACATGTCTATTACTTTTTGTACAGAAATATTTTTCAAGGAGTCCTGTTACATCACATAAAAATGCATAATTTGACATAATTTTTCTTTTCTCATAAAATATACTCATAATAAAATGAAATTAGTAAAGTAGTATAAAATTAGAACGTAAAGATACATAATACCTAGGAATTACATACATGATGTTATATAATAGCATACTCATCTAGCTTTAATTCATTATTATCTAAATTATCAAACAAATAAAAATGTTATCTCCTAAAAAATATGTTGTATTTTTACTATAATAAATATTTTTTAAATACACCACATTTAACTCTCAAAAAACTTAAAAATGGTGTCGTACTAATTAAATAAAATTAGATAAAAGCTTATAAAAAATAGATTTGTCGTAAACTTCAATGACAATAATCTTTAAAAAATACTTTTTTATCATTAATTTTAAACTAGAGAAAATTATGAAAAAATATTATGCGAGCTGACAGTTGCCATATGTTTTATTATTTACGTAATTTTTGAATATTTTTTGCGGATTCTATGTCAAAGTGACATAGATCCCGCTCTGGCAAGGGCCTGACGGGTACTGAATCAAAATTCCAAAAGGTATTGACAGGCAGCTTACATTTATTGTTTTTTAAAACCAAAGCACAGTGTTATAAGGATGAAATTAGAATTGGTCTTTTTTACGATATGGCTGCTTAGTAATGCGAAACGTACGTTTTGGTTATTTATTTTTTATGAATTTTGCTTAAAACTAGTTTTTTGTAAAATAAACTCTAACTAGTAAAAAAATCGATTGGGGAACGTGTTAAGTACACTTTTGGCTCACGAACAAACCATTAATGAATGCAAATAAAACTACGATATGGCATTCATTTCCAAAGAGACGATTGAAAAATTGTCAACATTGGCGATTTTTTTCTCAAAATCCATTAATAATTTTGGAAAAGTAACTTGGGACTTTAATAGGCTCATCTATTAAGCATATGTAATATTTTTTGTGACGCTGTACAATGAAGCCAATTCATACAATTTCTAAAAGCGTAAGTATCGATTCGCGCGTTTGTAGAGTTCCCCGCTCTTAAATAACAATGGTCACGTAATTTAAGATCAATGCTTGATGTAAAGAAAATTTATTTTCATAAAAAAATAAAGATAAAGTAAAAAAATAAAGATAGAAAAAAAGTAGGTAAATGTTACCATTTTTAAGATGTTAATTTAAATTTCGTGGTGACTGTTGATATAAAAACAAAATTTAAAATAATATTAAACATTTTCATCAAAAGTCTTAAATTATAAAGATAAAGCTACTCGTAAATATCCACGGTTAGCAGACGGTATGTAAAGTTATTATAATCATGATAATCGCCACCAAAAGTAAAAACAAAATGAGATGATAACAAACAGATGATCAAAGAGAAATGTAATTTGTGACGTATAATGGAAAAGAAAAAATGTTAAAAGCAAAATATACTCTAGCGTACCTTTCAGCTTGGTTTACTTTGGCAAAGTAATTATTTCCCTAGAGCTTCGCCACTATGGTTTTATCACTCGGATTTTAAAATAAACGAGAGTTTATAAGTTTTTCAAAAGCTTAGCTCTTCTATTGCATATTTTGATGAAGTTTTAACACTATAATTTTTTATAGTTTGCAGGAATTTGCGATGTATTAAAACAGCATTTTCTTGGAGTGAAATTAATATTTTTTACGAAGATAAAATTATTTTCTATAGTATAATAATATTATTAATTATGTTTAATCAGTTTTTAACAGTGCCAGTTATTCTGCTCCCCTGAGCAGTGATGTGCAAACATTACTGTGAATCGGTAGGAGAGCACTGTAGCTAGTAGAGCACTGTGGATTAGTACTTAACATCTTATGACTCTTGAGTAAAAAGCGTTGCCTTAGTACACCTAGAATTTTACATCATTGTGAAATCCTAGTAGTACTGTACAAATTACAATGGGCAGCGTTATTTCTTTGCATCAGGAGATCGTGTTGCTCTTTTTCTTACTTCATGGCATAAAAAAAACATAGGACCAATTTGAAAGTTGCTTAGATCACAATATATAATACTTGCTGGTAAATCGGCTCCATTTCACCATAAACACGAAAACTACAAAAGATTCCCTTGTAAGTCTCGGTGATGAGGTTGTGCGAGTGTTTTCGACGATATTAGCCCTCAAGAGGACGCCATTGTAGCGACAAAATTATGAGATTAGCCTCGCCTTTATGTTGTCTACAGGGTCGGGTTAGTTTGAGATCAGCGAGTATTTGACCTCAGGTGTTTACAAAGCCCTTATATCTGTATGTAACTGTACAATTAGGTAAGTAGAGACCCATCTTTGTTTTTGCTCCGCTTGTCTATACCTTTACCTTTTTTTTATGTTATGAAGTAGAAGACGAGCAAGACGCTCTCCTGATGTTAAGAGATAACGGCTGCCCATAATCAGTACAGTGTTACCTAGGATTTCACAATTATGTGAAACTCTAGGAGCACTGCACCAACGCTTCTTACTCAAGAGTCATGAGATGTTAAGACTCTTTAGCCCAGTAATTTCACTAGCTACAGTGCCCTCCTACCGGAGCACAGTGATGTTTGCACATCACTGCTCAGGCGGTAGAATAACTGGCACTGTTGGGGTACCCACCTAGACGACCTCCTGCAAAGGAAGTCTACCCCCGGTGACTACCTACTATAAGTTAAAGCTAAAAACCTACATTGGTGATTAAATCATTTCTATTAATTTAAACAAAAATAAATACGGCCAGCAGTTTCTAAGCTAATGACTATTGTGAGCTGTTTTAAGTCTCAAAAGTGAAACGCCAAGTTGTTGGAACTTGATTTCTTAAATTAACCAATTTGCTTAGATTGATTTATTTTTATTAATTATTGGATTAAGTACTTTTCATTAATCACATATATTTCTACTCCATTATTTAAAGACATGTTTGTGTGCAGGAGAAGTTTTTGCGTGCATCACGCATTTACGTGGGCTTACTACGAATGCCTCTTAACGTTTACAACCAACCGTGACCATATTTTCTTTAATCTTTTTTCATCATGAACTATCAATTGATCTCCTTGGCTGCGCTTATTGCATTTTTCTTTTATTAGTGTTATCTGTATGAATTATTAAGCTTTTCCTTTGGCTTCATTTAATGCATGACAGTTTTAGCATGTCTCTACAAGATATTATCTCTCCATTACCTCACCCTTCATAGTTTGCGGCACGAGTGGCTGACGGCTGACACTGGAGTTGAAGTTTTTTCATTAGCGAAGCCACGGATTAGTAATTCACTCCGTGCGAATTACTAATTGCTCTCGGAAACGACTGCTCTTGTATGAATTTTGCAAAGATTCAAAAAGCCTCTGATATTAGCATGGATTAGGTACCTACAACCTACACATTGTAGAAATAACACTTCCATTAGCTAATTTGATTTAAGATATTTTTTAAAGTGTTTTGTCTTTTTAACTCATATTTGCTTCGACATTATAATATTGTAATGTATAGGTCAATTTGTAGTTTTAAGATAGAATATTTTTTTTAATTCTAGGTATTTTTAAACGCATCCAATTCTTGCAACGGACGTTAGACATGCTGCATTAAAAAAATAAATGTAACATTTTTTTTTAAACTTTTGTATCAAAAATCAAACGTCGTTTGAAAAAAAAATTTTTTTTCATTTGAACATAGAGCAGAAAATATTTTTTTTAAAGTTTGTCCACAAAACTAAATTAAAAATGCAGTAAATACTATATGCAAAGGCAATATGAAACTGACGGCTTAAAAAATGCTAAAAGTACAAGCAGAAAATTGTAGTATATAGATAGGTGCAGTTAGTATAAAAACAATATTTTATTAGTTACGATTTGGAAAATTGACTTTGTAAAAATACCGACTAAACTCACGGATATAAAGATTTGTTGCATAGTTAATAATCCATAGATTGTTTTCAGAAATGTATAACATTCATAAAAAAACATAAGATTAAGTTCGACAAAAAAAAACAATGTTTCTACCTTTGGATGTATTAAAATTTCAATATTACTATTAACACTACTCTAGACCATGACTAAAGAGATAATATTATGCAATATTTTGGCATAATATTCATCAAAAACCATCATCCTCAACGAGTTCCGTAAGCAAATGTGGATTATACTTCAGGTTAAAATGAACACATGTAAAATTGTAATAAGGCTGTACGAAAGAGGGGTGTTTTCTAACCTCTCTTAAATCTTCAAAGCATCCAATATGCATGCGATGTTCCATGGATATTGCGTCCTTTACCTGATGTTAAGTACTTTGAAGGAAGTACTGTTATTTTACACACTTTACGTTACTTGGAAGTACCAATAAAGGGTTACTGTGCGTCTTTTCTTTTGAGTTAACCTCTTATAGGTTTAAGTGGGTGGAAAGTCGACATTTAACGTTCATTTTTGAGACAAAATAGTGAAACTTCCTTGAAAATTGCTTAGTAAAAATTAATATGTTTCTGAGCAAACGATTCTGAGCATTTTTTAGGGTTCCGTACCTCAAAAGGAAAAAAACGGAACCCTTATAGGATCACTTTGTTGTCCGTCCGTCCGTCCGTCCGTCCGTCCGTCTGTCTGTAAAGACCCTTTTTCTCAGGAACGCGTGGAGGTAACAAGCTGAAATTTATAGGAAATACTAAAGTCCATTGCCTCTTAGAGCTGTGAAAAATTCAAACTTCTAGGCCAACGCAATCAAAAGATATAGTCGAATATGTCGCAAATTTCAGCAAATTTTCGACATTACCAAATAAATCAAAACCTACGGGGCACTTCCCGTGAACTCAGAATCTTGAAATTTGGCACAAAGCAACTCCTTAGAGCACAGATAAAAGAAAAATTGCGAAAACCATGCATTTTTATTTTCATCATATGAAAAAAATATTTTGAATAATTTTATACCTACTACCCTTTTTCTCATAGAAATAACACTTCCATTAGCTAATTTGATTTAAGATATTTTTTAAAGTGTTTTGTCTTTTTAACTCATATTTGCTTCGACATTATAATATTGTAATGTATAGGTCAATTTGTAGTTTTAAGATAGAATATTTTTTTTAATTCTAGGTATTTTTAAACGCATCCAATTCTTGCAACGGACGTTAGACATGCTGCATTAAAAAAATAAATGTAACATTTTTTTTTAAACTTTTGTATCAAAAATCAAACGTCGTTTGAAAAAAAATTTTTTTTTTCATTTGAACATAGAGCAGAAAATATTTTTTTTAAAGTTTGTCCACAAAACTAAATTAAAAATGCAGTAAATACTATATGCAAAGGCAATATGAAACTGACGGCTTAAAAAATGCTAAAAGTACAAGCAGAAAATTGTAGTATATAGATAGGTGCAGTTAGTATAAAAACAATATTTTATTAGTTACGATTTGGAAAATTGACTTTGTAAAAATACTATTACTACAATGTATTACCATTAGCAAGATATAAGTAGATAATAGAAAAAGAACAGAAATAAAGAAAGCCCTACCTGAACCCTAAACCCATCCCCAAAAATAATAGTAGTTAGTATAGTCATGGGCGTACCCAGCTTCTGACCCAGGGGGGGGGCAAGCAAGGACGATTTTTTTTTAACGAACTTTATGCCTGTATGCATTCTATGCATATGTTTTAACGTTGAGCAGGTACCTATTTATAAGGTGCATCATGCTTTGCTTTCAACTCGTACAGAAATATACTTCTTTAAAATAGCGCGAGCAGCTTGCTGCGAGCGCCAAGAAAATTTTATATTTTTGACAAGAAAAAGGTGCGATTAACTTGCTCCGAGCGGTAGGAAAATTTAAATATTGTTTCTTAAAATAGAGATTCGAGAAAACTTTAAATTTTTGACAGCGAAAAGAGTCCAGTTAACTTGCTTCGTGCGGTAGGAAAAGCTTAATATACTTATCCTTTCTTAAAATAGTGCGAACAGCATGCTAAGCGCCAAGAAAAAAATATTTTTGACAACGAAAAACGTGCGGTTAGTTTGCTCGGAGCGGTAGGATAATTAAAATAGTATTCCTTAAAATAGCGCGAGCAGCTTGCTGCGAGCGCCGAGAAATTTTTATATATTTGACAAAGAAAAGAGTCCAGTTAACTTGTTTCGAGCGGTGGGAAAATTAAAATATCCTTCCTTAAAATAGCGCAAGCAGCTTGCTGCGAGCGCCGAGAAGATTTTATATTTTGGACAACGAAAAGAGTGCGGCTATCTTTGTCTGAGCGGTTAGAAATTTAAATTTTCTCACTTATAAGAGCGCGTAGGCGTACAGCTTACTGCAAGCGTCGAGTATTTTTTAAATTGCTGACTTCGAAAGGTGAGCTAAGTTCGTTCCGAGCTGCAAGAAACTTAAACATTCTTACTAATAAGTGCGCGAGTAGTTTGCTGTGAACCGAGAAAAAATCAAAATCTTGATTATGAAGAGTGTACGAACTACCTACTTAACGGCTAGAAAATTCTATATTTCTGACCACAATCGTTACTTATACGAGATATACTATAACTAATAACTATTTACTACAAACTTGCCGCAAGTGCCAATTTTGAACATATGATCAAAAAAGTGTTCATTTAAAAAAAATATATTCTAACAAGCTAAAAAATATATAATAACGACTATGAAACGTGTGACCAGCTAATTGCGAGCGCCAAGAATTTTTTTTTTGTTATATTCTTCAGATTTAATTCAAGAAAATCGATTTCCAGGGGGGGGCAGCTGCCCCCCCCTGCCCCCCCCTGGGTACGCCTATGAGTATAGTACATAGCAAAAAAGTATAAAAGATGATGTTTGAAAGGAACGGATGAAGCGCGGAAGTACGAGAAGCATACAAGATAGAACTGGAATGAATGCGTAGAGAAAATAGACTCTGCCAATGTCAGAGGTTCGTAAAAAAAAAAAAAAAAAAAAAAAAAAAAAAATTACCTCAAGGGCGTCTCGACGACACGAACCTTGGTTTAGGCCATCGCCGGATACGAAGACTGGATTTTATTTAGCACCCTTGAAAAAGCGTGTCCTAAGGCCCTATCAATGTATTGATCTGTTCAATTGCCGTTGAGACCATGGGCAGCTGGTGCACAGAGGCCAAAAAACTTATTGACGAGCTAGGGCACAGGATCCAAATTAAAAGTGGAGATAGTCGCTCAGGGTCGTTCCTGGTGCAAAGAATGTCAATCGCCATACAACGTGGAAACGCTGCAAGTGTAATGGGCACCTTTCCATCGGGAACGACTCGGAGCGGTCTTTTTGACAATTAATAATTTTAAATTTTCGATTAGAAGTTTTGGTTAGATATTGTTTCCTTATTTATAAGTAGCATTTAATTTATAATTAGTTATTGTCATGTCTTGTAAATATTATAATTTAATTTGTAACTATTATTGGGAGATCTCACTGATCTGAAGGATCAGAAATCTTTAATGAATGATAACACTTTATTGTAACATCACAAAACAAGTAGGTAAGCCAAATTAAAAGTAAGTATGAATTCTTTGACAGCGTAATGTCCAAATAGTTTCACATTCACTTTAGCAACATACTCGTATCATAGTAGGGGCTTTAGTGAGTGGATTTTTAAGCGAGCTCTAGCGGATTCGTTCGAACGCAGCGGTGCAGCTCTACGAATTAGTGCCTGTCAGTTTTTCTGGGGATATTAACAATCGGTATTCCTATATTGGAAGCTTCTGTAAAATTTTCCAATACGTTGTTATTAAAAATCCAATATTGTTGACAAAATTCTCGATGATTTGGTAAACAGATCACAAATCAGCTCTCTAAACACAAGACTGAAGGTACGTGTAATACTGGTACGTGTACTTTTATTTATAATACATTCGATATAATTTATTTATTGGTAACAATCTATTATAACAACAATATCGAAAAATCACGTTATTAGTTTAGTATACCTACGTTGTTTCTGCTCCTGAATTTCTTCTGAACGCTGAATTTGTCACGATATATATGTCGAAATAATAAAACTTACTGAACACTCATACATTCATGGTATGTATTTTATAATGGCTATTACCAGCAATTCAAGTAAGTAGGTACTTTTGCAGCAGATGTAGCCACTGAACAAATTGTTTCTTTTCACAACTTGAACTATAGCTACACTAGCTGTGCGGGTTTACCCGTTAAACTACATGTAGCCTATATGTTATTCCAGGGTCTAAGATATCTTTGTACCACATATTATCAGCTCAATCGGTCCACCTTTTTAGGCGTGAAAGAGTAACAAACATACATCCAAACATCCATACATTCTTAAAAACTTTCACGTTTACAATATTAGTAAGATGTTTTTTCTTATAACTGATCCTGCGTCCACCATGCTCCAACATTCATCTGAGTTCAGCGAGGCGTAATCACAAAGACTAATTCATCGAAAATAAACAAGTTTGCAAAAATAATACAGCTGCCCTTTCCGAGTTCTAACCCTCATTGCGAGGGGCTTAAAAACAAAGGAGGCAAAATAAAAAGCACCCGCAATAAAACAAAGAGATAGCCGAAGGACGTCGTTCGCGATTTCCGCGTTTTATACCTAAGTACTATTAGGTATTCTGTGGTTTTATGCGGAACTCTATTAGAGATTTATCGCCCTGATAAGTTAATCCCAGCTTGCACTCAATACGTTTTTATTTCCTCTATGAGTAGCTGGACAGGATAGATAAGGGCGAGCCCTTGCTTATTAAATTCTAAGGGCTGGAGCTATTCGTACAGATGGCGCTTCTGTGATTTTTCGAAAGGAAACATATGATTATTATTATTTCATAATAATTCTCCAGCATAAATTTTGTATTATTATCAAAATTATCATGCGCGTCTCATTACTCCGCCCTGTGGAGCAAAAAAAAGACAAAAAATAATAACAATAAAAAAGGGTTTGGATCACAATAAGAAATTGAGTTTAAATATGCTTGCTCGTAGGTAAATATTATTGGATTTATTATTTGAAAAAATTTGGGCAAAGGTTGCCACAGAATGGACACCTGAAGAGGGACGGCGTCGCCGAGGCCGGCCCCGGAAACGATGGCGTGATGACTTGATCTCGTATCTGGAGGGCTGGCAAGATGCGGCGCTAGATCGAAAGAAATGGAGGAATTTGGGGGAGGCCTTTGCCCAGCAGTGGGACAGTCTAGGCTAAATATAAATAAATATTATTTGAAAAATACTCAAAAAAGGTTAACACATACATAAAACGATTCGTTTTATTAAATTATATTTTTCTACCACTTCACGGTAGCCCCCGTGCCCTATAAAATCGTTTACCTAGTCCACGTAATAAATGCATTAATTAGTAATTCTTTTAAGAGTTTTCCTTCATTAGCTAAACGACGGCGATCAATCAAGCCGCGGGACGAATTAGGCCGAGCCCCCGAATGTTGGATTTGTTTACGCTCGTAGACGTAAAAACTTGAAGACTGAGCTTGCAGAAAAAAATAAATGGGCTCAATCGAGCTATTTTTACATGACGTTGAAGCGTAGTAGGGTGCACTGCCTCTAAAGGCCATAGAAATGAAAGGCGGGACATAAATTAATGCTAACATGAAATTTAATGAGATACAAAAAATTAAAAATACTTTTTAAAAAAACCATCACAAGAATATTAACGGCCATTGCGCACTGAAATTATTGATGCATAAATAATTGTAAATAATGGTAGCTAGTTCTTTTTTTATAAATAACTAAGTACAGATAATAATAAAAATATATATATATATGTACCTATATATTCATGTAACGTTTTGAACGTCATGGACTTATTATTGGTGCATCATTTCTGTTTTTAATAACTTTTTCTAGCATTTTTTGTATTTTGTTTACGAGCAAAAGTTTCTTTGACCAACGCTCGTCTAACCTTTTTGTGAACGAGCCAATATTTTTATTAAAGTATCAAAGCTGTGTTTAATTAAAACTTACACAAAAAGCCAGATGTTAGGACATAAATAAGACGATGTCATTGAATAGCATATTTTTATGGAGCAGCTGGCGTAAGTTAATTAGTTAAGTAATAAGCATAAATTTTTGTAAGTGAAGTTTGACATTCCATGGTATACCTATGTGTCGCAGCTGTATTTGCCACAGAACCGATAACTGCTAGGGTAGCCATGTTCTAGAGTGGAAACCCCATTTTAGAAATTATAGTTATAGCGCATCTTTGGGCGAGATGGGGCGAAGATATCAGGATGGTCGCTGGGAGTAGTTGGAGGACCGAGTTGAGTAGTGTGCCATAGAGGAGGCTTATGCCCAGCAGTGGACGAACCCACGTTCGTGTTTACACAATATTGTACTCATCATCATTAGCCCACGCTAATGATGATGAGTACAATATTGTCTAAACAAATTTGCCAGTTAAAACCTATTTTAGATTTCCGATGAATAAATATACGACCTAGTTTGTTTTACAAATGGGAACGATCAATGTGATACGATAATTACATCCCACCAAAAACATTCTGTAAAAAACTAGCCAAGTCTCGATGGAGCTGCTTGTTTATCTCTAAAAAATAATGAAATCTAGACAAAGTCGTGCCAAGTCTAAGATTTCTTACTGCGATTTCTTTATTATTATAGTTAATGTTGTGTGACTTGGCCGTTGAAGGGTAGACAAGGGTATTATACCAGGTGCTCCATGACACCATTGCACCAATCTGTCCGCTAACCATTCATGATAGAAAATTGCCACTTGGAAAACGTTGATTGAATAACCAGTCATTTGTAGGCTTGATAAAGCTGCGTATTTCAATAATACTTATGTTTAGGCGATCCAAGTGTCATGGAGCATCTGGTTTTGTACCCTTGTGTACCCTTCAACGGCCAAGTCACACAACATTAACTATAATAATAAAGAAATCGCAGTAAGAAATCTTAGACTTGGCACGACTTTGTCTAGATTTCATTATTTTTTAGAGATAAACAAGCAGCTCCATCGAGACTTGGCTAGTTTTTTACAGAATGTTTTTGGTGGGATTTCGCTTCTTTTTGTAGAAACGCTACGCTATATTATAAGGTTACTATAAGGCCGACAGACAGACAGGTGAAAGTAAATAAAAGCTTTACACAATTTTAACCATTGACTGCAAATGTAACTTTGTAATCCTATACATTTATATGAGATTACAAAGTTATTTATGCAGATGAATTATCTCGAAAACGAGACCGAAATTGCATGTTTTTTTAGTTTTCCTATGGCTTATACAATAAATTCTATGTATGTACCAAATTTCAGCTCTCTGAGTTTATGGGAAGTACTAGTTCTATTTTGATGATCATGAGTGAGTGATTGTCGAAAATGCGAAACTTTGCTTTCGCTTAACTTCGGAACTTAATGACCTACAGACTTGAAATTTTGGATTTTAAGTATGTAATTATAGCTTACTGGATGACGAAAATTTCTGTGTTCTGGTTTAATCCAGAGGTTCTCAAATAGGGGCCTGAAAATGCGGCGAAATGGTTCCTGTAAAGATGGTACGGCAGTGCTTGCTTCGCGCTCGACTTGGCGGGGGCACTACCGTGCCCCCAGATACGATTATGGAGCTGCAATTTGGTCATGGATCTTTATCCAATCCAATAAAACAAAATAATGTTGTATTTAACTCTAATTCTGCTCACACTAAAAACGAATTATTTGTAAAAAAACTGACCAATAATAATTATTAGTCTGAGAAGATAACCAATAGTATTTTTATTCAAATCTTTCCTATGTAATTTTTCTGTGCATAGTGAGCATAATATAACCTAATATGAGTTTTAGCCGATACAAAGTCACACCACTGTTCCCGACTTTGTGCTACTTCTTACCAAACTCAAAGAAAAATGCATAATATTATTATGCATTTTTTATATTATATAGCTATTATTATATAGCTCTTTTAATAGTTAACTTTAACGAAATTACCAACCTATTTCAAGCCTACCACTCTTGCAGAATTTCTAAATAACAACATGCAATAAATGCATATTTAAAAAAAAGTGTGTTTACATTGTTGTTAGTCTAGGTTACATTCACCAACAAGGTAATGGTTATTTTTTTTGTTGGTTAATTTAATTGTTTAAAAATAAAAAGATAAAGTAATACAGAGACGTTTAAATGTGCATACACAAGAGTAGCATGAATTGGAACGTGAAGAGATAACAACTGCGCCGGTACTGAGACGCGATGAATGCTTCCATTTTAGCATCAGAATTGAGATCGTTATTATATTATCATCTGCATTACAAAACTCAACGAAACTTGTATTTAGCCATATACCTAAGATGAGGGTGTAATGAATATTCACACTAATCTTACTAATGTATAGGTATAAACGTGAAAGTTTGTAAGAGTGTATGGATATCTGGATGTCAGGATGTCTGGATGTATGTTTGTTACTCTTTCACGCCTAACGGGTGGACCGATTAAGCTGAAATTTGGAATAGCGCTAGCTTACACCCTGGAATAATACATAGGCTACAATACAGCGGGTAAAACCGCTAGGCGCACTAATATTATAAACGCGAAATTTTGTGAGTGAGTATGTATGTTTGTTACTTCTTCACGCCTAAACGGGTAGACCGATTGAGCTGTAATTTGGTGTAGTTGTAGCTTAGTATACCTAGAATAACACATAAGCTATATATAGTACAACGGGAAAAACCGCATGGCGCACCTAGTATTATATAAAAGTACGAGTATTTTCTAATAAACTGACTAAACCGAGTCTGAAGGCGAGTTGTACGAAAAGCACGCTCTATCTTACCTTCTAAATAAACGTGAGAATGAGGCGCACGTTTTTATAGAAAGTTTAAAAAGGAAGCCTAAAAGCTTCGCTTTGTCTGTGCGTCCATCCATCGGTCGATATTGTGAGGTATTTTGATATAATAATTTATTAATAATATTACGGAGGGTAGATATTTTTCCTTTTGACAGTTGTCGCAAATTAAATGGTGAATGTGTAACACGTATTGTCTTATTATTTCGTAGTATTCCAAGTATTTTTCAGTGGCGACGATTTATAATTACGTATCCGCGTGTGTAAATAAGTAATTAACAGTTGTTTTTGTGGTACAATGCCCATCGGCAAGATTTCGGAGTTTAATGTGGCGGCCGATAACTGGCGGTTATACGTGGAACGGTTGGAGCAATATTTCCTCGTAAATAGTATAGAATCGGAGTTAAAAGTGCCGACTTTGATAACCGTGATGGGCGCGGAGGGCTACGAGTTGCTGGTGAACTTGTGCACGCCCGATAAACCGACCAGCAAGTCCTTCAAAGAGTTAACGGACGTCATGGAAAGACATTTGCAACCGCGGCCGAGCATTTTGGCCGAACGTTACAAATTTCATCACCGCAAACAACATAAGGGTGAGAAGATAGCAGATTACGTAGCCGAATTAAAGAAAATGACAAAAACTTGTGAATTTGGACAGTGGCTGAACGAGAGTTTGCGAGATCAGCTGGTCTGTGGGTTGACAAGCGAGACAATACGTCAGCGGCTATTCGCCGAAGACAAGCTGGATTTCCAGAAAGCTTGTGGCTTGGCTTTGAGCTTGGAGGCGGCAGAGAAAGATGCGGCGTCCGTGGAGGCGACAGTCGGAGAGAAGAGGGAGACGGTGGAGTGCCAGGCGATAACGCGCGCGGGGGCGATGCCGCCACACAGTCGAGGAATGTGGCGCGGTGCATCGGCCGCCGGCGCTGGCGCGGCCGGCACCGCAGCACGCAGGGCGGACGGCGAGCGACGACGCTCGCAGGCGGGCACGGCGAGAGGAGCTAGTCGAGGCTCACGAGAGTGTCGGGTCTGCGGCGGAGGGCACGAAGCCGCGACCTGCAAGTTCCGGCATTACGTCTGTCGCATATGCAACCGCGAGGGGCACCTACAACGCGTTTGCCCGAGGTCCAACGGGACGCCGGGGGCGCACACGGCGGCACACAACTACGTCGAAGAGGAGGACGAGTTAAGTACGTGCAGTAGCGAAGAGGTACATATAACATTAAATCAATTATCTTTAGAACAGTGTCCACCAATTATGATACCGGTCAAGATAGATAACACAGGAGTAAAGATGGAATGTGATACCGGATGTGCTATATCTTGCGTCAGTTTGGAAATGTACAACAAGTGTTTTAGTGATAGGAAGTTAAATGAATGTAAATTGATACTTAGATATTATACCGGGGAGACGATTCGGCCAGTCGGCGTCATTAAGCCACTTGTAAAATATAAAGACAAGGAACTTTATTTGGATTTGTATATAATAGATAAGGGGAAAACGATGCTTTTAGGAAGACAATGGCTCGCCGAACTAGACATACAGATACCCAATGTTAGCCACGGTATAAATAATATTATTTCTAATAAGACAGGTTTTAATTGGACGGAATTCAGTTCCAGATACTGTGAGGTGTTCGCGGATGGCTTGGGACGGTTCACCGGCGGTCGAGTGAGCATACACCTGCGTGAGGGCGCGCGGGCGGTGTGGATGCGCGCGCGGCCCGTCGCTTACGTGCACCGCGAGGCCGTGGAGCGCGAGCTCGAGCGGCTGCACCAGGACGGGGTGCTCACGCCCGTGCAGCGCTCCGACTGGGCCACGCCGATCGTCGCCGTGCCCAAGAGAGACGGTAACATTAGGATATGCGCAGACTATAAGCTCACGTTGAATAAAGTATTAGATGTCGACCGTTATCCTCTGCCGCGGGTGGAGGATCTGTTAGCTAGATTACACGGAGGCGAGCGGTTTACTAAACTTGACTTATCGCAAGCGTATGCGCAGCTTGAATTAGACGACACGAGTAGGGAGTACACTGTGATCAATACGCATAAAGGGATGTATCGCTATAATCGTCTAGTTTACGGCTTGGCGTCGAGTCCGGGCATCTTCCAGAAATTATTAGAGCAATTATTCGCGCACGTACCGGGTGTCGGAGTGTTCCTGGACGATATTATAATAACGGGGAGGAACGACAGGGAACACATGAACAATTTACATAGGGTGTTTGACATATTAAAAGAGAGCGGTCTCCGTGTTAGGAAGGAGAAATGCACGTTTTTCGCGGAATCGGTGACATATTTAGGGTATGTTATATCTAAACACGGGGTGCACACCTGGCCGGAAAAAGTAAAGGCCATCTCGGAGACACCGGTACCGAAAAACGTTTCTGAATTACGATCTTTTTTAGGCATGGTGATGTATTATGCGAAGTTTATTCGGAATCTCAGTTCGATCGCGGCGCCACTGTACTATTTACTGCGCACCGACGTGGAATTCAGATGGAGCGATGAATGTCAGGGGGCGTTCGACAAGATAAAAGAAGCGTTAGTATCCAGCGAGGTGCTCGTCCATTATTCGACGGAGTTACCGCTGGTGCTGACGGCGGACGCTAGCAGTGTAGGGGTAGGAGCGGTCATCTCGCACATCACGGAGGCGGGGGAGAGGCCTGTAGCCTACGCGTCGCGGGCGCTAAATAAAGCGGAGCGGGCTTATTCACAAATAGAACGGGAAGCGCTCGCTATTGTATATGGAGTAAGGAAATTTCACCAGTTTGTTTATGGTAGGAAATTTACATTGAGGACTGATCATAAGCCGCTTACATTTATATTCGGTAGCAAGGCGGGCATACCGGTGATGGCCGCTAGCCGGATGCAGAGATGGGGGGTATTTCTGTCCGGATATAACTACGACATAGAATACGTATCTTCGGCTAAGAATAGCGCTGACGCCCTGTCACGCCTACCGTCGGGTCAGGGTCATAAAGAGGGCGTCGAGGTGACTTATATCAATTTTTGTGAAAAGTTTTTACCGGTCACACATAATAGTGTAAGAAAAGCCACCGCTACAGACCCGGTACTTGGCCAAGTACTTTTATACATCCAGTCGGGTTGGCCGCCGGCTTGTAACGATGAGGATCTCAAGCCTTATCACGCGAGACGCAATGAGCTGTATGTGGACGCGAACTGTGTAATGTGGGGTTACCGTATAGTGATACCGCCAGCCCTACGAGATCAGATATTAAAACAATTACATTGTAGTCACACGGGAATAGTTAAAACTAAGTCACTCGCTCGTAGCTATGTGTACTGGCCAAATATAGATAGGGATATAGAGGATATGTGTCGTAGTTGTGACACATGTGCGTTGGAGCTGCCGGCGCCGGCGCACGCGCGACCACAGCCCTGGCCGTATCACGCGCAGCCGTGGTCCAGGCTTCACCTGGATTTCCTAGGACCCTTGCAGGGTGCAACGTTCCTGGTCGTCATTGATTCCACGTCAAAGTGGCTCGACATTTTCGAAATGGCGCGAACGACTGCTACGGCAGTAATTAAAGTATTGCGTAGGCTATTCGCTACGTTTGGTTTACCCATAGAAGTCGTGTCGGACCAGGGACCTCCCTTTAGGAGTGTCGAATTTGGCGATTTTTTAAAGAACAACGGAATAAGGCAATCATTCTCTCCCGCACATCATCCGGCATCGAACGGTGCGGCTGAGAATGCTGTAAAACTATGTAAAAGGGCCATTAAAAAAGCTTATACTGATAAAATCGATATAGACACAGCCTTGCAAACATTTCTGTTAGCATATCGTAACTCTGTCCATAGCACCACAGGTGAAACACCGGCGTCCATCCTTCAAAGGAGACCATTGCGTAATCGGTTAGATCTACTCCGAGGCGATAGAGCGGTACTAGATAAAGTTAGCCGGGCGCAAAATAAGCAGGTAGAACACGCGGGTGGAAAGGATCGACGGTTTAGGTCGGGCGAGGAGGTTTGGGCCAGGAGTTACGGGGGTCATAATAAGTGGGAGAAGGGTACAGTAATGAGCGAATCGGGTTCACGGAGAGTACTCGTGCGGGAGAATAGCGGTCGACACGTCACTAAACACGTAGACCAGTTGAGACGTCGGAAGTCGCGCATGTCCGATGTTCCCGTGCCGGGCGAGGTCGAGGTGGTACCTAGCAGAAGGGAGGATGAGGGTCCCGGGACACCTGCGAGATCGATCCCTGCACAGGGCTCGCCCACAAGCACGCCGCCGCCGGCTGTTGCTGACGGGGCCGGGGCACCCGACGATGTGTTCAGCACGCCCGCGGGCGCGCCACACCGCTCGCCGCGGGACACTCCCGCGAGGGCATCCCCCTCACCGCCCTCATCGACTAGTCCGCGGAGCTATCCCAAGCGGATAAGAAAACCTGTTGTTAGGTTCAATATTACCTAAGAATATAATTAAGGATTGTCATGTACAACTGTATTCAATATACGACATATAGTTTAGTTATTATATCTTAAGTTAAGATTGCTAAGTGTAGTAATAATTAAGGGTGGAGGTGTGAGGTATTTTGATATAATAATTTATTAATAATATTACGGAGGGTAGATATTTTTCCTTTTGACAGTTGTCGCAAATTAAATGGTGAATGTGTAACACGTATTGTCTTATTATTTCGTAGTATTCCAAGTATTTTTCAGATATATTTTATAATATTATTGTCACTAAAAGATGAGGTGCCTAAGCCTAAAGCTACTGAAGCTTACATTCCGTCCAAAATCGCAACAACTTTCCCG
The DNA here is from genome assembly GCA_947507615.1 of Hemithea aestivaria. Lineage (NCBI taxonomy): Eukaryota > Metazoa > Arthropoda > Insecta > Lepidoptera > Geometridae > Hemithea > Hemithea aestivaria. The sequence continues at coordinate 11,838,083 of OX382332.1, read as the reverse complement.
TGCTAAATGTAAATGTGTGACGCCGGCCTTACTGTAAAATAATAATATTATGTATTTTATTTTCATTTCAAGTATTTTTAACGGATTGGGCACTATGCGCATCATAATAGAGATAAAAAACCCACGAAAAATAATCACAACAACGCTAATGGACTAGCAAGTCAATAAATGTATTCCAATAAGAATCGAATCCGGGTAACGCTATTTTTCTCCAATCAATCCATTCAGAGGTAATTTGAGGACTATTTGTCTTTGTCTAAGACGGATTGTACGGTACACCGGAGTAGGTATTGTCTATATCCAGTTGCATATACGAGAGGAAATCCCTCGGGCAACATTACTTCGATCCGATCGGTGATTGATGGTAGCGACTCAATAACAAAAATATTTCAATGTGGATGGAAATGCGATTTAGTGTTCTCATATATTATGACTATAGATAGTTGAAATTAATTTGCACAGAGCCTTAAGACTGTGTCCTACTAATATTAATTATAAATTAATAGAAAATATTGAATTAAAAAAAAGGACGTGTGGCACTCGGAGACTGCCGCGGTAAAGCTATTGCATAGTATTTTTTTATCAACTTATGTAATTATAGTATCACCGCTGTGCCGGTCGGAGTGGGGGGTGTTAGGTTTTTTTCGTTACGGAATTTCTGGATGACGCTCAAGGCCCGCGATAGAAGCTATGCAATAGCTTAAAAAAAGAATGTTGGTATGTTTGTTACCTCTTTAAGCTTAAACGACTTTATACGGGTGGTAGGCTTCGGCTGCGTTTCTACCCACTGGACAAACCCGTGTCCGCCAATCGGTCATTGTGACCTTGGTCCGGCATGATATTCAGTGAAGCCAGGGAGGGATTTATCCCGCCTTTTAGATATATTCTGCTGCCATCTACGGCCGCATCGTCGTTAACATCACGCGAGATCGTGGTCAAAGGCTTACCTATAATGCTTAAAAAATAAAATTTAAAAAAAAAGCTGGATCGGAGTGTAACTTTGGTATCAAGGTAGCTTAGACCAACGAATAACATATTTTTGGCACAATAACACAATAACTGCATCCACATGGAAGGACAGTAATAGTTACTAAAAACGATACTTTAATTTTCTTTAGTTGCCTTTCCACAATAAACATTATGATGACCAAGCGATTTTTTGAGCAAAGTAAAATTACTTTTCATTAAACTTCGATATTTTATCAGCTGAAGCTAAATTTTAGTATATATTCTACGAACGTCTTGAAACTAATTTCTATTTACGTTTAATATTTTTGTATATTAAAATCAAACATTTAATTTGTTATTCTTATTAAGATCCTTATTAAGATTTCGGACTGGTGTACACGGAACTCTATGTTTTTAAATACAAGTAAATGCTTCGTGGTATCGTTTACTAGAAAAAATCAAAAGGTTCTTTTTGATTACACACTGGATGGTGATACTCTTAGCCGTCGCGGGGTAGTCAAAGATCTGGGCGTTTATTTTGACGATAAATTAACCTTCCATCACCATTATAATTATATCATTGAAATATCGTCGAGTTTGTTGGGCTTTGTTGCTAGATCGACTAAACGCTTTAAAAACCCAAGAAGTTTTCTATACTTGTACTATACGCTTGTTCGAAGCACGCTTGAATACAATTCAACCATTTGGTTTCCTTTCTATGAGGTCCACAATAACAGATTAGAGCGCATCCAAAAACGCTCTCTCAAAATCTTAAGTTATAGATGCGGTCTAGATCGTAAGTACAATTCCTACCAGAAGAGACTCCAATACTTTAACATACCTTCTCTTGAGGCTCGCCGTCGCTACATTGACCTCAGCATTTTGTATAAAATCATCCATTTTTCTATAGACTCGTCCTCTCTTCTATCCCAACTTAACTTTAATACCTATTTTAGGGCACGGTGCCGCAATGTCAACACCTTTAACCTGCAAGTCTACTATAACAATACATCTTACTACAACCCTATAGTGCGAATGTGTCGTCAATACAATGAGTTACTTATTACCTATCAAAACTTTGACATTTTCCACCTCTCCGAATCTCAGTTCCATAGATTTCTAAAGCGTATATTGTTTTGTACAGCTGACGCCATAAATGTTAATGATTAATTTTCATGTCAATTATAATTATCATTTTTAATAAAACACAAGTAATCACTAGATTTGATTCTAATGTTTCCTCTTGTGAATGATTTTGTAACAATTCTATGTATAATTTGTCCTATTTAGGCATACATGTTTAGGTTTACGACATAGGTCTATAATCTTATCGCTAGTTATAATACTGTTTTAATTTGTGTTGTAAACTGTTTTGTTTGCTATGAAATAAATAAATATTCTCAAGTGTACTTATCACACTTTATTTTTTAAGACTGTCAGTTTACATAAATACGTATAAAATGTAAATCCGTAATTGGCCGTAGGTTAAGTCATATTCTTGTAAAATAGTTATCTAAGGGCTGTGGATTTTGTTAAATAAATAAAATAAAAATAAATTGATTGCTACCTTATAATTACGTAATAGGTATTATTCTACTTAGGTATATGTCTCTATACAGGTACCTGATAAATACTGGTTGATCCACAAAGCTGCGCTGCGTAGCTCCACAAAGACTCTTAAGCTCGCCTATATCAATGGCAGAACAATGCAAGTGATCTTCATCCACAACGTAAAGACAGGAGTGAGACGATACAAGTTATGAGGAAGATATGGATAAGATACTAAGGTAAGTAATTACACATATTTTCTATTGTATAGAGATTTTGGGAAAGATAATCTTTAGAAGGAAATTGTGTATCTATAAGAATCATAATGTGAAAAACACCAATGTATATTTAGAACTTTTTTCTAGTCACTATCCGTCTTATTACAAAACGTGGACTAACGATAGTACCAGGATTTAACCAGGTACTAAGCGAACAAATGACATTAGTTAATCCCAGAACTAGCGTAAGTCCGCGTTTTGTAATAACGCAGTATAGGTTTAAGCATATACATGGGGTCGTCTGATAGAAAATAAAATAGATAAAAATGAAGTGATGAAGTGGCCAAAAATGTTAAGAGACAACTCAATTTACTGAGCATTAAAGTACCTACATATGTATATAAAAACCATTACATCGTCATCATATACTTACCTTATATTGATATCATTTAAATGTCAGCACTTCTAAAATAACAAGTGCAATTTAAAAATGGATGAACTCTATTAACATCAGTTGGAACTCGTAATGCAGAGTGATCTATGAGAATTTTCCTTTTCACACGCCAGCTGGTATTTTTCAACTAATACTAAAAAATGTCAAGTCACCCAAAAATACACAAAAGGGGGACAGTACAATGTTTCTACATTGACAGCCTATATACTCACGGTTCATTTATTAAAGGGCGGTGACTCATCGGAAGCAGGACCTGTTGTATTTTGAAAGTAAACAAAATAAGGGGTCGGTCACAGATACGAGTGTGTATTCGTGTAGATACCGTGCTAAACAATTTTTTTATGAAAATAAAATTGACAATTTTTATCAATCCCCGACGCAAAGACGACGGGGTGTTATAAGGTAGTTAGTTGGTGGAATCGGTCCAAGATGGCTGCCGCTACAAAATAGCGGATTATTTTTTTCTTCCACGACCCCCTCAATATGGGTATCAAATGAAAGGGCTTAACTAGTAGAATACAACGCACTATGATAAATTTAAAATCCAAGATGGCCGCAAAAAATTACATATTTTTTTAACGTTGCGTTGGGGGTTTTTAAAATTTATAATTTAATTCACTTGTTTGAAAATGTGCAGATATCACACATATAACACAGTAATCTGTGTTCTGGACTGAAATGGCAATTTAATCAGTGGAATTATGTGAGATTACTGGACATAAAGAGATTCAACAATTTATACCTCAGGGTGCTAATACAGTCAGTGCAGAGTTGCGAAATTTTTTATATTTCTAAATGCTGGGTTGCGATTAGTCTGATATTACGTACTATGTAGTATTTATTATGTAGTTTAAGTAAATAACAACACGAATTGCCCACCACCGTCTGTTAAAGTTTGTTTTATCCTTTTTCATTCCCAGGTTGTCTGTAAGAAATTGCCTAGTGCGATAAGACCGCCGATTGTTAACCTACTTCATAACATATTATAGTAATAAGCTCTTTTGTATATTTTTGGTTTGCAATAAAGCATTATTCTATTCTATTCTACTATGGGTAATGCCAGATACTTACATTGCATGATCTGATTTGCTCGTCTTATCACTTAACGCCAAAACTAGCAAAATAAAAAAAAATACTTTAAAAAACAAGCTTTTATTATTATTTGCATCTAGCACCAAAATACTCGTCCCAAGAGATGAAATGAGCCCAAACTCGATGGGATTGCGTCGGTTAATTACGGAGTTCCTATGGCCGATTTCCAGCTCCATCATCAGATCAGCTCCATGTCTTAATAATATTGCATTGTCATAAGTTTTGTACATTAATGCAAAATTTCAGCGCAATCAGAAACCGGGAAGTAGATCAAATTAAAACTTGTAAGATTTGATTACAGACAGACAGATGAAAGTAAATAAAAGCTTGTAAAAACTGTAACGGAGCATTGCTCCAGTTACGAGTACTGATAAATACTGATAACTCTTGGAAAAATCCTTTCTTAGCGGCGGTCTACGTCATAAAAACTATCCATTTTCAAAATCCGTTTAGCTGTACGTGGATAGGTAAGTACATTTATGTCAGAACTCTTTCGTCTTATATATTTAGATACACATCTGTGTCACAGGATACTGTGGGTACCTCGTGACCCCATGCCCTGAGGCTCCATTTTTTATGAGTTCGGTTAACACGGCCGCTGTAATCAGCTGCGCGAAGGATTTGCGCTTTTGCGATTTGGGACGAATTAATTAATGATAAAGCGTTTATTGGGTTTCTCGTTTGGCCGATCAAATATTTATATGGTCCTCTTAATTGAATACCATGTGCTGAATTTGTATCAATTTGTTATTGCTTGTACTGAATGGTTGCTAAATGAGTTTATTTTTATTATTTATGTGCTCCTGCTAAGTAGCAGGAGGTCATGCTCATGCTCATGCTCAGGACTTCCTGAGCTGAAAAATGTTTATGCGAAATACTGATTATTATGTTCTGAGGTCGTATTACCTAATTTATATTGATATAAAAATCACTATAAAGCCAAGTGCAAACGAGAGCGGCCCGCACCGCACCGCAACGAACTGCATCACTTTCGAACATTTTATTTATTTATTTATTATATATTATTAATTATTACGAACCAATGCACACTAGAGCTGGCCGCATTAAGCGTTTGCAGATTGCGTTGGTTCATATTATGTAAGTAGGTATATAAAATTTATGGCATCCCGCAGGAACACTCCCAGGTTCTTTAGTGGGCGCCCATCTTCGGCGGGGGAGTCCCACATACCGCCCCGCGCCCCCGGCGTGGGGTGATGATGCGTAACACATTTTCCTGGGTAAAAAAAGTTTTAAAAGAGAAAAGGGTAGAGAAAAAAAGGTCTATACCATAAAACCTATTTATATTCCAAATTTCAAGCGAAATCATTCAGCGGTTTTAGCTGTGCGTTGATAAATCAGTCAGTCACTCTTTCTTTTTATATATATTTAGATATACAAACTTCAGTTAGTAGCATACCTCAGTTATTTATCCCATAACTTTATCTTCTACAAACAGCGCAGTGATAAACTTAAATTGCATCGAAGCTCGGCTTTGAACCGAGGACGATTCGAAACCAATCCCCACCGTCTATCTGTTATTACAGTAAGGGAAACGTATCCAGTGTCGTATTGCTACTTGCTAAGTGCTTTATTGGAAGAACAGTACTAGAGTTAATAACTATTTATTTATATTCGTACTGATAGACTTTAATTTTTACAAAGAAGTAAGAAAAGTTTACTTGTGTGACGCGAAATGTCGGACGGAACATTTGCGTTAACTTGGGTTAAAATTAAGAAAAGAAAGAAAAATCGAAATTTTTCCTTCTAATCAATCTTTCCCGGCTTCGCCAAGATTTAATATAAACTATGTTGTCGTAGCATGATAATGATGAAAGGATCACTAATAATCCAAGTCAGTAATTTTTTTGTTTATTCGTAAGAATCATACAATTATAATATTAGTATAGATTTATCTATATACAATAAGAGTAATGATATATCTATAAGTACATAATATGTATATGGATTCTCAAAAGTAATAAATCATCCCAGATTTTTGTACACTCCATGCCAAGCAACTGCTTTTACGTACAGCGTCAAAACTTCGTACGTCACCGAACATATCATAAATCGTTAAAAGTTTATCAAAAGCGGTGCAGTTATTCATACATGACGTTAGTTTTGTGGCTTTCAGTTTGGAAACAGTTTGCACAACACCCAGGTTGCGGAGAAAATATTTGTTCCGTTGATAGAGGTATCATGAAATAGGTTTGGATTGAATATGCATTGCTAGGAGTAAATTACCATCTAGGATGATGTTTGTGTCAGTCAGATGTATAGCAAGCCAAGGTATGATGTGTGATTAAGCAATCGGAAAATAATTCAGAAGCACTTCGTAGAAAATAATTTAACCCATAGTGTAACGTGGTGTTACAAAAAATAAACGATAATGTTAGATGGTGACAGTAGGATGTTATTGGGAGTTCTAATACAAACCAGCGCCTCGACCGATAGAATCAACTTCGCTCACTTCTCTCGCTCGTATACTCGCTCGTTTCGTTCCCTACGTTGATTCTATCGGTCGAGTTGCCGGTTTGCATTAGAACTCCCAATAACATAAAAACTTGCGCTGTGATTGGTTCATTAGACCTTCCACCATTCCACTGAGAACGAACCGGCATAAACACACTACTAAGTTTTACGCTAAACCGCTGCTCACTTCACTCACCTGCAAGGCTCACTCGTTTGCAGTTGTCGTTACTATAAGCATCTCGTTTATGCTATTTATAGTCATTCTTCAAAAGTCTCTCTCACAATGAAGTTCGTTAAACAACCAGTCTCATTACAATTTGAAAATATAAAAATTGATTCTGAAAAATACCGTTCACGTCATGGAAGGCTTTTACCCAATACAATCCGTTGTATAGTATGTGGCCCATCAAACTGTGGCAAAACGAATTTGATTATTGGTCTACTATTACATGAAAATGGTTTAATTTTTCGAAATGTTTATGTATATTCAAAAACTCTTCATCAACCTAAATATATATATTTAGAAAAAGTTTTACAAATGGTTCCTGGTGTTACTTTTTCAAAATATCATGAAACTGAAAAAGTTATTTCTCCTGAGGCTGCGAAAAGTAACTCAATCATAATATTTGACGATGTTGCGTGTGAGAATCAAAATAATATACGCGACTATTTTTCAATGGGGCGGCATAAATTTATTGACAGCTTTTATTTAAATCAAACCTACAGCAAAATACCTAAGCAGTTAGTAAGAGATAATGCTAATTTAATTGTTCTTTTCAAGCAAGATGATATAAACATGAGACATATTTATAATGAACATGTCACTACGGATATGACTTGGCAAGAATTTAGAGAAATGTGCACAAATATATGGAAAGAACCTTATAGTTACGTAGTTATAAATAAGGATTGTGAAAAAAACAAAGGATGTTACAGGAAAAGATTTGACACCTTTGTAGTATTCCAATAAATTTTAAAAAATAAGCATTGATTAATGCACATCACCACCTCACTGCTGCAAATTCGCCTTGCGTCGTTCCTCTATAAATAACCTGACTACAGAACATATACTACCATTTTGATAAAAACACTTACTAGAGTTAGACAAAACATGGAAAAAAATATTAAAAGACAAATTGTGCAAGCTGCAGATGCAGTCAAAAAAAAGGTTCGAAAGATACGAGATATTGAAACAAAAAGCAGTAGTATTTTAGAATCTGTTTTTAAGCCAATTACAAGCCCTTTGAATAAAATAATGGAGAATTCAAAAAGTCGTGCAAAACCTTTGGAAAACACAATTGGATTTGAACATTCGAGTCCGTTAGACAAGGATAAAACTCTGAGGAGAGAATCTGACATTGGATTAAATCAGGCTAATTTTGACGACACTGATAATTCTGAATGTAATGATAACGTTGATGATGATGATGATAGCGTTGATGATAATCAACAAGAAATAGATGAATCGTTTAGAACAGTGGACTCAGGTTCAAGTGATCCTATTGATGTTTCATCATGGTCTAAGTCTTCAGCAGTTTATGATGATGTTCCATTTGGTGTGAGAATTGATCACGGTAAACTAATGATGGGGTCTTTACGTGTAGTTGTTTCGGACAAATATATTCAAGTTGGTTCAAACAAATATAAAAATACGCCTGGTATAAATGAATTAATGTTTAAAAAAGTACCTGATTTATCTACAATATCTACTGAAGATTTAAAACATTACAAGATGATGTTACTAGCCACTAATGTTCATCGAAGAGATTATGATCCTCATAAACCAATCAGAAGTAACCGAGGGAGAAAATACCTTCACATCATAAAACCCATGTTCAAGTTGCGTAAAGTCTCAGCAAGTACTGACAGCAGTCTACCTGAATCGATACAACATCGAGGAGATGGGTTGTCTCTGTTGAAGAAGTGGAAAAAAAATGTTGATTACGTTTATTGGGACGATCCTAATGAGCTTATTGATAGATTAAAACTTCTGATTGCTTCAAGAGATGCTGGCAACACCGGATTGGATAACGAAATAATATCGATTATAGAAGAATTAAGAGAAAGTGGTATTATACCCTAATAAATAACAAACTTTTCCAAATATTGTTTCATTCGAAATTCGTCAATCATAAGTATCAGTCCTCAAAATGGACAAATTCGGACACCACATTCATAAACGATTACGCCTACCAGAAATTTTAGATAACTTTGACAAGATATTTATGCGAACAGAAACCGGAGAAATTGATTTAAAAAATACAAGACTAACAGGAATTAACGTTCCACAGCAGGGTACCGATGCTGTTAACAAAGAATTCGTTGACAAACAGCTTGAGTTATATATAAGCAAACAAGAATTTAACAGTATCATAAACGCATTAAAATCTGATATTGATAAACAAGTTGAAAAAATTGTAAAGGCTTATTGTCCAAAAGCAGAGTAAGATTTGTATTAAAAATGAGTAAACAACAAATTGTAAATGAAATTCATAAAATGGCTCGTAAAAATTTTGTTCGACGATTTGTAATTTTAAAAGGTATCGATGATCTGTGGCAAGCAGACCTTATTGATTTTCAAAATTTGAAAAGCTTTAACAATGGATATAAGTACATTTTCGTAATATTGGATTGTTTTTCTAAATTTTCCTGGGCTATTCCCGTAAAAACAAAAACAAAATCAGAGATAGCAAATGCATTTAAAGATTTATTAATCAAAAGTCAACGAAAACCAATTAATTTACAGACTGATATGGGCACAGAATTTTATAATGACGAATTTAAAAAAGTTATGGTTAAGTATAAAATTAATCATTATTCTACATATTCCATAAAAAAGGCTTCCATTGTGGAGAGATTAATTAAAACTCTAAAAAACAAATTATATAAAAGCTTTAGCTTAAACGGTAGTTATAAATGGATAGGTGACACTTTAACAAGTGTTATGATGCTTTATAACAATACAACACATCGGACTACAAAATATAAGCCTAGCAAGGTTAACCAAGCGAATCAAAGTGATGTTATGAAAAATATAATGAAATCTCAGGTAACTAAGGGATCATCTAATAATAATAAATTACGAATCGGTGACCATGTTCGCATAAGTAAATATAAAGGTAGTTTTGAAAAAGGCTACACCCCAAACTGGTCCACGGAACTATTTTTAATAAAAAAAGTTCATCTTTCAAAACCCGTCACAACATATGCAATAGAAGATATACACAAACAGCCCATATTAGGAACTTTTTATGAACAAGAACTACAAAAAACAAACTGCATTAATACATATCTTATTGAAAAAGTTATTAGAAAGAAAGGTACTAAACTTTTTGTCAAGTGGCTAGGTCTGCCCAGCACAGAAAATAGTTGGATTGAAAAACGAGCCATTTTATGAGTGATGACTTTAAATCTATAAAATTATAAATGTTCACTATTTAAGCTCATTAATAAGTCAGCAATGCGTGGTGGAGGTCTCGTTAATAGCATTATAAATAATTTACCATTTGAATTGCATTAACCTGGATATAATTATTGTGGACCCGGTACAAGATTAAGAAAACGATTATTGAGAGGTGACAGAGGAGTTAATCCACTTGATAACGCTTGTATGAAGCACGATATAGCGTATAATAATTCAAATAACTTGGAAGATCGACATAAAGCGGATTCAGAATTACTAGATATGGCTAAACAACGAATGAAGTCGAAGAACGCAGGAACGGGAGAAAAGCTGGCTTCGTGGCTTGTTAGCAAAGTGATGAAAACTAAAGTTAAGCATGGTGCAGGCACGAGGTCTTTTAAGTCTATTGTTTCAAACATACGTAAAGGATTGAAAAAATCGTGTCCAAAAAGCGATTCCAGCGCTATTAAGGCAGCCCACAGAGCGGCAAAAAAACTTATTAAAAATAAAAATGGATTAAGTGTGCCACGTGTCATACCATTACCAAAAACAGGTGGTATTTTACCCCTTATACCTATATTTGCTGGACTTTCTGCTGTAGGCGCTCTGGCTGGAGGAGCTGCAGGGATTGCTAAGGCAGTTAATGATCATAAATTGGCTAAAAAGAATTTAAAAGAAGCTCGACGTCATAACAAGATGATGGAGTCTATAGCACTTGGAAAAGGATTATATATTAAACCATATAAAAAAGGGAATGGTTTATGTGTTAATAATTCAAAAAACTAATAATTAAAAGGTTACCCAAGCGTGCTCTCACTGATATTGACATCCTGAGGTATGCAAGAGTTCACATACCTTACTTTAGAGGTGTTTTCATGAGAAATGAATTGCCAAGTAAACCTAAAAATATTGAGTGTGCGATTATGAATTTAGATAGTTCATATAATGAAGGAACTCATTGGGTAGCCTACGTAAAACTATTTAATTATTGTGAGTATTTTGACAGTTTTGGTGATTTGAAGCCCCCTACTGAGTTAATTAAGTATTTGAAATTCAACTTAAAATATAATTATTGTAGATATCAAAGTTTCAACACGTCTAATTGTGGACATCTGTGTTTGAAATTTTTAACAAATTTTTGGGAAAATGTATTAAGAAATATATGTGTAAGTAAATAAATGTAACTATAAATTTAAAAACATGTTTTTTTTATTCTCACTTCTACAATGTCTTTCACGCTGTCAGTAACTGGCAATACATCAACTTTATCTACAACATATTATCCAGCTTTGCAAGTTGATGGCGAATACGAGTGCGCTCTTTTGTACTTATCAACATTCAATTCTATTCCAAATATTGATAATAGAAATAATATTTTTCATTATGACAGTAATGAAGTTGTTAAAATACCGGAAGGTGCTTACGAGTTGCAAGATATTTCTGATTATATAAAATCTAATCTAAAAGAAGGAGTTAGTTTAAATTTATTATGTAACAATAACACATTGAAAACATTTATTTACTGCAATAAGGATATCCACTTTGAAAAAAATAACTCACTTGGAAACCTACTTGGGTTTGGTAAACAAACTCTTAAAGCTAATATAATACACGAATCGCAGCTTCCAGTTAACATTTTATCAACAACCGTGGTGAGAGTCGAATGTGACATAGTGAGCGGATCCTACATTAATAGAAAATCAAGTCACATTATTTATGAGTTTGCACCCAATGTTCCACCAGGATATCGAGTAATAGAAATACCTAAGAATATAATTTATTTTCCTGTGAACCAAAATAATATTAGCTCCATAAACATCAGATTGTTAGATATAAATAATAATTTGATAAATCTGCGTGGAGAGGAAGTTCAGTTATATATGCATGTAAGAAAAAGATGATTGACTTTGTAAATAAATATAGTAATACAATAACAAAACACGCCAGTACTAAAAGAACAATCAAAAAAGAAACATCTAAAAAAAAAAATAATAAAATAACCAAAGAAAATAAACGGTTTTTGAAATTAATTGGACTTCTAAAATGAACATTTTAGATGTAACTAGTTCCCCTGCATATGATAATACCATTGATGGAATTGAATATCATTCATATAAACCTTACGTAACAAGTTTCAACAAAAATGACGAAATTCGTATACCCATCAATCAGCAGGATTTGTACATATTACCATCAGCAAGTACTCTTTACATAGAGGGATCAGTCAATATTGTAAAAAAGGACACTAAGCAAAAAGTCTCTAGTGTTGAATTTACAAACAATCCATTGCTTTTTCTATTTCAAGATATCCGTTATGAACTTAATGGAGTAGAAATAGACAGAATAAAAAATGCGGGAATGACTACAACTATTAAAGGTTTATTATCTTTTAATGAAAACGAAGCTAAGATTGCAAAAGCGTGGGGTTGGGATGTGAAAGGAACAAAAACAAATCACGGAGGAAGTTTTTCTGCTTCAATACCTCTTGAAAACGTATTAGGCTTTGCCGAAGATTATAAAAAAATTATTATGAATTGTAAGCATGAATTGATATTATTATGTAGTAATACCCATTTAAATTCTTTGAAAATTCCTACTGGAGAGATTCTCGAGAACATAACAATTGATAAATTAGTTTGGCGTGTTCCCCATGTGAAAGTATCAGATAAAGAAAAATTACATTTACTAAAATTATTAGAAAAAGATCGTCCTCTACACTTTGCTTTTAGAAATTGGGATTTGTATGAGTATCCTCTTTTACCTCAAACAACTAAACATACTTGGTCAATTAAAACTTCCTCACAGATTGAAAAGCCAAGATATGTTATCATCGGTCTACAAACAAATAGAAAAAACTTACCCGATCAAGATATTTCCCACTTTGATCACTGTAACTTAAGAGACGTGAAAGTTTATCTTAACTCTAACTATTTTCCATATGAAAGTTTAAATGTCAATTTTAGAAATCATCAATTTTCTTTATTATATGAGCAATACGCGAGATTCCAGAAATCATACTATGGTAAAAGAAATGAACCACTTCTAAGTGCTAATGAATTTAGAGAAATGGCTCCCTTGTTTGTTATCGATTGCTCTAGACAAAGTGAAAACATTAAGTCGGGACCTGTAGTAAGCGTACGTGTAGAGATTGAATGTAATTCAGAAATACCTGATGCAACAGCTGCATATTGTCTCATATTGAACGACTCCATCGTCGAATACAGACCGTTAAGCAATATAGTAAAGAAAATTTCATAAAATAATGGACTCTAATAGCGAATATGTCATAGCTGATGTACAAGGATTCAAAGATACAAAAAATACTTTTATCATCAAGGAATTTGCAATTTGGTATAATGGTTATACCCAAACCTTTCTAGTCAAGCCACCTTATCCATATAAATACTTATCAGTAGAAGAAAAGAGACAAGTGCGATGGATAGAAATTAATCGTGGAATATTTTGGAGTGAAGGCTACGTTGACTACAAAGAATTCAAACGTACCATAGTACCATATTTAAAACAGAAAAAAGTATTAACCAAAGGAACTGAAAAAATGAAGTGGATCAAAGACTTGTGTGAAGACTGTGAAATAGAGGATATAGGAGAAAATGAGTGCCCTAATTTTAAGAAATTGTATCATGATTATGTACATCATAATTGCATTAATCATAAAAAAATGTGTGCCTTAAAAAATGTAATGTGTTTAAAAATGTGGTGTGATGATAACAAAATGTATAACAAATTGTGTAATGACATAAATAGCTTTAAAATATAGGTACTAATAGACTTTTTTATCTTAATTTTATAATTTATATTTAGATAGATAATAATGTAATTGTATTGATTAGACTAAATTATAATGTAAATAAGTACAAATAAAATATTTTTAAATAAATAAACCTGTTTTATTATATATTAATTCTATCAATATAGCGATAACAAAAATCTAAAAATTAGTAAAAAATTTTAGAAAATAGCAACTCTACAAAATATAATAAAATACTAGGATTATACTAGGGATTTTATTTATTAATCTAGGGAGACAAATTTTAATTAGGGATTTTATTACAAAATGTGAGAGTATGGATGTGTATGTGCGCATGAGTGAGTGTATATGTATGTTGCTTAGACCTAGTAATAGTACATACTGCCGTACAGAGACTAAACCGCAGTAAAATTAAAATGTCAAAAATAATGTTACCTACTTTGTTTCATGCGTGATAAGGTGGAATATAAAACTATACAAATTATTTTACTGCGTTTTAGGCTCTACACAACAACATAGTAAACTAAGAGGTTATAAATAAAATAAAGTTTAGAAGTCAATAGCATTTATTTTTAAATTTACAATAAAATATCTTAATCTAAACCTAACTACGAAACGACGACGAGTTAATATTATTATTATTTTTATCATGGAATTCTTACCATTGCATCGTACAAATTATAATTCAACACAATTCACAACAGATTAACACAACTAATTTATTTTAATTTTATTAAATATTATATATGTTCACATGACAGTTATTAAAACTCACTGATTATATTTTCTGAAATATTTTTTATCACTCTCTCAGTCATGTCTAAAACACTGTCCACTAATTCTCTAACTACATATTGCGCTGATAATATAACCTCATTTTCACTTTGTCCACCACTAATGTCCATAATTTTTATTTGTATTAGTTTTCTTCCTCTCGCCTTCTCCATCTCGCGGTTAATCACATACGATGACCTCGAAGCACTCCGACTTTGCTTTATAATTTCAGGCTTCAATATCTTCTTGCGTTTCGAACTAGAACTTTTCGATTTCTTTTTTGAAATTTTGTTGGGCGGTATCATGTACTGCTCCAAATCTTCGTCAGGATTTTGTGCACATTGGTCGAAAATAAGATCTTGTGTATTGAACCCAAATATTGGTTCAATATTGTCTCTCGTCGTCGTTTCGAAGTCAGCCATGGTCTGAAACAAAACACAAAACTATGAGTAATGCTTTAAATTTATTATGCTTAAGTAATATATACATAATATATATAATATATAACTATGATAAAAATATTTCAACTCACCAATAAAATAAAATAAAATTGAGTGCGATGAAGTGTAATCGCGGCAAAGCGCCGACAAGGAATAATGAGGGAAACATAGCAGGTGCATCAAATTTGCTGATCCTAAATAACATGAATAGACATGCTGCGGTGAACCGTTGCGCTTTATCATAAATAACATGTATAGACTTGTTCTGGTGGATCGTTGCGCTTGATATATAATACTTTAGGAATGTTTGTTATCAGAATTTATCTTGTATCTCTCTCTATCATAGCATTTCTTATTAAGTACATATTAGAGTAGGTATATAACCTAATTAAAATATCTATAGAATATAGGAAAATATAGTAAAATAAAATGTATTTTTTTTTTAATATTCATTTATTTATAGGTAGGTACATAATTAAATATTTAGAAAGAATTTGTACTTATATCAAATTTAAAACATAACTTAACTTTTATTACACAATTTATGACAAACTAGCAAACCCGGCGAACTCCGTTTCGCCACCAGATGGCTTCGTTTGTAACATTTCGTTTGGTGATTAAAAAATGAAGAATTTTTTGTTTTATATTTGAAAAGGAAAAAATTTATTTCATTTCACAACAGTAATAAAGTCATTTCGATTAAAAAAATGAAGTGTTATTTAGTTGAACTTCTCTAAGTAAATGAAAGTGAATCCAAAGTAAATACTGAATCGAAGCGTTATACGTGTCCGCAAATTATCCGTTTCATTGAAGTGCTCTTTGGTAAACCACTGGTTATGTGTGTTGTATATTTTACCTTGCAAGTCGGCATGAAGCCGCCTTCTCGAATGATATTAGCTCCAAAAGAAGTCATGCGAAAGCAGTTATTGTATTCAAGGATGTGTTGAAGAAAATGGCTGGAATCGGGATCACTTCCATCGAACAATGGTTTCAGTGGCTGTGGTGGTGTAAGTAATGGATTCAGTTTGACTTTTCCACTTGCGCAGCATAATCCAGCCGTTTCTCTTTTGAACTTTAACGCATTGCAATATCGGCATATAGTCGTCATTGGTCCAATATCTAAATTTTCATCATCACTGTAGTTTGCAGTGGGATCATATTGGAATGCCAAGCGATTGTATGATGCCAATGATCTTCATGTGCTCACGCGTTGTCTCAATCGGTCATTTTCTCTTATTATATTTTGTCTCTCTTCACTTAAGATCTGTGAATACACTTGTTGCTGGCTTGAATGTCTTGTGCGGCGGCCGATGTTCGCACGTCGTCCTCTAGGCATTTTGGACTATGGACAGAGTGATGAATAGGGATGTTGACTAATTTTTGGAATTGCTTTTATATGATAGATAGACCCATTTCATAAACGTATATCATATTTTTATGCAAAAACATATGAAATTTCAATATAAAAATACGTAAATAAAAATGATTTTTTAAATACTGCCTAAAACGTTTCGAACTGTCATCTGACAGCGCGTGACGTCATACCACTGGCTGGTCCTTACGCTTTCTATGAAATGTTCCTGATTTCGACAAATTTTAATTATTCATAACTTAAAAACCACTGAACCGATTTTGATGCAACTTATGCTGTGCCCTTAGTTGGAGCATACTTAAACCATAAATAAAGTCAATAACCAAAATGAATCTTATATTTTCAGAGAGACATTTTAGTTATTGACTTTATTTTTGGTTTAAGTATGGACCAACTAAGGGCACAGTATAAGTTGCATCAAAATCGGTTCAGTGGTTTTTATGTTATGAATAATTAAAATGTGTCGAAATCAGTAACATTTCATAGGAAGCGTAAGGTCCAGCCAATGGTGTGACGTCACGCGCTCTGATTGGCGTTCGCATTCGCGTAATAATAAGTAATTTTTTTTTAAATTAAAATTGATTTTATTCAATTTTGGCTTGTAAATAGATCCTTAAAATGTGATTTTAGGTTTTTAAATACTGTCTTTTATGTGAAAAACATAACTTTATATCAATTCGTTACATGTGTCAACATCCCTATTTAACCTCAAATTCACGATCCACATAATTTACACAGTTCAACTTACCACCTTAAAGACAAATGCCTGCTGTTGAAATTTAATAAAAATTTGCCCAAGACCACGCTTTTTTTTTGTATTCATCCAAGGAGAGCCATTGGCTACTACGTTGCCAGTATTAATTCGAAATAAGGTTGCAATAAAACTTATATCAATATCCTCCGCGCCGACACGGCCATTACCACCTTAAAGACAAATGCCTGCTGTTGACATTTGCCCAATACGCGCGTGGTTTCCAATTGAATAACTTATTTTTTTTACTTTTTTTTCATTTCTTTTGAAATTTTTCCTGAATTTTCTTTGCTATAAACCTCGCGGAGCACGAGACCTTTCCAACGAATGCAAAACCGTGGAAATCGGTTCGTGCGTTCTGGAGTTATAGCGTCAGGGAGGAAAACCCGACTTATTTTTATATAGTAGATTAAAAATAGACATACTCGTATTATATAATCACAATTTTTAAATTTTGACCCCAAGTATTGAAACTGCATTTTTAGGTGTATTTAAACAATACTTTGATGAGGCACATTTTTAAATCTAAAACAATTACACAATTTTTAAATCTAGACCCCGAGAATTGAAATGTGACCCCAGGCTCTGCTTGACTTCTTGTCTTGCGAAATTAGACGTTTATCATCGTTGCTAGATAGCGCTATTTTATTTACAGAACGAGTAAATATTTCATGCTTAATACTTTTGAATAAAACATTTTTTTTACGTAAAACATTTGTTGTCATCAATGTGTTTCTATAGTCCGAAATATTAAGATCTCGAAGGACACACGACTTTACTCCTTTAGCTTTTTTTATTTCATGTTCAGTATTTTTGATACAGTACAATTTAGAACGCAAGCCTACAAACTCTGTGATTATTTTCCCACCCATTTCGTCTTTGAAAAGCCCTGGAACTTTTTTGTTTATAATTGGCAACCCATGATAATTATCTATGGAAAAATTACTAGTATCGAAGTATTCTAAAAAGTTATTTTTTAAATCATTATAAAAGTTTTTAGTCTTAATATGATATATGAAACTGTCAGTATCAGTGTAACACATCTGTAAGCGGTCTTCGTAAAATGGTTTGAATACAGAGTAATGAAAATCATACATATGCGCTTTTGATAATTCTAGAACTGTGAAACCGATGTACAGAGGTTTGTCTAGAACTATACGATCAGGTGTTAATTGAATTGCAACTAAGTTATCTGTAAAAACAGAGGCACTATGAAAATTTGGACGAGCAATTAGTCTCTCTGCATCATTACTTTTTTTGGTTTTATTATTTTGATCACTCCATTTATTTACCAATTGAACCTGAACTTTTTTTCGATTGTTTTCTAAAGTTTTTCCAAACACACTGTTATTAAGCAATTTAAAGAAGTCCTGTTCAAAAGCTGACGTTGCTTTTTGACGTAAATTCGTATTAAGATCGATATACTCTTTTAAATATGCACTCTGCCTAAAAGTTATGGCGCGATGTATTTTTCTTAAAATCAAACCATGTTTAAGACATGTTTTTAAATGAACGTAATGTATCACATAGTTAAATTTGTCGTATAAATTAGGAATCAACTTTTCATTTTTTCCACCAGGCGGAATATCTTTTTCAGGACAAAATGGCAAATCGTTATGTGTCCAGTGCAGTTCTTTAGGGTAAACCAAATCCACTTCCATGATAAAACCAAACTCTGCATCGTCCAAAACGCTATTTACATCTAATTGATTGATCTCAGTTTGATCCAGAAAACGAAAGTTTGATAATGGCAAAGTTTGACACATGCTATACCCATAAAGATTATTGCAATCTATATAGACTAAATATGAATCCGGTATCAATGGATCGTAATCCAAAATAAATTGGTTGTTCGCTTGGGCATGTCTGTGAGCTGCCATAACGACACCTCCCCGCACACCAGTTTGCAAAAGTTCTACAATTCCAAAGTCATCAATTAGTTCTAGCTCAATACCTGTTTTATAAAGCATAGCATCGAACGATAAACTTGGTGCTGTTACATAAAAGGCAGGGTCCAAGTGATAATAATGTTTACAAGTTTTTCTAAAATTTTCAAAAATATCTGTCAACAACAACACGTCGGTTTTTAAATATAAATCAGTATATTGTCCCAAATCATAAATATCAAACTGAGTCCAGACTTTTTGTGCGTGCTCATAGTCTTCAGATGATATATGTTCATCGTTCAAGGAGCTATAAAAGCTTTCTTTGCTCGGTAGGGATTTTTCAGTGAATCGCTCCCATGCGTTCATGTATTCGTAAGGGTAAACACCCTTGCGTGTTAAGAGAAAAAAATCGGATTTATTTGGATAGGAATGGCTCAGATGATTAAATTCATGATATTTCATTGTTTTCGCTAATTTTTCTAGACTCGTACCCAAAAATTTAAAGGAGTCCACAAACCGCAGTTGTACAAACTCATTTTTCTATATTAAAATAAACTTTGTAAAAGAGATGTAGTTTTCTTTGGTTTTCGGAATAATTTTTATTGGTCCAGGTGCTTCACCAAGTTTTTTGATAAATAAATGACAATCATATCCTGCCAGGTTATGGAAAAATATTGGCACAAACTTTGGTACTTTATACTGTAAATTACATAAACTGTGAGCTGCTCCTCGGTATTGACCAGTTAGATGACAATGGTCTCTAACTTTGTCCCCGAATAGAAAACACTGACAAATATGGCAACGGGTTGCGTTCTTAAAATTAAGTGCATCGTTTGCATTAAAAATCATCGGAGCATTTTGAGACAAAACGGAATGAATTTCTCGAGTGTCTCTGTAAAGAGACTAGACAAATTCATCTACACAATCGAGTCCGCGATATGACACAAATTTATTGTAAGAAGGGTCAACAGAACAAACAACTTGGTACGCGAACGCTACTGGAACATGTTTTTGTAACGAGCGCGTATAAGCGCCTTGATCTAATGATTCACCTGTATCTACATCTTTTAGCATAGTTTCAAAGTCCGCGTAAATAACAAAAGGAATATCTTGCTTGCGATCAAAATTTTTGAATTTTATAACTGAGCCCTTTTCTGGTAGGACCGTGACGATGCCGTTGCAAGTGTGATTATCTACCTCGTCAACGTTTTTAAAAAACAGTAAACAAGTATCGCAAAAATAGATTTTACCATTATGTTTCGTTATTTGGCTTCTCACCAATCTTGACAAATTTTTAATGAGACAATAGTGTGTTTGTGTGTTGTTTTCTAACATAAGCAGATGAATCGTTTTTTTATTTTCATGGCAGTCTGATTTGTAAAGCGGACCTACAATAGTTTTATTTTTTAAACCAAAAATAATGAAACTGATTTTTGGGTTGTTTTTTTCAAATTGTTTAATGTCTGAAAACGACACAGGAAAGGACATATTTTCAGTATTCAACACCTCGTTAAAATGTATGTATGATGAGACTTGCTCTGGGTGGGCCTTAACAGGGTAGAGGGCAGCAACCACACTCCACAAAAAGCAATATTTATCGTTATTTTTAATATTTAAACATGCTCTTTTTTTCTTTATAAACTCTGGCAGCTCTATGTAAGTAGAGCCACGGAGCGGTTGATATTTGTTAACATTCACCTCAATATGTAAGCAATTCAGAAAAGTCCAACCCGAATCGCGTTCTTCAAATTCGTCAATTTTCGTGCGCAATGTATTCACTACATTTAAATACAACGTATCAAAACAATAATTTCCATAAACAGGAATATTTTTAGTACCGAATGATTTGATTTCTTGTTCGTTGTTCTTAAAGAGCAAAAACTTCGAGAAAAGCTCAAAGTTCACTTTAATAGAAGTGTGTTTTGCTAAGCATTCATCCAAAATAAGTTTTATTTTGCTACTTATAGAAGCTAAAAAGACGTCAATAGAATGTGCATTAACTGGTTGCGCGACTATTCTGTAAGATATGATTCGCCGCTGAAATGCGGAGGCAACAATTTCAATGCCGTCTGCATCGTTATGTGGCTCACATACTGCGTTTTGCTTATGTGAGTTACTGCGCAAATGTCCTACCCAGTGCCTACGGCTTACAGACGTGTTACAACTTGTACAAAACTGCATCGTTATCTAAATGACCTAGGTAAGTTTATTTCTAAGACAACTAAAATCGCGCAATTACTAGGGTAGCGTTATCTCTTACCATCAGGAGAGCGTCTGGCTCGTCTTCTTACTTCGTTTTATACAAAAAATAGTTATGAAAAGAAAATAAGGACTACCTATCTATGTAATTTATCCTACGCACTTATGTACTTATTATTTATTATGAAACACTAGCTGCGCCCAGCGCTGTACAGTAAGTAACCCTAATGTTATACCAGAGTCTAAGCTATGTATCTCTATACGAAATTTCAACTCAATCAGTCAACCCGTGTAGACGTGAAGTAGTAACAAACTTGCGCTTTTATTATATTTGTGTGATATCTATACCTATGCTTATTACCTTACCTAAACATAATCCTTACCTAAATACTTATTTGCCAAAGAATCCTACCTACTACCCTATACCTATTATGTACCTACCTAAAGTAAAAAAAAATAAATGGGACGTGTTGCATATATTTAATTAAATTATGTCTTAAAATTAATATTATTACTAAATTTAATTGGGGTACTATTCTTAAATTTTTTAAAAATCAAAAACAATAAATCTTGGAGCCCCTCCCACTCTTTGGTATTCTCACCGAGGCGGATTTTTACAGAGGTCAAGGCCTTTTTAAATCGCTCTTGCGGCGGCGTGTTTAGAACGTCGGTAAAATGATACAACTTGACCTCTGCGTAAAAGTCCCCCTCGGTGATAGACACAGTGCGACGACTCTGGCCGCCCGAAACCCGCGAGGTGAAAGCGCCGGTGGGTACGACGCCGCCGCCGTGGGATGCGCTGCCGGTGCTGACCGCCTTCTCCTCCCCTTTTATTATTGAGAAGACGTCGTTCTTACGCTTCTTTACCCTGTAAATAATAATAATAATAAATTAGATTTCTATTCATAGTCAAAACAATAGGTAGGGAACATTATAAAGAGAGAGAGCGTGACTTAATTTGAGTTAAAATTTAGCTTAGTTATGTACCTAATATTATTAGTGTCAGGATCGAAAAGTGTGGTTTAACTATGAGGATTTCTATACCTATCAGCGAGTGGATACGGGCTGAGTTAGATGTACCAAATTAATAAAATATAAGCACTGAGTAGTTGACATAACTACATGGTCGTAATCTCGTAATTAAAAAAACCTCAGCACGCATTATCATGAAGTACAATATACACAAACACTGAATATTCATAAACATTGTAAGTAATAAATGATTTACATACCACGACGACTCGCTCTCCCCAGCGCTCTCGAGCGGCGGTGCGGGCGCTGCTTTTCGTTTGATCGCCAACTTTGATTTCTTGGGTGGTGCCTGCGGTGCCGGTTCCGGCGCAGCGACAGCGTCCGAGTCGTATTCGAAATCAGACCTAAAAAGAAAAAGAAAAAAAATGTTAGCGTGTTACACTAAATTTTTTATTGAATCGTAGTCTCCATCGCGCAATTAATGCAATACTTACTTACATTGAAAAAAATTCTTGATTGGACCGGTGCTGACAGGTAGCGGCGACTGCTTTAAAATGAGCAGGCGGCGGAGCAGGGCGGCAGGGCGGATGGTCGTTGAAGGCGGGCGGCAGCAGACTCTTCGAACAGCGTGGGCGCAGCGAAGTAGCAGCGGTTGCGATTAGTACACGAAATGTGACGATTTATGAAATTTCCATGATTTTATAGTAAATAAATACCACGCGTCAGCATATAATACTGTATTCAAGAACGTATTAAGTAATTTCTATAAATTATGCTATTTTGAACCTTAAAATAACGATTATGGAATTTTCGTAAACACGTACAAATGTTTCCGTCATACAAATTTGATCTTTATTTTCAGGATAATAGGAATTAATGAAAATACAAGTAAGCTAGCTTGACTCCCGCGGCTTCGTTCAATGCGAATTTATGTTTCATAAAAAACTCTTTAATTTAATGCGTAATAAAATCACCATATTTTATTTAATAAGTAAAATCATCGATTCAAACATGGTTTAAAAAATGTTATTATTATCCTATTAGTATAAGAAACCTATAATTAATATAAGTTAGTATAATCCTATTAATATATGGCTAAAATTTGGAACTAAAACTAAAATTTTGAAAACTAAATCCTGAGTCATTATTACAAATATTTTTACCTACACCTCAGTCTTTAAAATCAGTCCAATAATAGTTTATGTGCTAGGGTGGAACAAACATAAAAAAACATAATATTAAGTACATAATATTATAAATATCTATACTTGTATATAATCTATCCATTAGACATTCATCACCCTTCCTTCGTAGTTGAGTAAAAACTTTGAACATGTTATAAACAGGAATCGACACTCCTGTGTGGCGTCCGCTGCAGTAAATAGTGGCTACCAAGAGTTCGAGACCATGGAGTGACACTATAGTTAATCATAATGTTAGTATTAGATTTTATGTCGTGTGCGTGCTTAACAATACGTTTTCCGAATTTCAGTAGTTTTAACATGAAAGAGTAACAAACATGCATCAGTACATTCAAACATCTATATTTCATCCGCTATAAGATTATTCACATAGAAATAAACACGCGTGTCCTTTCCAGTTGGATATTATTGTTCTAAGCTAGGTAATGTATTTTATTTAATAATATAAAGTAAGGGTTCCGTAGAAATAAATTCTCCAAGTCCAGTGTTCTCTGTAAATAAAACCACCTCAGGTTTTTCTCATTATCTACATTACTAGATATTAGTTGAACTAATTTTATTAATTGCATATGCAAAAAATGTGTATATGCTAAGCAATATCTATTTTCAACGAATATAATACGAGTATTAATCAGTACCGAGTTTTCTTGATATTTTGCTACTATCTTAAGCATTAAATTATAATAATTAAAATTAAATTTCAAGCGAAATACCGAGAACTGTCAA
Organism: Hemithea aestivaria; assembly: GCA_947507615.1. Classification (NCBI taxonomy): domain Eukaryota; kingdom Metazoa; phylum Arthropoda; class Insecta; order Lepidoptera; family Geometridae; genus Hemithea; species Hemithea aestivaria. Next base: position 11,813,857 of record OX382332.1, on the reverse strand, counting down.
TGAATGTCGAGACTGAAATAAAACAAACATTTTGTATGTTTGATCAAAAAACTATGTAAACCAATAGAAAAAGAATTTAAATTAATTTTGAGACATTATGCGATGCAAACAAACAAACGTTTCTAAAAGAACTAAGTTTATAATATGGCTTTAGATATTTCCTATGAATACCTCATTTCAATTTCACGCTGATCCTAATTGATAACCTCCTTTTCTAATTCGGTTAAAAATCCTAACTCATGCGACTCGCGATTCAGTTGATGATACTGAACCCTAATTAATAATTGCTGATAAGCCGAGTCATACGCTGTTGGCTGTTGCTACGAGCGTTCCCCCTTTTGCAATCACTGCGAAATATAATGCAACCGTGAGACAGTGACCGTGCGAACATATTTACATGCTAATTCTAAGAAAAGTGTCAAATTAATAAAGGAAAAAATAATCATGTAAGTACCAACTTATTTAAATCAAAATTATTATTTAGGTTATAGTACATAATATTATTATATATTTATTGTATACTCATTCGTAAAAAATAAAAAATAGGTTACTATATTATTTCATACTTACGTACCAATTCATTGAGACTAAAATCATCATAATAAATACCTACATACGTAATTTAAAATGTACCTATATCTATCAATATTTAATTCATAAAAAACTATTACATATTTTCAATCCCTATTTATTGTGTGTTTTGCAAAATACAAGTCTATAAGAAAGTAAATGTATGTTAAATTTTGATTTTTGAATATTTATTATAAAAAAACTATGTGTCTACTTATTAATTTATAAAAGTAATATTTTATTTTCGTTATTGCAGGACTACTTTGTGTGAAAAGAAAAAAGCGATTACATTTGAAGAAATTTCAATCCAGCTGCCTAAGGTTTGTACTTTAATGCTTAAATTAAAAATATTAAGGATTATTTTATTATTTCAAATTCTTAATTTATCAAAAATAATGTGATAAGTGTGTGTACCTAGTAGCTAATCCAATATTTCAATTGTCCTAACATAATTTATGTTCCATTATTTTGGAACAATAAAGCCAAAATAGTCTAGGTTAAGTTTATTTAATAGGCGTAATGTAACGCCAAATAACTACACACTCTAAAAAATTGGGCTTAATTACAACAATAAATAATAGGTACTAACGTGTAGGTATTGTAGTTAGCTAGAACTTGTAAAATTTAAAAGAATATTCTAATTATGTCGAAGCCTGTTAGGATTTAGAACATTTTCGTCTATTTTTATATTATTGTAAAATTCGTGGTCAAAATGTATAAAGCTTAACTTAACTTATTATATTTTTTACTGTACTTAATAGTGTAGAGTCGATTAAGATAAAGGAACAAGTTAAGACTTTTTTAATATAAACTATAAAATTTCTTTTTTTTTTCTGTAAAATATTCCCTTTTTATATTCCTGACGTCCCACAACAGGACGCATGTCACGATAATGTAACTTTATACTCTACTTGAGTTTTGTTGAATTTGTAATTAAAAAAATACTCGTATAATGCTAAAAAAACTTGTCCAATTTTTCATTTAATTATATTTGTTTCAGGTACCTTCGTAGAAACTCTGTCTACCTACCTATTCCTAAAGCAAAACAACGACCTGGAAACAACGGCTGAAATTAATTTAATTCCATCATACTAGGTATACCTATAAAAATAATGTAATGTGTAATAGAAAAATTGAAAGTTTGTGGTTATTTTTATTAATCAAAAACAAAGCTCCTACTTATCATACGGGTAATCCATTCCACATAATATATTTGAGTAGAAATATAGGCATTATTTTAGTACTTTACATGTTTTACCACAGAACTTCAAAGTCAAGTAGGCATACGCTCGATCATGTGAGCTTTACATATGTACAAAAGGTTTGGACCTAACTATGAACCCACATTATTAAAGTCGCGCGACGACGATCTGTTACTCTATAGGTACACGCTATAAATTACGCACGCCATGCAACCGAGCTCGTGAGCTCTATTGTTTAGCATAAAACTTAGTTTTTATGTTATTGGGAGTTCTAATGCAAACCGGCAACTCGACCGATAGAATCAACGTAGGGAACGAAACGAGCGAGTATACGAGCGAGAGAAGTGAGCGAAGTTGATTCTATCGGTCGAGGCGCTGGTTTGTATTAGAACTCCCAATAACATCCTACTGGTGACTTTTTTATTATAATGGATAAGTTCCTATAAACTTTTCCAATTTTAAACACATTGATAAAAAATATTGGCGTCAGGCCCAATTCATATATTATTTTAATTTGAAGCATCTACAGCAAAATTCTATGACCTCTAATGAGAATAATGTAGATCAAGTAACAAAGACTAATGACGGAGTCGCGTTGTAAAACGTCCTTTACACGTAAAGTCCGTTTATTAATGAGTATAATTCCCACCATTATTCCAGTTTTCGCGGCCATTCACTTCACGATAAATACCAGTAATGAGCTCGAGCCATAAAGTTGAAAGCCCCAAAGGAAACCAAAACTATTCATATTCAAAATTTAAACTTCCGCATAACACCGAATAAATTCTGCAAAAATACCCACAACAAAGATGGGAATTCACGCCAACTATTCCATTCGCCTGTTTGAAGTTAAGTTCAACTTTTATGCGAAAACATTAAGTAGGTATGTGGTAATGCGAACAAAGTTTGCGGTGTCTGGTGTCTCCCAGGTCTGGAAATATTTATGCTGTAGGTACATGCTACGTAAGAGCCAGATGGGTGGCGTAAATAAGTAAACGGGAACATCCACCTCCTATTTCATTAAAACTTTACAAACTTGTCGCTTGTTATGTACGAGTATTGTAGTAGAAACTAGAATTTACTATACTGGTGTCGGTTTGCATTTACAATTACTATGGATGCTTATTGGCACTGGAAACATTTTGAATCTATTACGAAATGCTGTAACATTCGCTTCATTTTATTGTGATGTATAGTATTATTATGCAATGGGAATGTATATTTATTAATATGAGAAAATGTTGTTATTTATTTTAAAATTTTATTTATGTTAAACGAAAGCCAATAAATAGCCAATTTTCCAACGCATTATTGTTGAAGTTCTTTGTCATCTTCGTGTTGCCATACACAAGTTCGATTCAAATCAAAGCACAGCAAAATGTAGGTATTATATTATAGTATTGTATTATATAGAATTATATTTCAATTTTTTAGCCACATTATCGTCTTATAGTTTTAGGTACTTTACAGACTAACAAACTAAAACGGAAACTGGAATTGGCAATTTTTTAAGCAACTATCTGTTTCATCAATGAAACCAATATCAGAAACACAAACAACTAGTTGCCGAAAAATTAACAGTGCCAGCTGCCGTAAAAAAGTTAGTACCTAATAGTTAATGACATTTTTTTTTCAACTTTATTCTTCTTATAATATTTTTCAACTCGTACTTTCAAACCTTTGAGTCTTTGAGCCTTAAATATTTTTATATAGCTGTCTCAAAGAACATATTTTTCATAATAGTTGGTAAAGAATGTTCAAGCTCTAGATTTAAAAAAGAATTTCTGGGCTAAAAACTTCGAGAAATTGTTAAAACTTGTTCTGTTGAATATTTAACAACAAAAGCTGTAGTTTTCAGGGAATCTTTATGTCATAGTTTTAATCCCGCTCAAGTATTTATTATTCAGAGAGCTTTACGAAAGTAGAGACCATATTATAAAATATTGTTATGAAAAGTAGAATTCAATTTTTAAAAGCTTTTAAGGTTTTCAATAAATAATTCAATTGGAGTCCGTTCCAGTCTAGTCCAACATATTATACGCTCCCGAACACAAAAACAAACAATAATTTGAAAGGAGCACATATCTATTTTTTGTTTCTTTATCTATAACAGTAATATATTATTATATACTACATAGTATAAAACATAGTTGCTTTTCGCTATCTGTTTTTTCCACAGATCAGAAGAATACTTATTATTTTCTATGTATGCTAAGATCTTTAAAACTACGCAACGGATATATAGATGTGGTTTTTACAAGCTTTTATTTACTTTCACTTGTCTGTTGTCTGTAATCAAATCTTGCAAGTTAAATTTGACCCACTTCCCGGTGTCCGATTAAGCTGAAATTTTGCATGGATGCATAAATCGGATGACAATGCAATATTATTATGACATGGAGCTGATCTGATGATGGAGTGGGAAGGTGGCTATAGGAACTCCGTAATTAAACGACGTAACCCCATCACGTTTGGGCTCATTTGATTCGTCTTGACAAGTACTTTATGGTAATAATAATAAAAGCTTGTTTTTAAAAAGTTTTTTTAAAAAGTTTCACTTGTTTTAAAGATAGAATGTGAGTGAGTGGTTTAGGTATGTGTAGAGGTATAATACATGCGTAACACAGTATAAAAATACTGATAATGATTGACGTAGTTGGTGAAGCCAGGGAGGGATTTATCCCGCCTTCTAGGTATAGTCTGCTGCCATCTACGGCCGCATCATCGCATAACATCACACGAGATCGTGGTCAAAGGCTTACCTATTATAATGAATAAAAAAAGATACTTTTGTGTTAAGTGCTACAAAGTGCGCGCAGGTCCTCTAGTATATTATAAAGAAAGTTCAGTAACAAAATCAGAAACATTCTAATTTATTTAGACACGCCATGAGTGAGTAGCGAATAAAGGGTAAATGAGGGTCACAATAACTTCATTAAAGATACTCGGTTAGAACAGAATTGATGTCTAATTAACTAGTTAAATGCTAAGTGAGTGCGGAACGGGGACCTAATGAAAAAGGGGTCAACCTTTAGGGCCACATTTAGTTTTAGTTGACCCAATTACGGCTACATACTGTTGTAATATAAACAGAAGCTGCGCCCTATGAGTATAAACCAAAAAATATAAATATATAAAAAAGTGACTGATTGACTGACTGATCTATCAACGCACCGCTCAAACCGCTGAATAGATTGGGTTGAAATATTTATATTGGGCATAAACTAGTTATAAACATACAATGTATTTACGGGAATACTGACTAACTGGTGTATCAATGCACAACCCAATCCGCCAAGCAGATTGAAATTTGGAACATAAGAGTTAGATAAATTTTATAGCGTACACTTTTGCTCGGTTTAAAAAGAATGTAGACGAGAACATTAGCTAGTTTGTAAATTATTATCGAAAATTTTAAATAAAATCTATAAGCTATTTTTGTTAGAAGTTTCTTCTGCATTATTACAGCTTCTGAGCTACATAAAGGTACGTATAAAAAATCCCTACATACGACAAAAGTTGATTTCGTAGTTCTGTTTTACAGAAGTGTTTACCTTTCATAGAAATTGCTACTTTCAAGTGCAATAGAATAACTTTACTAAAAAAATACTTTTGTAGCTTTTTGACAACTATATAACTATATAATCCTCCCACATACGAAGAGTCATCTGGTGGCTTTACCTAGGTAAGCACTGATCGAGGATACGTATTCTCATGTACCATTAGGACTGGTTTTGTTTCTGGAGCGCGGTGTCTACATTCATTTCATATTGCCAATGATTACTGTCTCTAAGCGTCAGCTTGCAATGTTAAGGGCAAAGATAACGTAAAATAAATGAGCAAATTGGGTTTAGAAAGAACAAATCGATTAATAGCGTTATATATGATTTTTTGAAAATAGTTCTGACAGGGCGTGAAAGAAAAGTACCAGTATTCGCAATGTTTATGGATCTAACCAAAGCATTTGGCTATGTGGATCATAATGTACTGTTGACTAAGCTGGAATCATATGGAGTGAGAGGAAATGTGTTAAATTTGCTAAAATCATATTTATTGAGCAATCGTACACAACAAACACAGATTACACAAGTATGCCCTGTAACAAAAACAGAAATTAATTACTTCTCATCTGAATGTTCTATTAGATATGGAGTTCCACAAGGAAGCGTGCTAGGGCCGTTACTTTTTATCACATATATCAATGATTTACCTCAAGCTATTCCTCATCCAATGATTCTATTTGCAGATGATAGTACCGCTATTTTTATTGGTGAAAAAAACAAACCTCCAGAACAAGACATAAATTTGGCATTAAATAATATAATTAAATGGTTGACATGTAATAGTTTATAAATTAATCTTGACAAAACGAATATAATGACATTTAATAAGTATAAACCACTGATATCGAATATTAAATTTATGAATACTGAAATAAATAAGGTAATGTTAAAGTAACGAAATTTCTAGGTTTATATGTTGATAGTGAGTTGAGGTGGGACAAACAAGCCGAGGTTGTTTGCTCTAAGTTGAGTAGCTGGTCGTATGCATTATATATGCTTTCTAAATTAGTCAGCCAACAGGTAGTTCTTACAGCATACCATGCACATGTCACGTCAACCTTGCGCTACGGAATTATCTTTTGGGGTAACTGTTCTAATCGGGAAACTATCTTTGGAGCTCAGAAAAAATGTCTCCGGTCTGTTTGCCATTTGAAAATGACAGACTCCTGTAAACCATACTTTATTAAACACAATATTTTGACATTTCCTTGCCTGTACATCTATGAGACCGTATTATTTGTAAGAAATAACCTGCACCAGTTTGAGTTCCTTAAAAGTTCTCGTTACAAAAATTATGTTTGTATGCCTTCTCACAGAACTGCTCTGTTTAATAAAAGTGTATACAGCAGGGGTCCTGCACTTTATAATCATTTACCAAACTCGTTGCTAGAAGTGAATTCAATTGTATTATTTAAACGTAAATTGAAAAAAAATTTGACATCTAAAGCATATTATAGTATTGACGACTTTCTTAAGGATAAATTAAATAATGTGATAATTTGAAAAATAACTTAATCATATTTTATAATTTGTAGTGCACGAAAATAAAATAAAATATTGTACTATTGCATGTTAATCAGGACGAAACTGTTGTAACTCTAGAATTAATATTATGTAACACATTTCTCTGTACAGTTTATGCAATAAATAAAATTGAATTGAATTGAATTGAAAAAAATAAAAAAATTAATCAAAATTTATTATCGTCAGACTGATAAAAATACAGCAAACTTAAGATGATAACTTTTTCGTTTTGTAATTATATCGATTCTCGAGAATAAATAAATCATACTAAGAACATTCAATAATAAAAATAATTTGGTACCTGCTCATAAAACGTGATTAATATTATGAAAAGAAAATGTATGAAGCAAGTCTAGTTATTTATAACCACTGACGGAAGCAGATAAGGGCGGTATAATAAGGGTCGAAAGAATGTTAGGTAATAAGTAGGTATACCAAATTATCGTTACTCGTCGGGGAAATGGCTCTGAAACTGTTGGCTGTCTACTAATAAGAGCTTAATTAAAACTTTAATATGAAAATAAAGCGGGGAAGTTTGTGTATTTAATATTTTTTAACCTACTTAGACGTCCTAGCAAATGAAGCGTAGGACGTCCAACCACAAGATGGGCAGACGACCTTATAGAGGTTGCCGGAAAACAATGGATGCAGGTCGCTTCCAACCTGTACATATGGAAGTCCAAAGGGGAGGCCTATGTTTAGCAGTGGGCGTCCTACGGCTGAGATGATGATGATGAACCTACTTAGAAAAATAAGGAACGATTACAATCCGTCAGATTTTTTATTTACGAAGATGTCTGAACCGTATTTTTGTATTTTTTCTTTGTTTGATAAAGTGCAATACAATACTCTTTATTACAGTTAAAATATAACAAAAAAGATTTAAAACTAAACTATATAAAGGTCTACAATAGGCGGCCTTATCGCTTTGAGCGATCTCTTCCAGGCAACCAGCTTTGCATGGAGTGTTAGGTGTGTTTTTTTATGTGATGTGTGATGGATGGAGTACCCATTTCAATTTTATCGAAATCGGACGAGTGGTTTCAAAACGTGCGTCTCGCTAGTTTTTTTTTATTTACTGGACAAGTAGATATTATAGAGATTGCAGGATTTCGTTAAAGATTTCCAGGTTTATGTATAATTTCTAGAAGTTAAATGTCAGACTAGTTCATGCAAAAGAAAAACAAAAACATAAAACCTTTTGGTATTTTTGAAGGAAAGTAACTATTTTTAAAATTTTAATTGATGCCACAAAATGGTTGTTGAAATTGATCCCCAAACTTTATTTTTAGAAAGGGTTATCACCCAATTCGTCCCCTGAAAGATCCCTTATTAGAGATTGACCCACGCATAATTGAATCATTAGGTGTAAAAGTTCTGGCTTAATTAAACTCATTGCTTCGGGGATTTCGCAAATTACCATCCGTGAGAGAAGGTTTGAATGTACTTAAAACAATTAACGGTGTTCGGTAATTAATCCCTATTACGTAAAGTTTTAATGAATTTTGCCACGTTGCGTTGGCTGCCACAATCGTGTTCTAAGAAATTCTTGGTGCGATATGTCGGAAAATTTTGCCAATTATGCTTTGATTTGATGAATTTATGGAAGCTAGAAGCAAGCATTTGTCAAAATTTATACGTTAACGTGTTTATATTGAGTTATTATGTGTTTTATCGTTGTTAGTTACATATGTTTTGCTTGACCTAGTAGGTGAAAATAGCTTAACACATATAGGCAAGAAAATCTATTCAAAGCTTCACTGTACATCATGCTGAAATACGGTCAGTGGGTAGTAACTGGTCACGGCCTAATTATAGTCATTGGTGTGAGACTCGAATTCGAACTCTGCGACCCAGAATTACATTTGCACTACAAACCCCCTTGGGCACCACCGCTTTTGAAAACCTACAACTTACCTACAATAAAAGATAATAATTTAGAATACCATAAGTCCCCGAACAACAAAACCGACGTGAAACTAAGTCAAGGCTACGTCAGCTTTATCTTTGGCTACAAATTAGGAGCGTATGGGTAAAGTACAGTGTGTGATTATCGGCAATTGCTGCCAAGTAACTAATTAAAACTGAGCGAATCGAGTTTGTTTTACAACTTCACGAGTAACTTTTATACGACAGCTATTGTAAAAAAGGCAGATACCTCTTTATAAAACAATTTGATGTTGTACAGGCCTGAAGAATATGTTTCCTTGGTCAGTAAAAGATTTTTGACCCTAATATGTTTTATGGTAGTTTTTGATTTTACTTAATGTTTAGTGTAGCTAGATCAATTTTCTTAACCCTTTTTTCTGGAGACTGTTTTGCAACGACATAACTTTTGATTGCACTTTTTGTTAACAACGTTTTTATTCGCTAAGTCAAAACAACAGAGAAATAAATATATGCGTAAAAAAATTACTTTTTAGAATAGTCCTTTCTCTGTCTTTGAAATCATAAGGCTATGCTAGTGTGCTTATAACATTTGGCTTTAATTATTTATAGGTATATATTTAATAATTTATAGGTTTGCCACAAAAACTATTAATTGCGACTTGACTCGGACAGTGTAAGTATGGTAACCTGTTCTATTGGAGTATAAACCCCAACTATAATATTATATTATTATGTCGCTTTTAAACATGGGTCAAACCCGGGCCTTTATATAGGCGTACCCGGAGACAAAAAAAGTCCAACGTGCAGAGGCCCTTTTGAGTTTTTAATAAAAATGTGTTGGGTAACACTTATTGGAGTCTATCTGTGAGACCATCTATAAAAAATGGGCTCAAAGACAGTATCCGCCAAGTGACAGGACTATTTTTATAATAGATTTTGGGTGCGCAGTATCTGCCTTCTTTCCAATAGTCAGCGCTTTTACTTTACCTTTTGAAACGATGGATTCCAGTAAAAGGCTGAGGTAAAATAAGTTGAGTGGTAAATTTGCGAGGCGTGGCGCGCCCGTGAAATAAAATACGATAAATTGAGAATACCTCTTTGTATAACGTGATAAAGAAAGGTGAAGATATTTATGTTGGTAAAACAATTCATGGCTTGGAGAAAATATTATGAAACAAATTAAAAACTGACTTAAAAGAAACGTACAGGCTAGCAATTAGTATGTTTGCATAACATACAATAAGTATAGATTAATATGTTTATGAGTTTGTTTCAGAGTACATCAGTAGAAAATGGACTCAAGGACAGCTTCAGTCAAGTAACAGATATATATCGTATGTAAATTAATGGAAACTACATAAACCCACCTGCCCGTGTGCATTTTAAATAGTTTTTTTTTATTATTAGGTTTAATATTATGTTATTATGATAGTATGAATGAAAATGTACTTAAGTAGTTCTATATTATATCATTAATTTGCTGTGAAAACGGTTGTAAACATAATATAAAGATAAGATAAGAAACACTTTATTGATCCACATATAAAGTATAAATTTTACAAATACAACAACTTAAACTAAAGGTGTATCAATTGGCGGTCTTATCGCTCAGAGCGATCTCTTCCAGACAACCGTGCAGGGAGAGGAAATATACAACACTGGAAGGACGGTGGTTTCAAAACGTCAGCAGAAATCATAAATTAATTAAAATAATTTACACAAATACATAAAAACATTTTACATAAACATAAACATACAAATAAAATAAATACCTATACATACATTTATATAATAAAGATAATATAAAAATAATATGCTAGATAATAGGTATCATGAAAAGAAAAACGGCATAGATATTAAATAGGCAAAACACAAGACTGAACTACAGTGAAAGATAATAGGCTTTGACTCGAAGTTTAAAACTTGCAAGAGATGGCGCTTGTCTAATTACAACAGGGAGATCGTTCCACAGACGCACGGCTTCAACCGTGAAAGAATCACCATAAAAGCCGGTGCTGTGGGCAGGACACTTTAACATTAGATTCTCCGATGATCTCAGCGTACGAGAATGTGAAGTATGGAGAAAATTAAAACGTTCTCGAAGGTAGCGCGGGGAGGAGGGATTGAACAGAACACTGTAAAGGAGAGACAAGATATGAGTATTCCGGCGAAGGCGAATAGGCAGCCACTTGAGCTTGGAGCGAAATTCGGAGACGTGGTCATATTTACGAAGACCAAATATGAACCTGATGCAAACATTTTGGAGACGCTCAAGTTTATTCAGCTGATCTTCCCTAAGATCAAGATAGCAGACGTCCGCATAGTCAAGAACGGGGAGAAGAAGAGATTGTGCAAGCGCAACCTTAGTGGCAGTAGGCAAAAAGTTTCGAAGTCTACGAAGGGAACTGGCTGAGGCATACAGTTTTCGGCTAATTGCCGTTAATTGTGGATCCCAGGATAGGCAATTGTCAAAGGTAATCCCAAGATTTTTGACAGTCTTACTAAAAGGAATGTGCACTCCATCAAACATCACTTTCGGGAGGGAGTCCCAGCCAACCTTACAGATTGTCCGAGAACTACCTATAACAATGACTTGAGTTTTTGTTGGATTAACTTTCAGGCCATATGATGTACTTCAATTGGAAATTTTACTCAAGTCACTATTAACAGTGCTAATAGCTTCAGCCAGTCCGCTAAGAGGTGCTTGATGATAAAGCTGAAGATCGTCAGCATAAAGATGATAAGAAGATGTAAGATTATTTGAAATAGAGTTAATAAAGATGGCAAACAGAAGAGGGGAAAGAACACCGCCTTGAGGTACACCAGCAGAAGTGCCACACCACGAAGAAAAAGACTCTCCAAGGCGAACCCGCTGCCGGCGACCGTACAGGTAGTTACGAAACCAGTCTATTACCATTGACGACATGTTAAGAGAGCGAAGAACGGCGAGAAGAATGTCAAAGTCTACAGTGTTAAAGGCGTTACTAAAATCTAGGAGTGTCAGCACAGTCAACTGTCCTGTTTCCATACCTAGACGAATATCGTCAGTTATTTTAACAAGTGCAGTGACCGTGCTATGTCCTGGCCGAAAACCAGATTGGAAACTATTGAGAAGGTTATTTGAGGTAAGATAAGAGCTAATTTGATTATGAATAAGGCGTTCAAGAACTTTTGACAAAAAAGGAAGGATAGAGATAGGACGGTAATCTGAGAACGATTTAGGGTTGTTCTTTTTGGGAAGAGGAATAATTTGAGCTTCTTTCCACAGAGAAGGAAAGACACAATTAGAGATGGAAAAGTTAAAGATATGACAAAGGACAGGAAGAATGCTATCAAGAATAGGAATGAGCATGTTGCGGCTGATACTATCAACACCAACAGCATTAGAGGAAATAGAGAGAATGCTCTTCTTAACATCATCAACAGCAACAGGACGAAAAGAGAAAGAAGTCAAATTAGACATGGCCATAGAAGAAAGAAAATTTAGGGTGTTAGATTTAGAGAATATGTCAATATTGACAGATGAAGAGAAATGCGAGTTAAGGGAGTCGATGTCCAGGTTATTGGGGACAGTATCAAAGCGAGACTTGCCAACACCTAGTGTCCTGAGGAAACGCCAAACTTTAGCCGGATCATCATCTTGCACAGACTCATAGATATGACGACGTTGTGCATCTCTGCATGCTACGTTGCAGCGATTACGTGCTTTAGCGTAACGTGACTTGCTCATATCGTTTGGTCGAATCTTGTACTTTGTCTTAGCCTTTAATATATTTTCAAGTTATTCATTAAAACACTTCCTTGTACATGCCTGCTTTCATATTCGCGTAAAAAAGGAAGCCGAAAAGGATGGGCGGCGGTTTAAAAACGATTTTAAAAAGGGTTAGTAGCGCCCTCGTGTTACGGTTAGAAAGTTATGAAATAATTTCGTCTCTAAAAGGGAAGGGCAAGTGGATGAAATTTAAAAAGCTTCGTGAATTATTATGTGCGGGGACATTAAAATTTCGGCGCTATAAATTTGCGATGATAATAATATTCTTGTCTTTATTTTTTACTAGTTGCGCCCAGCGGTTTTACACGCGGTACTGTAGCCTATGTGTTATTCGAGAGTCTAATCTATTTCTATACTAAATTTTACCTCAATCGGTTCACGCGTTTAGGAGTGAAAAAAGTTACAAATATACATACTCCTACATACTGTAGGATCTAAGCTATCTACATACCAAATTTCAGCACAATCAGTTCAGTTGTATAGGCGAGGGCGAGAATAGGTAACAAAACTAATGCACCTACAACATATACATACACAGGTCGTAATTAATAATTATGTTTGCAGTTTTTTACTCCATTTATTTTTCAAATAAAATGATGCAAGAAAAGTATAATATTATGTATAACTCTGTAAGAACATCACAGCAACTTCTGAAGCTAGAACAAGTTTCAAAACGTTATTCTTATGATAAACTCCAACTTTTGTCTAACAAATTTTTCAACTAAACTAATTTTGAATAGAGCGATCGATCAACACCTCGGTGCGTGCTTCGGACGTTTGACAAGTTTGAGATCTTGCCGTCAAAGCGAAGCAACTTTGAAGCTTCAGTTCACCTCCACTTTCAGTTCAATGCGAAACTTGCGAAGAATAGTCACCTCAAATGGTTTTGATCCCGCTTTATTGACAGCTTGTGGTAAATGATCTTTGAAAGTTTTTGTTACGTTCTTTGTGTTCGGAATTGAAACAAATAGGAGACTGGAAGAAAGTGTTTATTTGAGATTTCGGGAATAATAATAAATAGATATTATTTTAAAGCATTGTTCGGACGAAAGTAATTTTTTAAGCATGACGTCTTTTACCCAGACTCGTGAGTATAGCGGTTTAAAATAAGATAAGTTCCTACTTACAATATAACATCAAGAGATCTTAAAGAATATTTTAACTGAATCGAGTTAGGTATATTATATAGGTATTATGTTATGTTTAAGAAAACCTAGAAATTTCATGTCTGTAAAATTTCCTTAATTATTTTTTTAATTCGATATAGCTTAGCCTTTGACCACGATCTCGCCTGATCTTAAGCGATGATGCGGCCGTAGATGGTAGCAGACTAAACCTAAAAAGCGGGTTAAACTCCTCCTTGGCTTCACTGAACATCATGCCGGAACACAGTCGTTAATGACTGCTTGACGACACGGTTTTGTCTAATGGGTGCTAACTAACCACGGCCGAAGCTGGTTTTTTATTACGAATTCAGGGCAGATCAACATCAGTTGGTTAGGTTCTCCGCCGTCATAGTTGGGTTCACCGATCGGGGGCCGGGGGGCCTCCTTTCGGCTTGCACGAGCTCAACACGTCTGGGGGGTGATTTTGGTAGGTAAGATCACCCCCTCCATTGGCGCAGGGGCCCAGTGACTGGGCTACCGCTGGGGTGGGATGGTGAATGCAACTGCGACCCCATCCTGCCCCATGAAGGCGGGAAAGACGGCCTACCGAGGGGTTTTAGTGGGTATTATTGTCGGCCTTGCACTCCCGCTGGCAAATGAGTCCCACATAACCCGTGCCTCTCCCCCGGGAGGTACGGGTATGCATAAAAGCATTTCACCTCGCAAAAAAAAAGGTTTGAACAGTGATTACAACGTGCGAGCCGAGCGAGCGAAGCGAGCGTGCTGCTATAGCAGCCGGCAAAGCACCAGATCCGACTTGTACTTATTCCAGAGTTCTCAATTCAGGAGGTTTTATTAAAGAATACTTAATGCTTATTTTATGACGAACACCATACAAAAACAATTAAACATGTTGATAACAACTTGTCTCACGACTTAAACGCGTGAGGCCGAAAATAAATCTTCTACACCTAACTTTAACCGATTGCGGTCGGTTACACCTAGGTTTAACCGGCTAAACCTACGTGTAGACTCACTTCAGACTTTAGCCGTAACACATATACGTTGATTCTCGTGAAGACATAATTTGAGAATGCATGTCCAAATTCTAATTATAATATTTTGTTGGAAAAGTTAAATGATTTTCCTATAAATTTCGATGTAATATTTTTACCGCCTTAATCAATTCCAGGTAGAAGCCATTAAACAGGAATTATTTTCATAAAATGGTTTGCAAAAGTTATGGGCGTTTTAAAAACAATGGGTTTTTGATTGCAGGTACATCTGTTCCCTTTTTATACGTGATCCTATCTGATGGCTGATTTATTCTCAACTTTAAATAAAACTTATTGGTATTATAAAATAAAATTAATTAATTTATTTTTTTTAATATAATATTAACCCAATAAATGTAATTATCTAACTAAATAAAAGTACTTTAAACATAATTAAAACTTATGCAGTACATGTTCATAAAATTCATTCCATATAACATTTCTGTGTTAAATTGCTAGATGCGATTAGAAAAAAGAAAGAAAGAATGAAAGCACATTTATTCGACAGCTTAACTTACAATACAATACAAAAACTCTTTATTGTGACCAAGAAAAAAAAGAAATTTACAATAAATGACTTAATATTAAATAAAACTAAGATAACAACTGCACAGAAACTATATACCTAAATATAAAACAATTTGGTCTACAATGGGCAGCCTTATCGCTGAAAGCGATCTCTTCTGGCTTTGAATGGAGAGGCTGATATAAAGAGTGGGGTGGGATATGGTACAGGAGATACAATTTTCAATACATATATTATCTTACAAACAATAAATAAAATATACATACATAAGCAATATATACATAGATATTAGATATATTATATACTATGTAATACATACACATACACTTAAATATACTACATACATATGAATACATAATTTTATACTAGATACAAGGAAATAACTAACTTACAAGAAATAGGTACAAAAAAATGCTTCCCGCATTGGTCCGTGATTATATCTAATATATAAAATTCTCGTGTCACAGTTTTCGTTGCCATACTCCTCCGAAACGGCTTGACCGATTTTGATGAAATTTTTTGTGCTTATCCGGTATCTATGAGAATCGAACAACATCTATTTTTCATCCCCCTAAATGTTAGGGGTAGTCCACCCCTAAATTTTTTTTTTTATTTTTTAGACAAAATTTTTAATTTCTATTTTTTTATGATACAACATACAAAAATACATACAATCCTCAATTTTCATCCTTCTACGATCAACCCTTATTTTTTAATAGCCATTTTAGTAATTTAATCATTTTTCCTCTCCGGTCGAAAATTGATCAATCGTCATTTAATTAGTTATCCCCGCTAGATGTCTACAGGTGTCACTTCTGACCCAGTAAACAGCACGGAGTAGGGATGAGAACGGCTTGACCGATTTTGATGAAATTTTTTGAGCTTATCCGGTATCTATGAGAATCGGCCAACATCTATTTTTCATCCCCCTAAATGTTAGGGGTAGTCCACCCCTAAATTGTTTTTTTATTTTTTAGACAAAATTTTTAATTTCTATTTTTTTATGATACAACATAAAAAATACATACAATCCTCAATTTTCACCCTTCTACGATCAACCCTTATTTTTTAATAGCCATTTTAGTAATTTAATCATTTTTCCTCTCCGGTTGAAAACTGATCAATCGTCATTTAATTAGTTATCCCCGCCAGATGTCTACAGGTGTCACTTCTGACCCAGTAAACAGCACGGAGTAGGGATGAGAACGAAGCCGGTCTCCTTTCTTTCTCACTCCCTACACAGTTGTCGGCCATCATTATTGTTTATGCATCAAGTGTAGTAGTAACGTTGACAATTATTATTTTGCTATCTCAGTGTAACTGGAAATTATTTATATGGCAAAACAACGTTTGCCGGGTAAGCTAGTTATGTATATATGTGTGTAGGTCCAAATGATGACCAATACCAGCTTAGATCACTTATTCTTGCTTTTGTACCCAAAATTTTCTATTTGATTAGTATTTATAAGTCGACCCGGCGTGCTTCGTACAATCTATCCTCGCAATTTTTCAAAATTTTCTCACCGCTTAAACCTTCCCAAGACTTCCACGAATATTTCAAGACTAATATTAGCCAAATCGGTTCAGCAGTTCTCGAGTTTTGGCGAGACTAACAGAATTGCAAATCATTTATAGGCTTCCGTAGTCAACAACGAAGCCTTATTTTCGCTTTGTCTGTCCATCCGTCTATCCACGGGTTTACGGATAACCATAAGACCTAGAAAACTGAAATTCTGCACAGAGGAGGACAATGATTAGAGTAAGAGACTGGTACAAAAAAATAATTTAAAATTAATTATTATTTATTTAAGATGAACATGTAGGATGTGGATGATTTTTTTTTGTGGCTGATCCCATCATGTGCGGTATTGTTGCATAGGTATTTTAAATTAAGAGAGGGGTTGGTATAAGAAACTTTTTCGATTTAGTGTTCCGTAGCCTTCCCCCCCTCCCCCTCCCCGCTCTAAAATCTGAACAACTTTAAAAATCTGAAGAAAAAAAACATGAATTTTTCAGGATAACTAGAGCGGTTAAGATATTATTATATTACGAGTACTTTTAAATATATCGTTGAAAAAAGTTAATAATGTCAATATTCGATTTGCCAGTACCTACTACGGAAATCTACATTACGCGTAGACCAACTAGCAACCCTATTTATTATTTATATAGATATACTACATCCTGTAAATTGATGCAATAAAGAGTTATTTCTATCAATAAAACATCAATTTGTTTAATGAGAATGGTAGTCGTAAAATACAACATTCACATCGCACCTACATTATAATAATATTATACCAGTTAATTAAATCAACAAAAGCTATTTATAAAATTAATTAAGCTCACATGCCAGTTCACTGACTCAGTAATCTCATTTATTTTACTTATACATAATAATATATTATACCCAAACAAAGGGTGTTAAAAAATTGATATAACTCGAGGACAGACACATTTTAATTAAAGAGCGTTTAGGATTAAACCTAACCGTGCTAAATAGGGTACTTAGGTAATGACAAAAGACACTTAAACAATTTAAAAAACACTTACTTTTTAGTCCGGTCAATTTAGACCAAAAAATGAGAGTGAAGTTACATAAAGTCCCAACAAGCTGAATTTTTGTAAAGTTGTTCAAAACATAATTATAAACAATGTCTAGAAGTTCCCCATCATTCCCCTGTAAGGAAAAAAATTAATTCAAGGTCAAAGGTAAAAAAATGAGTTTTTCGTGATTTTCAGCAAAACGGTAAGTTTTATCATAAAAATATCTTAGACAAAATTGTAGATCATAAAATTGTCTACAAAAAAATATTTAATACTTTTTTTTCTACGAGCCACCGTTTTTGAGATATAACGATTCAAAAAGTTGTAATCTCTTATATAAAATCGTTCGTACACTTTCGTGCTATTAACGCACAGCCCAAACAGCCGGACGGATTGAGCTGAAATTTGGACAGCGTATTCCTTGGAAGATTTCATCGTGCAATAAGAAGCGATTTTTTGAAATTCCCTCAGGAAAAGGAATTTTTCCCGAAAAACGTTTGTATGCAAATCCGTAACCGTTTACCCGATTGAGCTGAAATTTTGTAAAACGATTGTTGGGATTGTGTTGAGGAACATTGAATAGTTTTTATGACACAATTTAACTTTAAAGAGGGGGTAAGGGGGGGTCAAAGTTTGTATGGTAAATTTAGAACCGCTGGCCCTATTGAGCTGAAATTTAGTACAAAGGTAGACCAAGTCCTAAAAATGATATGGGATACTCTTTATTCCAAAAATCAACCTCTAAGGCGGGATAAAGGAGGTCAATGTTTGAATACGAAATCAGTAACTAATATAGTTTGAGCCTAATTTTTTGTAGACAATTTTATGATCTACAATTTTGTCTCAGATGTTTTTATGATAAAACTTACCGTTTTGCTGAAAATCGCGAAAAACTCATTGTTTTGACCTTTGACCTTGAATTAATTTTTTTCCTTACAAGGGAATGATGGGGAACTTCTAGACATTGTTTATAATTATGTTTTGAACCACTTCACAGAAATTCAGCTTGTTGGGACTTTATGTAACTTCGAATGTCTAAATTGACTGGACTATTTGCTTACATATCAAAAACTAGACTGCTTTTTCTATTGAATATAGAAGTAGAAGATTTTTTAGAATATAGAAGATTCTTTTCATT
This sequence comes from Hemithea aestivaria, assembly GCA_947507615.1. Taxonomy (NCBI): domain Eukaryota; kingdom Metazoa; phylum Arthropoda; class Insecta; order Lepidoptera; family Geometridae; genus Hemithea; species Hemithea aestivaria. The sequence goes on along the minus strand of OX382332.1, from coordinate 11,794,964 downwards.
GCATAATTATATTTAATATTAAAAGTTACACTTTCCACGCTAACCACACCTTTTGTTACACAACGTGTGCCAACATGATATTTATTGATATTATATAACTTTTTCCGAGATTAAAAACGGACAACTATGGGATACCGAGCGTAATATGTCTTGATGCAGACACCGCGCGATCATACCAAATGCGAGCAAATTTAATGAAAAGTAGCTATTTTATAGAAGACTATTAAGATTTTTTTGCCTCGTAGCCAATAAAAATTAAATAAGAAGCCTGGAAACCAGCACCTTCTGAATAAACCAGCTGGCGTAAAGTTTGTTTGTTTAGCGATTTAGCTTGCAGTTTTTTTACACACAGCTACTGTTCCATGCAAATGGAATCTCATAACAATAAGGATATATAAAATTTAATTATCTCTATATTATTATCTCGAGCATAATAATTATTAGTATAAGAATATCTTAAGCTCTAAAGTTGTATATTTTTTAAAGTTGTAATTGAGCAATAATAAATGGTTTTTTTATGTACCTACTCACTTTAAAGTTAATTTCTTGTTGTGTCTCTTGTTGTTTCTCTTTTATTTTGCGTTATAGAGTGCGGTATATGTCTTTCGTTGCTATAGGTTGTAAAGTCACAGGTAACAATTACAATGATCGCGTAAACGCTGCGCTGCAAACATTGGAAATCATTTCATTTCGACGGCTGAAATATTACTGATAAAATCCAATTTCGTTTTTCCGAACGCTGTCGTACAATTGTATCTTCAAAGTAATTGTTATTTACGCTCTATTAATACTGAACGTTTGGGAAATTGTGTATTTTTTCTCAAAGGGATTTTTTATTACAGTTACACGGAGTATGTTCATCACAGTTCATCATGCAGAACACGGTTTGACTGTACGAGTATGGGTGGAATTCACTCGAAATACTGCACAATTTATTAAATATGGCACAAAGTAAAATGAAGTTTTTATTTTGAATTTTATGTTGAGTTGTTGATTTTGAACTTTTGAAAAACCGTCCTTGCAGTATTGTAAATCTGATGGCTGAAAAAGATCATTCTGCGTGAAAAGGTGGCCTTAATTCTCTGTAATATGGTATCAAGTAAGTGTCCTAATTAATCAAAAATTTGTTGTGTAATGACCAGGTATGATGGATTCACTTGTTAAAAATCTGGGATTTTACCCAGCGGAATAGTTACCTTTGTTGTATAAGAGTCTACGCTACCTATAAACCAAAATAAACAATTTAGATGTTAAGGCGTAAAACATCTATATCTATATAATACACAAACTTTTACATTTATTGTTATATTAATTAGAGAATAATAATAGAGCGCCTGTTATCATGATAATGTCATGTTTTACCTATATAATATATAATGTAGGAATAATTAATGTTGTAGTGTTATTAGTAGCGAGATGTACCTATCTAGTAATTTTACACTAGTGGAATTAGCTACCTTTGAAGTAATTGACGTAGAAATATTATAATAATGATTCTAGGAAGCTTTTGCAAAAGCAAGATTGTAATAGGAAGTAGCAAGATTGTAACTTTAATATTGTTTAATTAGGACCAGAATTCTCCTCGCAGGTGACTTCGTTGTTTCCACGAATTATAAATATATTATTGAGATAATTAATACAGCATAATATAATTTCTATTATTGAGAAATAATAGAAATTATATTTATTTATTTTATTTATTTATTTATTTCAATGTACATACAGCAGTATTGCTACGTAATTACATACTAGGGGAACTATGGTGGCCGTACTAGTAATAAAACTATATTACAACCACCAAGGCCTCCCGTTAGGATAGGTGACTTATGAGTAGGTACATAGTTTCTTACAAGTAGTTAAACAGTACACAAATCTAACAAAAATGAAATTGGCAAATAAGGATTATAACGAACTTTTACAATGCTTAAAGGTTGATATACGCCATAATAACTACATTACAAAAACTAAAATAAGATTTAAGTAAGTAGGTAAATAATTAGAGAATTGAAATTTTTAGTTAAATTTACATAAAATACAAGATAAATTAAAATTTCTGTGGCGAGTGTGGGTGTGTGTGTGAGTGTGGGGGTGGGTGTGAGTGAGTGAGTGAGTAGGTGTGTGTGTGAGTGTGGATATTCGTCAAGTCACGTTTTTCGGCACGCTCATAGTGACCACTAGGTGGTATTTTCTTTTTACAATTTTATGTACTTACCTAATTATTTACAACGCTGGAACCTACTACCTGTATATAGCGAGTAGAAAACTACATAGTCGGCTTAGTGATCTGATAGGCAATGAGGTTATATCTGCACATTTTGTTTACCACAGCTTCAAAATGAATCTATAAAAGGTGTTAAAATAGCAATCACTGTGGAGTTCCACTGCTTTAAAATAAATTTCATAAAGGAGTCAAAATAGCAACGTAGAATTTTTAAAAAATCCTTCAAAACGCCCCAGTTATGTTTACCCAAGTGTATAATATAAACCAAAGAAAAATGATAACATTCGCACCTGTTCAGAAACTTGGCACTTTGGTGCGTTAACGTTACCCCCAGGAAGAGCCGAGACCAAACGAAGTTTTTGGTAATTTCCATATGCATTAGAATAATTTTGCGGAGTTAGATGAGCCGTGCGAAACCTGTTAAAGTATTACGAGAAATTGATATTACGAATTCTTCACACACGTGCGTAGAAAGTTATATAAGAAAGTCTTCAAAATATTAGCGAACTTGCTTATGTTTCCGTGCTGAAGTAATTTTTCAAAGGATATGTTATATAGTTGTGTGTCTAACTAATGACTGAAGCGATTGATCTGAAATATGGTAGGTAGTTAGACATTTTTGTATATGAAGACCTCGATTGCAGAGGCAGCTTGGGTTAATACCACATCTTAGCTAATAATTATTCATCAGTCTAATGTGCAGTAACTGTGTTCCGAATTGAAGGGTTAGAACCGCATGGCGAAACACTGGGTGGCTCTGTGTCTAATATTGCCAATGGGATGATTAGCTCATTTTTTCACTCATTGTCATTAAAACAGAAAAAGTCATCACACAGAATAATACACAAGTAGATTACTTTTCACTTTTCTGCGGGTAAAAAACTGTGTAACCAAAAAAACGTAAGAAAAGAAAAAGTAAACATCATCAAAACTCTCATGCAAAAGAAATGTTAAGAGTAAAGCTCACGAAGCCGCAAGACTACGTTCCCCCTCGTTAAAGTTACAAAGTCTAATTATCAGCGTTCCAACAGTTTACGTAGCACTTTGATCAATCGCCGGAAACTAGCAGGTGAGGCTTGTAACTTGACCGACGTGAACCGATGTACCTACCTACTTTATTATGTGGTGATATTATTTTATTTTCAATACTAGTTTTTTTTTATTTATTATACGTTTCCTTTGCAGGAGGTCGACCATGTGGGTATCCCAACAATGCCAGTTATTCTATCGCTGAGCAGTATGTGCAACATTACTGTGCTCCGAAAGTGAACCTCCGATTCCACTATTAGCGATAAGACACACGTTGTTACATGTTGTTATATAAGATACACGTTGTTATATTAGATATTCTACACACGGTATGGTCACCAGTTGCTGTCTAGGTTCATTAAGGGTGTCATAACTTTAAATTTCTGTATATTTTGTGGTGTTTCAGTAAAGTTCATAATATAATTTATTATTTACTATAATTTTAGGCTTTGAATCAATTTATTTAGCGCAGTTAAAATTGTGAAACTTCATCAATAGATATATTCGCCTGATGACATCTGCATCTGAGGATTATGGTTTCAACTTTAATAAAAAAATATTTTATCACTCCATAATACATTTTTGTGTTTCGTATTGAAACAATTTGTTTCCCGCCAGAGGCTCAAAAGTAAGCCGCTTGATTGCCACATTTTTTCAACGTTTCAGCCGAACTGAACGGATTATAGCTACCACAGTGGACCGTTGCCTAGCCGCAAGTCTGACGCAGAAAAATCAACATTTTGGTATAAATATTTTAGGTTTTATATTAGCTTAATAACGGTTGCCTTCATTCAAATTTTAACTACTGAGTTGCGAGTAGGGAGTAATTTACATGTAATTTTCACACACAACGCGCGTCGCAAAATAGAATCATTTTGAGTTGCTATACGATTTTCTGTGATTGCAGGAAGGCCTATTCTACATCTTAAGCTTAAGCTTAAGTTTGCTACCATCTACTAATTATAATTGATAACCTGTTGTGAATAAAAGTTCTGAGATCGACACACTCTAAGCTCGGATAATATATAAGTAAGTGTACTACAGAGAATCGAAAAGTTTTTTTTAACTTTAGGCACCTCTAGACTCACACCGAGATTCCCTGATAAGTTGGTACTTTACATCTCTGCCTCTCTACTTTGTTTTTTAGTAGATTATCAAATCACTAAATACGAGGTTGGCTTTATAATGTTTTTGTAAAACTAGCATTAAACATCTACGTGTTGACACCCGACTAAAATAATTAATAACACTAAATACGTGTCCAATAGTTTAATAAGCTACTTGACGGGCCAACTTCTGTTCCTTTAGACATATCCCTATTGTGTACATTGTATTGTGTGTGTAGGAATTGTGTGTTTTAGATCCTAGATCTACAGTTTACCAATAACTAAATAAATGCCCTCCCTAGTAAGGTGTTTGGGCACAAACTAATTTGCTATAACAATACGGGTTCGTTTTCACCGCTGATTAATCGGATACATAGATAAACGTACATTAATGTTGTTGATTTTCGGTTGGTATTATAAAGCGGTGTTGTCAGTGAATAAATAGCATTGATGATATATCTACCGTAATAAATTAATGTCATTTTACATGTGAATTGCCTGTCCATAATGTTGCATGCGTGGCCCAATGGTTCGTATGACCGGGATAAAATCAGAGACTTTGTAATTTTTTTTTGAAGTGTTAGGTGTCTATCGCAAATGCCACCAAGGAAATTATTATCTCACTGTTGCCAGCTCCACCACCAATCACTAAGCTATAATGAGCAGGTTTTCTACGAGTATGTTAGAGACTGAAGTGCAATGTTACAATTATCCTGTCTTATATCAAAATAGACCATTTTTTGTCATAATATAGTACTAGATATATATCCAAATCAGGGACAGAACCTAATTTTCCCCAACAAAAGGCTTCGGTTTCCCGCAAATTAATCTTCGATAAATGGATTACGCGTTTGATTACTCGACTTGTATTCGGAATAAATCTAGTAGAAAAACCAAGCCCTACTCATCACCCATCCCTACTGCGCTCTTGCGCTTTGCGGTATACTTGCCGCAAAATGTACCGCTTGCAATTAGTCGCTAACCTGCTTTTGAGCGCGTCAGTAGCTAGCTCTGCTCACATTTGATACAAAAAAAAACCCATAAAAACACAAATAATATGCCGGGGTATGTGTTGAGGTATTGCACCAACTGTTCACGCAACACGCCGAGTGCAAAGTAATAAGTTTTCATCGGTAAGTAACTAGATAAACATTTTACATTTTATTCAAACAAAGCAGCTAATATTTTGTGACATTTTCTCGTTTTGTCAAAGAATAAATATAAAGATGTAACATTGTGTGTTTACTTGCCTAGTTTAAGTTTATCTATTGATGGCTTAAGAGAAAGTAAAATCGTTAGTAAAACCTTATGTAAAAAATATCATTTATTTTAATATTATTATTTTCATTGAATCGATTTGAATATAATTTGATTATTTTTTCATTTACACACATTATTTTTTTTTATCGTATTTTTTTAAATCAATTTCGGTGTTTTTCGTTGAAATGTATGGAAAAAACATTTTTTTTTTCAAATTAAACTTCCACAGATCAGACATTTACATTAAAACTGTAATTGATTACCACCTTGTTTAAACATAATAAACCTGTTTTAGTACCTACCCATATATCATATTAGGTTCGTTAGAGTGATTTTCAAAAAGGAGACCTTTTTTCGGGGCGCTACTATCGCGAATTTTTAAAGTTAAACTATCTTTAACATTTTTACCATTCATAATTTCTTATAATAAGTTACAAAATTAAATAGGTTATTTATTTTATCTAACAATTAAAAAATATTTAACCGATTAGATTTTCAAAAATGTATGAAATGACGTGACATGACATGTCAAGGTGTATCAACATAATACGTCGTTTCATACATATTTGACAAATTGGTTTTCGGTTTGGTTCTTTCACGGATAAGTGAATAACACTGCTGCCTCCCCCTTTATTTAGTAGGCAAAAAAATGGCATAAGTACGTTCTGTTTGTTTTTTCTCATCTATGATAACTTTAGATGTCAAATGGGACAATACTTCAGTTTGGCGTGTGACCTATATTTATATATCTCGATGAGAAAAACGTATAGTTATAATAATCATCTCAGTAATAGGTATTTGGCAAAAAGTGTCACATTAGAGGTCCTATATTATAATTTAATATTATTGTACTCCTTAATTATTGCGCTAGATTTCTTTCCGTTTAGCTGACGGGGCACACACAGGTGGGAAAGCAGTGCGGGACATTATTTTTGTAATGTTCAAATTTGTACATTACCTGGCACATATTATAAAGTGGACGATATTAGGAACAAAATGAAAATTGCTCCCGCTTTTCCGTGCCGTCCTGCGTCTATCTGTCGTCAACTTAATGGAAGGGAATTATTAAAATAGGGTCGACTACTGCGTTCAGCAGTAGGTTTACCCGCTAAAAAGCAGTCCATGTCTTATTTTAGAGTCTAAGCTATCTACAAAATATCAAATTTTAGCCCAATCAATCTAACTTTTAAAGCATGAAATGATAAAAAAACATCCAGGTATCTGGTTCATAAAATATCATAAATTTATAGATAAGTGTATCTATTTATCATGTTTATAATGTTTTGAATAAATAAAAAAAAATTAGTAGCATTATTTAAAAAATCCTTCGTTTTTAGTATTTTGTGCTACAATAAATGTGAAACGGATAAAAAAATGTGTTTCGAAGCTTCTATTGGATTTATACATAAACCCATTTGGGTTTAATTTTAATAAAGTTTTATTACTGTTTCAGTAGATTTAAAGAGAAAGTAAAGTAATTTTTATTTTGGAACGAGCAAAATATCGCACATCCTCTACTGACCCGGTCACCTGGAGAATAAGAGAGGATTTTATAGCTCAGAATAAATGGGTCCTCAAGTTATCAAGGCCGTGATTCTTATTAGATGTGATAATAAGTAAAATTAAATGAACCAAATGAAAAAGAGCGCGTTCGATGTACCTAAGTTAAAAAACTGACTGGAGGTTGCATAAATCTAGCAGATGATCTCCTGATCTATCGTAGGCTTAATACATCTGAGGATAACGATTGGGATAGTCTTTGTCTCATCATCATCATCATCTCAGCCGTAAGACGTCCACGGCTGAACATAGGCCTCCCCTTTGGACTTCCGTATGTACCGGTTGGAAGCGACCTGCATCCAGCGTCTTCCGGCGACCTTTATAAGGTCGTCTGTCTTTGTCTATAAAATTCGAACAAGTGAAATTTTAAAAATACTTTTTAAAAACAAGCTTTAATTAATTATCATTACCATCTTGCATCATATAGTACTCGTCAAGACGAATCAAATGAGCCCAAACTCGATGGGGTTGCGTTGTTTAATGACAGAGTTCCTATAGCCACCTTCCAGCTCCATCATCAGATCAGCTCCATGTCATAATAATATTGCATTGTCATCCGATTTACACACGCATGCAAATTTTCAGCTCAATTGGAAACCGGGAAGTGGGTCAAATCAAACTTGCAAGATTTGATTACAGACAGACCGACAGACAGACAGACAGACAGACAGACAGACAACAGACAGGTGAAAGTAATATAAAGCTTGTAATAAATTAAAAAAAAATAATATCACGAAAAACACGTCTGCACTGCTCAAGATACAGAATCAAATTGAAACTTGATCGCAATATTATGTACGTGCCCCTATGTTTCTTATCTCCAACCAATTATATTCATTCCCCATTGTTTCGTATTCCTTGAATAAACTATAGCTACCTACATAATAATTGAGAAGGAACAAGTATCAAACTTAAGTAACTTCTTTAACCTCCTAAGTATTAAATAATTCAATTAATCCAAACTTTAAAATCTGATAAATAGTTAACACAGTCGAGCCACATTGCCACGAGACATTAGCTAGGTGCAGCCATTTGCCGTTAAAACTTCGGTTCGCTATGCTTTGTTATTTAACAGCCCACAGAATTTAAAGGGGAGTTGTCATGTTGTACATCTAGCACTTTTTTTTTGATCGGCTTACGCATGGTAAAGTTAAGTTAAACAACATACACAATATCTATATTATAATGCACACTGTAGAAAATTGCCGTGTGGTGAAGCACGTTATCAATTAATAATAATTAAAATAGGGAACTGGTACAAAATATCAAAAAAATGTCAAATAATATTTCATGTACAAAATGATTATTTTGGCTAGTCGTCCACTCCGTTGGCAACATGGGTCAATGTTGAATCTGCGTTGTTTACAATTTATCTGATCAAAATTATTACTATACGACATAATTTAAAGACCCTTTACAGATCATGAACATAATATTATTATTTATAGTTCATGTACCTTAACCGATTATGTAGGCACGAGCTTACTCTTGACACCTCTCGATTTGAAATCTCACTGAATATAGCAGTGTAGCAGTAAGTGCACCAAATGGATGGTAATGGCACTGGAGTAGCTTACTTTTGGTGCACTATACATTAAAGAATGCCACTTAGGTGACCCCAGTGCAAGGACAATGGACGCAGCGTAGGTTATTAAATTAACTAAAATTGTCTAGAACAAATTGTTTACATACGACCGCTTTGTGGACATTTAGTAGAATATAAATAGGACATTTAGTAGAATGTAAAAATATTTATAGTTGTAAATATCTGTGCGATCTACACACTATCTAAGTAATAAATAAATAAATAAATAAAATGTAATAAATGGACTGTAAATCCATACAAAAATTATTTATGTATACCTCCAGTAAGTAGACAAACGGATAGTGTTTAGAAAAAAATAATTGTACATAATATCTTAGATCATAGGGTCCACACAAATTATTTTTTTTAATAAAGTCACCTTTACTAGCGGCAATCTGGTAAAACCGCGACGCGGTGCGTGTTCGAGTGACGGATATCGAAGGAAATTGGGGAATCATATGTGTACGCCGTCGTATGCCCCGCGCACTATGGTAAAAACTATAAGTTGATATCGTTCAAAAGTTTACAAAAATTTCTGGAAGAAATATAATAATTAAAGGGCACCAACCTTTAAATCGACGCCGGCTCGAGCAGCAGCAGACGAACTTCACCACGCCAGTCCTCCAAGTTCACCAACTACTACACTCCAAAACAGATTCACAAACACTTTAGTCACGGTAGTAAGAGAGGTTCCGAAAGAAATACCTCACGCGCGCGAGAGTTCGAATGATACACGGCACAGGGGCCTTAGACAAGTGCAATCTTTTATGACTAACGCAAAAAAAAAAAAAAAAAAACTGAGATGATAGACAAACGACAACGACAGTCATTCCAGTATATAATATTTTAGCGTTAACAATCGCTGCAGGCGTGTCTAACTAAGCCTGCAGAATCGACACGAATTCCCAGACACTCTAAAGTGAGGGTGTTCGAAGAAAACGGGAGCAAAGGCAACGTACCTCCGACTCAGCACCGTTATGAACGCGCACTGACTGCTCTTTTGTTAATGGGTCCCTAGACGGTCAAGCATTGCTTGACAAGCACGTAAAATTTACGTGCTTGTCAAGCAATTTTGACCATCTAGAATGAAGCTTGATGTGCTTGACAAGCAAACTCGATGCTTGATGAAGCTTGATGAAAAATTATATTTTTGGGTCACTCTGTCCGACAAAATGATGCGAATGCTTGACAAGCATGTTTTTTGACGTCGGGCCTGCCGTCAAGCATGCTTGTCAAGCACGTAAATGCTTGTCAAGCAATGCTTGATCGTCTAGGGACCCCATTATTAAACGCATATCTTAATACGTCAGTGAAGCAGTTTTTCAAACAACCCTCCATTATGATAGTAAGACAACCATTTCTTTCTTAATTTATTCTTATTATTTAACCATAAAATGAGGCAATCTTGTGCAATCGTGATTCTGTTCTGTTTTTTCAGTTTTAATAAGAAGGTATTATTAAACATTTATTTTTGAAATAAATAAACTAAGGTTTTAAATAAGGCAAAAAGAACACAATAGCACAACGAAACACCTGGCTTCAATAGTAAAATGCCATTTATCCAAAGAATTATTGAGTAAATTTTACCGACAATGTTAATATTAGTAAGAAATATAACCGCAGAGAACTTTTAATCGAATGAAGCCGCAGAACGCAGCAAGTAATTCGTGAAATGCGAATAACATAAAAATGTGGTGTAGCGTAAACACGGACGAAAATCTGCATACGGATATTTTCCGTCAGACTTTTATTATGTTAGGGCGGTTTGAGTCACAGACAAAATATGAGGGTAGATATTGTGAGTTTAATTTAGTGTGAATGTGTCATAACGATGGTCATAGGTTAACACCTCGTATCCGTGATATTTTTGTAAATAAGCTATGAATAGTTGATAGGAAAGAGCGGTAGATTTTATCTTTTTTTTTATGTGCACAACCCATTTGGGTGGAATTATAATGTATTTATGGTCTCAATACTTATTAGTATTAGGTTATTCGTAATGTATTAGATACACTGAGCCAGCGCTTCTTACTTAAAAGTCATAAGATGTCAAGACTCTTCAGCGCAGTAATTTCACTAGCTACAGTGCCCTCTTACCGAAGCACAGTAATGTTTGCACATTACAGCTCAGACGGTAGAATTACTGGCACTGTTGGGGTACTCACTTACATAGTTGACTTCCTGCAAAGGAAGTCTGCCCCCGGTAACTAATAATAAACAAATGGATATACATCGCGGTACTTGTCCTGCTGATATAGTCGTATATCTGTGGTTTGAGCCATGTTTGACTCGGCTTCACAAAGAGCATTCAGAATTAAGACGTCTAGACGTAATGCATGTACTACCGAGCTTGACGTCCTACCAGTACCTCCATTTAATAATTTATGCATGTGATTTATATGATTTAATTTTATTTGGTTTACCAACAGTTATAACATTAAATTTTACTTTTATATTAAGAATGTTTCTATTGATGAGTTAGTTTATTTTTTTAAATGATTACAATTTTCAAATAAAAGTACTATATTACGTTTTGATTCTGATTTGAATTCGCGAAAATTTGTTCTTCCAGGTTAACAGCTATTTGCATAGGTACCAAGTTTCATCGCTTCAGTTCCACTTATACTATATCCTATCCTTATAAAACTTAAAAACTTAAGTCGTATAATAAAAAAAATCAACCAAACCAAACCAAACTAATAACCTTATAATAATTATTTTACAATATATTTATCATTCTTTTAGTCTGGTTAAACGTAAGCAGTGTATGGAGTCCACGGGCCAGATGGGGCGATGATATCCGGGGGGTTGTTGGGAGTGTGTGGAAGAAAAAGACGGAGGACCGAGTGGCGTGCCATGGAGGAGGCCTATGTTCACAGGTAGACGAACGTAGGGTGATGATGATATAATGAGATCTCTAAATGTTAACTTTTCACTCCAAAACCAGTCAAAAGATTTGACAATTTAGTACGCAGATCGGCTGTTTCCTATAAGGTATGTCGTAGGCAGGCATTAGGTTATGTTGCAGCCCTTGTACTAATCGGGACCTGAAACTGCAACATATATATAGGTTGGCCACACAGCCTAAAATAATTGTGATTTGACTCTGACATAGGTAAGTAGGGTAATCCTGTTCTTTTGGAGTATTATGAATCCCAATTATTTATTTATTTTCTTTATCATGTAGATCTAGTAGCTCAGATATTTATCAGTTGATGAAACCAAATACAGAAGGATAATGCAAAGTCAGTAATAACATCGTAACATTTTACCACCTTTCATTTCACGTCAGAAAATTATGAATTTTAAAGCCTTGAAAAGTTGAATTATCTGAAAAATATCTCGTGACGCATTGCAGTAAACTCGGAAACGCTGAACGAAAACGTCCATCATCAGGAGAGAAGTCAGATAAAGTTTGTAACTAGTCTGTCTTTTGGAGCTAGTTGGTTATGTTTTTTTTGTTATAGGTTAAGCCTTTGACCACAAAATTGCGTTAGGCTACGATGCGGCTGTATATGACAGCAGACTAGACCTAAATGACGGGATAATTCCCTCCCTAGCTTCACGGAACATCATGCTGGTACACGGTCATATTCTAGGCGAAATGCTTGCATCATATTTTATCAAGTATAATGTACCACACTAGTGTAGTCGTGTAGTAGTATGAAGTGACAGTTTTAATACCCATATTGAGGGGGTCGCGGAGAAAAAAAGTAATCCGCCATTTTGTAGCAGCGGCCATCTTGAACCGATTTCATCTAACAATGCACTTTCAACTAACAATACTTTCAAACAAAAAAAAAACTAAATCAAAATCCGTTCATCCGTTCGGGAGCTACGATGCCACAGACAGAGACACACACACACACACATATACAGACAGACACGTCAATCTTTTTACACCCCGTCGTTTTTGCGTCTAGGGTTAATAAAAACAAAGTGACAGTCCACCAAACGGGCGAAGCGCACAAACTTTCATAATAAAATTAGGTCTATAGGTAATTTGATGACGTTTTCGATGGTCATAGTAACCGTCACTGTCACAACATTCACAGGACGTAGTCGCTAATTGAACTGATAAATCCGCGTCCGCGTAATGAATTAATTTCCCCGAAAGCCAATGACAAGTTAAAATTTTAAAAGCATTAATCACTTTTATCGGACGAAGGACTCATACTTTTCAAACGCGTCACTCCCCAGGTCAATTTATCTTCAGTCGATTGCCATTTTTGAAAATTCTTTTTAAGCTTTGAACGTAACGGAGCTTCGAGATAACCAATAACAGTTCTAAAACGAGCAAACTGTTTTAATTAATCCATTGACAATGTGGTCCTGCAGAACAAAGTGCTTTATATATCTTTCTAAATATAAACGTGAAAGTTTGTAAGAATGTATGGATTTCAAGATGAATGTTTGTTACTCTTTTACGCCTAAACAGGTGGACCGATTGAGGTGAAATTTGGTATAGAGATAGCTTCGACCCTGGAATAACACATAGGCTACAGTGCAGCGGGTAAAACCGCTGGGCGCAGCTAGTATTTTATATATTAAAGCTACCTACCACCACCATGCTTTGTATATAATTTTTGTATTTATTCATGATCATCGTCATCATCAGCTTCCGACGTCCTACAGCTTACAGGTTCTACAGAACACTGCACTGCACTCTATGAAGTCTCATAAGCCCAATTATATATATTCTTTGCTACCTTGCCCTTCCAACTATAACGAATCGCAGTAGAATATTGGATTATGTAAGTTCATTTAATAACGATGGTATTTTTTGTTGTCTTCCTATCTTGCCTGGACGACCGACTTTCCATTTTTTTTTTTTTTTTTTTTTTATGTGATGAAGTAGAAGACGAGCAAGACGCTCTCCTGATGTTAAGAGATAACGGCTGCCCATAATCAGAACAGTGTTACCTAGGATTTCACAATTATGTGAAATTCTAGGAGCACTGCACCAACGCTTCTTACTCAAGAGTCATGAGATGTTAAGACTCTTTAGCCCAGTAATTTCACTAGCTACAGTGCCCTCCTACCGGAGCACAGTGATGTTTGCACATCACTGCTCAGGCGGTAGAATAACTGGCACTGTTGGGGTACCCACCTAGACGACCTCCACCCCCTCATTTTCATTATTTTACTAGCTATTTGCAGAAGCCGATAACTTTACCCAACTTTTGCAGGCTGCTCGCATTAGATCGGCTCGTTTAGTTCCCTGAAGACCACTGTCCATCGAAACAAGTACACTTAGATCTTATAATGTTGGAATCGCTTTTGAATGTACGTAATCTTGTGTAAGAGAACGTGGATGAAACAAGTCGAGTTCTTTCACTAATGGCTTTTAGTTTTAGAATCTCTTTAGAGATAAGAATATTGTACTATGAACTTCTATTACGCTCAAGAGACTATGATATTATTAGATTTTGTCGTATCGTACATTTCACACAGCGCCACCTAACCCCAAGCTAAGCAACTTAATGCTTGTGTTATGGTGTTTAAGATAACGGATATAATTATTATACTTATAAACTTGTGCTCATAAAAGAGTATTTTGATACGATGGACCGCACGCCCACAGGCACGCTTGATATTTTTTTTACCTATAAAATATTATAATCACAATGTTTGTTGACTATTTTATGTTTATTTCGGTTGACAATTACACTGCATCAATTTAAAAATAAATTTACTTCTAACGAAATTATCTTTCAATTCCAGAGCAATATAAAATAGAAAGAGCAATATAAGACTCCCTTTTGACAATATCCAGAGTCAATCCGACGAAAACCAATCAAATACAGACAAACAGACGGCCATAATAAAGCTAATCAAATAGGGAATGGTCTGCGAGTAATGGTAGTGCAGTTGATACGTATAATTTACTCAATATTGCTACTGAAATGGTTCGGAACGTGTGTGTTGCAGTCATTGCGTAGAGTATAAGGTCTGCACTGGCTATATTACAAGCTTTTATTTACTTTCACTTGTCTATTGTCTGTCTGTCTGTAATCAAATCTTGAAAGTTAAATTTGACCCACTTCCCGATTTCCGATTGAGCTGAAATTTTGCATGCATGTATAAATCAGATGATCAGATGTTTTTAGTGTTTCAATAAAGAGTTTTCTATTCTATTCTATTCTATGACAATATTATTATGACATCGAGCTGATCTGATGATGGAGCGGGAAGGTGGCTATAGGAACTCCGTAATTAAACGACGTAACCCCATCGAGTTAGGGCTCATTTATTGATTCGTCTTGAATACTTTATGGTGCCAGATAGTAATAATAATAAAAGCTTGTTTTTAAGTTTTTTTTAAAATTTTACTGGTTTTAACGGCAAATTTGCAGTTTTAATATCAGTCCCAATAAAATAAGCCAAAACATAGTAGACAAAGATGCCTGGAAACCTCTGCATGATAAACCAGCTGGTGCCCCTCACACGTGCAGTAATTTATGAAAAATTGTATATTTAAAAAATGCAATCCTTATGAGTTTCTTGCTTGTTCTTCTCATAGAGGTGCTTCGGATCGAGCAATAGAGTATTAAAATAGAAAAAGAAAAATTGACTTGCAAAGTGCTCCAATGTATATCTATTTGAATAAATGAATTTTGAGTTTGACTTTGCGTTTAAATAGACAAGCCAAGTGGTCATTATGACCGTGTTGCGGCATGATGTTCAGTGAAACCAAGTACGGAGAAGTTTACTTTGACTACTTGACTGCCACCTACTTGACTGATTCCGCGTCGGGAACACCAGTTATTGTTGTAGATATCTATAAAAGTTATATAGTCTTCTTCTTTTCGAGTCGAAAAAAAAAACAAAGTCATAGTAAAGTTATAGTAACCGTTTACATTTACCATTTTAAAACTATGTATTTGCTATCAAAAATGACTAATCACAATGTGTGACACAAAGCAAACATGTTTATCATAAATCTAGCAAATACATAGAAAAACTGACATTCCAATAAATTGGCCAAGCGCTAGTCTTATAGAAGAAAAAAAACTTATGCACTAGGAATAATAGTTTCTTCGCAAAACCGCGGACAGACGGACGGACAAAGCGAAATTATAAGGCTTCCTTGTTGACTACGGAATCCTAAAAATACGTGACCAGTTTTGATTTTTCAAAATTATTCTGAGGCGCAATTTAGGACTTTTGCATTTCATACAAATTTGGCAACCAAAGTTATTATGTACGTAAGAGATTATTTTTTGTCTTGCTCGGGTTTATTATTCTATGCCAAACATTTCACATCTGATCCGCAGTCGTCCATCGACAACATAAAGACGAAGATGAATAGATCTACAAAAATGATCTGTTTATACGACCTCGAACCCGATTCAAACGCGCTGAGAAAGCGGACTAAAAGAAAGAGCTTAGCAGACCGTTTCTGTAAGGGGCTCTGCACACTCAGGCGGATTTTCAGGAATCTGCACAACCGAGCTGCAAAATCGAATTTACTTTGGTATATGTTCTAGATATTATATTATGTACGGTCTACCGTAACAACTATATGTTATAATATTATGATGTCCGGACTCGTATTACATTTCTAACTATCTGTTTATAACTGTAACATAATATATTTGAATATATATAATATCTTTAGTACTTATAAAGCATCCGTGCTCACTACACGTATGTCGGACTCATTTACGTGCCCTCTACCTACGAATTAACTAATTTAAAACGATACATGTTTAATGTTTATGGTCCTTCGAGTCGGATTTTTATTGTATAGCTATCATAATATTATGTACCTACTCGTATATACAATAAGTTGATTTTAACAGACAAACGTCTATCAATATTTTGTAAAACGAAATTTTGGTAATATCTACAAGAAAAGGAGTAACCACGAGCAGGCTACTGAGTTTGAGATCCCGACTGTTTTTAAGTGACGTAGAAAGTAGTCGTTAGGTAGGGTAACAGGCCATGCAACTTATAGGTTGGCTAAAAATCCTGTAATTGTGATTTGACTCTGAGAGCATAAGTAGGGTAATATTTTTCTTTGTCACATTTTTTTTAACATGCAGCGTTTTATCGTTTATATCTTAATAATATGTCCTCCAATTACAGGACATAATGATATTAAAATAATATGCAGATACATGAAAACCAAACTTATAATACTACAGCGGTAAAGAACACTTTTATTAACCAAAGCTCGGCTACAAGCCGATCTACAGAAAATCCTAGTGCTCCAAATCATTATCAGATGGCAGAGTGCTCAGAATGCTGGCAGCATTGCCACGTTGTATGGCAATACTTATACGTTGGGCCAAATATACCCCAGCATTTTGGTCACACGTGCCCTCGACCAAGCGCTCAGATAAATTTTGCAGCTCAGATAAATGCTCAGCTAAAAGGTCAACATGACTAACTAGCACTTGTCTCAAAAATATCTTTAAATTCCTGAATGTAAAGAACGTTTTGTGTTTATTAAAACACTCCAAGTGTGTAGCACCCTTTTAGTCTCCCAGTTTACGCGCACATAACAAATCTATAAGACTCGTTTTTATCCTTATATTTAGATCGCTTGATCCCATTTATTTTATTAGGGCTTCGTATCAGCATACGAATGGAGTTGCAATGAGGTACAACTTTAGCAACGCTTACATTTCAACGGTCAGGCCACAAAATCGTAAGAACGTTTAGGTGGGTAGTGGGTACATACAAAATGAAGGTGCCTATAATAGGTATAAATTTTTATTTTATTTCCAGTAATAACTAGCAATTTCAGTGAAGAAATGAAATACGTGATTTATTAATTGTTAACAAAAGATAAATAGATAAAGTACACATTTGTTAGATTTTATTTATATGTAATTTTTCCTCCTAAATATGTATATTTTCGAACTTTTGGAATAGTTCAACTTTAATTTGTTTTATTGCAAAAGTACACAGAGAGATCACAAATTCAAAATGACTCTCCGTTTTAGTGTAGTTTTAATTTGAAAAGTATTTTTGTAGGTGCCTATAAATTTTACAAACGTTACGATTTAGCCCAACATAGTTAATTGGTTTGTTGACAAAACAAAAACGTGTCCAGTGTCAATTTATTTGTCGAATCGCAATTACGGATATAATATCCCAGAGGAATAAAAGTTTGGATATGGCGTGATCACAGTTTCACTACACTCTGGTACTAATCTACTCCCAGTCTCTACCTATCACTGTCTTGCATTCACGAACGAAGATAAAATCAATCGGAAATAGAGTACATTTACTATACGATGAAGTAAGCAATGCCACGCTAAATAGGTAACTAGCTGCGACCAGCAGTTTACCCGCTGTACTGTAGCTTATGTGTTATAGGGTCTAGGCTATCTCTATACCAAATTTCAGCTCAATCGGTTCACCAGTTTAGGCGTGAAAGAGTAACAAACATACATCCAGACATCCAGACGTCCGTACATCCATACATTCTTACATACTTTCACGTTTATAATATTAGTAAGATTGACACCATATCGATACATAATGAAATAGTTTTTGAGGAAAATACTGTATTATAAATTAGTACAAAAAATAGAGTTGAAAATTATTCTTCCTCTTTAGATAATCCTCTTTAGATTAATTTTGTTTCGTAACCGTTACACTTACATTATTCATTATGATTCATTGTCGTCAAGAATCTGGAAAACAAAATCATTAAATTATTCTTTATTTTATTATAATATTTGTATAATGAACGTCAATACGTTCATTATACAAATTATATGTTGTTAGGCAATCCGAATCAGTAAAAAAACTCCAAATAACATATTATTATTTAAAGTTAAAAATCCACTTCAAATTAGGTATCTGGGTTTTATCTGGTAAATGATATTTTGATTCTAATATAACATTACACTATGTTCAGCAGTGGACGTCTTATGGCTGAGATGATGATGATGATAACATTACACCATGTTTCATAAAAAATCAGGTATGATATTAATTAAACCGGTTATTTTAGCTTTCCATTTGTAGCAAAGTACCAATGATCTTTATCAGTAACCTTAGCTTCCTCAAAACTATATCAGCAGTCCCAATTGATAAGGAAGTGATTTATAATATCTCTCGTAACAGACTGAAACCGGGAGGATTAGTGAGTCTCATATATTTTCACGGCCATTTTCACACATATCCGACCATATTCTTGTTTCAATAAAAACCCTTAGTTGCTCCTCTGAATTCGTAAGCCTTGCTACGGGGTTTTTTAGCAGTATTTAGTTTTTTTTCTGCATTCAAACCTTTTGAGTTGTGTAGTGACAGTGCCAGTAAAATGTAGTGTTATAATAACTATCAGTGTAGTGCTACTTATTGAGAACACATGAACAAAGTGCCTCCCCTTAATAGAGACAATAAGAACAAGTGCCAATGGACACATTCTTAGTTTTAAATGATTACGTAGCAACTTAAGTTAGATTTAAATTACTTATTAGCATATGTAAGAATTAAGGCTAGATTGTAATATAAATGACATAACAATAATAATATCACTTGTCGGAGACTGTCTTTGAGTCCATTTTCTATGGATGGACTCACAGACAGACTCCAATAAGTGTCACCCATTACATTTATATTAAAAGCTCAAAAGGGCCTCTGCGCGTTGGACTTTTTTGTCTCCGTGCACGCCTATAAAAAGGCCCGGGGTAAGCCCGTGTTTAAGAGCGACATAATATCATGTCATTAAAAAAAAAAAAAAAAAATCAGGCCCTCGCTTGTTGTTAAGCGAAAACACCTGCCCATTACGCTCACAGTGTTACCTTTGTATTTAATAGTAACTATAGTTAATAGTTACTGCGCCCAACGAGTTTACCCGCTGTACTGTATGTAGCCTATGTGTTATTCCAGGATCTATCTCTATACCATTTCAGCCCAATCGGTCCACCCGTTTAGGCGTGAAGAAGTAACAAACATACACATTCAAAAACTTTCGCCTTTATAATATTAGTGCGAATTGTGATGAAGTCCTACGCAACACTGTATTTTTTGCTCAACATTGCTATTTTTAATATATTAAGGCAAACAAGACAAGCCCAACGCGCGCCTGATTAGAAGTGATAACGCCTGCCAATTACACTGATAGAGGTTGAATACCTAGGTATCTTTCGGTGAGCTCATCACCTAGAGAGATAAGATGTAAACTCTTCTGAGCCATAAAAAATATATGAAAAAGTGAAGCAGGTAAAAAAAAAAGTGCATTAAAGGTAAAAAGTTCATATTTTGAAGGCATGCATACGTGAAGGTCTTAAAAACAAGGAAAATTTTTCAGTAGTGGACATCTCCCAGCAAATGATGCTACTGTTACAGCTATTATACGTCTTATGGGTTGCCTCCATCGGTGCCTATCCATTGCTTCTCTGACGACCGGGCAAAACTTAGTTGAGGATGGGCCTTTCACTTGACATGTGAGATCGTCCACAGACTCAGCTTTTCATGACTTTTTCTCCCTCTTTTATGTAAATAATAAAATAAACTTAGTAAATTAATGACTTATGCCTAAAATTTATTTAAAAAGCCTACGATCGCATACGAAAAGTTGCCAGAATGCTAGTGGGATTTTCCAGTTGAATGTAGATTCTAAACTTGATACAAAACACAAATAGGTAATTAATTAAAAATTGATAATCAGTATTTCTGATAATCATCAATTCTTTAATAATCCACACTTATAAGTTTAGGTATATCTCTAAATCCACGATAAAAACAGTGCGAAAATAAAGGTATAAAAAGAAAAACCCTGTTACTTTTGACTAATCTACACGTTTTGATAACAAGAAATCCCTGGAAGCGATAAGATTTAAAATTGATTCATTGATATTTATACTTAAATACATATTTGAGTCGAAATTCTGTTAGTTGCTTGCATTGTGTTGGATTTCACAGTGATATTTTGAATCTAAATAATATGGCTAGAGTTTTGTGTTTATTAGCTTTAATTGGCAGCTGTAAGTAATTTTCTTAATAAATATATTTCTCAGCTCTTTTTTTTGACTTTTTTCTAGCGTAATAATAATAACATTATATTAATGTAATTTCTTTTATATGGCGCAATCATGGTACTAATTCATTGGTCACTTGTAACCTCGATATTTCTGTAATCCCTTATCCGATTTTTTATTTTGATATCTCCAAATAAAGCTACTGAAACGTGATTGTTTTTAAAAAATCTGCTTGATATTTTATCGTATGATATTTTTGAGAAATTTTGCAATTTAGGTTCAACGGATTCATAAAATTGACAAAAATTGTTACTTCTCTTCTATTCTTTTATTTTGATAAGTTAGATTTGATTAATTTTAAAATATTATTCTGATGTTTGTCCTCGTAATGAGATAATTAAAAATAAATAATTATACAGGGTTATTTTCTTATAATTTTTTTAAATGGTCACCTCGATTTTTCGAAAAAAAAAAAATTCTAACTTAAAAACTGTAATTTTTCGCGGAACCTTTAATGCGCTCAAAACATGGCCAATGACCTCCCCAATACATCAATGTACTGATGCCCTATATATCAATGTACTGATTAACCAAAGATATTTAGTATGAATACGAGTAGTCGTGGGTATTCGCATATTACGAGTAGGTACTTTTTGGCGCTTCAGACAGGATTTATTAATAAAATGTATATAATTATTATAGGTGCAAGCGCTATAACCCTTCCAGATCAAGTAAACAGAATTACCGCAGGAAACATCGCTACGGACACACAATTTCCTTATGTTGTAAGTAAATCTGGGAAATTACCGCTAAAGCTATATATTTATAATGAAACCATAAGGATAGAGACGGAGAAAGAGAGAGAGAGAGAAAGATAGAGAAAGAGGCTAACCTATGATAAATAAATAAATTACTGTTTTTTTTATTGTGCACTTAATGTTTAAAAGCTTTTAAAACATTTTTCATGTATAGAATAGAATATAAATACTTTTTATTATTTTTTATTGTTACATTTATAAAACTATAGAATAACACTGACATTAAAATCAACATAAACTAGTAGTTATAAATAATTTTAAATAGCTAGAGAAGGTATAGTTTTGTATTAATAAGACTACTACTGGCTCCTGACACACGATTAGCACTTTGTTGTCGACACAGACAAGCCAAGCTCTTGAGACTTACTTTATGTTGACAACACAAATTAGTAGACAGCTCGATGTCGTGTGCTAACCGCCCTTGTACCACTCGCTAGTTGACGTCTCGTTCCACGCAAAGCGGTGTTGAAGGGGTGTCATATAAATGAGCCCCAGCCACATCTCGGCCATCACATTGCAAGGCAGAGTATGACGTAGTTATGGTGATGTGGTTATGGTTGACTTATGAAAGACAGTACTATTGGACTAGTTTCTACCACAGTGTCATTAGTAAAACATAATAGATAACCCTTATTTGAAACACCACAAACATACAGAAATACAAAATTAAAACACAATCCTACTTCCTACCAATGAAAGTCCTATACTCCTATGGCCTGTCTTTCTATGAGGTAACCCTCTCAAGCCTAAACGGCTGAACCGATTAAGCTCAAATTTGGTATATACTCGTAGGTAACTCATACCATAGCATATCAGCTACAGCGAGTAAAACCTACGGGCACAGCAAAGCACAAATTATATAGGTTACATTGCTTTATATATAATCTAATAGTGTACCAGTACGTAAAGTAGCGCATGTTGTTGCGTTTGGACGTGAAGTAGTATTGCTCATTCTAGAAGTTAGTCATTGCTCATTCTAGTCATTGCTCACAAAATATGTTGAATTTGTTTCAGATATCGTTACAAGCTCTAGCGCTGTTACCGAATCAAGTCCAAGCTCACAGATGTGGTGGCGCATTGGTGACATACCAGCACGCTTTAACAGCGGCCTCCTGCACATATGAATACGTTAATGGGTACTTTTACAATACAAATATTATTCCCTACATAGTATAAAACAAAATCTTTAAAACTACGCCACGGGTTTTGATGTGTTTTTTTAATAAGTAGATAGAGTGATTCAGGAGGAAGGTTTATTTTACTGGCCGTGGCTAGTTACCACCCACTGGACAAAACCGTGTCCGCCAAGCAGTAATTGTGACCGTGTTCCGGCATGATGTTCAGTGAAGCCAGGGAGGGATTTATCCCGACTTCTAGGTTTAGTCTGCTACCATCTACGGCCGCATCGTCGCAAACGTAGTCCAAGGCTAACCTGTAATGAATTAAAAAAAAAAACTAAAATACTTGCATGATATTATACTCGTAGATAAACACTAATATAATTTTCTGTCAGGCGCTACGAAGTGCGCGTGGGTCTACTAGCAGGTATCTAATAATTTAGTCTATAATGAGCAGCCTTATCGTTTAGAGCGCTCTCTTACAGGATACCGGCACTTTTATTAATTTAGTTAATACTTACGTAAGGGAAGAGATAAGAATGATGGTATGAGCATGTCGTTAGCGTAAACGCGTTGCTATTAGAGCGAAATGGCGGCGGAGATGGAATTTATAGAGTAGGTAAAACACCAAAAGTGACTTCTTTATGATAGTATTTTTGGGTGTTTGAAATATGTTTACACTTTTTCTTAACGCCCTAAATTTCGCCCAAAGGTATAGATTTTGTTGATGTTGAAATTGGTATATAGGTAGCTTAGATCCTGGAATAATATTTTTATATTATATTTATACTTTTTAGGAGGATTGACTGTTAGGCATATAGTTAGGAACGAAAATAAAGCCAGAGTACCTTTGCCAAATTATTGCATACATCTCCCACATACATTAATTGTACCGTGGTTGACTCAATAAATCGGTCATAAATACTGAAAAATAGTTGAATTTCCTTTAGGGCGTTTTCTATATTAAATGGGCGCACGAGCGCAGTGTCAAATTATTCTACCGGTTGAGCCAATGATGTGCAAACATCACTTTCCTTCGGTAGGAGGGCACAGTAGCAGTAAAATTATTGCGCTAAGAGTTGAACATCTTATAACTCCTGAGCAAGAAGCGTTAGCGCAGTGTACCAAGAATTTCACATCATTGTGAAATACTGGGTGGCACTATACTAAGGATAGCGTTATCTCTTACCATCAGGAGAGCGTCTTGCTCGTCTTCTTAATTTTTGTTCAAAATAAACCATCATCATCAGCCCATGTTCATCCACTACTAGACATAGGCCTCCCTCATGGCATTCCACACAAACTAGGTCCGTCTTCCTCCTCCAACCGCCTACCAAAAGACTGGTGAAACTCAACTATTTATCTCTATCACACAGGGTCCTGCAATCCATAAATCCATTGGCATACCGAGTATACGCTGGCGGGGCTCTTCTCTCAGGCGATACCGTCGCCAACAGAATAAGAAGCATTTCCAACATAACCGTCCATTCTGAACATCTGATCTATCCGGCTTTGCTCAATGACATCGCTGTGATCTCTGTAAGTATTGAAGCCTACTTTAAAGATTTTATTGAATCAGTTTTTAATTATAATTAGTTCTAATAATTAATATCAAAACTATACAATATACATGTACATAAAATATACACGATAAAAATATTATTTAGTAATCGGAGTGAAAAAATTCTTCAAAAGGGAGAGCCCCAAACTACGAGTATGTTGACGTATGCATAAAGTTTACTATTATTTATTCATTTTGAAACATGCTATTTGTAACTATTTCAAAATTTACTGACTCACTTTTTTATGACTATTCATAGAGCTACCTAATCTGCTGATAAAATTCCTTAATATTTTCAAGCAATGAGATAAATAATTTTATTATTTTACCGTCCTTCACTTGAATTCTAAATCCCTGATACGAATCGGAAAATGAGGAAAAAAATCATCGGCACGTGGTTTTGGTAAATCATTTTAAACGGAAATATATTATATTATACATAATATAATATAAGAAAAAACACTCCAAAAGCAGTATCAGGTTTGTTGAATCGTCTTCAGATAATATGTAATCTAGATGCTCAGTGTTTATCTACCTCATAAGAGGACATCAATGTTAAAGATACTGATTTGACACACTCGTAGATTTCCAAGGGCTATCCCATTGCAATGGTACTAACAAAAATTTTGCTTCATTTTATCGGAAATTTTTCTAAAACATATTAAATTTACATGGGACATTTTTAAGACTTTCAAGCCAATTTAACAAATTTCAGAAACGTACGTTTGTATGGATGTTTGTCCACACATTTCTTCAAAACTATTAAATTTGCTTTGCAATTGCCTCGCGATGCTGCTTGTTCTTGTCTTGTCTGCTCGCTCTGTGTGGACCCGCCAATTGACTAATATTTAGTTCAACCGTGTATGTGCACGTTTCATACCTCCACAAACTTGTACAGCCACAAACTTGTACAGTGCATTTCGTAGTCGCTTTCAGGCTCGCTTTTAGTCGATTTTTTTTATAACACTTCTTTTTATAATACTTCAATATGAGAAAATTGGTAAATGGTGAGAAATTTATATATTTTACCCACTTAGATATTTACACTGTAATGTTTTCCGAAAAAAAAATACTGAACATAATGCGACTTAACCATCAGGCTCTAACAGAAGGCTTATGTAATAAGCTAGCATCGTTCATCTTCCTACAAAAAAACATCCAATTTCAATAGTCATCGACCGAATAGTTTTCCCAGCTGTTATTAATCAAAATGTCTTATACTTACAGCTCGTAACCCCGTACTTGAACGTGACTGTGGTGCCAATACCTTTAGCGACCAATAACGTTGTACCGGCTGATTTTACTCTCTGCACCCTTACCGGGTGGGGGGCTCCTGATAATACTGCTGCTGTATGTATAATGTTTTTTACTGGATTAGATTATTTTACCGGGGGTAGACTTCCTTTGCAGGAGGTCGTCTAGGTGAGTACCCCAACAGTGCCAGTTATTCTACCGCCTGAGCAGTGATGTGCAAACATTACTGTGCTCCGGTAGGAGGGCACTGTAGCTAGTGAAATTACTGAGCTGAAGAGTCTTAACATCTTATGACTCTTGAGTAAGAAGCGTTGGTGCAGTGCTCCTAGAATTTCACATAATTGTGAAATCCTAAGTAGCACTGTACTGATTATGGGCAGCGTTATCTCTTAACATCAGGAGAGCGTCTTGCTCGTCTTCTACTTCATCACATTAAAAAAAAAAAGTAAACCATCTATAACTCTTGAGTAAAAAGCGTTGGCGCAGAGCGCCTAGAATTTTACATCATTGTGAACTCTTGCCATCAGAAAAGCGTTTTGTTTGTAAAAAAATATCAGACAGAACTCCTTTAACTTATTATACAAGACAAAAAGAAGAATAATACTAGAAAAATGATGGTACTAAGTATACGAAATTAATAGAGGCTGTGATGACTCTAGTAAAAATATTTACAAGATAATCTCTGTGCTATAAATGATAATATATCCAACATTTTAAAATAATAAAGATTTGCACAGTGTTAGTGACACAGTTGGAGTATTTTTTTCCCTTTTGTCACACAAAATTTATTGTGTAAAAAATTATGTTAGAAATGTTATAATTTTTGTTATGTTTTTGCTTATTCAAAAAGCATTTTATTTTTTCCAGGCCAGCAATCAACTGAGATACACTACAAAGTATATCTATCAGCACAGTTTGTGCACGACGCTCTACAACTCATTGGCTGGGATCGTCAACATCCATCCTTCCATGATCTGCGCCGTTTCTTATGACATCTTTTCTGCTGGTTGCACTGTAAGTCGTTCAATCTATTTACCGAAATAAATTGTGAGAAAGTGACGAGAGAGAGAGTGAGTGAGTGTCGTTGTGAGTGAGTGAATCGTGTGAGTGACTGTGTGAAGTGACAGTTTTGCTTCGGCCGTGGCTAGTTAACATCGACTGGACAATACAGTGTCGCCAAGAGGTCATTCTGACCATAGATAGATAGATAACACTATAACACAAAAAATATACAAAAACGAACTTCAGAGCTAAAACAATATAAAAAACTTAGTGTTACAATTATTGACGGTCTGGTGGTCTTGACCATGTATGTTGTTGGGATGATGTACAGTGAAGCCTGGAGGGGTTTAGCTAGTTTTGGCCGGATCGTATATCTATAGATCGGATAATATGTCCAATATCCAAGCCTATACCGGAAAGAAAAAAAACTAAGAAGAGACTAGCTTTTGATTGCGCCCATTGATGTGGTTTCATTTGGTAGCATACTATACCTAGAAGGTAAATCCCAATTAGCTTCTCTAAACTTGGAGCTAATATTAGAAAATGCGGTAAACCCCTCCCTCGCACCGGCTCTACTAAATATCGAGTTACAATACGAACATGCTCGAATTTTACTGAAAATGACGCACTTGCAGCTTCTCAGCAATGGTGTTTCTTTAGATTTGACTTCTCTATTAAAGTTATGCTATAACCAAATATTATTGTTTTTCTAGGGTGACGAAGGAAACCCACTAGTGTGCAACGGGCAGCTGACTGGTATATTATCCCTCACCAACCGATGTCTCACGACTTCTTACCCTGAGATCTACACCAGGGTGTCCAACTACACGAGTTTCATCAGAAGCGTCACCGGAGGAGCATCGTCTTTCAAACCTGAACTGAGTTTATTCGCCTTGGCTGTGATTGTGTGTTTAAAAGTATTTGCGTGAATTTAGACTTTGCTAAAATGTAATTAAAATAGGTTTAAGGAAAGATAATAAAATATATAAAATAAAATATTATGATATTATAAATGTTTTGTTTCATTTATATTTTTTCAGGTAAGCTAGTGTATTTGTAGTGTGTTCTAGATTTTTTGTTTCGCACATATTGTAGAGCGTAAAGCGAATTCCCGGATAACTGGCACTGTAGGGGGTTAATAATTTAGTACTTACTTTATCTAAATTTATATTCCTATTTTATTGCTCATCATTGTTTTATTTATTCCATCAAACACGGTATATCAGCTGATATACCTACTCGTATATAGTAACATCGTAACAAATTAATTCCAAAGGAACATTTTATAAACAAGCTCAGTCGAGTTCCAATTAGCATATTTATTATCCCAAAGACTTATTAAGGCACTAACTATTCCACACGCGGCACAAACGTTATTAAATTCACACTCTCTGTGACACCAATATTAGGCGACCTTCAAAAGCTACAGAATAATTATTCCCTTCAATATATTGTGTTGATTCGAGAATTTCACGAATGAACGTCTTTAAGCTACGTTGAGGTATGTGTAGGTGTGTTGTAGTCTTAAATTAAGGAAATCTTATTACCAAATTCCGACGTGTGTCGCCGACTAAAAGCTGGGGCGAGGTTCCCCGTGAAGCCTAATGAACGTGCTCAAAATTTATAACGCCTTTAGCCTTTTAGTTACTTTGCTCTCTGCAAATTGAACCTCAGATGCGATGGGCGTTTACTTGTAACTGCTTGTTTTATAAATACGTGACGATTTAACCTCAATGTAACGTTCGCAATCGGGGTAATTTTTTCCACTCCATACTGGGTTTATACTGGTGGTAGGCTTCGACCGTGGCTAGTTACCACCCACTGTACAAAACCGTGTCGACAAGCGATCATTTTGACCATGTTTCGGCAGGATGTTCAGTGATGCCCGGTTATGATTTATCCCGCCTTCTAGGTTTAGTTTGCTACAGCCGTATCATCGCTTAGCTTCACACAAATTTCCAATCAAAAGTAAAAAAAACTTTTCTAATAAGTTCTGGTCACATTTGGAACACATTGCTGTTATCCGTGTTTCTCGAGAGTAGCAAGATGGTAATCTTCAGGGCACCTTTCTAGGCATCTTATGTAATTCATCGTAGATCGCGTATGCATTTTCCATCAGGTGGGATGTGGTGTACAGTAACGTAGGCCGTATTAAAAAATATTTTTATTACCAAGTCACTAAACATTAAGGAGCATAATCCTCATAGTTAAGTAATAATTGGTAGCATTTCTTAACATTTAGTTCATTGACGTGTAAAAAAGATACAACCACAAGACTTGACACCATCTTCATTAGATTCACAACCAGAGCAGGCGACAGCTCATTGCCGCGTCACAAAGGCTCATCGCATTACTCACTGGAGCTGAGCTAGGGCACTGACTATTTTAATGGAGACAGACACCACGAATTAATTATTATTACGAAAGTCTTTACCACACTTTGCGAGAACAGAGAACAACATGTTAAATTATCACCACGCTATTAACACAAAAATGTTTTCTCATTTAGCGGTTTTTCTCGCTGTATTGTAGCCTACCATGGTCTCATAATTCAGGTGTTTTCATATTCCAGGGTCTAAGCAATATTTTAGCTCAATCGGTCCACCTGTTTAGCCTTGAAGAAGTAATAAATACACACTCACTCACAAACTTCGCATTTATAATATAATTAGTGTGATAACGCACAGGTTATGTGCAGTTTTCCATTCGTTATGCAATAAATGTAGTACCTATATAGATAGGTACCACATCTTGGATAGCGGTTATTGCAACTATGTTTCGGGCACGATGTAGGTATTACAATGAAACGAGGGTCCCTGGTTTTAATGAACAAAGATTTAGCTAAATGTATTTACGGCCGCAAGATCGCTTATCGACATGAGACAAGATAGTTGTCAAAGGTTTTAAATATATTTTTGAGGCAAATGCCTTAAATGAAAAAGAAACTAACAATACTACAGCTACTACAGAAGTAAAGAACACTTTTATTAACATATCGGCCACAAGCCACAAGCGTCAAAGGTTGCTTTTAGTATTTATTTTTTTTTATGTGATGAAGTAGAAGACAAGCAAGACGCTCTCCTGATGTTAAGAGATAACGGCTGCCCATAATTAGTACAGTGTTACCTAGGATTTCACAATTATGTGAAATTCTAGGAGCACTGCACCAACGCTTCTTACTCAAGAGTCATGAGATGTTAAGACTCTTTAGCCCAGTAATTTTACTAGCTACAGTGCCCTCCTACCGGAGCACAGTGATGTTTGCACATCACTGCTCAGGCGGTAGAATAACTGGCACTGTTGGGGTACCCACCTAGACGACCTCCTGCAAAGGAAGTCTACCCCCGGTAGTATTATCTTAAACTTGGCTTCACTTTTAGTTTTCATTGCGTGAAGTCTATCTTTTTTATAATATATGATGTAGGGTCACATTTTACGATGCAGAAGCACAAAGGTAACGAGCAACGAGGCTGTTAACTCCGAATCATTGCACCCGGTCAGAGGCTCCATTTGAATCCCGGTATATCCCACGCTACCTTTTATGCTCCACTCTTATCTTAAGGAACGCTTTGTATTCATTTTCCACGCGAATTCTCTGGATAACGCTCGGATACTTTTGAAGTATTTATAATATTTTATTTATGTTGTGTGCTTCGTTGGTATTTAAAGTCCGCTCGTATAAAGTTCAGGGTTTCGATACTCATACAAAATGAAATTCCACAATTGTGCTAAGAGAAGATTTTTTGTAGATAGGAGGGGTTCTGTTTGTGGTTTTACTGTAGTGGTAACTGCAGTATTGTTGTATTTTTCTCAATTTAACACACATTTAACACAATATGAGAGAATATTTTACTGTGATTTTTAATATAATAAGCTGATCAATTGGTCAGCTCATCTGTGAGTTATTTCCAGGAATTTATAATTGACTGTCGAAAACAGTACTTACCAATCGTTTGCTGGTATTTATTATATTAATAAAAAATTTCTTATTAATAAATATTATATTTATTTAGGTACCTATCTCAACAAATTTGTAGAGCTTTTGCAATCCTAGAAATAATTACCTCTACATTAGATATTATAAATATTTGAATATGTGAATTGGACATAAACCACGAGCTATGTTGGTGATGAGTAATTGACCATTTTCGAAATTTTCTGTTTTTTTATTTATTAAATAATTTTTATATTTAAATAGATACTATTTTTTTTTAATTGCATCTATCATTTTTATTGCACGAAACAAGGCCACTCTGATATAGGATCTGTAATCCACCGTGCCATCGAATCTAATCGAGCTCTACCGTGGTCCTTGGTTTGTATTATATTTAATCGTCATAATCTTTCTAAAAAACAACAAAACAAAACTAAACATAAAGAAGTCAACGTAAGTAAAGTACTCGACATAATCGGCACGGCTCCGCACAATACAGCTAAATTAATACTGCAAATGACAAAGCTTTGTCCCGACCAAAGGAGGAGTACAAAAGATTACATAAACACTTCGCGACTGGTAAAGACAAACTGTGACAGCCTCCAGTATATTTACAGCTAAACACAGATTCCCTCTAAGGAATAGTCTAAGCAGTTGATGCTTCTTTAAGAGAGGAATTTGGAGACTCCTATCGTAAGATTACCCTTAAGATGTAGACCGAAATTAACCTATTTTACGGGCGTTTGTGTTTCCTTCGTTTTGTTGATTGTCTTTGGAAAAACGTTTATTTATTCTTGTTTAACACTATAAAGATATCTCAATACGAGATCCCATATGTTTCTTTGTGTGTGTGAGCATTCTGCCTGATTTGCTCAATTTGCGTAAAATAGCCATGGAATTTACTAGGCTTGACACACTTTACATCTTATATCTCTGAATCAGGAGCGCAGTGAATACTAAGAGATTGAATTATCAGGTTATAACTTTCATTCCATTAGCTTCCGAGCTAAAGCGTAATGCCTGTCACTTTCTTCTCAGACTTGTCTAGAATCTCGACACGAATAACTTAAGATTACCATTTATCTTGAGTAACTACGAGAGCAGAGCTAAAAGATATCTTTGAATCACTGCTGGAGCCGGCCCGCTCGGGAAATAAAAGATTACTCCATATGAATAACTCTTTGGAGCTCGACTCGACGATGTTTTTCAAGAGGCACGATAATCTCCTTCCATTATTCTTTCTCTGAATTTACTTTGCTCGGTCTACGTTGATATTGCATTTAGATTCACCGTAAGTAAAAAGGTTTGGTTGGAATGCAACAAAATCTGATTTAGTCGAAGCTGAGGTACCGGATAAATTGAAGAACCTGCAAACTTTAGAATGAAGTTATAGATGTTGACAAGGTTAAAATATTGGAAATCTATAGATCACATGGACATTTTCAAAGAATGTACAAAATATACTAAAATATCGGTTATTTTACCAAAATTGGAGTACTTATTGTATTAAGATAATATTATTAAATGAAACAGCTAGTTGCCAGCTGCTGCAATAGTTGATCTGTTTCATCAGCATTTGGCTTACAAAGTTTTAAATACTTATTTATTTATTTTATAATTTAGCACAACGCTAGGACTAACTTAATGCTGATGTAGCATTTTCTACCAGTTAACCTGTACATGGCGAAAATTCGCATGAAAAATGGAAGAGTGCAAACAATATCAATTATTAAGTGTTTGTGTACCATTTTTTTGTAATCCGTGCTTTATATCATAATAGGTTGTTTAGTTAATACGTAAGTAAATATTACATGCACTGGCACACTGGGCACTGCTGCACTGGGTATTTGGGCACTGTAGCTAGTGTAATTACTGGGCTAAAGAGTCTTAACATCTTATGACTCTTGAGTAAGAAGCGTTGGTGCAGTGCTCCTAGAATTTCACATAATTGTGAAATCCTAGGTAACACTGTACTGATTATGGGCAGCCGTTATCTCTTAACATCAGGAGAGCGTCTTGCTCGTCTTCTACTTCATCACATTAAAAATATTACATACATAATATTATTATAATAATTACTGATAAAGTACATTTATAATTAAATGAAAACCAGATGCGACGTGACTGGGATAAGCCACAAAAATCCCTATAAAATTATTCATGATAGCAGACACGCTTTTACAGATTTTGTTTCACATGATTAATGATCCATTCACATTACCGCGCATAAAATAAGGCAAATAAGGTAACTGCGGTAATTATTTCAAATTGGAAATCCCACTGAATATTATAAATGCGAAATTTTGACGCCATTATTGCGTTTTTAACCCCTGAAATAATAATACTTGAGGTTTTCAATAGAACAGGTTTCAGTTCAATAGAACAGGTGTTCATTTCATTACATGCAATAAGTGACGATCTTTATGCGTCACAGATGCAAAAGTATTGGTTGACAGTACACCTGGACCCCAACCGTAAATAAGGTTTTATTTTATTTTGTATTTATTTTTGTCGATTTATTTTATTTTATTTTGTATTTTACACTCTGTATAAAATTTGTATGGGACTTGTACCTGAATAAAGAACATTTATTATTATTATTATTATTATTACTCTAATTACAATTTTAAAGTAAATCACCATTATATAATACTAGCTGCGCCCAGCAGTATTACCCACTGTATAGTAGCGTATGTGTTATTCCAGGGTCTAAGCTATACCAAATTTCAGCTCAATTTGTCCACCCGTTTCGGCGTGAAAGAGTAACGAACATTCATTCAGACATCTATTCTTACAAACTTTCACGTTTATTATATAAGTAAGATTTATTATTTTATATCTATAGGTCACTTGGATCATTCTATACGTAATAGATAAACTGACATTCCAGAACCGCGTGACTAATTTTGATTTGTAAAAAATTAAAATTATGAGACTTGTGTAGGCAATTCGTACAGTCAACTACAAAGAGATGTATCCATGTTAGTCTTACAAAATGAAGGAACTTTTAGTATGCAAAAATTATTTACCCTTACTTCGTGACATTTTCAGTATCCACCAAATCTTATACTATATATTCTATCCATTTTAAATGCTATTATTATGTATCACCTAAGAAAAAGTAGTGGGATACATAATTGTTGCATATTAAACGAGTCGATGATAATATAAAGTTCGATTGCTACTAGAAATGTCACGAAGCAAGGGTAGTTCATTGTGGCAAATGAAAATTTACTTCATTTTGTAAGCCTAACATGGATACATCTCTTTGTAGTTGACTGTACAAGCCTGTCAAATAAAAACGAACACAGTAACAATAAATACGCTTTCCTTTTCTATGTTGTTAAATAAAATATAACAACATAGAAAAGAAATAGTATAATATTTCGTTACCTATACAATTCTCCCCTCTCCCTGGACGGTTGTCTGAAAATTGCTATTAGCGATAAGACCCCAAATTGTAACACTTAATTTTTATATTGTTTTTAAGTTGTGTTTGTACATTTTCTTTTGTGTTTTAATAAAGTGTTATCTATATATCCGTAAGAGATTATTTTTTGTCTTGCTCTTCTATGTATTATGTTTCTCTATGGGTACGTAATGTCTGTGATGTAAGGGTAGAAAACGTTCACTAGTGGTAGATTCCATTCTGTTTCCTCGAACACAAGGAATGTACTCACACTGAAATAGGAAACGTTTCGTGCGTGGCGACTAGCGATGTCGGATGCGAGTACATATTGTACACACAATAATTTAGCGAAAAGAACGGCCATGAAACGTTTTTTAAGATACTCCATGGTGGAGTGCCTAAAACGCAGTAAAACGAAAATGTCAAAATTAATGTATACGCTTTATTTTGTGCGTGATATATTTGTATATTTAAATATACAAATTCTAATACTGCGTTTAATGCTGTTAATGTTAGGAAACTTAATTGAAATACGTTATAGATTCCCTTATCAAATAAAACAAATATTAAAACTGCAACGCATTCGTTATCCTGACACTCACGCAATTTATTCAACGTTTTTTGTCCTTTCAGGTAGCTTACTCGTCAGTGTACCTATATTCTAGTATCCTTGTTTTATTACAAATGCGAGAAATGGATTCATGTCTATGTGTGTTTGTTGACTTTTAAAGTAAATATCCGAACTAAATAATATTATTGTGGAAAATGCCTTTATTGAAAAAACAAACTAACAATACTACAGCTACCACAGCAGTAAAGAACACTTTTATTAACCACGGATCGGCCACAAGCCAATCTACAGAAAAACCAAGTGCTCCAAACCACTGTCAGATGGCAGAGTGCCCAGAATGCTAATAATTGAGTTGATATAAGTACGTATATTTAAAAAAATGTATATATTTTGGCATTTCGTATCTACCTGATACGACGCTTAGACTTTGGAATAACACAAAAGCTTAATTTTAGCGGGTAGGCACAGCTCGTTGGTTTATATCCGTCAGTCTGTGTCTGCAACGCCAACGTCGATTCTAATATAAAAACCTTAAAATCGCTGATCTAATCTCATAAGTAATCTGTGAGATGCGAGTACATTTTCCCTAAAAGTTTTATGGCTACATTTTGTGATTCCGCAGACGTAAGTCACGTGTAGTTAGCTACGAAAAGGGTCAAAGTCAGTCCAATCGGGATGGAATACGTGAACGATGGGGAGGGGTTGATTTTCGACAATTTGCAAGTCGGAGAAAAGTTCGGTGAAAATAAGAACTAAGTAGATTGACCTATATTGTCTCACCCAATATTCGTTCTGACGAAAAACAAAAGTATTTGCTTGTATTTTTCAAACTTCTAAAGTATGAAGGTTCTGAAGTTTCTGAAATCAGCTGCATTGTGTGGTGTTGATAGATAAGTCAGTCGATCTTTTTTGCTATATATGAAGACTATCATTTTGTTAAATCGTTTTTGGAACTGTTATTGTGTTGCTTCCATCAGCCAGGGTAAATAATATATAATTAATAAAGGGTATATTAATATTCGTTAATATTTTTTGAATCAAATCAAATTTTAAATAATGCACGTTAAGTTTTCCTTTGCCTTAAGTCTGAAACCTTTCTACAAGAACGAAGACTAGTTAGTAAAGATATGTAAGCTTGACCTTGATAAGATTAAAGCAAATTATCTTTAAAATTAAAATTTAAAAAATAATTATAAAATAATATCTTAGAGTGGTTTAATTCAGTGGTAATTGTTTAATCGAAACTGCTACCGCATTGAGCATAGAACACCAACAAAAATATTAGATTTTCTTTACCGGTTATGTATATCCCGGAATGGAAGTGATATAAAAATAGAACCCGTGCAGAAGCGGATTTTCTATATCAGAATTTGTCGAATGCGAAAATCGAATTTGGCAATGACTGTGGCAGGTCAAAGGATCATTTGATTTTATTGTTCTACTGGGCTGGCTTGGTATTATCCTAAAAGACTATCATATCTTAAGCTTAATAGTCTTTAAAATAATTGTAATGTCTCTTTAAAAACATTTTTACTTTTTATATACTAAGTAGATAGGCCTACGTTTGACCCCACATCCCCCAGATGGAAAATGCAGATGCGTTTGACGATGAGTCACGTAAGATGCCAAGAAAGATACATATTCACTCGTGTCTTGAAGATACCCAAGTTGTAACGCTCGGGAGACATGGCAGATTCGGCACTTCACGTAAATGGTCGTACGTAATGTTAAATTCACACACACACGTCACATTACGTTTTAGATGTGCTTTCGACATTATGTTTTGTTAGAAAATTAACCTACTTTGCGTAGAGCGGTTGCGTTTTTGGAAATGTTCATTTGCGTAAAGTAGCGATGACCAATTAGTTTATATGCAAAGAACACAATCCGCTCCATCTGCAAATACGTTTTTTATAGGTTAGTCTTTGACTACGACCACATCGACCACTCCATACACTTCTAGATTTTTCCATTGTGGCAATATGTGGTTACCTAATACTTCAGAAGAACATACATCACCTGCACTCCCGTATAAGTGGAACACGGTTGGAATAATACTGTCGTAAATTTATAAATGACACCTCGAAAGGGGTCCACGGAAGTTTGGTGAAACTTTAAGGTTACAATAAAACTGTCGCATTGTTGGCAATTGACTATTATTTATTGGGAAAAAGTGAGGTATAGTTGGGACATTGGGAAGAATAACCTGGAGTTAAAATTTATTTCGTTATAACTGGTTGACTCACGCTACCGTGTTTCGCACGTAAAACTGTGGGTCCTGGCAGTTTCTCTATAAGATATGTAGGAACCACCATGGTTATATTGCAGGCCCTGTCATCTCGGCGACCTGAAACTGCAACAGCATTAATAGGTTGGCCACACAACCCATAATTTGTGTTTTGACTCTGACAGTGTAAATAGGGTAACCAGTAACCACTGTTATTCAACTTCATTTGCGTCTCTTAAAAAAACTTTACCTATTCATAGACCTATTGTCATACAAAAGTGCTCCATTTTGATTGTAGCCTAATTGAATATATACATTTTATTTTGACCTACCAATATACTGAAATGTCACAAAAATCCTATAAAATGTTTTAAGACATGAAAAGAGTAACACTAATATTATATTAAACGAAAATAATACATTTTTTTGTGAAATTCGTTGATCTGTCTTGAGTTCAAAGAAGATCGATGGGAGTGAATCCTTAATTTGGCATGTAACTGACATGGCTGTGTTTTGAATTTAATCATACTATCACTTGTTACTTTGAAGCTTAATCCTGTTGGTAGGTAGGTATTAGATGTATCTGGATTGGACACAACTCGAGAATACAGATCATTTTTCTAGGAGACATTATTGTATATTGATTTCCTGGGATTTATCTTTCAAGTCCACAAAGAGCTAGTAATTTAAACCATCTTCAAAGTGCAAGTCGTTTTTTAAACGTCTTAAACACATTACGTATCATTGTAACCTGCCGGTAACGGCAGGTTTCACTTAAAATGGTTGAATTCACTCAGCTTTTCTTAGTAAGCAAAGATATTATAATGGTTATTAATAACATTAATAAACTAATTCATGTAAATATCAATAATCACCTCTCGTTCGAAGTAATAATAGTTTTGATGATGATTATAATAAATTTTGTGTTTTAGTTGGTACATTAATTTGAGTTTCAATAAAGCGTAATATTTATCAATTTATAAATTCGCGAATAACCTTGATTTCACACTCCTTATAATGTCTCTCCTAAAATGAATAAGATTCTAACATCTGACCAAAAATCGTTAAAACATGGCGTTGAGACTACATCAAGCAGCCCCAGGGAAATACGCTAGTCTGTATCGGCTCGGTCGATCATTGCCCAAATTAAATTTACTGCCACAAGCCCCAGATCGGGCGTAACGATATAACCACCATTTATTGGCAATAAATATTTTTTTACTAGCAGCTTTTACAGGCTCTTGTATCGTTTTTCACGGCGACCTACGGCTGCAACCCTATGTTATGGTGTCACCGATTTTTTCGATAATAACACATTTCCCATTGATTAACTGCTCTGTTTTTCTGCGAAGCTTAATTTTCAGGAATCAAGGAATAAAATATGCACCATATCCGAAATGAATAATTTATAGTATTAAGATTCATATCCACAATGCTTAAATCGTTGGTGAATCGTGGAAATTCTGAATCCGCTACAATTTTGTTTGGTTGCATTATTTTATAAAATCTAAAAAAAGGTACTGAAATTTATCATTATCGGCTAAAGTTTACTGCTGTTACTGATGCTCCTGGCACCCTAGTACCCTGATACCCTAGTAAAATTTATTGCAAAGTCATTTAAAAATTCCTTTCGAAAGAAAAGGTTCATTTCAAAGAGAAAAGGATCTTTTTCAAATTAAAGAATATCAACAGAACATAATAATATATGGGTCCTACCAATAAAATCTATTT
The DNA here is from genome assembly GCA_947507615.1 of Hemithea aestivaria. Lineage (NCBI taxonomy): Eukaryota > Metazoa > Arthropoda > Insecta > Lepidoptera > Geometridae > Hemithea > Hemithea aestivaria. The sequence continues at coordinate 11,756,633 of OX382332.1, read as the reverse complement.
ATTAAAAGAATCAAGTTTTTGTCAACAATTCTTAAAATACCAGTTCACATATTATTGAAGACAGCAGAAAACCTTTTACTTGACATAATATGATTTGTTAATATCAAAGGAAATCAAAGCAAACGGGCCGAGTGAGACATTCTCACTCCGCTCTCATAATATCAGGAATTATAATAGCAGAATACTAACTAAGACATAAGACTTGTTTATTGCTACAAGTTTTACAATAGTGCTAAAAAATTGAAAATATATTTAAATGCTAAAGAATTTGTCGTTGAGACCCAAACCAAGCTCTAGGCTTGTATCTTGACTTGTCTTGAACTATAAAACATTATGATTTATTTCTTTATTTATAAGAAATAGTCGCCTACTTACGTGCTCAATATTAAAGCAACTTTCTATTACGTTACTTATGGGTAAATCCTGAGAGACAAAATTTTACGTGTCTGGGGGAATAAACTACCCGTAACATAAAAATTCTACCCAAGGGTATTTTTTTTCTGTTAGTTTAAGGTTTAATCTACTTAATGCATGATAGATATAAGGTTAAATTTAGCTGCAAGTATCTGAAAAAAATGTTAAAGCCCTGAAATTTGACTACCATGGGGTGTCCCTTACACATTTTTGAAACAAAATATATTTTTTACACCAATTTATAAACGGAATTTTATTAATTCCTGTGATCTAAGCTGTAAAGGGTGAACTGTTATACGATCAAAAAAATACGCGAAGGCTGTACACAGCGTAGTTTTAGAAAAAAACATAAATTTAGGTTTGTCCCCGGACAAAAAGTGATTCCCATGGCGCACGACATAACTACTCGCATTTCACAAGCCACAAGACTTCGAAGTTTGTACGCACACTGTTGGCTAATTTCAATTGCGCTCTAAACATCGTGAAGAAATGTTACTCCTCTTGTGGTTATAAACTGGATTTATGAAGGTGAGAAATTGATTACCGTGGTTTTGGTACACTAGATCATTGATTACCATTTCTATGTTTAAAAATATTTTTTTATCCATTACGGTTTTTTGACTAGGGTGTGCAGTTAGGAAAAGGGTATTGTTTATCATATATTTTATTATTATTGGTCTATAATTGTGGTATTTAAAAATATTGACAAAAAACTATACAATTTTGATTTCCATGGTATTGATTCTCATGGCGTTTTACCACGGTGATCAATTTTCCCCTGAGTTTTGTTGCGCATTCTTTCACTTTTTACCCAACTACAGCGAAGCCGCAGGTATGGAAGTGATTTAGACAGTTTATATTTGTATATTTCATTATTTCAGATGTTTTTTTTATATTGTATACATCAGATTTTTTTAATATTGTACTATAGTAGACAGCCGCTCTGGCTTATGTGGCACCATTATATCCCCACATTAAAATAAGTTGCTCAGCGAGCTATGGAGAGGGCTATACTCGGGGTTTCTCTACGTGATCGAATCAGGAATGAGGAGATCCGCAGACGAACCAAAGTCACTGACATATCTCCGCGGATCAGGAAGCTGAAGTGGTAATGGGCAGGCCACATAGCACGTAGAGCGAATGGCTGATGGGATCGGAAAGTGTTCGAGTGGCTACCAAGCAAACGTAGCGTAGAACTTCTATCCACAAGTGTGACAAACGACCTTATTAAGGTCGCTGAAAGACGCTTGAAGCAGGTCACTTCCAACACCGGTTTTATATATGGAGGTCTAAATGGGAGGTTGATGTTCAGCAGTAGACGTCTAATGGCTGCGATGATGTATGATGAAAAAATGAAACGAAACTATGGGCTGACTGCAACTTCAGTCCAAATTAACCTAACTAATGATAAATGTACAATCTGATGACAGCTTCTGGAGTGAATCCTGTCAGTGACTGTGACTGAGAACATATTCTAGGACTATTTATTCAATATTTTTACATTGTTTAAGACAGCAATACATTGATTTTATTTAGTTTACATGATTATTATATAGAAAGCCAATATAGACCTTTTAATACTTTATGTTTGGTGTATATTTGTTTGGATCACCGTTTTTAATCATTTCTATTTTATATTATTAGTATATAGAGGTCAATATTTAAATAATAACATAGAATTGAAACAAATTAGTTTTAATTTTGATTCCCATGCCACACTTTATTGATTCCCGTGGCACCAAAAATTTAAATTTAAATATCTTCTGAACAAAACAAGTTATAATGATGCCTATTTGACGGATGTGCTTATAATTATGGGAAATTTGATGTTTTACATGTCAAATTCAATAATACTTTGATTTAAAATCTGCCACGGGAATCACTTAAATACGCCCGATCTCAGGATTTACCCTTATCCCCAAAGCAAAGACGTAAAACCACTTTTTTTATTGTAGCATTATATTTTTTGTCATTATAGATGATTATTTAGATGATGATTTATTTGATTTTGTTATTAGTGCTAATAGATCTACAAGCAAATAAATATTAGTGTATTTCTGTCAACATGTTGCCCACAACAGTTATTATACATGGAAGGTGATCACATCATGCCACTTTAAAGACTACATACATAGTCACTCGCTAAAAGAGAAACTTGGTTTTAATTTGCTAAAAGTATCTTTTTTATTGATATCACACTGAGAAGAAAACTTTACAACTAAAATTGTGTACTATTTGGAATTTGGAGTTCTATCGCCCAGAGCAAACTCTTCCAGACAATAGTGTAGGAAATATACAACACTAGAGTAACTTTAAAAATAAAATAATACAATAATAATAATTTACCGTAATTCGTCCTTACTGTTAGTAGGTATATATCTGGCCCATCCCATGTCATTCAATGGTCGGCCAAGTGTAAAATTAAATTCCCATTTTCATTTTATCCCTTGTACGTATTTGTAATGGGGACATACTTGACAATCGGCCTTTTCTTTTTTATTGAGATATTAGATTTATTATTGTGATAGCGAAAATACCTCTGGAATGAAAGTTGTAAGGATTTATTCCCAATAAGGAAGGGTTTTTCCATTTAAATTGCTGTCAGAGAAAATCCATAATGGTTGTGGATAATGGAGTTTTCAAGAAGTCTATACTAACGACTAATATAGTATATAGTAACTTACCCTAATATAATGTGACAACCCAGATCCGCATTTAAACGTAGCTTTGAATATCTGAAGCTACAGGTAAAGGTTTCACAAATGTGGCATATTTCCCGAATATGTCTAGAAAATACTCTACACATCTGGGGATCTGTAGATTTTTATCCATTAATCCCTTGCGCATTTTCGTAAGGGGATTTTTTTATTTTAAAAGACTTTACAGTATTTTTACCTATATAACATAATGAAATCTGTATGGGGCCACGAGTGTACAACCACTTACCGAAGACACTTCTCGAAGTAAATGACATTCATATATTTAAATATAATTTTATTATAATTTTAACTCAGTCCAATGATATATTATAAGGTCAATGGTTTTTTTAGATAATAAACCTGTAATAATTTTAAGAGGAATGTTGCATTTCGAAAGGCAGAATAAGGCGATCATAATGTTATTTATAATACCAACCATATTGTACCCTTATACGCAAATAAATTATTTGATTTGATTTGAAAATAGACAGTTCTTGAGTTGACCAATAGCGCGTCTTATGTTGCGTTGTTTTGGCTTGAGGTATTGAATTGACTGATTCGCTGACTGGTATAATATCATGAAGTTTTTGGCTATTTCATCCGAGTATAATATCAATCAACGCACACCTTAATAAGCAGATTAGGTTAAAATTAGACACATGAGATAGGTGTTATGCCATAGATATCACCTATACAAGGGTTTCCTATAACAACAAATCTAGTAAATCTTGGCTCACTTTTCACCAGCATCGTGCATACAGAGTCGCAACAGAATATAGGAGGAAAATACGTTAAATATAGAACAAATATTTCACATTCAGAATCTCTACCGTTAAAATAAATTTACGATACTTATTTTGTTATAATATCTTATTTTGTTTACGTAGAATACAAAATATTTATCCTATATTGGGTGATTCTATTTTTATTCTAAAGGGCGTCTGGGTTAACCTTAGCATAAATAGATTTTGATAACGTATGTAAGGACTATTTTACCTACATTATTACAAAATTTAGGCTGAAAACACAGCCTGAATTTTTTATGAAGGTAAATCTGTATGCTATAGATATGGGATGCCTACCTGCCCGTTATTTAAATAACTTTCGAGCGAGGGAGAATATTAAAATATTTACGATAAAATATCTTATGAAATTCAGCAACAGAATTATAATAATTTTACATTGTAATTTGATTTCTTGCATATTGTTGGTTGGCGGTAGGGTGAATAATACAATCAGTAGGCATTCTGATTGTTGGCCAAAGGTTGCTAGGGAGTGGATAATGAAATGAGTCGCCGCGATCGCTTTCGCAAGAGATGGCTTGGATGCAGGTGGCATTATACTGAAATACTAGGGTCCTAAAGACTTGGCAGGGCTTTTGCTTAGCATTGGGACAGTATAGTCTCGATATACACATCATATTATACAAAACATCATATTACTACATTCATCATTACTATCATCGTTAGTCCTAGCACTGTTGTGCAAAACCCTCCACCCGATAGATTTGTGCTGAGCAAATAATTTGGCAGAGTTCAAATATTGGACACGATAATGGCACGTAATGTCGTGAAATTACAGAATGGTGGCCCAGATAAGGAAGAAGAAACCGGGAAATCTGATGACTCCATAACTAATGGGATCAAATTTTATTATTATTATAATTATTTTCGTGTAACAAATATTATAAAGGTACATCCATAGTACGATCAACAAAATCAATATTCAAAATTGAAAGTAATTACTCAATTTACTGAGAATAATAATCCTATTTGTGTAAGACATTATTAGAACACAATATCACGGTAGGCTGGCTCTGGCACCTGCGCTTAGTACCAAAATACACGTCGGAACATTTTGAAACTAGTACTAGCACGAAACAAGCAATTTAGACTTATCCGGATTACAATAAGGGTTAGAATTGCAAACCAAATGAGTTTACAGATGGTAGGATAACTTGGTTTTGTCAAACGTCGAAGTTTCCAGTGTATTGAAACTTTTGTGGAGTTTGTGCAAAAAGAAAAGAGTTACCTTACATTGTACTAACAATTTTTTTTACAGTTAATAAATAATTGTAAACAGTGTCTTCGAGGATACAATTTAGTTAATTGTTTTTCTGACTCTACGTTACATAACGAGTCACTCAATATTTTCATTTTTCTTGCTCGAATGTATTATGTGTATGAGTGTGTTTCCACTTGATAAAGTCGTCGTGTAGTGAAACACTAATAATGATGACCTAGCTCTATCCGATGTTCAGTAAATCCAGGAAGGGATTTATTCCATTTTGTAGGTTTAGTAGGTTACCGTCTTCGGCTATAATATAGTTGCTATCAGGCGATGTAATAATGAAAGATTAACATATTATAGTGAATATGAAAAACATTTGATATAATATTACTACTTCCTACTAATATTATAAACGCAAAAGTTTGCAAGAATGTGTGTATATCTGGATGTGTGGATGTATATTTGTTACTCTTTGACGCCTTATCAATTGGACCGATAGAGCTGAAATTAGGTATAGAGATTAGGTATACAGTAGCCTATATTATGTGATCAGAGTCTAAGCTGACTCTGATCACATAATATAGGCTACTGTACAGCATGTAAAACCGCTAGGCGCAGCTAGTTTATAAATTAAAAAAATTAAATGTACTTTGCAATATCTATTCCGATATTTCTGACTTATTAGGTTTAAGAGTTAATGTAAGGTTTTAGTAGATTTAGGATATTGTACCCTTTTTTCTTGCAATAAATAGCATTTAATTTATTAATTTATTTACATATAAGAATACGCCCCCAATTCCAACGATCCATTTCTTTTCGCACAGGCCCCTTTTCATCGATAGACACCTGAAAACTTTTCAATCCAGAAAGGATAGGTGCTCTACGTGGCGGTCTTTCATAAAGTTGTTTGGAATTTGGAGATCGTATTGTGAAGAATGTCTTCAAACTACAATGTTGGTAACTGCGCTTCCTTCACTATTCTATCACACTTTTACGGTTTTTAAATTGATTTTGAAAAATTCTATAAGTTGTAAAATGAATTTTAAAGAACGAAACAAGACAACAAACTATGTTTCAGTACAGCAAGTGCAGTGTTGCGTAGGGCTTTGTACTTTTCTAAAATTTTAGGTAACTAATGCTGCTATTGCAAGCATAAAGCTTGTCTCGTTCGTCTCAGACTTTTTATCGTGTTGATGCAAAATAATTACTCAGTATAATGGTTATCAGGTTGTTTGTAAGAAATTGCTACTTAACACACAACAAACACATATTTAAAAAAGTAATCCCTATGAGTTTCTTGCTCATTCTTCTCATAGTGCCTTGCGAATGAGCGGTAAAATATTAAAATAACATTTAAAATTGACTTGCAAAAGTGCTCCATTGTAGTCTATTTGAATAAATGAATTTTGAGTTCGAGTTTGAGTTTTTAAGTTTATTTATTTATTTTTAGAACTATTTCTTGTAATTTGGTATGCAATAAAGATTATATTCTATTAAATTATTGCCAAGCGGTCATTTATTTACCGTGTTTCGACATGATGTTCAGTAAAGCCAGGATGGGATTTATCCCGCCTTCTAGGTTGTATCCTACCATCACCACTTCTCTCTAGCCGTCTAGCCGCATCATCGCTTTACATCTCGCGAGATCGTAGTTAAAGGCTGACCTATAAAAAATACCTGAGATTTCGAATCTGTTCAAGAATGAAATTGTTAAAACAGTAGGTCCAATCCAGGGCATATCACAGGGCGGCAGTAACTAAGAGAACGTGACTCTGATATCTAGACGTGCTCGAGTCCCCTTGACGGTGCGGGCTTTCCGCAAGTTGTTCGTGGAGAAGCTGCTTTAATGATAATGATATTTTTGAACCAATATGAAAAAAGATATTGAAATGATGGTGCATACTTTGTTGATTTTTTTTATATTTATGTTTATCTATAACAAGTTTTTATTTACTTTCACCTGTCTGTTTGCCTGTAATCAATTCTTGCAAGATAAATAATTTGATCCACTTCCCGGTTTTCGATTGAGCTGAAATTTTGCATGCATGTATAAATCGGATGACAATGCAATATTATTATGCCATAGAGCTGATCTAATGAAGGAGCTGGAAGGTAGCCATAGGAACGCTGTAATTAAACGACGCAACCCCATCGAGCTTGGGCTCATTTGTTTGTCTTGACGAGTACCTACTTTAATGCTAGGTGGTAATAATAAAAGCTTGTTTTTTAAAAGATTTTTAAATATCACTTGTTACTTTAATAATATACTTGTATTTTCTAAATGTTGGTGCTATTCGCAGACCAGAAAGTTTTAATATAAAATTAATGTAAAAAAATATCTACAGTAAAAAATAACATAAAATCGTAATGACCACAGATAAGATTGAAATTACACAAGTTTCTATCCACTTCGTAGCTCCTTTGTACCTAACTAATAAGGATTAAGGGAGCGGATGAACATTCGCGATCTTAATCTGTGTATACTTCGCACAGAGTAACCATGGATGGACAGACACCGCGTAACAAAATCTAAACTATACTCTGTCCAAGGAGTCGAGCTCATAGGGAAATCAAACGCTGAACGTCATTGGTTGACGAAAAGGAACAAAGGGTAGTCACACTGCGACTGTCAAGCGTAGAAGTACCAGTCCCATTCTGACTCTCGAGCGGTGCGGACGTATTGTATGGTGCCTTATATCAGTGTTTGCAGTTTTCGGTTTCGATTTTTGTTAAGTCGATAGTGCATCCTTATATCACTTTCATACAATAATTGTGCAAGGGAGAAAGCGCCATATTAGCTCGACTCGCTGGACAGAGTATAGAGCAACGTTTTATCATTCTCCACTCTTATAAGGCGAAAGTTTGAGAGTGTGTATGTTTGTTACTTCTTTACGCCTAAACGCGTGGATCGATTGAGTTGAAATTTGGTATAGAGATAGCTTAGACTTTGGAACAACACATAGGCTACAGTGCACCGGGTAAAACCGCTGAGCTTAGCTGGTTCTTGTTATAAATCCGAAATGTGTATGTAAAATATGTATAGGGTGTCACCTACTTTTTACAAGCTTTATATTACTTTTACCTGTCTGTTGTCTGTCTGTCTGTCTGTCTGTCTGTAATCAAATCTTGCAAGTTTAATTTGACCCACTTCCCGGTTTCCAATTGAGCTGAAAATTTGCATGCGTGTGTAAATCGGATGACAATGCAATATTTTTATGACATCGAGCTGATCTGATGATGGAGCTGGAAGGTGGCCGTAGGAACTCTGTCATTAAACAACGCAACCCCATCGAGTTTGGGTTCATTTGATTCGTCTTGACGAGTACTTTATAATGCAAGATGGTAAGAATAATTAAAGCTTGTTTTTTAAAAGTATTTTTAAAATTTCACTTGTTAGAGTTTTTTATTAGACCTACCAACAGTTTTAACAGTTTTTCTAACTCTAGTATAAGTTAAGTACTAATGCTATCTTGATTAATGCATTGCCATTTTAAAAAGGGAATACAGCATGCATGCACAATGCACTTACCCCAACTGTTGCCTGATCTGCTATACGATTATTTTTCATCCACTCTATAATATAATTTTGTTCTTCAGCTTACTCACCTACTTGCTAACTCAAACAAAAAAAAAACATTAACAGTTTTTTGCTAAAAATATAACAATGATTACAATTAGCGATGCAAATTTCAAGATAACAAAATACGTCTCAAAAATAATAATTATGTCAAACTCAACGGGAAAACGTATTTTTAGTACTAACCGCACGACGTCAGTTTTTTACATAGTGCCACTGCTTAATAAATAAGTCCATGATTCCTCGGTGGAATATTCTGGAATTCTCTTTATTCAACGATAATTGCCTTAATAATCTGACTAGACGTTTTGTAAAACCCGTTGGTGACGCCGCAGGGATAGCAAGCTTTAGGATTCGTTCATTTTCTACCAAAAATGTTAATTTCTCGAGCCTTCTCGGTTTACATTTGAAATTTGGTCTCTTTGAAAATCTCATTTGCATCAGTCAATCGGCTGATGTTAGAGGAACTCGAATTTTAATTAATCTTTAATAGGTTAAAAGATTTATTTCTCGTACCAGTTTGCTGAGTTAAAGAAATTGTGCTTAAATTTATTTTTCTACTGAACAGTGAAGAATTATATATTATTGCGAATCAGAGCAAAATGGCCCCTGCATATTTTTAGGGTATTAAAATGCACTACAAATTATTTAAAAATTAAAAAGCATACATACACGGGCATCTTACTATCATTTTTTTTTTTTCAAAAATATGTTTTAAATAACAACATTGAAACTAAGCCTAAATATAAAATAGATTAGATTATACATAACTCACTGAAAACTACATAGGTAGGTTGTAGGTACTTAACAAATTTTATCCTAAAATACACGACATCATCAATTTTAAAGAACTTGAAACCCGTACATATTCATCGTCTATAAACTAAACCATAAACTAATCCCTTAATTCCTTCGTGTTTCCTTTTTCCAACTTCAAATATTCGCGCCGACCGCCAAACGTCAGCGCGTGCGCCCCTTGCGGACATTTACAAAACTAATCGAGTCGAAAAATATGGCCACCTGAGCCTACACGCAAGTGCTTAAAAATTTGTGTTTTTTCCTCTAAACTGTGTTATAAGCCTCGCTAAAGGTTGATTGACTGATTTTCGATCTCTCGTGTGAAATCCTAAATAAGAACCCGTGAAATAGTGGGTGCGGGAGAACTAGCCGGCCGGCTCGGCGCCCCGACGTTGGTTCCCTGTCCATCCTTCCTATCCAGGTGAGTTTATCTTATTTTCACTTCCCGGGTTCCTTGTGATTTCGAGATCAAGCATCAGGGAAATGCAATTGCCTTTCCAGCGAGTCCCCTACATTCTCTTTTTGTTGGTGCCTCCTGTGAGGATCAATACCTCACATTTTAATAAAAAATTACCTATTTTTCTCATATTTTCATGCATGTAGATGCTTAAATACATTAAAGTAAACGTACTTCAAGTTGGTAATAAACATATTTGGCAAAAATAACCAATATTTCATAGTTTTTGCTAATTTTTCAATAGTATTTTTCAAATAGAAGGTAGCTTCAAATCACGCGATCACGGCGAGCCGCCGCCGCGCCGCGCCCCGTTCGATCGCTTAGTAGGTACATTATTATTCTAAATTTGGCTATTTAATTTAAAATTATATTTGTTTTACGTTTAAATTCTATTTAAAATTCAACTAATAATTTCACAATACTTTAAATTTAGTCAAACTAATTAAATTCATAGAAAGTAATTGCATTGACTGATGCTTGAAGAGTTTTCGGATTATGTTAGTTGTGCTTGATTTGTGAATTACACACTTATAGCCCATGTAATTAGAGTCGTAATTTGTACTTACTTAATTAACAATATTTTGTCAAAATTTGCCGACTTATACGTTTTTATGCAATAATTTCTCGACTTTAACCTTAAAGATTTTTATTCTTGTTGCTGTTCGAGGATTAATTTACTTATCTACATTCGATTGATTTATTAAATATTATTGTCGCTTACAATAATAAAACTTATTTACAATGGCGGAAGCCGAGTTACAGTCATCCGTCAAAAGACGTGAATATGAGTTCAAATGTATGCAGATTATTTACGATTTAGTTATTGCCTCTAAAAAAGATCCAAACAGAATACCGTCATTTAAGGCTAGGTACAAGAGCATTGAAAGGGTTAGGAATAATTTTATAGAATCCCATGACAAAGTAAACAAGCTAAACTTAAAGTCTGATCCAAAGTATGAATTTGACAATAGTCCATTAACGTCGTTCGACGACTTGTACTATGCAGCGGTGGAGTTTGATGATTCATTGAGCGCGAGCACAAGTGCATCCGGCCCGTCAGAGCCTGGACATCGGCATTCTTCTGCACCTCAAGTGAAGTTACCTAAGTTGCAAATTCCAAAGTTTGACGGCTGCATTGAAAATTGGCAGACATTTAAAGATAGTTACGTACCGTTAGTACATAATAATGAGTCATTGTCTGACGTTGAAAAATTCCACTACCTACTCTCGTGCTTATCGGGATCTGCGTTGTCACTTGCTAAGGGCATTCCTATAACCTCGGCTAATTATTGCGTTGTGTACGGCGCTCTGTTACATAGATACGATAATAAGCGCGTCTTGGCCAATACTTACATCGAAAAAATATTTAAACTCGCGCCGATTCAAAAGCAGACGTATGAAAATTTAACTGAATTGACAAACATTTTATATGAAAGTGTTAACGCCTTAAAAGCCTTAAATATCGACGATTTAAAGGAATTTATTTTGTTTTACCTCGCGTCTCGGCCGCTAGATATCGAGACTAAGAAAAGGTTCGAACTAGAAAATACCAATGAGATACCGACTTTTAACGACTTGGTTACCTATTTACAAAAATATATAAACTCTTTAGTCTTATGAAATCCTTGTGAATTTCAAGTGGGGGGAAAATGGATAAACATGAAACCTATCCATAAACTAATTCCTTAATTCCTTCGTGTTTCCTTTTTCCAACTTCAAATATTCGCGCCGACCGCCAAACGTCAGCGCGTGCGCCCCTTGCGGACATTTACAAAACTAATCGAGTCGAAAAATATGGCCACCTGAGCCTACACGCAAGTGCTTAAAAATTTGTGTTTTTTCCTCTAAACTGTGTTATAAGCCTCGCTAAAGGTTGATTGACTGATTTTCGATCTCTCGTGTGAAATCCTAAATAAGAACCCGTGAAATAGTGGGTGCGGGAGAACTAGCCGGCCGGCTCGGCGCCCCGACGTTGGTTCCCTGTCCATCCTTCCTATCCAGGTGAGTTTATCTTATTTTCACTTCCCGGGTTCCTTGTGATTTCGAGATCAAGCATCAGGGAAATGCAATTGCCTTTCCAGCGAGTCCCCTACATACATATTTTAAACAATACACTGAACCGTCCTTTAATTTCAAGCAATAAATTCTTCAGCCAAACCCTAATATGGTCATTAAAATTGTCAGCGTGTAAGTAATAGGTATACTCCATTATCACCCCATAGAGGGTTGCCTCCAATGGATCTCACGTACGCGAATCCAATCCTAGTAACATATGGCGCCCTACTAGACGCAATTATCTGGAAGAACCAACTTTATAGAAAAATATCAGTAGCAGAGGTGTCACCCAACATTTCACGATACCTATTTTGTTTTGAGTTCCAAGAACCTCCGAGCGGGATGAAGAATGTGTTAAAAGTTGAGGAAGTAAAAGAGGAGTGTCATATCGTACCAAACAGCCTGCCTGCCTGCCCCAGGCGTGATCATAAAATAATGTACGTATGTATTTTTTCATTATCTCAAAACATACAGACTAGACGTTATCTACATAGGGAATTCTACAAAATAGTCTGATTATAGGAGTGTGATTGCTAGCTTGGTATCATCATTATCATCATCATCAGCCTATTTTTTTTTATTTATGTATTGCGGCTATGATATCACTGCAGCCATGATTGGCCTATTGTGATCGATCGATCGATCATCAGCCTATGTTCGTACACTGCTGGACATAGGCCTTACCCATGGCACGCCACTCAACTCGGTCCTCCGTCTTTCCGTAGTGTAGGGCGCTCATGGGCGAGATGGGGCGATGATATCCGGAGGGTCGCTGGGGGTGGGTGGAGAAGAAAGACAGAGCTTGGTATATCTTTTTTAATCTTCCTGCATAGTTTATAAAAGTTATTTTTAACCCTCCTTATGTTTCCCTAACCGAATATTGATGATTAACGGAGGTTCTGGGGCAACAATAACCAGTATTTTAGCTGCCTTTCCATTTATTCATTTATTGCATGCCTGATTTGAGGAAAGATTGTCAAGGGATTGGATTGAACTTACAAAGCGATCACAAAATATTATAAAAAAATAGGTAAATTAGCGATTTTAATTTCGAAATTCGTTATAATATCATGCGATTGGGAAAATCGATTTTATTTTCAAAATTTGTGATATCGTTCGATCGAGAGTTACCAGTCTCTATAATATAAAGTCCTTAAACAATCTGTCGTTAACCTCCCGGATTAGAATTTATCTCACTTCTCATAACAGCGCACCTATAAACGACACTCCGCACAAAGAGCGACAGATAAGAGCCACTCCATTGGATTCTTACGTTATCGGCACACTTTTAAGGCTCATAAATAGTTCGAGAACTTCCTTCTTCGACATAGATCTTCGTTATTTAAGGGAAAAGCTCGACCATTTTTAAATTGCACGTGCAATCGAAACATGTTTCTACCCAAGTTAACATAATTGGCTGCTTTCATTGACTGGTAGGCGCGTCTCGACTTCGCTAGTGTTTAAAGAAGTTGTTCGCCAGGATCTACATCAATACTTTGCTGATCAACTCATACGTCGATATCGACTTATCAATCGATCAGCAAGACTATCAGAAATCTATTTACGTTCAATACTACATAGATTTTCCGTTTCCGGCGTCGTAACTGTCAACACTGTAGTGAATAGCTCCGGCAGAAAACAAGTGATTTAAAATTGTTCAAGCAATCTACTGATGTGAATACCACCGAAAACGCTCAAGCAACGACTGTGAAGTGTTTACAAATAATCACTTCAGCGTGATTAATCGAATTCACTGAATAATTAGAGGCACAATATCAACATTAAATTCGAGGTTAGAAATAAAAACTCAAAATTTACCAACACCTGACATTGACATCTGATCTGATTTGACAACGTCAAAACTGTCTTAGCCAGTGTTGCCAAGTAAAGAAAATAATTTCTACCTTTACGTTCCTTTATACGTAAATAATTTTGTAATAAAAATGGAAGGTCAGTTTCAATTGTTATTCGACAAAATGAAAATTGAAATGCAAAATCAAACTGCAGAATTAAAAGATTCCATCACAAAATCTATTATGGAAAAAATGGATGAGAAATTAATTCCTATATTTGAAGAGAACAAAAATCTAAAAATTAAAGTAGAAAAATTAGAAAAGGAGATTGCAAATCTAAAAAGAGGAGAGAGGAATAATAACATCATAATATTTGGCATAGAGGAAAAAGAAACATCCACTTATGAATTGATACAAAAAGTAAAGAAAAGTTTAAAGTCTGACCTAAATATTAACATAGAAGATCACGAGATCAACAAAATTCGACGTATAGGAAATAAAACAGAAGAAAGCAACAAATCTAGACCGATACTATGTTCTTTCTTAAACAATTGGAAGAAACACGAAATCATAAAAAACAAGAAAAACTTAAAGAAGTTTTATATTACTGAAGACTATTCGAAGGAAGTGTTAGAAAAAAGAAAAATGTTGCAACCAAAATTGGTAGAAGAGAGGAAAAAAGGCAATATAGCTTACTTGAGTTATGACAAACTAATAGTAAAAGACAATAACAGTAGCCAAGAGAAAAGGAAAAGAGAAACATCTTCTTCACCATCTTCTCATCATTATAACCAGCCTAAAAAACAACAGACTGCGTCTTCTATCAAGTCGAATAGAGCAAATGCTTTCGATATGATGCGGCCTAGATCTAACTCTATGTCTAATACAGCCACAGTAAAAAAACAATAGCAACTAGAAGTCGGCAAACGGAAACCAAAACCAACCAATGAAACTAATAACAAAGAAACAGAAACACACAAAGCTCCCCCAAGCCGACTGGTCCTCGTGGGGGAAAGAGACCACAACCCTCCAATATCAAATAAAGAAAACAATGAAAATAACGAACAACACGACATACATCCAAAATCAACCATCTACATCGCTGCCCTAAATGTCCTTACTTTGAAGAATGAAGAAAACCTTACAGAACTAATATATGCATTAAAACTCATCAAATGGGACATCATCGGCCTAAGTGAAGTCAGAAGATTGGGCGAAAATATTACATCTCACTGCGACTATGTACTATATCACATAGGAGAAACTGCAGGACAGTACGGGGTAGGATTCATTATAAAAAGCCATATAACTAAGCCATATAAATGTTTTTATGTATTTGTGTAAATTATTTTAATTAATTTATGATTTCTGCTGACGTTTTGAAACCACCGTCCTTCCAGTGTTGTATATTTCCTCTCCCTGCACGGTTGTCTGGAAGAGATCGCTCTGAGCGATAAGACCGCCAATTGATACACCTTTAGTTTAAGTTGTTGTATTTGTAAAATTTATACTTTATATGTGGATCAATAAAGTGTTTCTTATCTTATCTTTATCTAAGTACGTAGAAGGATTTATTGGCATCTCAGAACGCATTGCAATAATGAATTTGAAACTACCAGAATACGAAGATTCTTGGTCGATTGTACAAATATATTCGCCTACAATCAAACCTCGAAACAATAAATACCTTCTACAGTGATTTAAACAAAGCCATCCAAGAACATACACATAAAAATTTAATAGTTATGGGAGACTTTAATGGTCAAATTGGAAATAGACGTCCAGGAGAAAACAATACAGTAGGGCCCTACATATACAGCAACAAGACGAGAAGTCGAAATGGGGAAAAAATTACAGAATTTGCACTAGAGAACAACCTAACCATCTTGAATACCATGTACAGGAAAAACAAAAAAAAGATGTGGACCTGGATCTCACCCGATGGCAAAACTAAAAACCAAATTGATTTCATACTGACCAACAGAAACCGAAACTTTAGCAACTTTAATGTTATTAAAAAATTTAACTTCAACACAAACCACAGGCTAATCAGAGCAGAACTGAAAGCGAAACAACCAAAAAAACCAAGACCAAGGCAAGACCCGAGTAAGATAATGATCGGAAAACAACAAATAAAACATCTCAAAACAGCCCTGAATAAAAAATTCACTGACTTCGAAGCCAACACTAAGGAAATAGGAGTATAAGAAAATATAATCGGATAGAGGAAACTATTAAAACTGAAATACAACACATAAGAAGTACTGAAACTGAACGTAAAGAATGGCTTACTCCAAACACCATAGAACTGATAGAAGAAAGAAATAACCTCATCAGTTCCAGGGACACACAAGACAGAAGAAAACGTATAGCAACCATTAGTAAAGAAATCAATGACAGCGTAAGAAAAGACAGGAAACAAAACAGAATGGAAAGTATAGAAAAGTATATAGTTAAAACTGGTGGAGTAAAGAAAGCGTACAAGGACTTGAATAACTCTATGGACTGGATAGTGAAAATGAAAAACGACAGTGGAGTTTGGAATTACCATAGAACAGACATACTGGAAATAGCTACATCCTTCTATAAAAATCTATACAAATGTGACATAACACAAGACGAAACTCATTTGACCGACCTCACAAAAGTTCCTAATATTCTTTATGCCGAAGTCGAAAAAGCAATAAATACCCAAAAGGAAGACAAAGCACCAGGACCCGATGGCATAAACAATAAAATACTGAAAGAAAGTAAAGAAGTCCTGATACCAGTATTCACAGATATGTTCAACAACATTATAAACACTGAAATTATACCCCAGCAATGGACAGTATCTAATATTGTTCTGCTATAAAAGAAAGGAGACAAACACGAAATTGGTAACTACCGCCCCATCAGCCTCATGTCCAATATTTACAAAATATTTGCAAAGATAATCCTAAAACGTATAGAAAAATCATTAGATGAACACCAACCAATCGAGCAGGCAGGATTCCGTAAAGACTATTCAGTAATTGACCACATCCATGTAGTGCGTCAAGTCCTAGAGAAGTATAATGAATACCAACTTATATATTACATTGCTTTTATCGATTACAGCAAAGCATTTGACTCTTTATTGCACGCGAATATATGGGAGGCTCTAACGGAACAAGGAATTGAACACAAATACATTCGACTAATAAAAAACATATATACTCATAGTACTGCGAGAATCCAACTAGAAAAGACAGGCGTTCCCTTCAAAGTAGAAAAAGGTGTAAGACAAGGAGACCCTTTATCTCCTAAACTATTTTCGGCAGTACTGGAATCCATCTTCAGAAAACTAAATTGGGAACACTTCGGAATCAATGTAGACGGAGTTCCGCTAACACATCTGAGATTCGCAGACGACATAGTGCTATTTGCAAAAACTTCAGAGGACTTGAGAAAAATGATAAAAGAACTAGCGATAGAAAGCGAGAAAGTAGGTCTAAAATTGAATCCGGAAAAAACTAGAGTTATGACAAATGGAACTAAAGATATGATACAACTAGGAAACACAGAAATCAATTACACTGACGAATATGTTTATTTAGGACAACTGATAACACAAAATGAACCAATGCGCCAAGAAGTAGGAAGAAGAATTATCAATGGCTGGAAAAGATACTGGAGCTTAAAAGAGGTTATGAAAGACAAAAAGCTAGATATAAGAATAAAAGGCAAGCTATTTAATACTTGTGTACTGCCAGTTCTGATGTATGGTTGTCAATCATGGACCCTTACACAGGAAGCGACAAACAAACTAGCAACCTGCCAACATGCAATGGAAAGGAGCATGCTGAATGTAAAGAAATCAGACAAGCTAAGGAACCGTGTTATCAGAAGTAAAACAAAAACAATAGATGTGTCTTTGAAAATCAGGAGACTGAAGTGGAAATGGGCCGGGCACATGATAAGAGGTCATGACAAATGGAGTAAAAGAGTAACAAGATGGTACCCCCGCGAAGGCAAAAGGAAGAGAGGTCGACCACAAAAAAGATGGGATGATGACATCAGACAAGTGGCGGGAGTGATGTGGAATAGAGTGGCCCAAGAACGGCAAGAGTGGAATAGGTTGGAGGAGGCCTTTGCCGACTGGCAAACAGATCTTCAAAAAACAACAAAGAAACAAATATTAGAATAAGTTTTATTTTATAATCCATAGATTGTAAGCAGTAAACAAACTCTGTCAATAGAATAAGTTGATCTGAATAAAAGGCTATATTATTATTATTATTACTACATAGAAATAAATACCCAGCGCGGTATATTTATTTTCTATCCAGAGTGGTAGCATAATATATCGCCCAGGTTTGATTAGCGCTTTATTCTCACTGCTACTTTCTTCTAATATAATAGAAATAACAGTATAAAATAAAAAGTAACAGTATGCTTATTCAGTAAAAACCTAAACCTCAACATCGACTTGTAAATTGATCAGCAGGGCTATTCACTTATCCTTTAGGGAACCGAACACCGAATTGTCAAATATGTATGAAATGACGTATTACGTCGTATCGATTTAATAATAATACGTCATACGTCTTTTCATACATTTTTGACAATTCGATATTAGGTTCGGTACCCTGACGGATAAGTGAATATCCCTGCAGCTGACTATGTCTAATCAGCTGTTAAACTGCTGATAAACTGCCAGAAATCGTTTCCACGTTGAATAATGATATCAATCAACGAAGAACAACAGCATGTATCATGTCGATCAATGGCATCTATCAACGTCAATCGCTGTCATCAACGTCGATCAATATCTTGGTTTATTGATCGATCAGTTGCTGTGGTTACTCCCAAACTTTTTGCAGGCACAAATATATTCATTCCAAATTGGTTTTTGTTTACTTTTTCCTGATATATTTCCGAAATGCAAGACACGAAGCCATGAGGGATATTTTTGTAAAGTGACACGATAGCGGGATAGGTAACTCGGGGGAATTAAATGGGATAAAGAAATAAAATAAGGAGAAAATAAATGAAACATTATTTGGAACTGGGAATATACGGTTGATGATTTTATATATGGATGTAATTTACGGAATATTCGACGTAAAATTGCTATTTACTCATCCTACATCGAGAGTAAATATTGATGTTTATTTTCAATGTTTATTTATTATCCTATCCTGTTAATATTATAAACGCGGATGTTTGTAAGAATGAATGAACCTATGTATGTTTGTCACTATTTAACGTCTAAATGGATGAAACGATTGAGCAGAAATTTGGAATAGAGAGCTTAAGAAAGGATTTCTCTACGACACGGGCAAATCCATGCTCTATCTATATATCTATCCTATTACCCGCTACTAGTTTAAGTAAACGATAAAAGGGACTTTTATTCAATAAGAACTAGAGCAATTATCGAGTTCTCTACAGAATTTAACGTAAAAATGCAGTTTACACTTCAAGAGCTAATTCAACAAGTTACCAACTCTGAAGTCTGGCGAGACTAAAGTGTTGTTTAATATTTAGTCGGCAAGTTGTCGACTTCACAAAGCATCGTTCACTTGTAAAGGATTTCGGTTAACACGATCATCGCTTATAATACACGTTGTTTTAGCTAAAATTAAACAATGTGGGGTAGTACAAATCAAGAGTAAATCGCACAATTTTATCTGAGCGCTTGGTCGAGATGACCTGTGATCAAAATGCTGGGGTATGTTTCTTGGCCCAACGTTTAAGTATTGCCAGTAAACACGGCAAGCCAGCATGCTGGGCACTCTGCCATCTGACAGTGGTGTGGAGCGCTTGGATTTTCTATAGATTGGCTTGTGACCCCTCTGTGGTTAATGAAAGTGTTCTTTAATGCTTTTTAGCTAGTAGTCTTGTTTTCTGTTGCTTGTTTGTATCAATAAGGGCATGAGCCACATTAAAAAAAAGAAAAAAATAGTAATAAATATGACACTGCTGTACTTACGTAATATTTTTTGTCAACGTGGAGTACTGCAGGCGTGAACTCCTGTTGATGGACATCGTAATAATTGTTCGAAACCGTGGTTGAGAAAATAAACCAAAATTATTACGTGAGTACTGAGTACAATGTGTTGTATTTGTAATGGATAACACTCACGGTAGTTTCCAAAATCGTAAGAGTAAATAAGAATTTTACTAAGAAAGCATGCGCCAATGTGTACGCACCCTGTCATGTTATACCTATATAAGCGACAACAGCTTTATAAACTCAGCAACACTCGTTACTATTAAAAGACGTGCCTTTTTTTCAAATTAAAAAATAAACAAGTTTTAGTATCAACTATTCTGTGGTTTGGAGTCCTTTGTGTGAGAGTTTCATTGCTCATAGTTATTTTATTTATTCACTACACGCACCTATGGTGAAAAAGGTCAAGTATTTCTCTCACACAAAGGACTTCAAACCACAGAAATTTTTCCTATAAAACTTCGTCCTGAAATAATAAATTCTATTTATATTTACCCCAGAGACAATTCATGGTCTGAAAGATTAACTAAAGTCTAACAAAAGGGCTAAAATATAATATCTTTACAACAATGTCTCTTGTACCGTAAATAAAAAGCTTTACGCTTATTACTTTTTGTGCTCTGATATAAGAAGTCATACAAGCGAAGATTTTACCTGTTAGAACTTATGGACCATTTATATAATACGATTTTAATTGAAATATTTGGAACTGAATAATTAAATTATTTATTTTTGTTTTAAAGGGAGGGGGGTTTGCTATATTTATTTTATACAATTTAAATCCTAGTCTTGTGCTTAAATTCATTAGCCTTGCTAATTAGGCTTAATCTTCAAGAATTTATTAACCTTTTTGATTTATTGTTTCTTCAAAGATGTATTATTTTTTCTTTGTTGATTTGACTTAGTCAAATTATAAAATAAAGGTAAATAGGGATACAATAATAATAACGAGTATAAATGAAATGGGACAAGTCTTCATCGATACCGATATTTCATGAGAGACCAAATTATAATTCATGTATAGTTATAACTCTTCTTTTAATCATATCAATTTGGAAAAATAAGCAAGTACTGATTAAATCAACAACTATGCATTAAAAATAATGAGGCGCTAAAGAAACTGAAAGGATATTTTCCATTAAAAAATCTCCATTTACCCAGAAAGTCATTTCCAAAAACTAGGGTCGTACGACGTCGTATCGAATATTGCAAATGTGGTTTCCGTCACAAGCGACTATCCAGATGATGAGGGTCCAGTGAAGCCGTGCAAACTCATAACACAAGGAATATTTCATAATATCTATTACATGGCCCAAATATCTATGTACCTACTGGCTCTGTTTGAATGGTTTTTTTTATACAAAGTAGTAGGAAGACGAACAAGACGTAATAAATACAAATTATTGATCAGTAGTTTTTAGGTACACATTTTTTTTGCCTATACATATTTGTAAAAAATATAGTCATCAGATTGAATGGACTAATTAAATAGCGCTATCCAGGATTTTACAATGTAAAGATCTAAAGTGCTTTGCACCAAAACGCTTCTTACTAAGATGTCAAAAGACTCTTCAGCCCAGTAATTTCTCTAGCTACAGTGCCCTCCTACCGACGCATAATAATGCACATCACTGCTCAGGTGGTAAAAAAACTGGCACTGACCCACCAAATCGTCCTCCTAAAAAGGAAGTCTAGTAAATAAAACCGTGCCTAACTCAGTGTTATTTCCAATAACTCTATTTAACCTAGTGGAAGTTTCCAAATATTTAATAAGCTCAATATTGTATTATACCTATTCGTAATAAACTAAAATACCAACCTGATAAATATTATCCACTAAAATGTTCTGCGCTTGTATTTGTATAAATATTTCGATGGATTTCAACATCGTTTCATTCCTATTTTAACATTAATTTTGTACCTATTTTAATTCTTATTCTCCTACCTACCTATTCTACCTATTCTAATTCTAGAGAAAACAAAAACAAGGTAAAATTATTTAATTTTGCAAACAAGTTTTTTTTTACAAATTTACCAACGCTAGAGAAATAATTATTTCAATTTTTTGATATTGAAGCTACAGATAAAAATTGAGCTAGACGCAAACAGGAGCAAACGGCACCACAAATAATAAACGCATAACAAAATTCCGCCAATTTTATATAACCCTATGTAAACTGCAGGCGAATAACGCGATCCATTGATTAAACGTGTGCGTTGCGCTGATTAATAGAAAATGTTTGAAAGTGTTGCTGGCGGATTTGCTTTATGAGTTGGGGCCCACTCTTGTTTGCGCTTAGCTTCAGGGTGATAAGCTAGCCACAATTTAAAAATCAATGATTAAAAATAATTGCGTCGTAATTTGCACTTAGTGCAGCTCACGATATCAAAAGCAATTTAAAAAGAAAATTAAGTAATTTCTTCTGCTTTAATTTAACTATTTTAATAAAATTTTCCCTTACGTTTCTACAAACAGAATAATTAAGTAAGGGTAGGTAAAATAAGTAGGCAACTATAATAATGTTATGCTTATTTCACCCATTTCAATAAAAAGACAAATTTAGGCCAAGGGTAGGCTATTATCACAGACTATAGTAATATAGACAAAATATCGCGGTACAGACACAAAACTGACGCAGCGCAATTAGTTTAACTTCGTACTAATGTAATAAATTCAACAATAGTTGATTGTATTTTTTAGATACTTAATACTTTTATGTGAGTGTGTTTGTTACCTCGTAAGACCTAAAAATCCGAACAGATTGAGCTCAAATTTAGTATGTAGGAAGCGTAGGCCATAATATTTTTTAACCAATAACAATTCTTTACACATCGTCTCCTGTAATTCCAATCAGGATTTGGTGGAATGTTTGGTGTGTGTGTGTGGTGTGTTTGTGTGTTTGGTGGTGTTTGGTGTATAACAATTGCTCTCCTCTCCTTGCACGGTTGTCTAAAAGAGATCGCTATTAGCGACAAGACCGCCAATTGTAACACTTAGTTTTATATTATAGTTATAAGTTGTTTTGTACATTTTTATGTTTCAATAAAGGATTATCTATGTTTCTATCTATCTAATGTGGAACGCTCCTCCGCCGAAGCAGCGGGGCGGGATATATACTCTAAAAACCTAGGGTTGTTTCTGTGGGACGTCATAGTGCTGGGACTGCGAGCACGGCGAAACACTCTTCTGCGACCTGGAATCCTTACATTACATTTTTTCTAAAATGAGTTGCACACATAAAAAACTCAAATATCGCTCTTCATTTCAATTGATAGCTCGTGATTCGCAAAAAATATCACAGATATGCGAGGTGTCACCATAATATTATGACCATCGATAACAATGGTAATGGTGAGCGATATCTGCCCTAATTGCAATAGTCTGTGGCTATTATATTCTATGCCCTACAGCCATTGTGGGTCTTATATTGTGTCATTGTCTGGAAGAGATTTGCAGACAAACCAAAAATTGTTGAAACAGAGAATTAGAATATTTTCATAAGATATTTAGGACATAATATTATTTTGTACAGTGTATTATTCCAGTACTTATCTGGAATATAACAACGATTTATTTGTATATTAATTTGTACAAGAGTTAATTAGATTTTTTTTAAATGACTGTTAAATTTAAGTTCATGGTTTAACATGTAGTTGTCCATTCAATTTCATACAATGTTAATCCATAATTGTGAAATCATTCAATTGAATAACCAATCCAGATTGGATAATACTCGTCCTTGGCTTTATATCTAAGTTAAATTTACTCGAATGAATTCGAATCTTTTATGTATGAATTTGTAATAGAGTGAAATGAAATTTCAGGCGTTATAATGCGTACTTAAAAGATATTCAGTTAAAGGGAAAAGTGCATCACCATTTCATCTGAAATTGAATGAGAACATACAAATTTCGGTGTTTGGCAAAATTTTCATCTGATCACAACCAAGTTTAGGAAGACACGTAAAACTGTGGGTCCAGGTTGTTTCGTATGAATAAGATATTAGCTGCGCCCAGCGATTTTACCCGCTGTACTATGGCTATATGTACTGTGTGAGTATGTGTTATTCTCGGGTCAAATCTATCTCTATACCAAATTTCAGCTCAATCGGTTCACCAGTTAAGGCGTGAAAGAGTAACAAACATCCTGACGTACATCAATTGATAGGTTGGCCTTGTATAAGTTATTGTGGTGACCTAAAACTGTAACATATAATTTAGGTTGGCCAAACAAAAGGTTAGCCTCTAATTGAGATGGTGCTTTTAGCAGTAGATATCTATCTTAATATATAAAAGGATAGAGTGACTGATTAACTGACTGATCTATCAACGCACAGCTCAAACCACTGAACGCATTTTGTTCAAATTTGGAATACATATAGGTTTTATGACGTAGACCTCCGCTTAGAAAGGATTTCGTTGCGCGGGCAAAGCTGCTAGCATAAGCTAGTAAATATATAATTAATGGAACTAGGAGTTACTTTGCGGAAATTCATCACAACAATTATTTAGTTATTATTTAATATTTAGTGTTAATTCCGCTCTAAATCATCTAATCATCTATTTAGAGCGAAATTAACACTAAATAATAACTAATAATTCTAGTAAATATATATTGGAGTAACATGTTCAGTTGGCGTATAAGTCCCGATTATTATGATTATTTGGTTAGAATACCTATGTAAAAGGAAAAATTTACTTTTCTTAGTAGGTACTAACTACCACTAAGCGGTACTAAGCGTGCCTATTCCGATTTGATCCCTGAAATGTTAAGTAAACAAACATTTGGATACTTCTTATAATTTTCTATTCATAATATTATCAGAGGCACGTGGAAAGTGGAACTTGTTTACCTTAAGAGGAATACGTATCGTAAAGGTTAAAGAGACCTTTGACTGCCCACGTTAAAAAAATATTTTTACATCGAAAACATGTGAGAAGTTATCGAGTATAATAAAAACTATCTTACGCGCCCGGCTTCTTCCTCAAGGAATCTTTTCATAACGAATTTACGTCATAATATATGTACCGTGTGGTGGTAAGTAATACACTGGTTTTTTTTAGACGTCTATTATATTAGATGACGCATTTTTAAGCGCAATTTCTAATGATTCCTAAGATAAGGGTGACCTGTTAGACTCTAACAGGTTGGAGTATAACCCCCAATATTATTATCATTATACTTATGTAAAGTTAATGCTTACACAAATTTCAACCCAAATATCGTATAAGCAACCAGACCTCAATTATCAACAATGTGCAACCTCTATTCGGACAGTTTAAAACAAACTGAAACTGGAAACTGTAAGTTGCTTCCTAGACCAGGAGACTGGCGAAACAATCCCATTTTCATTAAATATTTCTGTCCCGGTTTGTCTTCGAGTATTTAAACAAGAAACTCTAATTAGTAGTCGGTTGAAAGCGAATAATTTTGAAGGAAATTATTTAACCGAGCTTAAGTTTGAACATCTGTATTTGGGTGATGAACGCAGTGCAAAATTCTTGTCATTTGCAGCGTTCGTTTGACAAGTCTTCTGCTTAGCTTAAACAACGTTAAACGTTTAAAATAATTAATCCATGGTAGTGTTAACAGGCGACATGGAGCATAGCACAAATTACATTCCTGTTTCGTATTTGAAATTGGAGTTTATACTTTGACAGAATGGTCTGGATTAAGGCAATGAGAGTAAGAGTGGGTTTAATTTATGGAGTGGCCTAACTCATTTCAGTGGTGAAGAAAAATTTGGAGCACTGATTTCAAATAATTACTTGTAGTACCTATTGTATTGTGTTGTTGTATTGTAATTATCAAATTACAAGTTGTAGGTATAGCAAACATGTTCTCTGTTTCAGATTCCCCAAAGCTTCAAAGACTCCTACTTATCTTATAGGAAACAACTTTTCTGTTCATATTATCTTCAATTAAAATTATGAACACACCAAATTTAAATAATATGACATAATATATTATATTATTTTACATAATTTAATTATAACAAAATTTCGTTTATTGTATTTACAAGACTTGACACCAATATTATAAACTACGTAGATATATATAAGAAAAAAGTTAATACATTAGTCCGAATTGAAAAACTACTTTGAAAACTAAAAGCTATTAGAAATATTGTGTTTTTAAGCAAAAAACCAAACGATAATTTAAGTTATTGCGCAAAACCCCACTGGACCCTTCAATAGAAATAAAATATAATTTAGCACACCATTTAAGCTGAAAGCAATTTAGAAAAAAGCATTACCTCGTGTTTCAAGTATTTCCATTTTCCCAGTTATTCCCATTTTCTTATGCAATAAACACATATTTTATAGACACTTTCGGGTTTACTTTTCACCATCGGTTATCCCTGTGCGCATTTGTTCGCGATTTATCGGTTTCCGTTTCCAGTTGAGCCTCCACCCGTGGCTGTATTGACACGTATAGGTTCTTTCCCTTGCGTTATTACACCAATTTCCGTTTTTGTACCCCTTGAGGCCTCACTCGATATGGGGTGATAGCAGTTTGTGCCGCTGCGTGCCATCAACTCGCAAATTCGTAATAAAATATTGAAGAACAAAGCTTTTACCATATGCTATCATTTTATATACATTTTATAGACGAGTGGTGTTTAGAATTTATATAGCTGGGATAACAGTTTGGACCCACAGTAAACCAGAATATTCAAAACTAACCCAGATCATTTCTATGAGATACAGGAGGTTTTGCAGGAGGCAGTCGTTAGGTCATCCTTCAGATTTTTTGTACTCTTGGTGACTTTCTGTAACATATAGAATAACTACCGGACCGCGCGCACTTCGTTGCCCCTCACACAAAGTTATGACTGTTCCTCCACATGTATTATACATACAAACCTTCCTCTTGAATTATTCTATCTAATAAAAAAACCGCATCAAAATCCGTTGCGTAGTTTTAAAGATTTAAGCATACATAGGGAGAAACAGACGGGGGAGGCGACTTTGTTTTATACCATGTAGTGAAATTATAGGTTGGCTACACCACCTACATGTAATCATCATCATCATCATCATCATCTCAGCCGTAAGACGTCCACTGCTAAACATAGGCCTCCCCTTTGGACTTCCATATGTACCGGTTGGAAGCGACCTGCATCCAGCGTCTTCCGGCGACCTTTATAAGGTCGTCTGTCCACCTTGTGGGTGGACGTCCTACGCTGCGTTTGCTAGTCCGTGGTCTCCACTCGAGCACTTTTCGACCCCATCGGCCATCCGCTCTCCGCGCTATGTGGCCTGCACATGTAATAATAGGTAATTATTGTGATTGTATTGATTGAATGTTGATTGTATGAAATTTTCTTTACCAGTGTTAGAAGGGAAACCTGTGGTGATGGAATATAAACCAAATTATTTTATTTATTTATAGCTCTTAACTATACTGTTAGGCTCAGAGGTAAAAGCTTCACACATAACTTGATTATTGAGCTTTTTGTGGCTTCAACGAGTATCGCATGTCGAGTACGTGCCGTAGGCTTTTTGTTTTTCTTGAGTAAAGAATTTGAAGCCAAATTCATTGATAAATTATTCTGAAACAAAATGTGCAAAATATTTTTTAAGATCCAAATATATAAACTTTTTAAAGAAAATATCTATTGTTAGTTGAGTTCAGCGGTTTTCCGCGCTAAAGACTAGCCTATATGATCACATAGGTCGCCTAAGTGTTATTATGTTCTAAAAGATACCTAATTACTACAAACATTATGATACACATACTAAATATCAGGTCAATAGTTTAGGCGTGAAATTATTACGCAAGAGCATCATCCAACCATACAAACATACACACACATTATACAAACACAATCACACACATATGCAATCTTACGCATTTATAATTTTTATTTAGGAGGTATAGTAATAAGTATAATGTAATTTTTCTTTGGTCTCAATAAACAGTATTCTTATCCTATCGTATCGTATATTAGTGGACCCGCCCGCACTTTGTAGCGCGACAAGACAAGACAGATATAATAATCAGTGCTGCTCTACTAATTATAATTATGCACCTTTGTCATTACCCCCACCAAGCAACTTTAGTGCGTTGTATCTCTCACGTTTTTTATCAGAATTACAAATAAAAAAATAAGTGTCCAATATTTTTTAATAATCTTCATTATGGACAAAAATGTTTTGTCGTCGTGGCTTAGATTCGCGGTGTTAAATTCTATGCCCACCCTGTCAAATAAAGTTTATAGTAACTCTTTACTAACGTCTTCATAACCTCGGGTTACAAACGGCCCATATTTTATGTGCTCGGTCGTGAATCCTTACAGGATCAGGCGTGTTTAGTCACATTCTCAAAGTGACTTTTTAAAAAAAGCCGTACGTCACAGCATCAAGTTATTATTTTGGAAAATCGTCATGGTAGCAAAACTTTAAAAAAGGATCAGGCGTGTTTAATCACATTCTCAAATTGACAAAAAAAAACACAGATCGAAATAGCAGCAAAATATCTCAGTCTTTAATAGTCACAGTAGCAAATTGTCATTGTACTACATATTATAGTAATAAGTTCTTTTGTATATTTTTGGTTTGCAATAAAGCATTATTCTATTCTATTCTATTCTAATAATGGTTGTATAACAAAAAGGATAAAAATTGTGGTTTCTTATATTATTTAATTTAAAATCACAATATTATAACGTGTAGGGGACACGGCCGCAGTTAAACCATTTGCTGCGACACTTAAAAATTCGAATGATAAAATTTTGCTTGACGTTTTGCTGCAATGACAATTTGCGAATGTGACAAAATGCTACTGTGACAATTCGGGACTGTGACATTTGCTACTACGATGTGCAAAAATGACATTTTGCATCTAAAATATCATTTTGCGAATGCGACCCAACACGCCTGATTTTCCTCACAGTCTACGTTAATAATATGGGTATTCAATAAAAAGTCACCCAGCGGAAACAGATGTGAGTGCCGTTGCCGTAAACTGGGCCTCAGGAAGTTTTACGGTTCAAGTCTGTAATTGATTTCCCCTGCTTTTATGAATATTTTCATACCTGTCCTGATATTTCCTGCATATAATTATATTGACCATAAATTTATTACTTTGTGAAGAAATATTGACGGGTTTTGGGGCATGATAATAATGAATTAAAATTAGGTAGACTTTTATTCAACGTAAGTACTTAGCTACCATAGTAGAAACTTGAGTTTACTCTGAGAAAAATCCTGTTACTGGTTTTGTACCCGGAAAACATAGTTGACACTATAAACAATAACTATTTTATTATGAATGAACGAGTAAAACTAATTCAAATTCAAATTCAAAATTCAAAAATTATTTATTCAAGCATTACAAAAATTTTTCACTTAAATATAGTTGGCGCCCTGACTCCTGGAGTAGCGTGAGCTGTGGCCCAAGAGTCAGTGCTCCCCTGGTTTATTATTCTAATACAATTTTTGTAGCTTAATTAAAGTTAAAATTATAGTATTATATTTTATGCATGCTTATGAAAAAAAAAAAACTATATAGAATCAATAAGAATAATATTATAAGAAGGGAATTATTATTATTATTTGAATTGAGTGAAGCTCCAGAATAAAATTAACTATGTATTAATTTATCTGTATTAAACAATTACTCAAAATATGCCCAATATCTGAAAATATACTTTGGTTACATAATGAATTAATTTTTTTTTTTTCTGTTTTGTAATTAGGACATTAATCACATGGTATAGCTATAATAGTAAAAAATCAAAAAGTAGGTAACACTAACAATGAGTGAGAACAATAAATGTTTGTGCTAGCCATACATAGGTACACACATGTAGTAGTGAAAATTATAATAAATTTATTAATTAAATAAAAGGAATGTACGAGTATGACTGCCTGATCAATCAACGCGCTACTCAAACCACTGTCGGATTGAGGTGAAATTTAGTACATATGTAACACTGCTTTTATTGCAATAACACAAAATACAAACAAACACAAAATACAAACAAACACAAAATACAAACACAAAATACAAACAAACACAAAATACGAACAAACACAAAATTAAAAACTATGGACTTATAATACGAGTATACATTTCACATAATTAAAAACTAAATTACCTACAAGTAAAACTTATTCTACCAAAATTGTAATGAACTAGGGATTAAATGAATATAGGATTTAATTGTAGTAATTAAATCATATATTGGTTTGATTCCTGGCGTGAACCCCGCCCAAATGTGCCCATAATGCTGGCAGCATTTCCCCTCTGGATGGCTATGGATATTTGCTGCCTAAGGAAATGGCCAGAGCGGGGATCGCCTCCACACTTCCTCAAGCGGTCGCCGATGTCTTGGATCAGCTTCTTAGCTTCAGTGCCCCAAGAACCAGCTGTTTCAACGGCAAACGGCACAAAGTCATACGTTGATTCCAAGTCAGCGTATTTGGAATGTTTATTCCTGGCCGCAGTCTCTGCACCTGCACCTGCAGTCTGTTGCGTACCAGGGAGGTGACAAGACGCGAACGTGCAGACGCATGTTGCATCCCAAATAAGACAACGACCTCTCTGCCAAGGAATCAATGTTAGCCCATCCGGCCGCTTGCCATCTGATCGGGATAGACCAGGGGGTTCCAAAGTACAAGGCACGTTGGCTGATACCAGGGCTCTCTTGATGACCTCATTGAGGGCGTAGTGTCGAGGTCTTCGTCCGGCACTACGTAGGCAGCTCAACCCATGATGCCCATCAACCTCAACCCTACTTCCACAAATACATACGTGCGGTTCACATATGCTACTACCGAGACGGAGCCCCACAGCCACCCTTAGGGAATCATCATCCAGCAGCGTGCCCATATGTGATGTGATGTGATGATCGGGCGACGCGACTCGCTAGTGTCGACATCGTATTTGTTTCTCTCCGTGATTTTATTCGCAAAGTGATCTAAATCTTGCATCTTGTCCCTGTATTCTACACTAAATCAAAGGGAATTTACTGCGCTACAAGCTTGTGAAATTAGTTTTTTGATACATCTAAAACTGAGACTATAATCAGTGTTTTAAGTGATTATTTTGTGACAAATAATTGTTCAACGCTGCGCGAGCGCTGCGTACGTGACCAGCGGCGCGTGAGTCATCGCATCGGCATCCGAGTGCGGCGCGGCGCGGCGAGTTGTACTGCTTTGCGCTATTAGCTTTGTGCCTGCCTAATATCTCTGAGCAATAATCGCTTTACATTTGCTTGTGTATAAATATGGCGCCTAAAGTATCGAAACCTACAAATTGCGCGGGCTGTCGTAGTACTATAAGGAGCAAGTTTTATTTAACTTGCTCACTTTGTGAGCTAGTCTATGACCTAGAATGTGCAAATATATCAGAAGCAAGATTTAACAGCATGGCCAAAGACAAGAAAATTTCGTGGAAATGTCCGTGTTGTGTAAACAAGCAGCCTAAAGTTGGTAATGTAAACACTCCCGTAGGAGCTGCTCATACATCTGGATTCCGGCGAGAGTCAAGCCCACCGATCAGCCCTATGTCGTGTAATAGCGATACTGATAATGTTACTGTGCGACGTGGACTTAGTGCTTCGACTAACACTGTACATGTCCTGGATCATTCCTATGCTGAGGATACTGTCTACATGGACACCATGAGAACCATAGTGCGCGATGAATTTGAGCGGATTTTGAATGAGCGAATGTCAGTCATAATTGCCAAAGTAGTTACAGAACATATTAGTAGCCCTATGAAAAAAAAGATATCTGACCTCGAAGGCAGGGTGGCCGTATTAGAAGAGGAGCTGAGGCTGGTTAAGGAAGAACAAACGGATCTACGAATGGCTGAAGCTTCTGTCAAACCAAAGCCAAAGTCTAATGTTATTAACGAGCAAGCCTTACAGGCAAAGCAAACTCTACTAGAGGTTCCAGTACTGGACGTGCTTTCAGCTGACCCACCTCTGACACAAATAGAGAGCACACAGAGCCTGCAGTGGACGGAAGTTGTAAAGAAGCGTTCTCGTAGTACCCCAACTGGTGTGACACGTGG
Source organism: Hemithea aestivaria (assembly GCA_947507615.1). Lineage (NCBI taxonomy): Eukaryota > Metazoa > Arthropoda > Insecta > Lepidoptera > Geometridae > Hemithea > Hemithea aestivaria. The sequence continues at coordinate 11,724,825 of OX382332.1, read as the reverse complement.
TGTTGCTGCCCCGGGTGCAACAAAGCTGGAGGCGGCAGAGCGACGACGATACCTGCATCTATACTACGTAAAGGCCGGCACTACTGAGGCGCAAGTACAGGACCATCTGAACTCTATCTGCTCGAACACTACTTATTTGGTGGAATCATTGAAAGCTCGCGGTAATTACGCATCGTTCAAACTAGATGTTCCCTCTCGGTTAGCGGATGAAATATTATCGCCTGCGAATTGGGCCGCAGATAAATGCGTTAAGCCCTGGCGCCAGACCTACCGCCGCCGTTCCTTTCGGCCAGAAAACCAGGAAGGCCAGAGATCGGAAAAGTGATTACATTATGAGCATCTTCTATCAAAATGTTCGGGGCCTCAGAAGTAAGACTCTGACCTTTTATAAGAATATTCTGGCTAGCTGCCATGATATTGTAGCTCTTACTGAGTCCTTCTTGACCAGCTCTGTAGAGGATGGTGAATTGTTTCCCCCAGACTATGTAGTACTACGTAAAGATCGTGTAGGTGACGTAGGTTGGGGCGGAGTTTTATTAGCGGTGCGTAATATTTATTCAGTCAAGCAACTAAATTATGTGGATGGCCTTTCTGAGAGCATGGAAATACTATTTGTTAAATACATGACTTTAAGTAGTTAAAAGTATATAAAAATATTGGTTTGTGTAGTATATCTGCCTCCGAACTATAGCGATAAACAATATCTAGATGTTTTGACTTGTATCGAGAATGCAGTCTGTAAATATTCGTCAGAACTGGATATTTTGATAATAGGTGACTTCAATCTTAGATCTTGCAGTTCAAATGTAAAATATCACTATGACTTATTTATGGATTTTTGTAAGTTGAAGCAGCATAATGTTATTTTAAATTCTCATGGAGGCATGCTGGACCTTGTTCTGTCAAACTTAAACCAGGTTAATGTGTCCGCGGACGTAGAGCCACTAGTACCCGCTGATGCATATCACCCGCCGTTTGAGGTGACTTTGTTGTTTGAAAACTATTCCACGGTTGTTGAACGTACCCATGACGAACGAAACTCAGCATCTGTTAACAGTCAAACGCTCTATGCCCCTGATTGGAATTTTCGCAAAACTGACTTCTTTTCTCTTTATTCCGAAGTGTCTAATGCCGATTGGACTGACGTAACACAGGAATTGGAAATAGACGTAGCAGTGGATGTTTTTTATAAGAAATTAAATAGTATTGTAAGCGAATATGTCCCTACTAGGAAGCCAATTTCTAGTCATAGAAAATATCCGCCATGGTATACCGCCGAAATCAAATATAAGTTAAAAATAAAATACTTTCATCTGTGTAAGTTTAAGGAATTAGGGCTAGATTTTAATAAAGAAGTATTCAAATATTATAGGAGTCATATAAAGGACTTAATAAAAGATGCTTATGATCAATATATTGCTGTCACTGGGTCTCATATAAGTCGTGATCCCGCACGTTTTTGGAAACATGTCAGAGACAAACGTAGTTGTAGAGCACGAACAGGGTGGCACAATGGAGTCGGGTAAATAGATTATCTTTTAATCTTTCGAAATGTAAAATAATTACGTTCACTAGGATACAGAAGCCTCTTACGCCATTGTACGAACTAGAGGGCTCTTTCTTAGAAAGAGTAAGTAGCATCAGAGACCTTGGTGTAGTCTTGGACACACGACTAGATTTTCGTGAGCATATTGAGACTACATGTAAGTCGGCAAATAAGACCCTGGGGTTCATTATGAGAACGGCATCACAGTTCCCTGACGTAAGGGTGGCGATCATGCTATACAACTCCTTCGTCCGAAGTAAGTTGGAATTTGCCGCAATCATATGGGACCCCAGTGAGGCAAAATACTGCATGCGTGTCGAGAGACTGCAACGCAAATTTGCTCGATATGTTTACAAGCGTATGTATGGCTATTATCCGTATTTGTATCCATCCCTGTTCGTGTCAGGTATGGTCGGCATGGACACTTTAGAATTAAGACGGAAATTAAATCTGCTTATACACTACTGTCTCATTCTTCGGAATAAAATCAACAATCCGACTGTTTTGGCAGCTTTAAAATTGTATGTTCCGGACAGCTACGTAAGAACGGGACGTCGAAGGCATGCGCTGTTTGCGCGTCCTACGTTTCGTACTTGTCACGCTAGCTACGCGCCTACCGCACGAGCATTGCAGCTCCTTAATGCGTTTATCAGCGAGGTCCAGCATGTCGACATTTTTGATGACAATATGCGCTCTATTGTAAATAGAATAAGGATATTTCTAAGCTATAGTTAAGTAGTGATTATGTTTTACACCTCCTCTTGCTTGCAGCAATAGATTGGACATCGAAACTTTACAGGTCGCGTCGTCCCAACACTTCTGTCGTCCTGGATTTTCAGGAAGATCAACACCCGGACTTAATGTAGACCAGGCCTCCAATGCCCCCTCGGTGAACGGAATACGAGTTGCGTCCTCGCTTAATGGAATACCCGTTATACGGGTGACAAGTTCCGCGGCCCCCCACGCCGAGGCAAGGAAAGCTATCGGGACAGTCTCTAGCAAACGACGGACCCCCAAACCCCCATGTTATATTATATTGGTGTCGGTAATTTTATATTTTATCATATCAAGAGATATAAGGATTTAGGGCGAAATTCTAGGCAAAAAATCTGTCTCGTTCCCATTTGAAACCACAGAATCGATTCCAAACCGACCAGCTGCATGCACGCAAATGAAAATAAACGAAAACTGCTGCGGTGTGGATAAAACTTTAGCGGCGAACTACCTGAATATGTACTCGTATAATCAGGCAGAAATAGTTCTGTAACTATCATTTGTAGCAAAATAAGCTACTAGGTCCTAGAAAAATAATGTTAATTTTACCTTCACACACATTCCACATCATATTAGCATATTTTCACTGTAGATTTTCAATGTTTTGAAGTAAATAATTAAAGTTTTTCATTCACCCTCCGTAATTTAAACAAACAAATAAAAATATCTTGAATTTCCTATAAAAAGGTGGGTGGATGAATAAGTTTGGTTGTCAGCTGTCAAAATGTCAGTTGTCAGTCCAACATTTAGTTCTTTTAATGAATGTCACAAGCGCAAATCATGTGCCAAATAAAAATAAATAGTTGCCAGGGAGATAAAAATCCACTCAATGGTAGGAAATTTTTATCTCCCAAGACAAATAAATGATAATAAATTCTAAAATAATAAAATTGTTAAAAATAGTTAAATACCAATTTATATCGGTTTCCTCTTCAATAAATAACAATTAAATAGTAGGCACTACCAACTACAGGTAGGGTTTATAGTGAGGGAATCGTCGTGGGTTATATGTGAGGCCGATTCGATGGATTTCACTGATCGGGTCGGATTCATATTTTGTAACAGTAGGGTAGTCGTGTCAAGTCTGTTGAGTAGTATTTGGATTTATGCGCTGGTAGCCCAGCCGTCCATGTTTTTTTCCCCTCCAGGCCATACGACGCCATGAAAGCCTTTATAAGGCAAAACACGCCCATTGTTCTTTCTTTTCGCATCGAGAGCGCAAGTAAGAAGTCGCGGTTAGGGCGGGGGAGGGCCGTCGGCTCTGCCGTGGCGTCCCTCGCCCATGAGTGTTTTATTTTTTTTTATAGGGACAAGTTCCCCAGTCTCCAGTAAAAGTTTTAATAGAAATACAGTAAAATCAGTGTTTTGTTTAATCACCGCACTGATTCCGACACCGAGCTGCGTGTGCCGTTCGTCCCGCGCGTCCGCCAGGCGAACACGTGTTGGCCTACCCACTTTTAAGTGGGTCCCGGGTTAGGGCTCCGCCCTCTTCAAGCTTCGGCCGCCGCCCGTCGCAGGCGAGGCTGCCGCCGAGCATATTCCAGCGGGTGGCGCTAGTGTAGCTGCCCAGCTGCGTTCTACGTGGTTTAATTCCCGATTTTCAAGCCGCGCCGTCGCCGCCATTTTGTGGAACAGCCACGTGCGTGCCGCAGGACCCTAGAGCTCCTGTTGTAGTATTCGTGTGAGGAATATAGTACTCCCCCATATAATCTCTGCCGATAACGCAAGATTTTTAATAGATTTATTGTAACTTTTATTCTGTCCACGTGGGTGATTCCTGGTCACGGTCGAAGGGCCATCAGCAGCTCCCTGTGACATCACCCCGTGTGCTAAATAATACTGGACTTACTTAAATAACCTTTTTATTTATTTTTATTTAACCTAATTTGCTAATTTAATTTCGATCGTAACGTACCTTTTATTTTGGGCCCTAAGCCATTCTTAGGTACCCTATTGTATATTAATCTCGTGTAAATTTACCGTATGGACATAATACGGTCCTTGTATTAAATTAGTTCCATTTTAGGCCACGCGCCATAAGAACCTAGTTTGTTTAAGCGGCTAGTAATAAGTCGGAATTGTATGTACCATAAATTAATTTCACCAGTACCTCAACTTGCTTACATATTTATTTTGATAATTTAATGCATGTTTATTTTGTAACTAATGATGTGGAACCAAGGAATAAAATAACCTATATAACTTTGTTAATGATTTTTATTTTGTACCAACCCCGCTTCTCGTTTGTAGGAGGGAGATCAGTGGCGCCCTTATTCTAAATTCTTCTGATCTTTCTCCTCTCTAGGCTGAAACCATCCATGACCCTGGCTCTCATGCTGGTGTACAATTTTGCTAGTCGGAAATTTCAGTCAGTACACCCTAAATTGCTACAGTGGCGTACCCAACGTGAAGCCTAGAGAGAAGCGTTTGGTACAAAATTATTATGTGTGTGAAATTGTAATAACTTTGTATTTTGTTGAATTGTTGTAAACTCATAACAATTTTATTTCAGTAAGTCCGCTTAATATTAAACGACATAACTTTAACTTCGCAAAACTTTAGATACTGTCTTACACTATATAACTCAAATAGTTTTGAAACTACCCTCATTTTAATTTACTCGATATTTATCTTGTGTTGACTAGGTCATTTTTTATTCACAGGATCGTACATATCACCTTCGTAAAGACTTTTTATGAATGTTTATTTTTAGCTGACGAAATGTTTTTTTTTCAGCATACCTACGGCTTAATGAATTTAATTTAGGCTGATATATCTTATAGTCGTAACTCGCACTGTTTTTGTGGTTTTGATTTATTTACCAAGGCATAATAATCTTGTTTTTCAGATTGTTGTTATTTAATATTGTCTTGTTGCATAACCTAATATTTTTTTTTGTTCTTTTGTTTTATCCGGCATATAAGCCGTGAATTTCTTGTGGTGTGGAATTCACAGGTAGAACGAACGAGTCTTGTAGCAGTTACCCGTGAGTTAATAATTTTTTGGTGACTTTTATTTGACCTTGATTTTTTTGTTGGATTTGTGCAGTATGATTCTTTGTTGTTCTTATCAGTTGTTTTATGTGTGCATTTGGTAGGACTGTTTATGTGTTCTTATGAATTATTTTGTTGTGGACTTTGATCTTTCTTTGTTTTTATGATCTTAGGATTTCAATAGCTCATGAATTTAGTTCTCATTTTATTATCATAACTTAACAAATATTACTTCTACCTACACTTATTGACACGTACATAAGTTAAATTACTCGATTAATTTGTTTTGAAAGTCTTTCGTTTATATTTTTTTTGTAATCCTAATATACGTAGGTATGTCAATAAATTCCAGTTGGTTTTGTCTCTGATAATTAGTGAATGGCATATTAATATTTTTAATTTAAATACGAGCGAGTAGACTGAACCGCGGGTGATCGAAAAACTTTTTATGACATAATGCCTTGGAATGTAAACTACATTCTCATTGTTTAGACCTTTTATTAAATTATATCGTTTGCCAATAGGTAACTTATTTACCGGTAGTATTCTTGTTGTTTTGTTTATATATTTCTCTTGTATATTCAAGGTTGTTCAAGGTAACACCTGAGTAATTCACACGTAAATAATTATTTGTCTTTTATTTTTACTTGTTTACTTTTAACTTTTATTATTTAAATTCAAGTAAACATTTAATTAACTTTTAATATTTAACTTTGATTCAAGAACTTATTGTACTTATTATAATTGTTTACCTTCCTTATTTAAATGTAATTTTGCTTTTAATTCTGTAGGAACTCTAAATTTATTTCTGACATTCATGCTCATTTCAAAACCAGTAACGCCATCTAGGGTAAAATATTTGCACTAAATCGAAGCCAACCTCGGTATTTTATTATTGACTTGCATGGAGATTCTATTGGATAATATTTAGTAAACACTTTGATTCAATAAACATCTTTAAACATTAACTTTTCAGTTTTAGTAAACTTAGATTTCTTTTAGTACTTTGTTTTAGAATCTAGATTTTTTAGACTTTGTCGTGTTTGAACTTTGAACTTCTTTAAACTTTTAATTCTTTAAACTTATAGTTGTCAAAAATATAAATTTACCAGCGGCGGTCTTATCGTTAATAAGCGATTTCTTCCAGACAACCAATGGAAGTAAACCAATGAATTTTTAAAACTTAGATTTTTTTTATTCTTTCTAAACTTGCGATTTTTTTTTTACTTAGAGTTTTTGGAAACTTAATTTTTTTTTCAAACTTAGAATTTTTCTTGGAACTTAGATTTGTTTTTGAAACTTAGAATTTTTTTTTGAAACTGAATTTTGTTTTGAACGTTGCTTCTTTTAATATTAAATGTCGTTTGATGTTCAATTTTAGATTTTGTTTGTAAACATCCTTTTATCTAGAAGATTTTATAATAGTAGGACATACCTACTCATACCTACCTCACTCACCTTTAATTTCAAATTCCTAACTTAACATACCTACTGATTATAACGTAACTTAGTCTGAATTTAATCTTGTGTTTTATACGTGTTAGTAGGCGTGTAGACATAGTTTTTGTTTTGAAATATCACTTCACTTACATACTTTAACTTTGATTTTAAATTTTATTTTTTTTGTAAGTAGGTACAGTATGTACTTATTAGATAGATACCTACCTAACTTATATACCTATTTAAATATTTATATTAATTTTAATTTAACTTTTCCTTTTCCAAATTTAGTTGATTTTAATAATTTAATTTTGTAGTTCTTACATTACTTAACAGTTTGATTTGGTCTTTTAATTTTGCTATATAACTTAGCCTTATTTTATAACCATGAACTTGAACTTTAAATTTAATTTTAAAATTTCTTTTATTTAACATGCCTGACTTTTCTTTGCTTTTTCTTTTGTAAACTAGCTTATGTAGAAGGCAAGTAATGTTACTTTATTACTGAGCATGCCTCGCTTCAGTGGTTCTAAACTCAAAAATCCAACGAGCCGCTTGAACTGATGGACATGTCGCTAAGGCAATTTGAATTTGAACTGATACGTAGGTAAAGAACATAATTATTATCCCTGACACTATTTCAACATAGAATAAAGATCTTTAAAAAAGTTTCCACTAGTCCAACACTTTATCCAAACTTGAAAATTAAATATAATAAATTCTCTTACTGTAGGAGCCAGTATTTATTTGTGTGCTCAGATTATTTCAGTAAATATGTCACTTTGTCTCCATTGAAGAAAGTAACTTCGAATACTATAATTAATTGTCTGGAGAAAAGTATATTCCTAGTACATGGAACCCCGAAGTATCTATATGTAGATAACGGACCCCAGTTCATTTCCAAAGAATTTTGGGGATTGTATTCTCAAATATAATATACCTCATCTGTTCTATAATCCTCGAGTAAACAGGGAAATTGTTAGAAGTACAAGTTATATAACTCAGACCACCCTGAGGATAGGAATGTTATAGCAGACATTGATTTTGCCTTTACTGACTCACTGAAAGACTGCCACTGCCCCACGTTGGGCGCCACTGTAGCAATTTAGGGTGTACTGACTGAAATTTCCGACTAGCAAAATTGTACACCAGCATGAGAGCCAGGGTCATGGATGGTTTCAGCCTAGGGAGGAGAAAGATCAGAAGAATTTAGAATAAGGGCGCCACTGATCTCCCTCCTACAAACGAGAAGCGGGGTTGGTACAAAATAAAAATCATTAACAAAGTTATATAGGTTATTTTATTCCTTGGTTCCACATCATTGGTTACAAAAAAAACATGCATTAAATTATCAAAACAAATATGTAAGCAAGTTGAGGTACTGGTTAAATTAATTTATGGTACATACAATTCCGTCTTATTACTAGCCGGTTAAACAAACTAGGATCTTATGGCGCGTGGCCTAAAATGGAACTAATTTTAAGAACAAGACCGTATTATATACATACGGTATATTTACACGAGATTAATATACAATAGGGTACCTAATAATGGCTTAGGGCCCAAAAATAAAAAGATACGTTACGATCAAAATTAAATTAGCAAATTAGGTTAAATAAAAAAAGTTATTTAAGTAAGTCCAGTATTATTTAGCACACGTGGTGATGTCACAGGGAGCTGCTGATGGCCCTTCGACCGTGACCAGGAATCACCCACGTGGACAGAACAATACTGGACTTACTTAACTAACTTACTGGACTTTTTAACTTAGGGCTCCGCCCTCTTCAAGCTTCGGCCGCCGCCGTCACAGGCGAGGCTGCCGCCGAGCATATTCCAGCGGGTGGCGCTAGTGTAGCTGCCCAGCTGCGTTCTACGTGGTTTAATTCCCGATTTTCAAGCCGCGCCGTCGCCGCCATTTTGTGGAACAGCCACGTGCGTGCCGCAGGACCCTAGGGCTCCTGTTGTAGTATTCGTGTGAGGAATATAGTACTCCCCCCATATAATCTCTGCAGATAACGCAAGATTTGTAATAGATTTATTGTAACTTTTGTTCTGTCCACGTGGGTGATTCCTGGTCACGGTCGAAGGGCCATCAGCAGCTCCCTGTGACATCACCACGTGTGCTAAATAATACTGGACTTACTTAAATAACTTTTTTTATTTAACCTAATTTGCTAATTTAATTTTGATCGTAACGTATCTTTTTATTTTTGGGCCCTAAGCCATTATTAGGTACCCTATTGTATATTAATCTCGTGTAAATTTACCGTATGGACATAATACGGTCCTTGTATTAAATTAGTTCCATTTTAGGCCACGCGCCATAAGATCCTAGTTTGTTTAAGCGGCTAGTAATAAGACGGAATTGTATGTACCATAAATTAATTTAACCAGTACCTCAACTTGCTTACATATTTGTTTTGATAATTTAATGCATGTTTTTTTTGTAACCAATGATGTGGAACCAAGGAATAAAATAACCTATATAACTTTGTTAATGATTTTTATTTTGTACCAACCCCGCTTCTCGTTTGTAGGAGGGAGATCAGTGGCGCCCTTATTCTAAATTCTTCTGATCTTTCTCCTCCCTAGGCTGAAACCATCCATGACCCTGGCTCTCATGCTGGTGTACAATTTTGCTAGTCGGAAATTTCAGTCAGTACACCCTAAATTGCTACAGTGGCACTGTAGCAATTTAGGGTGTACTGACTGAAATTTCCGACTAGCAAAATTGTACACCAGCATGAGAGCCAGGGTCATGGATGGTTTCAGCCTAGGGAGGAGAAAGATCAGAAGAATTTAGAATAAGGGCGCCACTGATCTCCCTCCTACAAACGAGAAGCGGGGTTGGTACAAAATAAAAATCATTAACAAAGTTATATAGGTTATTTTATTCCTTGGTTCCACATCATTGGTTACAAAAAAAACATGCATTAAATTATCAAAACAAATATGTAAGCAAGTTGAGGTACTGGTTAAATTAATTTATGGTACATACAATTCCGTCTTATTACTAGCCGCTTAAACAAACTAGGATCTTATGGCGCGTGGCCTAAAATGGAACTAATGTAATACAAGGACCGTATTATGTCCATACGGTAAATTTACACGAGATTAATATACAATAGGGTACCTAAGAATGGCTTAGGGCCCAAAATAAAAGGTACGTTACGATCGAAATTAAATTAGCAAATTAGGTTAAATAAAAAAAAGGTTATTTAAGTAAGTCCAGTATTATTTATCACACGGGGTGATGTCACAGGGAGCTGCTGATGGCCCTTCGACCGTGACCAGGAATCACCCACGTGGACAGAACAAAAGTTACAATAAATCTATTAAAAATCTTGCGTTATCGGCAGAGATTATATGGGGGGAGTACTATATTCCTCACACGAATACTACAACAGGAGCTCTAGGGTCCTGCGGCACGCACGTGGCTATACCACAAAATGGCGGCGACGGCGCGGCTTGTAAATCGGGAATTAAACCACGTAGAACGCAGCTGGGCAGCTACACTAGCGCCACCCGCTGGAATATGCTCGGCGGCAGCCTCGCCTGTGACGGCGGCGGCCGAAGCTTGAAGAGGGCGGAGCCCTAACCCGGGACCCTGTGAACAATTCACAGGTCTTAGGCCCGTTCCTATCAACCTACGGGAACATGGCGTTCCAGAGTAGAACAATCCTACCCACTCAAATAAAAAATAAACTCACCACTTAAAAGTGGGTAGGCCAACACGTGTTCGCCTGGCGGACGCGCGGGACGAACGGCACACGCAGCTCGGGTGTCGAAACAGTGCTATAGGAAAAGAACAAGATTAACATCAAGAAACCTCTAGAGATACCGACGTGGGAGGTCGGTCGGTGATGAAAAAAATTAACCGAGGTTACTCACCGGTGATTAAACAAAACACTGATTTTACTGTATTTCTATTAAAACTTTTACTGGAGACTGGGGAACTTGTCCCTATAAAAAAAATAAAACACTCATGGGCGAGGGACGCCACGGCAGAGCCGACGGCCTTCCCCCGCCCTAACCGCGACTTCTTACTTGCGCTCTCGATGCGAAAAAAGCTTACCACACAAGCTTATGTAGAAGGCAAGTAATGTTATTTTATTACTGACCATGCCTCGCTTCAGTGGTTCTAAATTTAAAAATTCATCAGGCCGCTTGAACTGATTGACCTGTCGCTAAGGCAATTTGAATTTGAACTGATACATAGGTAAAGAACATAATTATTATCACTGACACTATTTCAACATAGAATAAAGATCTTTAAAAAAAAGTTTCCACTAGTCCAACACTTCATCCAAACTTGAAAATTAAATATAATAAATTCTCTTACTGTAGGACCCAGTATTTATTTGTGGGCTCAGATTATTTCAGTAAATATGTCACTTTGTTTCCATTGAAGAAAGTAACGTCGAAAACTATAATAATTGTCTTTAGAAAAGTATATTCCTAGTACATGGAACCCCGAAGTATTTGTATGTAGATAACGGACCCCAGTTCATTTCCAAAGAATTTTGGGGATTGTATTCTCAATATATAATATACCACATCTGTTCTATAATCCTCGAGTAAACAGGGAAATTGTTAGAAGTATTGCATCATATGTCAAAAGATAACCACAGGAACTGGGACATGAATCTATCTGAGATTCAATGTGCTCTTAATACCGCCGTTCATGATGGTACCAAGTTTACACCATACTACCTCATGCATGGTAGGGAGATGATTATCGATGGCAAGTTATATAACTCAGACCATCCTGAGGATAGGAATGTTATAGCAGACATTGATTTTGGCTTTACTGACTCACTGAAAGACTTAAAATTAATTTTTGAAAAAGTTCGCAAACATTTATTAGATGCACACTCTAGGAACGCTAAATACTATAATAACAGAAGGCGTCCCCTTGAGTTATAGGAAGGTCAATTTATGTAAAGAAGAGTGTATCATTAATAGGAAGTTAGGTCCCCTGGTATATAACCTAAAATCCTTAACTGGGAAGGATCTAGGCAACTTCCATATAAAAGATATTGTACGACCTGGTGAAATACCTAGCTCTTAATTTATGATGTTGCTTTAATGTATGATATTAAATACTTACCAACTTATTATAACTACTTAAATTAATATACCAATACGATATAATAACACTTACAACCTGTAATAGTTATACGTCCTTTTACTTAACTTTAACGTAATAACTTTCAGTTAAAATTTATTTAAGGAAGCTTTCACTCTATTTTAATTAACGCTGTATATAGGTATGAGGTACTGACCCATCTGAAGGCAGTATCCTAGGAGAGGTGTTTTATAAAGGGCTCTAGGAGGTGTTTGGTGTGTTCCCTACCTCCGGCCGCTGACTCCTAGCAGTCTCTAGGAAGTGTTAGAGGTACTATTACCCTCACTTTCGGCCTGTCAAAATATTTATATAATATTGCAGTGTACTAAGAAAGTTTTTCTATTTACTTAGTGGTAGGCTTAGGCTGTGTGAGTTTTAAATGCTTTGGGACTCTCCAGCATTATTTTTGCCTATCCTAGGTTCTTATATGCTATTTGGTTAGCTAGTGGCTATAGAGGTTACAATGATAATTCCGGTCAGCTCACAAACTCTAACGTTTACACTCGTACACAATCTCACACCTCCACACTTACACAAGGTACACATCAGCTGGAAACTGTTATGATTTCTAAATTATAAATATTAAATTATTGTGAATGTGTGATAGAAGAGGGGAATGTAGAAATGATGAATGGAAGGGTATAATTTAATTTTATTATTTAGTAATTATTCAGCAACCAACTGGCTTACCTTAGCACCCCTACACTCACAGATACACACTGCCACACAGTAACATGACTGACATGACTTATGACTGACTTGTTGACCAGTTATCGGAGTAAGAAATTTGGAGGAATGGCGTTTTAGGCCATTAATCAGAGGTCTAGACTTTGTTCCTCAAGTTTTTTTTAGTGTGTACTAGCAACCACCAGTTTATTAGCATTGTTCCTGTATTTATGGTTGTAGGTTGTATTTTGTTATAGCCAAGGCATTACTTTGTTTTTTTCTTAACTGACCTTTTGTGAACTAGGTGTTGAGTAAGCGGTTTAATTTGGACGGAGTTTTCGCCGTTAGTCTGAGGTTTTAAAACTTTGTTCTTTTAGCATCGTTTGTTTGTACTTAGAATCCATAAGGATATTAGTAATATTGGTAATTTTTAGGGTTGTAGTTTGCATTTTGTGCAATGGCTGAAGCATTAGTTACTGTTGTGTTCGACTGACTTTTTGTTAACTAGTCTCCCTCTAGACAGCCAAGTGTTTGGCGTTTTTGGCCATTAAACATAGGTCTAAACTTTGGGCACTTAGTATGTTTTAGGTTGTACGGGTTTTTCGGAAGTTGGTTAGTAACATTGTTTTATGAACTAGATGTTGGTGATAGGATTGTAATCCCTCATTTGTATTCAGCCAATCTATTGTTTCTTAATTTACACTTTGCAACCACCAATATTATGTAACATTTGTAGTTCTATGAGATTCTTAATTTTGTTTCTGGAGTCCTTGGCTATTGATTTGTTTTAGGTTGATAAATCTATCATTCAGTAGTGTTGTATTAGGTATTAGACCCTTAGTAGTTGGTATAGGGAAAATAGTTTTCATTTAGTAAGACGTAGTTTTACTTTACGATTTTTTTTATTTTAAACTAGTTTAAAATAAAAAAAAATCTACTCACCAAAAATTGTACTGTAGCAATATAAGCTACTAGGTCCTAGGAAAATAATGTTAGTTTTACCTTCACACACATTCCACATCATATTAGCATATTTTCACGGTAGATTTTCAATGTTTTAAAGTAAATAATTAAGTTTTTCATTCACCCTCCGTAATTGAAACAAACAAATAAAAATATCTTAATAAAAAGGGTGGATGTATAAATAGGTTAGTTGTCAGATGTCAAAATGTACCATGTGTTTGTTTGCCTACCCACTTTTAAGTGGGTCCCGGGTTAGGGCTCCGCCCTCTTCAAGCTTCGGCCGCCGCCGTCACAGGCGAGGCTGCCGCCGAGCATATTCCAGCGGGTGGCGCTAGTGTAGCTGCCCAGCTGCGTTCTACGTGGTTTAATTCCCGATTTACAAGCCGCGCCGTCGCCGCCATTTTGTGGTATAGCCACGTGCGTGCCGCAGGACCCTAGAGCTCCTGTTGTAGTATTCGTGTGAGGAATATAGTACTCCCCCCATATAATCTCTGCCGATAACGCAAGATTTTTAATAGATTTATTGTAACTTTTGTTCTGTCCACGTGGGTGATTCCTGGTCACGGTCGAAGGGCCATCAGCAGCTCCCTGTGACATCACCCCGTGTGATAAATAATACTGGACTTACTTAAATAACCTTTTTTATTTAACCTAATTTGCTAATTTAATTTTGATCGTAACGTACCTTTTTATTTTTGGGCCCTAAGCCATTCTTAGGTACCCTATTGTATATTAATACCATGTAAATTTACCGTATGAACCTAATACGACCTTTATCTTAAAATTAGTTCCATTTTAGGCCACGCGCCATAAGATCCTAGTTTGTTTAAGCGGCTAGTAATAAGTCGGAATTGTATGTACCATAAATTAATTTAACCAGAACCTCAACTTGCTTACATATTTATTTTGATAATTTAATGCATGTAGCAATTTAGGGTGTACTGACTGAAATTTCCGACTAGCAAAATTGTACACCAGCATGAGAGCCAGGGTCATGGATGGTTTCAGCCTAGAGAGGAGAAAGATCAGAAGAATTTAGAATAAGGGCGCCACTGATCTCCCTCCTACAAACGAGAAGCGGGGTTGGTACAAAATAAAAATCATTAACAAAGTTATATAGGTTATTTTATTCCTTGGTTCCACATCATTGGTTACAAAAAAAACATGCATTAAATTATCAGAATAAATATGTAAGCAAGTTGAGGTACTGGTTAAATTAATTTATGGTACATACAATTCCGACTTATTACTAGCCGCATAAACAAACTAGGATCTTATGGCGCGTGGCCTAAAATGGAACTAATTTAATACAAGGACCGTATTATGTCCATACGGTAAATTTACACGAGATTAATATACAATAGGGTACCTAAGAATGGCTTAGGGCCCAAAAATAAAAAGGTACGTTACGATCAAAATTAAATTAGCAAATTAGGTTAAATAAAAAAGGTTATTTAAGTAAGTCCAGTATTATTTATCACACGGGGTGATGTCACAGGGAGCTGCTGATGGCCCTTCGACCGTGACCAGGAATCACCCACGTGGACAGAACAAAAGTTACAATAAATCTATTAAAAATCTTGCGTTATCGGCAGAGATTATATGGGGGGATTACTATATTCCTCACACGAATACTACAACAGGAGCTCTAGGGTCCTGCGGCACGCACGTGGCTATACCACAAAATGGCGGCGACGGCGCGGCTTGTAAATCGGGAATTAAACCACGTAGAACGCAGCTGGGCAGCTACACTAGCGCCACCCGCTGGAATATGCTCGGCGGCAGCCTCGCCTGTGACGGCGGCGGCCGAAGCTTGAAGAGGGCGGAGCCCTAACCCGGGACCCTGTGAACAATTCACAGGTCTTAGGCCCGTTCCTATCAACCTACGGGAACATGGCGTTCCAGAGTAGAACAATCCTACCCACTCAAATAAAAAATAAACTCACCACTTAAAAGTGGGTAGGCCAACACGTGTTCGCCTGGCGGACGCGCGGGACGAACGGCACACGCAGCTCGGGTGTCGAAACAGTGCTATAGGAAAAGAACAAGATTAACATCAAGAAACCTCTAGAGATACCGACGTGGGAGGTCGGTCGGTGATGAAAAAAATTAACCGAGGTTACTCACCGGTGATTAAACAAAACACTGATTTTACTGTATTTCTATTAAAACTTTTACTGGAGACTG
This sequence comes from Hemithea aestivaria, assembly GCA_947507615.1. Taxonomy (NCBI): domain Eukaryota; kingdom Metazoa; phylum Arthropoda; class Insecta; order Lepidoptera; family Geometridae; genus Hemithea; species Hemithea aestivaria. The sequence goes on along the minus strand of OX382332.1, from coordinate 11,709,128 downwards.
GGGAACTTGTCCCTATAAAAAAAATAAAACACTCATGGGCGAGGGACGCCACGGCAGAGCCGACGGCCTTCCCCCGCCCTAACCGCGACTTCTTACTTGCGCTCTCGATGCGAAAAGAAAGAACAATGGGCGTGTTTTGCCTTATAAAGGCTTTCATGGCGTCGTATGGCCTGGAGGGGAAAAAAACATGGACGGCTGGGCTACCAGCGCATAAATCCAAATACTACTCAACAGACTTGACACGACTACCCTACTGTTACAAAATATGAATCAGACCCGATCAGTGAAATCCATCGAATCGGCCTCACATATAACCCACGACGATTCCCTCACTATAAACCCTACCTGTAGTTGGTAGTGCCTACTATTTAATTGTTATTTATTGAAGAGGAAACCGATATAAATTGGTATTTAACTATTTTTAACAATTCTATTATTTTAGAATTTATTATCATTTATTTGTCTTGGGAGATAAAAATTTCCTACCATTGAGTGGATTTTTATCTCCCTGGCAACTATTTATTTTTATTTGGCACATGATTTGCGCTTGTGACATTCATTAAAAGAACTAAATGTTGGACTGACAACTGACATTTTGACAGCTGACAACCAAACTTATTCATCCACCCACCTTTTATAGGAAATTCAAGATATTTTTATTTGTTTGTTTAAATTACGGAGGGTGAATGAAAAACTTTAATTATTTACTTCAAAACATTGAAAATCTACAGTGAAAATATGCTAATATGATGTGGAATGTGTGTGAAGGTAAAATTAACATTATTTTTCTAGGACCTAGTAGCTTATTTTGCTACAGTACAATTTTTGGTGAGTAGATTTTTTTTATTTTAAACTAGTTTAAAATAAAAAAAATCGTAAAGTAAAAACTACGTCTTACTAAATGAAAACTATTTTCCCTATACCAACTACTAAGGGTCCAATACCTAATACAACACTACTGAATGATAGATTTTATCAACCTAAAACAAATCAATAGCCAAGGACTCCTGAAACAAAAATTAGGAATCTCAGAAAACTACAAATGTTACATAATATTGGTGGTTGCAAAGTGTAAATTAAGAAACAATAGATTGGCTGAATACAAATGAAGGATTACAATCCTATCATCAACATCTAGTTCATAAAACAATGTTACTAACCAACCTTTGAAAACCCGTACAACCTAAAACATCCTAAGTGCCCAAAGTTTAGACCTATGTTTAACGGCCAAAAACGCCAAACACTTGGCTGCCTATAGGGAGACTAGTTAACAAAAAGTCAGTCGAACAAACAAGTAACTAATGCTTCAGCCATTACACAAAATGCAAACTACAACCCTAAAAATTACCAATATTACTAATATCCTTATGGATTCTAAGTACAAACAAACGATGATAAAAGAACAAAGTTTTACAACCTCAGATTAATGGCTAAAACTCCGTCCAAATTAAACCGCTTACTCAACACCTAGTTCACAAAAGGTCAGTTAAAACAAAAAACTAAGTAATGCCTTGGCTATAACAAAATACAACCTACAACCCTAAATAAAGTGAACCATCCTACTAATAAACTTGTGGTAGCTAGTAAAACCTAAAAAGAACTTGAGGAACAAAGTCTAGACCTCTGATTAATGGCCTACAACGCCATTCCTCCAAGCTTCTTACTCAAAAAACTGGTCGACTTGTCAGTCAAATTATGATTACTAAATCACAAACTTACATTATACCCTTCCATTCATCATTTCTACATTCCCCTCTTCTATCACACATTCACAATAATGCAATGTTTATAAATCAGTAACCCTAAACCTAATTTTATGTCAGAGTCAAAGTATGTCAGTCAAACAGAATCATCATTGTAAAAATCTGGAAACACTAGCTAACCTATTAGTCTATAAAACAACACTGGGTAGGCAATACAAAATGGGGATGAGTTCGATCCAATAGAACTCACACAGCCCAAAACCTAACACCAAGTGAGTTCATGGAAAAACTTTCTAAGTACACTGCTATATTATATAGATATTTTGACAGGCCGAAAGTGAGGGTAACAGATGTATATACCTTTAACACTTCCTAGAGACTGCTAGGAGTCAGCGGGCCGGAGGCGGGGAACACACCAAACACCTCCCAGAGCCCTATATAAAACACCTCTCCTAGGATACTGCCTTCAAATGGGTCAGTACCTCATACCTATATACAGTGTTATTTAAAATAGAGTGAAAGCTTTCTTAAATAAATTTTAACTGAACGGTATCACGTTCACGTCAAATAAAAGGATGTATAACTATTACAGGTTGTAAGTATTATTATATCAAATCTAGGTATTGGTATATTAATTTAAGTAGTTATAATAAGTTGGTAAGTATAGATTATATATGTTAAGAGTAATATTCTATTTTAAGAGCTAGGTATTTCACCAGGTCGTACAATATCTTTTATATGGAAGTTACCTAGATCCTTCCCAGTTAAGGATTTTAGGTTATATACCAGGGGACCTAACTTCCTATTAATGATACATTTTCTATACACAAATTGACCTTCCTACAACTCAGTGGGACGCCTTCTGATATTATAGTATTTAGCGTTCCTAGAGTGTGCATCTAATAAATGTTTGCGAACTTTGTCAAAAATTAATTTTAAGTCTCTCAGTGAGTCAGTAAAGTCAAAATCAATGTCAGCTATAACATTCCTATCCTCAGGATGGTCTGAGTCATCTAACTGATACTTCTAACAATTTCCCTGTTTACTCGAGGATTATAGAACAGATGAGGTATATTATATATGAGAATACAATCCCCAAAATTCTTTGGAAATGAACTGGGGTCCGTTATCTACATATAAATACTTCGGGGTCCATGTACTAGGAATATACTTTTCTAAAGACCATTAATTATAGTATTCGAAGTTACTTTCTTCAATGGAGACAAAGTGACATATTTACTGAAATAATCTGAGCACACAAATAAATACTGGGTCCTACAGTAAGAGAATTTATTATATTTAATTTTCAAGTTTGGATAAAGTGTTGGACTAGTGGAAACTATTTGAAAAAGATCTTTATTTTATGTTGAAACAAAGTGTTAGTGATAATAATTATGTTGTTCTTTACCTATGTATCAGTTCAAATTCAAATTGCCTTAGCGACATGTCCATCGGTTCAAGCGGCCTGTTGGATTTTTAAATTTAGAACCACTGAAGCGAGGCATGCTCAGTAATAAAGTAACATTACTTGCCTTCTACATAAGCTTGTTTACAAAGAAAGAGCAAAGAAAAGTCAGGCATGTTAAATTTCAAATCAAAAAGTTTAAAGTTCAAGTTCATTGTTATAAAATAAAGCTAAGTTATATTGCATAATTAAATGACTAAATCAAAATAATGTAAGAATTACAAAGTTAAATTATTAAAGTAAACTGAATTTAGAAAATGTGAAGTTAAATTAAAGTTCCTATAAATATTTAAATAGGTATATATAAGTTAGGTAGGTACTACAAAATTAATTACTATATTCCAAGGAATTTGGAAAATGAAAAGTTCATATTAAAGTTTCAATTCACTTAGGTATATAAGTTAGGTAGGTATCTATCTAATAAGTACATACTGTACCTACTTACAAAAAAAATAAAATTTAAAATCAAAATTAAAGTATGTAAGTGAAGTGATATTTCAAAACAAAAAAAAACCAATAACCAATGATGACCAATTGGTTACAGTGGCGTACCCAACGTGAAGCCTAGAGAGAAGCGTTTGGTACAAAATTATTTTGTGTGTGAAATTGTAATAACTTTGTATTTTGTTGAATTGTTGTAAACTCATAACAATTTTATTTCAGTAAGTCCGCTTAATATTAAACGACATAACTTTAACTTCGCAAAACTTTAGATACTGTCTTACACTATATAACTCAAATAGTTTTGAAACTACCCTCATTTTAATTTACTCGATATTTATCTTGTGTTGACTAGGTCATTTTTTATTCACAGGATCGTACATATCACCTTCGTAAAGACTTTTTATGAATGTTTATTTTTAGCTGACGAAATGTTTTTTTTTCAGCATACCTACGGCTTAATGAATTTAATTTAGGCTGATATATCTTATAGTCGTAACTCGCACTGTTTTTGTGGTTTTGATTTATTTACCAAGGCATAATAATCTTGTTTTTCAGATTGTTGTTATTTAATATTGTCTTGTTGCATAACCTAATATTTTTTTTTGTTCTTTTGTTTTATCCGGCATATAAGCCGTGAATTTCTTGTGGTGTGGAATTCACAGGTAGAACGAACGAGTCTTGTAGCAGTTACCCGTGAGTTAATAATTTTTTGGTGACTTTTATTTGACCTTGATTTTTTTTGTTGGATTTGTGCAGTATGATTCTTTGTTGTTCTTATCAGTTGTTTTATGTGTGCATTTGGTAGGACTGTTTATGTGTTCTTATGAATTATTTTGTTGTGGACTTTGATCTTTCTTTGTTTTTATGATCTTAGGATTTCAATAGCTCATGAATTTAGTTCTCATTTTATTATCATAACTTAACAAATATTACTTCTACCTACACTTATTGACACGTACATAAGTTAAATTACTCGATTAATTTGTTTTGAAAGTCTTTCGTTTATATTTTTTTTGTAATCCTAATATACGTAGGTATGTCAATAAATTCCAGTTGGTTTTGTCTCTGATAATTAGTGAATGGCATATTAATATTTTTAATTTAAATACGAGCGAGTAGACTGAACCGCGGGTGATCGAAAAACTTTTTATGACATAATGCCTTGGAATGTAAACTACATTCTCATTGTTTAGACCTTTTATTAAATTATATCGTTTGCCAATAGGTAACTTATTTACCGGTAGTATTCTTGTTGTTTTGTTTATATATTTCTCTTGTATATTCAAGGTTGTTCAAGGTAACACCTGAGTAATTCACACGTAAATAATTATTTGTCTTTTATTTTTACTTGTTTACTTTTAACTTTTATTATTTAAATTCAAGTAAACATTTAATTAACTTTTAATATTTAACTTTGATTCAAGAACTTATTGTACTTATTATAATTGTTTACCTTCCTTATTTAAATGTAATTTTGCTTTTAATTCTGTAGGAACTCTAAATTTATTTCTGACATTCATGCTCATTTCAAAACCAGTAACGCCATCTAGGGTAAAATATTTGCACTAAATCGAAGCCAACCTCGGTATTTTATTATTGACTTGCATGGAGATTCTATTGGATAATATTTAGTAAACACTTTGATTCAATAAACATCTTTAAACATTAACTTTTCAGTTTTAGTAAACTTAGATTTCTTTTAGTACTTTGTTTTAGAATCTAGATTTTTTAGACTTTGTCGTGTTTGAACTTTGAACTTCTTTAAACTTTTAATTCTTTAAACTTATAGTTGTCAAAAATATAAATTTACCAGCGGCGGTCTTATCGTTAATAAGCGATTTCTTCCAGACAACCAATGGAAGTAAACCAATGGATATTTTTAAACTTAGATTTTTTATTAATACTTTGATTCTTTCTAAACTTGTAATTTTTTTTGAACTTCGAATTTTTTTTGGTAACTTTGAATTTGTTTTTGAACTGCGATTTTTTTTGTAAACTGAATTTTTTTAACGTTGTTTCTTTTAACATTAAATGCCGTTCGTTTTTCAATTTTAGATTTTGTTTATAAACCTGCTTTTTATCTGAGAGATTTTATTTTAGTAGGGCATACCTACTCATACCTACCTCACTCACCTTTAATTTAAAATTCCTAACTTAACATACTGATTATTACGTAACTTAGTCTGAATTTAATCTTGTGTTTTATACGTGTTAGTAGGCGTGTAGACATAGTTTTTGTTTTGAAATAATATCATTTCACTTACATACATACTTTAACTTTAACTTTGATTTTAAATTTTATTTTTTTTGTTAGTAGGTACAGTGTGTACTGATTAGATAGGTACCTACCTAACCTATATATACCTATTTAAATATTTATAGGAATTTAAATTTAACTTTTCCTTTTCCAAATTTAGTTGACTTTAATAATTTAATTTTGAAGTTCTTACATTACTTAACAGTTTGATTTGGTCTTTTAATTTTGCTTTATAACTTAGCTTTATTTTAATAACAATGGACTTGAACTTGAAATTTAATTTTAAAACTTATTTTAATTTAACATACCTGCATTTTCTTTGCTCTTTCTTTGTAAACTCGCATATGTAGAAGGCAAGTAATGTTATTTTATTACTGAGCATGCCTCGCTTCAGTGGTTCTAAATTTAAAAATTCATCAGGCCGCTTGAACTGATTGACCTGTCGCTAAGGCAATTTGAATTTGAACTGATACATAGGTAAAGAACATAATTATTATCACTGACACTATTTCAACATAGAATAAAGATCTTTAAAAAAAAGTTTCCACTAGTCCAACACTTTATCCAAACTTGAAAATTAAATATAATAAATTCTCTTACTGTAGGAGCCAGTATTTATTTGTGTGCTCAGATTATTTCAGTAAATATGTCACTTTGTCTCCATTGAAGAAAGTAACTTCGAATACTATAATTAATTGTCTGGAGAAAAGTATATTCCTAGTACATGGAACCCCGAAGTATCTATATGTAGATAACGGACCCCAGTTCATTTCCAAAGAATTTTGGGGATTGTATTCTCAAATATAATATACCTCATCTGTTCTATAATCCTCGAGTAAACAGGGAGATTGTTAGAAGTATTGCATCATATGTAAAAGATAACCACAGGAACTGGGACATGAATCTATCTGAGATTCAATGTGCTCTTAATACCGCCGTTCATGATGGTACCAAGTTTACACCGTACTACCTCATGCATGGTAGGGAGATGATTATCGATGGCAAGTTATATAACTCAGACCATCCTGAGGATAGGAATGTTATAGCAGACATTGATTTTGGCTTTACTGACTCACTGAAAGACTTAAAATTAATTTTTGAAAAAGTTCGCAAACATTTATTAGATGCACACTCTAGGAACGCTAAATACTATAATATCAGAAGGCGTCCCATTGAGTTACAGGAAGGTCAATTTGTTTATAAAAAGTGTTTCACGCTATCTGATGCGGCGAAATATTATTCGGCCAAATTGGCTCCCCGTTATGAGAAGTGCATTATTAATAGGAAGCTAGGTCCCCTGGTATATAACCTAAAATCCTTAACTGGGAAGGATCTAGGCAACTTCCATATAAAAGATATTGTACGACCTGGTGAAATTCCTAGCTCTTAATTTATGATGTTGCTTTAATGCATAATATTAAATACTTACCAACTTATTATAACTACTTAAATTAATATACCAATACCTAGATTTGATATAATAACACTTACAACCTGTAATAGTTATACGTCCTTTTACTTAACTTTAACGTAATAACTTTCAGTTAAAATTTATTTAAGGAAGCTTTCACTCTATTTTAATTAACGCTGTATATAGGTATGAGGTACTGACCCATCTGAAGGCAGTATCCTAGGAGAGGTGTTTTATAAAGGGCTCTAGGAGGTGTTTGGTGTTTTCCCCACCTCCGGCCGCTGACTCCTAGCAGTCTCTAGGAAGTGTTAGAGGTACTATTACCCTCACTTTCGGCCTGTCAAAATATCTATATAATATTGCAGTGTACTAAGAAAGTTTTTCTATTTACTTAGTGGTAGGCTTAGGCTGTGGGAGTTTTAAATGCATTGGACTCTCCAGCATTATTTTTGCTTATCCTAGGTTCTTATATGCTATTTGGTTAGCTAGTGGCTATAGAGGTTACAATGATAATTCCGGTCAGCTCACAAACTCTAACGTTTACACTCGTACACGATCTCACACCTCCACACTTACACAAGGTACACATCAGCTGGAAACTGTTATGATTTCTAAATTATAAATATTAAATTATTGTGAATGTGTGATAGAAGAGGGGAATGTAGAAATGATGAATGGAAGGGTATAATTTAATTTTATTATTTAGTAATTATTCAGCAACCAACTGGCTTACCTTAGCACCCCTACACTCACAGATACACACTGCCACACAGTAACATGACTGACATGACTTATGACTGACTTGTTGACCGGTTATCGGAGTAAGAAATTTGGAGGAATGGCGTTTTAGGCCATTAATCAGAGGTCTGGACTTTGTTCCTCAAGTTTTTTTTAGTGTGTACTAGCAACCACCAGTTTATTAGCATTGTTCCTGTATTTATGGTTGTAGGTTGTATTTTGTTATAGCCAAGGCATTACTTTGTTTTTTTCTTAACTGACCTTTTGTGAACTAGGTGTTGAGTAAGCGGTTTAATTTGGACGGAGTTTTCGCCGTTAGTCTGAGGTTTTAAAACTTTGTTCTTTTAGCATCGTTTGTTTGTACTTAGAATCCATAAGGATATTAGTAATATTGGTAATTTTTAGGGTTGTAGTTTGCATTTTGTGCAATGGCTGAAGCATTAGTTACTGTTGTGTTCGACTGACTTTTTGTTAACTAGTCTCCCTCTAGACAGCCAAGTGTTTGGCGTTTTTGGCCATTAAACATAGGTCTAAACTTTGGGCACTTAGTATGTTTTAGGTTGTACGGGTTTTTCGGAAGTTGGTTAGTAACATTGTTTTATGAACTAGATGTTGGTGATAGGATTGTAATCCCTCATTTGTATTCAGCCAATCTATTGTTTCTTAATTTACACTTTGCAACCACCAATATTATGTAACATTTGTAGTTCTATGAGATTCTTAATTTTGTTTCAGGAGTCCTTGGCTATTGATTTGTTTTAGGTTGATAAATCTATCATTCAGTAGTGTTGTATTAGGTATTGGACCCTTAGTAGTTGGTATAGGGAAAATAGTTTTCATTTAGTAAGACGTAGTTTTACTTTACGATTTTTTTTTATTTTAAACTAGTTTAAAATAAAAAAAAATCTACTCACCAAAAATTGTACTGTAGCAATATAAGCTACTAGGTCCTAGGAAAATAATGTTAGTTTTACCTTCACACACATTCCACATCATATTAGCATATTTTCACTGTAGATTTTCAATGTTTTAAAGTAAATAATTAAGTTTTTCATTCACCCTCCGTAATTGAAACAAACAAATAAAAATATCTTAATAAAAAGGGTGGATGTATAAATAGGTTAGTTGTCAGATGTCAAAATGTCATCTGTCAGTCCGACCTTTTGTTTGTCAGTCTGACATTTAGGGTTTTTTATGAATGTCACAAGCGCAAATCATGTGCCAAATAAAAATAAATGGTTGCCAGGGAGATAAAAATCCACTCAATGGTAGGAAATTTTTATCTCCCAAGACAAATAAATGATAATAAATTCTAAAATAATAAAATCGTTAAAAATAGTTAAATACCAATTTATATCGGTTTCCTCTCCAATTAATAACAATTAAATAGTAGGCACTACCAACTACAGGTAGGGTTTATAGTGAGGGAATCGTCGTGGGTTATATGTGAGGCCGATTCGATGGATTTCACTGATCGGGTCGGATTCATATTTTGTAACAGTAGGGTAGTCGTGTCAAGTCTGTTGAGTAGTATTTGGATTTATGCGCTGGTAGCCCAGCCGTCCATGTTTTTTTCCCCTCCAGGCCATACGACGCCATGAAAGCCTTTATAAGGCAAAACACGCCCATTGTTCTTTCTTTTACGCATCGAGAGCACAAGTAAGAAGTCGCGGTTAGGGCGGGGGAAGGCCGTCGGCTCTGCCGTGGCGTCCCTCGCCCATGAGTGTTTTATTTTTTTTTATAGGGACAAGTTCCCCAGTCTCCAGTAAAAGTTTTAATAGAAATACAGTAAAATCAGTGTTTTGTTTAATCACCGGTGAGTAACCTCGGTTAATTTTTTATCGCTGACCGACCTCCTACGTCGGTATTTCTAGAGGTTTCTCGATGTTAAATCTTGTTCTTTTCCTATAGCACTGATTCCGACACCGAGCTGCGTGTGCCGTTCGTCCCGCGCGTCCGCCAGGCGAACACGTGTTGGCCTACCCACTTTTAAGTGGTGAGTTTATTTTTTATCTGAGTGGGTAGGATTGTTCTACTCTGGAACGCCATGTTCCCGTAGGTTGATAGGAACGGGCCTAAGACCTGTGAATTGTTCACAGGGTCCCGGGTTAGGGCTCCGCCCTCTTCAAGCTTCGGCCGCCGCCCGTCGCAGGCGAGGCTGCCGCCGAGCATATTCCAGCGGGTGGCGCTAGTGTAGCTGCCCAGCTGCGTTCTACGTGGTTTAATTCCCGATTTTCAAGCCGCGCCGTCGCCGCCATTTTGTGGAACAGCCACGTGCGTGCCGCAGGACCCTAGGGCTCCTGTTGTAGTATTCGTGTGAGGAATATAGTACTCCCCCCATATAATCTCTGCAGATAACGCAAGATTTGTAATAGATTTATTGTAACTTTTGTTCTGTCCACGTGGGTGATTCCTGGTCACGGTCGAAGGGCCATCAGCAGCTCCCTGTGACATCACCACGTGTGCTAAATAATACTGGACTTACTTAAATAACTTTTTTTATTTAACCTAATTTGCTAATTTAATTTTGATCGTAACGTATCTTTTTATTTTTGGGCCCTAAGCCATTATTAGGTACCCTATTGTATATTAATCTCGTGTAAATATACCGTATGTATATAATACGGTCTTGTTCTTAAAATTAGTTCCATTTTAGGCCACGCGCCATAAGATCCTAGTTTGTTTAAGCGGCTAGTAATAAGACGGAATTGTATGTACCATAAATTAATTTAACCAGTACCTCAACTTGCTTACATATTTGTTTTGATAATTTAATGCATGTTTTTTTTGTAACCAATGATGTGGAACCAAGGAATAAAATAACCTATATAACTTTGTTAATGATTTTTATTTTGTACCAACCCCGCTTCTCGTTTGTAGGAGGGAGATCAGTGGCGCCCTTATTCTAAATTCTTCTGATCTTTCTCCTCCCTAGGCTGAAACCATCCATGACCCTGGCTCTCATGCTGGTGTACAATTTTGCTAGTCGGAAATTTCAGTCAGTACACCCTAAATTGCTACAGTGGCAACTGGTTCACTTTATTTAGGGTTGTAGGTTGTATTTTGTTATAGCCAAGGCATTACTTTGTTGGCCACCACTGTGGTCCTTTTTGTTAACTAGTCTCCCTCTAGACAGCCAACTGTAGCAATTTAGGGTGTACTGACTGAAATTTCCGACTAGCAAAATTGTACACCAGCATGAGAGCCAGGGTCATGGATGGTGTACAATTTTGCTAGTCGGAAATTTCAGTCAGTACACCCTAAATTGCTACAGTGGCGTACCCAACGTGAAGCCTAGAGAGAAGCGTTTGGTACAAAATTATTTTGTGTGTGAAATTGTAATAACTTTGTATTTTGTTAAATTGTTGTAAACTCATAACAATTTTATTTCAGTAAGTCCGTTTAAGATTAAACTACATAACTTTAACTTCGCAAAACTTTAGATACTGTCTTACACTATATAACTCAAAATAGTTTTGAAACTACCCTCATTTTAATTTACTCTATATTTATCTTGTGTTGACTAGGTCATTTTTTATTCACAGGATCGTACATATCACCTTCGTAAATACTTTTTATGAATGTCTATTTTCAGATAACAAAATGTTTTTTTTCAGCATACGGCTTAATGAATTTAATTTAGGCTGATATATCTTATAGTCGTAACTCGCACTGTTTTTTGAGGTTTTGATTTATTAACCAAGGCATAATAATCTTGTTTTTCAGATTGTTGTTATTTAATATTGTCTTGTTGCATAACCTAATATTTTTTGTTCGTATGTTTTATCCGGCCTATAAGCCGTGAATTTCTTGTGTGTAATTCACAGGAGGAACGAACGAGTCTTTTGGCAGTTACGCGTGAGTTAATAATTTTTGGTGACTTTTGTTTAACCTTGATTTTTTTTGTTGGATTTGTGCAGTAGGATTCTTTGTTGTTCTTATCAGTTGTTTTATGTGTGCATTTGGTAGGACTGTTTATGTGTTCTTATGAATTTATTCTGTTGTGGACTTTGATCTTTCTTTGTTTTTATGATCTTAGGATTTCAATAGCTCATGAATTTAGTTCTCATTTTATTACCATAACTTAACGAATATTACTACTACACTATACCTACACAAATTGACACGAACATAAATGAAATTACTTGATTGATTTTTTTTGTTGTCTTTCGTGTATAATATTTTTTGTAATCTTAATATACGTAGGTATATCAATAAATTCCAGTTGGTTTTGTTTCTGATAATTAGTGAATGGCATATTAATATTTTTAATTTAAATACGAGCGAGTAGACTGAACCGCGGGTGATCGAAAAACTTTTTATGACATAATGCTTTGGAATGTAAACTACATTCTCATTGTTTAGACCTTTTATTAAATTATATCGTTTGCCAATAGGTAACTTAGTTACCTGTAGTATTCTTGTTGTTTTGTTTATATATTTCTCTTGTATCATTCAAGGTGGTTCAAGGTAACACCTGAGTAAATAACACGTAAATAATTACTTAACTTTTATTTTTACTTGCTTACTTTTAACTTTTATTATTTGAATGTAAGTAAACATTTAATTAACTTTTAATACTTAATGTAGATACAAGAAATTAATGTATAATATACTTGTTTACCTTCCTTATTTAAATGTAATTTAATGCTTTTAATTCTGTAGAAACTGTAAATTTATTTCTGGCATTCATTATCTCATTTCGAAACCAGTAACGCCATCTAGTGTAAAATATTTGCACTAAATCGAAGCCAACCTCGGTATTTTATTATTGACTTGCATGGAGATTCTATTGGATAATATTTAGTAAACACTTTGATTCAATAAACATTTTTAAACATTAACTTTTCAGTTTTAGTAGACTTAGACTTCTTTTAGTACTTTGTTTTAGAATCTAGATTTTTTTAGACTTTGTCGTGTTTGAACTTTGATTTTATGAGTAGTTTGTTTAGAAACTTAGTTGAGTAGAACTTTGAATTTCTTTAAACTTTTAATTCTTTTTAAACTTATAGTTGTCAAAAATATAAATTTACAAACGGCGGTCTTATCGTTAGAAAGCGATTTCTTCCAGACAACCAATGGAAGTAAACTGATTATTATGTAACTTATTCTGAATTTAATCTTGTGTTTTATACGTGTTAGTAGGCGTGTAGACATAGTTTTTGTTTTGAAATATCACTTCACTTACATACTTTAATTTTGATTTTAAATTTTATTTTTTTTGTAAGTAGGTACAGTATGTACTTATTAGATAGATACCTACCTAACTTATATACCTAAGTGAATTGAAACTTTAATATGAACTTTTCATTTTCCAAATTCCTTGGAATATAGTAATTAATTTTGTAGTACCTACCTAACTTATATATACCTATTTAAATATTTATAGGAACTTTAATTTAACTTCACATTTTCTAAATTCAGTTTACTTTAATAATTTAACTTTGTAATTCTTACATTATTTTGATTTAGTCTTTTAATTTTGCAATATAACTTAGCTTTATTTTATAACAATGAACTTGAACTTTAAACTTTTTGATTTGAAATTTAACATGCCTGACTTTTCTTTGCTCTTTCTTTGTAAACAAGCTTATGTAGAAGGCAAGTAATGTTACTTTATTACTGAGCATGCCTCGCTTCAGTGGTTCTAAATTTAAAAATCCAACAGGCCGCTTGAACCGATGGACATGTCGCTAAGGCAATTTGAATTTGAACTGATACATAGGTAAAGAACAACATAATTATTATCACTAACACTTTGTTTCAACATAAAATAAAGATCTTTTTCAAATAGTTTCCACTAGTCCAACACTTTATCCAAACTTGAAAATTAAATATAATAAATTCTCTTACTGTAGGAGCCAGTATTTATTTGTGTGCTCAGTTTATTTCAGTAAATATGTCACTTTGTCTCCATTGAAGAAAGTAACTTCGAATCCTACTATAATTAATTGTCTTGAGAAAAGTATATTCCTAGTACATGGAACCCCGAAGTATTTATATGTAGATAACGGACCCCAGTTCATTTCCAAAGAATTTTGGGGATTGTATTCTCAAATATAGTATACCTAATCTGTTCTATAATCCTCGATATCATCCTCAGACTAACCAGACAGAACGGGTAAACAGGGAGATTGTTAGAAGTATTGCATCATATGTAAAAGATAACCACAGGAACTGGGACATGAATCTATCTGAGATTCAATGTGCTCTTAATACCGCCGTTCATGATGGTACCAAGTTTACACCGTACTACCTCATGCATGGTAGGGAGATGATTATCGATGGCAAGTTATATAACTCAGACCATCCTGAGGATAGGAATGTTATAGCAGACATTGATTTTGGCTTTACTGACTCACTGAAAGACTTAAAATTAATTTTTAATAAAGTTCGGAAACACTTATGTGATGCACACTCTAGGAACGCTAAATACTATAATATCAGAAGGCGTCCCATTGAGTTACAGGAAGGTCAATTTGTTTATAAAAAGTGTTTCACGCTATCTGATGCGGCGAAATATTATTCGGCCAAATTGGCTCCCCGTTATGAGAAGTGCATTATTAATAGGAAGCTAGGTCCCCTGGTATATAACCTAAAATCCTTAACTGGGAAGGATCTAGGCAACTTCCATATAAAAGATATTGTACGACCTGGTGAAATACCTAGCTCTTAATATATAATATTGCTCTTAATGTATAATATTAAATACTTACCAACTTATTATAACTACTTAAATTAATGTACCAATACCCAGATTTGATATGATAATACTTACAACCTGTAATAGTTATACATCCTTTTATTTAACGTGAACGTGATACCGTTCAGTTAAAATTTATGTAAGAAGAATTTCACTCTATATGTGTATATATATATAACACTGTATATAGGTATGAGGTACTGACCCATCTGAAGGCAGTATCCTAGGAGAGGTGTTTTATATAGGGCTCTGGGAGGTGTTTGGTGTGTTCCCCACCTCCGGCCGCTGACTCCTAGCAGTCTCTAAGAAGTGTTAGAGGTACTGTTACCCTCACTTTCGGCCTGTCAAAATATCTATATAATATTGCAGTGTACTAAGAAAGTTTTTCTATTTACTTAGTGGTAGGCTTAGGCTGTGGGAGTTTTAAATGCATTGGACTCTCCAGCATTATTTTTGCTTATCCTAGGTTCTTATATGCTATGTGGTTAGCTAGTGGCTATAGAGGTTACAATGATAATTCCGGTCGGCTCACAAACTCTAACATTTACACTCATACACAATCTCACACATCCATACTTACACAAGGTACACATCAGCTGGAAACTGTTATGATTTCTAAATTATAAATATTACATTATTGTGAATGTGTGATAGAAGAGGGGAATGTAGAAATGATGAATGGAAGGGTATACTTTAATTTTATTATTTAGTAATTATTCAGCAACCAACTGGCTTACCTTAGCACCCCTACACTCACAGATACACACTGCCACACAGTAACATGACTGACATGACTAATGACTGACTTGTTGACCGGTTATCGGAGTAAGAAATTTGGAGGAATGGCGTTTTAGGCCATTAATCAGAGGTCTGGACTTTGTTCCTCAAGTTTTTTTTAGTGTGTACTAGTAACCACCAGTTTATTAGCATTGTTCCTGTATTTATGGTTGTAGGTTGTATTTTGTTATAGCCAAGGCATTGCTTAGTTTTTTTGTTTTAACTGACCTTTTGTGAACTAGGTGTTGAGTGAGCGGTTTAATTTGGACGGAGTTTTAGCCATTAATCTGAGGTTGTAAAACTTTGTTCTTTTATCATCGTTTGTTTGTACTTAGAATCCTAAGGATATTAGTAATATTGATAATTTTTTAGTTGTAGTTAGCATTTTGTGTTTTGGCTTAACTTACTTGTTTGTTCGACTGACTTTTTGATAACTAGTTTTCTTATAGGCAGCCAAGTGTTTGGCGTTTTTGGCCACTAAACATAGGTCTAAACTTTGGGCACTCAGGATGTTTTAGGTTGTACGGGTTTGCAAAGGTTGGTTAGTAACATGGTTTGAGGAACTAGTTGTTGGTGATAGGTTTGCTATCCTTCATTTGTAAACAGCCAATCTATTGTTTCTTAATTTACACTTTGCAACCACCAATATTAGGTAACATTTGTAGTTCTCTGAAATTCTTAATTTTGTTTCAGGAGTCCTTGGCTATTGATTTGTTTTAGGTTGATAAAATCTATCATTCAGTGTGTTGTATTAGGTATTGGACCCTTAGTAGTTGGTATAGGGAAAATAGTTTTCATTTAGTAAGACGTAGTTTTACTTTACGATTTTTTTTTATTTTAAACTAGTTTAACCACCAGTGGCCAGTGGTGTGATAAATAATACTGGACTTACTTAAATAACTTTTTTTATTTAACCTATTTTGCTAATTTAATTTCGATAGTAACGTACCTTTTTATTTTTGGGCCCTAAGCCATTCTTAGGTACCCTATTGTATATTAATCTCGTGTAAATTTACCGTATGGACATAATACGGTCCTTGTATTAAATTAGTTCCATTTTAGGCCACGCGCCATAAGAACCTAGTTTGTTTATGCGGCTAGTAATAAGTCGGAATTGTATGTACCATAAATTAATTTCACCAGTACCTCAACTTGCTTACATATTTAAATAATTTAATGCATGTTTTTTTTGTAACCAATGATGTGGAACCAAGGAATAAAATAACCTATATAACTTTGTTAATGATTTTTATTTTGTACCAACCCCGCTTCTCGTTTGTAGGAGGGAGATCAGTGGCGCCCTTATTCTAAATTCTTCTGATCTTTCTCCTCTCTAGGCTGAAACCATCCATGACCCTGGCTCTCATGCTGGTGTACAATTTTGCTAGTCGGAAATTTCAGTCAGTACACCCTAAATTGATGCAGTGCTTGCCTTTTTTTATTTAACCTAATTTGCTAATTTAATTTTGATCGTAACGTATCTTTTTATTTTTGGGCCCTAAGCCATTATTAGGTACCCTATTGTATATTAATCTCGTGTAAATATACCGTATGTATATAATACGGTCTTGTTCTTAAAATTAGTTCCATTTTAGGCCACGCGCCATAAGATCCTAGTTTGTTTAAGCGGCTAGTAATAAGACGGAATTGTATGTACCATAAATTAATTTAACCAGTACCTCAACTTGCTTACATATTTGTTTTGATAATTTAATGCATGTTTTTTTTGTAACCAATGATGTGGAACCAAGGAATAAAATAACCTATATAACTTTGTTAATGATTTTTATTTTGTACCAACCCCGCTTCTCGTTTGTAGGAGGGAGATCAGTGGCGCCCTTATTCTAAATTCTTCTGATCTTTCTCCTCCCTAGGCTGAAACCATCCATGACCCTGGCTCTCATGCTGGTGTACAATTTTGCTAGTCGGAAATTTCAGTCAGTACACCCTAAATTGCTACAGTCAATAACGTAATACGTAACGTAATTGCCCCACGTTGGGCGCCACTGTAGCAATTTAGGGTGTACTGACTGAAATTTCCGACTAGCAAAATTGTACACCAGCATGAGAGCCAGGGTCATGGATGGTTTCAGCCTAGAGAGGAGAAGGATCAGAAGAATTTAGAATAAGGGCGCCACTGATCTCCCTCCTACAAACGAGAAGCGGGGTTGGTACAAAATAAAAATCATTAACAAAGTTATATAGGTTATTTTATTCCTTGGTTCCACATCATTGGTTACAAAAAAAACATGCATTAAATTATTTAAATATGTAAGCAAGTTGAGGTACTGGTGAAATTAATTTATGGTACATACAATTCCGACTTATTACTAGCCGCATAAACAAACTAGGATCTTATGGCGCGTGGCCTAAAGTGGAACTAATTTAAGATAAAGGCCGTATTATGTTCATACGGTAAATTTACATGATATTAATATACAATAGGGTACCTAAGAATGGCTTAGGGCCCAAAAATAAAAAGGTACGTTACGATCGAAATTAAATTAGCAAATTAGGTTAAATAAAAAAGGTTATTTAAGTAAGTCCAGTATTATTTATCACACGGGTGATGTCACAGGGAGCTGCTGATGGCCCTTCGACCGTGACCAGGAATCACCCACGTGGACAGAACAAAAGTTACAATAAATCTATTAAAAATCTTGCGTTATCGGCAGAGATTATATGGGGGGAGTACTATATTCCTCACACGAATACTACAACAGGAGCTCTAGGGTCCTGCGGCACGCACGTGGCTATACCACAAAATGGCGGCGACGGCGCGGCTTGTAAATCGGGAATTAAACCACGTAGAACGCAGCTGGGCAGCTACACTAGCGCCACCCGCTGGAATATGCTCGGCGGCAGCCTCGCCTGCGACGGGCGGCGGCCGAAGCTTGAAGAGGGCGGAGCCCTAACCCGGGACCCTGTGAACAATTCACAGGTCTTAGGCCCGTTCCTATCAACCTACGGGAACATGGCGTTCCAGAGTAGAACAATCCTACCCACTCAGATAAAAAATAAACTCACCACTTAAAAGTGGGTAGGCCAACACGTGTTCGCCTGGCGGACGCGCGGGACGAACGGCACACGCAGCTCGGTGTCGGAATCAGTGCTATAGGAAAAGAACAAGATTTAACATCAAGAAACCTCTAGAGATACCGACGTGGGAGGTCGGTCGGTGATGAAAAAAATTAACCGAGGTTACTCACCGGTGATTAAACAAAACACTGATTTTACTGTATTTCTATTAAAACTTTTACTGGAGACTGGGGAACTTGTCCCTATAAAAAAAAATAAAACACTCATGGGCGAGGGACGCCACGGCAGAGCCGACGGCCTTCCCCCGCCCTAACCGCGACTTCTTACTTGTGCTCTCGATGCGTAAAAGAAAGAACAATGGGCGTGTTTTGCCTTATAAAGGCTTTCATGGCGTCGTATGGCCTGGAGGGGAAAAAAACATGGACGGCTGGGCTACCAGCGCATAAATCCAAATACTACTCAACAGACTTGACACGACTACCCTACTGTTACAAAATATGAATCCGACCCGATCAGTGAAATCCATCGAATCGGCCTCACATATAACCCACGACGATTCCCTCACTATAAACCCTACCTGTAGTTGGTAGTGCCTACTATTTAATTGTTATTAATTGGAGAGGAAACCGATATAAATTGGTATTTAACTATTTTTAACGATTTTATTATTTTAGAATTTATTATCATTTATTTGTCTTGGGAGATAAAAATTTCCTACCATTGAGTGGATTTTTATCTCCCTGGCAACCATTTATTTTTATTTGGCACATGATTTGCGCTTGTGACATTCATAAAAAACCCTAAATGTCAGACTGACAAACAAAAGGTCGGACTGACAGATGACATTTTGACATCTGACAACTAACCTATTTATACATCCACCCTTTTTATTAAGATATTTTTATTTGTTTGTTTCAATTACGGAGGGTGAATGAAAAACTTAATTATTTACTTTAAAACATTGAAAATCTACAGTGAAAATATGCTAATATGATGTGGAATGTGTGTGAAGGTAAAACTAACATTATTTTCCTAGGACCTAGTAGCTTATATTGCTACAGTACAATTTTTGGTGAGTAGATTTTTTTTTATTTTAAACTAGTTTAAAATAAAAAAAAATCGTAAAGTAAAACTACGTCTTACTAAATGAAAACTATTTTCCCTATACCAACTACTAAGGGTCCAATACCTAATACAACACACTGAATGATAGATTTTATCAACCTAAAACAAATCAATAGCCAAGGACTCCTGAAACAAAATTAAGAATTTCAGAGAACTACAAATGTTACCTAATATTGGTGGTTGCAAAGTGTAAATTAAGAAACAATAGATTGGCTGTTTACAAATGAAGGATAGCAAACCTATCACCAACAACTAGTTCCTCAAACCATGTTACTAACCAACCTTTGCAAACCCGTACAACCTAAAACATCCTGAGTGCCCAAAGTTTAGACCTATGTTTAGTGGCCAAAAACGCCAAACACTTGGCTGCCTATAAGAAAACTAGTTATCAAAAAGTCAGTCGAACAAACAAGTAAGTTAAGCCAAAACACAAAATGCTAACTACAACTAAAAAATTATCAATATTACTAATATCCTTAGGATTCTAAGTACAAACAAACGATGATAAAAGAACAAAGTTTTACAACCTCAGATTAATGGCTAAAACTCCGTCCAAATTAAACCGCTCACTCAACACCTAGTTCACAAAAGGTCAGTTAAAACAAAAAAACTAAGCAATGCCTTGGCTATAACAAAATACAACCTACAACCATAAATACAGGAACAATGCTAATAAACTGGTGGTTGCTAGTACACACTAAAAAAAACTTGAGGAACAAAGTCCAGACCTCTGATTAATGGCCTAAAACGCCATTCCTCCAAATTTCTTACTCCGATAACCGGTCAACAAGTCAGTCATTAGTCATGTCAGTCATGTTACTGTGTGGCAGTGTGTATCTGTGAGTGTAGGGGTGCTAAGGTAAGCCAGTTGGTTGCTGAATAATTACTAAATAATAAAATTAAAGTATACCCTTCCATTCATCATTTCTACATTCCCCTCTTCTATCACACATTCACAATAATGTAATATTTATAATTTAGAAATCATAACAGTTTCCAGCTGATGTGTACCTTGTGTAAGTATGGATGTGTGAGATTGTGTATGAGTGTAAATGTTAGAGTTTGTGAGCCGACCGGAATTATCATTGTAACCTCTATAGCCACTAGCTAACCACATAGCATATAAGAACCTAGGATAAGCAAAAATAATGCTGGAGAGTCCAATGCATTTAAAACTCCCACAGCCTAAGCCTACCACTAAGTAAATAGAAAAACTTTCTTAGTACACTGCAATATTATATAGTTATTTTGACAGGCCGAAAGTGAGGGTAACAGTACCTCTAACACTTCTTAGAGACTGCTAGGAGTCAGCGGCCGGAGGTGGGGAACACACCAAACACCTCCCAGAGCCCTATATAAAACACCTCTCCTAGGATACTGCCTTCAGATGGGTCAGTACCTCATACCTATATACAGTGTTATATATATATACACATATAGAGTGAAATTCTTCTTACATAAATTTTAACTGAACGGTATCACGTTCACGTTAAATAAAAGGATGTATAACTATTACAGGTTGTAAGTATTATCATATCAAATCTGGGTATTGGTACATTAATTTAAGTAGTTATAATAAGTTGGTAAGTATTTAATATTATACATTAAGAGCAATATTATATATTAAGAGCTAGGTATTTCACCAGGTCGTACAATATCTTTTATATGGAAGTTGCCTAGATCCTTCCCAGTTAAGGATTTTAGGTTATATACCAGGGGACCTAGCTTCCTATTAATAATGCACTTCTCATAACGGGGAGCCAATTTGGCCGAATAATATTTCGCCGCATCAGATAGCGTGAAACACTTTTTATAAACAAATTGACCTTCCTGTAACTCAATGGGACGCCTTCTGATATTATAGTATTTAGCGTTCCTAGAGTGTGCATCACATAAGTGTTTCCGAACTTTATTAAAAATTAATTTTAAGTCTTTCAGTGAGTCAGTAAAGCCAAAATCAATGTCTGCTATAACATTCCTATCCTCAGGATGGTCTGAGTTATATAACTTGCCATCGATAATCATCTCCCTACCATGCATGAGGTAGTACGGTGTAAACTTGGTACCATCATGAACGGCGGTATTAAGAGCACATTGAATCTCAGATAGATTCATGTCCCAGTTCCTGTGGTTATCTTTTACATATGATGCAATACTTCTAACAATCTCCCTGTTTACCCGTTCTGTCTGGTTAGTCTGAGGATGATATCGAGGATTATAGAACAGATTAGGTATACTATATTTGAGAATACAATCCCCAAAATTCTTTGGAAATGAACTGGGGTCCGTTATCTACATATAAATACTTCGGGGTTCCATGTACTAGGAATATACTTTTCTCAAGACAATTAATTATAGTAGGATTCGAAGTTACTTTCTTCAATGGAGACAAAGTGACATATTTACTGAAATAAACTGAGCACACAAATAAATACTGGCTCCTACAGTAAGAGAATTTATTATATTTAATTTTCAAGTTTGGATAAAGTGTTGGACTAGTGGAAACTATTTGAAAAAGATCTTTATTTTATGTTGAAACAAAGTGTTAGTGATAATAATTATGTTGTTCTTTACCTATGTATCAGTTCAAATTCAAATTGCCTTAGCGACATGTCCATCGGTTCAAGCGGCCTGTTGGATTTTTAAATTTAGAACCACTGAAGCGAGGCATGCTCAGTAATAAAGTAACATTACTTGCCTTCTACATAAGCTTGTTTACAAAGAAAGAGCAAAGAAAAGTCAGGCATGTTAAATTTCAAATCAAAAAGTTTAAAGTTCAAGTTCATTGTTATAAAATAAAGCTAAGTTATATTGCAAAATTAAAAGACTAAATCAAAATAATGTAAGAATTACAAAGTTAAATTATTAAAGTAAACTGAATTTAGAAAATGTGAAGTTAAATTAAAGTTCCTATAAATATTTAAATAGGTATATATAAGTTAGGTAGGTACTACAAAATTAATTACTATATTCCAAGGAATTTGGAAAATGAAAAGTTCATATTAAAGTTTCAATTCACTTAGGTATATAAGTTAGGTAGGTATCTATCTAATAAGTACATACTGTACCTACTTACAAAAAAAATAAAATTTAAAATCAAAATTAAAGTATGTAAGTGAAGTGATATTTCAAAACAAAAACTATGTCTACACGCCTACTAACACGTATAAAACACAAGATTAAATTCAGAATAAGTTACATAATAATCAGTTTACTTCCATTGGTTGTCTGGAAGAAATCGCTTTCTAACGATAAGACCGCCGTTTGTAAATTTATATTTTTGACAACTATAAGTTTAAAAAGAATTAAAAGTTTAAAGAAATTCAAAGTTCTACTCAACTAAGTTTCTAAACAAACTACTCATAAAATCAAAGTTCAAACACGACAAAGTCTAAAAAAATCTAGATTCTAAAACAAAGTACTAAAAGAAGTCTAAGTCTACTAAAACTGAAAAGTTAATGTTTAAAAATGTTTATTGAATCAAAGTGTTTACTAAATATTATCCAATAGAATCTCCATGCAAGTCAATAATAAAATACCGAGGTTGGCTTCGATTTAGTGCAAATATTTTACACTAGATGGCGTTACTGGTTTCGAAATGAGATAATGAATGCCAGAAATAAATTTACAGTTTCTACAGAATTAAAAGCATTAAATTACATTTAAATAAGGAAGGTAAACAAGTATATTATACATTAATTTCTTGTATCTACATTAAGTATTAAAAGTTAATTAAATGTTTACTTACATTCAAATAATAAAAGTTAAAAGTAAGCAAGTAAAAATAAAAGTTAAGTAATTATTTACGTGTTATTTACTCAGGTGTTACCTTGAACCACCTTGAATGATACAAGAGAAATATATAAACAAAACAACAAGAATACTACAGGTAACTAAGTTACCTATTGGCAAACGATATAATTTAATAAAAGGTCTAAACAATGAGAATGTAGTTTACATTCCAAAGCATTATGTCATAAAAAGTTTTTCGATCACCCGCGGTTCAGTCTACTCGCTCGTATTTAAATTAAAAATATTAATATGCCATTCACTAATTATCAGAAACAAAACCAACTGGAATTTATTGATATACCTACGTATATTAAGATTACAAAAAATATTATACACGAAAGACAACAAAAAAAATCAATCAAGTAATTTCATTTATGTTCGTGTCAATTTGTGTAGGTATAGTGTAGTAGTAATATTCGTTAAGTTATGGTAATAAAATGAGAACTAAATTCATGAGCTATTGAAATCCTAAGATCATAAAAACAAAGAAAGATCAAAGTCCACAACAGAATAAATTCATAAGAACACATAAACAGTCCTACCAAATGCACACATAAAACAACTGATAAGAACAACAAAGAATCCTACTGCACAAATCCAACAAAAAAAATCAAGGTTAAACAAAAGTCACCAAAAATTATTAACTCACGCGTAACTGCCAAAAGACTCGTTCGTTCCTCCTGTGAATTACACACAAGAAATTCACGGCTTATAGGCCGGATAAAACATACGAACAAAAAATATTAGGTTATGCAACAAGACAATATTAAATAACAACAATCTGAAAAACAAGATTATTATGCCTTGGTTAATAAATCAAAACCTCAAAAAACAGTGCGAGTTACGACTATAAGATATATCAGCCTAAATTAAATTCATTAAGCCGTATGCTGAAAAAAAACATTTTGTTATCTGAAAATAGACATTCATAAAAAGTATTTACGAAGGTGATATGTACGATCCTGTGAATAAAAAAATGACCTAGTCAACACAAGATAAATATAGAGTAAATTAAAATGAGGGTAGTTTCAAAACTATTTTGAGTTATATAGTGTAAGACAGTATCTAAAGTTTTGCGAAGTTAAAGTTATGTAGTTTAATCTTAAACGGACTTACTGAAATAAAATTGTTATGAGTTTACAACAATTTAACAAAATACAAAGTTATTACAATTTCACACACAAAATAATTTTGTACCAAACGCTTCTCTCTAGGCCCCACGTTGGGCGCCACTGTAGCAATTTAGGGTGTACTGACTGAAATTTCCGACTAGCAAAATTGTACACCATCCATGACCCTGGCTCTCATGCTGGTGTACAATTTTGCTAGTCGGAAATTTCAGTCAGTACACCCTAAATTGCTACAGTTACGTTACGTGGGCCACTGTAGCAATTTAGGGTGTACTGACTGAAATTTCCGACTAGCAAAATTGTACACCAGCATGAGAGCCAGGGTCATGGATGGTTTCAGCCTAGAGAGGAGAAAGATCAGAAGAATTTAGAATAAGGGCGCCACTGATCTCCCTCCTACAAACGAGAAGCGGGGTTGGTACAAAATAAAAATCATTAACAAAGTTATATAGGTTATTTTATTCCTTGGCTCCACATCATTGGTTACAAAAAAAACATGCATTAAATTATCAAAATAAATATGTAAGCAAGTTGAGGTACTGGTGAAATTAATGTAGGGTACATACAATTCCGACTTATTACTAGCCGCATAAACAAACTAGGTTCTTATGGCGCGTGGCCTAAAATGGAACTAATTTAATACAAGGACCGTATTATGTCCATACGGTAAATTTACACGAGATTAATATACAATAGGGTACCTAAGAATGGCTTAGGGCCCAAAAATAAAAAGGTACGTTACGATCAAAATTAAATTAGCAAATTAGGTTAAATAAAAAGGTTATTTAAGTAAGTCCAGTATTATTTATCACACGGGGTGATGTCACAGGGAGCTGCTGATGGCCCTTCGACCGTGACCAGGAATCACCCACGTGGACAGAACAAAAGTTACAATAAATCTATTAAAAATCTTGCGTTATCGGCAGAGATTATATGGGGGGAGTACTATATTCCTCACACGAATACTACAACAGGAGCTCTAGGGTCCTGCGGCACGCACGTGGCTATACCACAAAATGGCGGCGACGGCGCGGCTTGAAAATCGGGAATTTAAACCACGTAGAACGCAGCTGGGCAGCTACACTAGCGCCACCCGCTGGAATATGCTCGGCGGCAGCCTCGCCTGCGACGGGCGGTGGCCGAAACTTGAAGAGGGCGGAGCCCTAACCCGGGACCCTGTGAACAATTCACAGGTCTTAGGCCCGTCCCTATCAACCTACGGGAACATGGCGTTCCAGAGTAGAACAATCCTATCCACTCAAATAAAAAATAAACTCACCACTTAAAAGTGGGTAGGCCAACACGTGTTCGCCTGGCGGACGCGCGGGACGAACGGCACACGCAGCTCGGTGTCGGAATCAGTGCTATAGGAAAAGAACAAGATTAACATCGAGAAACCTCTAGAAATACCGACGTAGGAGGTCGGTCAGCGATGAAAAAATTAACCGAGGTTACTCACCGGTGATTAAACAAAACACTGATTTTACTGTATTTCTATTAAAACTTTTACTGGAGGCTGGGAACTTGTCCCTATAAAAAAATAAAACACTCATGGGCGAGGGACGCCTCGGCAAAGCCGACGGCCTTCCCCCCGCCCTAACCGCGACTTCTTCCTAGTGCTCTCGATGCGTAAAAGAAAGAACAATGGGCGTGTTTTGCCTTATAAAGGCTTTCATGGCGTCGTATGGCCTGGAGGGGAAAAAACATGGACGGCTGGGCTACCAGCGCATAAATCCAAATACTACTCAACAGACTTGACACGACTACCCTACTGTTACCAAATATGAATCCGACCCGATCAATGAAACACATCGAATCGGCCTCACATATGACCAAAGGCGATTCCCTCACTATAAACCCTACCTGTAGTTGGTAGTGCCTACTATTTAATTGTTCTTTATTGGAGAGGAAACCGATATAAATTGGTATTTAACTATTTTTAACAATTTTATTATTTTAGAATTTATTATCATTTATTTGTCTTGGGAGATAAAAATTTCCTACCATTGAGTGGATTTTTATCTCCCTGGCAACTATTTATTTTTATTTGGCACATGATATGTGCTTGTGACCTTCATTAAAAAAAATAAATGTCGGACTGACAACTGACATTTTGACAGCTGACAACCAAACTTATTCATCCACCCACCTTTTTATAGGAAATTCAAGATATTTTTATTTGTTTGTTTCAATTACGGAGGGTGAATGAAAAACTTTAATTATTTACTTTAAAACATTGAAAATCTACAGTGAAAATATGCTAATATGATGTGGTATGTGTGTGAAGGTAAAATTAACATTATTTTTCTAGGACCTAGTAGCTTATTTTGCTACAGTACAATTTTTGGTGAGTAGATTTTTTTTTATTTTAAACTAGTTTAAAATAAAAAAAAATCGTAAAGTAAAAACTACGTCTTACTAAATGAAAAACTATTTTCCCTATACCAACTACTAAGGTTCCAATACCTAATACAACTCTACTGAATGATAGATTTTATCAACCTAAAACAAATCAATAACCAAGGCCTCCTGAAACAAAATTAAGAATCTCAGAGAACTATAAATGTTACATAATATTGGTGGTTGCTAAGTGTAAATTAAGAACAATGGAGTGGCTGGAAAACTAATGAAGGATAACAATCCTATCACCAACATCTAGTTCATAAAACAATGTTACTAACCAACCTTTGAAAACCCGTACAACCTAAAACATCCTAAGTGCCCAAAGTTTAGACCTATGTTTAATGGTCAAAAACGCCAAGCACTTGGCTGCCTATAAGAAAACTAGTTATCAAAAAGTCAGTCGAACAAACAAGTAAGTTAAACCAAAACACAAAATGCTAACTACAACCATAAGAATTATCAATATTACTAATATCCTTAGGGATTCTAAGTACAAACAAACGATGATAAAAGAACAAAGTTTTACAACCTCAGATTAATGGCTAAAACTCCGTCCAAATTAAACCGCTTACTCAAAACCTAGTCCACAAAAGGTCAGTTAAAAAAAAACAAAGTAATGCCTTGGCTATAACAAAATACAACCTACAACCCTAAATAAAGTGAACCATCCTACTAATAAACTTGTGGCAGCTAGTAAAACCTAAAAAAAACTTGAGGAACAAAGTCTAGACCTCTGATTAATGGCCTACAACGCCATTCCTCCAAGCTTCTTACTCAAAAACTGGTCGACTTGTCAGTCAAATTATGATTACTAAATCACAAACTTACATTATACCCTTCCATTCATCATTTCTACATTCCCCTCTTCTATCACACATTCACAATAATGCAATGTTTATAAATCAGTAACCCTAAACCTAATTTTATGTCAGAGTCAAAGTATGTCAGTCAAACAGAATCATCATTGTAAAAATCTGGAAACACTAGCTAACCTATTAGTCTATAAAACAACACTGGGTAGGCAATACAAAATGGGGATGAGTTCGATCCAATAGAACTCACACAGCCCAAAACCTAACACCAAGTGAGTTCATGGAAAAACTTTCTAAGCACACTGCTATATTATATAGATATTTTGACAGGCCGAAAGTGAGGGTAACAGATGTATATACCTTTAACACTTCCTAGAGACTGCTAGGAGTCAGCGGACCGGAGGCGGGGAACACACCAAACACCTCACAGAGCCCTATATAAAACACCTCTCCTAGGATACTGCCTCCAAATGGGTCAGTACCTCATACCTATATACAGTGTTATTTAAAACAGAGGGAAAGCTTCCTTAAATAAATTTTAACTGAACGGTATCACGTTCAAGTTAAATCAAAGGATGTATAACTATTACAGGTTGTAAGTATTATTAAATCAAATCTAGGTATTGGTATATTAATTTAAGTAGTTATAATAAGTTGGTAAGTATAGATTATATATGTTAAGAGTAATATTCTATTTTAAGAGCTAGGTATTTCACCAGGTCGTACAATATCTTTTATATGGAAGATGCCTAGATCCTTCCCACTTAAGGATTTTAGGTTATATACCAGGGGACCTAACTTCCTATTAATGATACATTTTTATACACAAATTGACCTTCCTGTAACTCAATGGGACGCCTTCTGATATTATAGTATTTAGCGTTCCTAGAGTGTGCATCTAATAAATGTTTGCGAACTTTTTCAAAAATTAATTTTAAGTCTTTCAGTGAGTCAGTAAAGCCAAAATCAATGTCTGCTATAACATTCCTATCCTCAGGGTGGTCTGAGTTATATAATTGATACTTCTAACAATTTCCCTGTTTACTCGTGGATTATAGAACAGATTAGGTATACTATATTTGAGAATACAATCCCCAAAATTCTTTGGAAATGAACTGGGGTCCGTTATCTACATATAAATACTTCGGGGTTCCATGTACTAGGAATATACTTTTCTCAAGACAATTAATTATAGTAGGATTCGAAGTTACTTTCTTCAATGGAGACAAAGTGACATATTTACTGAAATAAACTGAGCACACAAATAAATACTGGCTCCTACAGTAAGAGAATTTATTATATTTAATTTTCAAGTTTGGATAAAGTGTTGGACTAGTGGAAACTATTTGAAAAAGATCTTTATTTTATGTTGAAACAAAGTGTTAGTGATAATAATTATGTTGTTCTTTACCTATGTATCAGTTCAAATTCAAATTGCCTTAGCGACATGTCCATCGGTTCAAGCGGCCTGTTGGATTTTTAAATTTAGAACCACTGAAGCGAGGCATGCTCAGTAATAAAGTAACATTACTTGCCTTCTACATAAGCTTGTTTACAAAGAAAGAGCAAAGAAAAGTCAGGCATGTTAAATTTCAAATCAAAAAGTTTAAAGTTCAAGTTCATTGTTATAAAATAAAGCTAAGTTATATTGCAAAATTAAAAGACTAAATCAAAATAATGTAAGAATTACAAAGTTAAATTATTAAAGTAAACTGAATTTAGAAAATGTGAAGTTAAATTAAAGTTCCTATAAATATTTAAATAGGTATATATAAGTTAGGTAGGTACTACAAAATTAATTACTATATTCCAAGGAATTCGGAAAATGAAAAGTTCATATTAAAGTTTCAATTCACTTAGGTATATAAGTTAGGTAGGTATCTATCTAATAAGTACATACTGTACCTACTTACAAAAAAAATAAAATTTAAAATCAAAATTAAAGTATGTAAGTGAAGTGATATTTCTAAACAAAAACTATGTCTACACGCCTACTAACACGTATAAAACACAAGATTAAATTCAGAATAAGTTACATAATAATCAGTTTACTTCCATTGGTTGTCTGGAAGAAATCGCTTTCTAACGATAAGACCGCCGTTTGTAAATTTATATTTTTGACAACTATAAGTTTAAAAAGAATTAAAAGTTTAAAGAAATTCAAAGTTCTACTCAACTAAGTTTCTAAACAAACTACTCATAAAATCAAAGTTCAAACACGACAAAGTCTAAAAAAATCTAGATTCTAAAACAAAGTACTAAAAGAAGTCTAAGTCTACTAAAACTGAAAAGTTAATGTTTAAAAATGTTTATTGAATCAAAGTGTTTACTAAATATTATCCAATAGAATCTCCATGCAAGTCAATAATAAAATACCGAGGTTGGCTTCGATTTAGTGCAAATATTTTACACTAGATGGCGTTACTGGTTTCGAAATGAGATAATGAATGCCAGAAATAAATTTACAGTTTCTACAGAATTAAAAGCATTAAATTACATTTAAATAAGGAAGGTAAACAAGTATATTATACATTAATTTCTTGTATCTACATTAAGTATTAAAAGTTAATTAAATGTTTACTTACATTCAAATAATAAAAGTTAAAAGTAAGCAAGTAAAAAAAAAAGACAAATAATTATTTACGTGTGAATTACTCAGGTGTTACCTTGAACAACCTTGAATATACAAGAGAAATATATAAACAAAACAACAAGAATACTACCGGTAAATAAGTTACCTATTGGCAAACGATATAATTTAATAAAAGGTCTAAACAATGAGAATGTAGTTTACATTCCAAGGCATTATGTCATAAAAAGTTTTTCGATCACCCGCGGTTCAGTCTACTCGCTCGTATTTAAATTAAAAATATTAATATGCCATTCACTAATTATCAGAGACAAAACCAACTGGAATTTATTGACATACCTACGTATATTAGGATTACAAAAAAAATATAAACGAAAGACTTTCAAAACAAATTAATCGAGTAATTTAACTTATGTACGTGTCAATAAGTGTAGGTAGAAGTAATATTTGTTAAGTTATGATAATAAAATGAGAACTAAATTCATGAGCTATTGAAATCCTAAGATCATAAAAACAAAGAAAGATCAAAGTCCACAACAAAATAATTCATACGAACACATAAACAGTCCTACCAAATGCACACATAAAACAACTGATAAGAACAACAAAGAATCATACTGCACAAATCCAACAAAAAAAATCAAGGTCAAATAAAAGTCACCAAAAAATTATTAACTCACGGGTAACTGCTACAAGACTCGTTCGTTCTACCTGTGAATTCCACACCACAAGAAATTCACGGCTTATATGCCGGATAAAACAAAAGAACAAAAAAAAATATTAGGTTATGCAACAAGACAATATTAAATAACAACAATCTGAAAAACAAGATTATTATGCCTTGGTAAATAAATCAAAACCACAAAAACAGTGCGAGTTACGACTATAAGATATATCAGCCTAAATTAAATTCATTAAGCCGTAGGTATGCTGAAAAAAAAACATTTCGTCAGCTAAAAATAAACATTCATAAAAAGTCTTTACGAAGGTGATATGTACGATCCTGTGAATAAAAAATGACCTAGTCAACACAAGATAAATATCGAGTAAATTAAAATGAGGGTAGTTTCAAAACTATTTGAGTTATATAGTGTAAGACAGTATCTAAAGTTTTGCGAAGTTAAAGTTATGTCGTTTAATATTAAACGGACTTACTGAAATAAAATTGTTATGAGTTTACAACAATTCAACAAAATACAAAGTTATTACAATTTCACACACAAAATAATTTTGTACCAAACGCTTCTCTCTAGGCCCCACGTTGGGCGCCACTGTAGCAATTTAGGGTGTACTGACTCACTGAAAGACTTAAAATTAATTTTTGAAAAAGTTCGCAAACATTTATTAGATGCACACTCTAGGAACGCTAAATACTATAATATCAGAAGGCGTCCCATTGAGTTACAGGAAGGTCAATTTGTGTATAAAAATGTATCATTAATAGGAAGTTAGGTCCCCTGGTATATAACCTAAAATCCTTAAGTGGGAAGGATCTAGGCATCTTCCATATAAAAGATATTGTACGACCTGGTGAAATACCTAGCTCTTAAAATAGAATATTACTCTTAACATATATAATCTATACTTACCAACTTATTATAACTACTTAAATTAATATACCAATACCTAGATTTGATTTAATAATACTTACAACCTGTAATAGTTATACATCCTTTGATTTAACTTGAACGTGATACCGTTCAGTTAAAATTTATTTAAGGAAGCTTTCCCTCTGTTTTAAATAACACTGTATATAGGTATGAGGTACTGACCCATTTGGAGGCAGTATCCTAGGAGAGGTGTTTTATATAGGGCTCTGTGAGGTGTTTGGTGTGTTCCCCGCCTCCGGTCCGCTGACTCCTAGCAGTCTCTAGGAAGTGTTAAAGGTATATACATCTGTTACCCTCACTTTCGGCCTGTCAAAATATCTATATAATATAGCAGTGTGCTTAGAAAGTTTTTCCATGAACTCACTTGGTGTTAGGTTTTGGGCTGTGTGAGTTCTATTGGATCGAACTCATCCCCATTTTGTATTGCCTACCCAGTGTTGTTTTATAGACTAATAGGTTAGCTAGTGTTTCCAGATTTTTACAATGATGATTCTGTTTGACTGACATACTTTGACTCTGACATAAAATTAGGTTTAGGGTTACTGATTTATAAACATTGCATTATTGTGAATGTGTGATAGAAGAGGGGAATGTAGAAATGATGAATGGAAGGGTATAATGTAAGTTTGTGATTTAGTAATCATAATTTGACTGACAAGTCGACCAGTTTTTGAGTAAGAAGCTTGGAGGAATGGCGTTGTAGGCCATTAATCAGAGGTCTAGACTTTGTTCCTCAAGTTTTTTTTAGGTTTTACTAGCTGCCACAAGTTTATTAGTAGGATGGTTCACTTTATTTAGGGTTGTAGGTTGTATTTTGTTATAGCCAAGGCATTACTTTGTTGGCCACCACTGTGGTCCTTGAGCGAGCGAGGGATTAGGGGAGTTAAAATCAATGTCTGCTATATAACATTCCTATCCTCAGGGTGGTCTGAGTTATATAATTGATACTTCTAACAATTTCCCTGTTTACTCGTGGATTATAGAACAGATTAGGTATACTATATTTGAGAATACAATCCCCAAAATTCTTTGGAAATGAACTGGGGTCCGTTATCTACATATAAATACTTCGGGGTTCCATGTACTAGGAATATACTTTTCTCAAGACAATTAATTATAGTAGGATTCGAAGTTACTTTCTTCAATGGAGACAAAGTGACATATTTACTGAAATAAACTGAGCACACAAATAAATACTGGCTCCTACAGTAAGAGAATTTATTATATTTAATTTTCAAGTTTGGATAAAGTGTTGGACTAGTGGAAACTATTTGAAAAAGATCTTTATTTTATGTTGAAACAAAGTGTTAGTGATAATAATTATGTTGTTCTTTACCTATGTATCAGTTCAAATTCAAATTGCCTTAGCGACATGTCCATCGGTTCAAGCGGCCTGTTGGATTTTTAAATTTAGAACCACTGAAGCGAGGCATGCTCAGTAATAAAGTAACATTACTTGCCTTCTACATAAGCTTGTTTACAAAGAAAGAGCAAAGAAAAGTCAGGCATGTTAAATTTCAAATCAAAAAGTTTAAAGTTCAAGTTCATTGTTATAAAATAAAGCTAAGTTATATTGCAAAATTAAAAGACTAAATCAAAATAATGTAAGAATTACAAAGTTAAATTATTAAAGTAAACTGAATTTAGAAAATGTGAAGTTAAATTAAAGTTCCTATAAATATTTAAATAGGTATATATAAGTTAGGTAGGTACTACAAAATTAATTACTATATTCCAAGGAATTTGGAAAATGAAAAGTTCATATTAAAGTTTCAATTCACTTAGGTATATAAGTTAGGTAGGTATCTATCTAATAAGTACATACTGTACCTACTTACAAAAAAAATAAAATTTAAAATCAAAATTAAAGTAGGTATGTAAGTGAAGTGATATTTCTAAACAAAAACTATGTCTACACGCCTACTAACACGTATAAAACACAAGATTAAATTCAGAATAAGTTACATAATAATCAGTTTACTTCCATTGGTTGTCTGGAAGAAATCGCTTTCTAACGATAAGACCGCCGTTTGTAAATTTATATTTTTGACAACTATAAGTTTAAAAAGAATTAAAAGTTTAAAGAAATTCAAAGTTCTACTCAACTAAGTTTCTAAACAAACTACTCATAAAATCAAAGTTCAAACACGACAAAGTCTAAAAAAATCTAGATTCTAAAACAAAGTACTAAAAGAAGTCTAAGTCTACTAAAACTGAAAAGTTAATGTTTAAAAATGTTTATTGAATCAAAGTGTTTACTAAATATTATCCAATAGAATCTCCATGCAAGTCAATAATAAAATACCGAGGTTGGCTTCGATTTAGTGCAAATATTTTACACTAGATGGCGTTACTGGTTTCGAAATGAGATAATGAATGCCAGAAATAAATTTACAGTTTCTACAGAATTAAAAGCATTAAATTACATTTAAATAAGGAAGGTAAACAAGTATATTATACATTAATTTCTTGTATCTACATTAAGTATTAAAAGTTAATTAAATGTTTACTTACATTCAAATAATAAAAGTTAAAAGTAAGCAAGTAAAAATAAAAGACAAATAATTATTTACGTGTGGAATTCACAGGTAGAACGAACGAGTCCCAAGTGGGGTGTAGCAATATAAGCTACTAGGTCCTAGGAAAATAATGTTAGTTTTACCTTCACACACATTCCACATCATATTAGCATATTTTCACTGTAGATTTTCAATGTTTTAAAGTAAATAATTAAGTTTTTCATTCACCCTCCGTAATTGAAACAAACAAATAAAAATATCTTAATAAAAAGGGTGGATGTATAAATAGGTTAGTTGTCAGATGTCAAAATGTCATCTGTCAGTCCGACCTTTTGTTTGTCAGTCTGACATTTAGGGTTTTTTATGAATGTCACAAGCGCAAATCATGTGCCAAATAAAAATAAATGGTTGCCAGGGAGATAAAAATCCACTCAATGGTAGGAAATTTTTATCTCCCAAGACAAATAAATGATAATAAATTCTAAAATAATAAAATCGTTAAAAATAGTTAAATACCAATTTATATCGGTTTCCTCTCCAATTAATAACAATTAAATAGTAGGCACTACCAACTACAGGTAGGGTTTATAGTGAGGGAATCGTCGTGGGTTATATGTGAGGCCGATTCGATGGATTTCACTGATCGGGTCGGATTCATATTTTGTAACAGTAGGGTAGTCGTGTCAAGTCTGTTGAGTAGTATTTGGATTTATGCGCTGGTAGCCCAGCCGTCCATGTTTTTTTCCCCTCCAGGCCATACGACGCCATGAAAGCCTTTATAAGGCAAAACACGCCCATTGTTCTTTCTTTTACGCATCGAGAGCACAAGTAAGAAGTCGCGGTTAGGGCGGGGGAAGGCCGTCGGCTCTGCCGTGGCGTCCCTCGCCCATGAGTGTTTTATTTTTTTTTATAGGGACAAGTTCCCCAGTCTCCAGTAAAAGTTTTAATAGAAATACAGTAAAATCAGTGTTTTGTTTAATCACCGGTGAGTAACCTCGGTTAATTTTTTATCGCTGACCGACCTCCTACGTCGGTATTTCTAGAGGTTTCTCGATGTTAAATCTTGTTCTTTTCCTATAGCACTGATTCCGACACCGAGCTGCGTGTGCCGTTCGTCCCGCGCGTCCGCCAGGCGAACACGTGTTGGCCTAC
Source organism: Hemithea aestivaria (assembly GCA_947507615.1). Classification (NCBI taxonomy): domain Eukaryota; kingdom Metazoa; phylum Arthropoda; class Insecta; order Lepidoptera; family Geometridae; genus Hemithea; species Hemithea aestivaria. The sequence continues at coordinate 11,673,458 of OX382332.1, read as the reverse complement.
CCACTTTTAAGTGGTGAGTTTATTTTTTATCTGAGTGGGTAGGATTGTTCTACTCTGGAACGCCATGTTCCCGTAGGTTGATAGGAACGGGCCTAAGACCTGTGAATTGTTCACAGGGTCCCGGGTTAGGGCTCCGCCCTCTTCAAGCTTCGGCCGCCGCCCGTCGCAGGCGAGGCTGCCGCCGAGCATATTCCAGCGGGTGGCGCTAGTGTAGCTGCCCAGCTGCGTTCTACGTGGTTTAATTCCCGATTTTCAAGCCGCGCCGTCGCCGCCATTTTGTGGAACAGCCACGTGCGTGCCGCAGGACCCTAGGGCTCCTGTTGTAGTATTCGTGTGAGGAATATAGTACTCCCCCCATATAATCTCTGCAGATAACGCAAGATTTGTAATAGATTTATTGTAACTTTTGTTCTGTCCACGTGGGTGATTCCTGGTCACGGTCGAAGGGCCATCAGCAGCTCCCTGTGACATCACCACGTGTGCTAAATAATACTGGACTTACTTAAATAACTTTTTTTATTTAACCTAATTTGCTAATTTAATTTTGATCGTAACGTATCTTTTTATTTTTGGGCCCTAAGCCATTATTAGGTACCCTATTGTATATTAATCTCGTGTAAATTTACCGTATGGACATAATACGGTCCTTGTATTAAATTAGTTCCATTTTAGGCCACGCGCCATAAGAACCTAGTTTGTTTATGCGGCTAGTAATAAGTCGGAATTGTATGTACCATAAATTAATTTCACCAGTACCTCAACTTGCTTACATATTTAAATAATTTAATGCATGTTTTTTTTGTAACCAATGATGTGGAACCAAGGAATAAAATAACCTATATAACTTTGTTAATGATTTTATTTTGTACCAACCCCGCTTCTCGTTTGTAGGAGGGAGATCAGTGGCGCCCTTACTCTAAATTCTTCTGATCTTTCTCCTCTCTATGCTGAAACCATCCATGACCCTGGCTCTCATGCTGGTGTACAATTTTGCTAGTCGGAAATTTCAGTCAGTACACCCTAAATTGCTACAGTGGCGTACCCAACGTGAAGCCTAGAGAGAAGCGTTTGGTACAAAATTATTTTGTGTGTGAAATTGTAATAACTTTGTATTTTGTTGAATTGTTGTAAACTCATAACAATTTTATTTCAGTAAGTCCGCTTAATATTAAACGACATAACTTTAACTTCGCAAAACTTTAGATACTGTCTTACACTATATAACTCAAATAGTTTTGAAACTACCCTCATTTTAATTTACTCGATATTTATCTTGTGTTGACTAGGTCATTTTTTATTCACAGGATCGTACATATCACCTTCGTAAAGACTTTTTATGAATGTTTATTTTTAGCTGACGAAATGTTTTTTTTTCAGCATACCTACGGCTTAATGAATTTAATTTAGGCTGATATATCTTATAGTCGTAACTCGCACTGTTTTTGTGGTTTTGATTTATTTACCAAGGCATAATAATCTTGTTTTTCAGATTGTTGTTATTTAATATTGTCTTGTTGCATAACCTAATATTTTTTTTTGTTCTTTTGTTTTATCCGGCATATAAGCCGTGAATTTCTTGTGGTGTGGAATTCACAGGTAGAACGAACGAGTCTTGTAGCAGTTACCCGTGAGTTAATAATTTTTTGGTGACTTTTATTTGACCTTGATTTTTTTTGTTGGATTTGTGCAGTATGATTCTTTGTTGTTCTTATCAGTTGTTTTATGTGTGCATTTGGTAGGACTGTTTATGTGTTCGTATGAATTATTTTGTTGTGGACTTTGATCTTTCTTTGTTTTTATGATCTTAGGATTTCAATAGCTCATGAATTTAGTTCTCATTTTATTATCATAACTTAACAAATATTACTTCTACCTACACTTATTGACACGTACATAAGTTAAATTACTCGATTAATTTGTTTTGAAAGTCTTTCGTTTATATTTTTTTTGTAATCCTAATATACGTAGGTATGTCAATAAATTCCAGTTGGTTTTGTCTCTGATAATTAGTGAATGGCATATTAATATTTTTAATTTAAATACGAGCGAGTAGACTGAACCGCGGGTGATCGAAAAACTTTTTATGACATAATGCCTTGGAATGTAAACTACATTCTCATTGTTTAGACCTTTTATTAAATTATATCGTTTGCCAATAGGTAACTTATTTACCGGTAGTATTCTTGTTGTTTTGTTTATATATTTCTCTTGTATATTCAAGGTTGTTCAAGGTAACACCTGAGTAATTCACACGTAAATAATTATTTGTCTTTTATTTTTACTTGTTTACTTTTAACTTTTATTATTTAAATTCAAGTAAACATTTAATTAACTTTTAATATTTAACTTTGATTCAAGAACTTATTGTACTTATTATAATTGTTTACCTTCCTTATTTAAATGTAATTTTGCTTTTAATTCTGTAGGAACTCTAAATTTATTTCTGACATTCATGCTCATTTCAAAACCAGTAACGCCATCTAGGGTAAAATATTTGCACTAAATCGAAGCCAACCTCGGTATTTTATTATTGACTTGCATGGAGATTCTATTGGATAATATTTAGTAAACACTTTGATTCAATAAACATCTTTAAACATTAACTTTTCAGTTTTAGTAAACTTAGATTTCTTTTAGTACTTTGTTTTAGAATCTAGATTTTTTAGACTTTGTCGTGTTTGAACTTTGAACTTCTTTAAACTTTTAATTCTTTAAACTTATAGTTGTCAAAAATATAAATTTACCAGCGGCGGTCTTATCGTTAATAAGCGATTTCTTCCAGACAACCAATGGAAGTAAACCAATGAATTTTTAAAACTTAGATTTTTTATTCTTTCTAAACTTGCGATTTTTTACTCGAGTTTTTGGAAACTTAATTTTTTTTCAAACTTAGAATTTTTCTTGGAACTTAGATTTGTTTTTGAAACTTTGAATTTTTTTTGGAACTGAATTTCTTTTGAACGTTGCTTCTTTAAATTTTAAATGCCGTTTGATTTTCAATTTTAGATTTTGTTTGTAAACATACTTTAACTTAACATACTGATTATTACGTAACTTAGTCTGAATTTAATCTTGTGTTTTATACGTGTTAGTAGGCGTGTAGACTTAGTTTTTTTTGTTGAAATATAACTTCACTTACATACATATTTTAACTTTGATTTTAAATTTTATTTTTTTGTTAGTAGGTACAGTGTGTACTTATTAGATAGGCACCTACCTAACTTATATATACACCTACTTAAATATTACTAGGAATTGTAATAATTTAACTTCTCATTTTCCAAATTCAGTTTACTTTAATAATTTAATTTTGTAGTTCTTGCCTTACTTAACATTTATTTGGGGAATTTTATTTTGCATATAACTTAGATTTTTTTTGCGATTATAATACTACTTAGACCGCGATGGATTTCGTAAAGGCCGGTTGTAAGGTAGGTCATCTATTGAAAGATGAGATAACGCATGAATTAAATATACGTAATTTCCGAGTCGAGCCTGGTTCAAGACGTGATAGCTTACGGAAGATACTCACGGAGACTTCTCAGTTGGCTAGGCGAGGTAGTCTAAAGTTCGGTGCGTTAAATCCGGTCGATCATAGTGACGAATTATCGTTATGTCGACAAAAGGTAGACGATATTGAAAGCGAAGCAGGTAGTGCGGAACTTTCCGATGCCGCCGTAGATAGATTAGTTGGCCGGTCTAGATACCTGTTATGTAGGTTAGCCCGCTTATCCGATAGCAGGGACGTGCAACCACTAAAGGATCGTATCAAGACAATTCTTGCCGGTTTAGTAGGAGACGATGACTCCCCGGTCGAAGAGTCCAGTGATGATGATAATGATAACGAATCCGATCGTGAAACACCTAGGGTTGTCACCAAAGGGGTAGTCTACAAACACTTTAACATAAATTCCTTAAATTTGAAATTTAATGGATCTTCGTGTGCGAGAACTTTTATAACTCGATTAGAGGAACTACGTAAGGCGCGCAAGCTCACTACTGAGATCATTTACACGGGTTTTCCGGAATTATTAGAGGGTCCCGCGTTAGATTGGTTTAGATCAAATCGTTCTCATCTGAAGACTTATGAAGATGTAGTGGAAGCGTTAAAAGAAGACTTTGACATCCCAGATTTAGATTACAAATTGATGCAGGAAATTCGAAATAGAACTCAAGGTAGAAACGAAACCATAGTAGTATTTCTTTCTAGTGTTTTAGGAATGTTTGAGCGTTTAAGTAAATCTGTACCGGAAGAAGAGAAATTAGATATTCTTGTCCGCAATATACGCCCCGAATATAGTAGGGAGTTAGCTTTACATGAAGTGACTAACATAGCACATTTGAAATCTTTGTGCAAACGTATTGAGCTCGCTAGGACGAAGGCAGAACAATTTAAAGAGCCAACCACGTCCTCTAATACTGGTAACGCTAAAGATGTATCACACTCTCCGCGGTTTAAGCGTTTTAATTACTCGAAAGGCACTGGTACTCCAGCTCAAGTCGCGACAGTAAACTCCTCCGACACTTCTAAACCTAAATGTTTTCGTTGCGGTAGACAGAACCATATTACTCCTAAATGTTATAGTTCACAAGAGATCGTCTGTTATAGATGCGGTAAAAAGGGTGTACGGATCCCAGAGTGTCCTAAATGCAATAGGCCAAAAAACTAGATAGCTACGTCTCTCCGAGCGATCCCTCTGGCCATAGGCCACATGTTCCGGATGAGACATGTTTCGAACCTTTAGAGGGTGATAACCGTATATACCTACCGATCGAAGTGTTAGGCTTAAAAGCAAAAGGTTTATTAGATTGCGGAGCTATGTGCTCAATCATGGGTAACGGTAGTCATTTAATTTTCGCTAACATCGGGATACCTATTCGCACTCATGATAATCCCCTAACGTTACGGGTTGCGAACGGCAATACTCTGTCCTGTACGCAATATATGTCTTTGCCGATTAGCTATAAAGACACGGTCCGTTTAGTAAATTTTGATATTCAACCGGAAATAACTACTCCGCTTATTTTTGGCATGAACTTTTGGCGAGCCTTTAAATTAGCCCCAGATATAATTTACAGCGTCGAGACAGATGTACACTTAGCGAGTCTATCGACTGAAATTCCATCCGAAACCGGTTTACAAGATTTTAATTCACTTACGGCTGAACAAAAACTCGAAATTGACAAAATTAAACTTCTCTATGATAAAGTAGATACCTCAAAGGTAGGTTTGGGTAAAACACATTTAATAGAACATGAAATTAATACAGGCAGTTCTTCCCCTATTAAACAAAAGTACTTTCGGCTTAGCCCCGGTAAACAATTCGCTTTAGAAAAGGAACTCGATCGTATGTTAGAGGCGGGTATCGTAGAACCTTCGCATTCCCCTTGGAACTCTCCGGTAGTGATGGTGGAGAAGGCCAATGGATCACTTAGGCTTTGTCTAGATAGTAGGAAGGTAAATTCAATATCGAAAACCGACGCGTATCCCTTGCCTTACGTTAATTATATACTAGATAACCTGCGCGATGCAAAGTACCTAACGTCACTCGACCTTAGCGCCGCTTATCACCAAATTCCCTTACGATCCGACTCTAAGGAAAAAACTGCATTTACAGTACCGGGCCGCGGTTTGTTTCATTATAACCGTATGTGTTTTGGCTTAGTCGGTGCGTCAGCTACTATGCAGCGACTAATGGACCAATTGTTTACTGCAGATTTCGACAACAAAGTATTTTGCTACATAGACGACATAATTATATCCACCACGGATTTTGATGAACACGTTCGTTTACTGAAGGCGGTTTTAGAAAAGCTAAAAATGGCTAATCTTACTATAAACATGGAAAAGTCCTTGTTTTGTAGGCGCGAACTGAAATATTTAGGTTACGTTGTAGACCGATACGGATTGCGTACCGACCCATCCAAGGTAGACGTGATAATGAATTTTCCTATTCCCAAAGACGCGAAAGAGATTAAACGTTTCCTAGGTATGGCGGGATGGTATAGGCGGTTTATTAAAAACTTTTCCAAAGTCGCGCGTCCTCTCTCAAGACTAACTAGTAAGAAGGCTAAGTTTGTTTGGTCAAGCGAAGTTGATGAAGCATTTAACCAACTTAAAACGGCTTTAGTAACTGCACCTATTCTAAAATGCCCTGACTTTTCTTTGCCATTTCATATTCACACCGACGCATCTTCGTTTGCGATAGGCGCTGTTTTAACCCAACAAGTAGAAGGGGTGGATCATCCCATAGCTTATTGTAGTCGCACACTTAATGCTCAGGAAGTAAATTATTCGGCTACAGAACGCGAATTATTAGCGGTAATATACGCACTTGAACAATATCGCGCTTATGTAGAAGGCAAGAAATGTTATATTATTACTGACCATGCCTCGCTTCAGTGGTTCTACAAACTTAAAAATCCAACAGGCCGCTTGAACCGATGGGCATGTCGCTTAGGGCAATTTGAATTTGAACTGATACATAAGAAAGGTAAAGAACATATTATCCCTGATACTTTGTCGCGTATTCAGGTAGATTCCATAGTTGATGCAACAATTATACAAGATCCCTGGTATAAGGATCTTTTTCAAAAAGTTGCTACAAATCCAACACTTTATCATAACTTGAAAATTGAAAATAATAAATTACTTAGATTTTGTAAAAATAAATATCAGAGCACATCTCAATTTGACTGGAAGTTTGTGATTCCCTATGAAGAGCGAACCAACATTTTAAAAGTATGTCATGATGATCCCACAGCGGGACACTTTGGTGTATCTAAGACTCATAAGAGAGTTTCCATGACATATTACTGGCCTACTCTATTTCAGGATGTTAAGAATTATGTAGATTCATGTGAAATTTGTAAAACTTACAAACCTGTAAATGTAGCTCCAGGAGGTCATATGGGTTGCCCTCGCCGTATAACTAGACCGGCGGAGGCCATCTCGTGCGATATACTCGGCCCATTCCCTCCATCTTACAATAGGAATCAGTATCTATTTGTGTGCTCAGATTATTTCAGTAAATATGTCACTTTGTTTCCATTGAAGAAAGTAACGTCGAAAACTATAATTAATTGTCTTGAGAAAAGTATATTCCTTGTACATGGAACCCCGAAGTATTTATATGTAGATAACGGACCCCAGTTCATTTCCAAAGAATTTAGGGATTGTATTCTCAAATATAATATACCTCATCTGTTCTATAATCCTCGATATCATCCTCAGACTAACCAGACAGAACGGGTAAACAGGGAGATTGTTAGAAGTATTGCATCATATGTAAAAGATAACCACAGGAACTGGGACATGAATCTATCTGAGATTCAATGTGCTCTTAATACCGCCGTTCATGATGGTACCAAGTTTACACCGTACTACCTCATGCATGGTAGGGAGATGATTATCGATGGCAAGTTATATAACTCAGACCATCCTGAGGATAGGAATGTTATAGCAGACATTGATTTTGGCTTTACTGACTCACTGAAAGACTTAAAATTAATTTTTGAAAAAGTTCGCAAACATTTATTAGATGCACACTCTAGGAACGCTAAATACTATAATATCAGAAGGCGTCCCATTGAGTTACAGGAAGATCAATTTGTTTATAAAAAGTGTTTCACGCTATCTGATGCGGCGAAATATTATTCGGCCAAATTGGCTCCCCGTTATGAGAAGTGCATTATTAATAGGAAGCTAGGTCCCCTGGTATATAACCTAAAATCCTTAACTGGGAAGGATCTAGGCAACTTCCATATAAAAGATATTGTACGACCTGGTGAAATTCCTAGCTCTTAATTTATGATGTTGCTTTAATGCATAATATTAAATACTTACCAACTTATTATAACTACTTAAATTAATATACCAATACCTAGATTTGATATAATAACACTTACAACCTGTAATAGTTATACGTCCTTTTACTTAACTTTAACGTAATAACTTTCAGTTAAAATTTATTTAAGGAAGCTTTCACTCTATTTTAATTAACGCTGTATATAGGTATGAGGTACTGACCCATCTGAAGGCAGTATCCTAGGAGAGGTGTTTTATAAAGGGCTCTAGGAGGTGTTTGGTGTTTTCCCCACCTCCGGCCGCTGACTCCTAGCAGTCTCTAGGAAGTGTTAGAGGTACTGTTACCCTCACTTTCGGCCTGTCAAAATATCTATATAATATTGCAGTGTACTAAGAAAGTTTTTCTATTTACTTAGTGGTAGGCTTAGGCTGTGGGAGTTTTAAATGCATTGGACTCTCCAGCATTATTTTTGCTTATCCTAGGTTCTTATATGCTATTTGGTTAGCTAGTGGCTATAGAGGTTACAATGATAATTCCGGTCAGCTCACAAACTCTAACGTTTACACTCGTACACGATCTCACACCTCCACACTTACACAAGGTACACATCAGCTGGAAACTGTTATGATTTCTAAATTATAAATATTAAATTATTGTGAATGTGTGATAGAAGAGGGGAATGTAGAAATGATGAATGGAAGGGTATAATTTAATTTTATTATTTAGTAATTATTCAGCAACCAACTGGCTTACCTTAGCACCCCTACACTCACAGATACACACTGCCACACAGTAACATGACTGACATGACTTATGACTGACTTGTTGACCGGTTATCGGAGTAAGAAATTTGGAGGAATGGCGTTTTAGGCCATTAATCAGAGGTCTGGACTTTGTTCCTCAAGTTTTTTTTAGTGTGTACTAGCAACCACCAGTTTATTAGCATTGTTCCTGTATTTATGGTTGTAGGTTGTATTTTGTTATAGCCAAGGCATTACTTTGTTTTTTTCTTAACTGACCTTTTGTGAACTAGGTGTTGAGTAAGCGGTTTAATTTGGACGGAGTTTTCGCCGTTAGTCTGAGGTTTTAAAACTTTGTTCTTTTAGCATCGTTTGTTTGTACTTAGAATCCATAAGGATATTAGTAATATTGGTAATTTTTAGGGTTGTAGTTTGCATTTTGTGCAATGGCTGAAGCATTAGTTACTGTTGTGTTCGACTGACTTTTTGTTAACTAGTCTCCCTCTAGACAGCCAAGTGTTTGGCGTTTTTGGCCATTAAACATAGGTCTAAACTTTGGGCACTTAGTATGTTTTAGGTTGTACGGGTTTTTCGGAAGTTGGTTAGTAACATTGTTTTATGAACTAGATGTTGGTGATAGGATTGTAATCCCTCATTTGTATTCAGCCAATCTATTGTTTCTTAATTTACACTTTGCAACCACCAATATTATGTAACATTTGTAGTTCTATGAGATTCTTAATTTTGTTTCAGGAGTCCTTGGCTATTGATTTGTTTTAGGTTGATAAATCTATCATTCAGTAGTGTTGTATTAGGTATTGGACCCTTAGTAGTTGGTATAGGGAAAATAGTTTTCATTTAGTAAGACGTAGTTTTACTTTACGATTTTTTTTTATTTTAAACTAGTTTAAAATAAAAAAAAATCTACTCACCAAAAATTGTACTGTAGCAATATAAGCTACTAGGTCCTAGGAAAATAATGTTAGTTTTACCTTCACACACATTCCACATCATATTAGCATATTTTCACTGTAGATTTTCAATGTTTTAAAGTAAATAATTAAGTTTTTCATTCACCCTCCGTAATTGAAACAAACAAATAAAAATATCTTAATAAAAAGGGTGGATGTATAAATAGGTTAGTTGTCAGATGTCAAAATGTCATCTGTCAGTCCGACCTTTTGTTTGTCAGTCTGACATTTAGGGTTTTTTATGAATGTCACAAGCGCAAATCATGTGCCAAATAAAAATAAATGGTTGCCAGGGAGATAAAAATCCACTCAATGGTAGGAAATTTTTATCTCCCAAGACAAATAAATGATAATAAATTCTAAAATAATAAAATCGTTAAAAATAGTTAAATACCAATTTATATCGGTTTCCTCTCCAATTAATAACAATTAAATAGTAGGCACTACCAACTACAGGTAGGGTTTATAGTGAGGGAATCGTCGTGGGTTATATGTGAGGCCGATTCGATGGATTTCACTGATCGGGTCGGATTCATATTTTGTAACAGTAGGGTAGTCGTGTCAAGTCTGTTGAGTAGTATTTGGATTTATGCGCTGGTAGCCCAGCCGTCCATGTTTTTTTCCCCTCCAGGCCATACGACGCCATGAAAGCCTTTATAAGGCAAAACACGCCCATTGTTCTTTCTTTTACGCATCGAGAGCACAAGTAAGAAGTCGCGGTTAGGGCGGGGGAAGGCCGTCGGCTCTGCCGTGGCGTCCCTCGCCCATGAGTGTTTTATTTTTTTTTATAGGGACAAGTTCCCCAGTCTCCAGTAAAAGTTTTAATAGAAATACAGTAAAATCAGTGTTTTGTTTAATCACCGGTGAGTAACCTCGGTTAATTTTTTATCGCTGACCGACCTCCTACGTCGGTATTTCTAGAGGTTTCTCGATGTTAAATCTTGTTCTTTTCCTATAGCACTGATTCCGACACCGAGCTGCGTGTGCCGTTCGTCCCGCGCGTCCGCCAGGCGAACACGTGTTGGCCTACCCACTTTTAAGTGGTGAGTTTATTTTTTATCTGAGTGGGTAGGATTGTTCTACTCTGGAACGCCATGTTCCCGTAGGTTGATAGGAACGGGCCTAAGACCTGTGAATTGTTCACAGGGTCCCGGGTTAGGGCTCCGCCCTCTTCAAGCTTCGGCCGCCGCCCGTCGCAGGCGAGGCTGCCGCCGAGCATATTCCAGCGGGTGGCGCTAGTGTAGCTGCCCAGCTGCGTTCTACGTGGTTTAATTCCCGATTTTCAAGCCGCGCCGTCGCCGCCATTTTGTGGAACAGCCACGTGCGTGCCGCAGGACCCTAGGGCTCCTGTTGTAGTATTCGTGTGAGGAATATAGTACTCCCCCCATATAATCTCTGCAGATAACGCAAGATTTGTAATAGATTTATTGTAACTTTTGTTCTGTCCACGTGGGTGATTCCTGGTCACGGTCGAAGGGCCATCAGCAGCTCCCTGTGACATCACCACGTGTGCTAAATAATACTGGACTTACTTAAATAACTTTTTTTATTTAACCTAATTTGCTAATTTAATTTTGATCGTAACGTATCTTTTTATTTTTGGGCCCTAAGCCATTATTAGGTACCCTATTGTATATTAATCTCGTGTAAATTTACCGTATGGACATAATACGGTCCTTGTATTAAATTAGTTCCATTTTAGGCCACGCGCCATAAGAACCTAGTTTGTTTATGCGGCTAGTAATAAGTCGGAATTGTATGTACCATAAATTAATTTCACCAGTACCTCAACTTGCTTACATATTTAAATAATTTAATGCATGTTTTTTTTGTAACCAATGATGTGGAACCAAGGAATAAAATAACCTATATAACTTTGTTAATGATTTTATTTTGTACCAACCCCGCTTCTCGTTTGTAGGAGGGAGATCAGTGGCGCCCTTACTCTAAATTCTTCTGATCTTTCTCCTCTCTATGCTGAAACCATCCATGACCCTGGCTCTCATGCTGGTGTACAATTTTGCTAGTCGGAAATTTCAGTCAGTACACCCTAAATTGCTACAGTCACTGTAGCAATTTAGGGTGTACTGACTGAAATTTCCGACTAGCAAAATTGTACACCAGCATGAGAGCCAGGGTCATGGATGGTTTCAGCCTAGAGAGGAGAAAGATCAGAAGAATTTAGAATAAGGGCGCCACTGATCTCCCTCCTACAAACGAGAAGCGGGGTTGGTACAAAATAAAAATCATTAACAAAGTTATATAGGTTATTTTATTCCTTGGTTCCACATCATTGGTTACAAAAAAAACATGCATTAAATTATCAGAATAAATATGTAAGCAAGTTGAGGTACTGGTTAAATTAATTTATGGTACATACAATTCCGACTTATTACTAGCCGCATAAACAAACTAGGATCTTATGGCGCGTGGCCTAAAATGGAACTAATTTAATACAAGGACCGTATTATGTCCATACGGTAAATTTACACGAGATTAATATACAATAGGGTACCTAATAATGGCTTAGGGCCCAAAAATAAAAAGATACGTTACGATCAAAATTAAATTAGCAACCAACGATGTGGAACCACACATTGGTCATCATTGGTTACAGTGCCAACAAAGTGGACCAGTAGCAACCAGCAATTTAGGGTGTAGCAATTTAGGGTGTACTGACTGAAATTTCCGACTAGCAAAATTGTACACCAGCATGAGAGCCAGGGTCATGGATGGTTTCAGCCTAGAGAGGAGAAATATCACTTCACTTACATACTTTAACTTTGATTTTAAATTTTATTTTTTTTGTAAGTAGGTACAGTATGTACTTATTAGATAGATACCTACCTAACTTATATACCTATTTAAATATTTATATTAATTTTAATTTAACTTTTCCTTTTCCAAATTTAGTTGATTTTAATAATTTAATTTTGTAGTTCTTACATTACTTAACAGTTTGATTTGGTCTTTTAATTTTGCTATATAACTTAGCCTTATTTTATAACCATGAACTTGAACTTTAAATTTAATTTTAAAATTTCTTTTATTTAACATGCCTGACTTTTCTTTGCTTTTTCTTTTGTAAACTAGCTTATGTAGAAGGCAAGTAATGTTACTTTATTACTGAGCATGCCTCGCTTCAGTGGTTCTAAACTCAAAAATCCAACGAGCCGCTTGAACTGATGGACATGTCGCTAAGGCAATTTGAATTTGAACTGATACGTAGGTAAAGAACATAATTATTATCCCTGACACTATTTCAACATAGAATAAAGATCTTTAAAAAAGTTTCCACTAGTCCAACACTTTATCCAAACTTGAAAATTAAATATAATAAATTCTCTTACTGTAGGAGCCAGTATTTATTTGTGTGCTCAGATTATTTCAGTAAATATGTCACTTTGTCTCCATTGAAGAAAGTAACTTCGAATACTATAATTAATTGTCTGGAGAAAAGTATATTCCTAGTACATGGAACCCCGAAGTATCTATATGTAGATAACGGACCCCAGTTCATTTCCAAAGAATTTTGGGGATTGTATTCTCAAATATAATATACCTCATCTGTTCTATAATCCTCGAGTAAACAGGGAAATTGTTAGAAGTACAAGTTATATAACTCAGACCACCCTGAGGATAGGAATGTTATAGCAGACATTGATTTTGCCTTTACTGACTCACTGAAAGACTTAAAATTAATTTTTAATAAAGTTCGGAAACACTTATGTGATGCACACTCTAGGAACGCTAAATACTATAATATCAGAAGGCGTCCCATTGAGTTACAGGAAGGTCAATTTGTGTATAAAAATGTATCATTAATAGGAAGTTAGGTCCCCTGGTATATAACCTAAAATCCTTAAGTGGGGTGGATCTAGGTAACTTCCATATAAAAGATATTGTACGACCTGGTGAAATACCTAGCTCTTAATTTATAATATTGCTCTTAATATATAATATTAAATACTTACCAACTTATTATAACTACTTAAATTAAATTATTTTACCAATACCTAGATTTGATATAATAACACTTACAACCTGTAATAGTTATACGTCCTTTTACTTAACTTTAACGTAATAACTTTCAGTTAAAATTTATATAAGGAAGCTTTCACTCTATTTTAAATAACGCTGTATATAGGTATGAGGTACTGACCCATCTGAAGGCAGTATCCTAGGAGAGGTGTTTTATAAAGGGCTCTAAGAGGTGTTTGGTGTGTTCCCCACCTCCGGTCCGCTGACTCCTAGCAGTCTCTAGGAAGTGTTAGAGGTACTGTTACCCTCACTTTCGGCCTGTCAAAATATCTATATAATATTGCAGTGTACTAAGAAAGTTTTTCTATTTACTTAGTGGTAGGCTTAGGCTGTGTGAGTTTTAAATGCATTGGACTCTCCAGCATTATTTTTGCCTATCCTAGGTCTTATATGCTATTTGGTTAGTTAGTGGCTATAGAGGTTACAATGATAATTCCGGTCAGCTCACAACCTCTAACATTTACACTCTACACAATCTCACACATCTACACTTACACAAGGTACACATCAGCTGGAAACTGTTATGATTTCTAAATTATAAATATTACATTATTGTGAATGTGTGATAGAAGAGGGGAATGTAGAAATGATGAATGGAAGGGTATAATTTAATTTTATTATTTAGTAATTATTCAGCAACCAACTGGCTTACCTTAGCACCCCCTACACTCACAGATACACACTGCCACACAGTAACATGACTGACATGACTTATGACTGACTTGTTGACCGGTTATCGGAGTAAGAAATTTGGAGGAATGGCGTTTTAGGCCATTAATCAGAGGTCTAGACTTTGTTCCTCAAGTTTTTTTTTTAGTGTGTACTAGCAACCACCAGTTTATTAGCATTGTTCCTGTATTTATGGTTGTAGGTTGTATTTTGTTATAGCCAAGGCATTACTTAGTTTTTTGTTTTAACTGACCTTTTGTGAACTAGGTGTTGAGCAAGCGGTTTAATTTGGACGGAGTTTTAGCCATTAATCTGAGGTTGTAAAACTTTGTTCTTTTATCATCGTTTGTTTGTACTTAGAATCCTAAGGATATTAGTAATATTGATAATTTTTTAGTTGTAGTTAGCATTTTGTGTTTTGGCTTAACTTACTTGTTTGTTCGACTGACTTTTTGATAACTAGTTTTCTTATAGGCAGCCAAGTGTTTGGCGTTTTTGGCCACTAAACATAGGTCTAAACTTTGGGCACTCAGGATGTTTTAGGTTGTACGGGTTTGCAAAGGTTGGTTAGTAACATGGTTTGAGGAACTAGTTGTTGGTGATAGGTTTGCTATCCTTCATTTGTAAACAGCCAATCTATTGTTTCTTAATTTACACTTTGCAACCACCAATATTAGGTAACATTTGTAGTTCTCTGAAATTCTTAATTTTGTTTCAGGAGTCCTTGGCTATTGATTTGTTTTAGGTTGATAAAATCTATCATTCAGTGTGTTGTATTAGGTATTGGACCCTTAGTAGTTGGTATAGGGAAAATAGTTTTCATTTAGTAAGACATAGTTTTTACTTTACGATTTTTTTTTTATTTTAAACTAGTTTAAAATAAAAAAAAAATCTACTCACCAAAAATTGTACTGTAGCAAAATAAGCTACTAGGTCCTAGAAAAATAATGTTAATTTTACCTTCACACACATTCCACATCATATTAGCATATTTTCACTGTAGATTTTCAATGTTTTGAAGTAAATAATTAAAGTTTTTCATTCACCCTCCGTAATTTAAACAAACAAATAAAAATATCTTGAATTTCCTATAAAAAGGTGGGTGGATGAATAAGTTTGGTTGTCAGCTGTCAAAATGTCAGTTGTCAGTCCAACATTTAGTTCTTTTAATGAATGTCACAAGCGCAAATCATGTGCCAAATAAAAATAAATAGTTGCCAGGGAGATAAAAATCCACTCAATGGTAGGAAATTTTTATCTCCCAAGACAAATAAATGATAATAAATTCTAAAATAATAAAATTGTTAAAAATAGTTAAATACCAATTTATATCGGTTTCCTCTTCAATAAATAACAATTAAATAGTAGGCACTACCAACTACAGGTAGGGTTTATAGTGAGGGAATCGTCGTGGGTTATATGTGAGGCCGATTCGATGGATTTCACTGATCGGGTCGGATTCATATTTTGTAACAGTAGGGTAGTCGTGTCAAGTCTGTTGAGTAGTATTTGGATTTATGCGCTGGTAGCCCAGCCGTCCATGTTTTTTTCCCCTCCAGGCCATACGACGCCATGAAAGCCTTTATAAGGCAAAACACGCCCATTGTTCTTTCTTTTCGCATCGAGAGCGCAAGTAAGAAGTCGCGGTTAGGGCGGGGGAGGGCCGTCGGCTCTGCCGTGGCGTCCCTCGCCCATGAGTGTTTTATTTTTTTTTATAGGGACAAGTTCCCCAGTCTCCAGTAAAAGTTTTAATAGAAATACAGTAAAATCAGTGTTTTGTTTAATCACCGCACTGATTCCGACACCGAGCTGCGTGTGCCGTTCGTCCCGCGCGTCCGCCAGGCGAACACGTGTTGGCCTACCCACTTTTAAGTGGGTCCCGGGTTAGGGCTCCGCCCTCTTCAAGCTTCGGCCGCCGCCCGTCGCAGGCGAGGCTGCCGCCGAGCATATTCCAGCGGGTGGCGCTAGTGTAGCTGCCCAGCTGCGTTCTACGTGGTTTAATTCCCGATTTTCAAGCCGCGCCGTCGCCGCCATTTTGTGGAACAGCCACGTGCGTGCCGCAGGACCCTAGAGCTCCTGTTGTAGTATTCGTGTGAGGAATATAGTACTCCCCCATATAATCTCTGCCGATAACGCAAGATTTTTAATAGATTTATTGTAACTTTTATTCTGTCCACGTGGGTGATTCCTGGTCACGGTCGAAGGGCCATCAGCAGCTCCCTGTGACATCACCCCGTGTGCTAAATAATACTGGACTTACTTAAATAACCTTTTTATTTATTTTTATTTAACCTAATTTGCTAATTTAATTTCGATCGTAACGTACCTTTTATTTTGGGCCCTAAGCCATTCTTAGGTACCCTATTGTATATTAATCTCGTGTAAATTTACCGTATGGACATAATACGGTCCTTGTATTAAATTAGTTCCATTTTAGGCCACGCGCCATAAGAACCTAGTTTGTTTAAGCGGCTAGTAATAAGTCGGAATTGTATGTACCATAAATTAATTTCACCAGTACCTCAACTTGCTTACATATTTATTTTGATAATTTAATGCATGTTTATTTTGTAACTAATGATGTGGAACCAAGGAATAAAATAACCTATATAACTTTGTTAATGATTTTTATTTTGTACCAACCCCGCTTCTCGTTTGTAGGAGGGAGATCAGTGGCGCCCTTATTCTAAATTCTTCTGATCTTTCTCCTCTCTAGGCTGAAACCATCCATGACCCTGGCTCTCATGCTGGTGTACAATTTTGCTAGTCGGAAATTTCAGTCAGTACACCCTAAATTGCTACACATTTGATTCCAGTTTGCTAAGCAAAATGTTTTTAAAACTTTTAGTTGTGAGGACAGAATAGAATTACTTGCGCTAATGTTTACGTCAGCAGAAAAAGGTTTTGTGGTGATTTTCAGCTATTATTACAAATTCGTTTCATTCGGTACCTCACGTAGCAAGTGGGATATTTTTCCTAACTTATAAAAAATGAGAACAGGAAGGCACTTAGTATCTTGCCACAACACCACTGTTTTATTTTTACCCCTGACGCAAAAACGACGGGGTGTTATAAGTTTGACGTGTCTGTCTGTGTGTGTGTGTGTGTGTGTGTGTGTGTATGTGTGTGTGTGTGTGTGTGTGTGTGTGTGTGTGTGTGTGTGTGTGTGTGTGTGTGTATGTGTCTGTCTGTGGCATCGTAGCTCCCAAACGGATGAACGGATTTTGATTTAGTTTTTTTGAAGTGAAAACTTCTTTAGCGGCGCTGAGCACTTTTTTTTTGTATGGGTAAAAACTTTAAAAATCGCGTCAGGGTCACGTGATGCTGATCGAAAAAGCGTAAGATCGAGGGGAAGGGAGAGGAACTAGTATCTCCCACTCTTTCTACCGTGCCTGAGTGTGCTGCTCTGTTTAGGCGGCACAGGGGGCTTAGACAAGCGCGCGCCCGTTTTATTTTTTAATTTTGATTTCAATATAAATTTTGCAGACGATAAAAATCAATCATTAATTGAATTTTTAAATAATGAATTTGGTTTAACTATGCCAAATGATCGCAATTTTAGCACAACGAAATACAAAACTACTATTGATGCGGTATTTATTAGACACTTAAATAGGTTCGAATCAAAACTGTTTGTTTCTTACTTCAGTTATCATAAACCAATTGTATCAGTTGTAAAAATTTGCGATGATGATTCTGATAATAACGATGGTGTAAAAGTCGTCGAAATTATGGATGGAAGTTGATTTTTCTGAGAGATAAAATTTAATGTAATATATAAATAACGATATAATATTATAAATAACAACATATAAATTGTCATATTTGTGTACGATAGCGCAATAAATAAACATTGTATTCTACCTCATAAATGATAGTATTTTTATACTTATAATTAAACACAACGTTAATATTGAAGTTTTCACTTCTGTCGGCACTCCCGGAGTGCTATTTTTTTTGTTTGAAAGTAGAGTTAGTCGAGAGTGTTCTTAGCCATGTTTGGTGAAAATCGGTCCAAGATGGCCGCCGTTACAAAATGGCGGATTACTTTTTTCTTCCACGACCCCCTCAATATGGATATCAAATGAAAGGGCTTAACGAGTAAAATACAGCCCACTATATAAAATTTAAAATCCAAGATGGCCGCCATCAAAAAATGGTGAATTACGTATTGCGTTGGGGTTTTTTTTAAATTTTTAATTTAATTCACTTGTAGATTCGGTAAGGAGTACCTAATATATTAATAAATAAAAAGTGAAAATCTCACGGCCTGAAATTCAGAAAACATTGCGAATCAAACTAAGTCCTTTGATTGCCCGAATTTTATGACACAGTTAAAGTTTACAAAACATTGCTCTTTATTGAGATCAGAAGTTAACAGAGTACTATAATATTTACTCAATACTAAATTAAACGGTTCAAAGTAGTTGGTCTAATCGCTTAGAGCGATCTCTTCCACGCAACTAGCTTTTCATGAAATGTTTGAAATTAAAGTGTAGAGTGTAATTATAATGTAGAGTAGACGAGAACAATGGAGGACAATTCCAGTTTCCAAAACATAAACGGAACAATTTCATAAATTCAATATTTCCTCAATATAATGGACTTTTGATTGAGAGTTCCGAGTCAGAGTTCAATTTGCAAAACCTGCAAGAGAAGTTTAATGGGGGTCCGCGGGACCTTGACCCGTTAACCCCGGCCGTCCTTTCAGGCGCCGCTCATAAGTTAATTCGCTATGTTCACTTTCAAATTCGATTAGTCAACAAGCACTTCATTTGATTTCCTTTCAAAGGAAACCTTCTTGAGAGGTCCGGGCGAACCGACGTCTGAAGCTATAGATACTTACCTACGTACCTCAGTAAAGTGTTTGATTTTATAACGTCTCGACAGTCGAAGCGACCGCTAAAATTAGATCGCTCTTCTCAATTAGAAAATCATAACTTTGGTATCATATTATCAGTGTATTAAATTTTAGCGATAAAATTTTATTGGGTTATTATTTTAATTTTATTTGTATTAATTTCTACGTGTAGATCGATAACTTTTCACTAACCTAGATAATTATAGTAATTTATTTATTAACAAGCTGAGCCTAGCAGTGTTATTCGAAAAGTAAGCATATGTGTTATTCTTTATTATGTATTGGGCCTATGTAGTGGTCTTTAGTAACTATTTATAATATAATATAGGAACTACGTAAAGAAGTAATAAACTCCTACACTCATACATACACACTTTCACAATTATAATATAGCAGGAAGTAGTCTATACTTTTTTTATATATTTTGAGATTATTGGAGATCTCATCAATTACAAGTCCAGACACTTTTTGCGCTTTTTCTTTCTCTTCGTATTAAAAATGATTGTGTTTTAAAATCCATTTGTTCTCAAATGAAAAGAATTTCTCGAATTCTCACTGAACTCCAAACGTTTGTTTGTTAAACCTGATTAGATCTGATAATGTAAAGTAGAAACCGTTTCCAATCTCGAGAAATTGAGGGGCGTCGAGTGGTTAGCTAATTACAAAGTTTTTTCATTACAGTGGGTATGTATATGCGGACCGCGGCTTTGTAAATGAGTTCCATTAAGTCGAAAGCAATCAGAATTTAGGTAGACGAAATAAAATTAGCATTTTCCCGGTGCGATGTTAACTAAAGGGTCAACGACTTAGTAAGGGCTGACTCACAGCTTTAATGAGTGTACTTAAATTCCCTTATCTTTGATTTTCTTTTGTTCTTAGCAGATAAGATAGAAATGCTCACATTGCTATTTGGACGAAACGTAGGTAGGCTCACATAATTATATGCGGATAAGAACATAGGAAAAACTGTTATCGTGCGATCTTATCCAATTTGGTTTGCCTTTTCTTTGAAGCGGAAATAAAAGGTTTTTGTCTAATAATGCTGCGAGATTTCATGGAAGTTTTGGATTTTGCGTTATTGCAAAATATACATTACTAGTTAACTCAATATCAGGTTAATTAGACTTGTAGTTTTGGCGTGATAAGCTCACAAACATTTTATAATAGTCTATTTTATAATAATAAAAACTGAGTAACCCTTTATTGCATATTAAGTTACAGGAGTTTTCTGTAGATTGGCTTGTGGCCGATCTGTGGTAATAAAAGTGTTCTTTACTGCTGTAGTAGCTGTAGTATTGTTATTTTGTTTTTCTAATTAAAAGCATTAGCCACCCTTTAAAAAAGTTCTAAGAAATAGTTTTAAGTTTAATTTATATATAAAATATGACAACAATAGCTGGTCTTATCGCATAAAACAATCTACAATACATTCACACACACACAGTTATCTAAAATATATTTTATAATCCAGAAGTTACTACCTAGGTAACTACACAGTTTTATATTCACTTCACGTGAACACAAAATAAAAATTCCCGAGTCGTAGCTATTGCAATTCGGAGATGGAGTTAGTTTACACGTTTCCATTCTTAGTGGTTCATAAGTTTTATTCTGTCTGAATACTTGAGTTTGGTTGTTAGCTTCCGTGTCTAGACTTGTAGCTTTGTATGACAATTTGTAGCTAAACCTAACAGAGCAATAAACATTAACTTTCCTGTCTGTAAGCTTAGATTTTATCAACAATGCAACGGATTTCAATGATAGAGTCATTTAAGAACATGATCAAGGTATCCGGAGTAAAGCAAAGGCGCTAGTGTTATAATTAGAAATTTTGTATTTTTGTTTGGTGATACGTCACCCTTATAAAATTTACGTCTTCCAGAGCTTCGTAATGAAGTCCTTACTTTATTTCAACACTCGTAATGTGGAGCATATAAAAGTCAGGTTATGATCAGTTATTTTCTAGGTTCGTTTTCAATTCCTACTTGTCATGCAAAAAATTGTGTACTTAGTCGAAATTCTTTAATTTACAACACTTAACTTTATTTGTATCACACTGACACCAAGCAAGTTCTGTTTGTTGTTCTTGCAAATAAGGAAGCAGTAACTTCATTTTATACTTATTGCACGCAATGCTCTCTGTGGCTTACATTACAATAATTAGACAGATGGTAACGCCTTCCTTTATACACCAACATCATCACAAATTACGAGTAATTTAACGAGAAACAGAATGAAGTAATTTCAAAAACAGAACAAACACCATTACTCCACGAAAACAAAGATAATTTTGTTGGCGGATCTCTTTTTGTAGTCTCTAAAATGTGAAATGTTCTTATTAGAATTATTAGGGTCCGTCATGATTTGTACCTACTTCAATTACGAGTTTTGCTTGTTGTGGACGAACAATTTTGGCACCGTGCCAAATGGTTTAATTGCTTTTTTATATAGAGGCTTGTGACGGCTGACTTTACACAGATACGACAAAATGTAGGTTAGACAAATAAAGTCCGATCTCTGTTTGGGACGATAAGTGCAGTCCCAATTTTTGCAGCATTTTATCAGACTAATTCCTGACAGTGGAATGAGACCAAACAAACATTCAAATATTTGGACTGTCGACCCTGCGAGAATCAAGTTCTCGTCATATTTCATAATAATGTATTTGCAAAGTTTCCCCTTCCGTTTGTCGTTAAAACTCGGGGATTGTTTCCCCAGAATTTCACCGTTTAAAATAATATTACTGTCAGATATTTGACGACGGAGTTTGGATTGAAACAGAAATATTATTTTCCTACCATTTCTTTGAGTAAGTTTACCAAAAGTTTTCTGCACATCGCATACCTCAATTTTTCGATAGAAACCCTCTATTAGAAATCTTTTTCCAAGAATCAAAAGTTTAGTTTTGCTTTGGACTAATTTATCAAAATCCGATATCTATCCATAATAAATATTGATGGCCCCAAAAATAACTTTCCCAGCATTAATCTCTCATAATATCGTAACGGTTTCAGACGTAACAATGAGAATCAATCGATCAGGGAAGTTAAACATTGACCCGGTCAACACTTGATGGAGCGAGCATTTAGGTGCATTAGTGGTCCCCTGCCTGAGTTAGGGTTTTCACTTCATTTTGTACACTTTGAACTAACTAGAAGATAATTTTTTTAGTCAAAAATACTGATCCCAAAGACTGCAAAATGAAGCGCAAATGCTGTAATTGGAGAAATGCGAGTCTGAAAGCAGATCCTGTCTTTAGTCAGAATAAATAATATAAGAAGAACAAGTAGACTAAATGTGACTGAATGGGTGTGTGATGTGACTTAAGAGATGGAAAATACTGACATTGCACGCAGGAAGATAATATTATTAATTATTATGTATTAACATTTGATTTCAAGACATTCAGGGTAATTATTGTGCTAATGAAACTTTATTTCTTATGTCGCTCGATGACAAGGCGCAACATTAGTAGTATTGCCAGCGCGGTTAAGTAGGCGAGGTAAAAAATCTTGTTACGCTTACATCGATACAACATTTTGACTCAAACTACAAGACTTCATCTCGTTTAGGTAATATTCAATGAAAATTGATACCAAATCTCATGAAATTTCTAACTTCTAAGCAAGTTACGTGTAGGTTGTAAACATAAAACCAAGTATCGCAACTTAGGTCATAGATAGAGGAACGAAGAATATCTATGGATTGATGGATCTTGTTATAATTTTAACGTGCTGCTACAATGTTTAGGGTTTCGTACCTCTAAATAAAAAGCAAAACCTTTATAGGAACACTCGTTTGTCCGTCTGTCTGTCTCTACCCTAACCTCGCTCGTCTCTGTCAAGCTCATTTTACTTGCGAACGCGTACAGTTATCAAGTTGAAATTACTTATTGATGATTGGCATGCCTTTGACCACAATTTCATAGAATGATGACTGACAACGCGGCCTAAAATAATTCACGCGAACATAATAAGCTACCTATTAACCCTACACATACAAAGGGGAGGCCGTTGTTCAGCAGTGGACATCCAATGACTGAGATGATGAACCCTAGACTTAACAAGAAAAATAAATTTAAAAAACCCCAACGCAGTAGTGTGCAGTATTCTACTAATCAAGCACTTTCATTTGATAGCCTTAAATGGGAAATGTGAAATAATATTACTAATAATTCGCCATGATGTGGCGGCGGCCATCTAAGACCGATCTCCATTGAACATAACTAAGAACACTCCCGACTAATTCTCCTTTCAAACGAAGAAAAGGAGAAAATTGAAATCGGTTCATCCGTTCTGGAGCTACGATGCTACGGGCAGACACACAGACAGACACGTCAAACTTATAACATTCCGTCGTTTTTATTTCGGGGGTTAAAACACCCATATGGAGAAGTATATTTGTCGAGAATACTGAGACAGGCAAGGAGTTCTATTCCTTCTAGTATGTTTCAGACCAATTCTAGCAGGTAAGGTATCAGCCCTATTGGTTGACATAAAGTGACGGATATTACCGGTTCGAGCCGGTTACAGTTGACAAATTCATAGTCAACTTACGAGCCGACTAGCAGACTATAGGGAGGTATTTTGGGCGTGATGTTATATTTGACTTTAATACCTAATATTATTATGATAAGCTCTAAAAGATGTTGACTTGTTAATGAAAAGAGACCGGGTACTTATAAAATTTCCTGGTGTATCTTATAAATCTAAACATCTTTTAATTGTCAGAAGACTCAACAAAAACATCGACCCAAAGTTCGAAATACGTAGTAAAAAAAGTAAAATAAAAAAACTTTTTAAAAACAAGCTCCTATAACTATTACCTACCATCTAACACCAAAGTACTCGTTAAGATGAATCAAATGAGCCGACACTCAATGGGGTTGCGTCTTTTATTTACGGAGTTTCTATGGCCACCTTCCAACTCCATCATCAGATCAGCTCGATGTCATAATAATGTTGCATTGTTATCTGATTTATTCATGCATGCAAAATTTCAGCTCAATCGGAAACCAGGAAGTGGATCAAATTAAACTTGCAAGATTTGATTACGGACAACAGGCAGGTGAAACAAAATAAAAGCTGGTAATAAAAAAGACCAGTGATATTTTAGCATCAAATTTTCCAGTTCATAGTGCCCGTTTTATCATCATTTTGTCCTAGAATAAATAGGTTTTCGGCAGCACTCTCGTAAATTTGAATAATCACATCACTGACCTTTCGTCAGCTTTTCAAGGAAAACAAAACGATTTTCCGCCTTTTACCACTTACAATCATACTAAAGTTTCAAGTTACCTGAGGTTAATTTGATGAGTTCCTGTCACACCCACTTACCTCTAATGACGTCATGCTTATACCTCATTTAAACGTCAAAACATATGACATTTATTACAATAATGATAAGGTACATTTTGGCACGGTTTTATTAGTGACAAACAAAATTAATTTGCCAACTCGCGACACCATGTTAAGGGTAAGTTACTTAACGGGACAAGTTAGTTTCGTAAATATGGTTAAGTGTAACAAATCACTTTTTGTTTGAGATTTAGTTTGGAATATTGTGCATAATCGCGTTATAAGTGAAATTGGGTCTGATACTGAGCAAAATATCCGAATTTTGCATGAAAGTTTTTTAATACAACGATTTTATTTAATCGAAAGTTGTAAAAATTGTTTTTGTAGTTTGAATTGCACTTTACAATGAATACGAGGAATAAATGAAGTTGTACAGTTTCAGTGCAAATATAAATTGTTGCACGGCAATAGAGAAAAAGAGTATGAAGAAAATCATACAGCAGATATATACACATGTAATACTCATTATCTTCTATCAAAAATACTATAATTTGCTTCAAATACCACAAATTATTACATCAAGAGCCAGCTTCAAACAGGGTAACATTTTTTGAAAATCTATGATACCCTTAATACTTTTATTTGGGTTTTGTTAGTAAACGTATGGAAAAGTTCAACTATCTACAGATCTGAGTCATATTATATTTGGAATGGAACCCTCAGAATGATCCCACAGCTAACGATAGCAGGAAGAAATGGAATCGTTTGGGAGCGGAGGGGTATTACCGTTCGCTCGTCCTTTGATATTTTCTACGATCGTTAGGGTTTTGAGAATCCCCATTTGACTTTGAGCGGTTTCTAGCGAGTAGTTTTTAAAGCTTTTTCAAAGGCAATGATGCATTATAATATAGATTTTATCTAGGTATTTTTACTAGTAGATTTGATTTTCAGTTCAAATTTATAGAATTTGAATTCAGCCAAAGACGCAACTATTTAACTAACTTACCTACATTACGACTGCAATTTAAGCATAATAAGTTACTTTTTTCGTAACATCCTACTTATATTATAAATGCGATAGTACCTTTTCTCTCTTCGCGCCTTAATGGCTGATCCGATTTACCTGAAAGCTATATATAAATATGTAGTATGAAGATAGCTTAGTCCCTGTAATAACATATGGGTTACTTTACAGCAGATAAAACTGCTAGTTTAATTAAAATAAAACTTTAACAATATTGTGTATTGAGGCCATTATAGATATTATGCTTACTAATGATTGATATTCTGAAGTTTAAAGGAAGAAAAGAGCCGATATTCTATGAACTGGTAAAATACTATCATACCCGCTATCGCTTAACAGTGACTTCCCCGTTCTCCATATAAATATTCCTTATCATTAGGTAATGAAAAGTTCGATCATTCGAAAAACTTAGGTGATTAATAACGAGGTTAATGGGCCCATTCAATTCAAAGTGCCTTCAAAGAAGGTAAAACCAACGTGTGACAATTTCGGTTGGAAGGTAATCGTCTTCCCGTTTACGATTGTCGTTAAACCGAATCAGAGGGAATAAGTTCATATGGAGAGGTGGCAATCGCGTTTTAAATTTTATGAGGCACCTTGACTGTACAAATAGGAAATGTTCCTTATTGCATCTTAATGCTGATTACATTATGAGTTATTTTTAATAGATTTATAATGAAGGTAATTGATATGTAGGTATTAGTTATGTAATTTTGCCGGAACTGCTAGTTATAAAGGTACACAGGACTTAAGGTCACTAAAATCATTCTAAGTCTCATAAATTCAGTTTGATAGCAGTTCATGTTAGAAAAGGCTTTGAGTCTCTTGAGGTTGACATTCTTTGTTAATATTCCTTCCATTTTGTCATAGCCCAATTATATTTTAAGGTTAAAATGCATTGTTAAAAAGCCTTACGTTGACAAAGATTGGCTCGGGACGAACTCCTAAGAATTTTAATAACATAAAAGCGGTGCTGTGTTCCGTCAACTTTCAATGAAACGAAGAAAATTGCAAAAAATCGTATCTCAGCAAAAAATATAAGTGAAGACGTGAAACAAAGCTGTCCCAACAGTTCTCGTGGAGACGTCCACACAAAAAGGTATTAAGTCCAAGTTATTGTCTCAGCAAACAACTTAGCGGCCGCAAACTTTGAGAAGGGACGCTTTGTTCACCCAAGGAAACAAACAATGACACTGAGTCCCCCAATCATCCTGTTTTAAGAACTTCGTTAACGTCCAATTGTGTCTGGATTTGAAAATTTAACGAAATTAGCTTCTCGAGTGTTACATACAATCCACGACAACACAACTACAGGCTTCCATATAAGTGATAAAGACACAAGACGAGGAAGCTGTAATTTATAACTTAATCCTATATACCTATAACGAGATTGCTAGAACGTTACGTTTGTCCGCCAACATTTTTTGCCAAATCCTGTTTAAAACTTCATAAAAATCTTGAAGTTGAAATGAGTTTCTGGACGTCTTGAGTTTAATAGAACGCAACGTGTACAGGAAAACTTGAAAAAAATATCTTCTACCAAAGACTGATCTACAAATATTAAAAGGACAGTCATAGATATTAAAATAATGATCTTGTACCTAGAAGTCAAGGTCTCTTACGTACTGCTACTTACTACGTTGGCACGAGAACCCAAAGTGAGATTTGGCCTCCGACAATAAGAGCCTCCAGCTGGCTGGCTGGCTGGCTGGTGATGGCTGGTGGCTGGCTGGCTGGTGATGGCTGGCTGGCTGGCTGACTGGTGGCTGGGCTGGTAGGTTTACGTAACAACGTTTAATTTTTAAGAACACTAAGAAATGGTTTACTTTATAGAAATAGTTTGACTCCATCATCTACTTTATTTTCGCTTAGCTTAAGGCAATACAGCTGTCTTTGCCTACTGTACTAGATACCAAGTTATCGTATTTCAGCACACTAATTTTTGCATTGTTTTAAGTTCTGCATATATTGTGATGTTACAATAAAGAGTGGTCGTTCATTCATTCACAATGTTCAGTAAACTACGCTTACTCACCAATGATCAACATCGCGTCGGCAAACACCACTGGTGTGGCAGGCATTTAATAGGCAAAGGACCAGGTTCGCTTACCATCAGGTGGGCCATTAATTTGTTCGCCAGTGTCTAAAAATAAGTAAATTATGAAATGTGAAAAACAACAATATTATTTTTAAAGAAAAAATGTGTATCCATATTTCCCCAATTTTTCGACACATAAACCAATATTTTCCAACAATTTCCACCTCAAAAACCGTTCAAAGATTGCCAAAAGCCCAGAGCGCAGTGGGTATATTCACTTAAGCCCAGGCATAAAGGATATTGTGATAACACTTCCGCCACATTATCTCTTAAGTCTCTCGTAAATTGTTAGGTAAATGTTTAATCAGAAGGGCTCGCTTTTCTTTTACGTGGAATTTTGCAGCTGAGTTCAGCTGCAGGGGAGGGCAAGTCGGTCACTGAAAATCTATAACTTGGATATCTATTAAGATATGGAATACTTAGTATCTTTAAAGGTATGTTTTACCCAGGCATTTACTGACTAAATTAGCCTAAATATTTTGTTAGTTTTTCTAACTTAGACCTACTGTTTTATATTTATTAAGTTGGGTGGTTTTTTAATAGTTATGTCAGGAAAAGATATGTGGAGGATAGGGGTACCTGCTGCTCCTTTGGGACTCAGTTCTGATGTGTGTAATTATATTTGCGCAATCTTATCAATCTCAACGCGCAATGTTACATTGTTTTTATCCTATACCACCCTACGTCCCTACCCTACGTCATGCAGATAGATTGTAGACTTTATTTTTAGTTGTGTTAGCTTTCAGATCTGGATTATGACGTGTACTGACCTACATAATAGTTTTGTATCGCCTGGCTTTAACAGCTGGCTCTGTGATGAGCGACTGCAACTGACTGGGTGCGGTGGAGTGCATTTTACAACTCTACTGTTTAGATAGATTCGTTCTAAATCGTCTAAGCTTGGTAGGGACCCATTTATTTGGTTTATATTATTAATTAGGTTAATTATTTAGATTCATTGCGCCTTTCTCTACACGGTTGTCTCTAAGATGCTTTTAGCGATAAGTCCGTCAATAGTAATATCCTTCTTTAAGTTTTAGTATTATTTTTTTAATCTTTGATTAAAATGTTTCAAGGTTTAACGTACGTAATCACGCAGTGATTACAACTATGTTTACGATATTCAGCGAAGCCAGGATTTATCCCACCCTATAGGTTTAGTCCGCATCATCGCTGAAGATCAGGCGAGATGGTAGTTAAAGAATTGATGACTTAATCGTAGTCAAAGTATGAATACAAAACTTTAAAAAGCATACTATTCTCCTTATTTCGTGATCTAGTCCTCAGAGAAATTATGTTAAATAAATAGGCCAAGCGCGAGTCGGGCCACGCACAATGTAGGGTTCCGTAGTTCTAGTAGATTGAATACACTGCACAACAGCATTTTGGATGATTGGGTTATGATACATGATATTAATCCAATTTTTGACGACGATTTCAAATTTGTGACTGAAATTTCTGTATCAGCTCTAGTTAAAAAGATATGACACATATTATGTTGTTTTCGTAATAAAACGCTATAAATGTAGAGATGATCCTAATTAATTTAAGTTTAAGTTGAAAAACTCTTTATGTTATTTGATTTTCTTGCTGAAACTGAAGGCAGAGGGCTATTCTAAATGCTCTAACAATATTCAGACTACTTATCTATAATTGTTATATTATTAATTATAAAGCAATATTTATTATGTAATTAAACCTTTAAATTCTTAATAATGAGACTAATATTAATTATTATCAATGAAACCACGGATATTAGACGAATAATTTTTATGAATCCTCTATTATAATCAATATCATATATCTTATACGTATCTAATAGCTATTTGTTCAACATGTGAGCAAAGTTGTTTTTGCTGTGAGTACCGAGATTAAGTCACGAGCTCGCGAAGCAGTCTAGAATTGAATCACGAGCGCAGCGAGTGATTCAAATAATAGACTGCTGAGCGCAGTGAGTGACTTAACGGTACGAAACATCAAAAAAAACTTTCTCACAAGTTGAACATACAGCTTTTCACCACGAACAGTGAGAAAATATAACAACTTATAGTTGAAAATATTTATTTGAATCTTTACCAAGAGGTTTAGAACCAAATGGAAAATGTGTCGTGAACACCACTGTCGCAAGAAAAATGACAACTATAAGTGCCATCTCACTTACCTCATACAAAAGAGAGAGACAAAGATGGCATTTATCGATGACGTCACAACGCATTCTCCATTTGACTGTAAACTCTAAACTTCTACATCCCGCCATTTTGTATTTTTTTTTTATTAAAAGAGTTGCGTTCGAAATTTGTGTATGTGACATATTTATGAAAAACAAATTGTAATAATATTTAAAAAAAAACTCACTTACGACTTATTATTCTATAATAGTATTTTATTTAAAATATTATTGAAAAAATACAATTTATAAACTTAAAATTCAATAAATAACATTAAAAATTATGTGCATCTCAGTTAAATAATTGTACACAAATAAGTTTCAGAACACACCAACTTCTTCATAGCCAATAAAATTGTGTTCGAAATTCAAATCACTTTGCCTCTCTAGAGAGCAAAAACGGCTTTTGCTCACTGAAATCGATGACCAAAGACACCATTTTCGTGCGAGAGTGGTGAAAATCATTTTTTTATATCACAACGAACAAGAACGAAACCTATACAAAGAACCTCAATCGCATACGAATATTCGAAGCTAATAGGACAGGTTGAAATAGTCCCATACAACCATGAACAATTCGCTTGCGCCATCTAGTTATGCATTAATAAACTATAGGCTAGGTTAGCTTTAGGTATTCTTATTTATTGAGTTGGAACAACAGGGTTGTTGACAAATTGTTTAGTCCATATTGTAGATTATTAAAAATTGTTAGACACGTTTTTTTTTTGTAAATTTGATAAAAAACAATGGCTTAGTCGTGACGTCAATATACCAGATTTTGTGCATTTTGTACCGAATGCGAAAACTTATAATCGTCGTTACTCAGCCACTTTTTATTTTATTCACAAACAAAAAAATACGTGTCTAATATTTTTTTATTATTTAAAACACGGACTAATTATATTTTGAATTTGCTGACCTTGCCAACATCTCTTTTTTTCAGCGCTGATTTTACCGAAACTAATAATTTTATCTTAACCGCTATAGTTTTCCTGGAAAGTTCATGGTTGAAAGCATACCTCTGATTTTTTTCAGAATTTTAAAGCTAGTAGTTCAGATTTTAGAGGGGGGGGACGCTCAATTTTTTTTTTAAAACTTGAATATCTTTCAAACAGAACATGAAATTGAAAAAGTTTCTTAGCAAACCGTCCTCGATTTTAAAATACCTATTCAACGATACCCCACACGATGGTATCAGCCAGAAAAAAAAAATCATCCCCATCTTACGTGTACGGGAGGTAGCCTAAATTAATTAATTAAAAATTATTTTTTGTCACCGTTCTCTTACCCTTATTATTACTTACCTATATACAAAATTACACTTTTCTAGGACTTATAGTTTCTCCGCAATGCCGCGGACAGACAGACGGACGGACGGACGGACAAAGCGAAACTATAAGGGTTCCTTGTTGACTACGGAACCCTAAAAATTGAAAACTAATTTAGAGATGGAAGTAATAAAAAAATCCGTAGACAAAACAAACTAACATAGGATAATAATAATAAGGATAATAAGGATCTAATTTTACAATAACTGTGTCTGGCTCGGCCCCGTTTCTGTAAGGCTCTATCAGGTCTAATATACTTGCTATCTATCAAACATGACCTAAAAACCTCGACCTTTTTGTTCACAAATTCAAGACATTACTTCCACTAAGTAAGCAAGTCTCATAAAATCATAATAAAATGGCTTTTCATTATTAATAAGTTGTCTCTCTAAGCAAAGATTAATTTTCCAATTTTATTAAAAGAAAAACAGTCACATTTTGTCACCGAGATATCATTGAAATACCGTAATAAGTGTCAATTTATATTTTCTTCCTGTAGAGGCGTAATATTAGGGTAGGCAGCTCTTCAAAAAATCGTCTCATAAAATTATGTCAAGCTTGACAGGGATGAGTTCGTAAGGTCTATTATATTGGAGGGATCCTATTTATTTTTTTCCACTTTATTATTCCGGTTTATTGATTTTATGTTAAGCTGTGTTTGTTCTGCATTCTGCATTAGGGCTAAAAGCTGACTTATTGTTTATCATTCATGTCATCATCATCATTGTCAGTACATATCGTCTTACTGTTGGGTAAAAGCATCTTCCTCTTCGTGCCATATGTTTCTCTTTCTAAGCTGTTCCTACCCAGGTCTTTCCTGCAGTCATTGCATTGCATCGACCAATCGAGCAGGTTGTCTAGTAAAGCTGCACCTTGAAATATATCCTACACTTTTATTATATTTTTTTAATTTAAAACTCAAACTCAAAATTCATTTATTCAAATAAGCTACAATGGAGCACTTTTGCAAGTCAACTTTTGCAATTCATAATAATTGTTTAAATCCGTGGGTGTGTTCATATTAATCAAGATTAAATTGGTTTTTATTTAAGCGCTTATTCAGGTTAACGCCTATTTACTTCACTATAAATATTGATAATGGTGTTTCAAGTTAAATCAGATTGATTAATATGAACATAACTTTCTGGACACTTACTTCTGTACATTTCCAATTACTATTGTGGATACTTCCCTGAATGTTTCTCTCTTAAAATCTACAATAGCGTTTGATTCATTACCGTTTGCTCGTTACCTCACAGATTTACTGCTAACCTTTATTTGTGAAGGAGCTACGAGTACCCTACAAATTTTGATGTACAACACCTATTACGTGGAAGGCAGTGAAGACTTATTCCCTTAACGCTTTTACACCCTCCTAAAAATGTTGTAAAAATGCCTTCAGTGTTTGTTAGAATAATCTCTGTAAGACCGAAATACCACGTCTACGTATTTCACGAAAATTTTGATTATCTGGATTAGGATAGGATTTATTTTTCATAACCAAAAAATTGTAAACTTGCTTCATTGAACTCGTGACACTTCAATTTCTTATAGGAAATATTCGTCGTTAATGTTATATTATATTTGTTTATGTATCCAAAACAATATTAATTTTAAAGCAGGAAAAGACACTAGCATTGTTTATTATTACCAATTAAGTGAGATTAAATCCTTTTGTGTTCGTCTTCGTTAAATACAACGGCTTTTCTCAGCAGGTTTTATTATGAAAGGGCCCGAGTGAACGATTAATTCTAAATTAGGAGACGTTACCACAGAGTAATTACGTGCGCAGTTAAAAGGTTCACTTAAATTCTAGACCACAGCTCAGTTTGCAAACTTTGATAGCTTTAGCTTTTACATGCCAGAATGTTTTGACTCCGTTCTCGTGGACCATTTTCTGAGCAAGTGAAATAGTTTTACAAGAAATTATTTTTCCATTTCTAGCCGAAAAGATTATTTTGTAATAAAAAAGTAATACGACAAATCTTTGAATACAGGAGCTTTGCAAAGACACTTCACGTCTGTTTCGTTTTATGGGAGCATCCGAGTTTCACAACTACAGGTATAATAATATTTTCTCTAAACATACCAAATAACAGTAAAATGGGGTTTATTAAATAATTCATTAAAAATACGGGTTTTATTATTGTGCATTTTCTCACCAAAAAGCCAGGTTTTACGAGGTCTGTAGTAAAATCACTGTCTACCATTATACTGTGAGCTGACGTTACTACATAAATTCTTATCAGATAATTTTAAACGTAGCCAGTTGTGTTGTTGAAATTAAAATTTAATTAAAACCTGCGCTGCGCAATATTCTGCCGACATTTTTGCGTTTGGAGCATTTGCTTTTGAAATGTTAATGAATGAATTAACGAAAGCTAAATGCTCATTCATTTGTTAATTTAAGGTTTGTTGAAAATTCTGAAAAATAGCAGTCATTTAAAGATGTCTCAATTTCTTTAAATAAATTGTCTAACTGAGATATCAAGAAAAAATAATTACTGTAATATATAGGGCACAGATTTGATGGGTAACTTTATTCTTTTTTTTACACAATTATTTGTTCCACACCATTATCCCACGCGCTCGGGGGCACAAGACAGTATGTGGGACTTCACCAATGAATATGGGCGTGAAATGGATGGATACCCACAAAAAACCTGGGGATCTTCCTGCGGGGCGCTATAGTGTGCCGGCCATCGAAAGTACGGATGTGCCGTATCCTCTATATGCCGTATCCCTCATCTACGGCCAAATTTGACATATTATGTCCTCCTAACTCAGGAGTCTTGAGGCGGATTTATCGGGATGACCTAACTTTTCTATGATGACAGTGAACGGTTTTAATACACGCTGTTCCATTTTCCGGCAGTAAAATTTTATTGCAGGCAGACCACCAGCCCAATAGTCAAACGACATTGTCAAGTAAGAACGAACTGGAAGGAGACTCGCACATGATCGGAAGGTGTGACGTGATCATGAGGAGGCCACCGGGTGGCCGCCACCCTGCAATTATGTGGATACAGGCTGACTAGATGGAACATTTTATTACTAGCATTTATTTAGGTTCTTTCACCTGTCCGTTATCTGTAATCAAATCTGGCAAGTTAAATTTGATCCACTTCCCGTTTTCCGATTGAACTGAAATTTGGCATGCATTTTATATAAATAGGGTGACAATGCAATATTATTATGACATGGAGCTGATCTGATGATGGAGCTGAAAAGTGGTCATAGGTACTCCGTAATTAAACGACGCAACCTCATCGAGTTTTGGCTCATTTGATTCGTCTTGACGAGTACTTTGATGGTAAAAATAATAAAAGTTTTTTTAAAAAGTTTTTTTTTTTTATATTTTAATTTCACTTTTTAATAATACGGCGTTGATGTATTTTTAGTCTTAACAAACTCAGTAGAGTAGAGTCATATAAGTATATGTTGTAGCCTAATTTCTAAGTGACTATACCTGTTTATTAACACAGACCACAGAGTCCCCGTGAGTGGTTTTGAAGGCCAACCCTTATGTGTTTCAGCGCTGAAGTAATAAATTATAATACGGGTCGAGGCTCAGAATTACGGGCAAAAAGGTTAAACAAACTACTTAATCACGATCCTGCCCTTAATGATCTTATAATTTATGCTTATTATCATGTTATTGTCTGAAATACTTGGCAAGCAGCATCATAATAATAACGTTATTGGGGCCTTGGGAGACCATGGTCAGTAAAGACCCTTCTCCGTAGTGTATTTTGAATAGTATTTTCTAATTATTATTATAATATAATAACAAGCTTATGCTCGCGGCTTTGCCCGCATAGCGAAATCCTTTCTTAGTGGAGGTCTAAGTTATAAAACCTATGTGTCTTTCAAATTTCAACCCAATCCGTCCAGCGGTTTAGGCGTGCGTTGATAGATTAGTCAATCAGTCACTCTTTCTTTTCATTATATTTAGATAGATATATGGATGTGTGTTGGTTATCCTTTCAAACCTTAATGGCTAAATAGATAGAGCTTTAAATACAAAGAGTAGCGCATTAACACATGGACACATGGACTACACATGGACTGCTATAAAATGCAATCGTTCTTGCTCGTTCTTCTCATAGAGGTGCTTTGCTAACGAGCGGTAGAGTATTAAAATAGAAATATTTAAAATTTACTTGCAAAAGTGCTCCAATGTAGCCTATGAATAAATGAAGTTTGAGTTTTGAGTTTGACTACCAATTTTCAGCAGTGGCTAAGCTATTTTTTATACAAAGAAGTAAGAAAACGATCAAGACGCTCTCCAGATGGTTAGAGATAACGCTGCCTATAACAGTTCAGTAACAGTTCCATCAAGGATTTAGGCGTGAAGAGATACTTTTGCATTTATAAATAAAAATGATTGAAATAAATTTATTTGCTTTTTAACACACCAACAATTTCTTTCAACAATTTTTCTCCAGGAACAGGTCAACTGGTAGAAAATATTGCTACTTTAGCATTAAGTTAGTCCTAGTGTTGTGCTGATGCATAAAATAATAATAATTATTATTATGGAATGCAATAAGTGTCACTCATTACATTTTTTTTTCTTTTTTTTTCTTTATATTAAAAGCTCAAAAGGGCCTCTGCGCGTTGGACTCTTTTGTCTCCGTGTACGCCTATAAAAAGGCCCGGGCTTAGCTCGTGTTTAAGAACGACATAATTATTAATACTACATTAACTACAATAATTGTGCTCTATATAAGGATGAGACAACCGTCGACATAGTAATGCGGGCGTGGTCGGCATTCTAAAACTTTTAAGTTTGGCGCTTCAAAGAAGTCCACTGCCATACTTTTAATGGCCTCTCGGGAACATCCCATCCGTTTCGTTCAAAAAAGTTGGATAAAATTCTCCAACTGTACAAACACTCTACAGAATTTAATTTATAACTCTAAGTATAGATTACAAAATAAATGTATACCTCTATTTTAATAAAATATGCTTAACCAACAACGATTTCCACTGATATGAACTTACAGAATACATTAATACATAATATATGTATCTAAATATATAAAAGGAAAGTGTGACTGACTGACTGACTGATCTATCAACACACAGCTCAAACCACTGAACGGATCCGGTAGAAATTTGGAATACAGTTCTCTGCTAAGAAAGGATTTTGACAGGCGGGCCAAGCCGCGAGCACAAGCTAGTTATTTATATTTTTAATGTAAAAAAGAGATAAAAGACTGATAAAAAATTAATACATTAAAAAGAATTAGTAAGGATAAATCCATATTACTTCACTCTACTCTGTTATTTGAACAACTTGCATAAAGCAACTCGTTAACTCACTAGCATAAAGGTTGTATCAGCAAAAACGGTAGCAAAGAGACTCCTATTGAATATATACGAGTACCTCTAGCATCTATCGACGCGATCGCAGAGTCACACCGAGTTTAATGTACCTAGCAGTAGTGAAGCGTATCGCATTCTCCCGTCAGCTATTTACAAACGCACAGGAAGAGGAAGCGAGAAACGATAACGTCACAGCGTTCACAACTATACCTCTGCATTGTTCGCGAAAGAACGCTGAATTCAAAAATAAACCTTCCTTTTTAAAATATTTCTCGCCAGCCAGTTAGAAGCGAAAAGAATTTACTTTTCGTTTGTTCGAGTTTTTTCGGTGAACTTTGCGGGAAAGTGGTGACGATATTTTGTGCTGAGTTGAATTATTTCAGGTGGAAATTGTTTTATTTTAGACTTGAATTTGGAATGACTATGATGGTTAAGGAGTTTGTAGCAAAAAGGCTGATATTTTATTGAGTGGGCTTATTTTTGAGAATCTCAGGCCTATTTTTTCTTCATCCGTCGGATTAGAAGACATGTATTGAACAACTGAGCTATTCTCACATTTCTTTTTATCTCTTCGATTTTAAAATAAATTTCTAGTCACTTCTAGATTTCAGTCCTTTACGCAAATAAACATCGAATTGAAATTGCCGCTTCGATGGATGTGTGTTACTTTAAAATAATTTATGGAACTAGGCGTTACTTTGCGGAAATCCATCACAACAATTATTAGTTATTATTTAATATTTAGTGTTAATTCCGCTCTAAAAAGAAGAGATTTAGAGCGGAATTAACACTAAATATTAAATAATAACTAATAATTGTTGTTACTTTAAAAATAAAGCCCTTTTTATACGTCCTGACATTAAACAAAGTTTAGTTACACCAAATGACAGCGCTGAACTAATTAAAACCCATTTATAAACCTAGAATCTTGTCTTAAACTAAAGCTACCAAATGAATTTGAAAAAAAGCTTATCTTAGCGCCGGCTTATCACTCAGTAGAAGAGCACAAAAAACACCAAGAAATGGCTCTTTTCAGTCGTATCTGATGAGATGTTTTCTCAGAAGGAAAAATATTTAAATTTTTGTGTTTTTGTTTGCTTAGGATCATATTCGAGAACTTGAGGCTTTATTTCAAATGGCTTCTTAAAACATCTTACAAAGGCGGTTTGAAGTGCCTATAGGTTTTCATAACGTTCAAAGGAATCTGGTATAAAAGGTTATGAAATCTTATCAAAAGATACTTTCTGGAAAAGTTAAGACATAAATCGTAGAATTAAAGTTGATGCACACAGTCGCAGGATCGAGCGGAAAAGCGGGACGGAATTTTGTAAATATCGTTACACATAAAGCAGATACGGGGGAGAAACAAAACGATGTGCGCGACCGCTTTTTCGTGCTATCCCGCATCTGTCTGACGTCTGCTTTAATGTCCATATTGCTACAGTTAGTTTGAGAAACATTGAAGGAGAAATTGAATTAGGTGGAATAAAAACAAAATTTCATAATATCGTATATTAAATTTCAGTTTTACCGTACAATGAGTAACTCTAACATTATTTTAATATCACAGTTCAAAAACTTTACACGTAGATAATAAAGTTAGGTTACAATATTAAATCTAGTGTAATTTTACAAAGTTGTATTAACACAATATTTCGGCGAATAATAATGAAAGTGAAATGGAGAAATAAAAATATTAATAATAATTAACTAATGATTTTTTTTGCATAGAACTAAATAATATACCTACGAGAAAACAGTAATTATTATGCGAGTAAAATAAATATTTTATCGATTACGCAATAAATGAGAAAGTCATTTTCCTGTCACATATTCTAGAATATTTACATTTTAAATTTAATACAAATACTATTTGGCTGGAATTCCCCAAGTTTATTTTTAAGTCTTGTGTTAAGCCTTATAAGATTGACTATTTAGGTTACATACTCACTTTTATGTTGACTGCTGTGCTTTCAGTCGTCTAGTTCAGCTGAATAAATCAAACAAGCGGTAGTCTTAAAACGACTCTGAAAAGTGCTCCATTGTAGCCTTTGTAGAATTTGAATTAGAGTTATTAATAACACTCGTGCTCGCAGACTCGCACTGTAGAAAAATTACCACTGGTTGCTCGCTCGGCGTGAATTCTGATTAAGGGCCAGTATCGCTGAGCGAGTGTTATCTTTCAAAGCTTATGTCGCTCAGCGACAAGCTAGTGAAGCGAGTCCTCGCCGGCGGTGTGAACAGTCAGCGATCAACTATTTGTAATATGCATCTCTTTTGTTTGCACATAATACACAATCTAATATCTTTTGTTTTAAGCGAGGAAACTGCCCCTACTCGTTTTCTCGCCGTCGGTGATGTACTAAATCAGTTTCTATACGTACCTACTTTGGTGCTGCCTCACAGCCGGACGGTCAGCCGGACAGTTGCTATTCGCAATAGGTACAACAGCTTCCTGATAACCATATAATGCGTACATAACCTTAGACTTGGTGAATCCAGCCTTTAGTATATTTGTTAAGAGTAGGTACCAAGAGCAGTCGATAGATAAGATGTGATTAAAAAAATGGAATAAATAATAAAAATAAATATTGAATGTGGTTTAGAATTGTATTTTAATTTACTGTCTTTGAACTTCACCAAAATTTATAAAAATGGTACACCTATAAAAATGGTAATTACGACTCAATATTGGCAACACTACTAAATTTTGAATTTCACAAAAAAAAATACTTTTCTCAACGACAAAAATTAAGCAATTATTACAGACACATTCATAATGAAATTGATATTTTATTGTTTTAAAAAAGATAGGTATTATTTCATTATATTACTAACTACATTCAGTTCTGGTCGTTTTCGCATGTCGTATAGCGCTACCTGAAAAGAAATACATAAATATTAATATTAATTAGTGTACGTATTTTATAAAATTTGGCTTGACATTTTTATTATCGAACCCTTTCAAAATAGTTCAACTGATTTTAAGATGTTTTTAAAAAGCTTTTCTGTACAAAATACACATTTGATCACATCCCACCCCGATGGAAAGTTCAGATGCGGTTGACGATGTATCACCTAAGGTGTCTAAAAATGTACCCATTCACTTGTGCCTTGAAAATAACCAAGATTACCACTGTAATCAAATCAATGTATATGTTTCGGCTAAAGTCCGAAACTTTAACCGACTGCGGTCGGCTACACCTAGATTTAACCGGCTAAAACTAGGTGTAGCCGCACTTCGGACTTAAGCCGTAACATATATAAAACTTTTCAATAAACATCATAACATTTCTCATACATCAACCCTCCGATGAGAACACCCTATTTCCCTTAGAAAATACCCTATTTCCCTTACACAGCAAGCATAGGATGTTATTTCAAAGGATCAATTCCCCCCAGTAATGATAGCAATCAAGAGTCGATGGATTGCACCCATAATGCACTCCTGATGCCGACGCAATCTATTGGAGATGACGTCTAATAACTCAGCATACTTGCCGTTGAAACAGACGGAAATGAAAGCCTGCATTTGTAACTCTAGAGCTTGACTATCTAGACGTAAATTATTTCCTTTTGTAAATTTGACTATTTATCTTTTTTTTTTCATTTTATTTTTAGAATATATATATTTTTTTTATGTGGATAAGCAAGAAGACGAGCAAGACGCTCTCCTGATGTTAAGAGATAACGCTGCCCATAATCAGTACAGTGCAACCCAGAATTTCACAATGATGTGCAATTCTAGGTGCACTGCACCAACGCTTCTTACTCAAGAGTCATAAGATGTTAAGACTCTTTAGCCCAGTAATTTCACTAGCTACAGTGCCCTCCTACCGAAGCACAGCAATGTTTGCACATCACTGCTCAGGCGGTAGAATAACTGGCACTGTTGGGGTACCCACCTAGACGACCTCCTGCAAAGGAAGTCTACCCCCGGAATATACCGGGGGCACTGTAGCTAGTGAAATTACTGGGCTGTAGAGTCTTAACATCTTATGACTCTCAAGTAAGAAGCGTTGGCGTAGTGCACTGGGTAGCACTGTGCTAATTATGAGTAGCGTTATTTCTTACTATCAGGAGAGCGTTTGGTCGTCTTCTTACTTCGTTTAAAAAAAAAATAGAAAGAAAGAAGAAGTTATTCGACGGCTTTAAATGAATCACAAACGAAGACAAAAAATAACAAAAGTGCGCACTAAGCCGCCGAATGGGAGCTGGGAGCTGCCTCAACATTATGCTGCGTATGAGTCATCCAGCGCTGGTATTCTGACAACCCCCTTTGCGTTAAGGTCGGTGGTCCTTACATAATCACAATGTGGTTTTAGCATATCTTTCGTTAAAGTAAAATATGAGTGTTATACGCATAATTATTATTTGTGGTTAAGTTATACGTATACAAATTAACAAAACTCGACTCAGGATGATAAATATAGTATTGAATTTCTTTTAATACCTTATTAACCAGCTGTAGAATAAAAGAAAATATTTATTACGATCACACATGTATTTGTCTCGTTAGCAATAAAAATAAGAGTATCAAAAACCAATTAAATTAATTTAGAAAATTCAGCAGTACGTCAAAAGTAACTAACTATAACTGTAGTGAAAATAAAAGCTAAGGAAATGGTATTCATTTGCCTTCATTCTCATTTCGAAAAATGGCAAACAGACAAAAAGGACACGCGAAATCACACACCAGACAAACCCCACCCGAAATTCATAAGGCACAGTTCACCAATTCCCTACATGCAATCGAGCATATACGCTTGTTTTCGCAAATTCGAGGCATGCTCCCTGCAGCTGTAGTGGAAACGCATTTGGAATTTGGGAGAATGCATCGTCGATATACGCCTTAGACGGTTAATACTCGCTGTGAAAAATGAAAAGATTGGTCCGTAAAAACATTGGGATATGGTTGGTCATGTATGAGGTGATTACAGTACGAAAAAGTACGCTTTTAACACGCAGTCATTAATAATAAATAATATTGGGGAGTAGCGACCCCACGGACCCGAGCCACCGCAGGGCAGCTTATGGCGAGCTGTTGGGGAGTAGCGACCCCACGGACCCGAGCCACCGCAGGGCAGCTTATGGCGAGCTGTTGGGGAGTAGCGACCCCACGGACCCGAGCCACCGCAGGGCAGCTTATGGCGAGCTGTTGGGGAGTAGCGACCCCACGGACCCGAGCCACCGCAGGGCAGCTTATGGCGAGCTGTTGGGGAGTAGCGACCCCACGGACCCGAGTGCTCCCGGGGGAGGATTCTGTTCCTCATCTCCGGCTTGCCTTCACCGGCCGGCCGGAGTGAACACTGACGAGGAACAGTCCCCCACCTCTGTGCTTGCCTTCATTGGCCGGCCAGAGTGGAGTCGCGAGAACTTTTCGCTCGGAGGGAGGATGTGAAGCATAAGTGGCGAGTTGGCCTACGTGTTTAAAGTCCAGGGACACCTCTCCCCCTCCAGCCACTTGCACCAACGTTGCCCTTCTCGTCGGCTATGTAATGCCGGCCTTTATGGGGGCCCGTTTAGTGAGTGGCGAGTCATCACCTGCCTACATATTTCCTAATGGGACGGAAGTGGCAGGTGTCGTAGTCCTAGCAATAGTCTCATTAACCATCCATTTAGAATGCACATCCATAGCCTAGTTCAATTAGTTTCCATTAATCAGCAATAGTCCTGTCACTTGGCGGAGACTGTCTTTGAGCCCATTTTCTATGGATGGACTCACAGACAGACTCCAATAAGTGTCACCCATTACATTTATATTAAAAGCTCAAAAGGGCCTCTGCGCGTTGGACTTCTTGTCTCCGTGTACGCCTATAAAAAGGCCCGGGCTTAGCCCGTGTTAAAGAGCGAAATAATAAATAAATATTTCAGGACGTTTCACACAGCGCCACCTAACCCCAAACTAAGCAACTTAATGCTTGTAATATGGTGGTCAGGATAACGGATATAATACTTATATTATACTTTTCTTTTGTAAATATATACTTATAATAGATATTGAAAAACCACCCAGACCAGAAACAAATACCTGTGGATCACACAAACATTTGTCCCATGCGGGAATCGAACCCGCAACCTTCTGCGTTACAGGCGGGTATTAGC
Source organism: Hemithea aestivaria (assembly GCA_947507615.1). NCBI lineage: Eukaryota > Metazoa > Arthropoda > Insecta > Lepidoptera > Geometridae > Hemithea > Hemithea aestivaria. The sequence goes on along the minus strand of OX382332.1, from coordinate 11,631,018 downwards.
CCACCGCGCCACAGAGGTCGTCATTAAATCATTAAAAGAAAATTATGTATAAAATTTTTGATTTCAGTACGAGCATATAATATTATGATATACTCACTACTGATATTATATTAGTATGCGTATACATCACGAGGACATTGATTGCTTGTTCAGACCATACACACCAACAACAAGACAGGGCTTGTGTAGGGCCAATAACCATACACGAGACCTATGGATCATAATAATATAATACAGAATCAACATAGCCAAACAAACAGTAACTGTCCAAATATGAGACGAACTGTGTTCTGAGATTTTCTCCTCTCAAACTCTTTTTGATAGAGGCCAAAGAAATTTAAACACACTAAAAGATAAAAAAAATCATCATGGTTATAATAATTGGAATATGGTTATATTTATCTAATGTGATATCTGAAAGTTCGCTTATACGAGTCTTTGTGTATAACGTTGATGGATAACAACGCCGCTACGCGCCCTGCAGACTGTAGACATTACTCATGTTGGCTTCAATCCAACACGAAATTTTCATTATTTACACGAGGATTTTTGGGCCATTGCATAATATGACGAATACGTCTATGTTTTATATCATTATCGTAAACGAGATCAAAGTAATTAGATTTCTAACAATATTTTTAAAAACAGTGCTTCTGAAATCATTTTGTGAGTCTGAAAAGTAAAAAAAAAATCAGAAATTTATAAAAAACACATATAAAAAAATCTTCTTTTTCGTTTTGCTTAAGAGATAGCTTAGACCCTGGAATAACATAAAGGCTACTACAACGGGTAAAACCGCTAGTATAAAATATACCAACATAATATAACGATTCTTGTAATTCGTTAGAGTTAGGTAGGTTCGTTAAAAATATATTTTTTTATAAGGCAAGGTAAAACCACAGGTAGTCGAAAATGGAAAGAAAAATATAACGCAATGAATAAAAATCATTACGGTTAAATTTACAACTTCTAGAGAGAGTAGAAAAAAGCTAAGTTAAACACAGGAAAGGCGAAAAATGAGGACAAGGGCATTTTGCCTTCTACTGTATTTATTTTATGCGAAGAAGTAAGAAGACGAGCAAGATGCTCTCCTGACGTTAAGAGATAACGCTGCCCATAATCAGGACAATGTCACCTAAGATTTTACAATGATGTGAAATTCTACGTGCACTGCACCAACGCTTCTTACTTGAGAGTCATGAAATGTTAAGACTCTTTAGTCCAGTAATTTCACTAGCTACAGTGCCCTCCTATCGAAGCACAGTAAAGATTGCACAACACTGCTCAGGCTGTGGAATAACTGGCACTGTTGGGATTCCCAACTAGACGACCTCCTACAAAGGAAGTCTACCCCCGGTAAAATAAAATTTTACAATACAACAGTACAGGGTAAACATAACTTTCTAGAAAATAACTATAAAGTTTTATTTATAATAATAAGTTATAGGACGAAACAAATCAGGTGTAAGATGGTAAGCATCACAGCCTATTATATCAGACATTGCCTCTGATGGTATTGCCTATTATATCAGACATTATGCCTCCCAGTGTTTTGTAATACACCGCACCAATGACATTAATTAGTTATGGGGTTTTTCCACTCTCTGTACTGGTGGTCGACTTCGGCCGTGGCTATTTACCACTGGACAAAACCGTGTCGCCAAGCGGTCATTGTGACCGTGTTCCGGCATGATGTTCAGTGAAGCCAGGGGGATCTATCCCGCCTTCTAGGTATAATCTGCAATCTACAGTCGCATCGTCGCTTTACATCACGCGAGATCGTGGTCAAAGGCTTACCTATAATGAATATATAAAAAAAGATAGAAGTCGCTTTAGGGCAGCACTTTTTCAGTAATTTATGATAGGGTAGCAAAAGATTATAAAATTATAACTACTTCAATTCAAATTAGACATAACTTTTTTAACACTGTTCTTTCGCCATTTCGTAATATAATGGTCAAACATAAAAAATAGCATAAAAAGCGTTGGTGAATAATAATTCAGCATCATAAAACTATTGTAACGAATGCAGGTACTGCAGTTTTGAATATAAAACTGAAACCATACTATTAAAGATATAGAATACGTTTTCCTATCTGTTTAAATCCAATTGTCGAGTCGTACGTTTCATATGCTTCCCATCGAGTCACACCCCAACGTGTAACACTGTGACTGTTAGGCAATTTTTTTCCCATCCACACTTTGAACTTGAGTTTATTATAATGTAAAGAAAATATAGTAACCATAAACTTTTTGGTTTATGGTTATTGTACTCGTATAGATAGAAAGTTATCATAAGCATTTAAACATTTTGGTTTTATATTAAAACTGTTTTTGTTTTATTACGGTATACGATATTATGATTACTATTATTTGAACTAGGTGCTGCTTTTGTTGTTGTCGCTATCTGCATTTATAAAATAGTCTGAGTTCAGCATACGGCAGACCAAATAGAAAAACTTGAAAATTTACATAATACGGATCTACTTTTATTGCCACTGCGGCAACTTTTACGATCATTTAAATTTTAACTTTCAAAGTAGTAAAGAACTACGTTTCTTGTACCCGAGGACCAATAAAACTGATCTTAGATTGTGGTCCCTTGAGGATGGATGAAGTATCTTCGTGTTTATTTTCACAGAGCAGTTTGTCCAACTTCTTTAAATAAATCGAGCTAGAGTGCTAGCTCATATTATTATACCAGTAACCCAGATATATTTTACGGAAGTATTATTATGCATTTAATAAGAAAACCATTAACTTGTGTCATCATCATCATCTCTGACATACGACGTCCATTGCTGAACATAGGCCTCCCCTTTGGACTTCCAATTATAACGGTTGGAAGCGACCTGGACCGGCATCCAGCGTCTTCCGGCAATCTTTCTCCTCCCTTTCTTCTCCTTTCTATCCCTGCTACTACTACTACTATGTGAATTATACACGGTGACTGGTAAATCACTTAAAAGCTTCAAGGATATGATAAATTATATAATCACATTATGTTTACAATTAACAAACAAAGACAATACTAATACATTTAAGAGAAAATCTTATTTGAATTAATTCGCCATGTCCCAAACAAAATGGTTAAACTACTGGCGAACAGCTGACGCAGGTAGGTAAGTAAAGCTACATACAAAGTAGGTATCGACAACACCGACAAAGGACGCGATCTGTGACGCGACATAGCTACGCGATGCTACACACTCACGTGATGTTAAGCGATGATGCGGCCGCATGTGGTAGCAGACTAAACCTAGAAGGCGGGATAAATCCTTTCCTGGCTTCACTGAGCTTATTTTCCTTTGCTGGTTATCAATACAAGCCGCAATAGAAATCCGCAGTAAAATTAAACCCGCGAAATAACAAATTGAATTTTAAGACTAAAATACTCATCGATGAAAGGAAATACCTTAAAAGCGTCTAAACGCGCGCGCTCTGGATAAATAAATTAGGCTTAGTAACTAAATAATAACTAAGTAGGTAGGTATGATCCGTTTTTCCTTCATACTTTACCTGGCTTAGGACAGGCAAAAATACCAAGGTAAGTGGACAATGACATATCAAAGAAATCCATATTAATCGTTCAGATATTAGGTACATTATTACCTATTTATTATCGATACCTACCAGCTGACCGAATATGCCGCCACAGGTTAGATTGTAGCGCGCTACGACCGCGATTTGTGCAAATACCTACCGCATCGCAAAAGATTTTGAAATGTGAATAAATAATAATGATTTTGTAATATGAATTATGTTCTTATTTGATATTTTTTGTCAAAATTAGATAGGTAGGTACCTATTTTTACGAATCGTGGACTGGGTACTCTGTTTCAAGGTTCTAAGTTTTAAATGCACGTCAAATTAAAACCGCAATAGAAAGCCACGCTAGTCGTAGCTTTCTGTAGTTTTCTGTAGCTTCTGTACAAGATAGCCGGTCGGCTGGTAGATTTCGATAAAGTACCTACGTAAGAGGGCTACAAACCTATTAGGTACCGACTATGACGGTGATTTTTGCGTATACCTATTGTTTCCGCCGGGAGGTCTGCGTTATACAAAATTACAATCGGAAATCATGAACAACGGAACAGAACCCACTTACCGGACGGAGAGCCGCCGACCGCTCGTGTCCACCTCAGGGAGGCAGGTGGCAGGACCACTTCCACGATAATTGTACAAGAAACCACTGGCTCAGAGGTGCCGGCACACAGTACACACTTAGGGGCACACCCACGAGACGCGTTAAAATTATACGACGCAGCGTGCTTCTCGCTCGGTAACGTTCGGACGACTGACGTTCGCGGCGGCGATGCGGGCGCGGGTGCGCAGAGACGCTTGTGGCGGTGTGGCGCGGGCGCGGGTCGGCGTGCCACAAAGGGCGCCGGTGCGGAGTAGCGGGGGATAGGCGCGTGTGAATCGGCCCGTTTAGATTACAAATACTTTATAGAACACATAGGATATTTTACCCAAAATTTAAGTACCTATTTTTATATTTTTTTTAGAATGAGAATCGTTAACTGAGTTCCCTGTTTTAGGCTTCTAAGTGATTTACCAGTCACCGTGTATATCTATTAATTATATTTTAAATATCTTTTAAAATCAATACCTTTTTACCACCCTTCGAACCAGATTACAGACTGACTAGGCCTGCAACATGTATTTACATAACATAACCAATATATTATATCAACTGTTCAATGTGGTTTCCGGAATCCGGACATGCGAACCTATGAAAATCGGATAAAGCCTCAGAGTCCAAAATAATAAAAGGTAATAATATGACCACTTGTATGAATAATGTAGTTAATCAATCATTAAAAGAATACTGGCTGATCCGTGCAGCAGTGAAGCTATAGTGGAAGTGAATTCGCAAGTTGCTAGTGTTTTGGAAGACACATAAAACTGTGGAGATTATGTGTAGCAGTTGTAGGAGGCAGTTTTTGGGTCACGTTGAAAGCCTTGTACCAATAAATATACCCAAAAATGTAATCACAAGCCTTTTTGGAGAGTTTGATAAAAAACACTGCCTGTGACGAGCGAGAATCACGACATATTAGATTGAGTCACTACCCGTCCACTCATTGGTGGGGAATTCAGGATTCATCCTCCATCCACTACACTAGAGTGGACTTAAAATATGCATCTAGTAATCGATAAATAAAATATTCTATAAACTAGAAAAATATATCCTTTAAAATTCCTTAATTAACACTTATTTATTTTCTGTTTTATTATAAAATTGACATCATTAGGTAAAAATGATAACTCGGAAGCCTTGTTTTCGCAAAATGCGGAAAAATATGAGTATAACAAGGACACAAATCACACGAAACCAGACTTTACCAGAAATAATTTATTGGTCCCGCACAGCTTGTTTACAGGATATTTTTCAGCTTTATTTGTTTAAATGCTACGGAATACAAAAACTACGTATTAATTTTAACTCGTGACATTAAAATTAATTTTTATTTGTTGTATTTCTTATTTACTTGATTGAGCTTAAAGCTGCTGAAAAAGAAGATTCCAGAAGAAGAGAAGACTAATATTCCGGTTGAGTGTTTTAGAACATTTAGAAATTTTAAAACATAAAAATAATATTAATTATACACTGTTGAATGAACAAATTAATATTAGTAACTCAACATTATTACGTTTTGCGGCGGGTAACACAGGGAGGGGAGCTTAACATAAAAGACGTGGTAGGTGTTGTTTTGCTTCACTCCCTGTCCAGCGGTCGGCGAGTGAACATCTCTCTGAAGATGCCTCGTGCAGAGGCGAAACACGTGTCAGCGTTGTAGTCTATTTTTGCGTAGCGTCCGGCAGCGGTTTGTCATCGTTGTCGTCATCGTTTCGTATCCTTTGTTCTAGCTAAGTTTTCGCGTAACCACATAACTAACACTAACAAATAGTTGTAACCCTTAATGCATGCATATGCGGGAGGGCGGGTGGTGCACTCGGTGGTGGAATTAATACTAATTACTATTTTGGTAACGTTTGAATTCCTCGCCATCTCTTAAAAACTTAGTTAGACTCAGAAATTTAGAGCGGAATTAACACTAAATATTAAATAATAACTAATAATTGGCAATATCTTTGATATTTCACAAATATTTTTACGCTGTAATTGTTTATCAACAACAATTCACAGCAAATTATGGTATGGCCACATGGTTTTTTTTTATTAGTATTTATTTATTTATTATTTATGTGATGAAGTAGAAGACGAGCAAGACGCTCTCCTGGTGTTAAGAGATAACGGCGGTTTTCCACTATTTAGAAAACTAAGTATCGTAATAATTGTCCAAAACCGTGGTCAAGATATTCTCGACAATATTAGACGTGAGTTGTGCCATTTTTGTTGTTTAAACATTTAATTAAAGCTACTTTGTATAATACGACAGTGTGCGAAGGAGGATTGTAATGGATCCTAAACAAGTTATTTATGGACCCGAAACAATTAGCAAGTTGTGTTGAAACACTGGTTCAGGGATTAATATCTCACGTCCTAATGTGAATATCTCTTGAGGCTATAGATTTGCATAAACTAATACCTGTATCTGTTTTCGTAAATGCATTATTGATGTTACTGCTGTAATACGGAAGTCTTCCAGGTTTAATCTGCTACGATTTAAGGCTGCATTGTCGCTTCACATCACGCGAGATTGTGGTCAAAGGCTAACTAACTTAAAAATGCTTAGCGAGTTTTCCATCGATAGTGACGATTATTTTGGGGGAGGATTTTGCTACGATCTTATGTGACGATGTGATCGTAGATGGTAGCAGATTAAACCTGAAAATTGGATAAATCTCTCCCTGCCTTCACTGATCACTGAATATCATGCCGGAACACGATCATAATGACTGCTTGGCGACACAAGTGTTGTGTGGTAACTAGCCACAGTCGAAACCTACAATAACTACAATTATAAAGCAATTGAAAAAAACTGCACATAACTAATTATAATTATAGACATTGGCGCGGGGCTGGGATTCGAACTTTTTTTTTTTATTTGGAGAAGTAAGAAGACGAGTAAGATGCTCTCCTGATGTTAAGAGATAACGCTGCCCATAATCAGTACAGTGCAACCCAGAATTTCACAATTATGCGCAATTCTAGGTGCACTTCACCAACGCTTCTTACTCAAGAGTCATAAGATGTTAAGACTCTTTAGCCCAGTAATTTCACTAGCTACAGTGCCCTCCTACCGGAGCACAGTAATGTTTGCACATCACTGCTCGTTGATTATTATATCTGCACTACATAGCTCTTTGGTCACCATCGCTTCAATCTAGCACCAATTCGGAAATTTCGAACACATACGATGGCTATTCGCCATTATGGTGAAACTATGTCCTGCTATAAACTTTACACCATTCAGATTTCATAATATTACCTTGGATATACAACATGTAGATCTGTATGCACAGGGACATGAGTCTGGTGCCTAGCGTGTGGAGACATGGCAGCCGCTGCATTGATAGCCCTGATCCGAGCTCGGAGCCTCTCGTACTGTTCCGGCTGGTACTGCGCTGCTATCGTTACTGATGCCCCGGAGTACTGCTGGCAAAACAAACGTAGGTATTTACAAAAGAGAACCAAAATATTATACTCCTACCTACTCATATTAAACTTACCTTTATAGATTCAGAATGTATTGTAACCTACCTCATGTGATTTTTTCGGTGATCAACAAAGATTTCTAAGAAGTAATCAGACTCTTTTTTATGTCATCCGTGAGAATTTCTCCTATAACTAATCTAAACTCAAATGGAAGGCCATGTGGAAGCATCTGTTTTATATTTTAAGGATGTTAACGAGTTAAGCCCATTTCACACGTCGCTATATAGCGCTATATAGCTTCATATAGCGCGGCATAGCTTCAGTACAAATCGACATCCGTCACACACGTAGCTATAAATGACATATAGCGCTATATCGCGCTATATTTTACAGTTCATGCGTAGAATCCGCCATTTTTCATTTTGACTAGGTGATAAAATGACTAAGCCGTTTTGTATTACGGAGACAAAAGAAAACAAACTCCTATTACCTACGCGATATATTAAACTAAATAGTAGCAAATGCTTAACCACTGTGTAACAAATAAGAAAAAAATGTTTTTTATTTTTATTAAATATTTTCTTGTGTTTGCAGGTCCTTTTGTTAGTATTATGAAACAAAGTAATTTAATTTGTTTTTTAAATTTCACCTCCTATTTACTTGTAATATGAGCTCTTTTTATGTATAATGATTATTTGTCCGAATAACTTAAAGCTTTGAATACCTTGCAGTAGACTTTCGCTCAACCGGCTAAGTCATGTTACAAAATGGCTACGCATTTTTTTTTATCTAGTTCATATAGGATTTGCCAAATTGTATGGTTTTACAGCAACATGGCTGTTGACAATGTCAATTTTGAGTCTTATACAGGATGTGTGAAAAAATTCATAATTTTTTCCTCAAATTTTTAAAAAATACGTACCAGGAGTTTGCCATGGTTTTTTTTACAAAAGTGATTGTCAGTTAAATCTGTAATAATGCAAACACATTGTTTCAAGGGTTTTGTAGGTACCTCTAAAGAAAAAAAAAACAAATCATTATTTTATAGTTTGTCTAGACATTTTTACTAGGAAACGGAACGTTTGGAGTTCTTCTTGTCCTTGTCATATTGCCTATTACTGGGAGTCATGACCCCTCCTTTGGAGGATTCGATATCTGATGATGGAGCGCTATCTGGGTTGATTGGATGCGATTTTCATAGCCAGGAGCCAAAAGACAACAAAACAACAGCAACTTCAAGGGTGGTGCGGATCTGATCTGACCAACGCATCGGACTACGACCTGGGTCCGCTTTCCTTTGATTTTCCCGGTGACAATGAGCTTCTCTACCTATGCTATTTGGCCAATGTAGTCGAGAATCTTCTGATAAAGTCGGTCAAATCCAACTTGAATTGATCTTATTTGATTAACGTAAGTCATACTTTTAGTTAACGATGATAATTAAGAAAATAAAATCCTGGATTTTTGAACGAAGTTTGAATCGTCATTTTTTTTTAGTTTACCAGGAGCAGATTTGAACGAAACCAAAATCTAGGAAAAAAACAAACATCCTTTATGTAGAATAAATTGTCAAATTCATTTGTTTAAGTAGTGTTGGGGAATCATTGTGGAACTATATGCAATCGAGTGATTGAATCTCCGTTCCTACTTCTGGTACTCCTAGTACCTACTTCCTAAAAATATTAACAACTAGCCTTTACCTGATGAAAAGTGGTCTGTGCCTATTAACGAGTGTGCATAATATGAAAGTGCATAGGAAAAAGAAATAAAATAGACCACGCTGGCGTGATTTTCTGTATAGCAACAAAATATCCGAAACGAATTGGTTGGCTAGTTTTGATTGGCTTGTTTATAAAAAAAAAACAATGGTTCAAAAATATTTACAAAAATGGTTGGTTTTTATTGGCTCGTGCAAAGATATTTTAGGTATGTATGATATGCAGCGTCAATGCGTGCCTATCATCGGCAACAACATAATATCTCCGGTAATACTTACTCTACATGATCGAGATGCTCGCGCATCTAGTTATTTCACAACCAAATTATGAACTTTTGTTCATTCTTCATCTTTTGGTAACCACCATTATGAAGTTTATATGCAGTAAAATAAATCATAACATTAAATAGTAATTTGCCAGTAAAAGTATATAATTTGTTATAAACAGAGAACAGTATCTAATAATAATTATTATACACATTAGTTGAGCGTAGATTAATCGCATAACTGTTTGCCCTATAACTCTGTTACTATTCATATTATATTTATAGTTATACCTAATATATTTCCAAAACTGTCGTCGAACTTTTCTGTTGATTTATATTGTTGTACAATGCGTAATTCTGAACCCTCAAAGAACCCACGAGACAGGCTATGGCCTAGTGTGGGGTCCAATAGTAAATAGAGATGAAATGTAAAACACTGTTTTTGGTAAATAAATATATTATGTTTATGTTTTAATAAATAAATATAGTATGTTTTATAGGTTACAAGCAGACCCGCGCGCACGTCGTAGCGCGTGACAGTCAATTCATAAAGTGATGAAATTGGTGCACCCATTTAGACTATGATTGGATTTCTATTTTTATGAAAAAAGGGAATTCATTCTGCGACTTTGTGTTTTCTGTGACTTTGTGTTTGTCGATAAGGAACGCTTACATACTTTTGCTTGCTTGTCCTTCTGTCCGTCTGTATGTATATCTGTCGGTCCGGAGTTTGGCGGAAAGAAGCTAATTTTAAAGCCATCATTTTGTACAGAAAAGAAAATTTCATTTAAAACTTTTATATTGTATACTAAGCACACATCTTGCAACTGAATTTTAAGGCAGTAAAGCTGACGCTAGACAGTACGAGTTAGAAGTCATCAGGTTTAGTTGAAATTGTGCATACTTATTATGTAAGTAAGACTGGTGACAGTGCTATATTTTGGTACCATCGAATAGATCTGATGATGGAGCCGTGACGTAGCGGCTGAAACTCCGTAATGGTTATATTATAATATAACGGTTGAAGTATAGCTAACATAGATTAAAAAACAATATATGATAGCCAGTATATAATAATGATTTTATAAGTAATTTTCATTTCACATTAATGAGATGTTAATAACATTTTTCCACACAAGTATGTGGCAAGTCCAACTTGCACTTGTTCGTTTTTATTTTTAAATAATATAAATTTTCTTTGTTTTTGTATAATAAAATATTTACCTATTCTAAATGCACTTAAAGCAGTCATTGACAAGTTATACCAACTCTTTGAGTTCGTTTGTAAAGATGAAAAAAGCAATGTTAATGTGACTCGATTTGATTTAAAAGATCGGCTCACGATTCAATCACAAAGAATGAACTATTAAAAATATAGTTCCGATCATTAACCCGGCCATCACTAAAAATAATATAGCAAGGTATAGCGAGGTATAGCAAGGCCTTGCTATATGATGCTATATGGTACCAGGAGTCATATAGCAAGGTATAGTATAGCGACGTCTGTAATGGGCTTTAAAAACAAGTGAAATTTAAAAAAATCTTTTTAAAAATAACCTTTATTATTATTATTACCATCTAGCACCAAGTACTCGTCAAAACGAATCAAATGAGCCCAAACTTGATGGGGTTACGGCGTTTAATTACGGAGTTCCTATGGCTACCTTCCAGCTCCATAACCAAATCAGCTCGATGTCATAATAATAATATTGCATTGTCATCCGATTTATACATGCATGCAAAATTTTAGCTCAATCGGAAAACGGGAAGTGGGTTAAATTAAACTTGCAAGATTTGATTACAGACAGACAGATAGACATCAGACAGGTGAAAATGAATAAAAGCTTGTAAAAAGAAGCAAAATATACTCTCTAAGTATGTATATAGTTCAGAATGCTTTGTATTATAAAAGAGCTAGTACCTCAAGTGTTTTTTTCAGTTTATCTCAAGATACAAAAGTTACAAAAGTTCAATTGTGTCTTGACACCCCACGGCACGATTGTGTCGTGTTCCTATTCCAGGCTTAAATAGAGTATTACGTGGAACGGAACCTGTTTTATTTATAGACGAGTAAAGGTAGATCCTATTGATATGAACGAAGAGGTATTCAAAGCTGGTAACTAAGTATCAATTACAATTTTTTCTTGTATATCATGTTATCAATGAAACATACACATTCAAACCACTTCATCTCTTGTTTATCTTCTTTGAACTATGTTATTGTTTTTAGCTAGTAGTCTTAATTTATAGACTGTGTCCCTTAACCACTAACTAAACATTATAAAACCAACCTTCAATGCCGCAGCAGCTTGTTCATGCGTGGCTCTCGACAGATCTCTTCCATCCACACTCAGTATTCGATCTCCTCTGTGCAGCATTCCATACGCCGCTCCTCCCATGGAAACACCGGAGACGAACACCCCACAAGTATCGTCTTCAGATGTGGGTGTTTCCGTCTCTCCACCGAGACCGCCAACGATGTCCATGCCTAGCCGAGACCCCGATCTAACTAGGCGGACCATTCTGACGCATCTGGCAACAAAAAATATCTATGCTAAATTTTTTTTTTTTTTTTTTTTGGTGTTCCATAGTAAATGTACGAGTATCTTAAGGTATAGTAGACATAATTTTCATGTTATTTAGTCTATGCTATCCCACTGCTGGGAAAAGGCCTCCCCCAAGTCTCCACATATCACGATCAAGCACTGCCTCTTCACGGGCCAGCCGCGACGAAGTCTTCCAACTTCTGGTTGTAGACATAGTAGACATGCCTTGCGCAGTATTTGCGTTTGGAATAAGCTTAATATCGGCGTTGTAAAATATATTATGCCCATATTTTTTTCTTATTTACTTCCACTTTTCTACCCATTTCTTATTTACTACCGAGTGTTTTTTTTACCATTTATTCATTTACTCAATATTTTCTTACTAACAACTAGTGAAAGACGTATTATATACGAGTATATCATCAAATTATAAAATCTTATCTCAGTCTCAACACTGTTTGCTCTAACAAGAGCACGCATGTTGCGGTGAGCCACTTTAACTTTGAACAAGTTATAGTGGTTACTAGTTTGTGAACACAGTAAACAGTAACTGCTAGTCAGCTTCTGCATACTCAGCTGATAAGAGGCTTGCTTTACGCTTGAACGATGCACAACATAGTCCTGCGAAACTGCTAAAATGAGCGAATTGCCAAAATCTGGAGCTGAAATTGATCTGCAATTTTTTTGAAGTGAAAACTTCTTTAGCGGCGCTGAGCACTTTTTTTTGTATGGGTAAAAACTTTCAAACTCGCGTCAGGGTCACGTGATGCTGATCGAAAAAGCGTAAGATCGAGGGGAAGGGAGAGGAACTAGTATCTCTCACTCTTTCTACCGTGCTTGAGTGTGCTGCTCTGTGAATTTGGTTTAACTATGTCAAATGATCGCAATTTTAGCACAACGAAATACAAAACTACTATTGATGCGGTCTTTATTAGACACTTAAATAGGTTCGAATCAAAACTGTTTGTTTCTTACTTCAGTTATCATAAACCAATTGTATCAGTTGTAAAAATTTGCGATGATGATTCTGATAATAACGATGGTGTAAAAGTCGTCGAAATTATGGATGGAAGTTGATTTTTCTGAGAGATAAAATTTAATGTAATATATAAATAACGATATAATATTATAAATAACAACATATAAATTGTCATATTTGTGTACGATAGCGCAATAAATAAACATTGTATTCTACCTCATAAATGATAGTATTTTTATACTTATAATTAAACACAACGTTAATATTGAAGTTTTCACTTCTGCCGGCACTCCCGGAGTGCTACCTTTTTTTTTTGTTATTTTGGTATAGTAGTTGATTATTATCTATCAACGCAGAACTTAAACAGTTGAATGGGTCTGACAGTTACTGTTATGTTTTATGACGTAGAAGTCCGCTAAGAAAGAATTTCTGAATGCAAGCCAAACCACAAGTCTCAGCTCATCTAAAATAAGTTCAAAATGATGATATACTCGTATCATATTAAGTTTACCTATTAGAAAGATATACGTACTTAGATAAAAAATATTATGTTGTCTATTGGAGATTTTAGGAACTTTATGTTTTAGAGCGAGAGTTTTTTGTTTGGGATTTTTAAAGAACGCAACTGTAATAGGCTTACGAACGGCGTATTGCAAGCGATCGTAGAGCTTATCTCGAACACTTATAGGCCACATTTCGTAGCGTAATGTAGTTCTGATTGTGACAGTATCCTCGTTTTAGATATGTTAATGTGTACACGCATTTACATACAAGTTATACAAAGCTTTTACAAGTACCCATTTTGTGTTATAACACAAATCTAACTTAACTTATGTGTCCTACTTGGTAAAGTTGTTGGCGTTATTACTACTGTTAAGGAGAATTTACATGGGGCGATTAACACCGCAACATGAAACATGAACTTACTATTAGTATTGTCTTTACAATGTCTTTACAATTAAATTATATTTCAAAAAGACAAAACATTAAAGGATGGGTAGCTAAAGAAACATCTTTTGTATCTGAATAACGAGTGCAGTGCAATGATGTAAGTTTTTTTAAAGATATATTTTAAAAGAATAGAAAATAAGTTCTTTACTATTGAAATACCTTAGTATTGCGGCAATGGCCAGACCGCTTTATATCCGGCGACTTTCGTCTCGTTCATTAATTTTTGGTGAAATATCTTAAATGCTAAAGATATTCAACACACATAATATTATGGAAAACTATATATTCAAACATTTTTTTTAATCTACATCCCATAATAATTTTAAATTTTTACAAAAATTTGAGCTAAAAGGCAACATTTTTCAAATAAATTAATATTATATACGAACATTATCAAGATACCAGCATGTTGAATCAAGCCCAATATTCGAAACCGAAGACCTCTAATTACGGTCGCTGAGACAACGTAAACACAGTGCTCAGACCGTTACCAAATATTTGGCAAGAACACACCGAGTTATTTGTTTCCCTCAAGAAACTATACTTAGCTAAGGTAGGTACTTTTATACTGGATCATCAATATTAAGATATTATTGAAACACTTATTTATAACTAGCTGCGCCCAGTGGTTTAACCCGCTGTAATGTAGCCTATGTGTTATTCCAGGCCATAGCTTAGACTATCTCTACCAAATTTCAGCTCAATCGGTCCACCCGTTTAGGCGTGAAAGAGTTACAAACATACATCCAGACATCCTGACATCCATTCTTACAAACTTTCACGTTTTTATATTAGTAAGATACTTATATTTAGTTCATAATATGATTCTTTATAATGGTAAATATCAGTTCAGTGCCACCGAGGCTTTCCCAATGATGTAAAATTCAAGGTGCACTGCACGAACGCTTCTTATTCAAGAGAAATAAGATGTTAAAACTCTTCAGCCCAGTAATTTAACATACATAAATTAAAGATAACAAACATAATATTAATAGAAAACATTAACGATAATAATAAAAAATAGTAAAACACATAGGCCAGTCATATTACTTACTAAATCTTAATGTTACAACTCTGGTGCATTTTTTTTTTTTTTTATGTTATGAAGTAGAAGACGAGCAAGACGCTCTCCTGATGTTAAGAGATAACGGCTGCCCATAATCAGTACAGTGTTACCTAGGATTTCACAATTATGTGAAACTCTAGGAGCACTGCACCAACGCTTCTTACTCAAGAGTCATAAGATGTTAAGACTCTTTAGCCCAGTAATTTCACATTACTATGTCCCAATTTCCAATTTAACGGACCCTTAGAACAGCACCCAACGGTCCTCTCGTCGTCACTTTACTGCGACATTTTTTTTAAAGATGCAATATTTTGTCAAAGCCCTGGATTAACTTTACGTGAGAGTTTACTAGTAACTGCTGCGAGCGTGTTTTTTCAGGTGTAGTCATTTATTTTTGCAGGGTTGTCCTATTTTTATTAAAGCTGCTGGTTGTGTGGATGCACATATTATACGAAGTACTATGTCTGTAAAGCTATACTTTAAAGATTATTATAGCTGTTTGCCGTTTTGAAATAAAAAATAACTGAAAACATCATATTAATAATTAATATTATTAGATATAAATGCGAAATTATGGGTGTAAAGCATGTACTTTAACTTATTAATATTCCACTTACATTAGGCTGAACGGGCAGTAAGCAGGGCATGTGTTAACATACATGCCCTGCCATGGAAGTATAGTGTTTACACTCATGCCCTACTCACTGCTCTGCCCTTTTTGGCGGAATGTAGATGAGGCATTACGCCTAAACAGCTGAACCGATTGAGCTGAAATTTAACGTCCTATGTTATAAATGGGTAGCTAAGACACTGAAAAAACACATCGGCTTTTATTGGGTAAACCGCTGCTGAACACAGCTAGCAATATAATAATATTTCGACGTATTACATATTAAAATTTATTTTTATTCACATAATATTTACATTTATTGAGTGGGCCAAATTTGTGCATAATTTGTTGTGTAAACTGACTTCAATGAATGTTGATTTTTTGGTTATTTTACATTGTCCTTAATATGCGTTTACAAATGTGGGTATCAAGTAGTACCATTTTGTAAATAATTCCAACTAATGTTACAGCGATAGCTATGTAAGATGCGAGTAACAAATCATTTTTAGTACCGACAGTTAAATCTAACTAGATACGGCAGTGCCAAATAGACGACGAGCTGCGGTAGAATTTAATTACCAAATACTGAATGATACTAAAATGAGATTGAAAAGTCTTCGATAGCATTTTCATTATGTTCATTATTGAGTCAATGTTAAAATGAACTGTAAAAGTATGTATTGAATTACAAAACTCTGGTTTTTTGCGCAAATGATAAGTTTTATCTAAAAAATCTTATTCATATTACTATAAACTTTAAAGTTTGTAAAAATGTAGATGTCTGGATGTATGTTTGGTATTGTTATGTACCAAATCGCAGTTCAATCGGGTGGACCGATTAAGATATAATTTGGTATAGAGATAGGTTAGAACCTGAAATAACACAAGTGAAATTTTAAAAATACTTTTTAAAAACAAGCTTTAATTATCATTACCATCTTGCATCATATAGTACTCGTCAAGACGAATCAAATGAGCCCAAACTCGATGGGGTTGCGTTGTTTAATGACAGAGTTCCTATAGCCACCTTCCAGCTCCATCATCAGATCAGCTCCATGTCATAATAATATTGCATTGTCATCCGATTTACACATGCATGCAAATTTTCAGCTCAATTGGAAACCGGGAAGTGGGTCAAATCAAACTTGCAAGATTTGATTACAGACAGACAGACAGACAGACAACAGACAGGTGAAAGTAATATAAAGCTTGTAACATAGGCTACATTGCAGCGGGAAAACCGTTCGGCGCAGCTAGTTTTAAAAATGTCATAAGAATTTTTTGTTTACGTACCCATACCTTTAGGTTCACAATATTTGATTTTCTGTAATAACATGCATAGTGAACTAAAAGAAGGACGAGTAACCAATAAATGGTTCCGTAACGTCCTGCCTAGGACTAATATTGCATGAGCTGCTTTATGTTACAGCACTAGCGCCAAACCAAGCTCTGCTAATTTGTGTAATAACATGAAACGTACACTTTATTATAGGGTTACCGGTTACCAGTTGGCACTTTGTATCGTCACCTTAGAGGGTAAACACTGTAACTTGCCGACCGCAGAATTAACTTTAGTTTTTATATGTCTCGTATAGAACTCGTACGTTGTTGTGCGTTGTTTGTACGTGCTGCTACTAAGTTGTGTTTGTTTTTTTATACTAAGAAGTAAGAAGACGACCAAGTCGCTCTTCTGATGAGAATAACGCTGCCCATAATTAGTACAGTGCTCACCGCTTGTACGCACTAAGTTGTGAATAAAACATGGTTTATAGTTCTTAAGAACAACGGGACTCTTATTATAGCATGGATATACATAGTTAGATGTAAAATCCTAAACCTTTTTAGAAAGAACTATTAAAACTAAACACTAATACCACCCACCATACTAACCACCCATACCACCTACCCATACTAACTTGCAAACACTAATAGAAACAGTGATTCAAAATTCCATAGAACACATCTAACAGAAACAGTGCAGGAGAGAATATCAGCGCTAAATTACTAAAGATGGCTAACACCAGAAGTAGACTTCCGTTGCAGGAGGTCGTCTAGGTGGGTACCCCAACAGTGCCAGTTATTCTACCGCCTAAGCAGTGATATACAAACATTACTGTGTTTCGGTAAGAGAACACTGTAGCTAGTAAAATTACTAGGCTAAAAAATGTTAACATCTAATGACTCTTGAGTAAGAAGCGTTGGTGCACCTAGAATTTCATATCATTGTGAAATCGTAGGTGGCATTGTACCGTAAAAATTAAAAAAAAAGACATCCTGAATATCGTAATCTATATTGTGTCTGTAATAGTTTTTAATCATACTACATGCTGAAATATTCGTTATTTACACAGGTTTTTGTAAAATAATATCTAAGGCCTACTTTCATGATAAAATTGTACCTTCAGAATTCTAGGTCTTGAATAAACAGAAAGATCTGCGTTTAATTAAGTTTTATTAAACTCTCAACGTACCAAGATAAATAACAGGCTCTGTTTTCCTTTCATTATAATCACACCTGCTATTCTATCCGTAAAAGAAATTATGAATTTATGCTAGAGAACTGGATAGACAAGTGTTAAATTAAATTAGTGACAAATTAAATTAAAAATGGACAAAATATGTAATTGGCGGCCATCTTGGATTTTAAATTTGTCATAGTGAGTTGTATTTTACTAGTTAAGCCCTTTCATTTGATACCCATATTGAGGGCGTCGTGGAAGAAAAAGTTATCTGACATTTTGTAGCGGCGGCCATCTTGGACCGCTTTCCACCAAACATGGCTAAGAATACTCTCGACTAACTCTACTTTCAAACAAAAAAAAACTAAATCAAAATCCGTTCATCCTTTCGGGACCTACGATGCCACAGACAGACACACACAGACAGACAGACAGACACGTCAAACGTTTTTGCGTCGGGGGCTATACATAGAGGGATGGGCATTATTATTAGTATAGAGTCTGCGGGAGACTTCGTACACAATGATGAGTAAATTAGTTTAGTTGAACTATGAAGAAATAATTATAAGGAATAAAATAGAAAACTCTTTATTGAACACCATAAAACAATAAAAAAAAAGCTTAAAAGATTACGCATATATAAAGAAATTTAAAGAAATAATTAATTTAAATACCAAAAAATCTAACTTATTTATTGGATGATCTAATGACCATTTTTTTTATCCCATGAAAAATGCATAGCCGAGTCCAAATCGCTGAATGGATCGGGTTGAATTTTGGAACACAGATATTATGTGTTTCTATCAAACTGTGTTTATAAAATTATCAATGCATATATATCTCAGAACAAAACTTAATATAATTAGATAATACTCGAATTAGAAAATTCTTTTGTACATCTAACAAAGAATAAAATAGTAAATGAATAAAATTTTACCTCGGTATATCAGTGGGTTCCTCTTCTAAAAGCTCGTGGAGCGTCGAACACGACGTGGCTTGTGTTTTGGCTGCACAAAAATATAATTTATGTCGGAATGCTCTTTGTAACCCATTCTCAGAATAGCGGGGAGTGTTTAATTATAATTTTAAATACGACCGCAAATGAAAATGGATGTGCGATGTGCTCATACTCGTATTATTAAGTTTTTTGTATTTACAAAGTAAGAGTAAGAAGCACAGATATTTTTTTATTATACTAACTGCGCCCAGCGGTTTTACCCGCTGTACTGTAGTAGCCTATGTGGTATTCCAGGATCAAAGCTATCTCTGTACCAAATTTCAGCTCATTCGGTCTAAGGTTGGCGTGAAGAAGTAACAATCATACACACTCACAAACTTTCGCCTTAATAATATTACTGAGGTATTCATTAGTCAACACAGGGTAACAAAGTCAAATTAAAGTGCTAAAAAGAACTCAAATGCCGGCAACTAAGTTAAAACTTCTAAAACAAAGTAGCCTATTTGAATCTAATCAAAACATAAAAGTTACTGAGAAGTAGACTAATTAAAACACTGAGCTCTAAAATTATAACATTTGATAGAGTACTTAATTGGTAAATATCGCTGTGCTAAGAACATAAGGGTGTGCTTACTAGAGTAGAGCGGAGCGGTTTTGGCGACGGGCGGGAATGAAGCAGCGGGGAGTACCACTAATGTGACGTGTTCGCCGGTGTTTCTTAATGCCGCTACCGCCTGGGCATGTGTCGCTCCTACTAGTGAAGTTTCTATACCCTGGACAGAAAAAAAAAACTTTACATTAAATAACAATTGCACATACACAAATCAAGCTTTTGCATTCGATTGACATTTAGAAAGCTAAATTTTATGAATTTGGGCACATATTGGAAACAAAAATTAGTATTTCTTGTTTTGGTATAGTATTTTTATTACATCCAAACTAAAGTCAACAATCTATAAATTAAAAAAAAAAATTACGTGCTTCGAAAAAACGCTTCGTTGACGATCACAAAACGAAACGATTATCGTGAGAGTTAATCTCATGATTAAGAGCGAAAAATATTTTAAAACCTTTTATGAGCATTAAACAACTCAGGTGTTACTTTCTAAATGTGTGCACATCACTATTATCTTATAGAACGGATACTTCAGAAAAGAAAATAACTTTAAAGTTACTTAGTCTTACTTACATCTTCATCCCTTACACCCAAAATTTTATCTCCTAATCTCAGTCTGCCGTCGTGATGTGCGGCGCCACCGACGGCGATGTGCGATACAAAAACGCCTCCACCTCCTGCATTATCCGCTCCGCCCGCTATACCCAGCCCCAACCCGCGAACGCCTCTCCACAAAGTCACAACCTTAGGCCGCCGAGCTCGACGTACTCTCTGCAAGCAAATTACTGTTTAAGCGCTTTCGCTCCTTTTAATGATCCTTTAAGTTTTGAAAAAGTTTCACTAATGTCGGTTTACAAAGTTTGAAAGCACAAACAAATCACCATTTTAAATTGTTGTAATGAGGACGTTTTTGTCATCTGTTACAGCATTTTTAAATCATAATATTATTATTTTGGGAAGGGATTTAGGCATATTATAATGATTATTAAGTACCTTTTTTTAATATGTGACCATATTATTACGTAAGTAGTAAGTGTGTGTAACTATATTCAGTCAAGCGATAAACAATTTCTCTCACTGGTTGTCTAAGAAAATTATGGAGGATAGAAAATATTATATATCCGCCTTCTAGGTTCAGTCTCTTACCATCTAAGGCCGTATTGCTGCTTAACATCTCGCGAGTTTGTGGTTAAAGGCTAACGTATTATAAAAAAAGTCATGGGCCTAAGTCATTCAGGATTACCTAGACAACAGCAAATGCTAAAAAAACAGCAAATATCTTATTGCGTAGCTTAAAAGTTGAAGAAAATCTTCAACTTTTGCTGGTAACGTAAACCAGTCGCAAGCCTGCTGCACCGATGGTAAAATGCAGCAGCGGAACATTAAATCACAAGATTTGTGAGAAATTGCGACATTGCACTCGCTCTATAAGGAATAATAAGTACCAATATTTCTCAGACGCTACTAGACCTTATTTGACTTATAAAATGCTTGGTGTTATTTTTCATTTAAGTGTATTGAGAATCGAAAACCTAATAATATAATTAATACAGTTATTGCGTCTTTATCTTCCAATTTTTCTTCAGACGTTTTAGACGTTGTTGTGAGGCGCCTCGTAGAGGCTCTCGCCATGAGGTTTAGCGAATGAAAATGGGAAGAAGAGACAAGAGCGCCCTAGTGTAGCCTAATGAACAGTGTAGATTAGGCATTAGAGATTAGACAACATTTTGATTGTACCCACTTTTTTCCAATTCGAAAATTGTCCATTTTTTATTCATAATATACGTAGCTTAACCTTTGACCATGATTTCGCGCGATGTTAAGCTACGATGCGGCCTTAGATGGTAACAAACTAGTATAATATTTCTCCAATAACTTTGTTGTCATTTAAGATGGATCTAGGGGTCTAGATAAACACCAATCGCTTGTGAATAACGCAAAAAAATGTACTTACTGAGATGATAGTCGGTATCAATCGTTTTACCACAACGACTGTCATCCTAGTTATTTTTTTTATAGCGTAAGCATATTATACTCTTATCTAAACCTGTAGATTAATCAATTAGTCAGCTTGTCAGTAATAATAACTTTTCTTAAATTCAACCCCCTATAATATTACATCACATTTTAATAGAGCTCGAGGTTTACTACTACAATAATAGCTTCAGTGGAATGTTTTCAAACGTTCTGACAGTGAGTAAGTGGCACCAAACTTACTAATCTAACGACGTTGCCAGCCTTCTGCAATGCATCCACGGCTACAGAATGTGGGGCGCCTTCCACGGAAATGTCGTTCACCTGTAAAGAAATTACTTTTAATACATTACGTCGATAACATTCGTTTTGTTAGATTTATAGGAATAGTAATACGTTTACGAGTAAAAGCTAGTTTTGAAATATGTGCAATAATCTGTTTTAATAGTTTTTGTATTGACCACGCTGTTTATTTTTGCCCGCTGAAGGTACAAGTGTAACACATAATTCAATCAAAAATGTACATAAGCAATAGTTTTTTACATTAAAATAAGGCCAGGTTTGCCAGCCTTTACGAATTCCCCTTTTCCATGGAAATGAAAATCCAATCATAGTCTCAATGGGTTCACCAAGTTCATCACTTTATAAATTGATTGTCACGCGGAACGAAATGCGCGCGGGTCAGCTAGTTTAGAATAAACCTACTCAATTTAGAACTGCACAGCTTCATTTTGAGCGTACTTTTGATTTATTATGATGTGTTTCTGGCCATTTTAAGCCTCGACGACTGTTACGACCGAATAGGCATAATATTACTTAGTCGAGACGAATATATAGGTATCACCGTTATAAAAACGACCAAAGATTTTAACCGTAATTTATACCTGAGATAACAAATATTAGACTGGTTACTTATGCACAGCTTGCTAGAAATACAATAAATTGAAGCGAACCTGCTGAAGTTTATGTGGGCAGCGCGCCAATGGAATTTAATTTCGAGGCTTGACCAAATGGCAGCAATCTTAGTCAAATTCATGAACCTGAATTAATCACACTTTTGAGGATGACATTTAGGATGTACACGTGTGTATGCTAGTTAATTTTAGAAGGAAAAATGGCTATTAGCTGGTACATTGGGACATTTTGACAGCAGGGACATAATTTTGCGAAAGAAATTTTAAGAAAAGGACATTTTCCAAATATGATCTTTTGCAAAAGGAACATTTTATGAAGGAGACCTTTGACGAAAGAGATATTTTGCAAAAGGGACATTTTGTTAATATAACCTCTTACGAAAGGGACATTTAGCCAAAAGGATGTTTTGCGAGGAAGCCTACTTTCTTGAGTAAAAAACGATAGGTATGATTATAATAATATGAAACTTTTCAGCGAATAAGATCTTTGAGCGTACCTAATAATGACAAATTAAATTATTTATTAGATAATATAGGTCACTATTTATAAACTTTTTGCGGAAACAAAATAGTTTTTATAACCAAGGTAATCTTTTATTAGATATTCTGTAAAACAACTTAGTTTTATGTACCGCTACTATGATAATAATATATAGAAACCGATGTCTTTAAATTGCTCTTTTCTTTTGTTCCCAAACTTGAATCCCCAATTCGTATAGCCTTTGAAAGACTTTTAGACCCAAATCAAAAATTCAATAAGCTAAACAAAAGATCTTTGATGTTAAGATTGTGTGTTACTCTCTAGAGAAGCCTAGAACCTCAATAAAAAAGTCAGGCTGCTCGATTTCAATGGCAATATCCACATATTGGACCCAATTTGCTCTTTCCAATAAATGGAAAACCACAGATTGTGTAATAAAAAATGACACCACACTTTATTAAATACCGACGTTGACAATGACGAGGCTCACAGAAGGTAAATTCAATCAAAATAATTAATGGAATTAGGCGTTACTTTGCGGAAATTCATTATTATTAGAGCGGAATTAACACTAAATAAGAATGAATAAACAAATAATTAAATTCAATCAATTATTATGTAACTAATACAAACATTGCAAATACATTATAAAATAAAAAAAATGCTCTCACTCGTTCTCAAAGAGATATTTATCGAATGGGTGGTACAATCTATGAATTACTTATTAAAAATTTACTTGCTTTCATAACTTTAAAATTCGTACAAATTGTCTTTCTACAGAATACCTAGTATTTTTTTCACTATACATACGTGGTGTCTACTTTTTAGATAGACCGAGATGAAAACGTTCTAAAATAAAACTTGAGAAAGCTTACAAAGGGTATGTAGCACTAAAAGGAAACAAGTGAAATAAATGTCAAGTGAAACTCGAAGGCAACGTTCATTGAGTGCTTGGGAGAGGCACGATGCAGCCACTTTACAGAGGACATTGTCTCGAAGAATATTAAGGAAATACATAATGTGAGCGCTAGAATTATTTTAGAACAAATACAATAATAATTATAACAAGCAAAATTCATAAACAATATTAAAAAAACAATTAAGAACAAGTTTCGCATTCAATAACCAAATAAATAAATAGATCCAATATATAAATAGATGCATATTTTGATTCATATTCGTTTGCTACAATAATCATAAAAACATTTGTAGCGATGTTTGGCTTTGGGTATACTTGGTTCTGTTCGTTATTCAGTTGAACATATTTAAAAATGGCAAATACTCGATGTTCTGTTGAAAGTGAATACTCGAGTCTATAAGAATCTGGATTGAGAGAAATACATTACATAGACGTCAGTGAACTTTTATAATCCTTTTAGTAAACAAATATTCCAAAGTGCTGCACTAAATATAAGTTTTGTGTCACTGAATCTATCACATAAACATGATCCTTCCACAAGAAACTAATAAGACCCACAATGATATAAGTTATAGTCCATTAAATCAGTTATTCAGCCACGAATGAAGCACACCAATCCCATTAATCGTGTAGATGTTAATCAACTCCTTTATTGCCTTTAGTTTAATCATAATTTACCTTTGATTACATGGAACGGTTCCATTATAATTATCTCAGGCAATAATCAGAATGTGAATGAGATATGTGGAATAATGGTAAACGCTGTAATAAGATCCGCTTGCTATACTTTGAATGAATTCCGTCTTTTTAACCAAAAGACGCGAGTTTCCAATGATGTAATATAATTATCATTGTTCGTGAAAAAGCCAGTAAAAATATTTTAAGAGATCAGTACATCGAGACAAATTAGGGTTGTGAAGAGTTTTAGCTAAAAGATTTTGTTCAGTAAAAAGTACTAATAGCTACAGCCGAATTGCAATGTCATACGCGCTGAGCCGGAATTTATGAACTGTGCGGCCCAAAATACGAAACAAAAGACCCTTCGATTCACAATAAATAGAAAGAATTCATACTATTTCCCCTCGATCTTTACAACGCACTGCAGATAAGGAAATGAAAAAATAACGCCCGGCCAGCAACTTTTACATCCACTTACAAGGAAATTAACCTGTCAAATTCAATATTCGACTTTTCGCAAAATTTCATTAAAATAAGAAAAGTTTATGAATAATGTCGCTTAAGTAACTCCGGAAGATTGGTTTAACAACATGGTAAAAAGTTTGATTGCATTATTTTTGTAACCCTCCTGTTATTTTTCTTCCAAACCGTTCGTAAGAGTTGCTACGAAGTTGGATAAATAATGACAATATAAAACAAAGACTTTGTGACAAATGCAGATGTCGTGTACAAAAACATAAAAAATACTTCTTTGCCTTTTTCCTTTGGCAACTCTTGTGCTATTCAAATTCTCTACTACTATTCCGGAGGTAGACCCGGGGGGTAGAACCGGGGGGCAGACTTCCTTTGCAGGAGGTCAACTAGGTAGGTACCCCAACAGTCAACAGTGCCAGTTATTCTACCGCCTGAGTAGTGATGTGCAAACATTGCTGTGCTTCGGTAGGAGGGCACTGTAGCTAGTGAAATTACTGGGCTGAAGAGTCTTAACATCTTATGACTCTCAAGTAAGAAGCGTTGGCGCAGTGCCCTGGGTAGCACTGTACTGATTATGGGCAGCGTTATCTCTTACCATCAGGAGAGCGTCTTGCTCGTCTTCGTACGTCGTTGTATAAAAAAAAAAAAAACTATTGATTTTCTTAACTAATCTATCTCTATTAAAACTACGTCTAGAAAAATGTAAAAGTGTCAATATATTACATTCAGACTGAAAAAAACATGCGACTATCCTGAAAATAGAATCAGCACTGATCGAAAAAACGTATTCTTTTTCCACAAATTTCGTTTTTTTTCCGGCGTGTCTGCCTTTAATACTACAGTCTGTGGACATAATTTATAAGCACTTTGTCATATCCATGTGCCTAATGCGTCTGTTGTTTCTCGGCCATAACGTCACGTTTGTGAATTATTTATTCGATTTCATTTTCCGGTCCTTTTTTGTTAGAACTATTTTTATGCCTACAGGGAGCTATAAATATAAGTACACTTGAGGATTTTCAACTTACGGTTTATATATCATTTATTATAATCTAGCTTACGCTCGCGGCTTTCCCCGCGTGGCAAAATCCTATCTTAGCGGAGGTCTACGTCATAAAACCTATCTGTGTTCCAAATTTAAACCCAATCCGATCAACGGTTTGGGCTGTGCGTTGATATATAAGTCAGTCAGTAAGTCAATCAGTCACTCTTTCCTTTTATATATTTAGATAAATGGAGATCTTTCATTTTGGTCAAATCATAGTAAAAAATTAAAAATGATGAGCACAAAATCTTAAGAAAAAAATAAACCTCGCAATCTCAGTTATTGCGTGTATATCTAAAATTGTCAAGTTCCTGAAGAAAACCTTATTTCGCGACAAGTCTTCTAGTTGTTAATTTATTCGCGGAAACTATTTTCCACTGGGAGTGGAAAAGTTGATTTATTAAAACTCTTCATAGAGCTAGGCAACCTTTTTATATTTATAAAGTTTGCTAGCTTAGGTACTGGGTAACTATAAACAAATTAAAAAGATAAAATAAAAATGTTAAAGATAAAAAAGTTAAATTATGTTCGCTGCGTCCAACAGTTTTACTCGCTGGAAATTTGTAGTCTGCGTGGCATTCTAGTCAACTATCTATCTAGTCACGTCGTGCGCAGAACTGATAACCAATGGGAATGTCTAATTTTGGAGTGATAACCACATTTACGCAAGTGTAATGTAGGACGCCCTGCGACCAGGCGGAATGACAACCTGAGTAGGACCGCTGGCAGAAACTGAATAATGAAAGTTGAGGATCGGGCTCAATGACCCAAATATGGAGAGGCCTATATTCAGCAGTGACTGAGTACGTGCTGATATTGATAATTATGGTGTGTCTATTTAGAATCTAAGCTAAAATTAATCTCTAAATATTCTGTTATTGAGACATAAAGGAGAGCAACACGTGTGTTCCTAGAAATGCGACGATCATGCCAAAAGTACACTTTTTATGTTTGTCAATTATGTATTTATGATTCATCTTTGTAAATAAACGGCATAAACTCACTTGTATTTACTTCGGCTTCGTGCCGACCGTTTCGGTTTCGTTTCGTGTCTGCTAAGCGGGGCGCGGACGCCGCGCCGGCGCGTAACTACAGCTACTCCCTGAAGAAGATCCTTGTACAGGATCCAAACGGTCGGCACGAAGCCGAAGTAAATACAAGTGAGTTTATGCCGTTTTATTTACAAAGATGAATCTAAATACTCACGAATCGTTGAGTGTAAATATATTATGTATTTATGAATTTAATTTGGACAATAAATTATATTTTTTTATTTTATGTTGTCTTGGTGATCACTCGGCGTAAAAGTCGTTCAAACGATCTAGGATTGCCTTGCAGGCGCGGATCCAGACCATGATTTTGGGGGGGGTCATCGGCTAGAATTTTTTTTGGAGACACATTTAAGCGTAGTCTTGAAAATCTTATATTTTTCGGTGCGAACGATGCGTGTTTTGCTTGCTCTGAGTGGCAAAGAAACTAAATATTATTATTATTTATAGAGCGCGAGCAGCTCGCTGCGAGCGCCGAGAAAATTTTGAATTTTTCAGCACGAATGATATGCGTTTAGGTTGCTCCGAGTGGCAAGGAAACTAAATATTCTTATTTACAAAAGCGCGAGCAGCATTGCTGCGAGCGCAAAAAAATTTATATTTTTCAGCACGAATGATGTGCGCTTAGCTTTGTTCCGAGTGGCAAGGAAACTAAATATTCTTATTTATAAAAGCGCGAGCAGCTTGCTGCGAGCGCCGAGAAAATTTTGAATTTTTCAGCACGAATGATATGCGTTTAGGTTGCTCCGAGTGGCAAAGAAAGTAAATATTCTTATTTATAGAGCGCCAGCAGCCTGCGAGCGCCGAGAAAATTTTGAATTTTACAGCACGAATGATGTGCGTTTAGCTTGCTCCGAGTGGCAAAGAAAGTAAATAATTCTTAATTATAGAGTGCCAGCAGCCTGCGTGCGCCGAGAAAATTTGGAATTTTTAGCACGAATGATGTGCGTTTAGATTGCTCCGAGTGGCAAGGAAATTAAATATTCTTATTTATAGAGCGCCAGCAGCCTGCGAGCGCTCTGTAAATATTCTTATTTATAGAGCGCCAGCAGCCTGCGAGCGCTGAGAAAATTTTGAATTTTTCAGCACGAATGATGTGCGTTTAGCTTGCTCCGAGTAGCAAGGAAACTAAATCTTCTTTTTTATAGATAGCAAGGCGCGAGTAGCGCGAGAAAAAATTGAATTTTTAGCACGAATGATGCGAGTTTCGCTCGGTCTGAGCAGTATGAAAATTAAATATTCTTATTTATAGAGCGCGAGCAGCTCGCTGCGAGCGCCGAGCAAAATTTTGAATTTTTCAGCACGTATGATGTACTTTAGCTTGCTCCGAGTGGCAAGGAAACTAAATATTCTTATTTATAGAGCGCAAGCAGCTCGATGCGAGCGCCGAAAAAAAATACAAAGACGCAAAGACTTAACTGCCAAGACGACATAAAGCGCGAACAGCTTGCAGCAGTTAATATAATCCAATTTAATCCTAAATTTTAAAGATACTGTGCAGCTTACTACGAGAACCTACGGATAATTCCTAAGCGAGGACGGAAAAAAAGTAGCTAGGTAAAAATTTTTTAAAACAGCGAAACAATTTTAGGAACTTGTACGTAAAGCTAAGACTGCTAAGATAAAATTTCCTAATTCTAACTATGAAAGTAACGTAAAACCAGTCGATATAATCGGATTTTTTTTCCGACTAGGATTTTGGGGGGGGTCATGACCCCCTTGACCCCCCCCTGGATCCGCGTCTGGTACAAAGAATGTAAGGACAGTCCAATCCGTAGTCTTTGGATCCATTAAGATGATCAAAAATTCTATGCTTTATATCTCTACGATCCTGCTGCTGCTTTAAGCTTGATTTTATTAGTCGCCAACGGAAATGCCAATTAGAATCCCGGATACAGCTTTTTCTCGTATCGTATGATATTAAACGTAAATGCTAATATATTATGTCGCTCTTTAACACGGGCTTTAAATATTATTATATATATGTCGCTCTTAAACACGGGCTAAGCCCGGGCCTTTTATAGGCGTACACGGAGACAAAAAAGTCCAACGTGCAGAGGCCCTTTTGAGCTTTTAATATAAATGTAATGGGTGACACTTATTGGAGTCTGTCTGTGAGTCCATCCATAGAGAATGGGCTCAAAGACAGTCTCCGCCAAGTGACAGGACTATTGCTAATTAATGGAAACTACTTGAACTAGGCTATGGATGTGTATTCTAAATTGATGGTTAATGAGGCTATTGCTAGGACTACGGCACCTGCCACTTCCGTCCCATTAGGAAATTATTATTATTATTATGACAAAGATTTTAATTCAAGTTGGCCCCACAACCTGTAATTATATTATTAAAGGTTTGTTAACAATAATTAGATCTTGTGTAGGTACAATATAATTATATATTATAATAATTGTGATTTGACTCTGACAAGAGTAGGTGGAGTTGTTCGTTTTTGTTGGAATAAACCACAATTATTATTATTTCATTGTTATTTGATAATTTAAGTATGTATTGTAGTTATTTATCTTTTTTTTAGGCAGTCCTATTGAAAAAAACCTCTAGAAAATCTTACAAGTTTTACGACAGGTATGAAAACGCTATCATAACGTATGGGCTCGTAAAAACGCGCGTGCGTTGGTTGGTAGAGGTCTTTATGTTACTTTCGTAGTGTAACTTTTCAATCTTGAATTAGGGAACGTGATCATAAATCCCTTAAGTAGGCACTCATGTTATTATGATATTTTGAGTGACTTATTTTACTATAAAGACGAGTAGGTAAGTCTTCATACGGTCGTAATATTATTTACACTGATGATCTCTAGGGAAAAGCTGTTCAGTAGGCTCAGAATACGCATTATCATGTCGTTTGTTAATCCAGTAAGTCAGCCTCATTACGTGCCAAGTGTCAAATTCTCACAAAAAATCTAAGTACTTTTTAATGAAAATTAGAAAGTACGCGCGCAGAATAATTGATTAAAGGAATGCTGGCTTAAAAACATATAGAGTGTACATTATACATTAATTTATGTATCAAGTCTTGAAATGTTTACTCAGAAACAAAAAACACTGTAGTATAAAAATACCTTATAACTAGTGTTAGTTTAATGATATTATGTTGCTAATGAGCAAGGTTTTTCTATCTATCAGAAAAATACCTCGATCACAGTTAAGCACCACTCATAAGTATGTATTTACAAAATAAAAGTATATGAGTATTATATCCGTTACCCTAACTACCATAACACAAGCATTAAGTCGCTTAGCTTGGGGTTAGGTAGCGCTGTGTGAAATGTCCTGAAATTTGACATTTCACACAGCGCTGACATGAGCTTCCGCCCGCGGTATTTCCGATGAGCTTTAACATGGGACTCTTCAAAAGGCAAGTGAATAGAGTCTTGAAAGGCAGGCAACGTACCAGCGGTACCCCTGGTATTGCAGGTATCCATAGGCGACGGTAGCCACTCACCATCAGGTGGGCCGTCTGCTTGTTTATCACCTATTACATAAAAATAATATTATTGTTATTACTCACTTGTAATAAAATATCTCCTATTTGCAGTCTCCCATCGTTCTTGGCAGCTCCTCCGTTGGCTAGCCTGGTGATGCTGACGTCACCGCCAGTTTCACCGCCCGCTATGCTCAGGCCGAGTCCGCTTGCGCCCCGCTCCAGTGTGACGTCACTGGTCTCCCAGACTGACTCGCTGTCCGATTCCGTTGAATACTGGAAATAAAACTGGAGTTAGTTTGATGTAACATTGTTCTTTTTTTAAGTAGGTAAATGCATTAGGTACGTATAAAACTAGCGCAATTGCAAGTCGCAGGGTGTTTACATGTTATACATGTGACTCCCCGCCGGAGACACCGGCGAATGTACCCACTATGCCCCGGGATGTCCGTCCTTAGAAGGGACGATAGAAGTATACGCATTCTTTTCAAGCATTCTTGTTCATTGTCCCGGCACGTAATATAATATTGTCTTCTTATTACAAAAAAAAAAACGTAGGTAAAACTATACACATTATAATATCAAGTGTTCCAGATAAGCAAGCACACCGATCTCATTCATTATTCACTAACAAAAAACACAATTTTCTGAACCAACACTATTATATCAATCCAATGTAGGTACTTGATAACATTATGATCACGAACATCCAACAATGAAGCGCGTGCTTTTTACCGTCAAGAGCAGAATGTCACGCCGTCTGATTCAGGCGCGGAAGTGTACATGACGGGAATATGATTTATCTAGGTATTGTTGGGAAACGAGGGCGTAGTTTTTTATACATCCCTTTTTTTTTATAGTTTAAAAATAAATGCAATTTTACCGGGAAAACGTGATGTTATTTTATAGTATAAGTTATCGTTCTCTACATTTTTATTG
This sequence comes from Hemithea aestivaria, assembly GCA_947507615.1. Lineage (NCBI taxonomy): Eukaryota > Metazoa > Arthropoda > Insecta > Lepidoptera > Geometridae > Hemithea > Hemithea aestivaria. The sequence goes on along the minus strand of OX382332.1, from coordinate 11,599,365 downwards.
TAACGTATAGTTAGAATAGAATAATACTTTATTGCATACCAAAAAATAACAAAGAAACTTACTGAGCTAGATATTATATTTAATGCTAGGTAAACAATCGGCGGTCTTATCGCTCAAGGCCTGGGTAATTACTTGGTGGATTTGACATCGAGTAGTATTTAAAAACCTTACCTACATAATATTATAATATTTATACTTCAGCTATAATACCTTTCCTTGGTGGAATTGCTTCGTAATTATACCATCAGATAGTATTTACAATTATGGTATAATATAAATCACCACTTTATTATGTGAGCAAATGAAGAAGACTATGAATGATGTCAAGAGATAACTTCTGCCCATTTTTCAGTTCCAAACAAAAAAGCTAGTTTCACCTAAAATTATTTCTAACTTAAGAAAAACCGGGACGGATCCTTAAGTAAGTAGATACTAAACAAAATGAAAAGAAACATAAATGTTACGGAGCAATAAAATATATTGCTTCGATAATAAACGGAGAGGTTTCAGGTTTCATTTAGGTATTTGCGTACCGAGTTCTTCACCAAAACCATTTGTGTAACCTTTTTCCTTAATGTTTCAGCAACATGTGCTTTTATTTTGATATAAAAAAACAAATTTTCATCAAATAAACATTTATTAGGGCTCTGTAAGCGTTTATTTCCTCAACGTTAATGGAAACAAAAGTGATATGTAAAATAATATGACAGCTATTAAATACTCGTCTCTGTTAGGACAAAATGATGGTAAATGTTTTTGAATTTTAATCTTCTGCTTTTGATATAAACATCGGGTGTACCAAAAAGGGTTTTCCTAATTACGATGTAAAAGTTGGGTTTGTGGACGTTTTTTACAGTCTGAGTAGAATCAGAGGTTTACATGTGTAAGTAAAATTTTGTGTAACGTAGAGTTTTCAGCATTATTTTTTTTAACAATATAGGTTAGCATTTGACCCTGATGTTAAATGACAAGACCGTAGATGGCATAAGACTTAACCTAGAAGATGGGATAAATTCCTTCATAAATATCATTAGGCATAATACTCAAGTCAGTTTTCAAAGTCGTATTACGTATTATAATTAATCACACCTATATTATATGTAAATGCGAAGGTTTGTGAGTGTGTATGTATATTTGTTACTTCCTCACGCCTAAACGGGTGGACCGATTGAGCTGAAATTTGGCATAGAGATAGCTTAGATCCTGAAATAGCACATAGGCTATTGGTCATCAGGTAAAAACCGTTGAGCGCAGCTAGTATTAATATAAAACTAAATATTTCCTACAACAAAACTTCTTAGATTTATACAAATTATAATCATCAAGTAAAGTGTCGTACCGATAGAGGGTGTGATATACATAAATCGCCATGAAATTAGTTTGAAACCACAGCGGCGGTCGCAATATATGGCAAACACTTTGACAGGCCAATTTCAGTTGGCACAAGTTGACGCAATGAAACTATAATAATACGACGTACTCGTATATCAGAGGCTATGGTTCATACAAATAGAGTATAGGACCTGATTTATTTACAAATATGGCGTCATCTTTAGAAATTGTTTTTGTTATAGACGTATAAGTAACTGAATAAGAATAATATAATATTAATTTCAATGCGCTAAATTTCTTCCTCCTTAATTTTTTATATTAATTGGACCATTTTTTTTAATATAAAACGAAATAGTGACTAAACGACTGATTGACTGACTGACTGATCTATCAACGCACAGCCCAATTAGTTGAAGGGATTTTATTGAAATTTAAAGTGCAGATGGGTTTTTAGGACATCTGCTAAGAAAGGATTTGCCCTCGCAACAAAGCCACGAGCATAAACTAGTGTTTAATAAAATCAACGATGCGGCCGTAGAATATATATTCAATGCACTATATGAAAAAAGCTTTTATTACCTACAGATAAAAACAAAGTATTTTATGACAGAATAAAACTAAACCAAAAAGAAAACCCAAAGAGTGGCCGTAGCATGACACAAGAGATCCCGACGAAACTTCAAGAGTAGAACTGTCATCCCATACATTGTACTTTTGTGAATGTATGGGATGACAGTTGACTTGACAGCAAGACAAGTCTACGCAGCGTCTGTGCTTGAGGGGCTGGTATAATTCAATAAAGGATACATCGTGTAGGAACTGTCAATTATAAAGACTGCTAAAACATCAAATTTTGTCTATCAAATTCAATAAACCGTTGTGAATAAACCATTAAATCTAACGCAGAAATACGATCGCAAATTCCACAAGCCCAAATTATTTTACAAATCAATCCCATTTGCCATAAGCTTGAAAACTGACATGATCTACATGTTCAATCTGATATCTCAATTAGCTGAGCTCTGAAATAATTCGCATGTTATTATTGGCACCCGCTACGATTCGAAATGGAATGATTTTACGGTCAGTTGATCGAACCACTGATGAATAATGATTGATTGAAAGTAATAGGCGTTAATTGCGTTGCTCATATTTTAAATATTGTATGTACCCGTGTGGAAAATATATTTTTAACCTTAGATTAAAATAAAAAGGGAAGATACGGTACAGGCGTCTTACAAATGGACCACCGTCTTGCAATGGATCGGCGCGGAAACCGACACTTTCAGACCCAGTAGGCCAAACTTGGCTAAAGTAACGATATTGCGCACCGTATAGTATCTTCTTTTTTTATTTTTAACCCCCGACGCAAAAACGACGGGGTGTTATAAGTTTGACGTGTCTGTCTGTCTGTCTATCTGTGTGTGTGTGTGTGTGTGTGTGTGTGTGTGTGTGTGTGTGTGTCTGTCTGTGTGTGTGTGTCTGTGTGTGTGTGTGTGTGTCTGTCTGTGACATCGTAGCTCCCAAACGGATGAACGGATTTTGATTTAGTTTTTTTCGTTTGAAAGTAGAGTTAGTCGAGAGTGTTCTTAGCCATGTTTGGTGGAAATCAATCAAAGATGGCCGCCGCTACAAAATGGCGGATTACTTTTTTCTTCCACGACTCCATCGATATGGGTATCAAATGAAAGGGCTTAGCAAGTAGAATACAGCCCACTATATAAAATTTAAAATCCAAGATGGCCGCCATCAAAAAAAATTGAATTACGTATTGCGTTGGGGGTTTTTAAAATTTTTAATTTATAATCTAAGTTTTTACCTGATGTCTTTTTCATTAAACCTACTTATACCTAAAACAGTTTCGTTAAAATAGGTGTTTACTAATTACGATACGAATAAATAAAGCTTCAGAAAATTTCAATAACTGGTTAATTTTTCAAGAATCTGCATGAAATAATAATCCGATGTTCATTTTGCTGTTCACTGCTAATCACTACACCACATTCGTGACATGAAGATAAAGCTTATACTTCGTTTCAGAAACAAAGATAATTTTTGCAGGGTTCGAAGGTTATATATCAATGAAAATATCATTGATATATTCAATAAACTGTTACATCCGACGTATCTTGTGATATATATCTGATATACTATGATTAATATCCGATATATACCCAATTTACTAAGATATTGATCCTTTGAACCCTGGAAAAATTATCTTTGTTTTTGAAACGAAGTATAGCTACGGTAGAGAGACAAGAAGTAATTTTATAAAAAGTACAAGTGAGTTAAATGAAAATTTTTAAAAACTCCCAACGCAATATAGATTTATCAAAGTGCGTTGTATTCTACTAGTTTAACCCTTTTATTTGACCAATACCAATATTGACGGGATCGTAGAGAAAAAAAATAATCCGCCATTTTGTAACGGCGGCCATCTTGGACCGATTTCCACCAAACATGGCTAAGAACACTCTTGACTAACTCTACTTTCAAACAAAAAAAACTAAATCAAAATCCGTTCATCCGTTCGAGAGCAACGATGCCACAGACAGACACACAGACACGTCAAACTTATAGCACCCCGTCGTTTTTGCGTCGGGGGTTAAAAAATGACGAAACAACATTATAAATATTATTATAGCTGAGGAATGTATAATGCGTGGATAAGAAACCCAAGATATTAAAGACAATAAACGACATATTTTTATTATCCCTGATTATACGACAGTACCTAAACATACGAATAAATAAACTCTCGGAAAATCGGGAACGTAATCATCGATATTTAATCGAATCACGGATATACAATTACGCAAACGTGACGGATGAAGGCCGATTTTCACGAGAATCGATTGATAAATCTAATTATTTTCAATTTCCCTCTTTTCGATGACAGCTCAAAGTTCTGAACTGGAGCCGAAATTCGAACTTGAATTATAACAATGACTTGAAATCTCCCGCTTAGTTACTCATTGAGAAGTTTTGTAGAACCATCATTGTAGTGTAAAGTTACTACAAAAAATAAATAAATTCATATTAATACATTGCACTTTCTTAAAGGATTGACTATCTCTGTGCCAAATTTCAACTCAAACCGTTCATCGATTTGAGCTGCGCGTCTAAATCAGTCACATCTGATGTATTTTGGAAAAAGAAATGTATCCTAAACTATTTAAGCTTTAAGCTTAAGCTATTTTTGGGGTGTACACTAAATACTAAATAGTTATCATTCATTCATTAATTAATTAGAACAAAATTTATGATAGCAATTCCATTAAGTTACCTAACCAAACAATCTACACACATCGAAAACGTTACACGTTCTCATTTGAGAACTCGTTGAATGTTCAACCACAAACACAAATCTCTATTTACTTAACAAAAGTTGATCACAATAGCATTACCAACCTGGTAGCTTCCCGTTAGCCGTCGGACGCTTCCTGGACTCGCCGCCGTTTGTTCCCCACCGCACTCGTAGTTTCCGACATTCGCTGCGAACAAAATACAGTGCATTTATTTAAAACCACCTTTTAACTATCAAGCGAGTACGATTGCGTTGCGACTTTTGTGTTTGCGTCAACATATTAATGACTAGCTGATGCTTACGGCTTTGCCCGCATGGCAAAATCTTTTCTTAGCGGAGGTCTACGTCATAAAACCTATCTATGTTCCAAATTTCAATCCAATCCGTCCAGCGGTTTAAGCTATGCGTTGATAGATCAGTCAGTCAGTCACTCTTTCCTTTTATATATTTAGAAAATTACACGTTTAAACCAACTAGCTGTCTGCCTAGCTTACTTACCTAAAGTGGTAAAACTAGTTATCTTAAAATATTACAGGGAAAAAAATCATGAATATCATTGAAACACACAAACAAAATGATGGTTGCTTTATTTCGTCATTTGGTCCACTGCTGGAAATAAGCCTCCCAAGCACCTTTATTTATAAAATCATTTAGTATATAAATAGGCTACAGGAAATATTAGAAACAGTGTATATAGGTCAGTGAAACCCTCACCATCTTTTATGTGCGTTTAAAGCAATAAACTAGATCCAGTCCATTGATACTGTTTTATCTTGACCATAAATTCAAGTTCAAAGGCACTAAACAAAAAGTCTTTAGTGGAGTTTTACCAAAACCGAAAAGACTTTGACCATGGACAAAAAAACCTTCAGAAAAATAAATGAGGCACACATAGTTAGCCCACTAGCTTGTACAGGCAATATTTGCACACTACCATGTGTTTATTTTATTTATTACTGACTAGATTATACTCGCGGCTTTGCCCTAGTAGAAAAATCTATACACAACGAAAAAAGCTTATAAAATTTTGGGCTGAACAGTTTTAACATCATCCATACATATAATAAGAATGGAAATTTCTCCCCATTCATTGTGATCCTTTACTAAGATGAATCGTGAAAATACGCATATGAACAAAACGACGCGAAAAAGTCGCTTGCGCGATCTAATTCGTAAAACATTTTGTCAATTTTTCCAAGGGAAACGTAAAATAAAATGATAAAATAAATAATAATCATTTATATCGGACACATTGCCCCTAATTTACATCAAAAATTCTAAATAAAAGTAATAGAATATAAAGTAAACTCAATTCAAAAAAATATGGTGCGACAAACTGCGACAAACTAAAAATACGCCATCTATTGATGTGTTTGTAAACGAAACCTTTAATTTGGGCTAAATTTGTAAATAGTTTGTGTCACTGGTGTGGTTAAACAACACCACCGATTTGAATAAAATTTTCACTAATACGTTGCAGTTTTCTCTACTTGAACCTTAGTGTTGGTTTTAGTCAAATCGGTTCATAAATAAAAGAGTTATATCAATCTAAAGATTCGCATATAAAATGCTAATAAACAAGAAAGGTAGTCATAGGAACCGCGTAATCAAAAGACAAAACCTCATCGAGTTTGGGCTCATTTAATTCGTCTTGACGAGTACTTTGATACTATATAGTAACCAGGGTCCGATGACGGAGCTGGAAGGTGGCCATAGGAACTCCGTGATTAAAAGAAAAAAACCCCATCGAGTTTGGGCTCATTTGATTCGTCTTGACGAGTACTTTGATGCTATATAGTAGCCAGGGTCTGTACATTTTAATTTCTAAACCATGTAAAATCATCAAGAAACAAATTAGAATTCATTTAAATTAGTAAATGTAACTTATTTCTCATATGAATCAGCGCCAGCGGAATGGAACTAATGTAATGTGCGCATGATGCGTGTAAATATCAGTAATAAATATCTTTTTGCTGCTTATTTTTAATTTCTAAAACATGTAAAATCATCTGAAGATAAATAGAAAAATTCATTTAAAGTTCATTGTAAAAGTAAATTATTTTTCATACAAGCTAGCGCCACGGAAAATAATGGAACTAATGTCCTAAGAAAAAGAAATAGGTATCGTTTATTCTGCAAACAGTTTTAGAAACGAAGTCCCGCGTAACCTAGCGGAACTAAATAATAGATTTATAATTACTGTGAATACTTCATTTATTATATATTTTTTATTTGTTAGATTAATTAAATATTATGTACTTATTTAATTGAGAAATTAAATATGAGAAATTATGAATTGTTAAAAATCTGTAGATATTTTAACTTAAAATCACGCGATTGTGGCGCTCCATCTAGGGGGATCTTTTGTAAAAATCACTGGTTATCCGGAGACACACAGACATAAAATCTGTTCACACCCATTTAGGCATACATCCAGACGCAAACTTTCACGTTTATAATGTTAGTAAAATTTTGCAATGATTATTATAGAACCTTTTATCTGTGTTAAAGATAATCATAGGCGGATTTAGGGGGGGGGGGGGGCAAGGGGCCAAGCCCCCCCCCCCCCCCCCCGAGTCATTAAGCAAGCTGCTCGCGCACATATTATAAAGGATGTTTAAGCTTTCTTACTGCTCAGAGCGAGTAGGCGGATTTAGGGGGGGGGGGGGGCAGGGGGCCAAGGCACCCCCAGAAGCATTGTAGAGTTACGAATTTCACACATATTTCATGGTAAAGATTAAATTTTTTTTTCGGCGCTCGCAGCTAGCTGCTCGCGCACTTATTGTAATGGATGTTTAAACTTCCTAACCGCTCAGAGCGAGCTAAACATACACTTTTCGTAATAAAAATTATAATATTTTTGCCCGTCTGCACCTTGCCCCCCCCCCCCCCCCCCCCCCAAAACCAAATCCTGGATCCGCCTATGATTTTAGGTATACACCTCAGTGGTAGCACGGTAAAGAGATATACAGTAGTTTGACTGAGCGTGATTTTTGAACATAAATACCTACAGTCTCGCGGTACATGCGCGAGTCATAGGGCTGCCGGGCAGCCGCTGCCCGCATACAGTAGGTACCTACCTATTTCATATCATCTACTTACTTGAGCTAATATCTAGATGAGTTATTATAAATTAATTATATTATTTTTGTACATTTATTGATATATTTTTTTACAAGCTTTTATTTCTATTTCATATTACCTACCTATATGTATCTTACTACGTCCGCTTAGGAACCACTGAATGTCCGTTACAAAAATGCAACAGTCGAATGAGATTTGAAAATGTATTGTATCAAACTTAGTACACGCGGGATGAAGCCGCGTTTTTTGCGGCTATGACTAAAAATACCTAAGAACACTTCCGCCTAACTTACTTTTCAAACAAAATCTAAATCGAATCTATGAGACAGACACGTCAAACTTATCACACCCTTTCGTCTTTGCGTCGGGAGTTAAAAATAAATACGATTGATCGAACAGGTAGATTAAAACTAAAGTTGGTTCATAATTAAGAAGCCTAATCTGGGAACTACAATAGGTTTTATTCCAGCATAGTATCCCTACTATACCTACCTACTTACCTATCATGTCGTGGCGGCGTATATTGAAACCCAAGACAAGAGACAAAACAAGACAAAAGACAAGACAAGAGACAAGACAAGAGACAAGACAAGAGACAAGACAAGAGACAAGACAAGAGACAAGACAAGAGACAAGACAAGAGACAAGACAAGAGACAAGACAAGAGACAAGACAAGAGACAAGACAAGAGACAAGACAAGAGACAAGACAAGAGACAAGACAAGAGACAAGACAAGAGACAAGACAAGAGACAAGACAAGAGACAAGACAAGAGACAAGACAAGAGACAAGACAAGAGACAAGACAAGAGACAAGACAAGACAAGAGACAAGACAAGACAAGACAAGAGACAAGACAAGAGACAAGACAAGAGACAAGACAAGAGACAAGACAAGAGACAAGACAAGAGACAAGACAAGAGACAAGACAAGAGACAAGACAAGAGACAAGACAAGACAAGAGACAAGACAAGAGACAAGACAAGAGACAAGACAAGAGACAAGACAAGAGACAAGACAAGAGACAAGACAAGAGACAAGACAAGAGACAAGACAAGAGACAAGACAAGAGACAAGACAAGGGACAAGACAAGAGACAAGACAAGAGACAAGACAAGAGACAAGACAAGAGACAAGACAAGAGACAAGACAAGAGACAAGACAAGAGACAAGACAAGAGACAAGACAAGAGACAAGACAAGAGACAAGACAAGAGACAAGACAAGAGACAAGACAAGAGACAAGACAAGAGACAAGACAAGAGACAAGACAAGAGACAAGACAAGAGACAAGACAAGAGACAAGACAAGAGACAAGACAAGAGACAAGACAAGAGACAAGACAAGAGACAAGACAAGAGACAAGACAAGAGACAAGACAAGAGACAAGACTTGGACTCTTACTCACACACTTACTTGGTCTCTCACTTGCACTCTTACTCGGACTTTTACTCGGTCTCTTACTCGCACTCTTACTCAAACTCTTGCTCGGGCTCTTACTCGCACTCTTACTCGGACTCTTACTCGCAGTCTTACTCGAATTCTTACTCAGATTCTTATTCGCATTCTTACTCGGACTCTTACTCGCAGTCTTACTCGAATTCTTACTCAGATTCTTACTCGCACTCTTACTCGGTCTCTTACTCGCACTCTTACTCGGACTCTTACTCGGAATCTTAATCGCACTCTTACTCGGACTATTACTCGCACTCTTACTCGGACACTTACACGCAGTCTTACTCGAATTCTTACTCAGTTTCTCACTTGCACTCTTACTCGGACTCTTACTTGGACTCTTACTTGGACTCTTACTCGGTCTCTTACTCGCACTCTTACTTCAGCAGAATACTTTTAAAAATAAAAAAAATAACTTCTTACTAACTTACCTCAAAAACAGCATAATATCGCATGCTATTTTTTTGACATTTTATATAATTTATTATATTATGTATACATACGTCAAAAGTAAATAACGTAAATTACACTAAATACCTACTTGCAAAAAACTATCGCGACGTCCGCCCGTCGCTGCGTGGCACCCGCTTCTGTTAGCAGTGGTCTACGTCATGAAACCTTTCTATGTTCCAAATTTCAACCCAATCCAGCTAGCGGTTGAGGCTGTACGTTATACAGATACATCAGTCACTAGCTTATTCTCATGGCTTTGCCCGCATGGACGGGTTACGTTTCATAATACCTAAGGTCGTTTCAACTACGGTCGATATAACTACGGTCGATTCGCATAAGTTCATTTCACATATTGGACGACTCGCTTACAGTGCAACTCGCCTGCGGTTGATTAAACTATGGGCATGTGAACTAATGGGCGATTCGGCCAATGTTCATTTGATATATTGGTTAATTCAACTATGGACGACTCACCTACGGTTTATAAATTCTTTGCTACGCGTGTTTTTAGTACAGTATTCAGGGCAAACCGAAATCTGTTGGTTAGGTTAGGTTTGAACAGTGACCACAATGCGCGAGCCGAGCGAGCGAAGCGAGCGTGCCGCGGCAGCGGCCGGCGAAGCGCCAGATATTTTTCTTATTACTGAATTATTTATCCTGTGTCATGGCATCTTCAGGCATTTTGGCATCTTCTTTCATCTACCTCATCATGGCAAAGTGGCATAATAAGCTGTCTGCGCACCTACAGATAGAAATCATTCAGGTATCAAAAACAACACGTTTCTGAATTCTGTACTATAAACAAGTATTTTTTAGCTGTCATACCTGACTAGCAGCCGGAAACATGGTCTAAAAATACGTGAAACGTCCGTTAGTTCGGTCAAAAATAGGCAAATCGTCCAATAGTTTAATCAACCATAGCTCAATCGACCGTAGCTGAGTTAACCGTAGGCGAATCGTCCAATATTGATTTCAACCAATAGTTATTATGAACGTAGGCGAAACGTCCAATAGACATTTTGAATAGTAGGTGATTCGATCGTAGTTACATATTGGCAAGGTTTGCCATCCTTTACTAATTCTACGCCCATTAAGTCGCAGAAAACCCGTGAATTGAATCCCTCTTTTCCGTGGAATTGGAAATCGAATTAAAAATCAAATCTGCATCAAATTCATTAATATATGAATAATTTACTGTCACGCGCTACGAAGTGCGCGCGGGTCAGCTAGTAATATTAATATGACTCTTAACTAAGAAGCGTTGGCGCAGTGCGCCTAGAATTTTACATCATTGTAAAATGCTAGTTAGCACTGTACTTACTCGTATTATGGACAGCGTTATCTCTTACCATCAGGAGAGTAGCTTGCTCGTCTTCTTACTTCCTTGTAAAAAATCTTTTATTAATGGACGTTTCAAATTTCAACCCAATTCGTTTAGTGGTTTAGGTTGTGCGGTGATGGATTATGCAATCAGTTAGTCAATCACATTTTCCTCTTACATGTTTCGATAAAAGGTCAAAATAAAAAGCTCCCAGTTTTACTTCAGATCGCTTTTGGCCTTAGTTAAACTTAACTAAATACAACAATAATTATATTAAAGTAATAATGCCCATTTTTACTGGTGACATACGACTGGTAGCCTAGTCAATGAGTGCCCAAAAAGGGTATGTGGATCGAAAAGTCGAAAGCAGAAAAACTAACTTAGTAACTTTGTTTGGACTAGTTAGGAGATAAACATACTAAAAGTCCCCACCCCTCCGAGGTGAGCCCGAGGGGGGGGAGACCGAAGAAGGTCCCATTTTTAGGTTTTTTGCTTATATGTCAAAAACTGTGCGTTGTGCGATATTTTGTTGTACTACATTATTAAACCTCATAAAATTTGACATTTTTCATCTATCTTCAATCGTTGTCCAGTTATGAGCTTCCAAACATGGTCTATTTTGAAGACGCTTAAATTAGTTTTCCATTCAAAGTCGGTAAAAAAAAATTACAAATAAAATTTGACCAACTTCTGGTTGTCGTATCATAATGAAACTTTGCAAATATCTAGAAATCTGATGACAGTTTAATAATCTGCTACCACTGAGCTGATCTGATGATGGAGCCAGGAGGTGTCTAATGAAACTCTTCAATGGCTATTAGTAAACCCGTCGAGTTTGGGCACATTACATTCGAATCGATGAGACTTTTTCATAACACTTGCTGTCGAGGGTCTGATAATGAACCAGGAGGTACCTACGTCTCATCAATACGAATGTAATGAGCCTAAACTCGCCGGTTTTACTAATAGCCATTGATGAGTTTCAGTAGACACCTCCTGGGTCCATCATCAGATCAGCTCAGTAGTACCAGATTATTAAACTGTCATCAGATTTCTAGACATCTGCAAAGTGTTATTATGATACGACAACCAGAAGTTGGTCAAATTTTATTTGAAAGATTTTTTTACCGACTTTATATGGAAAATTAATTTAAGCGTCTTCAAAATAGACCATGTTTGGAAGCTCATAGCTGGACAACGATTGGAGATAGATGAAAAGTGTCAAGGCCGAAGTTGTAGAAAATTTTATGAGGTTTAATAATGTAGTACAACAAAATATCGTACAACGCACAGTTTTTGACATATAAGCAAAAAACCTAAAAATGGGGCCTTCTTCGGCCTCCCCCCCCCTCGGGCTCACCTCGGAGGGGTGGGGACTTTTAGTATGTTTATCTCCTAACTAGTCCAAACAAAGTTACTAAGTTAGTTTTTCTGCTTTCGACTTTTCGATCCACATTTCTTCTTTTACTGGACTATGGGCATACTGTGATTATATAATATATAGGTATATAAATTTTAAATAAAGATATACCTAATATGCGATTTTATGCAAAAAAAGTCTAATTTTTCATTTACAAGTCTACATACATGTTTTCTTTGACCTAAACTTTGTAAAGAAAACAAATAAATTGAGCAAATAATACAGATAATATACAACGTTAATGCTTTTAATGTAAAAGATGAAATGGCGCACGCTGTTTTAACTGGGAGTGAAACAATTTAGCATAATAAAAGATAAAAGCTTTTAGTAGATTGTACAAGAATTTGGTAGGTATACGGGCGCGCTGAATGTTGACTTGCATTGCGGCAAATTGAATTTACATCACATGCCTCTAGGTCTATGTTTGAGTTAGACATCTCTTCGAGCGATATGTTTTAGGATATTTATTTATTTACAAGCTGCGCCCAGTGGGTTTACTCGCTAGAAAGTAGACTATGTTTTATTCCAGAGGCTAAACTAAGCCTAAGATCAGCTTAAGCTCAATCGGTAAGAAGTAACAAAATACACATACGTTCATAGTTTAGTTTTTATAATACGCAAGAAAATTAAAAAACCATTGTTTACATGTTTGAAAAGCAGTAGTGGATTTATCATGCAAAGGTTTATAACGCTATATGTCTGCTATATCTAGATATATGAAAGGACAGAGTGACTCAGGCTATTTAGGTACTTATCTATCAACGCACAGCCCTAACAGCTGAACGTATCGGATTAAAATTTAAAACACTAATACGTTTTATGACATCGACTAAGACATATTTACGCGGGCAAGCCCGCGAACTTAAATTAGTATAAACATAATAATCGCTAACTCGACTACGAGTATCCTAACGAAAAAGCCTTTATTGATTCTGAAACACGAAAAGAAAATAAACGCCCACGTTTACTATGTTTTGATACATAGTGAATAGATCCGGATCCAAAAATTCCTTCTCTACAAGGAAAGTTCCCCTCGAACATTCGACACCGGGAGTAATTTGATTCACAAAGCATAGTTCAAACGCCGGAAATATTTTGTTTCCTCGATTACGACGTTTCTCTGACATAGACACGAATCTAAATGGTAAACTGTTGGCGCTATCATTTGTTTTAATTATTCGCTGATTTCACTGGTGAATAGCTTAGGCTGGATAGTTCCCGCCTGCTTCACTATCCCTCCTACTGGTGAGGCAGGCAAGACTCAAAAAATGTGACGTCTCACGTGCCCTACTTATCGCTTTTTGCTGGGGCAGGTGATACTATTATAAAAGTACGGTTCCACGTCCCCCACCAGGACTGTTACTCATTTTAAAATGTCATGTGTTGAGCACGACTACATGATGTGTGGTGCTAATTTACAAAAAAAAATGCGTAGGAGATCAGAAATGGCAAGGAACTATGTAGTAGATAAACAATACATAAGAAAATCATCCTATCTGATATTATATTTAAAAAATCTCGTGTTACGGTGTTTGTAGTCGTACTCTTCCGATCTTTCCGAACTTTTTTGTACCTCTGTTGATTTTAAGAATGGATTTCGAGTGTTTATAAAAATAGCTGCAGGTGCAGTAAAATCGTACGGGTCAACTAATACTCGTATGTAAGACTTCCTTTCATTTATGATCTCCTGGTACCTTTTTCTTGTTAGCTACCTTGCAAATATACTCGTATTTTGGTGTCTTAGAAGAAATGAAAGATCTTGAAGAGTTTTTCATTTCATATGACAGCTGTCAAACTTGAAATGTCAACATCTCGAAAAGTTCTCGTCTTCGGCTGATCGTGTCTTGGAAGAAATAGCTTCAACATAATATTTTAATAGGCACACATAATAATATTATGTACATTAAATCTTTCCAATACATAACAAGGAAAATAATGTACATTAACAAAACTAAAAAATCATGATTCACGGAAAATTATTGAACATTTCGCAAGGTCACCAAGATAGGGGCGTAAGAAAAACACGCCTCTGAATCGACATCGTGTCGTGTAATATTTATGCCTAATTTTCTGAGCTCTTTACTCCCTAGCCACGTTTGACAAATATTTTTCCTATAGAAATATCTATCGCGATCGTAAATACATTTCGGTGGATTTATTTTTCTTTCACATTTTTCTACAATATTATGCCAAATATTTTGGAACTTTTTACCATAAATGCCATGGAAATCATGATCACCTGACATTAACTTTTATAACTTTTGCGAGTTATGAATGTCTACAATAGGAAAATCCAATAGTTTATTATTAAATTAGTATACGTGTGATACAAAGTATACTAGAATTATAAAGAAAAAGATTTGTATATTGATAACGCATCAAAACCCAAAATCCCACCACCCACCACCCATATTAAAAACTCTTTTACTGTGAAAATATTATTACATCAGCATAAGTTTGGCCAAACTGTATATAATAATTGTTATTAACTACAACAATGTAATTTGAGTAAAGCATTTGTTAGAGCATAAAAATACCTCTGTAAAGTCTATAAACATAGACCAAAAATAGTACATAAAACCTAAGTAAGTAACGGCATAAAACTTTATGGACAATGGGCACATCGTTAAAATTGTGTCTTCTCTTTTATAGGGGTTCAGAAATTCATAGGGGTATTTGAACATAGCGTGAATTTCGACCTTTCCTCGGTCACATACGACTTCAAAGCAACAAGCGACGTTTCGAGAAAACAAAGGAGCGACTGGCTTAGGAGAGACGTGACGACTTTTAACGTTAGATTGCTTTGTGAGATAACAAAAATACCATGAAAATGTAATTTTCATTGTAAAAATACTGGCTGGTAATCTGGTACAAATCTTTTAAAAAAATTAAAGATTATACAGCAAAATTTATTATTGCACTAGCTGCGCCCAGCGGTTTTACCCGCTGTACTTTGGTCCATGTGTTATTTCAGGGTCTAGCTATCTCTGTACCAAATTTCAACTCGATCGTCCACCCGTAGGCGTGAAAAAGTAACACACATTTATCCAGACATCCGGACATCCATACATTTTAAAAACTTTCACATTAATAAAATATATTCATAAGATTAGTGCGTGGTAATTGGTAATAGGACTGCTCTTGCTATAGGCACTAATCCTACCTTCTAAGAAGGAATAAATATTATGTATATTTTGCAGTTTTTATCATAAAATAGATCATTATTTTTAGAAAAAGTTACAAAGGTTTTCATATTTTTTTTCGTTAAACTTTACAAAGCCTTTTTTCTTTATAATTCTCAAAGTCGGATTAATATCTCAACAAAAACTCTTATTAAATATTTTATATCACTCCCACGATGTTTCAACAAAGTTCGTTAGTTTGTAGCTAAAGGCTCTGTTAAACCGCTTAGGTATCCTAGATACAAGCTATTGACTAAAAACTTTTGGAATGAGCTTCCTGTAAAAATGTGTGGAATAGCTAATCACCGGTAAAGTGAACGGCTAAAGATCGACATGGCCCAATACGGTACTCAGTCTGATAAAGTCTACACCACACAGAATATTTTTTTTTTACTAAATAGGCCTACGTCCTACGACGACAAAGTGTTATAATGCGACCATTTCTTATTAAAAACGACGAAGCAAAACGCTTGGTCAGTATCGGTCGGTAGTAGTCAGTATACGATGTGATACAGGAGCACAAAATTATAAAGGCACTATGACCACGAAAGTTCGTATTCAAGTTCCACGCTTTTTGTGGCTATAATAATGTGGAGTTGGTTTATCATAGGAATCGATAGCGTAACATCATTAGGAGAGATATTATAGTGAAAAAGGTCACGACCCATTAAACTGAGGAACACGACGCATGAGGAATAATAAAGAGCTCACTCCTTTGTACACACAAGCAGACAAACTTACTTTTATTTATTTAATGTACAAAACAAATTACAATCATAGCTTATAATAAAGATTATGTTTGCAAGTTTTAACTCTTGTAAGTGTAACTCAAAAATATGTACATATAGAAAAAATTAAATTCGAGTCAAACTTACTGCTAGCACACTACACAAAGGCAAACATGTTTCAGTTCAGACTATGTTTTAGTATGTATGTAGAGGTATACAAGTAAATGGGCTTACTAAGGCTGCTTCAGTTTTGTTAAAGAAACTATTTCTAGTTAATTATACATACATTCTTTTGTGCTAGCTTAATAACTAATTAATCTTCAACGTTAACTTTAAAGCTGAGTTGTTTGTCGGTGTTTCTCGCCTTTAACAAACTAAAGCTGCTTTTTAAGACATAATTAATGAAAGCATCAGATGGAGTAAGCTGAATAAGAACTACTAAGTCCCCGTCCGTTTCGTCTCTAAATATAAAAACATTGATAACAAAACATACAGTTGGATGGCAAGGCAGGCCCTTAAAATGTCTGAACTAAAAGAGGATTATTCCGGTATAACTACATTATGTTATCAAGTAACCACTTTTTAAAGTGTGGATTTTCTATATTCTAGGTAAAGGTCGCGGTAACATCCAATAAATGTCAAAAAAATAGACACTGTAAGTCCTTGTGTTACTTGTTGATTTATGTAGACTGATAGTGTTTATGACTGATATTATGATCAGGAATGTTCTACTGTTTTTTTTCTTCACCTTGAAATCCTTTGAACCAATATTTTAAAATTACCAATTTTGACTTTTAGGATAGTAATATTATTTCCCGATAAAATATTTAAACTAGCTCCTCTAATGTTCAATTACTTATTTGACTTCAAATTGAAAATTCAGATTAAATAGACCTTTCAGGTCTTAACTTTTGCCAGTCAAACCTTTTTATGATTAATGATCCACCCGTCCATTCGAAAGAGTTGTTAGGTTCTCTTTGAAAAAAATGGATGAAATTTTATAAAATATATTTTTAAACTGCCAGCTATTTTTGAATCTTATTAAGTTAACTAAACGGTGATTAAGGAAATCTTTCTTTCTTTCTATCAGAAGATAGGAATACTCTTTTTATTACCTAAAACAAATTTTCAATTATTTATTTTTTCACTTTACAACATAAAAGATATTTATTTAGAAGAAAAACATAAATTAAAATACTCGTACCTTAAAAACTAACCTATCGTCTAAAACTTAAAAATACTCAGAAATCATATTATCTAAATTATAAAAACTAAACTAAATCTAAAAAGGGCCCCCGCGACAACGTGCCCAAAACGCTGGCAGCATTACCTCTCTGATTTTCAATTTTAGTTGTAATACTACTAACTAGTAGTAACATACAGTCACATTGGTCCACAATGTGCGGCCTTATGTTTGTGAGCGATCTCTTCCAGGATCTTTTTACGAAGATTGCAGCTGACTGAAAGAGTAGATTTGTTACAAGGGAGAGAGAGTATGTGATTTTAGTATCTATGCCGCTTTCGTTTTTAGTTTATTGCTAAAATAGACATAATTTATAGATTGAAAGAATGTATGTTATCTTCTTTTATTATTTTATTAGCTTATGCTTGAGGCTTTGCCCGCGTGGACAAAATCCTTTCTTAGCGGTGGTCTACGTTAAAAAACCTATCTGTATTCCAAATGTCAACCGAATCCGTCCAGTGGTTTGGGCTATGCCAATAGTGACTGATCTATCAACGCATACACTCTTTTATTCACTTTTTTTATTTTATATATATTTAGATAGAAGATAGAAGAATACTCACCAGTTCAAATTTATGTATATGAGGTAAAAAACAGAGAAAGAACACCGACTTTTACAAATAAATACGTTTCCAACGCCTCTTTAAGCGTCGTCGTAAAAACAAATCAAATCAGAGCAACATGATAAAAGGCAACATTAAATAAATAAAGCTAAGAGTTGGCACATCTAATAAAATTACTTTGAAGTGTGGATTTCACGACCCTTACACATTTACGAATAACAGCTACTTCTTGTGATGTCAAATATTTTCTCTCCTTATATAAATCTAAATATTACTCGAGAAATCATATTCTGCTCATAAATATTACTTAATGCTCAGTGACATTTTGACAGCCCCCAGGGATTTACTTAGAGGTCATAACTGAAAAGAAACTAAATGAAAACGATTTTTGATATTCAAGATATTGAATACTCTGACATTTTAATAAAATTACACGTCAGAGGTCAGATGTAGTCAAGATACATTTATAAATTATTTTGTATCTCATATCCACCAATATTGAACGGCTCATCATAATAAATTTAACTACCTTTTGTTAAATTCAGGAGACCTCTTATCTTATTAAGGACGAGTGCTTTTGTTCGTTGTACTCAAAGCTGTCTGCTGTTCTGGCTAATAAATTGATAGTAATATTTCGTGTAAAATACAACTGAAAATGAAACAAAATTCTTGTTTACGTATTATTACGGTGATCTTTCATTCATCAATATTAAAATGGTAAATGTGTTGCGTAGGTATATTATGTTATTATAAAGATCGTGTGTGAAAAATGGTGTTGTAAACGTTTATTAGGCGTCGGTAACCGTTGTCCTTCAGTCAGTCCATTTGTGTGTCTGTCTCTAGTATTAGATAATAGAATAGAATAGAATAATACTTTATTGCATACCAAACGATTACAAAAAAGCTTAATGATAGAGATATCTTAATGCTAGGTAAACAATCGGCGGTCTTAATATACGTAATAGCGGCGGCGGTCGGCGGTTATAATAGTGTAACTTTTGTTTTTAATTGTCATCGTTATGTTATTACTTATGTAACTAGCTTATGATGGGGTCTTTGCCCGCGTGCAGAAATCCTTTTTTAGTGGTCTGTGTCATAAATCCTATCTGTGTTCTAAATTCAACCCCAACTATTCAGTAGTTTTGGCTGTGTGTTTATTAGATTTATTGTAGTTATGAATATAATGACAATAAATAAAAAATTCTACTTACATTCCTCAGTGATCTGCAGTTCTATCTTATCGAGATCCTCGTCGTCATCGAAGTCAGTTTGTACAGTAGCGTCTTTAGTGTACTGATGTAACGCGATGACGTCAAACGCAGCGCGCTCTTCCTCGCGCGGTGTCTGCGGCCGTTCGTGGGATTCACACGCTTCGCGGAGTTCGTGGAACTCGCGGGCTTCGTGAATCTCGTGAGCTTCGTGTCTCGCGCGCTTGCACGCCGCGCAGCCGCATAGGGACCCGCGTACGCGAAGCAGCCACACTAGCCCGAACAGCGCCATCCACTTGGTCATGCTGTGACCACTGTCTCCACCATCACACACACTTCACTCATCACGAATCACATATCTCCACTTCGAACTCGCCGATTGTCAACTGATTTTTCATCATAGCGTTTATTTATTCAGCACGCGATCTCGTTGAGGGCTTTTAGTATTTATTTGTTGAACGTCTGCATACTTATCGGTCGTTCGTATGATTAAATTTATTCAGTTAAGATTTAAACTCAAAATTCTCACTGTGTAAACATTTTTATTTTATTTTCTGATGACGTGGCAACCCCCTGAAAACAGAAAGTCATTAAACTACTAGAACAAAAAGCTCCGTAACTTGAGACGAAATACTTAATGTGTTCTTTTTATTAGAAGCGATCCTCGAGTGATGTTAAGCTAGATCAACAGCTGCATTAAGCAGAAAGCTCAAGTTATTGCGAAACGTTGAGATTAAACCTGAACTAAAGCCAGACGGCGCCTTCTTGACGTTAACGTATTCTATTATTCCTTTCTCTTTTCCTGTATTTCACCGGTTGGATTAGAAGGGTTATAATTTCAGCTGACTCTGAAAGCTGAATTCAGAGGCCATAATTTGGGGCTGTTGTCACAAATATCTCCTAACGACCATAACAGTGGAAGTACACTTTATTCTTACTGTCAAGTCAGCGATTTGAGTCAAGAACAGCAAATCTACAAAGATAGGAGGATATATTGGCTACGATCGTCATTAGTCACAAATCACATTTGATATTCGTATGTGGTCCATTAAGGAGCTCCGTTACGCTATCATAGCATGGAAAGGAGCGCGATGACACGATAAAATGTGGGCAATAAATTGCAGACTACCGATAATAACGGCTGCCCTTAAGGCGAAGATCTCATGAAAAATATCAATTCGTCACCAGCGATCGAAAATCCCCCTTAGCGATAGAATTTCTGAAGGGTACATTAATGCTGGAAGATTGTTGGAATATTTTATGGTTATCGCGTTACTGAGCATCGAGTGTTCAGATTTTCTTTTGCAGATTCGCCGCATTTTTGGGCCGTGATCGATATCTTTTTTGGAAACGATTTCCCCGGATTTTCTCTATCTGTCGTGGAAAAATAATGGTTTATTGATAAGAACAGCGAGTCCAATATGCTGCTACAGGGATTTTTTTAGGGTTGATGACGAAAAGAAGCGAGAATAATTACTGGGTATACATACTAAGTACTTAGTAGCTCATATTATTATCTATTATTATTATCTCGGTTCGAATAAAAATGACGAGCACGGTGCGAAGTTTGATTGTTGTTGACGGATTTGGAGTCTCATTACTGTTTTGATTTTCCAAAGTTTTCAATACAAATTTTACTGTTGCTAAAGCAATGTTTTAGTTTCTAGCTTCTAAAAAAAATAGTATTGCGTGAGTGTTTTGTAACAACGCGAAATTTAGAAGAAAGCTAGAATTGACAAATAACCCATAGAGTCGACGTTTATGTTTTAATGTCTGTGTTGGACTTTTAAAAGTACGTGTACCTTTTTCTTATCGTGAATTTTGCTTGGTATGTAATAAAGTGTTGATAAATAAATAAATACGACTAGTGCTTTTAATATTATGTCTACTGTTATATTCCAGTACTATGATTAGTTCATTATTCTTGCAGCTCTACTTCTCTAATTCATAATATAATATTTTTTGGTGTTAAAATGAAACTAAATCTAGTTATTGCACTTAAACTAAATCTTAAAAATCTCATTACAAACTGCAATATAATAGAATCATTTACCTCACACTCTAACATACTCCTTACCTCTAGATACACTGGTACAAACGTTCCTATTTCAAATATGTCATCATTCTTCCCACAAGTTCTAGAAATTCACAAAGAATTTTCTGTATAATATTTAAAATAGCTCAGTAAACGTACTCCTTTGAAAAAGTAATTTCCCGCTCGGTCTCAAATACCGACTTTAGTGCCTTCCAGATATGTGCTCTGACATTTTTCTGATTACCACAACTCTGTGAGGACCGGAGGAATGACCTCGGAAATGCTGCTTTGTGAAACATTTAACCTTATATTTTGATTTAGCTGGTCTATTTTCCGTGGTCTAAGCAAACATACATTATAACTACTTTTTTTATGTAATAGATGTCAAGCAAGCAGACGGCCGGCCTATACCTTCAATACCAGGGGTACCTTTCAAGACTCTGTTAACTTGCCTTTTGAAGAGTCCCATGTTGAAGCTCAACGGAAATACCGCAGGCGGAAGCTCATTCCAAATTTTGCAGGTGCTTACATTGGCTTATTTTGTATAATATTATCTTATTGGTACGGCCGCTTGTGTGCGAAGATAATGAATGTGCAAAAAACACATTCGCATTTATAATATTTTTAGTTTTGAATTTTTTTTTAATACAATGCCATAATTAATTTTTATAACAATAATAATAATATGTTCAAACACACATCAGTCAATGCTTAAAGGCCGCAAAACCTTGCAAAACTACAATGTAGATGGATATGCTCCTTGGTTGAGATGAGAAGCTATATTTTTTATACCAAATAGACCTATTACGTTTGACCACATTCCATCTGATGGAAAGTGCAGATGTTATTATAGCTATCTTGCTGTTTGCTTTTACTGTTTTGAACACATTATTACAAATTTACCTAAAATATTCAAAATTATTAATAGTTTATGTTAATACAAGATAATTAAACAGCGCCTTTGTGCTTTCTGTTTAAACCTGAAGCCAATTATTTAATAAACATCAGCAAGCTTAGATTATAGCTCAGTTTCAGATGAGCTAATCCAATAATGTTGCAGAGTGCTTGATGTACTAGAAAAGGGGATGTAAATAGCATGAATAGTACATTGACTCACTTTATGCATTTAGTTATGCTTTAGGTACCGTCAAGGGATTAAAGCTTTTGTCACGAAAATGAAGCCTAAAATGTTGAACGGTAGAATATAGTGTTCAAAAAGTTTTCATGGTAAATGAAAATTTACCTCTTTTATTTTTATCATTTTGATTCAATAAGTATAGTCTGAAATATTTTTATTAAAACTATGACATGTATTTGAAACACGATACGATACAATACGATATAATTCGTTATAAACCCATTAATCTGTGTATTTCATTAATCTCACATCCAATTAAAATGAACAATAACAACCGTTAAAAGCTATTTTTCAAATGCCTTTTCAATTCAGTATGTTTCAATTAAATATTCTATTTTTAAGTGCAAAACATTTTTCGTGAATAGGTACAGAAAATTTTTTTAATCATTTGTTTGCCATAATATATGTTTTTAAAATAATAAAAAACTAAATGCATGTTATTTGAATTCACAAAAGAAGCATCAAATAAATAGGCAAGGTCCTCTGGCGACGCGCAATGTATGAGTGGTAATCGAAATTAATTTTGTTTTTTTTTTTTACCATATTCTTACCCTGCATATTACCCTTATCTGTGAAAAATAACAACTTTCTAGGACTTATAGTTTCTCATCAAAACCATGAACGGACAGACAGATGGATAAGGCGAAACTATAAAAGTTCTTTCTGAACTACGACGGAGTACGGAGTCCTAAAAAAAAGTTGACTTTAAAAATGTTATATGCAAGCATTTTCAAACAAAACTCACTATCTCATACACGAGACTGCGACCGCTTTCCCCTAGAGACCGCGGTAATGGAGGCACGTAACCAAAGCTTCGATCGACATAAAGGTTTCCTAAAATAGACGAACAACGCAGACGGAGGTGATAAAGTACCGTTGACTAAGGGACCCCGAGAATGGAACGACGGAATACGAATCATCTGTGTTTTTTTTAACTTGCAAAAATAACTTGTTGTTACGAAAAAGTGTAGAAAAATGTTGTAATACGGTTAAATCATGTACAAAAATATTATTATAAGTATTAATAGATGTCAAAATTTAATTTAAAAAATACTTATTTTGTTATTCATAATAGGTTAGCCCACGATCTCGCCTGATCTTAAGCGACTATAGCTTAACTGAACATCATGCCGGAACACGGTCACAATGACCGCTTGGCGACACGGTTTTGTCCAGTGGGTGGTAACTAGCCACGGCCGAAGCCTACCACCAGTGCCTATAGTGAGTGGAAAAACCGCACAAGCTAATAATAGTCATTGGTGTTAAGCCTAGATTCAAACTCGGCAATCCAGAATAACATCTGCACCACATAACCCCTTGGCCACCGTTATTTTAAAAGCAACAGCAAGAATGCGATGTCACATTTCTACCCTACAAAACCTTTAGCCACCACCGCTTCACGCCCTATGGCGGTCTTTTCGGTAACAGTTATTCATAAAACCAAGTACCAATACCTATACCGTGACTAATATGGAAGACAATCTTTTGTAACATTATGATATCACATTTTAAAAACCATTCGTATTCTAGAGAAAAAAGTTTAGAAGACCAAAGTTATCGAATTTCGATTCCATTTAGTAAAAATTGCGGTAGGAAATTTAGAAAGCCTTTGTAGTAAGAATATATTACAAGGTGACAAAGCTCCTGTGAATAAGAAACCAACGAAACGAACGACGTGAAACAAATTGGCTGTAAGGTTTAAAAAGTGGAAAGGGAAAAGGGAGTAGTGAGGGAAACTTTAGATAAAAGGACGCGGTTAAGGGTTCACAGCTCGCTGGGTTTACATTTGTACGGCGGTGCAATATTGGTTGACCTTGTCTGAGATTTAGGGACTTATGAGGTTCGATAACTTAAATAGGGATGTTGACAAGGTCCAAAAAAACTAAATATCTTTAGTCCGTAATATAAAAAAAAAAATTACATTCATATTTTTTGGTTTCTGAATAAAATTAAAAATAGCTAAGATCATAACTCATAAAAGTTTTTGTATTGTGACGCGTGACTTCACTATACTGAACGAAAATGTACCAGACTGAGAGGAGTAACGTCACGATCAAGGACCTTTAGAGCGTTGTATTTGTTACGTTTTTTATCAGAATTAAATAATAAAAAAATACGTGTCCAATATTTTTTTAATAATCTACTTGAAAGACATATAAACCAAATTTGTAGTCAACATCTCCATTATGATTTCAAACAGTTATTTTGAACTAGCAGTACCAGTAGTGATACCCGCTAAAATATTCTAATATACTCGTATAACAAAGTTGGGTTTGAACACCTGTAAATCGAGACCTAGTGGCCAAATTTTCATTGATTTTAATTTCATGATTTTTTTTTCATCCTGAGTATCCAAAAAAACTATTAAAACATTGGAAATTTGATAAAAAAACAGAGAGAGAGAACATAACCAAATTCCCATGCAAAATGTTCATGGGTTTCTTAACTATTATAAAACACTAACATTCAATGACTGCTAGATGGTACAAAGATTTTAGGGTCTTGTCTACCTAAATACTAAATTTCATCTCCGCAAACTTAGCTGTTGATGCGTAAAAAGGTGTACAGGACGTGCCTCTTAGACTGTAAATACGTATGCTCATTTCCAGCTGATAAAAATACTGGGCACACATATTTGCTAATAAAAATTCAATGTATCATGGAATTTTTTATAGTAGCAGATTTCATCTAAATCCCTTTTGATAAACGAGTAAAAATAGAAAATCTGATTTACATGTTGTCAAACAAATGGCCGCCCAGTTTACTCAACGCAGCAAAATTGTGATTAAACAAGTGAAATTTCAAAAAACCTTTTTAAAAACAAGCTTTTATTATTATTACCATCTAGCATCATAAAGTACTCGTCAAGACGAATCAAATGAGCCCAAACTCAATGGGGTTGCGTCGTTTTATAATTACGGAGTTCCTATGGCCACCTTCCAGCTCCATCATCAGATCAGCTCGATGTCACAATAATATTGCATTGTCATCCGATTTATACATGCATGCAAAATTTCAGCTTAATCGGATACCGGGAAGTGGGTCAAATTAAACTTGCAAGATTTGATTACAGACAGACAGACCGACAGACAGACAGACAGACAACAGACAGGTGAAAGTAAATAAAAGCTTGTAAAAAGGACTGATCACTGATCAACCTAGATCTTTATGGATCCAACTGATTGGAAGTGCCGATGCGATCTATGTCTACTGCCTAGAGGGATTTCTATTTGATGAAGCTTTTGAACATTGATGTTGAACGCTGATGTGGTAGAAAAAAGAACCTAAATAATGATTTAAAAGGCGAGAGAAATACTCACCCGTGAAAATTTGATTACACAGGAAAAAGGACACTAAAACTGCTTGGCTATACCAAACCCCAAAAAAATCGAGGAAAGGAAAGTAAAATGGTTGAAAAAAACCTTGTATTGATGTCAATACAAGGTTTTTTTCAACCATTTTACTTTCCTTTCCTCGATTTTTTTGGGACACATAAGACGGCCCCCCTGATGGTGAGCGGTTACTATTCTTACAACATCTAACACCAACAACAACCCTATCAACATCAACCTCAACCCTATCAACATCTGCAACACCTATGGTATTGCCGACTATTATTGGTTTGTGTGTAACATGACTACATAGTCATGTTACACACAAACCAAAGGGTTGAGGTTGATGTTGATAGGGTTGTTGTTGGTGTTATTGATGTTGTAAGAATAGTAACCGCTCACCATCAGGGGGGCCGTCTTATGTGTATGTCTCAACCATAAAAATAATATAAACCGAAATATTACTGTAACAAGTCCTAGTAAAAAAACAATTATATGCGTTCTTGGTTAAGTCTGCTACCATCTTCACTGAAAGTCAAATGAGATCGTGGTCAGAGGCTAAGCTATTGTAAAAACAGCTACAATAAATAAACAAATCAGATAAAAAAAAATGTTTTCTGTAGAAGCTAAGCAACATCAAAACCTGACTAAAAATTAAGAAGACTAGAAACAACAATATGAGAACGAACGAAATGTACGAGAAAGATCGCAATTCCAGATAGAATTATCAAATCTTATGCATAAAATAAAAATGTTTTCACAACATCTAATTCAACAAACAGAAACTAACTAGAGATGAAGTCGCAGATTTCCGAGACTAAAAGGCGGGCCCTATAAAAAGAGCCATTATGTAAATGGCTGAGAGCAAAGATTAGATCCATAAACCCTAGCAATAAACTGTTTAGTTTAGTTCTGCGTTATTTCGTTTGGTGCCACTCCTTTTCCCCGATTCGTGTCATACACGTGTTATCTCTTTCGACGATCATGAGGAAAAATATTAAGGTCTGGTTTGTACTTACTATATGATTATGGAAAAGCTAATAAACGTAAACAATATTTAATTACACAAACGAAGTCAATACGAGCTTGTGACTACTAATTACTTATTTATGAATATTAGATGAATGATTAGTATCACATAACACTGATTTTTTATTAAATTTCTAAGAATTTAATTACATTGACAACTTTTAATCCAACACGTCAACAAATTCAATTCGCACATTTACGTTCACGCATTAAAACTAGTCACATTTGCAGGTGATAAAACTTATTCGGGATCGGGTGCGATCGCGAGGTATGCCCGACTAAGAACGTGCGGGTTCCACCGCGTCCCGGTTGGCACTGGTCCTCGGTTTACTGATAGGGTGGAAGGTTCACGCATGCGGACCGTCGGATGCCGTTAACCCTGATGACTGAAACACTCCGCCGCTGAAACCTGCTTGGGAAATTAGTCGCTTGTCGCTGGAAGCCGCACCGCGCCACATATTTTTCTAGTACCTTAATTATGATGATAATGTAAGTGGGGTTCGTCCAGTATTAAAGCGCGCGTCGTTCATTTAGAAGATAGGACAATTTTATTTCATAGAATAGTTCAAATTGAGCTGAAAGGATGTTGTATACATATTATCATTTAGCTTTATTTTGATTTTTACTCTTATCTAAGTATAGAATGACCTACTTATTGCTGCGTGTTACGGTGGATTAAAAAAATACGAGGTTAAATAAATAAAAGATAATGGGGTGGATTATAAGGATTTATCATATTTTCTTGTAAATTTTGGAATGATATTAAAGGCCTTTCCTACATGAATTAATGATTAATATGTTTGACCTTTTAAATTAAGCGATAAGGCCGCCCATTGTGGACATTAATATTAGAACTTTAATTTAGTTTTAAGTTTATTTTGTTATCTTTTGTCCCAATAAAGAGTATTGTGTTGTATTGTATTAAGTTTTCTGCACGTGTCCGTAATATATAAAAGAAAACGATATCGAAAACATAGATGTTTTCCATTTATGTTAATAGATTGTATCAGTACCTCCAATCTCCACCATATGACTAATGTTTGAATTGCCAATTTAAACCTTTTCCCAATTTGACCCTAGGAAACCCTCGAGGGTCTAAGTAACCCACTTTTACGGTATTCGCTATCCCAAGCCTGATTGAGAAGGTGTTAACTTGGGAACAGATAGATATTTCAATAGTGAGACGATTTTAGGTTTTAAATATACGATACTAGCTGTGCCAAGTGGTTTGAAAAGTAGGTACCGTAAAACTACACAACTATGGTCCAAATATATAGGATTTAATCTTTATCGTGTTGCCAGAGTCATGTTATTAATCGCACAGAGTATTTTTATTTTTAATTAGGTGGGTTAATGAATGTGCTTTAATATATTATTAACGTTTTAACTGGTATTATACAAAAACATTTTATTTTTAATAGGTATATGATTTTTGGACCATTGTTGTGTGCGCTGTTTTCAACTATAGTCCAGGTTAAAAATGCAAGAAAAAACCGTACTTTAACTGACTTGAAGCAATGTTAAAGGTCTGGAATACTGAAATATTATTATTTTATATGATATCATTTCATTAAAACCAAGGTTTTATTAGAATTTATTCATATTTATTCAAGTTTAACTGACAACATTGTAAGTAACTTTAATGGAAGAATGAATCACTTTTTACTTATATTTACGTAGTATATCTTATAAAATCAGTATATTGTAAGTTAAAAAATTAAATAAAAAAGTCTAGCAGGAAAACTTGCTAAATTTTTTTTCGTCTTGTTCTCGTCGTTTTCAGCTCAGCAAATCTCTCAGTGCTGAGTTTTTTTTGGGGCTGAATTTTAAGTTTTAATTGCCCGGTCTGATAAAAAATTTCATCACCTTTTTCGAGCCATTTTCAGGCAAGTCCGCAGCGGGACATACATTTAAACATACGACCTGTCTTGAGTCAGTCTTTATTTTCAATATCAGAAAGATCTAACTCCATAATATTATGTCGATCTGAATAATATTTGTATGAACTGGCTCCAGGCTTCTTCTTTGTCAATATTCTCAAAACCTTGATGCAGTTTAAAACAAAATTCGGTTTTTAATAAGGTATGGCCCAAAAAAACCGTTGGACTATTGTTGAATCCAAAGTATGAAAATTGGAATAAATTTCACTTAATATTAAAATAATTAACTGATGTAAAAAACAGCACCAATATTATAAATATAAACGTATTACCTATTAATAAAAATTAATTGTAGAACTGGTGGACCACTCTTACTTATTTTTTGTTATAAAAGTAAGCGGAGTTTCAAAAACACGTAAAAACAGGTTTATTCCGCACCCCTTGCTGTTGACTGCACATAGATGCCATTTATCTGATTTGCCCTAAACTACAAAGCCTACTATTTATTCTAGCTAAATGTGGCCGATTTTTTTTCTAAATGTAGCTACTTTCTTATTAATAACACAAAATGTCAAAGTATGGTACTGGACCATAGTTGTACGACAGGACTATAGTTGTGTAGTTTTACGGTAGCCTATAAGTGATTTCAAGGTCTAAGTTTACATACAAATATAATCTCGATCTGTTCAACCATTTAGGTGTGACGAGGTAACAAACACACACTCATACATCCATACTTTCGCATCTACAATATTAGTAGGAAAAATAGGTTGTACGACATGAATAAATTTTATTAAAAAGAAACCTAAAATGAAATAATATTTAGAATTTATTGACAAAAAAAACAAAAACTGACTGTACTCACATCATCTTTGTATTGAATACATACTCTCTAAATACCCACTAGCTATATATTATTATCGCTCTAGTGCTGTACCTGATTTACTCGTCTGTTCACTAATCGTTATGAAAAAGACAAACTCAAACTCAACATTCATTTATTATTCAAATAGGCTACAATAGAGCACAATAGTGCCAATTTTTTTTTTCTATTTTAAAACTCTACCGCTCGTTCACAAAGCACCACTATGAGCTTTAAAGAAGAACTAGCAAAAATCTCATATAGATTGTTTTTTTTAAATATTATGTGTTTGCAATGTAAACTTTGCAACCTAGTATCATATAGCATCGTGTTAGATGTGAACGTTTCCTCCTCCATCAGACGTGGTCCTCATGTCTGAGGGTCGTGACCTCCTCCATCCATGACCTTCTTTCTCACGATGTTACGCCATCTTGTCCTATCACCGGCCACCCGAAGAGCATCGTAGACGGTAGAGTCGAGAGTGGTGCGGATCTGGTCCGACCAACGCATCAGGCTTCGGCCACGGGGTCTTTTTCCTTCCACTTGCCAGTGATTAGGAGCTTTTCGAGGTTATCACCATCTTTTCTAGCAATGTGGCCGAAGTACTATAAGATACGCTTCAGGCAGATCGTGGAGAGCCTTGTTCTTATCTTGAGTTTGGAGTTTAGACAGTATAGATGCATTGGTCCGAAACGCTGTCCACGGGATCCGAAGCATTTTTCTCCAATACCACATTTCGAAAGTATCAATGCGTCTGCGGTCTGCACTTTTTAAAGTCCACGTTTCAGCGCCATAAAGGAAAACGTAAACGTTTAAGACATTATTAATTAAAATCTATTGTATTATAACCTAAATTTTACACGGTTCACGGTCTCCTGGTTTCACACATAATCAAAATTAGAGACGCTCGAATGGATTCTAATAATTAAAATCATGGATACAGCGCTTGAAGCGATGTTCTTCTCTGTAATCTTTAGTAAAAAGGTTCACACGTAGCTTGTTATAACTTAAACAATATAATATAACCAAAAAATTAAATGCGTGATGATAAGGTTCATCATGATTGCTCTCATGTCAGACACATGTCTTCCCAATGTTTTGATATTAAAAAAATACACAGTATTGCTCTGTGCGTGTCACCTTGGGACCTTAGTTTATGGTGGTCTAACCCTTTTTTTTTCCGGGTAAATGCTTTACGCATACCACCCTGAGCAGTTGTAACGCTAGACACAGGGTGGTTATGTGGGACTCCCCGCCGGAGAAACCGGCGGATATACCCACTAAAACCCCGGGATCCTTCCAGCCGCTGTTCAGAGGGGACGACGAAGGTACGCTCTCGGATTCTTCTCCGTCGTTCCGGCGGCATCTGCGTTCAGTTTGGCTTAAGAAGCCTTCTCGCCTAGTGGTCTGAGCAATGCAAGCTGCCCTCATGACGCAGCACTCGCTAGTCCACTACGAATTAAGAAGGCGAGCAAATTGTTGCCTTCTTCTTGATGGTCTTACCCTAACAATTTCGCTGTTAATTTTGCCCGTCAGTCCAGAATACAGTAATGCCTGCACATTACTGCATGGCGGATGAATAACTAGTCCTACTATCCTACTTACATTATAAATGTTAAAGTTTGTATGGATGTCTGGATGTATTTTTGTTACTCTTTCACGCCTAAACATATTATTATTTATGTATAGCGGTATAAACCGCTGGGCGCAGCGAGTAACTAGTATAAAATATGAATATAACTCAGTTTTGCATTGGATGCAAATCTGCAAAAGCCTGCCCCATCTGCATGTTTACCGTTCAACTTGAGTGCAAGATTGGAATTTAAAATGTTCTCATTTTCAAACATTCTGAAAATTTTCCCTTTGATATTGGAGCTATTGAAATTTTAAGGTGAAATTTATTATGATTCAAACTTTCATTTTATAAGATCTTTCGAAAAAATATTGTTGTGACTTAATTTTAATGGAACCAATTCTTTAAAATATTTCATTAACAGCAAAATGTTACTAAAAAAAAAATATTTATTGCCATTTTTACAAAGATTTAAGTACTTAATGACTAAACCTTTATGTACATGTAGAAAACTAAACATACCAATAGTGGCCCTCGCTACTAGTTAGTAAGAGGGCTTACTAATACTATTAAAATAAATAAAATAAAATAAAAATAGCCTTTAGTGGATGCAGGCAGCAAAGGACAGGACAAGGTGGAAGCTCTTGGAGGAGACCTTTGTCGAAAGACAAGCTGTTATTAAGTTTTGAACTTTGTTAGTACTAATACTATTACTAATCTACTAATAATGTATAATATTTATTACAGGTATAATGCAATGCACAAACAAGGCAATATAAGGGTATGTATATAACAAGGGCAGACCCTTTTCGGCTCTTATTTCTTTACTTTCCCCGGTCTTTAGTTTGGCTTAAGTTTTGCTCTTTAAAATTCAGGTTATAATGTAATGTACCATCACATGCCCTGTCAATCCAAAAATCGTACACAGTCCATGACAGGGTGTAAGTAACTTAATACCCAAGCAGACGTGTATTGATAATTCACTTATCTATTCTAAGCAAACTACGCACATCCAAATCACTGTAATTCCCAACAAGAATATGTAATCAACTGTTAATTTGTATTAGGCATGTGTATCAATATTATACCGTCTGGTGAATAGTTAATTCCACTGTTAAATAGATCGCTTCAGTTAAATTTGCTAGAGCAATATAATTTAGTACGAGTAGATGTAGGCTTCATATTTTTAGTAGGCACTAATTTGGTATGAGACCAAAAGACAAATCAAGTATTTTAGTTGTGTCGAGTGTCGTCGCTCTCTACTCAACCTCGAAGTCGAAAACATGTTGTCGTATCGATCATGTTTTAAATTTTAGAATAAGAATTTTCTCTTTTTCTCGAAAAAAGTTGGGTCGAGCGCGAGGACGCCACTAAAACTACAGGTCGTGTAAATCTTAAGTCACCTTGTTAGTGGTCATACTCTTCTGAAACATTCCAATTGATTCTTGTTTTACCTTCTTGTGAAGAAAAGGGTATTCTAAGTTCAAAACATGTTTAGGATTACGCAATTTTTTCGTAATTTTCTCGAAAAATGTTAAGTTGAGCAGAGGGCTAGAACACGACTACATATTGAGGGGCTGTTTTAGCTTGAGTACAGTAAGAATGGGAGATACACCAATAGTTTCAGTAA
Organism: Hemithea aestivaria; assembly: GCA_947507615.1. Lineage (NCBI taxonomy): Eukaryota > Metazoa > Arthropoda > Insecta > Lepidoptera > Geometridae > Hemithea > Hemithea aestivaria. The sequence goes on along the minus strand of OX382332.1, from coordinate 11,566,592 downwards.
CTGCTAAGTATTTTGGTTCCAATTGAATGAATTATTTGATAAAAAGGAGTTACATGCAGATATTCCTAATTACATTGTTACGGCTAGGTTTCTGCATTCCATACAAAACTATTTCTATGAGAATTATTGAGGCACTTAAATATTACCAGATTTTATAATTAACAATAATAAATAATTAAATGTTAAGGCTCTCTAGACACACTCTTACTCATTATTAAGTTATTTAAAAGGTCGAAGTTGTGGTCTTTAACTTTTTATAACAATTTTAATTTATAAGTCTTTATTATAGGCAAGAGACTTGTTCTTTATGACTTATAAAACTTAATCGAGCCTTTAAAACGACCTAATTGCAATAAAAATAATTATATACCTAGGTACCTCCATTATTTACGTTCTACTAATACGACTCTTGAGAAGAATTAGTAGAGTATTAGAGAGAACAGAGAGTAACCAGGGTTGATACAGTGCATTTAGAATTTTACATCGTTAAATCCTAACAGTGGCACTACGAGCTAATTATGAGAAGTGTTATTTCAACAGCGCCTAGTTCGTCTTAAGCTGAACTTTGTTTTATAGGTAGCTTAAACCTTGAAATAACAGATAGCTTACTTTTAGCGAACGAGAGAACCTTTAGGCGCAATTTACTTAAGTAATCGGGTCTTAAACTAATTATAGAATATGCATTTATGTATCTAGGAGCTCTATAAGACAACAATATACAATTAAAACGCATACAATTACTTGGTTCAGATATTTTATTGCTACTGGCAAGGTAATTGTTTATTAAAATAGAATGGAATAATTAACTGAGCGAATAATCATTTAATTTGTTATTATTATTTAGATTTGTATGCAATTTATTAATTACTTTTATTTTATTTTACTGTGGTCATATGGACGTATAGGGTTAAGTTTTCGAAAAATGAATAAAATACACATAGTAAGCCACTCGCTTGTTCATAGACTCATACAGACTCAAATAAAATAAATAATAATGAATCATAAGCAACACTGCTCTGCGCTGCGCTTTTTATTCAGACCCATATAACAGCACATTACAAAAAAGAAAAATAAGAGAAAAAAAATGTGTGAGGTATAAACATATAGTAAGCCTACTTATTACATCTATAGTAAGCATACATAATATTTGAATTTTTATAACTACCAGTATTTTTTTATATTCTTAAATATTATGACAATGAAAGCGAATAGATACATCAATTCTAACATCAAGCTTATTTCGAATGCCGCTAGTCTAGAAAGCCACCGAAATCACGCCATAAATAGTTTTGGGCGACATCCAACTCTATCTGAGGGAGCAAGACTATTCCGATCATAGAACCTTTCTATTTGAGCTGAATGTTCCAGTTATTGTCACGTGATTGTAAAAGAGATGGTTCGAATATGGAGAAAGTGTATAAGTTCCACTTGAACCGAAGTAAAGTGCCTATTCTCTATGGACTGTATTAAAATGAATGGAACTCGGATCTAGACTAAAAGGTTTCAGGTATCGTAGTCACGACATACTCGTATTCTGTTATTCTCATGAGTTTGTATTTGGAATAAGAAAAGTAGAACACGCGTAAAGTAATATAGCCTGGTGGATACGGAAAGAAAATGTTTTGGAATTGCTATCGAGTAACTAGATAAAGAGTTTAAATAATAAATAGGCCAAGCGCGAGTCGGGCCACGCACAATGTAGGGTTCCGTAGTTCTAGTAGATTGAATACACTGCACAACAGCATTTTGGATGATTTTTGACGACGATTTCAAATTTGTGACTGAAATTTCTGTACCAGCTCTAGTTAAAAAGATATGACACATATTATGTTGTTTTCGTTGTTTTCGTTATTGATGATCTCTACATTTATAGCGTTTTATTAAACGCTATAAATGTAGAGATCATCATCATCATCATCTCAGCCGTAAGACGTCCACTGCTGAACATAGGCCTCCCCTTTGGACTTCCATATGTACCGGTTGGAAGCGACCTGCATCCAGCGTCTTCCGGCGACCTTTATAAGGTCGTCTGTCCACCTTGTGGGTGGTCAATGTAGAGATGATCCTAATTAATTTAAGTTTAAGTTGAAAAACTCTTTATGTTATTTGATTTTCTTGCTGAAACTGAAGGCAGAGCTATTCTAAATGCTATTCTTATTCTAAGGGCTATTCTAAATGCTCTAACAATATTCAGCCATCATATGTGCGTTCCAGAAGCCTTGATAGCGTTACTTCATCGAACAAAAGTTCGGGTGGAATTGCTTGCCCAATTCTTAACTTAGTACCCCAAGATTGTCATGAATATAGTCTAGGTGGTCGTGGAGAGAGTGTAACTTGATGGTTATGTCACATTCGAGCCTTTGAAAGTGACGCATTAGTTTTTGGACGTGTTGAGAAAAGTCCAAATAATTCTTACTTTACAAAAAAAAAATATAACCACCATTGGCCTAAAACAAAGTAAACCATTTTTAAATGAACACATTATGAGCCAGTTATGTTCCGCATACTTAATTTTTAATAAAATCAAAACAATAGTTTTATGTTTACACTAAGCAAAAATAAGTCATCGGGATGGTTCTCGAGTCCTTTCCACATTATAGCGGTTTCGTACCAAAATCTATTTATTTTCTAATTTGTCCACAAACGTAGATACTCAACACACGTTTTGCATAACTTTTGGGGAATCCAAGGCTTGTCGTTAATTTCCAGGGAGTATCCAAAGTAATTTTTGTAAGCCTAAATTATGAACGTTGTCACATTCAAACGGAATTCTTTGAGCATAATATTCTCCGCAAATTAAAAAAAATATATCCGGATCATTCACACAAGTAGCTTTGACCATGCTATATCAAATTATAATAAAAAAACTTAAGTTAGAAATTATGAGCTAAGTAACACTGTAATATGGTGATTTATTTGTGATAGCTATAACTCGTAAACAATACAACCATCAACAATTCGCTTGCGCGATCTAATTTTACTACTAGCGCCATCTAGTTATGCATTAATAAACTATAGGCTAGGTTAGCTTTAGGTATTCTTATTTTGCTGATTTTACCGAAACTAATAATTTTATCTTAACCGCTATAGTTTTCCTGGAAAGTTCATGGTTGAAAGCATACCTCTGATTTTTTTCAGAATTTTAAAGCTAGTAGTTCAGATTTTAGAGGGGGGGGGACGCTCAATTTTTTTTTTTAAACTCGAATATCTTTCATACAGAACATGAAATCGAAAAAGTTTCTTAGCAAACCGTCCTTCATTTTAAAATACCTATTCAACGATACCCCACACGATGGTATCAGCCAGAAAAAAAAATCATCCCCATCTTACGTGTACGGGAGGTAGCCTAAATTAATTAATTAAAAATTATTTTTTGTCACCGTTCTCTTACCCTTATTATTACTTACCTGTATACAAAATTACACTTTTCTAGGACTTATAGTTTCTCCGCAATGCCGCGGACAGACAGACGGACGGACGGACGGACGGACGGACGGACAAAGCGAAACTATAAGGGTTCCTTGTTGACTACGGAACCCTAAAAAGCTATGGTGCTTATTGTTTGTTGTATGTTAAAGGCACACAAGCACAAGGGTGTTAACTAGCCACGGCCGAAGCATACCACATTTAATTATAACAATTAATGTTTGAATTATATTATGAAGGTTTGTTAGACTTTTGACCTAATTGCCTTGACAACTAAGACATTTCATATAATATTATGTTAGACAGTTCAAAACCCACTTTTTTGAGTTATATTTTCAGACACTAACAATAATTATTATTATGCATCGCTTTTTAGCGATAAGTCACCGCTTATAGGTACATTTTATATTTTGTCAATTTATATGTAGTGCACTATAATAATGTATCAATATTATTTATGTGCAGTGTACAATAAAGCATTACCTAATCTTCTTTATAATTGTATTGTTCATTCAATCTCCTATTAACGTTACGTCCATTTCTCTAAAGACACAATCTCTACAATGTCCTTGTCACAACCAATCCTGCAGATTGGTACAATTTATACAAAGGTAATACAATTAGCCATTTGAAAGGATCAAGCGTGTTTGGTCACATATTCAAATTAACTTTTAAAAAAAACGCAGTCATAGTAGCAAAATGTCACAGTGGGCCAAGCACAGACAATGCGTAGACTTGTCTTGCTGTCAAGTCAACTGTCATCCCATACATTCACAAAAGTACAATGTATGGGATGAAAGTTCTGCTCTTGAAGTTTCGTCAGGATCCCATACGCCATGCTACGGCCACAGTAGCAAAATGTCACAGTCGCAAACTGTCAAAGTAACAATTTGTTACATTCGCAATTCGCAAATTGTCACAATAGCAAATTTTTACTGTAGATAATCGTTATGGTAGCTTAATAAAAAAAATAAGGTATGATAATTAGGGAGGGGAAGAGGGGATGATTTAAGGGTTATTAATGATAAAATTTTGCTATTATGGCGTTTTGCTTCTATGACAATTTGCTACAATGACAATTTGCTGCTGTGACAATTTGCGACTGTGACATTTTGCTACTGTGACGATGAGCGAAAATGACATTTTGCGTCTAAATATTACGAATGTGACAAAACACGCCTAATCCATTTAAAGCTGTTAATTTGAGTCAAAGTGTCGTGCTAACTGAAAGTGGCTCTAACTGAAGGTTTCAGTTGCACTATTGCTGGAGCAAATTATCCATTGGCTTACTAAGTGGACGGAGAATTGGAGCTGCATTTTGTACGGAATATCCGTACTGTGAACAAGTGTCTCTCTTCCTCCGCAAATAAAAAATATACACGTTGACTGTGAAGCTCCTCCTTTAGTAATTTCCTTATTGTCTTTGCAGTGCAGTTAGACAACTGCAGGGCATAAGCCCTGAATTGTCAAAAATGTATGAAATTTCGGTCATCGGTTCGGTACCCTGACGGATAAGTGAATATCCCTGCTGATCTTAATGATTAATTTGTTAATTTAGGTTAAAATAACTTAGCCATGAATACGAGCTAATTTGTCTGGGGTTAATAAAGAAATTTAAAGGTTTCAGTTAGTCACGTAAAATTAGTTCATAAAAAGTGTTGGTATGTTAAGAGTCCCTATCGTCCCACTTAAGAGAGACTTAAAAGGGGGAAAAATAAAAAGAAAAACAACATGTACCCGTCCTGTATCGGAAACGTTATTTCGTAGTCAAGATTTATTTTACCCGTTTTTTGCTCTGGGCTATAAATTAACTTTGCCTATTTCTGCATTACAGACTCGGATGTTCCTGACAAAATAACACGGACAACAGATACTGCGCACTAAAATGAAGAGAAAATAACGTGAATTATAAGAAGAAAAAATGAATTCGTAAACTTTACCGTTCAATAAAACTATTTTTGGTACAAATAACTCTAGAGATCGCTATTAGCGATAAGACCGAAATTGGTAACGCATAGCTTTTGTATTGTTTTAGTTTTTAAGTTGTTTTTGTACTAATATTGTTGTCAAAAACAGCAAACCTCTTTTATTTTCTACTAACATTATTAATGAGAATGTATGGATGTGTGTGTGATTGGAAATTTGGTACTTATCACAGACCGTGAAATTACACATAGGAAATGTTTCAGAAGGTACAAACGCTGGGCACAGTTAGTAGTGAATCAAATTAAGATATATATACTACTAAAGTATACATTTGACCCCATAGGATGTACGCCCTTTTCGGAAATTAGGTTCCCACAAATCGGAAGAACGTATTCTTTACAACTAAAACTGATGCCTAGAAGCATCACTTATGTTGTTGACATACTCTTTCCGTCTTTATTACCGTTATCTGTACAAAATAAGTTGAATTTTGTTAATGAACTCGTTTAAGAGGGCGAAGCGAAGTGACTTTGCTCAATTAGCAAAGTGTGATTTAGAGACTTCGCAGACTTGTTTTGTATTTCCTTGAATCTTAAGACTTAATAATGTTTAGTGTAAATAATATGACAATTTCTGTATTGTTCATCATCAGAGATAAAGAATTTGAGCTTGGTCACTAAAATAATAAATCTTATGGCATTTACCAGTGTGATAAAAACATAAAATTATACACAAGTGTATTTGACGGACTAGTAGAGTTATATTTTATTATAACACATTCGCGATTTAAATTTTATAAGTCTGGGTTTATCGCGTAGATAAATAAATAAATATTTCAGAATATTTTACACAGCGCCATCTAAACCCAAGCAAAGCATCTAAATGCTTGTGTTTTAATGCAAGTTTTACAACATAATATCAGAAGACTATTATAATTTGTTGTTATTTTCCGAAAAAATATAAAAAAATTAGAACACGATGTATCCTTTATCTTGAAATAAAAGATTTGTTTGAATAATCGCACTAATTTGGTCATTGTTCTTTCGTACACAAAGTCCTGGATTTTCAAATACCAGTCAGGTGACCAGCCCGCTTTTGATTTAGCTAAACATGTAGGTACTATAAACTCAGTGTCTCAACCAGTTATTGGAACCGGGTCGGGTCTTTTGGTTCAGAAAACGAGGTCAGTGACCGGAACAAATAACCCAAGAATAAAATAAACAAAGACAAATTTATATTGTGTTCTGTTTTTTTTGTTAATCACAAAAAAACAGAACACCACACACACACACCTTAGGTAACTGACACTTGAAAAATAAATTATTAAAATTATCATAATCTGCGTAATAATATTATGTCATCTTTTTTTATTCTTAATAGTTAGCCTTTAAAAACAATCTCGCCTGACCTTAAGCGACGATGGGACGTGGATGGTAGCAGACTAAACCTAGAAGGCGGGATAAATCCCTCCCTGGCTTTACTGAACATCATGCCGGAACACAGTTGTAATGACCTCTTGTCGCTTTGGCTTGGTAATATCTTTGGAAGATATTTTAAACTAAGAAATTTTAAATCGGCATTTCCTAGTATAATTATTCATATATCTTGCTGTACGATATAGTATGTATTTACCTCTAATTTATATTATATTATTTTTTATTAGATTTTTATCTTACACAGAATAGAAAATAACGCTAAATGTAGGTTATAATTATAAAATAATATTGAAAAATAATGAAATAATATTGTCGGTTTATGTAACACATTTTTTTTAATCAACTCTACTGGAAATAAAGTGTTTCTATTGGTGAAGACAAGAGAGAGACAAGGGCATTGGTAAATAAATTATTCTAAATTGGGTCGTATTATCAAAGAAATAGGCAATAAACATTCACATAACAATATAATAGATATATGAAGGTCGTAGCCCTGAAAAATTACACTTTTGATACCTCTATATGTGTACCCTATCTTCACTGGACTGGATGCAAGGCTCTGCCGATTCTCTGTCACAAAGACGATGCGGGAGTGCCGCGGGGTTGTTTTAGTGGGTATACCCGTGCAGTCGCTCTACACGGGGAAACCCACATAACCCTCCCATACTAGGGGTATGCGAAAACAACAAAAAAACCCTATCCACACTTATAGTCAGTTTTTTCCATCAAAATCTTAGTCAGTGTGTAGTTGTTTTTCACACAAAAAATCACAGAATTTATTAATTTTGTTCTAATAGATTATATTATTTATATATCTCGGACGTTCTTTATACTACATACTAGCTTCGCCCAGCGGTTTTACCCGCTGTACTGTAGCCTATGTGTTATTCCAAGGCTATCTCTATGAAATCAGGTCAATCGGTCCACCCGTTTAGGACGTGAAGAAGTAACAAACATCTTTGTAAATAAACGGCATAAACTCACTTGTATTTACTAAGACACAACCACTTCAAGTCAAGGTGACCGTCACTTGTTATTTACAAAGATGAATTTAAATACTCACGAATCGTTTAGTGTAAAAAAAGTAACAAACATACGCACTCACAAACTTTCGCCTTGATTTCTGTAATAATGTTTTTGTTTGTCATTTTGTAAGAAATCTGTGCCTTTTATATAAAACAATGATATATAAAAACCCAAATAATATAACAATAATATAGGTTAAGGTAAAACATTATTTTCGTTGAAAAAGTTCAATGACAATGCAATTTTAAAATATTTCATGTTTATAAAATACAAAAGGTGAAATAAATTATTTTATCAAAAATCATTCTTTAAAATACCTTTTTTCTTTTAAAATGTAACGTGTAATGTAAATGTACGTTTTTCTTTTAAAATGTAACGTATTATTTTATTGTTAAAAACCACATACGAGGAAATATTTGTGGGACTGAAATTTTGAAAAAACGGGACCCATGGAAAGTTATATTACGTTGCGGTGGTATAATTATAATATGAATCACAGTTGGGAACCAAAACAAAATATTGGAAACCGAGTATTTTTTATAAGATCGTTTTGTAGTATACAAATGTATAAAAGGAAAGAGTGACTGACTGATCTAACAGCCTAAACCGCTGGACGGATTGGGTTGAAATTAAGAAAATAGATAGGTTTTATGACGTAGACCTCCGCTAAGAAAGGATGGCGTGGTATTTAATTTTAAGAACTTCGACTGAAGCAAATCCTGAGTGCGGCGGAGAAGAAAAAAATGCCAACAAGTGAAAAAAAGAACCACTACACGTAATATTAAATTAAATTCAATTAATTATTCGAAATTAAATAAACATGCACAATTATTTAGCTAGTACCTATATATTATGTTTTGTGACCCTTCCATATGTAATATACTGGGCATCGATGGGTGTGAGAGGTCTCCATATCCGGCAGGTAAAAAACTTGAATATAAATCATTGCCTCCCGATTTATTCGCGCTTCACGTGAGGGAGTGTCAGGCGCATCCTACGGTGTTATTTATTGACTTATTTTCCTATACAAATATTTAAAGGCATTTTTTCTGTTGGTTCAGCGTAAGTGAATCATGGATTGTGTTTTTCTCGAGCTGGTGCTTTTTGGAGAGTCATTTTTACCTGCTGCACACATTACACATAGGTAGGAAACACCATCTAATTATTACCAGTGATGGGAGACTACCGTAGTGGTTGGTTGATTGGCTCAAAACGAGGCAGAATGGCCCTCTCCACAGCAGGGAAGAATAGAAGTTTTGAAAAATATGAACACCAAAGACTCAGCCTAAAGCAAAATGATGCAGCATTATGAATGGGCTTACAATGTCAAATACAGACAATTACACATGACAGTTTACATTAAGTTTTTAATAATAAACTCACTCTATATTATTTAATATGTGCTCAGTTTCAAACCTGTCTTTCCTGATATTTTTTGTAGTGCTATGATATGTGATGCCTTATTCATGAATTAATACATGCAAGAAATTTAACTGATGTTTCGAGTACTAAACTTATATATTCAACTGCGTAAAGGAAACACGAGTAAGTAAATATTCGCAGAACTATACGAGTTTTCACACTAGTATAATGTGTGAAATAGTGAGGGTTAGTGGAATTTGCATAAACAGGGAATAGTTAAAATTGCATAAACTAGTGTGATTATTGATGTTTCTGTTTAAATTATGTAATGACTAACTATAATATAAATTATATATAACTAGCTGCGCCCAGCGGTTGTACCCGCTGTACTGTAACCTATGTGTTATTCCAGGGTCAAGCTCCACCACGGAGGAGTACTCCTATCAGTGAGGACTAAACGCTGTCGGGGCCGCGAATGAGTGCTTCGGCGTACCCGCTGCCTCGGCATTACGGCGTCCCGCAGGAACACCCCAGGTTTTTTAGTGGATATCCCCGCCGCGCCTATCTTTGGCGGGGGAGTCCCATTTACCGCCCCGCGGCCCCCGCCGTGGGGTGACGATGCGTAACGCATTTTTCTTGGGGCAAAAATAAGGGTCTAAGCTATCTGTATACTAAAATTCAGCTCAATTGGTCCACCCGTTTAAGCGTGAAGAAATAACAAAACATACCTACTCATTCACAAAAATAGTATCCGTGAAATGTGTCTACCGAACGGTAGACCATCTCTATTTTATTATTATGGTATAATGTAAATAATTAATTCTTAATAATAATGATGAATAAATATATTATTATATAATAAGAAAAACAGAGTTTCTCTTCGACGCAAAAAATAAAACATCATTTAATAAATTGGGGCTTTACTCCAAAATCAAGGTCATCGGTCATTGTTTGTGTAGCTATGTGATGCAGTTAAGATTGCTACAAAACATTATTTGCCACATACTGTCCCCACACCCAGGGTTACAGGATCCATGACAAGCATACGGACCACTGAGCCACCCTTATACTGGAGATCGACCCTATTGATATCAGAACATTTTATTTATCTAGCTGGTGCAATTTATAATTGTTTATCTGTACTTACTAATAAATTCCTTATCGTGTACTACACAAACATAACACTAATACTTAAGAAAAAATGCATTGATTGACTTGACCTTGATTTAACCACGTAGATATAACATTATAAAAGGGCTTTTGATGTTTCAACCGAGCCTTAATTTTCATCATCGAAACAAAAACGCGGAAATGTGTTTTGGAAATAATTTTAGTTGTTTCAATGGCATGAACCCGTTTTATTAAGACCTCGAAAAGGTTATGTCAGGGCACTGGCACCAACGAAAAAACTGTCGGACTTAACTTGCTTTAAAATAAATGAGGCAGGCATAGTAACCCAGTTGCACACCAGTGAGTACACACTACACACAGAAACGCTTATTGCTCCCACATTTCATCATTACAATATTTATTGAAAAAAAAAAGACTAATTATGTAGCAAGATGAAAATTAAGCTTTTACTCGCAGCCTCTAAGATAATGACTAGACAAAAATAAATAATTACAGTATAATAACGGTGTAACTAGATGCATTATTACTGTATCCAGACAAGTATTTATGAAAGTCCTTGTATTTAACAAATGAGTGGGCTTACTAAGGGTGCTTCATTTATTTCAATGAAACTATTTCTTAAAATTTTAGTATTCTTTGGGCACAGGATTGAGATTGTCGTTTACGTTAAATAGGTAATGGAGTAGGTATTTCGATTAGTTATCACAATGCGGAGCGCGCGCGGAGTCGCTCAGAGCGTGCTTTTGGCAAGCCTTAGGTGAGGGTTACACCTTTATAATTTGTGCTGCGAAAATTTGTGACTGTGATTTAAAAAAACGGAATAGAAAAATCGTAAAAAATAATATCAATTTGATGAAAAAATTAAAAAAAATACATTTTCAGACCAAAGAAATTGTTACAATTGTAAAATTAGTTTTCGGTGAAAGTACTCGTATCAGTTCTTAGTTATAAATAAATTGTTCATCATCGTCATCTTTGCCAGCCCATGTCATCCCACTGCTGAGCAAAAGCCCCATCCCTTTCGTGTTATGATTCTTTGTATTGAGCATTTTGCATCCATGTCTTTTCTGATATCGTTGCAATATCATCGACCAAATAATAATTATTAATTCTATCCTAAATTTAATGATGCAGCGTCAAGTCAAGGTTACTGTGTCATTGTCGTGAAAGGATACAACAAAAGTTTGTCTAATCGATTGGCAGTGAAAGTCACTGACATCTTTCTGTGCTCTAGAAAACCGATTTTAATTTTTTAGTAGTCTAAAACGGTATTTCTTAAATAGGACTGGGCAGGACATGTTTGTTGCATGCCAGATAAACATAGGGCATAAAAAAACAACCGAATGGGCCCCTACTGCCAAACGGACACGCGGCAAATCCAGGAAGAGATGGCGGGATGACCTCGATGTAATGGTATCCAGTATGATCATACTAATAATACGTTATTGATAAAGAGATTATTGGTAGTCGGTAAGGTTGAGGGAAAGAGACCTCACGGACGGTCTCCGATGCGATGGACGGACCAAATAAAATCCCTTACCGGCATGCCAGTGGCTCAGGCCATGAGATCAGCGACAGATAGAACAAACTGGCAGAGTGTAATCAGAAGAGTGATGGCAAATCCTGCAGACTAGACATGAACTTCACTTCGTGAAGAAAACGACTAAGAAGAAGAAAGAGATAACCATATTGCATTGCGTAACAGAATTTCGGCTATAGGATACGATTATGATTGATCTGAATTATTGTGACCAAATTTATAGTCCTAAAGTTAGGTGCGCATCCAACCGACCCAAATAGTGTTTCTTTCATATAGAGATCGCATCTTACAAGTGAGTCCCCAGTAATGGGAAAACGATTCAAGGAGGTGGATTATATCTAACCTAATCTTATATTTATTTGTGCGCGTTTTGTAGCGCCTAACAGAGAATTAACAGTGTTTCTCTGTTATATTGTGCGTGTACTTTAAAAACTTCCTCTTGAATCACTCGAAAAACCGCATCAAAATCTTGACTTATTATATTATCATGTGTTCCTTAAACAAACTATATTATTTTTTTCTCCAACAGCCTGCTGTGCTTGTCACATGGGGCGAGCGAGCCAGAAGCCACTGGTCTGAGCAAATACTCCTTCCCCAAAAACTTTATTCTGGGGGTGTCGACGGCCGCATTCCAAATAGAAGGAGGATGGAATGAAGGAGGTAAGCTTATATCCTTAAAACCCTTGTCATTTATTTTTTAACCCCCGACGCAAAAACGACGGGGTGTTATAAGTTTGACGTGTCTGTCTGTCTGTCTGTGTCTGTGTCTGCGTCTGCGTCTGCGTCTGCGTCTGCGTCTGCGTCTGCGTCTGCATCTGCGTCTGCCTCTGCGTCTGCGTCTGCGTCTGCGTCTGCGTCTGCGTCTGCGTCTGCGTCTGCGTCTGCGTCTGCGTCTGCGTCTGCGTCTGCGTCTGCGTCTGCGTCTGCGTCTGCGTCTGCGTCTGTGTCTGTGTGTGTGTTTGTGTGTGTGTGTGTGTGTGTGTGTGTGTGTGTATGTCTGTGGCATCGTAGCTCCCAAACGGATGGACGGATTTTGATTTAGTTTTTTTTGTTTGAAAGTAGAGTTAGTCGAGCTATTAGAGAGTCGAGTTAGCCATGTTTGGTGGAAATCGGTCCAAGATGGCCGCCGCTACAAAATGGCGGATTATTTTTTTCTTCCCCGACCCCCTCAATATGGGTATCAAATGAAAGGGCTTAACGAGTAAAATACAGCCCACTATATAAAATTTAAAATCCAAGATGGCCGCCATCAAAAAATGGTGAATTACGTATTGCGTTGGGGGTTTTTTAAATTTTTAATTTAATTCACTTGTTTACAGCCTTATATTATCAGATGTGTATTTTTTTTATGATATGATCTTTACAATCATCTTGTCTACGAATGCTTTTGTGTGCCTTCGGGCAAAGGCTTCCCACATTTCTTTCCATTTTTCTCGATCATGTACCAATCTTATCTAAGTTTTGGTTTTTCCAGCCATTTCTTCTATTTTGTCCGACCATCTTTTAAAAGTCTTGTATACTTACCTAATTAGACCGCCAGTTGCTACAGTTTTTAATCAAATGTATTCAATGTTTTCATCAATGCAATTAAAGTGCAATACAGAGTCATCTATCTATCTATGTATTTAAACCGGAATGAACATGAAATGAAATGAATAAATTTATTCACATAGGTACATAATAATATGTAGAACGAATACAATAATAATTACTACATGAATACAGAAAAAAACAGCAATGGGGGCAGGTTAACCTTGCGTACTGCTGGTTTTCAGTCTGCTCCCATGCTCAATTAGTGCTGGTGTTACTGCTGAGTGACTGGTCATTCCGGGACATTCTTTCCTTATACAATAGCATGTTACATTTTTAGCTGAGCTGATACTTACTGGGATGAATGATGAATGCTACCGTGTATTTTCAAACAACATTTTAGTCAATAAATGTAAAGAGAAATCATTCGCAAAAGATGAGAAAATGTACAGCAAATTAGATTGTTAAAAACTTAAACTTCATAAAAAACCTGAGAGAACGCCAAATTTTTCGACAGAATAATAATTTTCCTTAAACGGTTGAGTAGAGCAGAGTTAAGTACACGACTAAAAATGCGGGTGTTAATTAAGTTATACTAACATAATACTTTTAGTTATACTTTTGTTTTGTTTTTTTGTTACTAAACTGAAAACCTGTATAATTAATTAATTGATTATTCTGAAATTCGGCACACAGAATGTCGATGTTACGTCAATTACACAATAATGTAATACAATGTATCAACATTTAATGTTGTTAATGATAATACTCGTATTATGATTACAAGACGCGGTTGTCCGTTTTCAATGTTAAAAAATATTGTGTGTGTCTGTTATTTCTTTATATATTTCATCTCCGGTTGTCTGAAAGAGATTGATTTGAGCGATAACACCGCCAATTGGAATATTATTATAATATATGTATAATACATACCATTAGCTTTAATTTTTGTGGATGTATAAATTACTAAATATGTGGGATCAATAAAAAGTTTCTTTTCATTTCTTAATTATTTCTGTTTTTTACGACTATTTACATAGTTCATCTTCGAAACACTTGTCTGCCATATTTAAATATTAAATTAATGCAATACAATAATAGCGCAGTACGTATAAAAGCTTGCTAATCTCTACCTTCTCTAGGATTTAAACTTAACACTAATAAAATTTGTAATTCAAATTTATTAGTTTGCTTAAAACATTCCTTAAAATAGGTTAAATGACATAAAAACAATATTTAAATAACAAAAACAACAATGTTTTTCCTCGTATTTCGCATGAAAAATTCCAAAATATATAATATAATATATTCTCTTAAAAGCCATGTCAGTACGATTTCATTACCGAAAAATATAAATTATTTTACCTTTATGTTTGGTTCTCTTTGATGCTATGTGTTGACAAAAAACTTCAACATTTATTTGGATTTTTACCTATTTACATGTTAATCTGCATTCGTTTTTGTAAAGAAGCAGATGCCTGCCTGGAAAATCCAAGTGCTTAATACTAAACATGATATTATAAGTGCCAATATAAAATTCGCTTCCTCGTGACCTGATTTTTTGTGGTTTCTTATTAAGAGTATATTATTATTATATTAATTTACTCGTAACCTTTCATACAGCCTAGCCGATGGTAAGCATTATGATTGACACAGTGCCATCCAGTGTTTGAAATTAAAATAAAACATTATGCGTGTATTGGCTTAAAAGAGTTAAGAATAGGCTGATTTTAATGTCACGCGGGCCATTAGTATAGGGCCGCTCCGCACAGACCGAACTGTATTATGTTTAGTCAGCGTATAGAGTAATGCGGAAGGGGCCTTACGGATTACCGTCCGTACGGACCTAAATTTCATACAGATCGGTCTGTGCGGAGCGATTTGTACTGATGGTCCGCGTGATACTAAAACCAGCCTTGACGAGCCAATGACGAGCGCAGCGCAGTAACAATACGATAGTAATAGACAAGCATTATTGCATGACACGATGCTCTTTAATTTTTTTGCATAAAAATAAAATATTTTATTAAAAGTTTTAATCGAATGATTATGACATAGAGCAGACCTGATGATGGAGCTGAAAGATGGAACTCGGTAATTAAAAGACACAACCCCATCGAGGTTGGGCTCAGATGATTTGTCTCAACGAGTAATTTGGTGCTAGATGGTAATAATAAAAGCTTGGTTTATTTAGTGTTTTTTATTTGTTTCACTTGTTATTTATATCTATCCTATTTTAATTATAGTTTATAGATAGATAATTCATGTTATAATTTAGCCTAGATAATTTTATAGCAGCCGTATTGTTTGTCAGGGTTGTCTTGGCAAATCCGTGATAATGCAAGTCAATTACTGCATAATCCATGCAGTCGTGATTGTATTTGCCAGCGTTTATTAGGATAACTGCAGATATGAACAAAGAACAGTACCTACGTATTATTTATAGATTAGTACATAGTTTGTGATTGGATCTATCAATTAATGATTATAGTCGGGCCGGCCTAAAAGGCCACATTTGACATTTCATGAAAATTCCCTTACAGGGTGTTCTAAAAAATTTACTATTTTTTCGAAAATTGCTTTTATTTTTTAAATATATTAGTGTTGTAATGAATTTAGGAAATAATTTTAAGACTTAATTTAACTCTTAAAATCATTAAAGACGAACTTTAACCTAAAACACTTTACGTCCATACAAGGATTCCCTTGTTATTCACTTACATACTAGCTATAGCTAGCTACGAGGGGCAAGGAAAAAATATTCTTACTTATAAAGCGCGAGCAGCTGGCTGCGAGCGCCGAGAAAACATTGAATTTTTCAGTACCATAAATCTGCGTTTAGTTTGCTCCGATTGGCTAGGAAACTAAACATTATTTATAAAAGCGCGAGCACCACGGTGCGAGCGTCAAAAAAAATTTGAATTTTTCAGCACGAATGATGTGCGCTCCGAGTGGCAAGGAAACTAAATATTCTCATTTCAACTCGCTGCGAGCGAGGAAAAAAAATAATTTTTCAGTTCCAAAAAATCTGCGTTTAGCTTGCTCCAAGTGGCAAAGAAATTAAATACCCTTATTAATAAAAGCGCGAGTAACTCGATGCGAGCACCGAGAAAATTTTGCCTTTTAAAAATTAAATAAATGCCAATGGCTCGAGGTGTTGCTGAAGTTTCCAGCCCCCTTTTTTGTTGCTCAAAATAAGCTGATAAAGATCGAAAAACCCCCCCTTGTACCTCTTCTGGCAGTAAGGAAGGGGGGTAAAGGGGCCGCTCCACCCTGCTTCATTTAATCAACTCTGGGAGATCATGTAGAGCCACGAGGAAAATTTCGGTGTCAATTTCGAATAAGCCGATGATATAGATTTCATTTCTGATATAAAACAATGGTATTTGTGGCATTATGTTAAACAAAAAAACTAAAAATAAAAAAAATACTTAATTTTTGTTTCAAGTCATTTTTTGATTTTTAAACTATAAAAAATATGTTATACACCATTTCGTGGCGGCGCGGCGTGGCGATTTTAGGTTCAAACATAGCTAAGAACATTCCCGACTAATATTATTAATCATAAAAATGAAAAAAATAAACAAACTTCATTAATCCGTTCGGCAACGATGCCACAGACAGATACACAAACAGACAGACAAACAAACACGTCAAACTTATAACACCCCACCGTTTTTGCGTTGGGGGTTAAAAACTTTAGATGAATAAATAGGACATCCTATACAAGGTCACGTCAATCAGTTTTTGTTTTTAAAACAATAAGGATGCTACCCAATAAAATCGCGAAATCGAAATTTGAAATGTAGAATCGAATGCAATTATAACTTGGATTGAATATTTGATCTGAAATAAATAACTATATTGCGATTAAAATAAAATACATTGTTAATATTGTGATTATATTATAGTAAAATATAATGTAATTAAAATAAAATTGTGTAATGTATAGAGAATAAACATATTTTTTATTACAGTTTTTTTTTTATAACTCGTGAGATGTTTCTGGCTAAACTAGCCCATGACGCCATTACATGTTTACAACCAAAACCTATTAAAATTAATTAGACTTTATGAATGTTTTCATAAAACTGTATTCGATTCCAATGTGTTTGAAGATCGTATCGATTCATATCCTGTAATCGAAATAAACAATGTCCCAACACTAGTTAGCTATGACTGACATCTGTCAAATGTGGCCTTTTAGGCCGGCCCGACTGTAATTGATCGATTTAATATGATTAGGAAGAGTCGTGTAGCAAGGTTCGGGTTTTACCGGGGTAGACTTCCTCTGCAGGAGGTTAAATGGGTGGGTACCCTCAAAAAGCCAATTATATATTATTTTACCGCCTCTGGGCCTTTAGCCCAAAAGACGACGACGACGAGACGAGTGAGACTCTTTAACTCTTAACCCTAGTGTAAGAATCGTTGGTGCAGTGCACCTTGAATTTCACATCATTGTGAAATCCTAGAAGGCATTGTACTGATTATGGGCAGCGTTATCTCTAAACATCAGGAGAGCGTCTTGCTTGACTTCTTACTTTGTCGCATAAAAAAAGGTTAGGATGACCAGAAAAATTACTGTGCTTAGGAGACCTGGGATTGGGGAAGTTCCTTACCAGTTACCGTACCTTTGCCAGTCCGTCAAGCAGTATTGTGCAAGTATAAGAGAATGTTACCAGTTAATTTATAGGGCATGATGAAATTGTTTATATAGTTTCATTGTCATTGTCTTGTCCGTCATGTCTTGTTCCTCATTATTGTCATTAAAAAAAAAAGAGAACACTTGCACGAAATTCACAGATACATGCAATATTCGTATAGGTATTATACCAACTACAGTGAATATCCCATTGAATACCAATAGATCTACCGAATTCCTCAAAATATTCTTCATCCACTGATTCAATAAACTATGTACACGTCCACAGCCGCGTTTGAATATCCAATGTGATTTTACCTTTTTAAGGAAAGGATGTTTTAGATTTATCGCGGTCTCTTTTTGCCCATCTGTCTCTTCGTTATCGGAGAGATTTGACCGATAAGTCAGCCAGTTGGAATATTATTTGTAATAATTGAATGTTAAATTTTATTTTCTTTGCTATTTTTCTATTGGATCTTCTCTATAATACATTCTCTACCACTGTTTATGACTCCATGCCTTTAACCCTTATTAATAAGGTTTTGTTGTTGCTAGTAGTATTAATTATTAACTATTATTTTGTAGTTTTCTGTGCATCATAGTTAGGAGATTTAATCTGAAAGATATTGAAACAGTTAAATACAAAAAAACGATCACTACAATATCCAAGGAAAAGCTTTGGTACGACTCCAATAATTATGGTTTGACCTAGTCGCCTGACTGGTAGGACCAGCTAACGATACGAGCCCCGTTTTACAGTCTCTACTGAATATCCGGGGCTGCTTCACTATGCAACCTACCTTTTCAACATTCATCATCATCATCATCTCAGCCATAGGACGCGTCCACTGCTGAACATAAGCCTCCCCTATAGACTTCCATATGTACCAGTTGGAAGCGACTTGCATTCAACGTCTTCCGGTAACCTTTATAAATACACAAGGTGGTCGTCCGTCCACCTTGTGTGTGGACGTCCTACGCTACGTTAGTTAGTCCGTGGTCCAACATTCGCTAGCTTATAATTATGCAGTCAGTACCTGCCTTCCAAAATCCTTCTCCCACTAATCAGATTCATTGTTCTCAGGCAAAGGTGAGAGTATGTGGGACACATACACCCACACGCATCCAAACTACACCGCCGATGGATCCAACGGAGACATCGCAGCGGACTCTTATCATAAGTACATGGACGATATTGAGATGATCAAGAGTCTGGGCGTCAAATACTATAGGATGTCTATATCTTGGCCTAGGTAAGATTTTCACCTTAAATTTAGTCTTATATTAAGTTTAATGTACACCTGTGAAATACTTGTAGCAAGCCCGTAGTCAGGAATTGCTTAGAACGTTTATTATCCTATTAAAGAAGGTAAATTAAATAAATAAATATTTCAGGACATTTCACACAGCGCCACCTAACCCCAAGCTAAGCTACCTACTTAATTCTTGTGTTATGGTGTTTAGGATAACGAACATATACTAAGGCATATATTATTATGATAACAGTGAAAGTTTGTATATTATGATTAAGGAGGTGTATATTATGTATTGCTCTTTTATTCAAACTGTACTGAGCTAATTGCGAAACTAGGTTTGTAAATATGTATCATCAAAACAGAATAGCCTACTGTTTACCCCATTTACCCACCGGATCGGGTGAAACAGTAAAAGTATAGCATCTCGTAAGATTATAAAAATATCTCAGCCATTTTTTAAATTATCATGCAACAAACCCCTTTATTTACAAACTATACAAGAAAACGGTCATTAACTTGAGTAAGTTTTCAGATTTAATCTTTTTAAGTTTCACTTTATGCTGCAGTGCAGGCAATGTTGTGCAGTTATTGTTCAAATATGACCTAGAAACTAAACTAAAAATAACTTTTGTTTCCACATTACTCAGCTGACGTAAATAAAAAATCCATAATAATGTTTTGGATATAAGAAAATAATAAAATGCTGTGAGTTTTTAACACGTTTACTGACCAAGGTTTCATAAGGAGTTACATTTTTACCAACACATTTGACATTTTTACCTTCTTGCGTGGGGGCGCACATACGGGTTTTAATTTTAATCTTTTGGGACTTTACTCAGACCTTAAAAATATTTTTTTATAATATTTCCAATCGAAGCTGTAGAATGTAGATGAGTTTAATTTTTGTGCAAGGAATTAATAATTTCTTATGTATATGTTGGGTATACATCGAATCATTTATTTATTGTATCAAATTAAGTAAGGAATAGCGCGCTAAAACTATTTAAATTTAAAGCTATTAATAGTAAAAAAGAGTAACATTTACCAACAGTTTGTTAATTAAAATTGTAATGTGTGAATGGTGTTTCATTACACTGAACTTTAAAACATTAATTATTGTATAAGTTGATACTGGTATAATTAAATCAATTGCCTATGTTTGTTCAATTAATATGAAATCGTGTAGTTAATTCCTTTGTTTTATTTGTTTATGGTTGAATCGAGTATTTAAATATTTTTTACATATATTTAGATTTCATGATATAGATAAATTTCATTATTTTATACACCATAAAAAAGCAGTTTCTAGACAAAGTTTTAGAAAACAAATTATGATTTTTATTTCAACAGGAAAATCAAAAATATTTTTATCTATTTATCTACCCATATTATTTACAAGATGTAGCGTTCGTGGCTCAGTGGTCATATGACCGGATTGTATACGAAGGGACTTAGGTTCAAATCTCAATGTAAGCTCATGCTCGTTGGTTATGTTGCCTTCGCTATGTCGTCCACACAGCGCCAAAGATAGTGAACAAACCCCTTCATTTACCTTCGCTCGTTTGGCTTTAGACATTTTACTTCTAAACTTATACTTAATGAATAATAATTTCGTCTAATACTTTTGGCCATGGCTGTATATAGGTACTTCATGTTGAACATTTTTCCAGAATACTTCCTCAAGGCACGGACAACCACGTAAGCAAAGATGGGGTCCGATATTACAGAACGCTATTCGAAGAGCTAATAAAAGTGAACATCACTCCTATAGTGACCTTATTCCACTGGGACATGCCCACGCCTCTTATGGACCTAGGAGGCTGGAGTAACCCTGTGATAGTCAACTATTTTGAAGACTACGCCCGAGTAGCTTTCGATCTGTATGGAGACATTGTAAAGACTTGGACCACTCTGAACGAACCGCATCAACACTGTTACAATGTAAGTTTATTTTGCTCTAGCTGTACCGGTTTTGCGCTGAAGTTGTGAAGCTTTCTTTGTACCAATTTATACTCAAACAGTTTAGAAGTTTAAGTGTGAAGAGTTTAAGTGTAACGAAAACAAACATGCACAACAAAACATCCATAATGATATTATTATTAGGTTTAGTATTTGTTCATATTGGTGTTGCAAAAGTGTATGAATGCTTCACGCTTTTTCACGCCGAAATGGCTAAACTTCTCGTATAGTGTATATATTTTATATGTGGGTAGATGACATCCGATAAGAAAACTTTCTTTCGTAGTAAAGGCAAAGTTTTTGTGTGTAATTTTTTTGTTACTTTTTTTCATACCGAAATAGTAGCAGATCTAGTTAAGTGATATTAAGTTGTCTGGAAGAGACAACCTTGCAGGGAGAGAAATAATGATATTTACATGGGTAGGTGGTGATATGTAGAATGTAGGTAGATTAAACTCTAGAATAATACACAGGTTACCTTTTAGCGGGGAAAACCGCTGAGTCCAGCAAATTATATGCACAGACGTCATTTAATTATCATTTTTATTGTAATTGGTTGAACCTTTTATTTTATTCTTTTTAATTTAGCCTTGATAGTCAATTAAGTATGAATAAGGAAAATAATATTCTCAGGCCAATAAGCCTACTTTTTCGTTTTAGTAGGAATTATGATTAATATTTATTTTTAAATAAAATCGCATATAAATGTGAATCATGACCTTACTCACTCTAAAACTGAGAGCCTACGTTCTTGAAATAAAAATGGCCGTTTCCGAGCTTTTGGATAATTTTGCATAACTTTACATTTTATAGGCTAATAACATTTATCACTTCCGATTTTTATGATAAATAATGGTATTTAAACTATGATTATTTATATTATTATGTAAATATCCAAATTCAATCATTTAATGGTGTAATTTGTAACAATAGGGTAGATAGAATTTATATAGATTTTCAATATAAATTAAATTACATAAATAATAATTTGTAATGAAATTTATAAAATTTAAAAAGTGTCGAACATTTTAATTCATAAGGACCAACTTGAAATTGTTCGACCAATTTCAATAGAGTTTGGAAAGTGTAAATTTGGAAACAAAAATCAATATTACCAAATCTAAGAATTGGAGTGAGACATTAAGGCTTGGAAAAGTAACACAAAAATAAATACACAATACATACACATAGACTTTCGCCTTTATAAAATGAGTGTGATTATTCACCCAAGTTGCTAATACAAAATACATGAAAAAGTTCCTTTTCAGGGTTACGGAAAAGATTACTTCGTTCCTAGACTTTTATCCGGAGGGATTGGTGATTATTTATGTGCTCATTTCATGTTACTGGCACATTCTCGGGTCTATCATCTTTATGACAAGAAATATAGGCCGATTCAGAAAGGTAACTTACATAATATGTACGAATCTTTGCATGTTTGGGAAATTTTCGTGTTTAACATAATATGAGTCCTAAGTAAACAAAAGCAGTGATATTATTAACCGCCGTAAAGGTGGTTTTTTTTATATAAAGTATATATAAATATATACACCAATAACAGTGGTGAACAATTAATGTCACCTATTGACACACCAATAGTATTGAATGATATTTACTCATTACCAACGTAATTGGTTAAATTATAATATAATATTATGAATTCCAAGATATTATAGAATTTGATCGTTTAGTTTGAGAGGTGAAGAGTACTTTCTAATTAATTATTACCTCTTTTTTTTTCAAAAATACCTCTACAATGTGCTTCACCAATAGAAAAAGACATAAAAATTAAGGCATGAGGACATAGCTCCCCAAGAGATTAAGGGCGTAAATTTAATTAAATAATCTACCCGATTACCAGAAAAAAGATTATATTACTCACGTTAACAGTCACCGTCAAGGATGTTGACCCACCATCAATCAACCACTAAACAGCGCTAAAACATGTGTCAACAATAAATCTTTCGTATTATGTATCAGTCGATATTAATATTGACCAGGAAGTTCCGGAAACTATGGAACGCAAGGAAAATATTGCTCGACATGACCATACACGGCTATTTAGCTACTTCCTATAATATCGAGGTTACTGCTACGTAAACTGGACATTTGGCATTTTTCGTACGAAAATTTCTGCTAAGATATCAATGTCAGCATTTTGGATATTTTTTGGATTGATTTGGATGATAATAATTTACATTAATTTTGATATTTAACAACTAAACTCGCTTCAAAGTCGCGATTTTGGATATCTGTCATAATTAAAACGTTTAAGGGATAACTCACGTTACTCTCACGTCACGCTCACGTTACTAGTTTAAGTATTAATCCATTACCAGATACGTCCATTAGGTTTACTCGTTAAAAATAAACCTACCTGTTTTTAATTGTTTGGGTCAAAGCTACCTATGCACATTGTACACAGCAATTTCAACACAAAAAGAACACAATCTCTGGTATTAATAAAGAAATATTTAAAGTCTATTATAATGAACAAAACGCTAGCACTGTGGCGGGCCTAAATCAAGCAATTACTACTGTCTAATCCGAAGCTACCCATAGAAACGCGATCCATTAGTCCTAAGATTCAGTTTAGATTACCATTGAGCGTGCGTAGTGATGTGGGATGACCTATAAATTGCACAATACCTAATTATTCCGGCTGTTTACCTCTCTCTACCATTTCCAAATGCTTGTTATACACGGGTGGGTACTAATTAATTATATATGTTGCAGGAAGAATTGGTATCACACTTGATGCTTTCTGGGCTGATCCGAAAGACCCAAATAATCCTGAAGACCAGGAAGCCGCTCGGAGATACTTGGAAATGCATGTATGTTTTTATTATTAACATAAATTTATTATTAAATATAAACTAGGTTGTTCCACTTTCTCTTTGTTCTCATTCTATTCAATCTAGCGTCGCCTTAAATATTATATTTTTATAATAAAAAAAATACATAAAAATCACGTGTCACTGTAATTATGGTCGTACCACTCCAAAACGGCTCAATCGATGTATATTTTTTTTTGTATATTAAACAGATCGTAGTATAGTTTTTAAAAATTATGAATAGCACAGTCATCTAGTTTACTTATAATTTGCTGATGCATATTACATTGCTATAATTAAGAAATAATTCCATCATCTTTAGGTACCATAAAACAAAGTCATTATATACTATAATCTGTTTTTTTTCTAGGTTGGTCTATACGCACATCCAATATTCTCCGAAACAGGCGACTACCCTGAATTGGTGCGGCAGATAGTAAACAACAAAAGCCTAGAACAAGGTTTCTCTAGGTCTCGGCTTCCGTACTTCTCAGAAAAGGAGGTGAGTCGATATCCTGTACACCGCAACGCTCTAATAGCTTTGAATAGAATACACTCCAGTGATTTCTAGGACGTTGTCTTTGAAAGGTAAACTGTACTCGTATATTATACGTATCTTCGTATTTAACTACATGTAGCTGTGTTGCTTTTAGTCTGGCTCCTTAGCTCCATGTATAACCCCGAGCGGCAGAAAGCATGAAATTTGGCATGCGTATAGCTTTACCGTTCATAAGAAGAAATTTTAGTAGAAACACCACGACAATGTTCCCACCTCTCCCCCCCACTTTTATGTCCCTATTGACACCGTAATCCGAAATTGACACCGTAATTTTCCTCGTGGCTCTACATGGTCTCCCAGTGTTAATTAAATGAAGCAAGGTGTCGCGGCCCCTTTTGCTCCTTGCTGCCAGAGGGGGTGATAGCCAGAGGTGGGTTTTCGATCTTAATCAGCTTATTTGGAGATAAGGAATCATTGTGCCAAGTTTCAAACCTCTGCATGAAAACGACATGTATTTCAACTAAAATTTCTTCTAATGAACAGTAAAGCTATATGCATGCCAAGTTTCATGCTTTCTGCCGCTCGGCGTCATACCTCCATACAAAATCGAGCTAAGGAGCCGCACTATTTACTGAGATTATATTACACAATAATTAACCAAAGGTAACATTGTTTAGACCGCCAATTACAAAATTTACCAAATACGCCCAGCGGTTTTACCCGCTGTACTGTAGCCTATGTTTTATTCCAGGGTCTAAGCTATCTTTATAACAAATTTCACCTCAATTGGTCCACCAGTTTGCATACATACATACTCACGAACTTTCGCATTTATAATATTAGTGTGATAAACAGCTTAATTGTGTATTTTTTAAAGATTTTTTGGACACCCCCTTCCCGAGTTCCTACCTATCACCATAACCATCATGGAAAAGTTGGTCACTGGTTTTTCTCCTTTAATAATATCCAAATCACGAAAACTCTTCACTATTTAACTTCTATATCACTGCTGTTTCTATAAGACTTCTCCTCTCTGTGCTACACCATGACAAAACATTGTAACATAAAATGGGTACCTACTTATAACATTGAAAACTTTATAAAATGTTTTAGATAGCAGACTTACGTGGGAGCGCAGATTTCTACGGAGTCAATCATTACACGACATTCCTAATGTCACCGTCCTCTATGGAGGATGATTGGAATGTACCTTCGATGGACCACGACACTGCTGTGAAAATGTCACAGAACCTGACTTGGCCGAGACCTGGAGCCGATTGGTTAACGGTGAGTTAGGTCCTTTGAAGGAGCAGCTTTTGCAACAACTGGAACTGGCAACTTTTTTCCAGCAACATCTAGCAACTAGCTGTTTCATATATTTTAGGCCATTGCCGAATTGTAATTGGTACAGCATGCCAATTTAAGGCCTGTCCGATGTAGCTTATTCCATTTAGCTATACATAACAGCTAGTTGCCAGTACTAGTTGCTGCAACAGTAGCTCTGTTATAAAAACGCCTTAACCTTCCCTTATTCTTCTAAGTCTCATTTTTGACAGAAGCCGGTCTCTCAAAAGATCGGAGACCCCAACCTTTTTCCAGCCAGCTTAATCCAGCCAGCAACATTTTCCTTTTTTCTAAAGTTTTAATACGAATCATACTTGTTTTATGTCGGTAAGTATATTTGTTGACGATGAACATTATGACATAATAACATCAACTTAGTTTTATGAATGAGTTTAGCTTTATTGTATCGTAACACAAGATAATGAGGTAGTTTACAAACAGGTAAATGACCGATAAAGATCTCATCACTTTGATACATAAATTATGTTGATTATGACATTTCACCTTATACTACATGAGATTGGAATAATGTTACGATGATTTTCTATCTTGATGATGATTTTTAGAGGTGTAGACTTCCATTGCAGGAAGCAGAGTACGTAGGAGGGTACCTCAACTGCGCTCATCATCCTGAGTCGTAGAATGTTAAGTCTCTTAAGAACGCTTACACAATTTGACGCTGTCTCGCTCGCACTATTTGACAAATTTTGAAATATAAATTCATAGAATTAATTTATAGAAAATTCCTTAAGAACAGCCCTCCATAATATTATTGCACACATTTTAAAAGTGTTTCCAGTTTGATATAATTAAAAATGGCATGAAAAAAAATTTTGAAAAATTTTCAATAAATTAATTCTATGAATTTATATTTCAAAATTTGTCAAATAGTGCAAGCGAGAGAGCGTCACTCGATATATACGCTCTTAAGCCCATCAAATTTCTTGGTCTTCCTTCCACTGAATAATGAATTTAGTTAGGGTGGACATATTATGTTCCTCTTTCTTGAATTCTCATAAAAAACTACTCGTTAATCTTGTTATTATTATTTTTCTTCAGAAAAAATAAACAAATATTAAGACATCTGACATTATAGTTAAGAGTTCACGGATGCAACAGTAGGTCAAATTTGAGTGTTTTTTTCACCTTCATAAAATTATAATATTATTATTTTTTATTGTTATAAATCAAAATGCAAATAAATTACATAATGCAAACTATTGTTACTTTTTTATTGTTAATTTATTTTAATGAACTAGTTTTTGATATAGTTATTTTTTTATTAGTCTTTAAATTGCTACATTTATAAATAATTTAATTTATACAAATATGCATAAAACCTAGGCTTATGAAACTACTATTTAGCAAAAAGGGAAATAGCCCTATCTTTCAAATTGTGTTGGGCCTGGAAAATCTAGATGAAATATTTGTCATCCCTTATTTTTCGAGGCATCCATTCTGTTAGAGATCTTGTTTAACCACGCCTAGCAATTTCAAATACCCAATTTTAACCCCACAGCATCTTAACATCTTTTTTATTCCACGCAGATCAACCCCCCAGGGTTCCGTAAATTACTCAATTGGATCACCAAAAGTTACGGGAGAGGGTTCCCTATCATAATAACGGAGAACGGCATGTGTGATGTGGGCCAAATAGAAGACTATGAACGAGTGGATTATTATAATAAGTATTTGAATCAATTACTTCTTGCGTTGTACGAAGACGGCTGTAATATACAGGGCTACTTCGCCTGGACGCTGATGGATGATTTTGAGTGGAACGACGGATATACGTAAGTTTTACTTAGTCTTAGTGATTTTAGCTCTATGTGTGTAGATAAAAGTTAAGGAATAAGTTTTTCAAGCTTTTCTTGGTCTAGGAAAATGATTTAGTTGTAGAGAACATTAAGAAAAGTATTAAAGGTCCTGAGTGAAAATACTCAACAAACTATAATGATCTTTTTATGCAATAGTTACACACAATGTATGTTTATCGTAGGGTTACGGTTGAACTGAGCAGAAATAATATCTAAATATATAAAAGGAAAGAGTGACTGATTGACTGACTGACTGATCTATCAACGCACAGCCCAAACCACTGAACGGATTGGTTTGAAATTTGGAACACAGATAGGTTTTATGACGTAGACCTCCGCTAAGAAAGGATTTGTCCACGCGGGCAAAGTCGCAAGCATATAAGCTAGTTATGGTATATTGGTTTGGTAATATATTAGTTATATTATTTATAATAGCCGGGATAAATGTAGGTAACTGTTAATGCAACTGGACATCATTTTCAAATTCTTTTCTCTATTCCAACAACAATAAGTTTACAATATTAACTCAATGGCTAACAATGGTTTCGTACATTATTATTATTATATTTCAATAATATATTAACATTTTGATAGTTATGTAAATTAGTGTTTACATAGCTCCTATGAGATTCACGTTAACATATAAAGTTCATTCAAACTATAGAACTGTTTATTATAATATCATTGCAAAAAAACCATATCAAAACAATATTGCTTCGTGAGTCACGATGATCGGGTCCTCTAAGGCTATAATTTTATATGACCCTCATGGTGCGAATATATGAATAACAATAGTTAGTTTTTTTCCGGTATCAGATCCGTTAAGCTACTGTGCAGAAAGAGATGAATCATAATTTCCTTGCAGAACAATTCTTCCCAAAGACTTAAAAAAATTAACTGCTTTGAGTATGTACAGGAGGAAAAACGAGTACAGCAGGGCTGTTGGATAATTCATACCCACTAAGTTTGATGTCCACTTTAACGTACATCACTTGCTTAAACCTCCTCATTAATATGAGTAAATATCAAACACAGTAGTGTACATCAAACATAGTGGTATGAATTAGACAATAGCCTTGCTGGTTACGCTGATTATAGTAAATACCTATGGTATATTAATTCATAATTCATTTATTCCAGCAAATGTAGGTTACATATTACAAAATCTTATTGTTATATTTAAAAGCACTACATTTTACCCTGTCAGGGCGCTGTGGATGAGTGCAAACAAGATTATAACATAAATTGAGCTAATATTGATAAGGATTACTACAATTATCATTTAATATATAAAATTCTCGTGTCACAGTTTTCGTTGCCATACTCCTCCGAAACGGCTTGACCGATTTCGATGAAATTTTTTGTGCTTATCCGGTATCTATGAGAATCGACCAACATCTATTTTTCATCCCCCTAAATGTTAGGGGTAGTCCACCGCTAAATTTTTTTTTTTAATTTTTAGACAAAATTTTTAATTTCTATTTTTGTATGATACAACATATAAAAATACATACAATCCTCAATTTTCACCCTTTTACGATCAACCCTTATTTTTTAATAGCCATTTTAGTAATTTAATCATTTTTCCTCTCCGGTCGAAAACTGATCAATCGTCATTTAATTAGTTATCCTCGCCAGATGTCTACAGGTGTCACTTCTGACCCAGTAAACAGCACGGAGTAGGGATGAGAACGAAGCCGGTCTCCTTTCTTTCTCACTCCCTACACAGTTGTCGGCCATCATTATTGTTTATGCATCAAGTGTAGTAGTAACGTTGACAATTATTATTTTGCTATCTCAGTGGAACTCTCATATTAACTTTTAATCATTCATATTTTATCAATAATAATTAAATTATCAAATTTGAGTGTATTTTGCACGATTAGTTAATCAAGTGATTTTATAACCTCAAAAGTACTCAACACGTGACACGAGCTTCCAATAACAACGGATTTTGTGTTGTAAGTATACTTTTTTTTATTTATATCGAAAATGTTGTTGATCTTATAAAAATGTAATTTTAATTTAATTTTATTAAAAAAAATGTAATTGAACAATTAAGATTTTCATACTTTCCAAAAAAATCAATAATTATGAATCTTTATTTTGAAATGTCAATGGAAATATTGGTTGTATGAAAAAATTATAAGAGACAATGTTTTAATAAAATTTAATTTTTTACTTTTGTTTGAAAAATTTTTCCATAAAATAATGATTATTTCACGCATATACCACATTCTTACATACATACAATATACACATTCTAACATACATACATACTTCCAATAAGCAAGCTATTTTTTGTCTACACTAGAAATTACTAGGAAATTATTTATATGGCAAAACAACGTTTGCCGGGTAAGCTAGTAATAATATAATATAATAAATTATGTCAAGGCAAAATAAAATAAAATTAAAAATGTACAATTAATTATGTGTATTGTGTGTGTGTGTGTGTTGGATTATAAAATATTATGATTTCTTCCTAAAATCTTTATAAAAAAAAATGCGTTCCCAATATTTATTATCTTTTCATTTTGCCCACACTGTAGTAGTATAAATAAAGTTTATTAGTAATTCATAGTGTCGAACGTCTAAGATAGGTATTTTAAATAATTAAAAATGGTAAAATTACAATTTAAATAACCTAGAATAATCATTTTGGGAAGTACGTTTATTTTTTCATGATTAGAATATGTTAATAGTTCCCATGGAATTAGTTTATTATTCATGGGAGATCTTATATGAACCATGAAATAAGAGGAAGTAGGTAAGTATTTAAATGTGTTCGACCACACAGGTAGCTTGAATGAAAAAAATACAGTATTATAATCAATGACACAAAAAAACAATAGATGAAATAATTAAATTTAAATAAACGTCTTGGGATTTTAATTGGCCACATTTTTTTTATTAATCCTAACTCAAAGATAGGATTGCAAGATAGGACTGTTGCCATAATTCTTCAGAATTATTTTTATGATCTATGCAAGTCATTACAATAATGTTACGGTACGATGTACGATGTTTTGACACGGGGCAAAATGCATTACGCGTCATCACCCTAAGCCGGGGGCGCAGGGTGGTATGTGGGACTCCCCCGCCGAAGATGGGTGCGGTGGGGATACCCACTAAAAAACTCGGGTGTGTTCCTCCGGGACGCCATAATGCAGCGGGTACGCCGAAGCACTCATCCGCAGCTCTGACGGTTGGCTTAATATCAGGCGAAATCGTAGTCAAAGACTAACCTGAAAAACACTTTACATACCTACCAAAATAAGTCAATCAAGACGCAAAACTAATTTCACATAATTTCTTACAGGACCAAGTTCGGCTTGTTCAGCGTAGATTTCTCCAACCCTGATCGACCTCGGACACCTAAACTATCAGCTCTAAACTACGCAGAAATAGTACGCTCTAGGAGAATTGACTTCGACAAGTACAGTCGACCTCCTCAAGAAACTGTATACCACGCCAATCGAATACGATAGGTTACTTCGTGAAAGTAGATTAATCTTTTGACCCCGCATCACTATAGATTTTCTTTTATCCGATAGTTTGACTCCATTACGAAGATTTGACCAAGGGCGCCGTCTGATAAACTTGTGTCTTTGTAAATATTATTTTGGTTGGAAACAGACAAATCTTATCTTCTAATTTCTGTTGCCTTTGGAAACTAATCATACCCGTTTAATTTCCGTTAGTTATAAGTATAGTGGTATTTCATTTACTTATATCAAAAACCAAATTATCTGTCGATAAAAAAGTAGACAAAGTAGATGAGATGATGATGAGTGATGGATTCATCTCGCCTTCTAGGTTAAGTTTGTTACCATCTACGACCGCACTGTCGCTTAACATCATGCGTGATAGTGGTCAAAGGCTTAACTATGATTAATTTTACAAAATTTAGTATGTGTGGGTCACTATTATGATTTCGTAAAAAGATATCATACTCAGATGTGAGATTTTTGAAATAGTAAAACCGCTTCCTATTTTAGTGAGTGGATTAGATAATAATTTAATTAAATATTTAGGATAGAAACAGCATTTGTTATTTGTTTTATTGAATAAATCTCGTGTTTGTGTAATGATGTTGAAGTAGATTGTAAGTTTAATTTTGTTTAAATGCTAATTAACTAGAAATTTGAATTTTTTGTATGTTTTTTTTTAACTGCTGTTAATCTTATTTATTAACAACATTGTATAAAATATTATATCTATACAATACTAAGTAGCGTCTGTGACTCGGAAGGCACGTAAAGCTTTGAGCCCCTGTTGTTTCTTATAAGATATTAAGGAGGTAGTCGTTACTTCATGTTGCATAGGCCTCGTAGTAATCTTGGTGACCTGAATCTGCAACATGCTGGTTATCAAAGTACCAACCAATGGGGTGTAGTAAATTGTGATTCGACTTCGACAGTGTAAATAAGGTAATCTGTTGAAGTATAATATAAACCCCAATTATTATAATACCTTTATATTATTATTAATGTATTTGTATAAGAAGCTGGCAGAAACATGCAGATACATTAAAACCTCATATTTTCGTAAGGTTTAATTTCGTTCATTTACTGAATATTTCAATTATTAATATTTAAAAAAATATTTAATAAATTATAATAATATAAAAGAAACGTGTTTTTCATTTATTTACCTTATAAAAAATAAAACGAGTTACACAAAAGTTGTAAAAGATTGAATTAATTATTGTATTGTTTTAGATAAATTTAAATGTCGTTTAATTAAGATAACAATGTAAAATGATTCTTTGTTAATAGATACGTGGTTCCAAAAAAGATTTTTTTTATTTATTTCAAATACCTACATGACATAGTGAAATTCTGTAAATTACTGAAAGATGTTTAATTTTCGAAATGGTAGTAAAACGTGGAATTATTGCAGGACATCTATAAGCTCCATTTAACCCCAAGCAAAATAATTTGTTTCTTTGCATTCAACGCGAAACGCTAAACAATGATTTCTCTTGGTCAAAACCAACTATAGTTAAAATATACGTTATGCAACTGCAGCCTTTCGTTGCAAGCACTACCGAACTAGGTGACCTGATCGGAAGGAACCAGGAACTGTGGAATGGAATTGCAATCACTATTAGCATAGTTCGAGCCGTAGGCGTTGAATGGAGACCTTCACAGGTCGATTTAATAACCCCTTGAGATAATATTATTGAGGTTTACTTAAATTTAACATTTTAGATAACTGTTAAAAGCGTATATAGCGAGTGACGCTCTCTTGCTCGCACTATTTGACAAATTTTGAAATACAAATTTATAGAATTAATTTATTGAAAATTCCTTAAGCAATAATAAATTTTCAATAAATTAATTATATGAATTTATATTTCAAAATTTATCAAATAGTGCGAGCGAGAGAGCGTCACTCGTTATATATAGGCTATTAATTAAAAAAAAGTAAGAATAAAAAATGATTGTTTATATTTAACTTGCAAACATCGTTATAAGGGTGCTGCAACAGCAATAACAGCAGCAGGACATTTTAGTGCAAAAAAACTGTTAATTTTTTTTATAGTATATAATTTATAGGGCTTATCGATTGTATTATATATAATTTATATATTATACAAGCAATATAATAATTATTAATTATTTATTATACCTTTACGATAAGTCTCAATTAAGAAAATTAACACATTAGTTTGGAATGTTTCGCTTGAAAATGTATTGTAAATTATGAGGTAATAATGTGTTTCTAACAATGAGTTGTCAGCGTCAGATACACATATAAACAAAAAAACAAATAACAAAAATTTTACGCTAAACGATTCGTGAGTATTTAGATTCATATTTGTAAATAAACGGCATAAACTCACTTGTATTAGCCGAAGTAAATACAAATGAGATTATGCCGTTTATTTACAAAGATGAAACAACAAAAATCAACACATGAAAAACACAAATCTGACAATCTGACAGTGGTTTGGAGCATTTCGATTTTCTGTAAAACCCTACATTTTCATCACACAAGTGTTATTATAAAAAAATGCATTAAATATAAAGCTAAGCTGATAAAATAAGAAGTACCTAGAAAACAAAATAGTAGTAGTATTTTCCTCGACGGACAAACACCAGATTTTAAGGAAGATGGGTGGAGCGGAAGTTTGGAACAGTGAAGTAAAACAATCCATTCGGCGGCGACGTTCGCGGGACGACGTAAAACAACTTCGATCTTGTTTCACAATACTATAACAAGGTGCAAGCCGCTAGTGCGCTAATTTGCTGTAAAACCCCAGCTTGTCATTAAATGCCTCACCTGTGAATTCAGTGTACCGGTCTATACATTTTTCTTTGTTCTAATTTAATCAATGGATCATTGATTAAAATTTTGATTACAAGTATTTCGGGTATCTTGATATTTTATGTTAAAAATTAGAATAAGTAAGTGTCTATACCTCTATATTATTTAAAGATTTAATAAGTAATTTCAAGATTAAAAATATGAAATAGGTAACTATTTTATTTACAAACCAAACACGTTTGTTTGATGTATTATGACACATGATTTTAAACTTAAATATTTAAAAAAAACGCGCGTCTAACATTTTTTTTTATAATACTCAATTAGTTTAAAATGGTTAATATTTGGAAATACGTATATTTTAGATTAGATTATTTTCTTCATGACTATGATGACACACCGCAAGGAAAATCGAGATTGAACGAGTTAAAAGGAGCATTGAACATAAAGATGAGCAAAGAAGACGAACCAGCGACATCTACTTTGACATGCTATCTTCGATCTATTTCTACTGAATTTCAATTTGTCTAGTGTACATCTGCGGGCAAGTTCCGAATAGCTGACCCAACTTGTGTCTGTTTTAGTTATTTCGGAGCGCATTCTCTACGCGGCCCATCTTAGAACATGTAATATAAAGATAAGATAAATAACACTTAATTAATGGATAGATAAATAGAAAACACTTTAATGTAACACCACATTTAAATAAAACCACAACGAACATTTAAAAAAAAGTATACAAAGATTTTGCAACGGGTGATCTATTCATTGAATGCGATCTCGTCCAGGCAACCGTGAGGCATAAAAATAAACAATATCAAAATATTATATAATATTATCACCTAGAAAGATACCACCTAGAAAGTAAATTTTACAACCACAATTAATAAAGCTACACTACGCACAAAGCTACAACACGGGCACAAAATATACTCACACAAGTACATACACACACACAGGGATAATCAGTATTGTTACAACTAGCTCTATGTCAGGCGGTCTTGTTTTTGGTAGCGGGGGTCGCCTGACATGTCGTATCCAGTTGGATGTCTAATCGAAGCGTCGGATGCATGTTGCTTTAAGACACGTGCATAAATAAGAGACAATCATGAAATGTAGGTCCTAGATTGTGTTCATGTCTGCATTTGTACCAAGGATATGCAGATTTTATGATGATTTGAATATGAATTGAAACAGAGTGTATTTGAAATTATATACCTACCTAGAATATACTGATAGCCGCTCATATCTGCATAGAATATACCTGCGCCTATCAAAAACATAACTTTCTAATAAGAGTTCTAGTTGGAGTAGAAAAACAGCTTTTGATTTTTTTCTTTACACAAGATTTGCTTGCATTGATAAGCGTGATATGCTGTTATAATGGAGGTAGATATATATTTTTTATTAAATATCAAAAATTTGTTTATTTTAAAGCTTTTCCTTCGAGTGCTATGCTATATATATTCGCGCACTTTGTAGCGCCTAACAGGAAATGATCAGTGTTTCTCTACTATTATGCATGTATGTATGTATTATAAATCTTGCTCTTGAATCACTCTAGCTTTTAAAAAACGCCGCATAATCCGTTGCGTAGTTTAAAAGATTGAAGCATACATAGGGATAGACAGACGGGAAGCCACTTTGATTTACACTATGTAGTGATTTAGTTTTTAACTCCCGACGCAAAAACGACGGGTTGTTATAAGTTTGACGTGTCTGTCTGTCTGTCTGTCCGTCTGTCTGTGTGTCTCTGTGTGTGTGTGTGTGTGTGTGTGTGTGTGTGTGTGTGTGTGTGTGTGTGTGTGTGTGTGTGTATGTGTCTGTCTGTGGCATCGTAGCTCCCAAACGATGAACGGATTTTGATTTAGTTTTTTTTGTTTGAAAGTGGAGTTAGTCGAGAGTGTTCTTAGCCATGTATGGTGGATATCGATCCAAGATGGCCGCCGCTACAAAATGGCGGATTACTTTTTTTTTTCCACGACCCCATCGATATGGGTATCAAATGAAAGGGCTTAACGAGTAGAATACAGCCCACTATATAAAATTTAAAATCCAAGATGGCCGCCATCAAAAAGTGGTGAATTACGTATTGCGTTGGGGGTTTTTTAAATTTTTAATTTAATTCACTTGTGTCTATTCTGTAAATCTCTGAAATAAATAAAAAGTATTAATGTATAAACTATACATAACTAAGTTTATTAGGGTCTGTGGATGTTGTGATTTGAATAAATAAAATTAACTTGTATCGACAACTTTTCATCGCGTCGTAGCTAGTGTACTCGTACCTACAAACAAAGTTTTCATCTATCTTGCACGACACAACGAAGAACAAATTATCCAATCAGACCCCAAAACCCGTAACGCGGTTACGTAATACGCAACACAGCTGTCGAATGTCAGGCAAGTGGTGAACTCTCTGTAATGATAACATAGTATGAGATGTGTCTTAAGTAAGTGGAGCAATGCTCCAGCCAGACCTCTAATCGCAGCCGTCTATGCAGTGAGACGTCAAACTATGATATACAGGGTTATCGGCAATTCAGAAAGGGAAATCTAAATGGGAATGGGAATTCTAAAGTCAGATTTTAAAATCTTTTCAAATCTTCTTCTTAATATAAAAGGAAAGAGTGACTGATTGTATAACTGACTGACTGACCTATCAACGCACAGCTATACCACTGAACTGATTGGATTAAAATTTGGAATACAGATAGGTTTTATAACGTAGTCATCCGCTAAGAAAGTAGTATTATTATTAAAAAGCTTTAATTATCCACAGTTGACGTTTGTTGAACATGTAAAATAAATAATTACGATGTAAAATATATAGGAATATTTTAGGACAATAATGATGATGAGAGCCAATGAATTCAACGTGGAAGATGCTGAAGATAGCAAAGTGGA
The DNA here is from genome assembly GCA_947507615.1 of Hemithea aestivaria. Lineage (NCBI taxonomy): Eukaryota > Metazoa > Arthropoda > Insecta > Lepidoptera > Geometridae > Hemithea > Hemithea aestivaria. The sequence goes on along the minus strand of OX382332.1, from coordinate 11,529,681 downwards.
GAGAAAGAAGTGATAAAGCGTACCCTGGCTATTAGCCGTGAAATACGCTAAGAAGAAGAATATTAAGAAAAACTTAAGGTATCTATCCCCATAATACTACGTACACGTTGTGGATCTCAGGCTGCGGTGTGTCCCTACGCCCTACTCGCCTCACCCCGACATTGCGAGAACAAACACCACTCAATCACGACATCTGTTTCGCACGCAGACTCTGCTCGTGTGAAAACTTGAGGTGAGCTCCACGAAAACTGTTGTGAACTGGGCAATTTCAATGCTTTGGCCTTAAATGATTTTAACAAAGTTCTACTCGGTTTTTTTTTTTATATTTTCAAATAATGTTTTTGAAAAAATTTAATTATTATCTACAATTGCCGTTTGTCAAACTCTTAAAATATAATATTATCTTGAACCGATTTGATAAGTGTCATTATCATAAGACAATGATAATGACTTTCATCCAGATCTTTGCAGCGATTTTAAGTTTTAATTAGTGATGGTATGTATGAGCTGTGACTTACTTAAATACTTAGTCTATAGAGAAAGCTAAGACGCTTTTCAGCGGGTAAAGCCGCTGAGTCCAGACTAGTCGGAAGCGTGAGATATGCAGGTTCGCCTGTCGACAATCATTCAAATTTATTATACTAATTTGTCATCATTGTATAAATTACATTAAATCTCATTCAACGTCGCGTTGTGCTTTTGTTTTCTTTTAACCCTGTATTGTTTTCTCCGTAAATAAAGTCACTTGTCAAAAGAAATATTTAGGGTTTGTCTCTGACTTAAAATGACAATGTGTTAATTGACTTAAAAAACCCTATTTTCAAAGACTTTATATTCACGAAAACATAAAGCCGTCTAGCAATCCCATTAGAGATAATCTCTCTAAACATGTATTAATTTATATCTAATTAACTTGGAATCATCCATGGAATGAATATTAGAGAGGAACGGCCGTGGGAAATTTTCAGGCGCACCAAAGAACTATTCATTATAATATTATAAACCACACAGGAGTAAAAAATACACACTTTGTATGCGCTGTAGTCGCCTTAGATTAAAATAGAAAGTGAAGATACGGAACACGCTATCGTTGTTATATAGCCAAACTTGGCCCTGCTGGGTTGAAAAGTGACGATTGTCGCATTGACTAGCGCCGAAGTAAAAATGTGCGCATGAACCTAATTGAAGCTGTCTATTTTCTGTCATCATCATCATCATCTCAGCCGTAGGACGTCCACTGCTGAACATAGGGCCCCCCTTTGGACTTTCATAATATGAACCGGTTGGAAGCGACCTGCATCCAGCGTCTTCCGCCGACCTTTATATGGTCGTCTGTCCACCTTGTGGGCTATTTACTGTACCATAATATATATCTCCATATTTATCTAGGCTTTTATATTAATCTAACGTATTCTCATCTCGTAACCTATCGAAACTGGTGAAATGGTTAATGCGGTCGATACTAACACAGCCATCTGTGCTGGCTAATCTAGTTTTATATAATCTTTGGATCGACCGCAAAGTTTAGCTCAGTGCTTACGACTTTAAGGCCTTAAATTAGTTTAAAAGGGTTGTCTATACACAAAGTTTGGAGACTTGGTATTTCTAGGTATCGGCTAGTAGTATTAATGAAAATTATATAATACCATGCCAAATGCTCAACATCTACTAATTCTCTCAAACTCCATTAGTCCAGAGGTATATTTTTTAAGTGATCAGGAGAACTCTGTACTATTGAATACTACTAGGAAATTTTGTATGGATGGATGTTTGATACTCCTTCATGCCTAAACGGCTGGACTATTTATGCTGAACTTGAATAATATGTTAGTCACTGGAATAGCATAAAAGACTAATTTTTCATAGGAAAAAAATCTCTGGTGAAAGAGTAGAATATAATAATACTTTATTGCATACCAAACAATTACAAAAAAACTTAATGAGCTAGATATAATCTAGATTAAGAAAATATCTAGCTCTCTATTTCTCTCTACATGTATCTGTATATATCTCTATCTTTTATATATCTAGAAAAAAATTATCATCCATCCATACATCTTCACCTCTATCCGTTTATTAATAAATTAGCTCATGCTCGCGGTTTTGTCCGCGAGCCTAAATCCTTTCTTAGCGGAGGTCTACGCCATAAATCCTATCTGTATTTCAAATTCCAACACAATCCGTTCAGCGGTTTGAGATGTGCGTTGATAGATCAGTCAGTCAGTCAATCGGTCACTCTTATTTCCTTTAAGACATTTAGATGTAGGTTCTTTTTATTATAATTAAAAATATATCAAACTTAGTAATATTGTAGACTTTAGACTATTAAAGCCAAGGAACGTCTTGTGATTCTGTAATTATTTTCAAAACTTAACATTAGGTTCCCATGCCCTAAGGTTACATAGACGTAACTAAGCAGACTAACAAAATAAGGAAAAAGATTTTCTTAATACAAAAAAACATATTTGTTTGACCTTAATTGTAGTAGTTACTATGATAATTTTATTATAGCAATTAGGTACAGAAAGAATAATTATGGATTTAGAATATTTTATTCATCTCAAGGTGTTTATAGTAAACAATAAAAATTTTACGTAGGTCGTTTAAATGTTACGGGTAAGTAATGTTACCTATGTAATAACCACAATAGGATAATGAATATATAATATAAGTATAGAATATAATATAATAATGATGGAAATAAAATAAAAATAAATTAAAATCATCAAACTGGCAGTTATAATATATAACAATGCTTAACTTGGGGGTAGGTGGCGTTGTGTGAAATGTCCTGAAATATTTACGAGTATTTATTTTATTAAATAATAATTTTATTAATTTTAATTTTATTTTTTATACGTTTCGCACTTAGGTTTTGTTCACATAAAATTTGCCTATGTTTAATTTCTAAGTCTGACCTTCTGAAATAACACTATTTAGGCTATTACAGGAGGCTTGAGGAGGTTTGGAGGCTATTTAGGGTAGTAACAAACATACACACAAACTTTAAGTCTACCTCTCTTTATAAATAATATTACTCTGCCCAACGCGCTTTATTCACTTGTATGAAAAAAGTAATATAAAAATAACTATAATAAAATATAGAACTCCAACGAGTTCAACGTGAGAATCTCAGTTTTTCCAAAACATGAATTATTATTCTTGTGTGTGTTTTAATTTTACTTCATTTTAACAATTATTACATGGCCAGTTGATTACATAATAGCTAAAACCTCGTATTATTAAGAGTTTTTTTTTTTAATTATTTTTCTTAATTAAAACGGCCTTTGATAAAGGTTTGAAATAGTATAAGGTCGTATAGTTCTTTGATGATACATAACGCAAGTTTTACATGTGTTGACTATACATAACCTATAATAATAATTATTGTGAAAGTAACAATGTCAGTGTTTAAATCTCAACGTTAGAACCATAAGGTTGGATGTCTGACTTTTTCAACAATAATTGACATATATGTTTGATTTATAAGGCCCAAAGTTGAAAAAAACAAACAACCGACCCTACGGTTCTAACGTTAAGATAATATAATTGTGATTTAACTCTGTCAATTAAATGTTGTTTGATCAACCTATATTTTATTGGTTCAGGTCATCAAAATCCCTGCATTGCCTTCAACACCTAACGACTGACCCAGATCAATCAATCGGCCACACTTTTATTTTACATTTTGATTAATCACCCAACTGCATGCCTTGGTTTAATCAAGGAACACCGACACGATGTTTCGTATTCTAATCAAAAGCTACAAACGAAGATGCCCGAATTAGTTAAATCAATCTGCGACATCCTGCGCCGTATTCTGAATGGATTAAGCTCAATTCGTCATATTAGCAAAATGATAAAAAACACATCTTCAAAGATTTTTTTATATACAACGAAGTAAGAAGACAATCAAGACGCTCTTTTGCTGGTAAGAGATAACGCTGCCCATAATTACAGTGCTACCCAGTGCACTGCGCCAACGCTTCTTACTTGAGAGTCATAAGATGTTAAGACTCTTCAGCCCAGTAATTTCACTAGCTACAGTGCCCCCCTACCGAAGCACAGTAAAAGATAACTCAGCACAGAAAGATTAATGTCATTGTAGAGAATAATGTGCTTTGTCAAACTAAAACAAAATAAAATATATTAATTCTAAGTTTATAAAAGAAACAATGCCGTAACTACTTTAGTTAAACGGTATGTTTAAACTATGAGAAGTGATGCAAGTAGGTACATACTCGTAATATGAGTGGACCGTGCCTGAAGCAAGAATACCCTTAAGTAAAAGAAACAGCTAAAAAAAATGTAATAAAATATTAAATTAGAGCTAAACAATGATTATGAAAATTAAAAAATGGCTGAGTATTTTATGAAATACTAGCTGCGCCCAGCAGTTTTACCCGCTGTACAGTAGCCCATGTGTTATTCCAGGGTCTATCTTTATAGAAAATTTCAACTCAATTGATCCACCCGTTTAGGCGTGAAAGAGTAACAAACATCCAGACATCCATTCTTACAAACTTTCACGTTTATAATATTAGTAAGATTTTTTTTTGGAATAATTTGTTTTAGTGACATTTTGGTACAATGACGTTACACGAAATCCGAGTATGACAAAGTGCGCCTAAACCTTCGGAATGCCATCTCATAATCAATCACGCTCGGAGGCTGTCAGCTTCATAGATACAGCTCGCTTTTAATTAATAAAGCCTGCGTGTGTCCTGAATAGATACGCTATAACGTACCTAAACCACCTATAGATTAAAGTGACAGACAGACCTTTATACCTAAATGTCATTCTTGCACACACACATTATTTATTTATAGAAAGCATATTTGTGTTGTTGTCGTAATTCTGTTGCTTTTAGCTTTAAATAAATTTTGTATTAGTCTTACTATAAAACATTAACTACCTAAAGAACTAATAAAAATTAATTGTTTGGTTTCTTTTAAAAATCCATTTTAATCAAACTGACATAGTCCGCAGTTAGGGTAACTAAATATTTTTTAAATGATGCTTAAGATGTTATAAATAACAAACGATATGTGTAAACAAACAAATCGCATATACTTTGAACAAGTCGTATAACACAGTGTGTCACAATATTTCTTCATAATTCAAGTTATCCGGTTAGGTCTAATAAAACAAGACAAACTTGAAAGTGGAAGACTTCAAATAACTTTACCAAGAAATCCTCTTTAATTTATTATTAAGGGGAGAGACCCGTTTCCACTAATACCTAATTACGACATAAATTATGTTATAAAATATAGAATTTATTTAACGTTGTGTTATGGTGCCCATTCAGAAAAACCCAGGAAATAAAACGAAAAGTTAATCATAAATTATTTATTTACGGTATTTTATAATTGAAGGGAATATGAGGTAAGATAATTGTTTACAAACAGTATTTATGAACTAGGTGCTTAAAATGTTGGATTTGAATTATTATAATATCTTACTAATCCTACTAATAAAATTATAAACGTGAAAGTTTGTAAGAATGGATGTTTGGATATCGGGATGTTTATTCTCTCTCATGCCTAAACGGGTGGACCGATTGAGCTGTAATTTTGTATAGAGATAGCTTAGACCCTGGAATAATACATAGGCTACATAAGTACTGCGGGTAAAACCGCTGGGCGCAGCTAGTTATAATATAAAATAAAATCCCCTTGTCACCTGCAAGGTGTCAAAACCTATTTGGTCACTAAAACTTATTTTAGAACCTCGTTGAAAAGGTGTTTTGCAGGGGAATTATTCGCGCGAGTCGACATACAAGGCACCATACATTGCATTCACTAACATCGCACGATCTCGACTCGCAATGTCTTTTCTTGTTAACGCCGAGAAAAAACACATTACGCGTACTCTCCCATCGGAGTTTCGGGAAGGTTATGTGAGTAAATAAATTAACGTGATATGTTTTTAACACACATGCATTTTAATGTGCCGCTCCACGCAGTAGTGTGTTTCTACCTTTAAAGTTCTTCTTCTTCTTTGTTTGTGGCTCTAATCTGTAGCTGGGCACTACGATTCTGCCAATGTCCGTATCCTCAAAGTGTCATAAACTCTGTGCGAGGAAAGTCTGCGAATGAGAATATGGTATGGTATATTACAGGGATTTCTTTCCCAGTGCATAAAATGCCTGTACGACAACACAATATTTGTTAGTAATGCAGACGTCACATGATTAGCTAATAAACAAAAATACATATAAATTAATAAAAAAAAACATGGAAAGCATTAAATTTATAGCAGTGTTAATAGGAATATTTACAGTTTAATATTATTACTTTTTAGAAATTTACATAACATAGGGATAAAGGAAGGGTCAAACACGTGGGATGATAACTTTAAAGTTGCTGCCACGCCTAACATATTAATATAACATTTTTCAACGAACATTTAAATTATTGTAAATGTAGTACCAAATTATAAGTCAATGTTATCAGGGTTTAATTTGTTTGTAAACATTATTAATAGCAGAGGCAGTACCTTAACTTCTATATTGTACAGTAATAAAGCGTTTACTCCAAACAAACCTTAATTAATAAAATCGATGCTTACTTTATCGGTTAAAGTTTGTTTCAATGTGTATTGAATGAACTGATTTTATGTATTTTAGCTGGATCCTATATGTATTCAAAGTTTGAATTAACTTTTGTTTTATGATCGGGTAACTGTTACGTAAGTACTTGGATTAATCGGAATAATAAATCGGGTAAGGTAGTATAAATAAATTCTTCAAATATTATAAATACCTACTGAGGTGTGTGTTTTTTTTTATAATAATAATATGAGTGTGCAAGCTGAGCAAATCATTGTGTTATCAGAAATTTGAGTGGCACTGAATTGAGCCTATTTTTTTGAGCTTATTACTGAGATACATACTTACTAGTTGTTGAAATCTTTATTTATAATTGGGACACTAGCAGCTGCAGTGGGCTGCTGGACCAGCAGCTAGCCTAGCACGAGTCGAGGTCGTTCCTAAATAATTTCTTTTTGGAACGGTCTCGGCGACTAATAAACTAGTGCTTCCTTGGGTTAAGCCAAACGCACACACCTACAAACAACACAACACAATTGTGTAACACTGTTTAATTTCAAATAAACTCAAAATTAATTTATTCAAATAGGCTACATTGGTGCACTTTTGAAAGTCAATTTTACATTTTTTTCTATTTTAATACCGCTCGTTCGCAAAGCACCTCTATGAGAAGAACGAGCAAGAAACTCGTAAGGATTGCATTTTTTTAAATGTATTTAATACTGCATATCGTTTGTTTCGTAATTTTTGTGTGCAGTAAAGTGTTATCTATTTACAAACCTATTATTACCCTCGGCTTTTTTTGCCCATAGTATGATTTACCCACATTGTTTCATTAATATTAATAACATTAACATTTCTTAACGCGGCCAAATTATCTTAATAGGCCGCAGATACCGACGTGATTAATTTTCCTCATTATTTGGATGTATCATCCATCACTCACCATCAGTTATAATTAATAACGAGCTACCTTCGCCCTTGGGTCATGAATCAAAATAATTGAAGCTATGAAGGTATGAGGATGTTCGTAGGTTTGTCTTATGAGCTTAATGATCACTACACAATTTCCTCGATTTTTACATAATATGGATTAGGAATCTCTGTGGAAAATGAAAAATAGTTTTTATTGTTGCATAATTTAATAAATTTGTTCCATAAAACTCATTGAAATACTTATATAGGTATATGAAAAAAAAATGCGCAAAGTTACACTAACAATTTAGAACCATAATTATTACTAATTTTCATGGAATTTCTATGTTCTGCAATAAACGCATTATTATTATTACACGATACAATTCGTCCACTAAAAAAAAATTTGACACCGACTAACCTGTAAAACCAAGTCAATATTATTAATTATGAAATTACTGAGCTGAAGAGTTTTATATCTTATGAATCTTGTATATAAAGCGTTGTTGCACCAGAATTTTGCAACATTGTGAAATCTACGTAGCACTGTACTAGGTTATAATGAACATTAATCTGATAGCTAGTGTATAATAACTAGTTTGTCATTTCCTTGAGTACTGATCTACGTAAAATTTGGCACTTGGTAGTCAAAGAAAAGAAAATACTTTAGAAACTTGCTAAACACTAGTACAGGTTCAGATTAGCGTTACCCTTAATAAAATTTTGCACAGTGATGCTTTTTTTCCAAAACCTCAATGCTGAACCACCGAAGATTAAACTGCACGACAAACACAAACATCAATAATTCAAACAATAAATGTGTCTGGGAACCTTTCCGGTAAGTTGCCGGAGATTAATCGCCCGAGTTGAATGGTTGAATGGTGAGTAATTAGTTGGATCCCGGGTAAAGGGTGGCTGACGTTTCTCTGCGCTTTGCATCTTTTGGTCGACGGCTGGCTTGTACCTACTTATATGTGTTCACAAACATGACTAACAAATAATTTAAGGATTATGATGTAGATATCTACATCATAACATCCCTTTTTTGACCCATGAAAAATTCGTTACGCATCACCCCACGCCAGAGAGCGCGGGCGGTATCTGAGACTCCCCCGCCGAAGGTTGGCGCGGCGGGGATACCCACAAAAAAACCTGGAGGTGTTCCTGCGGGACGCCATAATGCCAGGGCAGCGGGTACGCCGAAGCACTCTGGCACAGCGACCCAGACTAAGTCTCGGCTTCACGAGAAGACGCCACTTCCACCTGTCCCTTTTTACAAGGGGAAATGCGTTTATGCTTACCCGTGCCTCCCGAAGAGAGGCACGGATTATGTGGGACTCACTTGCCGGTGGGAGTGCAAAACTGCCAATAATACCCACTAAAACCCCGTGGTGGGCCGTCGTTCAGTCTTCACGGAGCAGGATGGAGTCGCATTTGCATTCACCATCCCACCCGCGCTGACGCTTATCAAGATTCAGCTTGGAGGCTCTCAGGTCCTTCAGCACTTCATCCTTTCAGGGGTACTTTGGACACCCCAATAGCCGCACTGGCATAGTATGTATAATATGATGTAAACATACTCATCATAAAACCGCTGTCTTATGCTGCGCATGCAGTGCACGTTAATTCATATCTCTTCTTGGAATAACAAAATTAATTAGTTAGGCAGTGATGAAGAGAAGTCGGATATATCCCAAATCATAAAATTCTATAGGGAAGGAAATGTTTCAGTTTAAGTCACTTTACTAATAATAAATAATAGCTAGTTTATTAAGGAGTTCATAATACGAGTATAACAGTTATTACAATTAGGGTGTAAGCACACCTATAAAGCACATTATGCCATTTTTACTCGCCATAAAGTTAATATTCCCATATACATTAGCTGGTGATTATAAGCCATAAGGTTCAAAACGACTTTATAACATATTTTTAAGACAGATTTTTAAGTCTAGTTAGCGAACTTGTCGATTAGCGCCTACTCTAAATTTCACTTTTATGTCTCATTACGAGTATTATTGTGGTAGGTAATTCCTATCTGCACTAAACCTAGCCATGTTCATTGTTCCTACATTATTATGATGATCTGTTTACAATAATACAAAACATGTTATAACAAATAAATACATTTTTAAATTTATGTAATTGCCGAAAGTAAAAACACTTGCTTACTTATTATAACTCTGTTATTGTACTTCACTCATTACACAATTCTTTATGCACATAACTCTTAGTTTCTGATATTATATTTGCTGGCATAAAACTAATAGATATGGGTTAAAATTACTAACAATTACAAAAACCTAACCACTGCTCTTTTAAGTATGTGGTCCATTGCTCTTTTAAGTATGTGGTCCATTTATACACCCCTGCACTTATTTTGGCAATATTACAAACACAATAAAAGGGGCGCAATCACATAAAACATAACTCTTATCTTTTTGATTTGTTTTCATTGCACATTATGGCAACGCATTTAAAATGCTACTAAAAGTTGTTTTTATTTTCGAGGTGGATTGATGTTCACGTAATATTGTGAATCCTCTCTTTTCGTACTACTTTATTAGAGAAAGTTCTAGAAATGAAATCATTAAGTTTTGAAAACCTCGTAAAAATATCTTACAGCTCAATCTTTTCAGCCATTCATGCACAAAGAAGCAACAAAGCACGTACATATTTATTATTATTATTATCAGCCGTAGTTGTCCCACTGCTGGGCAAAGGCCTCCCTTCCGTCGCGCCATTCTGTTCTGTCCAGAGCTATGTCGTGCCAGGTGGTGTGGTGTAACGCACGTACATACAAACCTTTTAAATTTTTGGTTACAATGTATGATCACAACTTCAATTCTACACTTTTGAGGTCGCTACCATCTTTATATTGAGACATTTTGACAGCAGCTTTACTAACTGTAAATTAGTTCCAAATTTCACCACAGTCATCACGATCGTAGACAGTAAATCGTGGAAGCTTTGAAATGTGAGTGCAATTAGCGGGGAGATCATAAATTGGTCTCGGGCGATCCTTAAAAACTGCAAACTTTCTCTATGTTTTATGTTAAACTGTACTAGCGGGAGTGACTACGGTACATTTAGCATTTGGCTGACGTGCTATAACTCTGACGTCATAATTCTGTGGGGTTGAGTAGGGTTGTCACGTAAAGGTGGGTCAGATATCTGGGATAAGTTTTGGAACTATATTGTTCTGATATTCGGAAAGCACATTTCTTTTTGATATTATCTTATTTGATATGATCGTAGACTGGATATTTATCTAAGTGGTTTTATATCAAAAAAGGCATTTACTTTAAATCAACTATAGCCTAATAATAACTATAGTAGACACGGGTACCCACTTCTAGAAATCGTTTGAAAAAGTGTTACAGAACAAAATTATTTATCTTCAATCCAGCTTTTATTAAAACTAATAAGACGAAGTCGCATATTTTTGTCGTCACTGAACATTTATTTGATGATACTTGCATACTCGTATTATTGTATCTTGGTAATTCTTTCTCAAGATTTTTTTTGTTGCAATCAGAAATTCCTGAAAATAAAATAATCTGGACAACCGAGCTCGAACCCCTGCCCTACCAATGCCTTTAATTAGTTATGTGCGGTTTTTCCACTCGTTATACTGGTGGCATCGGCCGTGGCTAGTTAACCACCCACTGGACAGAACCGTGTCGCCAAGCGGTCATTGTGACCGTGTTTCGGCATGATGTTTAGTGAAGCCAGGTTGGGATTTTTCCCGCCTTCTTGGTAAAGCCTGCTGCCATCTAAGGCCGCATCGTTGCTTAACATCACGTGAGTTTGTGGTCAAAGGCTAACTTATAATGAATAAAAAATATTTTACATGTAGCAGCCCTGAATATATGACTACGACAGCTGGTACGGTGGCGTACGCATTTGTTTCATCCGAGGTGCTGTGATTCAATATATGGGTAACTAAATTTGCCTTCTTTCCCCTACATCCGACCTCGGAACTTCCTTATTGAACTGCATGCATAAAATAACATAGAAAAAGATGGAATTTATCCCGCTTTCTAGATTTAGTCTGCTACCAACACGGCCGCGAGGCTAACCTATAAAGGATATTTTTTTTTTTTTAATATTGTAGTGAGCCTCGGAAAATAAAAAATGATGAGTATAAATTTAACAGAGATTACGAATGTTAATAAGGTTAAAATTTTAATGAACTGAGCGGAACGAAATGAAATTCATATTGATTCATTCATATTTCATGCTTATGATTACATAATGTGTGTTGATCCATGTAAATTATGAACGGCATTAATTTCTTAATGTGTTGGAAATGACAAATAATATTAATTAAAAGGCAAATAAATCTTTATGTAAAGATGAAAAAGATAAATTGAAGCAAAACAGTATAAGTAATTTATTTATTGTTGTATCCAGAGTCAAATGAATACAGTAGATGTATTATATCAACGTACGACATTATTTTTTTCTCATTATTTTCTGACAAACAGTTTTATCTCGACTACCAGAAAGTTACACAGATATCTACATAATACTCTAAAAATTAAATAAAGGTTTAATTAGACCATTTATTAGCAACGAAATTCAGGCCCAAAACAGACTTTCAAAGTGGTTCCGATCCTAATAATTTCATCTAAGAAATAAATAAAAAGGGTACTTACTCCTATCAATTAATTCTAAAATATATTTTTCAAAAGACAATAGAAGTGCAAACAACGGTTTTCACTCCAGCATTGTAAAGACGTCCCAACACAACCATTAATTACTCGCACAATAAAATCACACCGACTCAGTGCGTACTTAATAAAAATTCGCTGCAATAAATTACAAAAATGCGAGTGTGTAGTACACTCGTGGGGCTCATAACGTTAACAAATTGAGGCAATTTCCAAAGTGTGCACAATTCCGATGGCACTGTTGATGTATCTGCGAGTAGATGTAGAAGAGACACACAAATATATCAAGATATATGTTATGGCCACACCATAGACTTTCTCTGAAGTCACTCTTTCGTGACTGAGGATCGTGGTCATCACTGGCTGAGGATGCAAGTGCAGTACGTGTTATGAACTGCCGCCATCGGTGACTATCCATTGTTCTCTGACGACTGAGCAAAACTTAGTTGAGGATAAGTCTTTCACTTGATTGCTCCATAGACCACACCATAGACAAAAAAAAAACAAAATAGGACCCGGAAGTGGCCAAACGGTTATGTGGTGCAGACGTAATTCTGGATCAAGGAATTCGAATTCCGGACCGCACCGATGACTATAATTAGTTATGTGCGGTTTTCCACTCGTTACGATATACTGGTGGTAAGCTTCGGCCGTGGCTATAGGCTATAGTTACCACCCTCTGGATAAAACCTTGTCGCTCAAATGTCATTAGGACCGTGTCCCGGCATGATGTTCAGTGAAACCATGGAGGGATTTATCCTTCTAGGCATTTCTTTATCCCTCTAGCTTAGGTTTCTAGGTTTAATCAGATACCATAAATGGGCGCATCGTCGCTTAACATAACGCGAGAGCAAGGTCAATTATTTTAATTATTATTAAAATTAGATCAAGGGTTTTTGTCGCTTCGACCATTGCTGATCTATTGTGACGCCCTCTTGAGCTATAGTTCACTCCCTAAACCCGTAGATTCTAAGAACTTCCAGATCTTCAAGGGAGTGATTTGTTGTATCTCATCGGGGAGCATCATTTGTCATCCTAGATGGATACTTCTTTTGAACATGAGTGGTCCGCAGCTACAAAGGATGTGCATTGCGGTTTCCTCCTCCTCTTGGCAGAATCTGCACTCTGCCTCTTGGATAAGCCCCATGTTCATCATATGTTTGTTTAGTTTGCAGTGACCGGTTAGAATTTTAGTTACTGCACAGGTTTTATATCTGGGCATCTGTAAAAGTTCCCTCGATATTTTAGAGTTGTAACCTTTGATCACCGATTTGGAGGGAATGAGGCCCTGTGTGGACTTCCACTGTTCGGTTGCGTCAAGGTCAAAGGCCAACCTGTTAAAAAAAAGTAAGTAACTTGACGGCACCCATTCTTGTACATAATCGTAGAAAGAGCCTTTATGACGCCATCAGTATTATGGAAACGACTAACTCGTTATGCGCCAAAAAGCTTTAGATGAACTTTTGAGGACGAGTTATGATGTGAATTAAATTTTGTATGTTTTTGAAGGAGGGACGAGTAAAAAATTCTACATTTAAAAAAGAAAAGTGTGATATTTTAATGAAATTGGAAGATCTGAAAGACTTCTACTGCTAAACATAGGCTTTGCCTTAGAATGCCACATCGCAGCGCACGCTTGCTAAATATTTTAAAATAACTAATTAAATAAAGAAAATAATAGATATTCTATTCTATACTATTCTTTTCTAGATAATATAATATTCTTTTCTTTTTAATATTTTCCTACAAGAGTTAGAATTTTCACATTTTTCAGGATATCGGTAGGCTAAACTTCTGAATGAGCTACTCTTTAAAACTAAGGCACAAATATAACAAAATTATCAAATTAACATACACCTATCTGAATGTATGAACGATTATCCAATTAAATTATAATTTATGTTTTTAAAAGTGATGTTAAACTTTGCGTGAATAGTATCAACAAAGGTTTAACGAGCGCATCTTGTTTGCAGAATTCTAAAGAAAACACTGCAACAGTTGAGCAACAATCGTAGAGTTTCACTGTTCTTTGTTACTTAAAGCGAAGAATTCGAGAAAGACGTTTATGCTTGCTGGAGCGTTGAATTGAATTCTGTCCTCAGACCAAAGGTTCGTGCCCAAACTTATCGTGAATTTTGTTAGTGAGAAACACTTCTTGTATCAAGACCAGTGAACTGGGAAAAAGATTAAAAGAAAGGTAATTTTTATTTATTTAGATCAGTGTTTTATTTTACCATAATTTCAGCTTATTATGTTGGTTAAAAGTAGGTAAGTTCGAAAATAGAAAGCGTTTGAAAAATTCTACAGATCAATTCTTAGAACTATAAAATTAATTTAAATTTTATACTGACTTCTCTAAACACCGCATACAACTAATGTTACAAATGCTTAAGTATGAAGAGTGTTTGTCACGCCTAGGCTTTCATTTATTAGGGTGGAATTTGGGACTGTAGACAGTTTAGCGTCTAGGCTACTTTTCAGAGTGAAAAAAATCTGGGCGTAGGCTAGTGATAAAGATATATGGAAAAAAATATTGTACCATTTGGTACCCAAAACAACCGGTTCATCCAACAAAAAGAAAGCCCCACTAAAATATTCACAGCTGCAACAAAACAAAGATTTTGTATTAAGTTGATAACACACTTGTGAGAGGCGCTAAGCGAGGACTGCTACTAAATCTCAACATCTTGCTGACACAAGTGGGAAGCCTTCTTGGTCACGTTTGTGCCTCGTCATCGAGCTGAAAGAGTCTACAAATTGTGCATACAGCCACTGGCAACAAGCCAACAGTTTATAAACGCAGTGTTTCACTACTAACGAGCAAATTATTCAAAGCGCCCCTTATTTTTCAAGAACACGGATATTACAGTTTTTCAAACAATTTGCAATGTTGATTGTGTCCGAAGTTAATTTTGGCTCCGAAATAATCACGTTGAAGTTGAAAAGTAAACTTGAATTACGTGGAAAACATCCAAGAAAAATACTAACTGAAATATTGTGACCGAGACCCACAGTCAACGTGCCTTCAAAAACGCGGTTGAGTCTCGATGCCATTTTATCTAACACATACCTCTAGATTTAATCCCAGGGTCCAATGAACCACTATTAGATTTTACAATAATAAGAAAATAATTGCGGTATCTACTCCAACAAAACAGTGGTTACCCTAATTACACTGTCAGAGTCAAATCACAAGCACAAATTATAGGTTGTGTGGTTCACCAATATGTAGCAATTTCAGGTCGCCGAGATTACTATGGGGCCTGCAACATGACCTAACTACTGCCTACTACATAATATTTTATAGGAAACAGCTGGGACCCGCAGATTTGAGTATCTTCTGTAACACGGTAGTGTTAATAATTTTTCAAAGCACCAAGAATAGAATAGAAAGCTCTTTATTGAACACCATAAATACAATAGAATAAACTATTTAATCCCAGGGTGTAAACAACCACCATTACAATTTACAATTAAATTACAAAGAAAAAATGACACAAAGAGAAAAATGATACAAAAAAAAATGAACCAAAGAATATTTTTAGCTATGAAAACATTATGACGTGATATAAATATGCAATCCACGGTAAAAATAAACATAAAAGTGCGCCTATTGTGACGCTTGTATTCGTACACGGTGTGAATTCTTCCGTGATCCATATGCTTGACACGTAGGGAGGGCGGTGTAGTTCAGCATACAGTTTTTTTTTTATTTCCGGACCTAGTTGAAACAGGATTCAGCTTTTGTGTATGGAAAATATTCATAGGATTAAAAGAAGTTTTTAACAAAAATTATCATATCGCGCCATGACGAATACAGGATATACGTACCTAGTACCTATTTAATAATATTACTAGGCGCTGGGCACTGAACTTAATGGGCGCTATTTAGCATCAGGCTTTCAAAAATAGGAAATTTGTGTAGAGCTTAAATTTTTAACTTTATAATATTATTGAATCCTAAAAAGTGTTTATGAAGTTTGCTATGCCGTTGTCAATTCTTTGAAATTTACAAATTCTAAAATGAAGGATAAATTTCAAATCCATACAACCAAAACCGTTCTAACAAGTGCTCAATTCTGAAGAAGCCTTCAATACATTATTTTGAATAGATCTCGAACTAGTTAAAGTGAAATCACCATGTCTGAAATGCACTGCGTTCTTGTTCCATTCACTTTGAAAACCGCCATACCACAGTAAAATAAAGCAAGTAGAGCGACATCGAACAAAGGTACCTACGCGATGAGAATATGTGTCAATCTCACTCAGTGTCCGTCATTCAAGAACACACCGTGTCGCCATGCTATTGTCCTTGCAGATTGCCGAAAGAAAAAAATACTTCAGTTAAAAATATAGACCTTGCATAATATTATGCTATGTGTATATTTTTCTTCTCTTATTATTTACGTAGAGAAACTGACATTCCAAAAATTCGTCAAAAAAAAAGGACTTTTCTTGCTCTGCCTTAATTTCTCTCATCATCATCATAATCAGTCTTTGTTTGTCCATGGCACGCCACTCAACTCGGTATTCCGTCTTTCTTCTCTACCCACCTCTAGCGACTCTCCGAATATCATCACCCCATCTCACCCATGCGCAACGTTTGCCGAGACGTGGTTTCCACTCGAGAATTTCTCTTGTTTCTCTATATAGTGTAACCCTTTAAATCTCTATGCACCGAGCGATGTTCAGCTATTTATTTTCCGAACTACAGCTTACTTGCTATAATTAGACTGTGGTCATACAGTGGACTGAAGTTCAGTAAGTCGAATGTCCTAATGAGTCCTAAGACTCGTTCACCTGTGGTAATATCGTAATGGTGGAGACGCTCGCATCTAACTTTGTCGTTAAATTGCTGCACTATGACATGAACTTCCTTTTGAGGTGTACTTTTGAAGTTAAGTGCAATCACGAGTTTCCTTATCAATTCGTTGGTTTATACAGGTATTATTTGGAGATGGTTTTGAAAACAATGGTTTAGTATACAAGCATGGTTCAGGAAATGCGCAAGCTCATTTCCTGATCCATGCTTGTCCACACAAGCCCACAACAATAATATTCTTATGTGATTTTGGAAATTAATTTAATTTGAACACATTATATTAGTAATTGTAATCATCATCATCATCAAGTTAGGCATTACAGTCACAGACAGGGTTTCCTAGGTATTATGCCATGAATGGTTGAACTCCTACGCAATACTGTGACAGTACTTGACAAAGAAACATTATATTATACATATATACATAGCTCTAATAGGGAGGATTAAATTAATGAAATCTTACTTTCAGCCTTCTTCTTTACGCATAATAATTTATGTAGCAGACCATCAGGTTCAAAAAGCTTCGACATGTTTCTAGAACTTCTGATTTTAACGGTCCCAACTCCTAACTATATTTTAATTAAAACTTCTGAATCGTGCGCTGCGTTTGCAGAACTTTATCTCTAAAAGGTCATCAAAGATGCTGTTCTAGAGGGAATTAAAATTAGAGAGACTGCAAACTTGTTCTCGATTTTATTGGAATTGTTTACCTGGAGCCGGCAAGCAAATTAAATTTAGCCGAGAAACTCAGTTTTCATTGCTATTTTTATGTTGCGAATATGTTGCTGGTATTCCCTGATGGGCAAATAACAGCATAACCTTTGCGTTATATGTTACTAGAGTTTTGTGGAGCTTTTAACGTAACACAATATTTTTTTTAAATTTCTAGGACTTTGGAATTTTTACAAACATAACAATAAATGGGGAAGTAATATTGGATTAAGAATGCCTTATATAGTCCTTGGATATTTTATAGGATTTAATTCCATATAACATAATGAAAAACTTTAGGATGTCTTGAACGAAATTCAAATAAGCCCTACCACGACTCGACTCTAGGAGCTGAGAGATAAATGACTCTCCTAATTACTGTGAAATGTTTTTTAAAAGATGTCGTTGTCAAATCGTCATTGTATTTGTTTTCGTTATAGTAGGTATATATGACTCAACGTTTACGAGTTACGTGAGTTTACGTGTATTCGCTTATTTTTCATAGAAGAATACTCTATTATTTAACTCAATAACCATTAAAGTGGAAGCGAGTACAGTCGCCTGCAGTTTTCTCCATCCTCCGGAAACGTGTCGGGCCGGACGCTTCCCTCAGCGCTCAATGCTCGGGCGCTGTAAAACAACGTTGCGCCACAATGCTGTCACAACTGCGCTGGTCTATTCAACACGTCACATAGAGACTTATGTATCTAAAGGTATATTGCTCCGATCCCAGTAAAGAAAAAAAATGTATACGACTTAGTAAAAAGACGAGCAAGACGCTCTCCTGATGGTAAGAGATAACGCTGCCCATAATTAGTACAGTGCTATCCAGTGCACTGCGCCAACGCTTCTTACTTGAGAGTCATAAGATGTTAAGACTCTTCAGCCCAGTAATTTCACTAGCTACAGTGCCCTCCTACCGAAGCACAGTAATGTTTGCACATCACTGCTCAGGCGGTAGAATAACTGGCACTGTTGGGGTACCCACCTAGTCGACCTCCTGCAAAGGATGTCTACCCCCGGTATAAAAAATCTAGATATTATAAAGATACTTTATTAAAACACAAATATTGGTATACAAAAATAAACTTCAAATATAAATAAAAACACAATATAGATCCTCGTAATAATCTATCTGCTACAATTGCAGTTTTGGCGGTCTTATCGTTAAAAGCGATAAACCCGGCAAAACTGTCGCTGTGTTTCAATTTGTTTTACCTTTGAAACGAAGGTTATCAATTGGAACTGCGACATATTTACATAGGACAACCTTTTAAACCTTAAAGCTACTACACGAGTATATAATACAGAAAAACTTAATACTAAAACGCATAATTTATTATTACCTAAATATAACAATTGACATCTTTCAGACAATCAATTAATCTCAATGAAGCTTGAAGAAAAACTAAATATATAAAAAGAAAGAGTGTCTATCAACGTACAGCTCAAACCATTGAACGGATTGGGTTGAAATTTGGAACACAGATAGGTTTTATGATGTAGACTTCCGCTAAGAAAGGTTATCTCCGCATGTACAAAGCAAGCATAAGCTAGTAAGTATATAGCTATCATATTAGTATTTCAATAAACAAACTCAGAAAGAATAAAACATTCACCGATTTATTGAAGCAGGCCTCCACATTTCAAGATGAAATTGTAACCATAAGTTAACTTTTAACACTTTTCCAATAACGGTAGCGCAGCACGGTCCACTGTGTGCATATCCACTTCTAATCCTCTCCCGGTAAAGTTCCCCGGTTTGAGGTGAAACCACATGAAAATATCAACATAGAACGCGTGAGTTAAGATACTTAATAAAAAAAACCATGAAGTTTCTCATATATGTTTTTTTGTTCCTACTCCGTTTGGGAATATTTTCATCTAACTTTCCCTTCAGAATTATTCAACAGTTTATTATTTTTTTATCATACAATTTATTATACCTAACCACTCTTTATTGCGTCGTTTAAAAGATTTAAGGAAAACAAACTAACTTATATCATGTTATATATAAATTTGAAAAATCTTTGCCCAGCAGTGGAAAAGTTCAGAAAAAACATATATTATTTCTAACACAAAAGCTCGTGTAAGAAAAAATCTAAAAAGAATGTTTAATACCCTTTCGACCGGGCTTGGAAACTCAGGTTTCGAAGACAAACCGTCTGAAATCAGAATTATTATTCCTTATCAAGATGGTTATAATTCAATGGAGGCTGCAACGTGAACATCAAACTGAAGCAAGAAAAATGACGTCACGGTTGTTTGCCATCTTACTTACTTATACTGAATACGTAGGCTGACGACAGTATTTCGTTTTAAATTTGTATGAGGTAAGTGAGATGGCAAATTACCGTGACGATATTTTTCTGGCTTAGGTTTGGTGTTTACGCTGCAAAATCCATTTGAATGTAAAACGTTTTGTACCTTGTAATAAATTAAAAAGGCGCACGCGGCATCTACCCTGATATAGGTCCTAAAGATAGGATTCATTTCCATCGTATATCAATTTCAATTCAAATGAGATTTTTATTGCTCAATCTATACCATCGATGGATATCATAGATCATAGAGATAATTAATATTCAAAACGCAAACATTTTTCGTTTCATGGAATGGGTTTTACAAACAAGGGTGTTTTTTGAGGTTTGATTTTTAAATTAAAAACGCCGTTGCACACAACATCAACAATAGTTACGCTTAAGTTACGAAATTGTGTTAAACGACTAGTTTAAGTTTTCTGTAATATTATATTTGTGGTGTTTCAATAATGAATTTTCAATTTTATTCTATTTCTCTGTTAATATAATATACAGATAGTCAATTTGATAGTTGATCATTGTTTTGTGGTCAGTCTGCTTTCCATCATGAATAATTATCAGTTTCATTATTTCAATCTAGTGACTTCAGATATGTTAGATTAAACTAGCTTTGTTGTACTACTGTTTTTAGATTTAAGTTATTAAACAAATTGTAGTGACAATAAAGTTTTCCTATCTTATCATTACTAGGTAAATTTAACCAGGTAAATCAATAAATAATATTTCCTAGTAGGTAATATTTTTTTTAGTGAGATAACACCTCAATTCTTCACCTAGCATAATTAAAAATTTTAGCTAAGTAAATTTGTTCATAATTTTCTGGTATGCAATAAAGTATTATTCTACACCTATTTAATTAATTGAAGACATATTTATGAAATCGATTAGTTGCGTCTATATTAAGCCTCAAATATAGAAGGCAGGTCTGAAATACGATCATAAACAAGGCCTGCCAATAAAGAGCGTTGTTATTGCAATATAAGGCCGCTGTATCTTACAACGGACGGTGGGGAGTCTATTCGCTTCTGATAGTTTCTTTTCAAAGAGAAACATCGTGGAAGAAACTAGAATTGCGCTTAGTTTTATTATAATAACATCCTGCAGAAATTATTCTTGTTATTCCCAGATTTTAACATACCTGTTTAATAATATTTACTCAGTTTCAAATTAATTTAAATGTAATGAAGTATTGAAATAATATATATTTTCTCCATACAGTTTCACAAGAACTGCAACGTACCGAGGAACTACCTAGGACCTCTTTTTAAAGCAAATGGACTTTGAAGGGTGGAAAACATAATTTCTGCAACAATTTGTAAACCAAGATGTCGTTAAGCGTTTACTATTTTTTAGCGTCTGTTTATTTGACATGTATGGCATTTTTTATTAAATTAATCGACTTAAATTTTTATATAATAATATGCATTAAAATAAACATGTCAATATTTATTTATACATTAATTTAAGATTTAACAAATGTACCTGACATACCTATAATACCTAACATTACTGTTGTTTGGTCAATAAATGATTTTATTCAATTCTATTCTATTCTAAAAACTCTTTTTAAATAGCGCTAATAATATAACAATGGTGACTAAACGCAGCACTGTAACAATTCTATTTCCTAGCATACTCAGCAATACCTCGATTACAGCAATACAGAGTACGAGCTATAAGGGAAACTACAGATCCTTAAACTCCAGTAACATACATATACCGAGCACCTATTTGTTCACTTAAACCGAGTACAGGTCAGCTCCTAATAGAATTCTATATTGAGCTCGATTTCAGTTCCATTTAATACTTAGAAAACTATTTTGCTCCATTTATTTTAAATTTCAAAATAAATGTTAAAATAACTACATTAACAATTTAACTGTTTTGAGCATGAGGACGTAAATTAAATATAGAGTTAAGTTATCACGTACATAGTATTATAGAGATGCGAGATACATAATTTCATTTCGATTTTAACCCCTACTATTGTTTTTATCAATTTAAGGATATTTTCCTTACGTCTAGCGCTTTTGTACTTTACGACTCAGCAATCATACAATTTAAAAATTTACAAAAGTTCTGTTATTACCTAATATTATAACGTATATCATTATTTAATAGCTGCGAGGTTTTGTCCGCTTTACAATACCCTATATGTTATTCCAGGGTTTAAACTATTTCTATATCAAATTTCAGCGCAATCGGTCCACATGTTTAGATGTGAAAGAGTAACAAACATACATCCAGCCTTCCATTCATTCTTACAAACTTTCACGGTTTTACCCACTGTACCTTTAGCCTATGTGTTATTCCAGGGAATAAGCTATCTATACCAAATTTCAGCTCGATCGGTCCACCCGTTTAGGCGTGAAGAATAACAAACATACGTGTGTGAGTACGCACTCTCTCACAAAATTTTGCATTTATAATATTTGCTATGCAATAAATATTGTATCACTTACTCAAATGAATGGAGTACAGTTATGCCAATAAGTTGAGACACACTGTATTAGTGTAACAAACTACTCTCATGAGATATTTGATTTAATACTCTGTTCTTGTACGGAATCATCCAACTTTATTATTTACGGGCCAACTTATTGGACCGAACGTTACTACCTATTATTTATTTCTAAGGTGATTTAATGTATTCCGAACACGAAAGGTTGTGTGTAGATTTTGTTGTTACACAGGCTTTATTATTAAAAGGTTTCATTCTGTGTAAGATTTTGATGTACTTTGAGATATTTTTATGGTTTTTCCCCGATTACTCGAAGACGCCTGAACCGATTTGAATATTCGTTTTTGTTTTAAATATAACATTTTTTTAATAATCCCATTAAAATGTTATTGAAATCAGCCATGAAGTGCTTCCAGCCTTCACTTATTGAAAGCAAGATTGGAGTCAGTTTAATACGTACATATAGGTAATTTTAATACGAGTATAATTGCTTTTTATGAAACTCCCCGTCTTTTCAAACGATCATAATATTTTGATTGATTAAACTTAAAAATACTACTTCCTAAGTGCAAAATGCTCCTACTCTTAGCAACTTCAACACAAGTAGGACCTTAAAATTTGTTCCACGTTCATGTGCCGATTCCCGATACACCCCACTTCGCTCCAAACGCTCTGAAGGCACTTTTATTTCAAACTCTGACCGGAGTATGGCGGCGACCACATTAATATAGCGAGATAAAATCCGTAACTTCAAAAACTTTGCGTATTACCACAAATATTATTATTAAAGGTGAATGTTTATTTGAGAGCGTGTTTGCTTTAAAAATGACTGAGCTAAAAAAAAGCTAGCTGGGGTCTACTCTACAACACCACATAGGTCACTTTTATGTACAAAATTGCTTGGCACAACTAGTATAAAATAAGTAGATCAACTGTGCATTTTTTTAAGCACATTTGCAAAAAAATCCTTCCGACGAAAAATAGTCCAAATGCAAAAAAAAAGACTATAAATAATTATAAATTCTTTCTTTATATCAGTTCTCGGTTAGACATAATAAGATTTTCTTTTATAAAGGCATGGACAAGACGCTCTTAGCACTCGCCTTATGTAAAACGATATCGTCGGCTCGTTTCGATAGCCCTGGCACCTGTAAAAAGGTCTTAAACACCGCTCTAAGCTTTTTAATTGACAATTTAAATACTAGGTTAAATACGTGAGTATACACGGCGTCTATCTTGATATAACGCCTATAATATGTCTGTTGCATTGACTAAGCCCTGTGGTGAAAATTGCGGTCGTTTGGTCTTAACTTTGATATTCTGGAGCAGTTTTGTAGCTATTAGCTTGAAAGAATTGCAATTTTGTGCATCTATTAGCTTCCAAACTGATAAATATTCTTTACAGGATATTGATAAACAAATGAATTAAATTAAAAATTATAAAAAAACCCCAACGGAATGCTTTCGAAATATGTAATTCGCGGTTTTGTGGTGGCGGCCATCTTGGATTTTAAATTTGTTATAGTGCGTTGCATTCTACTAGTCAAGCCCTTTCATTTGATACCCATATTGAGGGGGTCGTGGAAGAAAAAAGTTCTCCGCCATTTTGTAGCGGCGGCCATCTTGGACCGATTTCCACCAAACATGGCTAAGAACACTCTCGACTAACTCTACTTTAAAAAAAAAAAACTAAATCAAAATCCGTTCATCCGTTCGGGAGCTACGATGCCACAGACAGACACACACACAGAGACAGACACGTCAAACTTATAACACCCCGTCGTTTTTGCGTCAGGGGTTAAAAAACTAACTGATTAATATAATTTACATGGTTACCTATTAGTAAATTAATACATTGGTGTCTCAGTTCTCATTAGAGATAAGATAATTGATATGATTTGAGCGCCATTTGAATTCCGCGAAAATTACCTGTATTTGATTTTTTTTTAAATCAGATGACAAAAAAATATTATTACCATGTTGTTAAGATATTATATGGATCACACATACACAAACATCATAATTTTCATTGATTTTTTTAAGATATCAAAGTAAAAATCGGATAAAAGCTGTGACAGAAACCTAGAGGTGGCTATGGAAACTTTAAATCATAATCCTTGAAATACCAACAACTGTACTGTACAATACTCTCGAGTGAATTAAATTAAAAATTTGAAAACCCCCAACGCAATTTTCAATTCACTATTTTGTGGTGGCGGCCATCTTTGATTTTAAATTTATCATAGTACGTTGTATTCTGCTAGTTAAGCCCTTTCATTTGATACCCATATTGAGGGGGTCGTGGAACAAAAAAGTAATCCGCGTAGTGGCGGCCATCTTGGATCGATTTTCACCAAACATGGCTAAGAATACTTTCGACGAGCTCTACTTTCAAACAAAAAAAAACTAAATTAAAATCCGTTCATCCGTTCGGGAGCTACGATGCCACAGACAGACAGACAGACACGTCAAACTTATAACATCCCGTCATTTTGCATCGGGGGCTAAAACCACATAAAAAGATATTTTATTTGAAACATTAACGTCACCTATAAATGTAATATTCTCAAAACAAAACTATTAAAGTTATATTTACTTTGCAATTAAAGGGTGCTGCTGTCTAACCATAGGTACCTTTACCAACCGTGTCCCCTGTCCACCCTCATTTGGGTCACGTCAAACTTTACGGTTCATTAAACAAAAACAAATTGTAATTATTTAGACAACATAAATTAAACAACATTAAGGGGCTGCGCAGACGACAGACTATCCATGACGCACTTTTTAGTCTGTGAAAATAGAACCTATGCAATTATATGCAGTAACGCAGACGACGCGCAAAAAGTCCGGCACACAAATAATCCGTGTAATTCGGGCAGACCGGATCGCGCCGCGTCGCGCCGCTCTGCACAAAAAGTGTGTGAAAAAAATAGAACGTTTGCTTCAACGCGCGCTAACGCAGACGGCACACATTTTAGGGACTGCGCAGACGGCACACTTTTTGTACGATCGAGTCTGCGGCGTACAAAAAGTCTGCATGGCGCGCAAAAAGTCTGTTGCGGATTTTTCACAGACTCAACGCAGACGACGCACATCTTCGATCATTCTGTCGGCAGAGCTGTAGGGACGTAGACAGGCCCGGATTTAGCCAAAATGCCGCCCTGGGCAGTGAGAAAATGCCGCCCCCCTCCGCCGAAATATTATTTATAAACGCTCATCGGCTAGACATTTTGCTAAGAAATTTGTTGTCGAGTTCTTTCATATTATACGTAATTATGAATATTTATAAAAAAAAATATACATCTAACTACGAAAGCTGTGTGTATAGCTTGCTTTGAAAAAGAGAAATTATAATTGAGAAATTTTATAATGCTAACTACAATAAGACCGCTGATTGTGAATTGTGACACATAGATTATAATACCGGGTTTTTATGTTTAAGTTTATTTTTCAATGTTTCAATAAAGTGTTTTATCTACCTATCTATCTGTCTACGACAGGCATATATATATAGACATATTATGTTGACTAAAAAGACTGCGAGCAGCTTGCTGCGAGCGAGAAAATTTTGTATATTTGACTACACAACAGTGGGCGCATACTTCACCCTGAGTGCCAAAATCGCTGTGAGCACCGAGAAAATTTTGTTTTTGTGACTAAATAAACAATGGATGCATAGTTTGCTCCGAGTGTTAAAATAAAAAAAAAATATTATTCAAAGCGCGAGAAGCTAGCTGCGAGCACCAAGAAAATTTTGTATATCTGACTGCAAAAAGTGAGTACGTAGTTCGTTTTGAGTGCCAAAAATAAAAAAAAGAAGGCGAGCAACTAGCTGCAAATGCCGAGAAAAGTCTTGCTACGAAAAGTGGACGGATAGCTCGTTTGGAGCAAAAATCTTGAGTTTGTGTGGCCAGTATTCCAGACTTCTTATTATGAGCGCAAAAAAAAATTATTATAATAACCAGCGTGATTGAGAATACAAATTTTAATTCAACATCGGATGTTTATGGATTGAATATTTTTTTCTCGTTTCGAAATTTGCCGCCCTCAGTAAATTTGCCGCCCCCTGAAAATTTGCCGCCCTGGGCACTCGCCCCGAATGCCCCTAGTGTAAATCCAGGGCTGGACGTAGACGCTATGGAAATCGTGCAGAGATCGCGAAGTATTATTTTGTACATGAAGTACAGAAAAAGAAGAAGAAAGAAGCGTTACGTCCACCACTAGCAAATGCAGATTGCAGACTAAAATGTGTGCCGTCTGCGTTAGCGCGCGTTGAAGCAAACGTTCTATTTTTTTCACACACTTTTTGCGCGGAGCGGCGCGACGCGGCGCGATCCGGTCTGCCCGAATTTCACGGATTATTTGTGTGCCGGACTTTTTGCGCGTCGTGTGCGTTACTGCATATAATTGCATAGGTTCTATTTTCACAGACTAAAAAGTGCGTCATGGATAGTCTGTCGTCTGCGCAGCCCCTTAGTCTGCAATCTGCATTTGCTAGTGGTGGACGTAACGCTTCTTTCTTCTTCTTTTTCTGTACTTCATGTACAAAATAATACTTCGCGATCTCTGCACGATTTCCATAGCGTCTACGTCCAGCCCTGGATTAACACTAGGGGCATTCGGGGCGAGTGCCCAGGGCGGCAAATTTTCAGGGGGCGGCAAATTTACTGAGGGCGGCAAATTTCGAAACGAGAAAAAAATATTCAATCCATAAACATCCGATGTTGAATTAAAATTTGTATTCTCAATCACGCTGGTTATTATTATAATTTTTTTTGCGCTCATAATAAGAAGTCTGGAATACTGGCCACACAAACTCAAGATTTTTGCTCCAAACGAGCTATCCACTATCCGTCCACTTTTCGTAGCAAGACTTTTCTCGGCACTTGCAGCTAGTTGCTCGCCTTCTTTTTTTTTATTTTTGGCACTCAAAACGAACTACGCACTCACTTTTTGCAGTCAGATATACAAAATTTTCTTGGTGCTCGCAGCTAACTTCTCGCGCTTTGAATAATATTTTTTTTTTATTTTAACACTCGGAGCAAACTATGCATCCATTGTTTATATAGTCACAAAAACAAAATTTTCTCGGTGCACACAGCGATTTTGGCACTCAGGGTGAAGTATGCGCCCACTGTTGTGTAGTCAAATATACAAAATTTTCTCGCTCGCAGCAAGCTGCTCGCAGTCTTTTTAGTCAACATAATATTATAATTTTCTTGCCACTCCAAGCGAGTCTTACGCACACCTGTCGTAGACAGATAGATAGGTAGATAAAACACTTTATTGAAACATTGAAAAATAAACTTAAACAGAAAAACCCGATATTATAATCTATGTGTCACAATTCACAATCAGCGGTCTTATTGTAGTTAGCATTATAAAATTTCTCAATTATAATTTCTCTTTTTCAAAGCAAGCTATACACACAGCTTTCGTAGTTAGATGTATATTTTTTTTTATAAATATTCATAATTACGTATAATATGAAAGAACTCGACAACAAATTTCTTAGCAAAATGTCTAGCCGATGAGCGTTTATCTTACTAATATTATAAAAGCGAAAGTTTGTGTGTATGTGTGTGAGTGTGTGAGTGCGTGAGTGTGTGAGTGTGTGAGTGTGTGTGTGTATGTTTGTTACTTCTTCGCGCTCAAACGGATGCACCGATTGACTTGAAATTTGGTATGAAGGTAGCTTGGACTCTGGAATAACACATAGGCTACTTTTTATCCTGATAAATAAAACAGTATCTGAGAGAATTGATGTCAAATCAAAAAAACAACTTTATTTTTGGCGTCTCAATGGTGGCTCCTATTACCTCCAGGTACCAGGATACCAGAAAGTTTAAGGAGGTCTATAGTCGAGGCTTCTCGACTATAGACCTCCTTAAAACCCTTTTCCTCCTTCCTTGGTGTCCTCGTTAGATTCGTCTTCTTAGACGAATCTAAGAAACCATAGATCATCAAAATCGGTCCAGGCGTTCTTGAGTTATGAGTATTGAAACTTTTACGAAGTACCAGGAGACAAGAAAAATGTAGGAGATGTTCGGCTCATTTCGTGAAATTCCGGTGAAGTTCGGATTTGACAAATGACAAATTTGTTTTCAATATTCGATTTAAATTTTTTTTTGAAATTCGAATACGTCTAATGACGCAATTGTCAAATCCGAACTTAACCGAAATCTCACGAAATTACCCGAACATCTATATGTTTCTGATATCCTGGTACTTCGTAAAAGTTTTAATACTCATAACTCAAGAACGGCTGGACCGATTTTAATGATCTTTGGTTTGTTCACTTCGCCAACTTCTTCGCCATCAACCCTACTTGGCCAAAATCTTTTCAATTTTTTCCAAATTCGTTTTCTTATTCGATTCGGTTTTCGGTCGGGTTGTGGTCGTGGTGTGGTCAGGGCGTGGTCATGGTGTGGTCAGGGCGTGGTCATGGTGTGGTCGGGTTGTGGTCATGGTGTGGTCGGGTTGTGATCGTGATGTGGTCAGGGCGTGGTCATGGTGTGGTCAGGGTGTGGTCATGGTTTGGTCATGGTATGGTCATGGTGTGGTCATGGTTTGGTTTTCGGTGAAGTTAGGATTTGAAAAATTTATTTCGATTTTCCATTTTTTTCAAATTCGGTTTCTTATTCGGTTCGGTTTTCGGTGAAGTTAGGATTTGACAAATTTATTTCGATTTTCATTATTTTTTTTCGTACATAATTTTTTAACATGCATAATATAGTCGAGAAGAAGACGAATCGAAGAAACCATAGATCATCAAAATCGGTTAAGCCGTTTTTGAGTTATTAGTATTGAAACTTTTACGAAGTACCAGGATACCAGAAACATGAAGAGATGTTCGGCTCATTTCGTGAAATTCCGGTGAAGTCTGACATTTGTCAAATACGATTTTCAATTTTTTTTTAAATTCGAATACGTCTGATGACGCAATTGTCAATTCCGAACTTAACCGAAATCTCACGAAATGACCCGAACATCTCCTATATTATGTTTCTGATATCCTGGTACTTCTTAAAAGTTTCAATACTCATAACTCAAGAACGGCTGGACCGATTTTAATGATCTTTAGTTTGTTCACTTCGCCAACTTCTCCGCCATCCACCCTACTTGGCCAAAATCTTCGCCATCGACCCCACTTGGCCAACATCTTCGCCATCGACCCCACTTGGCCAAAATCTTCGCCATCAACCCCACTTGGCCAAAATCTTTGCCATCGACGCAACTTGGCAAAAATATTCGCCGTAAACAAAGTTTTTATTTCGATTTTCCATTTTTTTTTCGTAGTAAACTTAGTTGATATTTTTTAATTCGGAACTGAACCGAACCGAATCCACATGGATTCTGTTCGGTTTTCGGTGCAGTTAGGATTTGACAAATTTATTTCGATTTGCCATTTTTTTCAAAATTCGGTTTCTTATTCGGTTCGGTTTTCGGTGAAGTTAGCATTTGACAAATTTATTTCGATTTTCCATTTTTTCCAAATTCGGTTTCTTATTCGGTTCGGTTTTCGGTGAAGTTAGCTATCTTCGCCGAAACCCCACTTAGCAAAAATCCTCGCCGTAACCCCACTTGGCCAAAATCTTCGACAATGACCCCACTTGGAAAAAATCTTTACCATCGACCCCACTTGGCAAATCTTAGCCGTAACACCATTTGGCAAAAATCATCGCCGTAAACCAAATTAGCAAAAATCTTCAACGTAACCACACTTGGCAAAAATCTTCACCGTAACCCCACTTGGCCAAAATCTTCAGCCATCGAAAATTTTGCAGCGGGTAACACCGCGGGTTGCAGCTAGTAAATAATATTTCGGCGGAGGGGGGCGGCATTTTCTCACTGCCCAGGGCGGCATTTTGGCTAAATCCGGGCCTGTCTACGTCCCTACAGCTCTGCCGACAGAATGATCGAAGATGTGCGTCGTGTGCGTTGAGTCTGTGAAAAATCCGCAACAGACTTTTTGCGCGCCATGCAGACTTTTTGTACGCCGCAGACTCGATCGTACAAAAAGTGTGCCGTCTGCGCCGTCCCTAAAGTATGACGAGGGCTAAGACAAAATTGTCTAAGAAAAATCTTTGGAGTAGAATAATATCTCTACAGCGTACAGTCCTTATTTTTAACACTACAGATTTATAATCCTTTAACCATGATTTGGCCTGATGATAAGCGAAAATGCAGTCGATGATGGGAGCTTACTTATATAAGACTAGCTGCGCCCAGTGGTTTTACCCGCTGTACTATATAGCCTATATATAGCCTATATGTTATTCCAGGGTCTAAGCTATCTCTATACCAAACTTCAGCTTAATCGGTCCATCCGTTTAGGCGTGAAAGAGTAACAAACATTAATATATCTAGACATCCTTTCTTACGTTTATAATATTAGTAAGATAAGAAAACTCTTTATTGTATCACCACAATTTTGTACAATAACTTAAATCTAAAAACAGTTTACGTTATAAACAGTAAGGCAATTGGTCTTATCGCTAATAGTCCAGATAACCAATATCTTCCAGACAACCAAGCAGGAAAAGGAAAATAAAAGAAGAAAGATATTAGGCTTTTTTATTTGGTTAATCGCTAAACACAGCGAGGATAATAAACGCAAAAATTTTACATCTAAACGGCTAGGCCTGATTGGGTTTTTTTATATGTGATGAAGTAGAAGACGAGCAAGACGCTCTCCTGATGATAAGAGATAACGCTGCCCATAATCAGTACAATGCTACTTAGGATTTCACAATGATGTGAAATTCTAGGAGCACTGCACCAACGCTTATTACTCAAGAGTCATAAGATGTAAAGACTCTTTAGCCCAGTAATGATTATTATGTTTTGTTATGTAGGCACGAGTAGATGAGACCCTTTTTATCATACCCCCCGTATCAGTTCATCATCATCATCATCATCAGCCTATGTTCGTCCACTGCTGGACATAGGCCTCCCCCATGGCACGCCACTCAACTCGGTCCTCCGTCTTTCTTCTCCACCCACCCCCAGCGACCCTCCGGATATCATCGCCCCATCTCGCCCATGGGCCCTACACTACGTTTACCGAGACGTGGTCTCCACTCAAGAACTCGTCTACCCCAACGGTTATCGGTTCTATGGCAAATGTGACCAGCCCATTGCCACTTCAGTTTGCTAATCCTTTCTGCTATGTCGGTAACTCTGGTTCTCTGTCGGATCACCTCATTTCTGATGCGATCCTTCAGAGAGACACCGAACATAGCCCGCTCCATAGCTCGCTGAGCAACTTTGAACTTGAGTGTCAGTTCAGCCATTAAATAACATAAATCGAAACATCAAATTCAGCCATGTAGTCAGTCAAAAACCTCACATTTTCGCACCTTTCAGTTTGATTGGGTACTATCAATACAAGCTACATGCTCGTGGAAATAGCAAAAGGTGTCAGCAAAGAGGAACGGACAAAACACGTTGGGTCCATGCGGGTCCCCAATTAGGCCATGCATATATTCACTATCCCGTTTCTTTCGACCTGAACGGATGCCAAACGAAGCCCATCACGCGTGTACACATCCTAAAAAGGATCAGGTGTGGTTGGCCACATTCTCAACTAAAAAATATTTAAAAAACTAATAACAATTAAATTATTTAAGACACAAGAACAACGAAGACAAGAAACGTGCACAAGATAAGAATTATTTAGGACATCGTTATTGTCCCAAACCGTGGTTGAGATATTCTCGACAATATTAGAAATGTGAATTGTGCCGTTTTGTTGTATTAGTTAAATTTTATAAAAAGCAGATTATCGTATTAGCAAATTGTCAATATAGAAAAACGTCATGGTAGCAAATTTTAATAAAATAATGTAAGAAACCCGGTTGTTTCTAGTAACGAACATTTTGGTTATTAGTTTTGCTAGTATGACCATTGACCATTTACTACAATGACAATTTGATACTGTGACAATTTCCAACATATTTCGTAGTTTGCTACTATAACAATCTGCCCCTCAACACAGCACAGACGTTTCGTAGCCTACCTACTGTACTGTCATCCCATACATTGTTTTTTTTGTGAATGTATAAGATGACAGTTTGACTTGATAGCAAGACAAGTCTACGCATTGTCCATGCTGGAGGAGCTGGATTTTTTTCATGTCAATTTGAGAATGTGACCAATCAATCCTGAACCCTAAAAAACCGTAGAGTTCCCCCCCCCCCCCCCCCCCCCCTTATCGATACGGTTTCATTTCCGTGGGCCTGACGCGTGGAAATTGCAACTCAATTCAATGTCGAAATGTCCGCGGTTTTCGTACAACGATTTGTTTTACATACGACCCCGTTGCTCATTCAGGCTCGTGTTTATTAGTCGTATGAATCACAAAATTTGTATTTGTTGTTGGTGTACTAATGCCTGATATAAAATGAGTTATTATTATGTATACTAATTGTATTACTATTTATTTTTGGTTTGCAATAAAGCATTATTCTATTCTATTCTATTCTATTCTAATTGACTCGCGCAACTATTGCAGATATTTAGAGGTACAAACATGTTATACACACCCACGTAAAAAACTGTCATAAATATTTTTTATTTCATTATTTAGTAGTATGTAAAAATGTGTTATATAATTATTTAGTAGTATTATTTTGTTTTTCATATTGTTTTTTTTTTTGTCAGTGTTACTAATTTTCTAATATATTTTAAACAAACATAAATGTTTATCCCTAAATATAAAGCTAGTAAAATTATTTCTGTATGTTTTATCAGAATAATTAGCAATATTTGAATATCGTGACACTATGGTGCTCTCAGGTATGCGATGCATTTCCCTAATGTCTGGCATCTAATGCGCGAATAATGTATGCAGCACAGAATAACAGTCAAGATATTATAGGAACTCATGTTAAATTTATCACTTAGTGATGGACCAGCGCATACTGCGTTGCGACTAACAGAAAATGATCGGTATTGCTCTATTATAACATGCCTATAAACCTTTATCTTGAATCACTTTATAGAGGTCTTTTAAAAGAAATCTCATCAAAATCCGTTTCGTAGTGACTGACACACGGGATGCAACTTTGTTTTATTAAATATTATTTAATGATTATAATATTATATTCGTATTTTTTTAATTATCTTCAGCATTATTCTAAAATTACACCCATAATAATAGATAGAAATATTATTAAGAAACACACACACATTCACATTTTACTGCAAGTGGTGTACCTCCACGGGACACATGTTCGCGCGAAGTGTAATATTAATTAAATGGGACTGGATATTAAACCCTTAAAAAATTCTAATTTTAGAGACCTGTAATTTGAAAAGAAATAAAAAAAACCAGCAAATTGGACCCCTTCTCCTGCCTGTTTTTAATTCGGTTAAACTTACTAAGATACAATACGTCATTAGTCTTAGTATCTAACTAATAATCTTACTATATTATGAACGTGAAAGCTTGTAAGAATGTATGGATGTCTAGATGTATGTTTGCTACTCTTTCACGCCTAAACGGGTAGACCGATTGAGTTTATATTTGGAATAGAGATAGCTTAGACCCTGGAATAACACATAGGCAACATTACAGCAGGTAAAACCGCTGGGCACAGCTAGTAATGTACATAAACCTACCTACCTATCTTTTAATGTTGGCACATTAGAACTGGCTCCTTTCGTACTTCAGAAGGTAGATAATTTCCTTAATCATCGGTATTTAACGCTGATGGCGTACAAAAGTACTCGTAACTCATTATCATTATGTGTAGCGCTCGGGAAACACTTTCAACGCTTGGGAAACACTTTCAACGGGAAACTTATGCTGTTTTAGTCAAAATAAATTCTTAGAATAGGATTTTTACTGAGAGTATTAAAATAGAAGTCTCATTACAGTCGCAGCGGTAAATAAAATTAAATGATATTATATAAGTAACTTTAGACCCATACTCTACACTTGATATACATAATATAAAAACTTAAAACTTAACGCGTCGGTTGAAAAAGTACTTTACCGAGCTTACCCAATGGTAATCGATTCTACAAGCAAGTTGGCCTTTTGCCCTGCTATATACTTCCTAATATTACAAATCCTACAAGCTAAATCAGTAATAACTCTCGTTCTTTACCTAAATTCTGCATTATACCATCACATAGAGAAATCTACTTGAGTATTATCAGATTAATATACCTATTACATCACATTATTATCGTACCCACTATAATTCAAGCAAACTGATTCACAGCGCAAGGTTCAAATCATATTAATGACAAAATTCAAGTGAAGCATAGGATTTCCATTCCTCGATCGCAGTGGATTCTCACAATGTCTGCACTCTGGCTGATATTCAGCACTTAATATTCATGTCTGGCAGCTTTGCTTCCATAGTCAGAAATTAGATATTCGTTGCTGGGTCTTCGATAACATTGGAATATCAAAGTTTGTACAATTGTAACATTCGTCTTTCAATGTAAACTAGTGAATAAGTAGGTACTGGGAAGCGCGTGACGCTGATTTTATTTTTAATTTTAGTGTTTAGTAATTTTATTTTAAATGTTAGATTACCAATGAAAAATAAAAGAGGTATAATCAGTACCTACCAAAAGTATGAAATTCCTTAATATTTTTCTGTCCAAATGAAATAGGTGCAATCAGTGCGAAAAATACGAAAGTAATATTTTTTTTATATTTTTCATTTCATGGAATGAACCTACTCGTGCCCCTTTTTTAGTATTGACCTGTACCACAAGGGGTCCAGTTGACTTTATATACTAGGAGACCAGACAACACTAAGAGATTCCATTTTGAATGCCCGAATTTGTGTTTAGTTCTCCCTGTTCCTTGGTCTTTACAAAAAAGTAGAACTTCATATATATTATATTGTCAATAAGTTACTTTTCACAGCACGGATATGTAGCATTGATAGATTTTGTATACAAAGATCAGAGGTGGCCTAAGGCGCCGGCGAGCGGTGGCCGGTAGCCCGAGTTCAGATCGAATAAAAATGCATTCAACTTTCAACCCATCTAATGGTACGGCTTCGATTGGAAAAATTCAATCCACTTTGATATTCAGCTTTCCTTGGCCGTAAAATGTAATATTTCGTCCAATTTCCGAGCGGAAAATGTGCTTTAGAATATATGTATTTCTACTAAGCTAAATTATCACGCTACTTAATAATAGTTTTTATTTATGTAATAAAAGTCACAGAAAACTGGCTTATCTAACCAGGCCCATTAAGGCTTAATTCAGATTTTATTAAAACCCTTTTTAAACAAAAGATAAAAATAATTGTTTTTTTAATAATAGTCATTACTTATCATCTTTCATTTGCTATAAGATGAAAACAGGTCTATTTAAATGATATACTTGGAATAAACAACCAATTCTTATAATAAAAATCCTGTATTATCCCACCGTAGAGTCAAAACATCCTCTAAATACCTTCTTGTATTCTACCCCGCCTGACAAGCGTTACCAATTAATAATTTCAAATTCCGTAACAGATTTCTGCATTACCTATTTACTACGATTAAAACTAAACATTGACAAACGTCGAACTTATAGCACTTAACTTTAACGTTGTTTCAAAGTATAAGCTAGGTCGTAAAGCGAAGCCGGCTTTAAAATGTAACCTTTCTCATTTATATTGTATCAGGATTACAGTATCCTTTCAAAAGGATCAACACGTGGAGGCGCGATCAATTTATGGACAATGATAAATTGTTACTTTGTTACTTCTAATAACATCTGATGTGAACAATGACATAAATGAAAAGGAATAGATACCGCAAGTTCGTCATTTCAAAACGTAAAGTTTTTCTTTCTCCATAGCACCTGTTTTACATTGCGTCAAATTAATAAAAAAAAAGTGCCATAAGCTCCAGTTTTTACCACATTTATACGTGACAGACTAAATAATCAGTATTTGGCTTAGTACCTACATATGTACATATATAGTAACGTGGTGAACAGAATTAACTTTGAAAGAAAAAAAAGTTGCTAAATGTTACTGTTTTACGCATATTATATTTTGAATATTTACTCGCACAACTTCAAATTTAACTTAATTTCACATAATTACGATTAAGATAATATAAAATGCATGTGGAGCAATGTACCACAAATTTGACACGTAAAGGAGAATCTTCTAATACATCATTTAGTAGATGCGAACAATTTTCGCTGTTTTCTGCCAAATCATTGAGGCGCCATTTATTAGGCTTTCATTCGATATTTGCCTCGATCCTGTCAATAACATTACGGCGTTAAATGTAATTTTATTACTCTTTATTTACGGCGGACAAATTGAATTAAATTAGAGTTAAAAACATTTACTTAGGCTTACTAGGCTGATTTGAAGCGATATTGGCCTATCTCAGGCGCAGTATTTTACTTAAAAAAAATATTCAACCAACTCCAAGCTTGCTTTCAATATTTTGCGTGGTTTTATGCTTATGGCTTAAATAGGTATTAAACACTCAACAGACTTGTCCTCATATTGTGAATTTTAGTGAAAGACTTAAACATTGTATAACTAACCATAATAAAAAAAATGTTTGAGTGATTCTGCTCACTCCACTTCACAGTTAAATTATACAGCTTAAACTCTGAGCCAGATTATTTGAATATCTAAAATTTATTATAAGGCATTATCATTCAAAAGTTTTGATAGAAAATATAGCTGAACGCTCTTCATAATTCATCAAGATCGGGAGCAAATAGTAACAGAATATTTTAAAATTAAACTTGCGCAATTTAACTTTTTGTAGAACGGGATTACTTGAAACTTAGTTGGTGTAAATCTTTAATGGGTTTATGAAAGGGATTTACCCGGCGCGTTTGACGCGGTATCCCTTCCAATGTTTTAATATTTATTGATATTTAACTCACCTTCAGCGCTTTTGATTACATTAATTCTAAGATTAAATTGGGAGGAACATTCTATTTCGTCTGTTTTTGTTGACTAGTTAATCTATTTCTAAATATCTCTATTATGCCTCAGCCAAAGATCCTTCCAGTTGTTTAAAATGTTAGGTTAGGTTTTAAAAAGTTATCTCACTACGATTGCAACGTTTTTTTACAGTAAGGATTATAATATCTTATATATTATATTATCAAAGTAAATACCTATATTTTGGAATCGTATGTATAATGTATATTGCTATTATACCAATAAAAATGTTAACAAGTTTAAAAGTTTTTTAGTAAATTTTCTTCAAGTAACCATAAGTTCATCAGAGTTGTGGCAACTTACGTCTAAACATCCAAACTTATACTCGTAAGATAATTTATAGAGGACTACCACGTCAAAGTATACTTGGGATGCCAAACTTTAAGATTTACGTTATAAATTAATTTGTTTTGCTTCTTTTGTTTTATGATTTTGTTAAGAAAAGGTTAATTAATATGAGTAACCTTAACCATTTTTAATTTCCAGATTTTTATCGTTTTTATTTTTTTTATTTGCATTGCTATTGTTAAAATTTTATAATGTCAATTTTTTTAAATATAATTGTAACTCTGTAGATGATTTAAATTGTTTAATATTGTGTACTAATACAAATACGATCTTGAATTGTTAACAAATAAATAAATGAAATGAAATCGATTACCATCAGCAGCCGTCGCGTCGTGGCACATTTCGACATTGACATAAGACTAGCAGCTCCCGTCCCACTGTCAAGACTAAACTGACATAATATATCAAGACGCTACTCTTGCTACTGGCGCTGTCATTGCATACAATTTGTAGCTACTCCCAATGTCATTGTGCTCTTACAAACGTCAATTACTCTTGACAGTGGGACGGGAGTTGCTAGTCTTATGTCAATGTCAAAATGTGCTACGCCGACAGGGTGGACATCTGCGTGTATCAGTGTCTAATATAAACATTCTATAAAAAATAAAAAATACTTGCCAGCGAGTAAAAGTCTCTAAAAGGCAAAAATCATCCACATTCAACGATCCAAAACAATAACCCTTCTTTGAAATGGGATCTTTTGTTTTCTATGCCTCAATGGTTATGTGAGAGCTATTGACTAATATTATAACGACGTGATGTTTACCTTTGATCCACCCAACGAATTAGGGAAATAATAGAAGTCGAA
Organism: Hemithea aestivaria; assembly: GCA_947507615.1. Classification (NCBI taxonomy): domain Eukaryota; kingdom Metazoa; phylum Arthropoda; class Insecta; order Lepidoptera; family Geometridae; genus Hemithea; species Hemithea aestivaria. Next base: position 11,491,123 of record OX382332.1, on the reverse strand, counting down.
CACAGCTCAAAAAGTGATTCAACGCAAAGTACAACTATATGGGCGGGGCGTAAAAAGTACAACTCACCCGCCGCTCAGTCACACAACGCGCTCAGCGACAGATGCACGCATCGTTTGATTTTTAAAAATATCCAAAATAATATAGTTAACGGACAAATATGACCTCTTGTGTGGTAAATTGGTGTAAAAATGGAAAGAAGGCAGTAAAAAGCAGGAAAAACTTATCACAGCTAACAAATATTATTTTAAACCAAATTATATAATTTCGATTTTAGTTGACATAAAATACATAAAAATATAGGGTAAACTAGGCATGGCTGAAACAATTTTATTTTTGTCGTTCATTGCATTCGCATTCGATTAGGTAACGTTATATTTATTTTGTTTACTAGCTAAACCCACGGCTTCACCCCCGCTACAAAAATGTTATTTTTGTACAATAAATAAGAGCATTTGTTTTTGAATTAAATCAATAATGACTTTTATAAAAGTCTGAAGAAAGAAAGAAAAAACCTCTAAAGTGAAGAATTCACCTGACCCGGCCCCCCCGGCTCGGCCTGATTCGACCTGATTCTGGCATCGCGCTTTTATCACCGCACGAGCCGACACCGATCGAAAGCCCAGGTTTATACGACTAATGTCCAATTATGAAAAATGACAAATATTAAAGACGTTCAATCATACAAATGCCTATTCGGAAAATAGTTCACTCATAAAAATGTCAAATCGTAAAAAGGTCCAATTTGAAAATTGTCCATTCTAAAACGTCCATTCGTAAAAATGTCCAATAAAGTTTTATTTTATCCGTGGTTCTATCAATAGCTAATCCCGTAGTCCTATAAAAAGTGTCACGTAGTGAACAATCTTTATTTCCAATGCAATGACAGCTGTCAAACTTGAAATGTCAATATCTCGGAAAATACTCGTCTTAGGCTGATGCTGTCATAGAAGAAATTAAAGGTCTTGGAGAGATCTTCATTTCAGATGACAGCTGTCAAACTTGAAACGTCAATATCTCGGAAAATATTCGTCTTAGGCTGATGCTGTCATAGAAGAAATTAAAGGTCTTGGAGAGATTGTCATTTCAGATGACAGCTGTCAAACTTGAAACGTCAATATCTCGAAAAATACTCGTCTTAGGCTGATGCTGTCATAGAAGAAATTAAAGGTCTTGGAGAGATCTTCATTTCAGATGACAGCTGTCAAACTTGAAACGTCAATATCTCGGAAAATATTCGTCTTAGGCTGATGCTGTCATAGAAGAAATTAAAGGTCTTGGAGAGATTGTCATTTCAGATGACAGCTGTCTAACTTAAAATGTCAATATCTCGGAAAATACTCGTCTTAGGCTGATGCTGTCATAGAAGAAATTAAAGGTCTTGGAGAGATCTTCATTTCAGATGACAGCTGTCAAACTTGAAATGTCAATATCTCGGAAAATACTCGTCTTAGGCTGATGCTGTCATAGAAGAAATTAAAGGTCTTGGAGAGATTGTCATTTCAGATAACAGCTGTCAAACTTGAAACGTCAATATCTCGAAAAATACTCATCCTAAGCAGACGTTGTCATAGAAGAAATGAAAAAACTTTGAAGATCTTCCAGATTTTGATATTTCAAGTTTGACAGCTGTCATCTGAAAGGTAGATCTTCCCAAGACCTTTCATTTCTTCTATGACAGCGTCAGAAATAAACCAATTCGTGTTGGACATTATTCTTAATTGGAGATATTTCATTTTGGACCAAATTCATGTAATTAGTATAATTCACCAAATTAGTATTGGATATTAATACTAGTTGGACAATTTGGATTTTGGACATTTGTCGTACAAACCGATAAAACTTATTCCATATCTTTTTTGGGGATTCTAACTACCTCTGTACCAAATTTGGCAAATTTGCCATTACCTTGTCGAACGCATGGTTGATGAGATATTCGTTTTGTTTCAAGCATACCAAGGTTACCCTAGTCTGACATAAAATAATATATTTGAGTTACCCGTATGGCAATACCGAATTTAACTATAAACCATTTTGATACTTTAATTATTTTTAAAAAAATCGCTACTGTACTTGGTCACTGACCTCTGTTTGATCAGATAAGTAGCTCTGGCGCGAAAAAGTAACACACATGCTTCACATAAAACAGACATGCGTCTAATAATGATACTTTTATAAAATGATAATAAAAGACGATGTGTTATATGACACAAATATAATATTAAAAATACATAAAATAAAGTAATAAATCGTTTATATAGGGTAATCCAATTCTTTATTTTTTGCGGTGGGGTGGTCTTTTCGATGTCTCGTAGGCGGGCATTTTCCTTTATTTTTAATACTTTCCAAAACAAATTTTCTGACTGATGATTTCGATTCGCCTAGAAAATACAAAATAAATAAGATTAATATCATCTTTTAAAAGTAAAAAAGGCGTACCAGTATGGTAACAGTAAAATAGGTGCCATGAATATAATGTTAAAATAAATTCCCAAATAAAGCAATTGTATTTGTACTTGTACGTAGGGACATCTTATAGACATTAAAACAAAATAAAAATGCCAAGTGCAAGTCGGACTCGTTTGAATTGAACTCTTTCTTGAAACATCTCATATATACAAAAACAAACGGAAAAAAGCACTTTGTTGTTTGGGAGCCCCTTTTTTATTTTATTCTATTTTTAGTATTGCAACAAAAATACATCCGTGAAAATTTCAACCTTCTAACTATCACGGTTCGTGAGATGACAGACAGACAGACGAACGGACAGCGAAGTCTTAGTTATATGGTCTCGTTTTCCCCTATGGGTACGGAACCCTAAAACGCAATTTTTCATACACATAATATCATCATTAAACTTGGACAATATGAAAAGTATCAAAAAATTTCAGTCATACTATAATGTATTTTATGACTTTAGTTGTAAACAAATATATAACACAAAATAGTTATTTATGGACAAAATAACGATTATTTTACGTTTTCAATGATGAGGTTCAATGAGCTTGATGATGTACTGTTAATCTAACTTAAACGTACCTGAGATATACGCTGTTCTCTTAGAAACACTTAGTTAAAGCAGCAACCACTTTTCTATTTGCAACTGCTGTATACGCCGTATATATACATTTTGTAATTCATTTGGCAAGCATCGCCACGGATTATTTTATTTATTTTCATCAACATTATTGTGAAAAATCTTCGAAATAACTTATTAATCACTAAAAATACGAACAACATGTTATTGTTTACTTTTTTTTTGTCAAATTTGACAGAAGTAGTTTGAAAGAAATAGGTAGAATGTTGCCATTTTTATTTTAGTTTTTTCTTATTAAATTTGTACTCCTTCGTTTTGTCCATCCCGTTTGCACATGTTGATTGAATATTTCTGTTTCACTCAACACTATCCGACTAAGTAAAATGACACCCCAAATGAATGAATGGGCGAGTTCATGTACAGAAAATAAATTTAGCATGGTTATGCCTTATCAATGTCCGTGTGTCGCGTGAGTATTATAATTTAGTGGTGTGAGTTTGGGACCACGTTTTTGCGGAAAAACTAAGGGAGTTACAGGGAGTTGGATCCACCTAATATTTTCCTCGTAATGTTTATCCTTTTTTATGTTATATGCGAAAGTCTGACTATTTATGATCTGATCTAAAAAAATAACTTTTAAGTTGTAGTTGGTACCTAAGCACAATGGTTATACTTAGAATTTCAGAGCAAACTTAAAACTCAAACTCAAAATTCATTTATTCAAATAGGCTACATTGGAGCACTTTTGCAAGTCAATTTTACATTTTTCTATTTTAACACTCTACCGCTCGTTTGTAAGGCACCTCTATGAGAAGAACGAGCAAGAAACTCATGAAGCTTTTGACGATAACGAGACGACAGCGTCGAGTTTTAGAGTCTGAAAGTCGTAGAGTTTTCAGCGTTCATTAGAACCTAGGCTAGCTTAGTATTTAGCGGTGAATGCTGATTTTTTCTGTTGATAAAACTGAACAGTGCAACCTGTATCATTGATTTAGATTATTGAGCTTTACCCGCTGAAAAAAGCCTATGTGTTATTTCTTGAGGTCTATGTTACCTTTCAACTATGCTATACCAAATTTTTGTACAATCGGTTCAACCAGTTAAGCGTAAATAGCCAACAAACAAACACATCCATGCTTTATAATTAGTAGGATTTATTTCCCTAATTTTCTAAGCATACATAACGTACCCGTTTAAATTGTCCGTGCATTTCCTATAAAGTCCATTTAAAATGGTAATATAAGTTGGAAATGTGAGGGTTTGTGGAGCGGAACTGTGACACGCGCCGCTGTTAACTGTTGTGTGCCATGTCTGGTTTCAAATACACTGCCGGGGCAATAAAACTGCACATTTGTGTAGAATTTTACGTAGATAAACGAAGACATCTATTTTTTTTACATAATTTCTTAATTTCAAAGCCTGTGTGCTATATTATCAGATTTAAATGCGCGTCAAAACAACGCCAGCATCAAGATGGCGGGACCAAGTCTTAGATTGGCATGAAACCTATACCAATATTTAGTACCTATTTAGTACCTCCGGTCAAAAAATTAGTACCTCAACAGAAAAGCTGCGCCACAGGAAAAACCTTGGTCCCGCCATCTTGACGTTTTTAAAAAAACGTTTCACATTTAAACGCATGGTTTTTCTTTAATTATTTTTTGGTCAATATTTAGTACCTTTTTGGTACTAAATATTCGCCCTTCACAAGTTTGTGCCTATGACTCCGTCTGCATGGAATGAACATTTTCTTATTCCCCATACAAACTTCCAAGCTACTTTTCGCCCTGTTGAAGCATGATTTCCGGAATAAAAGCTATCCTAGGCTTTTCCAAGGTCTTAAACTATCTTTTTACCTAATAAAATACATCCGATATTTTTTGAAAAAAAATTGTACTTTTTTCTAAGTAGTATGTGTATCTGTTTTTCCATGTATGATATCTTTGTTAAAATAATAATAACTTAGAGATTTTATTACCAAAAGTTCATTTTTCAGTATACAAAATTATGTGTCCGGTCAAAATGGACCTTACTACCTGGCAGTGATTTCATTACCTCCATCTCCACAAATTTATGGCGCTATAACTTGTTTGTGTTTCAGTTAATTTACTAGAAAAAATAACTTATTCCATATTTATTTATAATCAACATTATGGACGTTATTATTACGTCATGCCTATTCTCTGAAAGGAAAATTCTACCTGACTGCTTTATTCGGCGAATATATATATATAATAAAAATAATTAAAGAATAATTAGTAAGCTAATAAAAAAATATGAGCTTATTTTTAATAATAACACAATAATAATTCTGATGTCCATTTTGACCGGACTAAAATACCTATACATTTAATTATGTAAACTGAAAAGAGAACTTTAAGCAATAAAATCTCAAAGTTATTATTATTTTCACTAACATATAATACATGGAAAAAAATAAAATAAAAAATTCAAAAAATATCGTATGTATTTTATTAGGTAAGAAGATAGTTTGAGACCTTGGAAAAGACATAGGATAGCTTTTATTCCGGAAATCATGCTTTAACAGGGCGAAAAGAAGCTCGGAAGTTTGTATGAGGAATAAGGAAATGTTCATTCCAAGCAGACGGAGTCACAGGCACAAACTTGAGAAGGGCGAATATTTAGTACCAAAAAGGTACTAAATATTGACCAAAAAATAATTAAAGAAAAACCTTGCGTTTAGCTGTGAAACGTTTTTTTAAAAACCAAGGGCCAAGGTTTTTGCTAAATATCTTGAAAACCGTAAAAGTTATGAAAAATCTTAAAAGATATTTGAGAGGTACTAAATAGGTACTATATATTTCAATTCATCGGAACTTCCAGAGGAAGCTTTGAAATTTTGTATGGAGAAAAAGTAAACGCTCATTCCAAGCAGACGGAGCCACAGGTAGAAACTTGTAAAGGGCGAATATTTAGTACCAAAAAGGTACTAAATATTGACCAAAAAATAATTAAAGAAAAACCTTGCGTTTAGATGTGAAACGTTTTTTTAAAAACGTCAAGATGGCGGGACCAAGGTTTTTCCTGTGCCGCAGCTTTTCTGTTGAGGTACTAATTTTTTGATCGGAGGTACTAAATAGTACTAAATAGGTACTAAATATTGGTATAGGTTTCATGCCAATCCAAGACTCGGTCCCGCCATCTTGACGCTCGCAAAACAACGGCTTTAAATTATTAGGTGGAGCTATAATACCTTGAAGCTGACGACATATAGAAGCGGGCCAGACGCGGCCAAGCGGGAGCGATCGTCATTTTGTTTGTTTGAGCTATGTTCATTTTGTCCCGCGTCCGCTTTATATGTGACGTACGAATTTGAACATTACAAAAATTCTGTCCGGAACTGCGACCACTTTCCCGCCTGTGTGTGCCGTCAGCTTAAGAGAAAGGTATTCTTAGAGAAAAACATTCCACTCATCGCATAAAGTTTGAATTAGGTACATCTATGTAACAACTCCTTTATCTTCCATTCAAAAATAAGTTGCAGTATTTATTTAATCATCAAACATTTCCTTTTACACTCATAAAATATTAATTTCGCCACAAAGCTACTTACAGGCAACACTGCGGTAATAAATATTTATGTAAAGTAATTAATTATTGGCAATTTATTCTCAGTGAGTCCATTAATTGAGCGTGCAATATACATCTACCAATGATGGCAACAAACATAGCCGCTGCCAACTCAAATAATGAACGGTTAACGCCAACGACTCCACCCATTGTTTTTAAACCCACTGACATTTTTATTTAAAAGCTAATTTCACATTAAAATTAAATTAACCTTTCCATAAAATTACTCCTTCTATAGCGCCACAAAGTAACCACTGCATATTTTTTATTCCTGTTTCAGAGATCAGAAGGCTGTGGGTACACGTCATTAAACAAGAAAAGAAAATAAAAGATTTGTTACCGCTCAAGTTTCTAAGGCCCGATCCTCTTGCAATGGTCTTTATAAGAAAACCAGTATACCTGGAGCTGAAGGCTGTGTACGAAGTTAACCATCCGCGATGTCTCCACGGTCGCAGCGTAGAGGCGCTGAGGGGTCAAGATAACTGGAATCCTCACTATAAAACGAAGAGCCTTGTTATCACTAGATATTGCTTCATAGCTCAGTTTATACGCTATAAAGTATCATTCGTTACCAAATGAATAAATAGCAACAGTAAATGTTGTTCGGTTGATATTAGCTTGCATATGTCATGACAATTTATGTACGCCATAAATTTTGCTTATATAAAGTTATGTAGAGGTAAATGCTTCCTAGGTACGTTTCGAGATACAAACGAGCTTTAGAGGCTATATCACCTTAGGTTATGAGAATCCGGTATTAAACGGAAAGATGTATGAACCCTACGTCTTACTGTCAACAGAGTAAAGGGTGCAGTAAAACAAAGGTAGAGCACAAAGCCTGAGCTACACCAAAGAATTTCAAGCTAGACGAGTGGTTCTCATGCAAATAAGCAAGTAGAAGGCGGAGTATGAAATTTTCATCTAATGTGCACGAAAAAAGGCGCAACATAAAGGAATTATTCATAAAGCTTTCGAGAAAATAGACGTCGGAGCAAGCGGCGCGGTTCTTGTTTTATTTATGCCGCGACTGCGGACTCCGATGCACTTCTTCTATTGTCTGATTCCGATTCAATTGGGCGAAAGTGCAATATCCGCTTGGTTACTATCTCCAGCAAAATTAATACCCATTTTACTTTTTTCTTCACTTGTTTATCCATTTTATTGTGCTTTAGTAACATAATAATGTGAAAGGTTTTGCATTTGCATTTAATTCTGCAACGGAAACTAATTTCCGCCCTTCGAAAACATTTCATAACACGATTTGAGTGAATTCGAATCACGTTTATGGAACATTAATTTGTTCGGATGAAAATTTTGCTGAAAAAGTTTTCATGTTGAAATAGTGAAAAACACGATTGAAATGGTATGAAGATTGAAAACATTAATATTTACTTCTTAACGCAATAATCTATGTAGATGAAATTATGTTAAACTTTCAGTTCAATAAGATGTTATGCCAAATAGTCGTTTAACATATTATTAATATTGAGATAATTTAAAACAGGATTATATTTTTGAATATTACAAAATTGTCCACGATTGTCTCTACAATATTCTAAAAAGATATATTAAAGGCCTAGCTTAATTAAATAACGTGACTGTGAAATATATTCAGTATGGGCCAAGGTGACTGTATAGAGCCTCAGACAAAACAAACTTTGCTCAGAATAAACACTTTAGTAATATATTCTTGATCCGATGATAGTCACGTCTTCGTTTAATGATGGGTATTTTTACATTGACATAAATATACCTACCTATCGGATTTATATACTGTACACTGTACCTGTCTTAACAATAGCTTATAATACATATGCTAGCTAAGTATTTGAAACGGTAAAAACCCTCTTGAGTAGAAAGCGTTAGTGCAGTGCACCTCGAATTTTACATTGTAAAATCCTAGGCGGCACTGTTCTGATTATAATAATACATTTTACCATCAGAATAGTGTCTTACTCATCTTCTTACAAAGCATCTTCTTTAAGCAAAAAATTCTTAAAGGAAAAAAAAGAAGTAATAGACACATGCATATTATAGTACTTTTGCTCTTATGATATAGCGTGATTTGGTTGGTCCAGGGCTTCTCATTATTATGTAAATGTAACGACATATTACTAGCTGCGTCCAGTCATATACGGAACAAACTGAAAGTTTTTAGAATATCAACATTTTGAATAGCCAGCAACTATTTGTATATTTATTATTATTAAGTAGGATTATTTAGACAACTAAAGCATCATTGCAACCGGCTAAGCTATTAAGTAAAGCTGTGAGGCCTTCTTCCTTAGAGGTCTTCCCGACAGCCTTTTTAAATTCTTTTCTTTGGCATTCAAATAATCCAATATCTCTAAAGTTTTTATTTATTTTTCTTATATGAATAGAAACAACAAAGAGTCAGGTAGAGCTATTTGATAGATGGGACAAAAATAAAGATTTTAATTATGTAAAATTTTCAATAATTTATCAGGCTGTGTCTGCTTACGCGGCGCTCCATAATAGGGGGACTCTGCAGCGAGGTCGATGTTATCAACCTTTTTCCTATGCAGCTGACCAAAAAATACTTGTACTCTCTGATTACCGTTTTGTTATTTTTCATCATAATAGTGGCAAAAAAAATCAGACCGTCTAGGGAAAAAGGCAATCGTCTTTTTCTTCTCACTCCCCCGTCTCATCACTTTTGGCAACAATTCTTCAGAAAAAACCTCTGTATGCAAAAATTGGCGCTAGATTTCGGAAGACAACCAATATATCCAGGTTTGTATATTCATTACAATTATAAACATATAATTTTAAGGCATCTTAATTCAACCTTGACAAAATCTGGCGACTCTGATAGGTACGACGTCATTTTAAGCTCAGTTCAAATTGAGGGATATCCATCTAGCTCAGAGCTTTCTGACGTCAAAAATTGTTCGAGCAAGTTTTTTTTCTGGACTCATAACTATCTCGTGATTTTCCCGAATCTACTGATAGGCCATTTTCTTGTCTAACTCTAAGACAGAGGGCATTGTTTCAACGCAATCTTAGATAGTCGCAGTTTCAAGGCGAGCCTCACGCGGATCTTCAGTGAGACTGTTACAGCCGCGCTTTAATTCATAAAATCCGATTTAAATAGTCTTACGAGATGGGAGATTAATTTTAAATAAGAATCAAACTCGATAGTAACAGTGTTGTGGAGTAATACCACAACGAAAATCGTAACAAATAATGCGGCGAACATTTTTACGCGCCAGATTCAAAATGGCGGCGACATGATTTTTTAAAATTGAAGCCAAATGAATAAAATAAGTGGCAGACAGATTTAAGTGGCATTTTTGTATTACCAAAGAACTATATTTTAAAACGTAGTACTAGATTTTTTTCTAAATTGCTTTAAACTGGCCCGTTCTAAAAACTTTCAGAGTTACCTACGTATTGTAATAACTGTTGAAACCTATGTTTATTGTTCTTTCTGAGCTATTCTTCTATCTACATACCATTACTGGGCTGAAGAGTCTCAAGACTCTCAAGTAAAAACGTGGGCTCATTGTACCCAGAATTTTTCCTTTGTAAAATTCTGGGTAGCACTTTACTAATTATTATGGGCAGCGTTATCTCTTACCATCAGGAGAGTTTGTTGTATAAAAAAAATTCAATAAATTTCGGTTACCTGTTTTGCTGTTTAGGCAATCAATCAAATTCATTTATTGCACGAAATACATGTATATGTTACGGCTAAAGTCCGAAGTGAGGCTACACCTAGGTTTAGCCTGTTAAACCTAGGTGTAGCCGACCGCGGTCAGTTAAAGTTAGGTGTAGAAGGTTTATTTTCGGTCTCACGCGTTTAAAAATAATATATCTACAGTCATAATTTTATCCACAAATGTCAATACAATCACAATACAAATTATTTTTTTACAATTTAATGTTTAAATTTATGGGCATGTAGCGTGAAGATTATACATAAAGTATTGTAGGTATCCAAAGCGTAATTTCAAAAGATCGCATAGAAAGCAGCCGTATGGACACACCGGCTGGACGATAAAAAAGCAGTGGATGTATTTACCAGGCGGTCCATTCGACCAAAGTATAAATGGCATTAGGCGAGCAATAACTGTGATACCGACAGGCTTTCACCAACATCCAGTCACACGTAGTAAACTAGTTAATAAAACCAGAACGCAGCCATTTTGCGTGGAAAGTTATGTTCGAATTTAATATTAACTCGAGATCTCAAAGCATTGGCAGCAAATTAATTTTGTGTGTCGGCACGGCCTCTCGTGGTCATTATTCATGAATAATAGTTTCAAGAGTCTTCATCATTTTGGAACTTTGGTATTTCAACACTTTGGAATGAATTTTGATTAAACTTAAAATTTATCAGAAAATTGTGAAGTATAAAGTTTCACAGCAACTATAATATAAGATAGTTTTTCAATATTTCATTTATATTTATTGCCTGCGTGGGGACACCCTTTCTTAACGGTCTTCTATGTCAAAAATTAGCTGGCTCTATGCATAATTTCAGCTGAATCCATTAAACGATTTAAGCTCCACGTTGATAGATCAGTCAGACACGTTTTTAGATTATACCTTTATATATAAAGATAAGCCATAATACTAACGTAGTAGTTAGAAGTAGACTATGTGTAATTCTAGAGCCCAACCAAATTCTAACATAAATTGGAACAGCGGTTTTAGAGTGAAAGTAAACAAAAATCAACCGTACATTCCGTGTCGCATTTATAATATATAGGTCTGTACGTATTAGTGGGATTAGTGTGATCTCTAGGTTAAATTTATTACTATTAGCATGGTAAAAACCTAAGCGCTACTATGTTTTAAAACCCATTTCTGTGAATTCCAACCGGGGTAAACGATAAATTTTCAGGCCGGACAACCTGGAAACTTTGACACCACGGTTAACTATTACTCACTCGACAAGTAAAAGATTTATGTAAATAACACGAACAAACACAAACTAAAACAAAAGAAATAAGGTCAAACGATAATAAATAAATCCATCTCGTAAAATAACAATATATATCTTGGTCCGTTGAACCGGATTCCGTGTGACTAGATTTTTTCCGGACGTCGACAACGAACCAAAGCCAGTTGTTTTCGTTTCGTTGTTATTATTTATTTCCTTTCCACCTTCCTTCCTTGTATGACCTTTTATTTTTATCTGATTTACGACTTGATGACGTGATATTGTTCTACTTTCTGGTTCCAATCTATTGGTTTTTACCTAATGTGACAGAATTTAATAATGATTTAGGTTTTTATGTTTTATGCCGCATGGGTTTGTTTGAACTAGGAACATAATATTATGTTCTTTATTTAATTATTAGTTTTCTGTCAACATAGGAGGTACTTATTACTAAAGTATACTTTGATAAATAAATTATAATATTATGGTGTAGTTAAGATAAAATAAAATCAATACTCTTCCTTCTTCCATTCCTTAGAGCTATCAAATAACCGTTGGAACGTCGTTTCCAGTAAAATAAAAATAATCAAATAATACCTTCTATGGAGCAAGAGAATCAGGCGTACTTGGTCACATTCTCAAATTGATATTTTAAAAAAACGCGGATTGTCATTGTAGAAAAATGTCACAGTCACAAATTGTCTCAGTGGCTTTAGCATGCCACACGGGATCCCGCTGAAATGTCAAGAGTAGAACTGTCATCCCATACATTGTACTTTGTGAATGTATGTGATGACAGATCTACTCTTGAAGTTTTGTCGGGATTCCATTTGGCATGCTAGAGCCGCTGTTGTACAATCTGTCATATTCGAAAATTGTCACAGTAGCAAAATATAGTATAGAATAGAAAACTCTTTATTGCACACCACAAATACAAAAAAAATAAGGTAAATAAAATATCATAGTCAATATAAAAAATAAAGTATGAAAATCTGGGTTTTCATTGTTTTTTTTCTAAGATGACTAACGTTTTGCTACAAAGACAATTTGCGAATGTGGCAAATTGCAATTGCGGCCCACTGCTCCTGTTAAACAAAAGAATACACCTAGTGTGACATATTAGGCTACCAGAAAAAAAAATCAAGTCATTCTCCGAAACATCTGGATTTTCCTGAAGGCCTGGGGTTTAAGTAGTGAACTGTAACTCATCTCGACTGCCATAAAAGATCAGTATTGGTCGAAGTGGCCTAAGGTCCTTATGGGGTTCCCAATAATATTTTATTTTATTTTTAAAGGAAAACTTACAGCTAGATACATGTTTGATTACATAAAATAGTAGCATTTTAATAATAATAATAACAAGTCGTGTCACCATATTTATATTAAAGTCTTTTTTTTCTCCGTGTATGCCTTTTTAATGTCTTTTTAATTGTCTCCGTGTATGCCTATAAAAAGCTTAGCGGGCTTAACCCGTGTCTAAGAGCGACATGATAATAATAATGTACCGAAAAGGACATTTACGTCGAAATGTCATTTTACGAATGTGACCAAACACGCCAGATCCGGTAAGAATCCCCTTCACCGGGTGCAAACTCCCACACTGTATTGGCCGGTTCTCATTGACTTACAAAACAAGTGTTGATAGCCCCCAATCCTGTTTTCCCCTCACGTACAAACTTTACTTTTTTCTATCTTCTTTATTCAATTCAATTACGAGTTACAGTCATTGAAGTAAACGCTTTTGTACGGAATAGATGACTTAGTTTATTCCGGCGCATGAAGGACTATGTTCTTGATTGGATTAACTGATTGAGTTACTTCGCCAGATTGATCTACTAAGTTTCACAAAGGTGGCAGAATCGTGGCACGAGGGAAATAGGTGCAGCGTAAAATAAGCTTTATCAAGATAATAAAGCTAAGGTAAACACTTTAAGATTACTTATTGTTTACTTTCATTTTTTTTTATATGTGGCAAATGCCTTTATTGAGAAAAAGGCATTTGCTTTTTTTGTTTACTTATTGCTATAATACGTAATATTCATTGGAGTTTATACTCCTACTAGTTTATTAAGCTTATTTCCAACGTATCTCTATTGCTATAACAATAGTTATAATTGAGATACTTATGTATGTACTCCAAGTGTATTTTTATCAATGCTCTAGCAGAACAGCTTACCCTACTTACACTGTCAAATCAAATGAAAGAGATCCTTATTACAATTATACCTATATGTCAGAGTTTCAGGTCACAAATAAGTATATTGTAAATTATATATCTTCTTCTTCCAAATCTGAATATATAAAAGGAAAGAGTGACTGATTGACTGACTGATCTACCAACGCACAGCTCAAACCTCTAAACGGATTCGTTTGAAATTTAGAATAAATATGTAGGTTTTATGGTTTCGACCTCTGCTAAGAAAGGATTTTACCGATATAGCCGCGAGCACAAACATAAGCATAAGTTATTTATTAATTAATGTACAGTAGGTATTATAAGTTTGCTGCCAGTTCATCATATCATTTGAAGCATTAACAGGTAGGACCCTACTACCTGATTGCTATAATTGAAAGCTTTAACTTTAGAACTCGGGTGAGCAGTTTACTCATTGGCTCAGGAACTGTTTGTCGTTGAAACTTTAGTTGGGGCAGCACTATTTACGCTAAGTGATTGAATCAATTAACTGTTCCAATTTGCTAAAATTAATATAGGTAAATCTCAAAATGGTTTTTCTATATTTACCAAACTAATCACTATAATTGAGGGATCCTATTCAACTGATGGATACAGCCAATGCTTTATTCGTAGTTCGATATAAGTTGACGGTAACTTTTATCAAAACTTGGACAGGCGCCCTCTTACAATTTATTCGCTAAGTGATTGGGTTATTTACTACTTTAGACCAAGACAAATGCTTTAGAGTCAAAACATGTTTGCCAAAGCTATTTTAGTCAAATATGTACATTAATAAGTTTTTGGAACCTGAAATATCTAGTGTACTCGTAAATTAGAGTAACCCAAGCACCCGCCATTACGTACTCCAAATGAGAAGGCTCACATTTTTCAGTGGAAATGGCTAACGAACCGAAAAATGAATTACACAGCAAACGCTCTTCTGGCGTGTAATTTATGCCACACAAAAGTATACAGCTTCGTAAAATCACAGGGGTACGAATAAATACATATTTTACGATTCCTGTACGTCCGATTGGTAGACCTTTTGTCAGCCATAAAAATTAGTAGGCTCTTATTTTTTACTGGACGTGTAATGTGTATATTTTGCTTTTTTAACGAACCAGTGAGGCAATATGCATGATAATAAAGATTAAAGACCTTTCGGTTACATTATAAAAGAGCTGAACGGGGACATGTGGTTTTATCAGAGGATGGAAAAACGATAACAACCAAAGGGTGGTGCCACACGAGCGTAAACGTACCGTGTTGCGCTGCGTTGCTTTACATACAAATCAGAATCACCTGCCAGAGTATATGTGGCAACGTTGTTAAAATTCGTGTTTATGTTTTTTGTTTGTATGCAAGCAGATATACCGTAACGAGACGAGCTTTTCGCTCGCCTGATGCTGAGTGATTACTGTCTGCCTGCCTGTTACAGTCGTAGTGTTACGTAGGTTATGTGTTTAATAGTTAGGAACTCGTAAGTACACAACACTAATCCTGCCATCTATGAAATGTCATCAATAAGTAATCAATATTTAAGATTACACAAAAACAGAAAAGATCAAACTATTGCCCTTGGTGCTTGGTGCCCTTGGACCCTTGGAGAAGGAATAGAGAAAAAATACTGATGAAAATAATTATGGCAAAAATGCTTCAAAGTTTGTGGAGACCCCTGATCCCCCCACATCACATCCCTAGACACGCAAGATTCTCATGCAGTCTTCTTACACCCAATACTCGTAATATGTGCCTCAGATTCAGACTGTTCCTCAGTACATTTTTTTAAGCTTATAAATTCAGTGAAAGTAATTAACTCCTCAGAAATAGTTTGTATGCACCACGTGACCAATGAAAGGAGCTGGGCGTTATTGCGCAAGATAAATCAAAAGAAGGATTAAGTTATAAAACCCTGTCCCGATGCCATGTGCGTAGGGTAATATATAGCTCAATTACTTTCAGTGGTCTTTCTTCCTTTACAGTTTAACCCTTTTAGCAAAGGCTACAATAGCTTAATTTATATTAGAATAGTAGATTTTTCAAATTTGGTTTTTTCATTCACAAATAGTTCAGTCGTGTAGTCACTTAACTTTTTATATTATGTATTTTTTAAACCTCCCTTATTTTTATACGAGTACAACGAAGTAAGAAGACGCAAGACGCTCCCCTGATGGTAAGAGATAACGCTGCCCATAATTAGTACAGAGCCACCCAGGATTTTACAAAGGATAAATTCTGGGTGCACTGCGCCAACGCTTCTTACTTGAGATTCTTAGATGTTACTCTTCAGCCCAGTAATTTCACCAGCTACAGCAACATAGTAATGTTTGCACATCACTGCTCAGGCGGTAGTATAACTGGCACTGTTGGGGTACCCACTTAGTCGAACTCCTGCAAAGGAAGTCTCCCCCCTTTGTTTTTGCCTTTCTCCTATGTCTCTTGCAGTCCTCATCCAGCTCATCTGTAAACCAAACTAAACCAAACAACTAACCAACCAACTTATACCAAATAACCAATTAAATACAAATTTGTGTGAAAACAAATTATCTTACGCAGGTATTTTATTTTTCAAATGCTTTTTAAATTCACACGTCCCTAACTTTCGGTTATACCTATTTGGCAAGATGTTTAGTGACTTTGTAAGTATATTGATCAACATTAGGTATAAGTTAATGTTTGATATTGGTATAACCTATGGGTCCTAATAATAATATTCTGATACATTTCTTGGTATTTACTAAGATAATAATAACCTCTTGATAACCGAACATAAACTAACTCTGGAGCTAAGAGGTCAGATCAACATTGTTTATAAATAACATCTCTTCATACATAAAAAACTGAGCACTTATTAAAAGGAAAATTATAATTAAAACAATTATTTTCTTTATTTATTAATGTATCTTCTCTCTGGCAAAACTCTCATGAAACATTTTTGTTTGAAAATTCATAAATTTTTTCTTGGTTTTACAATTTTTGTTATGCAAGTAATTTTAGTAAAGTTGCTCTGGGAAGTGACCTACAAATTTTTCGAAGCTGTCCAGTCTTAAAATTGAACAAAACTAGTGAGAAATTGACTTGCAAAAGTGCTTTTTTGAAATAAATGGTTATTGATTGATTAAATTCGATGGCGATGTTGCAGGTTACTTGCTAATCACTATAATTAGACGATTTTTGTAACTTTGACTAGTTAGAGTTAATCTGAGAAGCATTCCTGTCCTGTAGACTTAAGCCTAACTATCGCATCATCCTCTGCATAAATGAAGCTTCCGTCACTTTCAACAGCCATACCATAAATGTTTATTTTGGTTGCCAACTTCATAACGGCATGTGTCTTTTCGTCAATTTTAAACATCCCAGTAGGAGTGGAGAAGAATAGTTTGCCGTCTATATCACTTGTGAATCCATTTAATGTATAATCACCCAAGTTCTTGGTACCTTGTTCGTTGTGTTTAAATAGACCAGAACTGTTGCTGAAGAAGATATTGTTATCGTTATCTACCGCGATCAACATAGCTTTTGTATCACCGATTTCGGTCACTCTGTTCACTTCACCATTTTTATATAAATACGCCTCCTCATCAGGGTAGGTGGTGAAATAAATTCCGTCTTTGTAAAAAAGTTGCCAAATATTTAACTCAGTGACGTCAAGATTTTTTGCTTTGTCTGTTCCTTGCAGTTGATAGATACCATCTGCGCCTCCAAAGTATACTTTGTGTGATTTTTCTTCTACAGCCGATGCAAAGGGTCCATTGATTCCGGTTACAGTACCAAATTCATTAGTTTTAAGGTTCAAATAAGCCATTTTGAAGATAGTTTCTTTGGTGTTGTATTCGGTGTAGCTAAAGTATAAGATGTTGGTGTTATAGTCTATGGACAATTGATATGGTTTGTCTAGACCTTCTTTGAGTACCACTTTCTCATGATTAATGCCATCGACTATTATGCCATCACAGTTGTTTCTGTTGAGCATTCTAGCTCGAGCTAGAACTATACACGCCAATATTGTGAAGACCTTCATCTGAAAAAGAATACGTTTCACATTAAAATCTATCAGGAATTAAAAAGATTAACAAAATTGCCAATTATGATATACGAGTGCGACTTGTCTAAAATTATATAATTTAACAAATATATAGTCTAAAATGGACACAAACGCCTATTTACCCTCTTAATTTCAGCTTGTTGGCTTCAGTTTTTGTTGTTACTGATGAACAATTTTTAAACAAACACACATTGGTTGCTTGATGTAACATCTAAATAGCTGAACCGATTAAGCTGAAAATTGGTGTATTCTTTTAATATGTCAATCTTCGCATAACAAAAATGCGCATGGGTAGACATTCTTTTCAGAGGTTAAAACCTAGACGGATTAGCTATTAGTTAGTAAGGAATAGTACACTAAGAACCAATTTAAATATCATAAATCGTTTAATGGGAAAACATAGTCAAAATATAGTACCTAACTACTTTTAAAATTACTTAATAGATCATTAAAAAAATAATAAAAACAAAAATATGCGCGGACTTTAACAGATAATAAAAAAATGTACTTACATTGCTAACTGCGCTCCAGCAACAGTGGCACAACACTAACAATTTTGTTTACAAATCTTCTCTTTAAGTAGTTATTAACAAAGGTTACTCTTATCACTCTATGACTGCACTATTCCTTGGAAATGTTTGCTACTTGTACGGGAAAATATTCAAATAATTATTAATGTGTTTAAAAAGAGAAAAGACGTGACTTTTACGGTAAAGTAAAAGGTTTTCTTTCTTTTTCGTCTTGTTTATACATCAAAAGTTATTTAATTATGTAAAAAATGCACATATATCAAAATATTAAAAACCTATTTAGATAAAATTAGATAGAAATTAAATTTAAACATTGACAAAAAGGCCGCCCCCGGTTACCGGTGGAAACAAATAAACACAAATAAAGAAAAATATTATTTCTTATGCAACTACTAAGGAGAAAGACGGAGGATCAAGTTGATTGGCGTGCCATGGGGGGGGGCTATGTCCAGCACCGCGGAGGGGTCCTCCTCGGTGCTCCATCAGTGAGAACCAAGCGCCGTCGGGGCCGCGGACAAGTGCTTCGGCGTACCCGCTGCCCCGGCAATATGGCGTTCCGCAGGAACACCCCTAGTTTTTTAATGGGTATCCCCGCCGCGTCCATCTTCGGCGGAGGAGTCCCACATACCCCAAAAGTTTGGCCGTGATTTGTTTCGTGAAGTGTCGGTGAAAACCTATGCGCGTGCCCGGCAGAGCGCAAAGTCTTCAAGAACAGCCGACTGGAGTCGTGTGGTGAGTGTTTGCATCCTTCCATTGTCTTTACACTTCAAAATTCGCATATAAGAAGAAAGAAGAAGAAAGAAAGAAGAAAACACATTTATTCAACGGCTTAACATACAATAAATACAAAAATAATACAAAATGCGCCACTAAGCCGCCGAATAGGAACTGCCTCAGCATTGTGCTGTGTGTGAGACACCCAGCGCTGGTATTCTGGCAGTCCCTGTTGCGGTAGTCGGTGGTCCTTCAATAAATAGTGTTAGTGTTGTGCATATCCCGCTAGCGGGACAGTCCACTTTTATCTCTAAATATGTTTAAAGGAAAGAGTGACTGATTGACTGACTGACTGATCTATCAATGCACAGCCCAAATCACTGGACGGGTTGAATTGAAATTTTGCATACAGGTAGGTTTTAAGGCGTAGACATCTGCTAGGAAAGGATTTTTGAAAATTCAACTCCTAAAAGTGGAAAAGGGAGGCCCAAAGTTAAGTAAGGAAAATCAATTCAGAGCTTAAACCGGCGGAATGATTAAGTGGAAATTTGGTATACAGGTTGGTTTTATGACGTAAACTTCCATTAAGAAAGGATTTTGAAAATTCAACTCCTAAATGTGCAAAAAGGGAGCCCAAAGGCAAGTAAGAAAAATCAACTCATAGACTAAACCAGTGGAAGGATTGAGTAGAAATTTAGTATACAGGTAGGATTTAAAACGTAAACGTTTAAAGGGTGAAAGTGGGTTTCAACGTTTTTATGGGAAATCAGTAACCGGTGACTCTATTAAGCTAAAATTTGGAATAAAGTTAGCTTGAATGCCAAAAAAGGACATTGACTGTCACGCGCTACGAAGTGCGCGTGGGTCAGCTAGTCCATATATAAACCTAATTCTCCCAGAACTTAATTTATGGCGCGGCCAATCGCAGTTTGGGAAATAGAACTTGACGTAAACATAATTACATACTCGCGCTCCTCCATTACTATGCCTTTTCTCTTTTTGCACAGACCCTATCAACTTGTTCATACTTATCGGCGTCACTGTGGTTTGGTAACTGAGTAATTATATTAATTAATAAAAAAATATTTATGTTCGTACCTTTTTAGGCTTCCGTAGTCAACAAGGAAGCCTATATATAAGCTATAGTTTCGCTTTGTCTGTCCGTCCGTCCGTCCGTCCGTCTGTCTGTCCGCGGTATTACGGATAAAGTATAAGACTTAGAAAACTATAGGTATTTTAAAATGAAGGATGGCTTGCTAAGAAAGAAACTTTTTCGATTTACCGTTTTGTTTAAAAGATAGTGTTTAATAGTTATTTGTTATATATGTCACGGCTAATGTCCGAAGTACGGCTACACCTAGGTTTAGCCGGTTAAACCTAGGTGTAGCCGACCGCAGTCGGTTAAAGTTATGTATGAACAAAATTTATGTGAAAAAGACTTGTTTCTTAATACGAATTCAGGGCACACCGAGATCAGTTGGTTAGGTTAGTGATTACAACGTGCGAGCCGAGCGAGCGAGGCGAGCGTGCTGCGGTAGCAGCCGGCGAAGCACCAGATCCGACTTGTCCTTATTCCAGAGTTCTCAATTCATCATTAAGGAATACTTAATGCTAATTTAATGACGATCACCATACAACAACAATTAAACATGTTGATAACAACTTGTCTCACGTTTTAAACGCGTAAGGCCGAAAATAAATCTTCTGCACCTAGCTTTAACCGACTGCGGTCGGTTACACTTTTTTTTTTACACTTGGTTTAACCGGCTAAACCTACGCTACGTGTAGCCGCACTTCGTACTTTAGCCGTAACATATATACAAGTGTGCAAAGTTGCTTTTTTCCGCGTGCTCAGTTTTGGTGACCGAGCAAGCGAAGGATTCTAATCACACCCATTCCCATTAGTAGTAACGTCCGTGGCCCAGTGGTCATACCTCCGACTTGTAAACCGGAGGGCCTGGGTTCAAACTTCAGTGTGGCAAAGATTTTCGTCTGGGCGCTATCGTATTTCGGAAGGGACGTAAATCTGTGGGTTGGTGGCCAGCTGTTTCTCTTCCACCGAAATTCCACCGAAAATTGGATTGAATGAGATCTAGTAAGAAGTTTTTTTTTAATACGTCATAAATCGTAAGCCGTAATTTAAGTTACAACGAACTACAAGAACTTTTATGTAATGTTACTTGTTGCTACGGAACCCTTCATGGGCGAGTCCAATTCGCACCTGGCCGCTTTTTATGTGATAATATTAGTAAGATTTTTTTACATGACCGAAGCTGCAAGATTTAGCTATTCTCAAAATAATATTTCCGAGCATATTACAATGAATTTTAAGTCTAAATTCCGCTATCAAAGTCTCAATTCAGTTCAGCGGGCCTTAATGAAGTGTTTGAAAACGGTCGTAGCAGAATCGCTCGTGTCCGATAATGTAGTAATTTATCGTGCCATATTTCACAGCGCGACCCGCTCTTGGGACCCCTGTGACGATCATATAACTATATTATAATTTTACAGTACGTAAACTCAATGCAATTTGAATTTTGAAAAAGATTTTGCTGTTAATTGGCCCATTGAAAACCAACATAAATGAAGTACGAACATTCAATTAACATTATTATCATAAGTACCTACCAAAATAATATTATCATCATAGTCAACCTCTACGAAGAAATCTTCGTAGGTCGTAGGTCAACATACATTTATGTCGTGTGGCACTCAGCTCGATTCTCTGTTTTTAACCTAAGGCCCCTCCCCCCCACGGCGACTTTTTGTAGCAATATCGAGCGTTTACTACGCGATAGCATCGCTACTAACGCGTGTTAGGGTAGGTTCAGATGACAAGCGCTCAGCGCGCGTTGAACGCGCGTTGAATTTTTGTATAGTGTTCACATGGTGCGCGCTTGTCAGGCGTTAAACGCGCGTTGTTGCGGCCAGTTTGAGTTCTACATTTGTATTAAAAGCTTCGGTTTCCATTTCGGACGATTTTCGGACGAACTTGACGAACCCTAAAATAGGTACGTCTATCCGCGTCGAAAGCGCGCGCTCAACTGAACGGAAACATAGAAAACCAATGATCTCAAAGCGGCGTTGACGCGCGCTGACAACAGTCGAGCGCTAGCGCAGCGTTGAACGCGCGCGTTACTAAAACGCGCGTTAGCATGTGTACGGCCTGAATAAAATGTATGTAGTTGTAAACGCGCGTTATCAAAACGCGCGTTGAGCGCTTGTCATCTGAACCTACCCTTAGTCGCCTAACAACGCGCTACAATAGCGATGCCAACGCGCTACTGCATCTCTTTATTATGAGTGGATCTAATATTGACGCTGATTTCGTTGCCTACGCTTCGGCGCTTGCGGCTTACGTAAAAGCAGCAGCAAAGACAACGTGACTAATTTTGCCTCAACGGAGTCCATCTTGCAACTTTAGCGATCACAGGTATTTTTGTGCCCTTACAGAATCGCGTTTGCATCGCGACTGAATCTGAGCCCGTAGGCGAGGGACAACGTGATTTCGTAGCAAGTTGTGAGTTCCGAAAAGATGCAATACATGAAATAAATAAAGTTACACTTAATTTCGTACTATATAGAACGGTAAGGTTTTTAAGCATCTTTCATTTTGGTAAAAATTTACAGCGAGCGATTCGATGGCAACTGGCAACTAATTAATAATAATTAATTATAAAAAAAAAATTACACGAATAATGTACCGTTTTTAAAGCAGATTAAATAAAAGCACATTTAAACATTCTGTTTTCCACTGTAACCGCAAGTTTTATATTGAACATACAATATCCAATGCGGTAACACCTGTGATAGATATTTCCTCTAACGTACATCTCGTGTCATCATAAAACGTCTTGTAAACGTATACCTAAGAGAATAAAGGGTATAAATCTTTACCTATTGTACTGGTTTCATCATATTTTAATGTATTATGATTTATTATTGAAACAGGTGAATTACCTGTGAAGTTTTAAACGCTAGTAGATAAA
This sequence comes from Hemithea aestivaria, assembly GCA_947507615.1. Lineage (NCBI taxonomy): Eukaryota > Metazoa > Arthropoda > Insecta > Lepidoptera > Geometridae > Hemithea > Hemithea aestivaria. Next base: position 11,468,134 of record OX382332.1, on the reverse strand, counting down.
TAAGGTATGTGGTACTTGTGTGTGTGCGTATACGTGTGGCGTGTGTCAAATCATATTATATTAAATATTATTTTATGAAGTGCGAAATGTTTAGAACTCTATTAAACGCCTTGTATTATTTCTTAAGCACACTTTTCAGGCGAGTTGAGTAACACGCGGCGTAGAAGACTTAATATTGATAGCTCTACAAAAACAACAATACACTGTATGGGATTGGTTGGACATAAATTAAATAAAACTAACCGATACTCACGGCTTCTTTCACATTTCAAATCGTTTCTTTTACGGATTATCTGCGTTTTTTTTTTAATGTTACCAAATTTCAATCCAATAATCCCTTCAGGGGTTAAAGCTGTGCATTGGGTTAGTCGATCAATCAGTCACTTTTTCCTTTTAAATATTTGGATGTAATTTGTTCGCCCTTTATAATTTAGTGTCTATAAGCGTAAAGGTGGATGATAGCCCCAATTTGTGGTTACAAAAAATAGGAGTAAATAAAGGGAAAGTAATTGAAAATTCACAATGCGAGTAAGTGCTTGCGCAAAGAAATGTAAATCAACGTTGAAATGAAGCGAAAAATTCAGCGAAATATTTGTTCTCACTCAACTTAATCTCGGATAAGCGATATGAATCGCGCCCGCGTTAATATTCAGTGGAGCGGGAAACTTCCATAACTGATATGCAACCGCAGCACTTCTCAGATTGGCGGGCATAGGTACCTAGATACCTTTTACGTATTTTGCAAGGGGAGCGTTTTATGACAAAAAATGTCTTTTAGCCTCGTAAAATAAAAAATATTTAATGTGACTAAAGATTATGCAAGGTAAAAAGGGGAGGTCTATGTATGTTCAGCAGGACGTCCTATGGCTGAGATGATGAAAGATTATGCAAAGGAATATAAATTTAATAAACTTTAAAGGAACTTTTAGGATTTTATTGATAAAAGATTTTCAGAAATCCTAAATTTCACTTTTAATTTCTCTGTTTCGTACAAAAGTAGTAAGAATGGATAGGGCAAAATCAAGGGCGAGGACACGTATGAAAATACGAGTGTTAATCTTGACTTATACTCCTACTAATAGAGAGCTGTACCTACTAATAATAGAGAGAACACTATTTAAATATACTTATAATAATTAGGATTAAGATGTGAGGCGTTCGAAACTTTCGAAAAATAACCATAGTTGAGGAAGTATATAATGGAAATATTGTTTTGAAAACGATAGTACCTATAGAAAAGAAAGGTGGTCCCACAAGTCGATAATTATTGGTTAAGGAAGCAACATATAATATAAAATGGCTCCACGAACTGAATATTAAGTGAGAACGGAGATTTGGTGTATAACTTTGAACTTTGAAACGGTGACACGATGCAAAAGATAAAATAAAACTTGTCTCCCAAGCTTGAGGATTTCCTGGAATGTGTAATTTCAAAAGTTCAATAGAAACTTTTTAATAAGGGAGTACTGAGTCCTGAGAAGTAAGATCAATTTGTTTTTAATACGTAATAATCTAAATGGATTAATAACTTTAAGTCTTAGGTAATTACAACATTATTTTTCAATGATTATGATTTATTTATGTAGGCACATGTACATAGGTATCATAAAAATCATAAAATTTTGACTTTAAATTCTACTAATTTCACAAATTAAAACATGAACGCATGTATAGATGGATGTCTGTTGCTTTATTACGCCTAAATGGCTGGTCTGGATAGATTGGCCTAAAATTTGGTTGGTTCTACCGTAGATATAAACATAATAATATCATACTTCCTGCTATTTTCCGCTTGTCACTGTACCTATATGTACACACAACAGTGTCGTTAGTCTTTTTATATAAGGAAACACTTTTTTGTACTAACGTCTCCTAGTGGTTTATACTATGTTTTAAAAACAACTCTCGCATGTTCAGTGGTTTTAGAAAAAGCATTATTATCTATTTGGTTGTAAGAAAAAGGACTAATTACGAAAAAAAAAAAAAAAAGTTATATTTGATTTTGGAAACTACCGTGAGTGTTATCCATATTATAAATACGACACGGCTGTACTCACGTTGTCTATTTGCTGAGATACGTCTCAACCACGGTTTCGGACAATTACGATGTCCTTCATCAGGAGTTCACGCCTGCAGTAACCGACGCTGACACTCCTGATGAAGGACATCGTAATTGTCCGAAACCGTGGTTGAGACGTATCTCAGCAAATAGACAACGTGAGTACAGCCGTGTCGTATTTATAATAAGTTATATTTGCATAAAGACTGAGCAAGGCAACATAAACTGATAGTAAATAACGTTAAAAATAACGCTACTCCAAATTATATTATAAAATCTATCCAATATCATCTGAAAACCAATAAACGCGAACCATTTTCAAGCACCTAGGTAAAACGATCAGGGTACAGCGGGCGGGCACTGAAAATATAAAAGAAAGCAATTTTTCACTTAAGCGGCGGCGTCGTAAATCCACCGGAGTTTGTGGAAATTAAGTGCACTTTTGTTGTTCGCATCTTAGCCTTACTGAAACAAGGCGAAAAGAATTTCGGTCTCCACCCACCCTCGGGCGGTGAACGCCTGTTCAAATATAATAGCAATAACACTTGTGAGCGTGCTCGTTACAAATATTAGGCTCCTCGTTTTTATTTCAATTCATTTTCCAGTAATAATAGAGTCAGTGAGAAAAGTTGGAATGATTTATTGTTACATTTATAGCTCTCATATTCCGTTTATATTTGTTTTTACTCTTTTATTTTTGGTGCATTGTATTTTTAATATTTGAGATGTAATTAGAAAAAATGAAGGTAAAAAGAACATAATAATAATATTATGATATTTTTTTTTCTATTAAATAATATAGCTTTATATTCTCAATGAGATAAAATTTTAAACCATACTCGTAAATAATAAGTAGGTATTCGTAATTATTCATTCATTCGAACCCGAACCACTCGAATCTCGAAACGGAATCGGCAAGAACAATTCGTCAATCAAAATTCCAAAAACAAGAATGGATTTCCTCCCTTTTTATTTTCCACTCATTAATATTCATTATAATTATTATGCTCATTCAGTTTTCGGCATTTTCCTTTTCCTCAGTAATAAGAAATCGTGAGTCGTGAGATGACATAAAATAAGAAAAAGTCGAGTCAAACTTTCTGTTCTAACTTTTACAGGCTTCAAAGTTTTATAAAGAGGAAAGAGAAGAACATTTTGATCACTTTTTTAAGAGATTCGAGAGTTTTGCCACTGACCAATAAATATGTTGAATATGGAGACAATTGGGTGTACTCTGTTACGACATAATGAGTGCCTTACACATCTTGTTACACCTAATTTTTACCCAAAAAACGTGTATATTTACCATTTTGGCCTTTTTAGTCCCTTATGCAAAGAGGTTGTCGAAACACAATTAGAAACGACCCTAAAAGGTTTGTAGGAGGTGAGATTCACTTCAGTCCATTACCGGAGTGCCCTCAAAGTGGCGATTTTGTAAACTTATTTGTAGGACCTACTTCATCTAAAATTCAAATCGTAGAACTTCCCTGAGGCCGCCCTGTACATTTATTTGCATTACGTTAAGTTAAGGCTTCCGTCAGTGTTCCATGATTTTCATATCAAAACATCACAGGAGTGTTACCTGTTTGATAAGAAATTTGATAACTTTTTTTAAAAATATATTTTATTAGAATAGAATAATCCTTTATTGCATACCTAAAATAATCCTTTATTTTACCGGGGGTAGACTTCCTTTGCAGGAGGTCGTCTAGGTGGGTACCCCAACAGTGCCAGTTATTCTACCGCCTGAGCAGTGATGTGCAAACATTACTGTGCTTCGGTAGGAGGGCACTGTAGCTAGGGAAATTACTGGGCTAAAGAGTCTTAACATCTTATGACTCTTGAGTAAGAAGCGTTGGTGCAGTGCACCTAGAATCGCACATAATTGTGAAATTCTGGGTAGCACTGTACTGATTATGGGCAGCGTTATCTCTTAACATCAGGAGAGCGTCTTGCTCGTCTTCTTACTTCTCCACATAAAAAAAAAAAATACCAAATTACAAGAAATAGTCATAACTACGTATGTATATTACAAGGCTAAAAATTAGAGGTAAATAAAACCGGTCAAGTACGAGTAGGACTCGAGCACCGAGGGTTCCGTACAAACCTACGGGTTTCTACGGAACCCTAAGAAAAAGTGGGTATAATATTATATACTGTAGGTTTTGATTCCCTTGCGAGTACTTGCGAGTTTGAAAATATGCGGCTAAAATTGCTGTTTCTTTTGATTGCGTTGACATAAATGTTTGATTTTTTTACAGCTTAAAGTTATTATAAAGCTGAAATGCTGTTTGATATGAAATTCAATTTAATACCTGTACACGTTCTTAAGGAAAGGGGTAGTAAATACAAAATTATTAAAAATATTTTTTTATATGATGTAACTAAAAATTTAGAATTTTCGCAATTTTTCCTGTGCCTATAATTTAAGACGTTGCTGTGTATCAAATTTCAAGATTCTGAGTTAACGGCAAGTACCCTGTAGGTTTTGATTTCCTTGAGAGTAGTCGCGAGTTTAAAAATACTGCTAAAATTGCTGTTTCTTTTGAATGAGTTGAGACAGAGATTTAATTTTATTACAGTTTAAAGGTATTATAGACTTTAGTATTTGATATGAATTTCAGTTTAATACCTGCACGCGTTCATGAGAAATAAGGTAGTAAGTATGAAATTATTAAAAATATTTTTTTATATGATGTAAAAAAAAAATTATAGTTTTCGCAATTTTTTCTTTATCTGTGCTCTAAGGAGTTGCTTTGTGCCAAATTTCAAGATTCTAAGTTCTCGGGAAGTACCCTGTAGGTTTTGATTTTTTGAGAGTAGTTGCGAGTTAAAAATTGCGCCTAAAATGTCTGTTTCTTTTGAATGCGTTGACATAGAGGTTTGATTTTATTATAATTTAAAGGTATTATAGATGTGAGTATTTGGTATGAATTTCAATTTAATACGTTTACGCGTTCATGAGAAAAAGGGTAGTAAGTATAAAATTATATAAAATATTTTTTTCATATGATGCAAATAAAAATTTATAGTTTTCGCAATTTTTCCTTTATCTGTGCTTTAAGGAGTTGCTTCGTGCCAAATTTCAAGATTCTGAGTTTATGGGAAGTGCCCCGTAGGTTTTGATTTATTTGGTAATGTCGAAAATTTGCTGAAATTTGCGACATATTCGACTATATCTTTTGATTACGTTGGCCTAGAAGTTTGAAATTTTTACACCTCTAAGAGGCAATAGACCTTAGTATTTCCTATAAATTTCAGCTTGTTACCTCCACGCGTTCCTGAGAAAAAGGGTCTTGACAGACAGACGGACGGACGGACGGACAACAAAGTGATCCTATAAGGGTTCCGTTTTTTCCTTTTGAGGTACGGAACCCTAAAAATAATAACAATCGGTATTAATAAAATTATGTTTTCGGTATTTTAACGTTCAATAATTGCGCTTACTATGACTATTGCTTGTACAAGACAATTTATTGTTTCTTTCAAGAAATTACACATAATACATATGACATAATACGAGTAACTGACTAGCGTAGCTTCGTTTGCGTTTTTGTAAATACTTTTCGAAGTATTCTTCTTAGTCTAATTAACGAAATATACATAAAACAATATAATTATAATCTGTCATGTACATGAAATTGTTATCATTGTGAAAGAATTTTGCTACATTTTGGAATCCATTCAGTAGTACTTAAAAATACTGTCAGCTATTTTCAACAGGAAAATTAAAATTAAGACCTGAAATCTGTTATAAAACCGTCCTTAGTCCTAGATCATGCAGAGTGAACCTAGATTTTAATACCAATCTTAAAAACAGATTAGCTTTCCTAGCACCTCATAAGCAGCCTAATGGAGTTTGTTCCATAAAATACTTATTGTTGTGGATTTACTGCTGTATGTGATGGTTTCATTTTATATTTCATTCCACGGTTCATAGCCTCCGTTAATTGAACTTTAACGGCCCAAGAAATGGGACATTATTGACGTTCAGTGCCACACCATGTAGCCTTCATAACAGTGATTAAGATTAGCTTATCCTTGAGTATTTACTTGTGCTTAGAGTTACCCGTAGGTTTTTTTTTGTAATAATGGGTTAGAAATCTCATTGTAACCCAAATTCTAACTAGTAAATAAAGTAAGTAATTTATTCAAATTATGATCTAAACATTAAAAATATGAATGAAATGCGTAATAAAATGCTCGGATTTTTCCATTTAAACCATTTTAGCTAAATTATAAATGCAAAGAATGTTAGACAATATAGGTATACAATGTACATTTTGATGTAATATTTAAGGTTTATTTAGGAAAAAATATTAAAACATCTTCTAACATCGAAAGAGCAACTCGTATAGCCAGAAGTTCTCCCAAAAATTGGACGTACTACTTAATATAACATGTAAAAATAAAAAACCGGTCAAGTACGAGTGGGACTCGAGCACCGAGGGTTCCGTACAAACCTACAGGTTTCTCCCGCACCCTAAAGAAAAGTGGGTATATTATTATATACTGTGGGTTTTGATTCCCTTGCGAGCTTGAAAATAATCGGCTAAAATTGCTGTTTCTTTTGATTGCGTTGACATAGATGTTTGATTTTTTCACAGCTTAAAGTTATTATAAAACTGAGTATTTGGTATGAATTTCAATTCAATAACTGTACGCGTTCTTGAGGAAAGGTATAGTAAATACAAAATTATTAAAAATATTTTTTTATATGATGAAACTAAAAATGTTCAGTTTTTGCAATTTTTCCTGTGCCTGTGATTTAAGACGTTGCTGTGTACCAAATTTCAAGATTCTGAGTTAACGGCAAGTACCCTGTAGGTTTTGATTTCCTTGAGAGTAGTCGCGAGTTAAAAAATACGGCTAAAATTGCTGTTTCTTTTGAATGCGTAAAGATAGAGGTTTGATTTTATTACAGTTTAAAGGTATAATAGACCTTAGTATTTGATATTAATTTCAGTTTAATACCTGCACGCGTTCATGAGAAATAAAGTAGTAAGTATGAAATTATTAAAAATATTTTTTTTTATGATGTAACTAAAAATGTACAATTTTCGCAATTTTTCCTTTATCTGTGCTCTAAGGAGTTGCTTCGTGCCAAATTTCAAGATTCTATGATCACGGGAAGTACCCTGTAGGTTTTGATTTTTTGAGAGTAGTCGCGGGTTTAAAATTACGACTAAAATTGCTGTTTCTTTTGAATGCGTTGAGACAGAGGTTTGATTTTATTTAAGTTTAAAGGTATTACAGATCTTAGTATTTGATATGAATTTCAATTTAATACGTTTACGAGTTCATGAGAAAAAGGGTAGTAGGTATAAAATTATTCAAAATATTTTTTTCATATGATGAAAATAAAAATTTATAATTTTCGCAATTTTTCCTTTATCTGTGCTCTAAGGAGTTACTTTGTGCCAAATTTCAATATTCTGAGTTCACGGGAAATGCCCCGTAGGTTTTGATTTATTTGGTAATGTCGAAAATTTGCTGAAATTTACGACATATTCGACTATATCTTTTGATTGCGTTGGCCTAGAAGTGTGAAATTTTCACAGCTCTAAGAGGCAATAGACCTTAGTATTTCCTATAAATTTCAGCTTGTTGCCTCCACGCGTTCCTGAGAAAAATGGTCTTGACAGACAGACAGACAGACAGACAGACGGACAACAAAGTGATCCTATAAGGGTTCCGTTTTTTCCTTTTGAGGTACGGAACCCTAAAAAAAAACTTTTTTAATAACAAGCTTTTATTATTATTACCATCTAGCATCAAAGCACTCGTCAAGACGAATCAAATAAGCCCAATTTAATAGTAAATGTTGCTTCTTTTAATTACAGAGTTCTTAACCTTCCAGCTCCTTCATGAGATCAGCTCGATGCCACAATAATATTTATTGCATTGTCATCCGATTTAGACATGTTTGCAAAATTTCAGCTCAATCGGAAGTGTATCAAATTTAACTTGTAAGATTTGATTACAGACAGACAGACAACAGACAGGTGAAAGTAAATAAAAGTTTGTAAAAAGTTGACGTACTCTTTCACAGTCGCTCACATGTTAGGTACACAAGCCGTAAATCGCAAGGGTTAGAGGACAAGGGCCGCGTGATGTAGGCTGTGTTACTGTTTGCCTTATCGAGATATACGAGGTGACTGGATTGTGGTGTCGTAAGCTGATTTAGGCAGTCGCAGTGCACGATCTTTATGGAACTTCAGGATACGTTTTCGTGCTCTCTGAGAAAAAAACTAGAGATGCGTTTTTAGAAAAATACTAGATTAAATACTTAAGATACGTTTTTTAATTCAGTAAAGGAACTGGATCTTAATGGAACAGTTTGACTGGTCTATTAAGCTACAGCGGCAAATAATCGAATTAAAAAGTATGGAACGTTTAGACGAGTCCCCGCTGCACCACAAAGCCTCTGTTTTTGATCAATGGCTGCCTTTGGCGAAAAAAAAAGCTTAAAATCAGTAAAAGTTTTATTAATATGCGAGTCACGATAGAAGTCTCGGATTCACCAGCAGTTTAATCAAATCATTTTGGCCAGATCTGGCATAAAAAGCTGGCTTGGATCTGTCCTCCCTCACCGCTGATACCCTGTGCTCTTTGACACCTTAACACATTCGGTGCCACCGACTCGCGAACAAAATGAACGTGAACTCGCATGGCGAGTCGGTGGCACCTAATGTGTTAACTGATCCTGAGCTCCTTTTTTAAGCGGGTGAAAGATTTTGTAGTCGGAGTACCTCAGCAAGACCTGCAACAATCATTTTCTTTCATTCGGGGTGGAAAACGGTAATATTATTGCAATACTTTTGCCAAACGTATATAAAAACCAGTTGGCCATTGTATGCAGTAACAAGCTTGTATTTGTAAATCCACACGCTACGGACAAATAAAGTGCATCCAATTGCTCACGTTTCGTTCTCGAGTGGATACCCTTGTCGTGCTAAGTGCCACGGCTGTGTGCACTGAAAAAAGGGCGTTTTGAGATCTGATTGTACCTCTAGAATAACACATTTTGTCTGGGTTTAATTTGCTTTGTCAATTAATTTTTAACAAGATTAATTCGACATGTATTAATATATAATACTAGCTGCGCCCAGAGGTTTTACCCGCTGTACCTTTGATTATTTCAGGGTCTAAGCTACCTCTATACCAAGTTAAGGAGTGAAAGAGTAACTAACATACATCCATACATCCATATATTGTTACAAACTTTCACGTTTATAATATTAGTAAGAGGTGTGATTTTTGTATCGGAACTAGGATCATAATCTACATAATACGACATTCCTTGCGAGGCTTCCGAACAAATACCTATACAAATTTCAAAGGTCTATTTCAATTAAAAAGGTATAAAAAATATATAATGGACTAAAAAATATTTTCACAATTATTAAAAATCAAAATTGGTTTAACCGTTTAGGACCTGCCATGCCACAAACAGAAATCTAAAATTTATAGCACCTCATTTTTGTCAGGGGTTAATTAAAAAGGGTGGCCGTTTACGATAATATTCTATGAATCGTGAAACCCATATAGAGGCATAACACACGTAATGGACGCAATATCTGTGGACCACCATGCTTTTATGGCTCCATTAAAATCCTTTCGAAGAGCTATAAATATGTTTAAAAGCTTTTCAATCATATTAAAAATCTATGTGAAAAATTACGACGCGGTTGAGATAGCACCTTTATTTGAACTACGAGAGACAGGAGAGATATAGATTTCTTCTCTCAAAGCTTTTATTTAATTAATTACACAGGAAAGCATTTTTATAATGTAGTAGAAAAGTCAAAGTTGTCCTGAACATAATAGAGATATTCTTTAATTTTATTACATCTACACTTAGACGGCTGAGCTGATTGAGCAGAAATTTAGAATAATAGGTAGCTGGAAAAAGACAATTATAGCCGCTGGACGCAGTATTATCACGAACTTCAAAGTAATAAATCCGATTTAATAAAAAAAATAGATGTACGAATATTTCAAAGGATAGCTAACAAGTGCATTATGCATATATTTTGGGGAAAGAGTCAATCGCAATATTATCTGTTGTGCATGTACCTACCTACTTATTCTACCATCATAATAATTAATGTAACAAGTAACTACCAACCTATATTGTAATTTTAATATTTAAGCTTTACTTACTTCGATGTTTGTGACGACGAACAAAGATAATCAATGTTATGTATATTATGTTATCACGTAAGTGGCAATATTTGCCTTTGTTGATAATAAAGATTTTTAAACCTAAACCTATTTTGTGTTTATTTTAAGCTATATATTTGGTAATGTTTTTATTTACCCTTTGTGAATTCTGTGAAATTATTTTAAAAGTAACACCTTGTTGTCTACAAAAAAATATTAAACAAATATTCACGTTCTTATAATAAACCTTGTCTAGGAACATCAATTTAATGTTTTTCTACGAAATTGGTTTGCATAGAGCTGTTATTAGGTACATAAAATTACAACGTATAAGATAAATTTGTTCTAAAATAATTTTAAAATCTTTTGTGTAACAGTTTTTTTGTGAATAAGAGGTCAATTTCAGTCAAGTTTATTCGAATGTTAAAAAGCCAAAGTATTATTTATTCTTTAAATTTATTATTATAATTTAATTTATCTATATTTTATTGGGGGTAGACTTCCTTTGCAGGAGGTAGACTAGATGGGTACCCCAACAGTGCCAGTTATTCTACCGCCTAAGCAGTGATGTGCAAACATTTCTGTACTTTGTAGGATGTGTGTCCATTGTGTAGCTAGTGACATTACTGGGCTGAAGAGTCTTAACATCTTATGACTGTTGAGTAAGAAGAAATTGGTGCAATAGGATTTTACGTCACTGCGAAATCATATGTAGCACAGTACTACTAATATTGCACTACTTACTAATTATGTGCAGCGTTATCTCATACCATAAGGAAAGCATCTTGTTCGTCTTCATATTTCTTTAAAAACATCTTCCCCAATGTACTCCCGAGTAAACACAAAAGTAGTTGCAATGCGATTTTATATTCAACGTTCAGATGATTTGCAAGTCTGTGTGTGATTTATTCCGGTCGTTGGTCGTGGAAAATTCACCAAACTTTATAGCTTCAATGAACATAGAGTATAATATGAGTAAACAAAAGATTGAAATGCTTGTTCCTTTTGCGTGTATTGTGGATCTTTTTAGTTTTTCACTGAACATAATTTTGCATGCAAAAATTTCTAATGGCTTTAAACAACTTACTTCTTACTACAATCCTCTTCTTACTTTTAACTGACCGTGGGTGAAGTTAACAGGTATTTTAAATGAATGAAAAATTTAAAAATGACGAATAGTTGTTTTTAGCCCAAATATATTGTCCTGATCGGTTTTTTAAACATGAAAATTTTGAACATTGCTTGATATCTAGCGGTAAATCATCGAATGTACGAATCGAAATGTATCGGTGTATCGAATGTATCAGGATCTAATGGTTCGGATGTATAATAATAAATTAAAGATCTCATAAAAAATGTAGAAGCACAACGTTATTGTCAACACTTCAAACCGTAAGACGCAACAAGTACAAGTCACTTCTATGGAAATGCAGTAGTAATCTAACTAGCTTTTATAATGTTGGACAATAGTTCAAGTAAGTTGTCGTACGCTAAGCAGAATTGGTACGTGACCGAAATTTATGTTCAGTGGTCTGCGACCAAATTTCAAATGTCAGTTGGCAAACTCCGTCGGATCTGAGCTAACTACATTATCGCTGGACGTTGACAAACGTTGGAACTATTCGTGCTCATTACTGGCCTCGTAAGCTTTTATTGTGGGACCCACACGTTATTCACTTCACGAATGCGAGGGTTGAAATTAGTACATAAAATTCTACTTATAATTGACCAAATTGTCGTTTAGTGTCATATTAATATGATTTTAAACTGGTTTGTTATATCCTACGAAAATAATAATCTAAACTACTAGAGTTAGTTAGCTACGGAATTAATTAAAAAAAATGGGCTGGTATCGCGCACTAATGTACTCGTATTATCACTATTAACCGACAAAAATAAAATGTTTTAGAGTCACAGAGCAGTTAAATTAAAAAGGCATTTCTAACTATGTTGCGTACTGGCACGTTAAACAATAAATTAAAACTACGTCTTTTAACTTTGGCGCCCTATGATAGTTGGTTAATAGAGTAATTAATATACATTAGTGCGCAATAGGCAATAGGCCTCAGATCGAATAAATAAATCCATCCATAATATTGGATTTTATGACTACTTAATTTTAACTTCAAAAGCGAACTCAATCTTCTAAAACGACTTAAATATTTATGAAACGATTACTCAGTTATTCTATTGAGTAGTCGTCATGAGTCGCTAAAGTAAGGATATCTGACTCCGCACTTTAGGGATTTCCAAGTCTGTTTGTCTTTTGTTCCAATCTGTAGTTCGGTTAGCACTATAATTGATCTGACTCTTCGTTTCAATTTCAATTAGACATTATTTATATACCTACTCTTATTTTGAGACTGGATATAATACACGTATATCTAAAACTGGTTATAGCGTATCCTTTGGTAGAAAGCAGAAAATGTTCTTAAAAAAAAAACAAAAGAAAGAGATGTTTTCAACAAATAGTGCGAAATCTACTTATGAACTAAATCATCAAAAATCGTTCCATTTATTTTCTTACGCCTTAACTTCTAATCTACGTACTCGCATTGGTGCGTATAGTTAAAGAAAACACAGAAATAATCTAATAATAAATAGAAGTTGTAGATACCTTTTCCCTGTAATAATAGGACAAACTCCACAATCATTCGCGAAAACATTTCCGCGGAGTGTAAGATCTTAAAAAACGTTGTCAATAGCACTTTATGATATCACACCACGTAAAATAATAATAATTTATTGTACGTGGATAAAATACAGTTAAAATAAATGCAGTGTTATTAAATAGAATAGAATAGAAAACTCTTTATTGTAACACCACAAATTTGCAGAAAAACTTAAAACTAAAATACAACTATATACTACACCACGCGCACACACACTACACTTTTCACCCAGAAAACCTCAGGACGCAGCTTATCTTCCATAACTTGCAATATTCGCGTACTAAAGCCAAATAAAAACATGTTTTGAGATAAGCAACTATGACAGATTAATGTCCGGATTTGGTTTGGTTTGTGATAAGCCTCACCAATAAAAAGCAAGTAAAATATTGTCACAACTTGATCCCAAGGGAGTACTCCCAAGATTCTACCGACGACACTTTAAGCCGCTTACACCGAAGCTTTACCACAAAAATGTTGGCTTGCGAGAATCTTTGAATTTTCATACCTGTCGACTTAAAAGCCAAAAATATATATTTTTATGGATTAATGACAATATGTACAGTCAACTATAAAGAGATGTATCCATGTTAGGCTTACAAAATGAAGTAAATTTTCATTTGCCACAATGAACTACCCTTGGTTCGTGACATTTCTATTATCATCGACTCGTTTAATATGCAACAATGATGTATCCCACTACTTTTCCTTAGGTGATACATAATAATAGCATTTAAAATGAATCGAATATAGTATAAGATTTGGTGGATACTGAAAATGTCACGAAGTAAGGGTAAATAATTTTTGCATACTAAAAGTTCCTTCATTTTGTAAGACTAACATGGATACATCTCTTTGTAGTTGACTGTACATACATACATCATTCATACATCATACATCGTCATGACGTTCACAGCATATCAATTAAAAACAATGACACATAAATCTTTTAAATGTTTTCCTTTCCATACACAGGGTTGTCTAGAAGAGATCGCCAATTGACCGCCAATTCTTATACTTAGATTACGAATTGATTATTAACTTTGTCATAGTCTTTAGCTATTTGGGAGTGTACCTACAATAAAGATTATCATTTCATGTCTTTATCGAAAGCTATATTTAAAAATAATTAAATTAACATAATTTATTTCAATTAAGTGTAAATACGTGGCAGAAAGAGAGATAGAAAGGGGAGTGGACAGAGTTAAAGAAGTGGAAGAAAGAAGTGGAGAAGTGCAAAAGTTACGTAGAACTTTGGATTGTATAATATTTGGATACCATTGTGACTGTAGAGGTAATGGATCGACGCATAGCTTTGAAGAATCAATCATTTATGTAGAGTTCATCTTGTTTACCTCCATTATTATTATATTTCCTTTACAATAATTGTCATAGAGAAAAAAGTGGTTTGAGTATTTTAAGTTCTAAGTTCCTAGTTATTCTACCAAATTCCCCTCTTACTCTTCCAGACTGTTAATTGTTACTCCGTACAAAGGTTGGTTGCCTGGAAGAGATCTCACACAGCGATAAGGCCGCCATTGTGAACCAAATTGTTGTTTAGTTTCATATACTAATTTTAACTCCAATTGTATTGTTTTGGTTCCAATAAAGAGTATTCTTATAATATTGTTCTTATCTCATCTAAGTTTTTATCTCAAGATATTATTTTTGCTTTTAAAAGTGTCTGAATTAAAAACATTTCAATTACGTAAGAGAACTTATTTGAAAAAGCGATAAAACGCAAGTTGGCGAGACCAACATTGTTGGGTTTCATTAATTTCTCTAAGAAATAAGTTGAGATATTTTCAATGGATTCTTTTAGACTCATTGAAGCAGTTATATCAAGATTGCCATAATATATTATAAGATAAAAAACTTATATAAAAAAAGTTTTAATAACTTTAACGGTATTAAAAGTAAAAATATTTGTACGTAACAATATATACTTAAATTAAAAGGTACCGCAGTGATGTACATACATCTACATATTATTTTAGGCAAACATCTTTTTCATCGTAATTTAATAAATCAAATTACAAAGTCAAATTACAAAGTACTCCAGCATATTAAACTAGTCTGAAAGTGCGCGTCATGTCTTCAGATTTTAGGCTAAAATATTGTGTTCCACTCAGAAATTATTAGAATTCTCAAGCTTCATTTCAATTAAGAAACAAAATACCTTATAAATAGCCCTAAGGGCACCGCACCTGTACAAAATTATTTAATTATATAAATGCCTTCTATTGAATTGTAACAAAATCTGAGTATTTTACTTACGATAGATAATATCTTACTAATATTATAAACGTGAAAGTTTGTAAGAATGTCTGGATTTCTCTGGATGTATGTTTGTTACTCTTTCACGCCTAAACGGATGGACCGATTGAGCTGAAACTTGGTATAGAGATAGCTTACACCCTGGAATAACATATAGGCTACATTACAGCGGGTAAAACCGCCGGGCGCAGCTAGTAATATCATAAAGATTTTGAAGTCTTACGTCAATCTGATTTTCGCCTTCCTGACAAATAAAAAAAATCCAATATTCCAATCGTGTTTTGTTCCAGTTAGATGAGAAGCAATTGATTTATCCAAAGAATGTTCAACAGAATGATAATATTAATATCTTATACCAAATTCGGTCTAGAGAGTCACATTAAGACACCCACCTATCTCTTGACACTTTTAAAAAGTTAGTAAAGGAACATTATCTATCTTCCCTTTTATAGATTTGCTCGCAGCTCAGTTTATTTATTGTATAAAGTATATTTATTAAAATATTTATTTATATATGTATAATATTGTTTTTTATACTTCAATACCTTTTAAATAAGTACATCTGCGTTAATATTTATGTATTTATATATTTTATAATGTATCTATATATTATTTATAATAATAATATGTATAATGTATGTATTATAAACTTTCTCACATAAATATTCTGTAATTAGATTGAGATATTGCACACCGCCGTCTATTATTGAATTTACAGTCCTGTTCCATTCCCAGGTTGTCTGTAAGAAATTGCCTAGTACGATAAGACCGCCGATTGTTTACCTGGCATTAAGATATCTCTATCATTAAGCTTTTTTGTAATCGTTTGGTATGCAATAAAGTATTATTCTATTCTATTCTATTAAGACTCATGCTAGAAAGGACAAGTACCTTATATTTTTCTATTAGATTATATTTCTATTAGAGTAGATATTATATAAAAGCTACTCTATAATAATTATTATAGACTTAAAAAATGAGATTTTTCATGTTTTTAAAATTTTTACGACCCAACTAAGATTGTTACCAAAACTAAGCTTCAAGCCCCTATAATTTCACCTCCTTTTGTCAAAAGCCTAAAAGTCCATTTTTGTGATAAATTATTATATTTTTATCGCCTTTTCTTTGAAAGGCTTTGGATTTTTGAGTGATTAATTTTAGAACTAGATTTTATTTTTCAGTAAAATAATATAACTTGTTAAAAAGAACTTCGCTTTTGATAAATATAAAAGTTATAATATGCTTTAACAATTTTGTTTACATTAAAGAATATTAATTTTTAATTTAACAATTTTTTTTCTTGTTTTTGTACTTTCAGTATCAAACCAAAGGGTTGTCACAGCTAGTTTTAATATACCTGAGATATTTTATAAGACCAATTTTGTATGTTTGTGTTGTCAGCGGGGATCGCCTTGCCGTTACCGATCCATTGGATGGAAATTAATGTTTGCGTACTATGTTTTAAAGTTACAACCTAAATAAAAGCTTAATATCAATTTTGTTCTGACATCAATAGATAAAGTAGATTTCCATCAATCCTTATTATAAATAACAATTATTGTTATATCTAAATTGTCATTGCACGATGACGGGCAAAGATCTCCACAGAATGGGTACCGAAAGATGGAAAGTGGCGCCGACCACGACCCAAATAAAGGTGGCGAGATGATAATATAAACGCGTACCAGGACGGCTGGGCCAAGGCGGCACAGGAAAGAGATACTTGGAGGGATTTGGGGGAGGTCTTTGCCCAGCAGTGGGACAGCATAGACTAATAAAAAATGTCATTTGCTATATTAGTGGCTTTTTTAACAGCTATTTCTCTATTTAATTTACCGATATTAGACTCAAGAAATACCAATAACTCACGGGTTCAAATTAAGCCATCCTATCGCCTGATGACGTAGCACGGCGCTACGGTTTTCGTAGCAATAGCCCACTCGTAACCTGCAATTACGTAGAGCTGTAAATCATGTAGACGTTCGTAGCAAGGCAATAACATGACTTCACCCAAATTATTTCAAAAAATTTATCACAGGGAATTGGGATGTTAACTTTATTTTTTGTCCATTAAGTAGATTAATTAAAAATGTTGGACACGTATTATTTTTTGCAAATTTGATTAAAACATTTCGTGAGATTCAACTCACTCAGCTCTAGCCCAACTTTAGTACATCATTTTGTACCTGTAGTTTCTCTCTTGTACCTTTTGTACCGGTTAATGACGTAACGCGTCACCACCCAAAAACCTAAAAGCGTTATATATCTCAGCCATATTTTATTTCATTACATTAGGACTAATTAAAAAATAATAATTAACCTTTTAACATCTCTATTTTCCACCAAAAATTCCAGTAACTAGGGAGTAGGTACAATACCACACCGGTCACATAAACTCGCTATTATGATTTTCTCTTAATAAATATTCAGTCCACGACGGCTTATTGTTGCCGCGCTTAATGCTTTTGTTTTTCATTAATTCTCAATTATGTTCCACTTATTTTTGATGTCGTCGTTATTGCGTCCGATTAAAAAGTTAATGAATTTCTTAATTGCGTTGAACATGATTTGGTTATAGATCAAAATTTAAAAAGCTGTTCATAATAAAAATAATTGTAAAAGCGAAAATTTAGACAAGCGGTAGTTAAATAATCTGCCACCTGACGACTGCCTCTTACCTACCTATCTTATAGGAAACAGCCGGGACCAACAGTTTTACGCGCCTGAAACACCGCAGCGTCCAGATGAAAATCTTTGCCACACTGGTATTTGAGCCCGGAGCCTCCAGAATACAAGTCGAACGTGCGACCACTGGGCCACGGACGCTACATAATGTGTGTATTGTGTGAAGTTGTGTAGGTATTAGCGAGTCGTTCCTATGAGCGGAAGAATCCCCTATTGTAATTTGTATGCTATCAAAGTTTTGCAGGCTGTGTTTTTTGTAAATAATTGGCAATAAATGGTATATTTTAAGGTTAGTACTGTTTAGAGTAACTAGGTACTATTGTGTGAGTGCTTTTTAAAGTAACGCGACTAGACAAAGTTGCAGGGTGTAAAATATTCATAAAACTGTTCAGGATGGAGTTCTCCACAACACATTCACCCCACGTTCTTGTGAGAATTAGACAGTTGTTTTAACGGTAGCTCCTATTTTTCCTGGTACGTGTTTAGAAACCTGACGGAGGGACATGAAACATAAAGATACATATTATAATATTATGTAAAATGACTCGGTATGTTCGAGGTTAACAGCTAAGGAAGACCGAATCAATACGAATAAATACGTCATTTCATAGATTATTGACATATCAAATCGGTTCGGTCTTCGGTTCGGTTCTCTGATGGATAAGTGAATAGCCTAGTTAAGTTTGACAAGCTGTTCAGTTGGGGGAAACGTGTATGTGGGCTACTGTAAAATTATCAAAATGTTAATTACGTAAGTCCATGACTTTGGCAATCGTGTAACTCCAACAAAATTTATAACAAACCGACTTCTTTGTGTATCGTTACAAACTCTAATTGGGAATTATAGAGTAGTGAAATAGAATTTTTGTATATTGTATATTTTAAACATAGCCTAATCATAGAGTGTAGGGTGTTTTTAACTTAAAGTTATGTTACTTGGTTTTGAAAACAATTTTATTGAATATCTGTTGTGTTTTAATTTAATAGTTACCTTTATAATTCCATGCATTTTTATTATTTATTATAGAAGTACTATTTTGTCGTTTACTGAACTGTATATTATACATATTTCATTTACGTATCTGCGGAAGCTCACTTATATACAATTTGCCTTAATTATTTTTTATATAACTGTCTATTATGTTACCTAGCTGTTAGCTTTCTTTAAATAAATTTAAAAAGTTATCATGATAACTCGTATTGACGGAATAAAACATGATAATATTATAATCTAGCAAAATTTATTATATGAAAAGTTTATTTAAAATTGACTAGGTAGAATTTTATTATTTACTTAAAAGGTCCCTAATTGAATTCCGGTTTAAAACTTTTATACAAATCATGATTAATCTTTCTATCTTTCCTTTGTTTACAGCAATTAACATGATTTAAATTATATTTATAATTTTCATCAAAAAGTGGACATCAAAAGAGCTTTTATAAAAAAACCATTTGTGTACCATGTTTGGAATAATTCGTTTTCCGGTCACCCGAAAAACGGATAAGCTCCGGTCGACCCTCACAAATATGATTACGTTCCGCCGCTCTCATTAAACGTTACAATATCAATTTAAAATTTCATCGCCAGCACTTTTTAATTCAGCGGATTTTTACCACTTAGCGCAAATTAATTTACATGAAAAACTAACTACCTACTTTATCGGGGGTAACCTTTCTTTGCAGGAGGTCGACTAGGTGGGTACCCCATCATCATCGGCTTTTGCGTCTATTGCCGTCGATTTAAGCCCTGTCGGTTGGGTTGGGTTGGCACTTATGTTGGTGGCTAATAAAACCAACATTACCAGTTATTCTACTGCCAGAGCAGTGATGTGCAAACATTACTGTGCTTCGGTAGGAGGGGCTAGTGAAATTACTGGGCTGAAGAGTACACCTTATGACTCTCAAGTAAGAAGCGTTGGCGCAGTACATCCAGAATTTTACCTCTGTAAAATCCTGGGTAGCACCATACTTATTATGGGCAGCGCTATCTCTTACCATCAGGAGAGCGTCTTTCTCGTCTTCTTACTTCGTTATATAAAAAAAAACCGGTCAAGTACGAGTAGGACTCGAGCACCGAGGGTTCCGTACAAACCTACGAGTTTCTACGGAACCCTAAAGAAAAGTGGGTATAATATTATATATTTGTGGGTTTTGATTCCCTTGCGAGTACTTGCGAGATTTGAAAATATGCGGCTAAAATTGCTGTTTCTTTTGATTACGTTGACATAGATGTTTGATTTTATTACAGCTTAAAGGTATTATAGGCTTTAGTATTTGATATGAATTTCAATTTAATACCTGCACGCGTTTTTGAGGAAAGGGATAGTAAATACAAAATTTTTAAAAATATTTTTTTAAATGATGTAACTAAAAATGTACAATTTTCGTAATTTTTCCTGTGCCTGTGATTTAAGACGTTGCTGCGTACCAAATTTCAAGATTCTACGTTCACGGCAAGTACCCTGTAGGTTTTGGTTTTTTGAGAGTAGTTGCGTGTTTAAAATTTCGGCTAAAATTACTGTTTCTTTTGAATGCGTTGAGATAGAGGTTTGATTTTATTACAGTTTAAAGGTATTATAGGCTTTAGTATTTGATATGAATTTCAGTTTAATACCTGCACGCGTTCATGAGAAATAAGGTAGTAAGTATGAAATTATTAAAAATATTTTTTTATATGATGTAACTAAAAATGTACAATTTTCGGAATTTTTCCTTTATCTGTGCTCTAAGGAATTGCTTTTTACCAAATTTCAAGATTCTACGTTCACGGCAAGTACCCTGTAGGTTTTGATTTTTTGAGAGTATTTGCGTGTTTAAAATTTCGACTAAAATTGCTGTTTCTTTTGAATGCGTTGAGATAGTGGTTTGATTTTATTACAGTTTAAAGGTATTATAGGCCTTAGTATTTGATATGAATTTCAGTTTAATACCTGTACGCGTTCATGAGAAAAGGGGTAGTAAGTATAAAATTATTCAAAATATTTTTTTCATATGATGAAATTAAAAATTTATGGTTTTCGCAATTTTTCCATTATCTGTGCTCTAAGGAGTTGCTTCGTGCCAAATTTCAAGATTCTGAGTTCACGGGAAGTGCACCGTAGGTTTTGATTTATTTGGTAATGTCGAAAATTTGCTGAAATTTGCGACATATTCGACTATATCTTTTGATTGCGTTGGCCTAGAAGTTTGAAATTTTCACAGCTCTAAGAGGCAATAGATTTTAGTATTTTCTATAAATTTCAGCTTTTTACCTCCACGCGTTCCGGAGAAAAAGGGTCTTGACAGACAGACAGACAGACAGACAGACGGACGGACAACAAAGTGATCCTATAAGGGTTCCGTTTTTTCCTTTTGAGGTACGGAACCCTAAAAAAAGAACTTGATATGGTAGTAGGTGATGACTAATTTATTTAAGCTGAACTAAAAGCCCTTAGGCAAGTGTCGAAAGTATTATATTCAATAGCTTGACGCGTAGAGTTTAGATATTACAGAGGTTTCGAGTTGGCGAACTATTTAGTTCGTATGTGTAGCGATGTACAACTTGGCAGTTTAAATTGAGATAACATAATAATATTATGGACATGTTGTTTTGGTTTATTGACTCTTAAAAAAAGAAACATGTTATCTACTACACATTTATGTTTTTGTGAATTGTTTTTTTTTTGTGACTTAATTATTACATTACTGGGTGTGATCAGAGGTTTTATTGTAATGGTAATTATAAGGTCGAACCTATCTGAGTACCAAATTTAAGTTTAAACGGCTAAGCCATTTAGATATGAAGATGTGACACAAACACACTCAGATACACACATTTATACGTCTGCATTTATAATAATATTAATAGTAGGTAATATGACTAAGAAACTCTATCTCATAGGGGATTTTATATATTTAGTTTAGACGTTGAATTTTATGTCTTACTAGAGTTAGTGAAAGGAACAAAATGTAATTAAACGGTTCACGTCGTGTACGCAAAAGTACGTATTAGAGACCGCCAATTGTTATACTAAGTCGCCAATTGTTATATGTAGTAGGTAACGAAATTGTCTTTTAGTTTGAAGTTTTTCTGTATTGTGGTGTTACAATAAAGAGTTTCCTAATTTATTCTATAAATTCTATCGATATCATAAAAACCGGAAATAATATAACAACAAAATGGTATTAAGGGTGTAGATCTGGATTTACAAGAGTAAGCAAATTAGGGTATCTAAGGCTAAAGGCGTTTTCAAACCTTTGATCGTAGTATCGGCGAGAACACAGCCTTGTTCCATTAGTAACACTCTATGGACATAACCTAATATTCAATCATGGGCTCATGTTATAATGGAAGACACCGCGATCTTTCTTTACCGGCTTAAAATGAGGAGGTTTTGAATTCTATGTTAGGTACTATTACTGGAACTGTGACATATTTACTTAGTCGCCTTTAAAGTTTTCAAACAAATACACAAAATAACTGTACATTTTTAAAACTATTCGCGAGTGTTCTCCATAGCTAAAACAACAAAAACGGCACAACTGACGTCTAATATTGTCGAGATTATGGTACAGTTGAATAGACGTGAGTTGTGCCGTTTTAGATGTCCGCAGCAGCACCCGCAGTAGCTCCCTGAGGAAGATCCTCGTACAGGATCGAAACGGTCGGCACGAAACCGAAGTAAATACATTATGTGAGTTTATGCCGTTAATTTACAAAGAAGAATTCACTCACGAATCGTTTAGTCAAATAAATAATATTTGAAATAGACATCATTTCCGTTTTAGGCGGTATCTGGAATCATCAGTCTATATATTCGATTTGCTTTCATCCAACGCCAGCGGTAACCTTGTTATCCTTTTATCGAGAATCGAGACAGACTTGAATTGGAAATTTGAAATCGATACCTCGGACCGAACGTGCTACATAGACTTTGCTTAAACGATTTCGGGTGTTGGGGTTTGATATGGTTTAAAATGATTTTCGTTCTCAGATTTAGAAAACTGGTTTTGATTTAATAGTTTTATTTTCAGTAAATTTAATAATAAGTCGCGTATTAGTCGTGTAGGTTAATTAAAATTGATAAAACAGAATTTGCGGTGTATACTAAATATTCAGTATTAGCTGGGTATAGTTGATTTTTAAACACTAAAATTTGAGCGTTATATTTTTCCATTTTTATTCCGGTTTCAATCAAACGACAGTTCTCACCAGATTTATCATAATTTATCGATTCTCCTACAATTCTCCTTAATGAAGAAGAATACGTTTTATTTTCTTTACTTGACTGAAATGGACAATCTTATTTAATATTATAAACGTGAAAGTTTGTAAGAATGAATGTCTGGATGTGTGTTTGTTACTCTTTCACGCCTAAACGGGTGGACCGATTGAGCTGAAATTTGGTATACAGATAGCTTAGACCCTAGAATAACACATAGGAAATGCGGGTAAAACCGCTGGGCACAGCTAGTTTACCCATAATTTTATGTTACTCACATAGCAACAATAAAGATCTATATCATTTGATTTACAAGACCATAAAATTACGTTATTCGTTTCGTTTCCTTTGAATTGTACTTGTAATAACTATAATTTTCTGTGGGACCTTGAACTGGCCCTGCCCTGATAAAGCCAATCAAAGTTTCTTTTACCACGGTAAAGAAATATACAGTAATTTTACTCCCTAGAAGCGGTTGAACTCAAAGTCGCGCGTGTTTACAACGAAGTGGGTAGGGTTTAGCAGGTAGCGAGGTGCTGAATAGGCGTTATTATTGTGAATTACTCAAAATATCAAAAAGAATTAAATACTTTGTGATATTTTTACTAATTCACAACCATTATTCAGAAGCTTACTGCATAAAAACGTCTATTTGGCACCTCGCTTCTTGCCGATCCCTGTCGACCGCGTTGCACCTTGCGCGACCTTGAGTTCAACCGCTTCTAGGGAGTCAAATTACTGTATGTCTCTTTATCGTGCTTTTACTAGTTGAGATATCGTGATCTATTATTCAGTGTAGACGCGAAACTCCAATTTCGTTAATTGCTTGCTTATCACTACTTCGATAGACGGCCCCATCTCGTGTTATTAATACAAATGGCATATTGCCTGGCAACGGGAGTTCATTAGGAAAAGTGGATTAGTCTGTTTACACATAATATTAGCCGGATACGTGTTCCTTGGATATAGTCGCTACGCACGTTATACTGGATCATCCTTAATGGTTAAAAAAAATAATCTAAACTGGTAATAAAAATAAAAAAACACATAAAAATTGGTTCATAAATTCATCTTTGAGTCCACTTGAGACGATTCAAAAAGCACACTTATAGCCTAACTAGCTGCGCCCAGGGGTTTTACCCGCTATACTATGTGTTATTCCAGGGTTAAAGCTATATACCAAATTTTAGCTCAATCGATCCACCTGTTTAGGCATGAAAGAGGAACCAACTTACATACATCCATACATTCTTAGCAACTTTCGCAATTTATCATATGAGTGTGATTAGCACTTCCATCAGTGTTTAACAAAACGAATTCTGTCAAAGGTTCTGTAATAAATTTTCCTGCAAAATAGAGTAACTCAAAGAACAAGGTATGAGCCGAAACCACGCTACATTTTCAGCACCTGCGCACCCTATTCGTACAAAAATCCTGACACTCGGAATTTTAAATTAGCCGTTACACCCAACAGGAAGGTGTACCTCCTTTTTTACATAAATAATCTAAAAAACCATAGAACAATCTTTTCACAGTAAGTAAGCTTCGTACAGTCGGTGTAGTGGAAAATTTCCTTTTTCATTTGGATGGTTTTTGGTTATCCTTAGGTGCTACACGTAACGCGTTTATACTCAGCGTCAAAACCATATTATTATGATAAATATCCACTGGGATAATATCACATTATATATTTTACCGGGGGTAGACTTCCTTTGCAGGAGGTCGGCTAAGTGGGTACCCCAACAGTGCCAGTTATTCTATCGACTGAGCGGTGATGTCCAAACATCACTGTGCTTCGGTAGGAGGGCACTGTAGTGAAATTACTGGGCTGAAGAGTCTTAACATCTTATGACTCTCAAGTAAGAAGCGTTGGCGCAGTGCACCCAGAATTATTCCTTTGTAAAACCTTGAGCACTATACTAATTATAGGAGAGCGTCTTGCTCGTCTTCTTACTTAGTGGTAAAAAAAATATTTATGACCTGTATGTACTATTTTACCTACTGAAAAGGATGGCCTCTAGGTACAATAGTTACAACACTGAGACGTATCAAGTAAACAAACACAAATAAATTTAGAATATAATATGACAATATACTAGAACCCTGACATACTAGAATGATAATCCAATAATATCAAAAACTTTTTTATAAAAGAGACGAGCCTGATGTTTTTGTGATAACGCCCGCTAATTAAAATAGCAGTACTAACTAGATATTCAAGAGCACCCCGTCATCAGGAGACTTAATAAAATGTTAACCGTTATAAGTCATCTCTCCTTTTAAGTGAATCGCTACATGAAAATTAATCTATATTATGGAATTTCATATGATATTTTTTTATTCATTATAACCTATGGCCACGATCTCGCGCGATGTTAAGCGACGATGTGACCGTAGAAAGCAACTGACTATAACTAGAAGGCGGGAAAAAAACCTCCCTGGCTTCAATGAACATCTATCATCAAACCCCCCACCAAAATTATCATGAAACCCCCCCACCGTCAAATAAATTCACATTTCAGGCAAAAATAATAATAAACTAAGCAACTGTGTCAATATCAATATTGTAGGTGAGTGCAAGTGAAGCCGTGAGCTTGAAACGAACAAAGAATGGATGCTGAATGCTCTTTATTGTTTGCCTCACAATATAAAAAGGCCCTTTCATGTCAAGCGATTTCAGAGAAAAACAAAAACGGTAAACGAGTATTATTTTGCTTGTTTTTCCTATGAAAATACAGACTCGTGTCGGATATTGGAAACGGAGATACATGGAACATAAAAGGTAGAAAATTAAATTAATAAAGATTTTTATTGTTAAAACTTTTTATCAAAGTTTAACTTCAAAATGTTAAAATATTATTTTATAAAATACGAGTACCTATTACTTACGAGATTGTAGAGTTATCTCTGTATTTTATAATAACCATCATTATCTTCATCGTCGATAATTATAATATTATAATTATTGATTTTAGAGAAATAACTGGGCTGAGGAGTCTTAACATCTTATGTCTCTTGAATACGAAGCTTTGGTGCAGTGCACGAAGAATTTTACATCATTTTTTAGCCCTGGGTATTGTGGGTAGCTGGTGATTATGAGCAGTATTATCTCTTAACATCAGGAGAGCGTCTTGATCGTCTTTTTACTTCTTTGACTAAAAAATAAAATCGGTCACCCAAACATTTTTAACACTTATGGCCGCGTAATTTTTGCCATCCATTAAAATGTCATGAGCTACTTGTTACTTTGTAGTGCAGCCTTTCATTTAACTTCAGATCGGTCAAAAAGACAAGCGAGATTGCGCTTATACCTCCTACATAAAATAACTTCAAGTCAATATTCATAGGCCTTTTTTATCCAGGAATAATGCGTAACGCATCATCACACCATGCCGAGGGGCGCGGGGCGGTATGTGGGACTCCCCCGCCGAAGATGGGCGCGGCGGGGATACCCACTAAAAAACCTGGAGGTGTTCCTGCGGGACGCCATAATGCCGGGGCAGCGGGTACGCCGAAGCACTCATCCGCGGCAATATTCGTAGGTCTGCCCTTAGAACGCCAGAACCCCACCAAGCACAGTTTATTACCGTTTGCCACTGCTTAGGCCTTTTAAAGTAAAAATGCTCGACCTTTACATTGCACCATATTATTAATATTATTTTTCAGTAAAATTCAAACAATTTTTAAGTCAGTCAAAATTGAAAATCTTCTCCATGGAAACTGTTCTTAAAAAGTAACGAAATAAAGAGATTGTTATTTTAAAAGTAAAAGAAGTGACTATAAATTAGATAAAATATGAACCTGTCCAAATTTCTGGCAGGTATCAAGTTAATAAGCCTCCAGAGAATTTAATAATTTAAATCTCATCCTCTTTTGTAAGGCAAAAATATAGGTAATACAGTACAGAAGGCAGGAATATTAAATTTTTGATGTAAGCAAGGAAAGAAAGTCTATATAGCCAGCTTAACAGACAATCTACATGTTTAGTTTGACTAGAGAAATGAGAAAATGTATAATAAGAATTTTGCATATTTTTTTATGACAGTGAGTGATAGAAGTAAATCAGGTGTCTTATATAGTAAACATAATGATCGCCCATATCAGACATAGTGCCAGTCAGAATTTTGATATAAAAAATTCTCAGCGACAGTGCGTACCTACTGCGGTGGTCACTTACAGATATTATATACTTCTACTTTAGATAGAGATAGCACTTTATTGTGCACCAAATTATTATTCTGTACGAATTGAAGACTCAGCAATACTGCTGCTGCTTATATTTATTTTATGGTGGAATTTGACACTACAGTTATACCTATGTATACAAAAAATATTCTTGTGCCTGTGTTTCTGTGTTCAATAAATAATTATCTTTCTTTTTTTTTCAGCAAAGGTTTGGAAATTTATCAGGACTTTACGTGTCAGCAAATCACGGGCAGAAAATTTTCCTCACAACCTTGACCTTAGTTCACTTAATTCTCACTTCAGCTATGGATGTTTCACACCGTTCCCCCTGACTATCCACCAATGGTTTTTCGTATTGGAATCTTGTACCCGGTAAGTTTGCTGATGACATTGCTCTTCAGTCCGGCACTGTAATGGCGACGAATAACTGGCTAAGATGTGGAGTGGTATGTACTTCCTCAGGAAAAAGTATTCTTAATAAAATTCCGAAATAGAGTACTAAAGAATGATAATATTCTACAGTGCCTTACTAAATATTTATGCTATTAATTTGATCTCTCTAACATGTTTTCTCAATGAATATTAATGCGATTAAATTACAATTTGTGCGTAGGGGAAGTGTGAGTACATAACTACGAGAGATGACAGGAAATTACACGTCACACATTTAACTACGATACTTCTTGCTGCGGATAAGTGCTTCAGCGTGCTAGCTGTCCCGGAATTATGGCGTCCCGAAGGAACAACCATAGGTTTTTTAGTAGGTAAACCCGCCGCGCCCATTGGCGGGGGAGTCCAACATACCACCCTGCCTCCCATCGCAGGGTGATAATGCGTAACGCATTTTTCCATTGTCAAAAAAAACAAAACTTTCTACCTATTTTACTAATTCCTAGTATAAATGCAAAAACTTATGTATGTTACCTCTTCACGCCTAACCGGCTAGGCTGAATTATTGTTTGAGCTGATATTTGGTTTACATATTAGTTTAAAAAGCTAACATGTAATAATTAACAGCTGCCATAAAATATATAGGTAGGTAGGTACTTTAAAGTTTGAAGAACCTCGAGCGGATAATATCAAACGATAAAATTATAATTTGAAGAAGTAATCTCTCGGATGTTCCACTTTGAGTGCGGCTTATTTCATTTCAAAGCTACGATTTCTCAGTGTTAATTATTACCGTCCGGCTGGACTTGCCACAGTGTACATAAGGCAGTACATAACTTTGTTCACTTTCAGAATTACCCATTCGTTGATTCATTTTGGCAGTATTAAGCTGTAATTATTATCCTAACAAAATCTTCTTAACGTTTAAGGAATAAATGTCGTATCAGTATCTTTCGATGTAATTTGGTTCTGCCATTTGATTCTTGGGTTATCATTTATTCTGTTTGTAAATAATTGAACTATTTTAAATGTTTTATTTAAAAAAAAATACGAAAAACATGCATTGTAGGAAAATTTAAAAACTTAGTCTATATTAATACTAGGATTATTATTTAATCGTATGTTAGGACCTGTGACTAGGGAGTCGCACGACACATTTCCATTCCAGTGCGAGGATGTCCAGCTGTCCTGTGAAAATGTGTGGGGGTTTCCACCAAAGCTGTGCGATAAAAATGTGCCTACGAGGATGTGTAGAGCTGTAAAAATGCGCATTAATGTGCGGTGCGAGGATGCGTTTCGAACCTGTGAAATGTGTCGACGGGGGTGCGGTGTAGTGGGAGCAGTGTTAAGCAAACCTCGCAACGCATCCCTCGCACACATCCCTCGTACACATTCCTCGCAACACGTCCCTCGCACACATTTCTCGCAACACATCACTCCCACACATTCCTCGCTTGTTTTGTGTCGCAACTTAGCATGTTGCCGACTATCCAGCCGGCGCTGGTCTTCCGTTGCGGCCGCTTTGGTGACATCAAGAAATAAAATAATATATAAACTAACAAACACAAACAATTAAACAATGTACTTACTAAAATCGTATCTATTGTTTGGAGAAGATAATAATAATAATATTAGGAAATCAAGAAAAGTGGCAACATTTTTTTACACACCGTTATTTTCTTTCTTTCATTCATTATGTTCATTGTCAGCTAAAAACATATATGTTTTTATTTTTCCCGCTCGTACAGTTATCCTACTGGTAGAACTGTAAAGTTGTCTCTAGATCCACTCTAGTCCAGTGATGAAGATGCTCCGGCTCGAGCGTAGTTAATGGGCCGTGGCGCCTGCAGCTAACCTGCCTCACTAATTCAACCGAATTTATATTTGCACCGACGAGCGGCGACGAGCTAAATACGATTAAAACTTAATTAATAAGCTTTTCGTGTTTTTGGAGGGGACTGTGAATTTTATTTTTGCCGGATATAACAAGATTCAAGTTTTATTTCATATAAATAAAGTAATTGATATAATTTTTAGACAGATGACTAAGGTAGAGCCACACTACTATGTGGTGTGGTGTGTAAACAGATTTGATTCTGGCTTGACAATTTTTTCGCGATCGTCAACAGTGTTATTGAAGACTCAGGACTGGGTATTACTGAGTGAGAACAGATCGGAAAAAGTAGCGTTCGTCAACATTGTGACTTCCTTGTTATTCGCATTATAATTATTTTCCTAATAAAAAAATATTTATTGCTTAACTGCTATTATATGGTAGTCTATTCGGCTAAATGCAGTTTGAGTTTGAAATCAGTACCTACTTTGAAAAAGTGGTATTGTCTATAGACGACAGTAACCGCTCACCATCAAGCGGGCTCGGTGCCTAACATAAAACTGTTCCCACTGATACACGTGATACACATACTCCCAAACTCCCACTACCCTGACTAACCCCCTTTTTCCCCAGGTTTTTCGCCCCAGCGGTCTCAGGTATGTGGGATTCCCTCGCCGAAGGGGATACCCACAAAAAAACCTGGGGATGTTCCTGTGATACGCCGTAATGCCTAATCAGCGGGTACGCCGAAGCACTCATCCGCGGCCACCCTAACCCCACACCTAACTCTTCCCAAATTCCTAGTATGTAATGTTTGCGTACAAATGCTTTCTTTGTGATATTATAGTGTTGTCCATTATACAATGTACCACATGCCCCAATCCGGAGTAATGTGTCTCAAAATGATAAATAGTAACCATACATCATGTAGGATGAAAGTCTCCCGTATCTCTAGTACTGCATCAATAGTAAACTCGGAACGGTTTACGACTAAGCCATAAAGATTCCTCGAAAATTTCGTGTTCGCTGCGTGCTTAAATGATTTACGGGGACTAGAATTGAAGTGGAAAGGGTTGAAAAATGTCACAGTATTTTTTTGCCTTATTTTAACTTGCTCAATAAAACCGATATATTTGTGTCTCTTTTTTTTACAGCTGTTTCGTATGCCATTTGATTGATCAATCGTTATTGAAACACAAAAATTAAAACAATAATTTAGGTGTAGCAATTTGGTGATTTCTTTCGGACAAACATGACAATTTTTTTGTTCCATATTATATTAAGTTTTAAATGCTTAGTTTTCTTTTGTTGAAAGTATTATTTTGAAGGAAATTCTCCACGATAATCCTTAATAATTGGTGATGATAAATAAAGTGAATTCTTAATTATTTACAAAATAAGCTTAGGTAATGTAACAGAGCCGATTGTTAAATTCATCAGATGGAACCAAATATCTGACAGTTCCGATTACATTAATTTTATCAACAAAATAGTCATGAAATATATAATATTATTTATTAGCTGGTTAGTTTAAAAATATAAAAAGTCGATACGTCCTCGATAATAAAACGCTCGTTATTGAATTATAAAGTAAACTATATTTCTAGGTTCTTATACTTAACTTGTCAACAGTACAAAATTTAAAAAATATAAACCTACTGGAAATAGTTCATCAATGAGAATTATGAGTTTTTGCTCGTTCTGCTCATAGAGGCCTTTCAAGCGAGCGCTAGAGTCTTAAAATATATCTAAATAATTGTAAAATTGACTTACAAAAGTGCTCCGTACCTTTTTGAATATGTGTATATAATTTTTAGTTTGAAGTTTGATACGTTAAAAAAACTAACGGGATGGTATCGTATTGTTTTTTGTATTCAAAATGATTTGAAAAGACAGGTACAGCCCACAAATAGAATACAAACAATATAATGACAATATTAAAGTAGACAACAATCACAATATATAATTATTTATCCTCCAAAATGTTTGGATCAATTTTCACTGTCTGTTTAATTTGACCAATAAAAAGATCCAAAGATGACGTCATTCTGAAATTTGCTCGGAATTTTTCACAATGTTCCAAAAAGGTAGGATACAAATAAGGCAGGACAGCGTGATCTAAAGTTGGGAACAAGTGATGCAACGCATGATCTCCGAAGAAAGTCATCACTTTGAAGAGGTTCCCATTGATATCTGTCCTGTCCATCACAGCTTCGAGCTCGTGCATTCCCCAATCTGGAGTAAAGTCTCTGAAAATAATAAATAATATTTGTGAATATGTTTTTCATCAGCATTTCTCTAATGTTATATTAGGGTATAGTGAACCCTAAATTGTTTTTTTCTGAAGCTGTAATATGAGTAGAAAATAAATAAGAAGAAAGTCATCCAGCATATTAAAATATTTTTTTATCCTATTTATTTGTTGTCCTATTCTAATAGTATCTATGAAAATAATCAAAATCGTTTTTTTTTTTCTTTTTGTTAAAAGGAGGTGGAGTTTTAACAAAAATAACATGAGCACCTTTGGTAGCTTATTTTAAGTATTTTAATAAATATAACATAAGTTAAAGTGTGCTTTTGTTTAGTAATTTATAGTGGTAGGCTTCGGCCGTGGTTAGTTACCACCCACTGAACAAAACCGTGTCGCCAACCGGTCATTATGACCGTGTTCCGGCATGATGTTCAGTAAAGCCAGGGAGGGATTTATCCCCGGTCGACGATTGACGCGATCAAGCGCGTTAAGGCCCACTCGGACATGGTGGTCGCCCGCGGCGGTGTTCTGTTGGCGGTGTCCCTGGACATCGCCAACGCGTTCAACTCCATGCCGTGGACCGTCATCAGGGAGGCACTGAAGTACCATGATGTGCCTCCCTACCTGAGCCGGATTGTCGGGGCCTACCTCTCGGATAGGTGTATCACCTATCAGGGCGACGATGGGCGGACGCTGCGGAGAGAGATGTCGTGCGGTGTTCCACAGGGCTCGGTCTTAGGACCGCTCCTGTGGAACATCGGATACGACAGGGGAGGCTGCCCGCCTTGCCACCGTGGCGGTGGGGGAGGTGGTGGCACGGATAGGGAGATTGGGACTCCGGGTGGCCCTCGATAAAACCGAGGCCCTGTGTTTTCACGGGCCTCGGAGGGCCCCGAGTAGGGGTTCCACTATCCCTATCGGGGAGGTCTGCATCGGGGTCGAGCCCTCGATGAGATATCTTGGACTCGTCCTCGACGGGCGGTGGAACTTCCGGGAGCACTTTGCCCGGTTGGCTCCCCGCCTGATGGGTGCGGCGGCCGCTCTCAAGCGGCTGCTGCCGAACCTAGGCGGACCTCGGACCAGCTGCCGTCGCCTGTACGCGGGAGTCGTGCGGTCCATGGCTCTGTATGGAGCCCCCGTATGGGTGGATGCTCTGACGGAGCAAACCATCGCCCATCTGAGACGTCCTCAGAGGGTGATGGCCGTCGGGGTAATACGGGGTTACCGCACGGTCTCCTACGAGGCGGCGTGCCTCTTGGCAGGATCTCCCCCCTGGGACCTGGAGGCGGAGCTGTATGCGGCGCGCTACGAGTGGCGCGCCGCGCTCCGCCTCCGCGGGCTCACCGCGTCTCCCAGGGAGGTAGAGAGGTGGAAGGAGGAAGCCAAGGAGGCACTGCTCGAGAGGTGGAGTACGCGTCTGGCCCACCCTCGAGCAGGCAGCTGGACAGTGGTGGCAGTCCGTCCACTACTCCAGCAGTGGACGGACAGAGAGCACGGGTCCTTGACCTTCCGGCTCGTGCAGGTGCTTTCCGGGCACGGATGCTTCGGAAAGTACTTGCACCACGTAGCCGGCAGGGAACCGACCCCTGCTTGCCACCACTGTGGTAGCGATGTGGATACCGCGCAGCACACACTGGAGGAGTGCCCAGCTTGGGTCAGTGAGCGTCGTACCCTCGTCGCTGTTATGGGGGGCGAACTCTCGCTGGCAACTATGGTAAGAGCCATGGTTGCGAGCGAGGAGTCGTGGCAGGCCGCGGTTTCGTTCTGCGAGAGTGTCATCTCGCAGAAGGAGATCGCGGAACGCGAACGGGAGGTCACCACCGACCTCCCGATGCGTGCCCGGAGAAGGGGGCGTCGGAGGCGTATCTTCCACGCCCTTCTCCAGCCCCCATAACCTGGGTCTAGGCGGCGAGTACGGGGGTACTCGTCGCCGCAAGCACAGACCCACGAGGTGGCGCGCGCGGTGTTTCTGCGCGCCCCTTGAGAGGGTGGGGTGAAACTCCTCTTCACCCCACCGCGGAGGGGTCCTCCTGTCAGTGAGGACCAAACGCCGTCGGGGCCGCGGATGAATGCTTCGGCGTACCCGTTGCCCCGGCATTATGGCGTCCCGCAGGAACACCCCCAGGTTTTTTAGTGGGTATCCCCGCCGCTCCCATCTTTGGCGGGGGAGTCCCACATACCGCCCCGCGCCCCCCGGCGTGGGGTGATGATGCGTAACGCATTTTTCCTGGGATAAAAAAAAAAAAAAAAAAGGGAGGGATTTATCCCGCCTTCTAAGTTAAGTCTGCTACCATCAACGACCTCTTCGTTGCTTAACATTACGATGAATATGAATGATGATGAATATGAATATTGGTCAAAGGCTCTCTTGATTACCTGACTTCATCACCATCTGAGAATATCTCGGGGTGATGATGGGCAGCGCTAACTCCAATAGTGATGAATATGAAGCTGCCAGTACAACAGATCCATAACCAAGCAACAATTGCGTTGTACAAAGATTCTCCACTCGCGAGCCATATCCAAATAGGTAAGATGCATCCTACGAAATCATGCCAACAGCAGTGTTTGCGGAAGTAGTTTTCGCGGATAAAGAACAGCACGACTCTAAAATAAAATAAATTCAATTAAATTTAATTGAAATTAGTGAAGGTACTCGTATTTTTGTTATCTTCAAACTTACTTTTTAACGAAGTTAAGAAGAAAAAAGAACGGGAACATTGCTAGTTCGATTAAAACTGTAAACCAAGCCAAAATAGATTTCTTTCTTGGATTCCAGTAGACCAATGGCTCAAATCCACTTATTTCTAAATCCATTAAAGTATTTGGGTATAGATGGTGAGACAACGCATGAGAAACTCGAAAATCTCTGAAAAAAAAATAGGATAAAATTAGAAAATGTGTGTATATAAAATTTATAAAATACAAACATAAATTAAACCGACTTCGAGCTCACTTATAATGAGCGAGAACGAGACAGAAATTTTAATTTATAACTCGAAGCCCAAGCGGTTTGTGACCGAGTTTGACAAAATTTAATTAGAACTTAAACTTTAATAAAATCCCTTATTAAATATACATAAAAAAGATTCAGAGAATAATTGTGAACCTTTCTTTCTTTTTTGAATCTCGTATAAAAATTATAATTAGCATGATACAATTACCTGTAAGACCAAAAGCTTAAATTAAAAGTATACATTCTCCAGTTCGTTTTTCTGTGTATGTAGTTATGAGCAGCTACCACCAACCAAGCCAGAGACACTGATGCCACTAAATATGAGACCATCACCACCCAATAGTTCTTTGCCCAGCATGACAATGCTGATGATATGAATAAAGTCATCAAAAATCCATCAATGATCATGTCAGAGTATCTTGAAACGTTCTTGGGAATCTTTTTTAACTCCTCAGCAACAGATCGTTTCAGTGATCTATAAAACCCGTCATCTTTAAATGTGAAAGGAGAATTTCTCGAAGTCTTCGCTTCTCTTACGTAATATTTGTCCAGCGTCTTCCATACTACAGGGTTTATGTGGTGACATTCAAATGCTTCCGTGATGTCTGTACCCTGTGAATATATTTTTTAAAGTTTAATAATTTTCAACAATTTTAATTTTGCTTTAATGTTTCATTACTATTCTTTATTATACCAATAACCAGCGGTTTCAACCTCTAAAATATGTCATATTCTAGGGTCTAAGACAAGTGGTCCTAAGTTTTAGCAAAATCGGTACAGCCGCTTAAACTTTCAACCGTTCAAACTTCCGCATTTATCGTGTAAAGAATAGTAAGGTCTAAACCTGTTTTATATAATACTTACTTATAATACTACACTTACCTTAGTAAGCTCAAGCCATTCTTCTCCACCAGGATGCTTCTCGATAAATTTATTCAAATCGTAAATTCCATTATGTACCCTCCAAAGGCCTTCAGCACCATCGTCCATTGCTTTTCCTTGCAGCCATTGTATGGAATCTCTGAACCCTTCATCTCTCAGCGATGGATATTTCAACTGAGGGAAGCTAACATGTGACTTTTTTTCTGCAGCTCTTTTGTGAGCTATTTCTATGTAATCCGCATTTGGCGGCATAGTTGAATTTGCGCAGTAGACTTTAACAGGAGAAGGTCCGGAATCAACTAAATGTATTATTGTGGACCACGCAATCGCGTTTTGATAGCTTCTTATATCTTGAATATTCTTAGCGACCCGTAGTAATTAATATCTTCAATAACTTGTGATCTCGCAACTTAATTTTATAAAAATCTCGCTTATCACAAGAAAATTATAGTAGTGTACGTATATTGAACTACCACTTGTTTAAAACTAATTAGATTTGTAGCGGTATCAACAAATTGATTAAAATATTTCTTAATTAGTTCGTAGAAAGTTCAAAAACTTCTCACTTTATAATACCTATAGTTCGTAATAGTTTCTGATAATATATTAGTTCTGGCAAATAGTAACGAGTTATGATAATATTATGGTTTCTAATGATAAACTGAATTCTTACTGCCGTAATTAACAGACTTAACCGAGAAGAATGGGGAGGACATAAAATAAATGTAAAAAAATTGGTGATAGCGAATGCATTTTATTTTTAATATTAGGTTTAAAGCCGCATAAGGGG
Source organism: Hemithea aestivaria (assembly GCA_947507615.1). Taxonomy (NCBI): domain Eukaryota; kingdom Metazoa; phylum Arthropoda; class Insecta; order Lepidoptera; family Geometridae; genus Hemithea; species Hemithea aestivaria. The sequence continues at coordinate 11,431,789 of OX382332.1, read as the reverse complement.
CTGCGCAGACGACAAACTATCCATGACGCACTTTTTAGTCTGTGAAAATAGAACCTATGCAATTATATGCAGTAACGCACACGACGCGCAAAAAGTCCGGCGCACAAATAATCCGTGTAATTCGGGCAGACCGCACCGAGCCGCGCCGCGCCGCTACGCACAAAAAGTGTGTGAAAAAAATTGAACGTTTGCTTCAACGCGCGCTAACGCAGACGGCACACACTTTAGTCTGCAATCTGCATTTGCTAGTGGTGGACGTAACGCTTCTTTCTTCTTCTTTTTCTGTACTTCATGTACAAAATAATACTTCGCGATCTCTGCACGATTTTCATAGCGTCTACGTCCAGCCCTGGATTTACACTAGGGGCATTCGGGGCGAGTGCCAAGGGCGGCAAATTTTCAGGGGGCGGCAAATTTACTGAGGGCGGCAAATTTCGAAACGAGAAAAAAATATTCAATCCATAAACATCCGATGTTGAATTAAAATTTGTATTCTCAATCACGCTGGTTATTATTAAAATGTCTAGCCGATGAGCGTTTATAAATAATATTTCGGCGGAGGGGGGCGGCATTTTCTCACTGCCCTGGGTGGCATTTTGGCTAAATCCGGGCCTGTCTACGTCCCTACAGCTCTGCCGATAGAATGATCGAAGATGTGCGTCGTGTGCGTTGAGTCTGTGAAAAATCCGCAACCGACTTTTTGCGCGCCACGCAGATTTTTTGTGCGCCGCAGACTCGATCGTACAAAAAGTCTGCCGTCTGCGCAGTCCCTAATTATTGATTTTTTCATAAGATATGAACAATTATTTGAATGTATACGTGGTATTAAATAAACGTTTGAACTAACAGCTAATATATTGTTATAAAATAAATCAGAAATGAAATAAATTAAGTACTTTAGTTATTAGTCTTCTAAGAGGTTTGGCTCAGTTTTCATGACCTGTTGGATTTGGCCCATGAATAGATCAAATGATGACGTCATTCTAAAGTCCACCTTAAATGTCTGGCATTGTTCTAAGAGAACAGGATATAAGTATTGTAGCACGGCGTGATCTAATGTTGGGAATAAGTGATGCAGCCCATGATCGCCGAAGGAAGTCAACACTTTAAACAAATTTCCACTAACGTCTGTCCTATCCATTACACATTTAACTTCGTGCACACCCCAATCTAGATGAATGTCTCTGAAATAACAAAAAATATTAATAAATTAATAAAAATTAATGAAAATACATTATATGAAATAACTAGCTTACGCTCGCGGCTTCACCGTGTTGCAAAGTCCTTTTGAGCGGAGGTCTACGTCATAAAACGTATCTGTATTCCAAATCTCAACTCAATCCGTTCAGCTGTTTAAGCTGTGCATAGATAGATTAGCCAGTCTGTCAATCAGTCATTCTGTCCTTTTATATATTTAGATAAATATCAAAACAAAAAAAAAAGTCATGATAGTATAATAATCATCCTAAAGTCGTCAGGCATAATGATTACGAGAATTTAGGAGAGACAATTTTCTTTTTTTTGACAGCTAAGTTAGCTATCTAGCTGAAGGTTCTATACCCACTTTAGGAGACCATAGTATGATTATTCAATATAAAACACAGAGCTATAATATTATGCTAATGAGCTATTATAGCTATAATTTCTTACCTGACTTGATCGCCGTCTGTGAATAAAGTCGGGTGATAATGGGCAGCAGCTATTCCAATGTTGCCTATAATGAAACTGGTTGTGCAACACATCCAAACCCAAGTGATGAACGCATGGTTCAAAGATTCACCACTGACGAACCACATCCAAAGAGGTAAGAGCAATCCTATGAAATCATGCCAATGGCAGTGTTGGTGGTAGAAGTTTTTGCGAGTTAATATTGCTAGAATTCTGAAAAAGTAAATTTAGTTTTCTATATTTCTCATTCTTTTAATAAAATTATTTTCTTAATAGTTTAAATGTGAAGTAAAAGAAAAAGGAGAAAGAAAAATTTGGAAGCCATAAAAAGACGTATAATGTGAACGTGAAATAGTCATTATTCTTTGGATACCATCTCCTAAAATGGTTAGCAAACATCACGGCACGTCATTTCCCGATGCCATCTCAAAATACAACGTTTAAAAATACGGAAGTGTGATCTTGCATTCCTATTGAAGAAAGATTTTAAATACAAAAATGTCTCATTCTTTCTAGACTTCTTTATCCCAGTGTCTTTCCCGGTAGTATGAGCTACAATTCTGCAGTAGCTATAGAACTGCTATATTACACAATTGTTCTACTTACTTTTTCACAAAGAAAAAATACAAGTATAGAGGAAGGAATAATTGTTCTATTAGCAGTGCATACTTGGCACTTACAGTCCTTCTTGAAAACATGCAAACCAATGGTTCCAAGCTACTTATTTCAAAATCCATTAAAGTGTTTGTATACAGATGATGAGACAGTACGTGGGAAATTTTGTATTCTCTGAAATATAAGAAAAAAAAATATAGATGTATAAAAAATATTGGGTTATATATACCTAGGTGAAATAATTATAAAAATTAAAGTCACATTAGGAATTTCATGAAAAGGTAGAAAAAAGTTTTGGGCACCAAAGACATATGGATATAATTTATTCTTCGTGTGTATAATAGGTAGGTTCTCTATTTCAATTTAAAACTGCCTTGATTCATAACAAGTGAACAAAATCCTAGCAAGGCTACCATGATATCTAGGAATGTTAAGAATTGAGATATTGAAATTACCTGAATGCCATCAAGCTGACGTTAAAAACATACTTCCTCCAGTTCCACTTCCTTTGTACGTGGATGTAGTTGTGAGACGCAATGATAACGCAACCTAAAGCCACGGATGCCGTAACATACAGCATCATCACCAGCCAAAAGTTTTTCGCCCAACACAACAAAGGTGAAGTTACCAACAAAGCTATTAACAACCCATCTAAGATCATATCAGAGTGGTTTGTTACATTGTCTGGCACATTTTTTAGCTCTTCAGCGACAGCGCGTTTCAAAGATCTATAAAATCCGTCGTCTTTGAACGTGAAGGGAGAGTTTCTTGGAGTCTTTGCTTCTCTCACGTAAAACTTTTCCAGCACCGTCCACACTATTGGGTTTAAGTGGTGTGTTTCGAATGCTTCTGTGATGTCTGTACCCTTAAAAAGAAGAAATTCTTGTGATTTATCTATTTTTATGCAAACAATGTGCTGACACCCCGCCTGATGGTGAGCGGTTATCGTCTCCTAAGAAAGTCTCCAATAACAGTTTTATTGTTGATACCGTGTTGGTCATTGCGTTATCAGTCAAGTAGACAGCGTGAAGCTCTTTTTCGCTTCACTATTTTTATGTTGCTTAAATTTTTTGCAATATTTATTTATTTATTTAAATAGTACCTACAGGATTTACATCGTAGCAATCTTAAATTTAAACATAAATCTATGAAGGAACAAGATAAATGTCACCTTAATTACAGGCACATACAACATGCATTAATATAAACTACACAAACAATAAGAAATTAGTGTTTACAAAAAATAATAACCTAAAAATATTGTTATAAAAAGAAAATCAAGATAAAGGTTTCTCCTTTATCTTGATTTTCTTTTTATGTAATACATTAGTAAGAGTAATTTTCTAAATCATTTATCAAGTTTGTAATTTGTCAACTAGATATATATTTTTACAAAGATGGATATATATTTATTTTAATTCTAATAGATTTTTAATGACATATATTTTCAACTCACCTTTGTAAGCTCAAGCCAGTCTTCTCCACCAGGGTGCCTCTTCACAAAATCGCTCAAATCATAAAGTCCATCATGTACTCTCCAGAGGCCTTCTGCGCCGTCGTCCATGGCTTTTCCTTGTAGCCATTGATACGCATCTCTAAGGCCTTCATCTCTTAACGATGGATATTTCAATTGAGGGAAACTGACATGGGTCTTTTTTCTGCAGCTCTTTTATGAGCTATTTCAATGTATTCTAGATTTTGTGGCATTTTCTTAGAGCAGACTATCTTATCATCAAGATTTTAAAAGTATATTTAAACGTTTTGAAAATAACGAACTATAAAAATAATAATTATAATTTATAACCCAGGAAATGTAACTGCACAAAAATTCAAGAAAAACGTTTTTAAATAGGCGGAGGTTTATAATCGCAAATCAATCGCTGTTCTGCTGTGCTGTATTTAAATTAAATACATTAACGTCTATATAGTCCAGTAAAAGAAGAAATGTGGATCGAAAAGTCGAAAGCAGAAAAACTAACTTAGGGACTTTGTTTAGACTAGTTAGGAGATAAACATACTAAAAGTCCCCACCCCTCCGAGGTGAGCTCGAGGGGGGGAGGCCGAAGAAGGTCCCATTTTTAGGTTTTTGCTTATATGTCAAAAACTGTGCATTGTACGATATTTTGTTGTACTACATTATAAAACCTCATAAAATTTTCTACAACTTTGACCTTCACACTTTTTATCTATCTCCAATCGTTGTCCAGCTATGAGCTTCTAAACGTGGTCTATTTTTAAGACGCTTAAATTAGTTTTCCATACAAAGTCGGTTAAAAAATCTTGAAAATAAAATTTGACCAACTTCTGGTTGATACGACAATTTTTGACATAAGCAAAAAACCTAAAAATGGGACCTTCTTCGGCCTCCCCCCCCCTCGGCCTCACCTCGGAGGGGTGGGGACTTTTAGTATGTTTATCTCCTAACTAGTCTAAACAAAGTCCTTAAGTTAGTTTTTCTGCTTTCGACTTTTCGATCCACATGCCTCTTTTGAGCACTCATTGACTGGACTAATAATGTTAATCACTAATAATGTCTACAAGAAATCTGCTAATTGATTTGTTTTTGAAAACACGTCGTATGTACTCGTATAATAAGTCGTTTTGTTGTTTCGTAGACCCACTTTTTCGAGGGAATTAGTTCCAAAGTTTTATGTTTCCAGACTCTTTATTATTATTCTATCTATCTCTATATATTAATTCGTAGATTGCGACACCTTTTATTCGATAGTTTTATTTTTTCTAAAATAAATGTAGTTAATACAAATTAATATTAGGTATTCACCTTATTGAGCCGAAGATCACTTTAAACTGATGGTTCCAATATTTTTTTATCATAATAAATGTGCATTGCACTTATACAGTGTTACTGGCAAGTCAATTTAAATTAAAACATATCTATATATCATAGCTTCCATTCGAAAGATATAAACATGTCCCCATATAAAAAAAACATATGTTAAGGGTGTTACAACAATAGTCGTGAAATTTATAAAATTGACTTAAAACATAGAATATTCTCGTAAAACACGCGGTGCCCAAATTATAGTTTCATAAAGCATCAAACCTTCCTAACGATGGTCTATCCGATTGTTTGTATAGGAACACTTCTTACGATTCGGACGATTCAACTACGGCAAGTGTGCGAGGTTTCATGAGATTACAAAGAATTCAAATTTAACACAAAAAAATCACAAAAAAATTCAAACAAAATTCAAATCGGCGCGGTCGATGTGGAAAGATGTGCGTTAACCATAAAATCGTTTGAATAGAAATGAATTGAATTACCAGTAACCCTGTATAGTTATTTGTTCTATATATTACTTAGTTGACATTAAATCAATATAATATAGGTACTCAATACTCGTGTTATCTTGCTTGGTCAAAGAGGTCAACGTTTGTTCGATAATAGTTAAACGCCAAATATAACAACATGATATTATAATATAAAAAAATATATTATATTTACACAGATGTCTTATCGTAAAATTATTCCAAACAATAACAACAGTTGTGGAAAAAATACACTTGACTATCTTAATGAAACGATTTATTTCTAAGAGCGCTTTATACACTATTGGACGCTCTGTTGCGCGCACTATTTGTGATATATCACAAATCAAATTGAAACATAAATTCATAGAATTAACTTTTTGAAAATTCCTCAAGAAAAACCCTGCACAATGTTATTGCACACATTTTAAAAGTATTTCGAGTTTCATATATTAAAAAATGGCATGGGGAGATTTTTTTTTTGCTTAAATTTTCGCCCAACTGTAAAAGCCCTCTAATTGATATTAAATATGGCGAAACCATATCATAATATACAATCTTTCGTAAATAAGTATAAAAAAAAGCGTGCCTGATCTACTAAAAAGATTTTTTTGAGGGTCGAGCAACTCTAGTGTAAGCTAGTGTCATTAAAAATAGGTACGTCATTATGATGAATGAATTTACTAAAAGTGATCAGATACAAAATGAAAATATCAATCCTATAATAATGAATACCCAAAGTGACAAATAACTATATCATCTTCCATTGGAATTGAAACCTAACAACAAAATTTGTACTTTTTGTATCATCCTCCCTGCCGGTTTAATCATCCAAAACATTGGGCTCAGTTTTCAATGTTTGCTTAATCTGTCCAATGAAAAGATCAAGTTGGGAAGATAGTCTAAATTTCTGCTGGAATTTTTTACAATTTTCGATGAAGACAGGGTATAAGTAAGGGAGTAATCCGTGGTCCAATGTGGGGAACAGGTGATGAAGTGTGTGATCTCCGAAGAACGTCATTACTTTGAAGAGGTTGCCGTTAATATCCTTCCTGTCCATTACAGCTTCCATCTCGTGCATGCCCCAGTCTAGAGTAACGTCCCTGAAATAGAAAATATAGAACCATCAAGGTTGAGTTTGTTAATTTTTTTTTTTTATATGGAGAAGTAAGAAGACGAGCAAGACGCTCTCCTGGTGTTATATATTGATATTATTAGTAACTTAGATTACCTATCCAATTTTTTTACAAAATACCACTCGCTTGTTCTATAAAATTGCAATTATAATAATTAACATTTGTAAATAGAAATTAAAAAAAAACCCACTGCCACTAATTCCTGCCAAACAGAAGGATTTTTTCAAATAAGATCATGTCAAACAACATTTACTAACTTCCAATACACAATATAAGTTATTTTCTAAGAAAAGATTAATGATTTCGTAATATTCAGGGTGAAAAAGACAATAATTTTTTACCTGACTTGATCGCCATCTTTCCAGATCTTTGGATGATGATGTGCAGCGTTCGACCCAATAGTGAAGAATATAAAACTTGCTGTACAGTTAATCCATAGCCAAGCAATAGTTACATTGTACAACGTTTCACCAGTGACAAGCCACATCCAGAACGGGACGATAAATCCAACGCATTCATGCCAGTGGTAGTGCTTCTTGAAATGATCCTTGCGTATGAAGTTTAGCATAAACCTGAAACATTTACTTTTATTATTAAACCTTTAAAGTTTTGATATTAAAACTATTTTATTACTATATTATTATTTAAAACATTTCCACTATTACTGGTTACTACCTCAGCCCAGCTGGTCTAATGTGCGACTACGGCGTATCACCATTTTCTACACATTGCGACATACCCAAGATGACAAGTCCAGTGTAACGCAGGACTTTGTTCTATTTAAAAAACTTAGGTATAAACTATTTAATGGTCTAACGTTTACGCTTAACATCAGGTCATCAATATTTTCGTTACTCGGTTTACACAAAAAATCACCACAGTCGTTTTAAGTCAAATAGCAGGTTTTATGAACAATGGGAAAATTGCACGAAAATTGCTTACTTTCTTATAAAACTTCCGATGAAAACAAAGGGAAACACCAGTTGTTCGATCAATATCGCGAATTTGGCGAGAATTGGCTTCTGTCTTGGATTCCAGCAGATCATAGGTTCGAAGGCACTTATCTCCAGGTCCATCAGAGTGTTTGGGTATAAATGATGAGAGAGTGCATGAGAAATTCTGAAATCCCTGAAAACATAAAACAATATTAAATACTTACCTGCCCTCACTTATCTTTATAATACCTTAATAATAATAAATTATATTCATACCTATATAATTCATTATGACGTGTACTATAACAGAACAGGATACGCTACGAGGACTTGCATGTTAGAGTCAAGTCACAATCACAATAATTATTTAAGACTTTGTGGTCAACGTCTTAAAGGATACAGACGCCGGAACCCACTATTTTGAATGCCTGTCGAAACACGGTAGCGTCCAGGTGAAAATTTTGCCACACACTAAGATCATAGGGCCTCCGGATTTATGCCGGACATATGGACCAAAGGCTAAAGGTAAGACTAAGACTACAAGAATTTTATAAAACTAACAAAGTTAACCCTTACCTGTAAGACCACATGCTTATATTAAAAAGATACATCCTCCAATTTGTCTTCCTATGTATGTAATTGTGGGATGCCACTACTACCCAGGCCAAAGTCAAAGAAGCCACTATATATGACACCATTACAATCCAATAGTCTTTTGCCCATAATGATAATGCTGAAGTTAGTAGACACGTCATGAAAAGTCCATCTATGATCATGTTCGAATATCTTGGCACAGTTTTAGGGATCTTCTTTAGCTCCTCTACAATATCTCTTTTCAAAGTTCTGTAAAAACCATCCTCTTCGAAGGTGAAAGGAGAATTTCTTGGAGTGGTTGTGTCTCTTACGTAGTATTTGTCGAGTATCTTCCATACTGATGGGCTTAAGTGGTGGGCTTCAAATGCTTCTGTAATGTCTGTTCCCTGAAATTCAAAGAAACAAATAATGAGAACTACAGTTGTCCTAATAAATATAATATCTATTATTCAATTAATGTGTGAATACATTAAAAAAAAAATTCCAGGAAAGAAATTAAGAAGTCAAAACATAATAAATGTCTAGGTATGTTCTTCTTTATATTATACCTACCTTATTAGACAATTAGATTATCTTTAAAATAAAATAAAAAATGTTTGATAAATACCTCGGAAAGTGTAAGCCACTCTGCTCCACCAGGATGCTTGTTAATGAAGTCTTTCAAATCGTAGAGTTTATTATGCACTCTCCATAAGCCTTCAGCGCCATCATCCATTGCTTTTCCTTCCAGCCATTGCAAAGGATCTTTCAAACCTTCGTCTCTCAGAGATGGATATTTCAATTGAGGAAAACTAACATGAGATTTTTTTTCTTCCGCTCTTTTGTTAGCTAATTCTAAGTAGTCTGCGTTAGGTGGCATTTTTGTCTTTAGTTATGTGTTGAATGAATGAATTAGTAGAGAGGACTTTTTCTCACGAGGCTGTACTCATTACTAAATGATTTCTTGATTCCAACTTCACTATATTGATTTGTTTTAGCGGATAAGAGTTGTGACCCGGACCAATATTTACATAATAATGTGTCTAGGGATCACTCGATGGTAATCTTAACATTTAATTTGTATTGAATATATTTTATATTAAAGCACTATAGTTTTAGTATTATGTAAGTTTAATAACTTACACGCAAACCTTTAACGCAAACCTATGTTAATACATAGGTTTGCGTTTAAACACAGTCCACTCGATGGAAAGGATGCGCGATGTAGGGTAGAGCGCGGTTACCTAAAAGGTGGGTTACCTATACAGAAAGAAAGAAAGAAAGAAAAGAAAGAAAATACATTTATTCAACAAAACACATGTAACATACTGAAAAAACAAAACGACACATTACTTAAACACCAACACAAGAACAAATAAAAATTTTGAACCTTATTTACTCGCACCTTGAAGGTGTTTAACTTTCATAACTCTAATGATTTTTGTTGCAGTTTTACCCAATGGAAATCTATTCCACCAAAGGTATAAAACGCAGGCCTTGGAGCTACTTAATTTTAAAAAAACCAATCCTCACTTAAATTTACCTTTGTACATACTTCGATTACATACATACCTTCAAGGTTGGTCAAGTTACAAAACCTATAAAAAACTTATTTTCTAATTTCTAGTTCTTCTTGAATCTTTTTTTACTAGATGTCTTGGGATGACGATAAATTATATTGTAACTCATAACATTAACAGTACCATCATGGGATTTTCATACCTCTATACTATCAGTAAGCTAAATAAAATGACAATAAATTCACTGTTCATATAATTTAAGAGTTTTAACATAGAGTTAAATGTATTTCTTAGTAGAAAGCTAATCTGGAGAAATCAGCAACGTAGTCGTTAACGACTACACGTCTTTCATTTTACTTTTAAAGTCTAAAGTTGGAACTCAATTTCTATGACATTTAAAAAGTAACTCGTTTCCTAAAAAATATTTTAATTTTTTAAAGGTTCTTGATCTCTTTTTAATATTTTTATATTAGTAAAATATTACTCTCATGTGGTCCACTTATCAAACATTTGATAAGAAAGAAAAAATAAACACCAGAATACGCAAATTGATTTTATAATTTGACCCCATGATTTATGTAGTATAATCTAGTTTTGTATGAGATAAAAATATATCTATTCGTTATGAAACAACCGAATTTATGAAGCAATATTGGCTTTTGGTGCTTTTGTACTTACCTTTTTATGTTCCTTACGTGTATTAACCCATTATAGTTTGTGATGAAAGGTGTTTTGAGATTTTATATGGAGTATTGAGCGTTGCATACCTACTGATACGCCAAATTTTTTTTCAAAATCGCGGCCAGCGGCTTAACCTATATAACATCAATACCACGGATCAGAAGAATACCAACAAAAAAATAATCCGCGACCCACTCTCGTAAAGTGTCAGGTATCCAAGTTATTTCCATTTTTAAATAGTGGGGCTTATTATTATATTTTTTTATGCGAAGAAGACGAGCAAGACGCTCTTCTGATGTTAAGGGATAATGCTGCCCATTATAATCATGGTGGAGTGTCATATTGGCACAAAAATTGACACACGTTTACTCTTAATAGCTCCAAAACCTGACACTTTACGAGGGTTGGTGTCAGAATATATACTGTTCGTACTGTTCTGTTCAATGTCAGCTATTGATTTATATAGGTTTTGTTGCTGAAAAAAAACGAAATAGCGGATCAGTAAGTATGCTACGCTACATATAAAAATTAGACCGTACTTGGCTAACCGTGGCGATGAGATTGCTGTGGTTATCCATATAATAAGCCATATATTATTATTTAAATCTTGTTTTCAAATCAAACTTATAACGATGAGGCAGCATATTCCAAATGTAACACCATAATTCCAATTAAAACTCGACGCAGCAGAGAATATCTAAAGGCATGGGTTAATTAAATAATATCATGGTCCACAGAATATTTAAAGGTTAGATCGGTTTCACCAATTATTCAGAAATAGAGAATGTCATTCATAAGATATCTGAGATACTAGATGAGACACGACCTGACAATAAATGCTATGTGCACAAAATTTTGGCTATCTGAGAAAAAAGGCTAACTCCGGGTTAAAAAGGAAAACGAGTAAGTCAAACTCAAACTCAAAATTCATTTATTCAAATAGGCTACAATGGAGCACTTTTGCAAGTCAATTTTACATTTTATTTTAATATTCTACCGCACATTCGCAAGGCACCTCTATGAGAAGAACGAGCAAGAACTCATAGGGATTGCTTTTTTTAAAATATGTGTTTACAATGTTTACATAATTTATTTACAGGTGGTTGCAGAGGTTTCCAGACATCTTTGTCTTGTCTTCTATGTATTGGCTAATTTTATAATAGGCTTTCTTTTGTAATATGTCTTTAACACGGTTTTTAAATTCACCTTCAAAAGCCAAAGCTTTTTTTTTTTTCAAGATATGAAGGATCATTGTCTTTGTACCATCTATACAAGATGACATGAGTGGCGTCAAGTTAGTGTGCGGCAATTCAGCCAGCTGAACAATGAACAAGGCTTAACGACACTTGAAGGTCGCAGAAGGAAGAAGAGAAAAAAGCTAACAAAGTGTGATCGTTTGAATATAGTTTGGTTTTATTTTATGACGTGGCAACAGCCTTTATTTAGAAAAAACAAGCAAACCGTACTCCAGTAGTAAAGAACACTTGTATTAACCACAGTGTGCACGCACACGCCAATCTACAGAAAATCCAAGCGCTCCAAACCCATGTCCAGAATCCTGGGAGCATTGCCGCGTTGAATGGCAATACTTATATGTACGTTGGGCCAAATACACCCCAGCATTTTGGTCTCACGATTTTGCAGTTTGCTTGCATCATCTACTGCGGTTAAAAATTGTAATATTTTACATTTCTTATAGCCGTTCAGCTATTTTATTTATCCCGTGGTGTGGGATAAATAAAATATCCCACACCACGGGATGTAAATTTCTGCATAAACATGATAATAACCTTGTGATAGTAAATCACTTAATGTTTACTGTGATAGGCGCCGACTCGATTGTTCAGTTAAAATATTTATTATTAGTTCATAATTAGCTTAACTAGTATGATGTCATATTGTGTACATTATATAAATTTCTATTGAAATGTAAATAGATACCTAAATCCATCAGATTTTCTCATGAAGTATACTACTTAATAATATAGTAAACTAGCAGCGTCCAGCGGTTTTACCTGATGAAAAGTACTTTCACATTTGTAATATTAGTAGGTATCATATTTATTTGTTTTATTTTCCTTATTATATACAAGCGTAATATTTAACTTAAGTTTTTATAAACCTATTGAATCGTTATTAAATGCCATTGCATTCAAAATCATGCACACAGGCTCAAAATAAAGAAAAACCAGTCACATCAGTTTCCCTCAGTTAAAGCATCCATCACTTTGAGATGACGGTCTGAGATATCCAGTACTGGAGCTTGCAAGCACGGACACAAGAAACTACTGGACTGAGCTTGTGAAAAATATAAATGAGCCAAAGTAAGCTCTTGCACATATATCATCAATTCAATACCAAGGGTATTGAATTGATGATATATGTGCTTTCTTTACAGAAGGTCGACTAAGTGGGTACTCCAACAGTGCCAGTTATTTCTTTTTTATACAATGAAGTAAGAAAACGAGCAAGACGCTCTCCTGATGGTAAGAGATAACGCTGCTCATAATTAGTACAGTGCTTTCCAGGTTTTTACAAAGGCAAAATTCTGAGGGCACTGGCCCAACGCTTGTTACTTGAGAGTCATAAGATGTTAAGACTCTTTAGCCCAGTAATTTCTTAGCTAAGGCCCTTTAATAACACATAGCTATAGCCTATGCACATAGCTGTCGCTATACAGCAGATAAAACCGCCGGGCGCAGCTAGTTCTGTAATAAAGCAGCTTTAAAATATGTTACTACGAGTGCCTCATTTCTTTATTTAGCAAGTTCAGTCCAATATTTTCGTTTGTGTGTTAAGGTAAGACACTGGACGGCGGCGAGGGTTTGCGGCAGTTCATGACAAATTGTAGGACTTAACTAGTTTCATGAAGACACACCCTCGAGGTGAGGAATGGTTCCAGCTTACCGACGTATTTTTTTCAATTGTTTTCCTTTCTTTGCAGCATTTTTTGCGTAAATGTTAAATTTTGCTTTAAACATATCACTTTTTATGCTGTATTTTAATATACCTTTATTGTATAATGTTACTATATTCGTGAATAATTAGTTAAGATGAAAAGAAAGTGTGAATGGTTGATCAAAAATAATGTACTTACAGCTTAAGTGCCTCGTCTTAGCGTGCGACTCTTTCGCTCGCACGATAATATGAATAATTTTGAAAAATAAATTTGTAGAATTTACTTCTTAGAAATGTTTCTTGGCAAAGCTTTGCATAATATATTATATTTTTTAAGTAAATCCAGATAGATACATTAAAAATTGCAAAACTGTTTACGCAATACAAGATTATTTTCATTTTACGAATAACTGTGTTTCAAGAATAAAATAATAAAATGAAAAATGTAGAGCTTGACCAAGAAACATTTTAATAAAGTAAATTCTACGATCATGTATTTCAAAATACATCATATTATCATTGTGAAGACAACAGAGTCACAAGCAAAGAGACTCTAAAAATAAAATCTATAAAAAAAAAACGAATAATAACAAAGTTATTTTTCCCTTGAAAAGCCTTTTGTCTTTTTACCCTGGCTCTAGATTTCTAAGCTGCCGATAGGATTACAGATGGGTTGTTTTTGTCGCTGCTAATCAGTACAGGCTTAGTAAGTTGGTACACCAATTACTGGACAGTAAATTTCTGTTATCTCTTCGCTTCGACGATCCTAGTTCTGACATAACTGAACTCTACGTGACATAATTTTGTTCATAGGGAAGACAAATGAAGAATATTCACTTTTACCTTAGTACTACCATAACCTACCAACCTTAGTATGGTTTGATTGAGAATATGTTGATTAGCTTTTATAAGCGAATAACTATTAATATGTCGCTCTTAAACACGGGCTAAACCTGGGCCTTTTATATGTTTTAACGTTACATTTAGACGAGCCTCGGGACATCATTTGCTAAATTACTTGTTTATTTTGGTAATAAATAAGTGTTAATTTCCTTATGCTTTGAGTTTTATTGCTGTTTTGGAATTAGGTGATTATAATACTTGTGATTTAATTGTTGTATTATAATGTTAATTTCCGAGATTCTTTCTTTTTAATAAATAGGTAGGTATCATGTACCTATTAGATACATTGTAATATAAGTCAAAGGCTAAAGCACTGATACAGCACCCCTACCCGCACGCAAAATGGGCCAAGAGGCCTAATTGCGGAAAATTGTCCGCGTATTAGAATCAGGCTAAAGCACTGTATCTTCTTTATTAACAAAGGTTATAGCTTAGACCTTCTAAGCTATTTACAGATAGATACCCTTTTTATACGGTGTTTTATAAATTGGTATTTAAACCAAAGTTTAGCTCAATAGGTCGTTACTAGCCTAACTTACGTTTTACTTAGTCCTAAACTGAGTGTTCGCTGAAGTCAGAATTACTAAACAACAAAAGTACCATAATAATAAGATCCTCAACAAAACTTATACCACTGACACCAATAATTAATTAGTCGGTACCCTAAGGTTAAGTTCCAGACATCGTCGTTTTGTTACCCGGCCGCGTCCATTTGGCAAAGTCGGCTAAACCGTCCCAACTCTTCCCGACTGAATATTCAATTCCAAAAGCTTCTATCGCCGTACCAGCAGATTTTTAGGTCTACGAAATAAAATTCCAATAGAATTTTTGGAACCACTTTCCATTATTAGCCTTTATATTCATTCAACTGAGCTTTATGAGATATTGGAAAATTTACCAAATTGAACAACAGTTTAAATAATCTTTCGAAGATTTTCTTCAGTGGAAATCGGAATGAGCTTTTGAAACTTGTTATTTAGTATGAATATGTTATATAATCAACTAGCTGCGTCCACTCGCTGAAAAGTAGCAAATGAGTTATTCTCGGGTCATACCAAATTTCAACCCAATCGGCTCATCCCTTTAGCTTTAAAAGAGCAAAAACGTCTATACCTACACGCCTATTCATTCAAACATCCCTACATCCATCCATACAAACATTTGCGTTTATAAAATACGAGTAGAACTTTCTTATATTATGCGGACTATGGTGCCCATGATATTTATGATAAATTAATAAAATTCATTAAAATTTGGTATGAAATAGCACCTGATTCTTCCCAAGTAATTTTAATTTAGCGCCTGCTCATTTTCTTTTCATTTCCGCAGTGTTCTCGTTCGGTGCATGCGAAGACTAGCAATGTTAGGTAAGTCGCGATATTGGAATTCAACGCCTGCTATCTGAATTTATCGGCGCGAACTCGATACGTTCCTCGTACATACAGTCTTATTCCGTCCACAGGCGCAATTGTGACTTGAATGCGTTTTATTCTGCACGCTCTACTTGGATGTTTGCCCACACAAATAACGAGGGAATTCGCATAACATTTTGCGAACATTTTATTGAATTCTGAGACAGAAGTTCCGAGGTAGTGTCGAAGTTCAAGTATTTTACAAGACTCTAGACAACGTAGAGAGCATTTGTTACACGGAGCGTTGAATGTAACTAGAAACAGTTACCTTCAGGCTTGGAAATTGTCTTCATTTCCCACAATCTTTGTCGGAGCGTTTCCTTCACAAAAAGGGAACCCGACAGAAAAACAGTCTACGCGAGCGAGTTCAAAGAACTACCTTCAATTGAAGAGTGCCACTCAGACATTATGAAGTGTGAGAAAGGCTGTGAGGAGCTACACAATCTCTTTTGTACACGGACATCATTTTTCTAATTCAATTTTCGTTTGAAAGCTTTGAATGAATCGGTTTACTTAATACTGAAAACATTTTGACAAAAAGGAAGAACCCTCTTGAATTGAAAAGACGCTCTTCGTATTTAAATAAGTCTTGAATAATTTATGAACACACATTTTTAAGGTTTACAAAAAAGTTGCTAAAATATTTTATTGTATATGGACTTAAAGTCACCATTAAGATGTTCGATGAAACACATATACGCGTACTTTTATTATTAGTAAGTGTGCAATTTTTGAAATAAATAAATATGCGTGATTGGAGTCGAAAAGAATAATTTTGAAACAGCCCTACGGATAGAACTACAAATAAAAAAATGCCCGCGGTACCAATAGTGAGACGTCATAAGACCGAGGCCAATAATAAATTAAAATACAAGGTAAACTAAAAACTTTCTTAAGCACGATAAAATTATTTGATATTCAAAAGTAAATTATCACCTTTTATTCCATTTCCGATATTTTCTTCATAAAATTCTTCTTTCTAAATATAGTACAAATCGTTATATTGCAGTTTCAAAAATCTTCAGCATCCGTATGATCCCGCTACACTCAATATTAAACATGCCAAATAACTCTGTGTGGCAGCGTCGCGACAGGTACGACTATGAAATATCATATTGCAGGTAACGGCACCCATCCGAGCTTTCTAAAAGCTTTTGTCCGCGGTATTTCCTCCAGATGTACGCATTCACAATTCATAGTTTAGAACTGCTTGTAAGAATAAACATTACTACGAAGCGGATATGTATGCGGATAGATTCAGCTCTAGACTTAATTTGTATGAAGTATTTTTTTAGAAATTAGCGTGTTACATTTTCTATATTAGTCCCCATAATTTCTAAATAAATAATTACATTTTTTAGAGATTATCGCGTGTTCATTATTCCAACCAGGTTATCTGCAAGATAGTATTTTGATACCGTATTGATATCATTTTGGTTTTAATCAGGTATTTTTGTGTAAGTTTTGTATGTGTAACTTTAGGGGTACCTTTTATTCCTAATTGTAATTAAAAGGTTTATTATAATTGGCTGAGTTTAGTACCTAAATTCAGAACATAAATTCAGATTTGGCCAGTTAGATACGATGCTTGCTATTGAAATTAGGATGCTATTACGACTTACTAAATGTAATTCATTACACTGACTTAATTCAGTAACGACTGAGTTAAGGGTTATGAATCCAGCCAAGTAAGCTTTGGTATGCAATAAATATATTATAATTACAATTTCCTAATCGATGGTGTTTTAAATTTTAGTACTATGAGTGATGATATTATGTTTGCTCATTCTATCCTAATATTTTGTACCTATAATAGTATTATTATACTCGTATCAGTAACAGTAGCTACGAGAATGCATGAATTTATTACTGTTTCTGCGTTGCTCAGATAGACAGGGCAAGCATTGGTATTGCAACATTTACATTTTCATTGGACGTTTACGTTCCTAGACTAGACACTAGAAACTTCACTTGTCTCCTTCTATACACTCATAATATACGGAATGTATGTATATGTGCAGTACAATTGAGCGTGTTTAATAGGTACTCGTATTTCTTTACAACAATTTACTTATTTAACCGACGAAACAAAACGGAGGAGGTATACAAGTCAACGCGTATATAATATATTTTTAAGTATGACCACGCTTAACTTTTTATAAAGTAGTCTGACTTTGAAATTGTCCTTGTTTCGGTATAATGTTCAGTGAAGACAGTGTGGTTGCATAAATTCAGTATAATATTATGAATGTGACGACGTGATACGTCACACCTAGCTCTGAAATGTTGCACGTCATAGCCCCCACAGCAACAAAAAAATTCATACCTATAATATTATCTCTATTTTTTTAATGACGGACTTGGCACTATCCTTATAGTTAGTATTATAAAATACTTAATACTTTTTTTTTTTTTAATAGAATCTTATACAAAATTCTTAAAATATTTATAGCACCGTATTATCTTAAATTGATTTTTATTGAAATAATAGAACGTGACAATATTTTTAGGTCACGATCGCTGTTCCGAAAATTGATAAGGGTCTCCGATAAATCAAGTTGCTCGCTGAATTGGGAATATACGTTGATATTCACGCCCCTTAATTCGACATCATTTATAATTTAAACATGAACCTTTAATTTTGTCTACGTGTAAAACTATCAAAGGGAAAGTTCCACTAAAACCTATCTTATCCTTTTGAATGTGTACTTGATTGGCACAATATAATTCTGGAAACATATAAAGCAAAGGTTAGCTGAGAACTAAATCTGCGTTATAGCACTGATTGTTGAAAAGAAACAAGAGTACAAAAAATATTATTATTTTTATTTATATGTATATTTTAGCCATTTTCGTCCCACTGCAGGGCAAAGGCCTCCCTTCCCTCCTTCCATTTCTCACGTGCAAGGGCCATTGTTAAAAAACATTAGACAAACATTATTACAAAAATATAAGATATATAAAAAACAAAAAGTACAAAACATTGTACAAGTAAGACGATAGGTCTCTATTAAACACTATAAAATTTCAAAAGAAACATTAACATTAAATTTTGAAAATAAATGGCAAATAATGCAAAAATCTGACCTTTGCTAAAAAATAAAAAATCTGAATTTTCAAGCTATCGCTAACACAATTATAGTTGAAAAAGACAAACTTGATGTTTACCTAATTTTACACCTAAGCAATACGCCGACTCATTAGGTACAGCAAAACTAGAAAATGTAACAAGACAGAGGACTTTATCGCAAATATTTTCATTTATTTTTCCGACAATGTAGAGAATGCCGCGGTTGAAAGTTCTTTGACACATTCTTTATTCCAGCTAATTTAAAATTCATAGTAGAATTCTGGACTGGGACGTAAGTGTGGTGCAGAATTTTTGTAAAATTTTACCAAATGTCGATTGTAGCCTTCTTCAGTATTGTAAACTTCTTCAATAAACTTTTAATAAACGTTGCCTTAGACTTTACCCGTTACAAACACGTTTTATAATTATTTTTTATCACATTTTTTTGTATTTTGTGACATTAAAAAAAGAGTGGGTATTTATCTAAATAAACAGCATTCTTTTTAGTAGTATTGCACACCGCCTCTGTACACTGTACATGTTCACAACATTCCTTACAACCAGGTTGTCTGTAAGAGATTTTCCTATGGGATAAGACCGCCGATTGTCTACCTTTAGCTTTTGTGAAGCTTGTTTACTTATAACTCATTCCTGTAACCTGGTATGCAATAAAGGTAGTTATTGTATCGTATAACAGCATCTAGTCTCGATCATTTACAGTAATACTCGTATAGTATAGGTACAATAGTATTTCTAATTCACAATAGAATATGTCGAGACACTTGACAGGCGTTCGACTTATTGGAAGCATATATTCTCGTTTGGCCGCACTCCGATCTCGTTGTGTAAACAAAACTGATACGAAATGAACGTTAGATTTGCAACTAGATTCTAGGATTCCCCGCGTAAACTTATATCAGGATAGCTGCTCTCTAAATTTCTTATCTATTGTGAGCTTTAAAAATTGTTTAAGACGTAATTATAATGCATTGTTACCCAACCAGCAAAATAGTCTTGTTATATGTAATACGTAGCGTCCGTGGCCCAGTGGTATTACATCCGGCTTGTGATCCGGAGGCCCTGGGTTTGAATCTCAGTTTGGCAAAAAAATTTCGCCTGAACGCTACCGTGTTTCGGAAGGCACGTAAAACTGTGGGTCCCGGCTGTTTCCTATAAGATATGTAGGAGGCAGTCGTTAGGTCATGTTGTAGGTCTTGTAGGAATCTTGGCGACCTGAAACTGCAACATATAGGTTGGCCACACAGCCTATAAATTGTGATTTGACTCTGCCAGTGTAAGTAGGGTAACCTGTTCTGTTGAAGTATAAACCCCAATTATTATATGTATTGCTACATTTACAAACGTCTTATAATATCCTTTTCGTCCGCGAATTTAAAGGAGCATTATAAATATAGAATTACTTATAACAAGTCTATTTTGCTCGTATTAAAAGTGTTCTTTAACATGTTCAAATAAAGTCAAGTTATTTAGTTGGTGTGGTGAACTTTGTGATGATAAGCTTTTCGCGGGAATTCCGAGAAAACTTTTAGAAACGAATTTCCATCATCTTTAGGTACTATTAGTAGACTTTGGACTTGAGACCGGGTGAGTTGTTAAACTTACTTTGACTATGACTTGACAAATTTTTTTTACTTGAAACGTTAAATACTGTGACTCTTGCAAAAAATTAAAATGGATACGATTATAATATCCCGTGAAAGCAGGCAAAACTGTGGAAGTGGCGATAGCATAAATAAATTAATAAAAACTAGACTCTAGATCTCATGTTTGTTCACTTTTATTTGAATATTTGTGTCAATTAAATACAGAAGTTGTTTGATTTAAGCAATCATGTCATATTGTTTTTTTTTTTATGTGATGATGTAGAAGACGAGCAAGACGCTCTCCTGATGTTAAGAGATAACGGCTGCCCATAATCAGTACAGTGATACTAGAATTTCACAATTATGTGAAATTCTAGGAGCACTGCACCAACGCTTCTTACTCAAGAGTCATAAGATGTTAAGACTCTTTAGCCCAGTAATTTCACTAGCTACAGTGCCCTCCTACCGGAGCACAGTAATGTTTGCACATCACTGCTCAGGCGGTAGAATAACTGGCACTGTTGGGGTACCCACCTAGACGACCTCTTGCAAAGGAAGTCTACCCCCGGTATATTGATTGAATGTTCAGAATGTTCAGTGATTCATATTGATTGAATGTTCAGTTCATCATTTTATGGCCATTATGCCAGGATCATGAATTTAGAAGCGATTATGATGAAGGCCCTTCGCACACGATGACACGATGTCGTAACGTAAGGGTTTTGTCACAACGAGTCATAAAAAAATCTCGTAAGATTCGCTGCAGATACATTTCCGACGCAAACTTAAGACTTTAAACAAATACACTTCAAAACGACGCCGTGTGAAAATGACTTATTTATTAGTAGATTTACCTATTTAAAAGGTACCTATTTTATATCTATTAATTTATTTATGAAACTAATACATATTAAATTATTAAAGAAAATATACAATAGGTTAAATTAATACTTCTAACTATCGTTTTGAGATTAAAATCATAATTATATGACAGGTACAATACCAGAAAAAAAACTTAAAATTAATAATACGAGACTTTTCACTCGAAGAACTTTTTTTAGAAAGCCTCAAGTCGAATAAAATAACCTAAACAATATCTGGAAGGCCGATAAAAAGGTACGCTCGGTTGCAGCACTCATGAATTTTGAAACGCTATAATCGTTGATTCATATTGCGAGAGGGAACGTGCGGGAGATGCCCCGAAGGATTGGAAAATAAAGAAACCTATTCCATCGTAATAAGCAATGTGATTGAATCCGTCAAACAATCGACTCGGTTCAAAGAAATATATGATGTGGAGATAGGATTTGAAAATAAATATGAATACTTTGTGCAATTGATATACCTACTCGTATGTGTGATTGTAACGAACTTGTTTGGAGTGATTGCGGTTGAGAAAGACAGGGGACCGAGCTGAGTGACGTGGCTGTGTGGTTCTTCTTAGTCATGGACTAAGGGATATGATTTTTTTATATTATCCCATTAGCTGTAGCCGTTTTAACAGCGCTTGATTTAGCACAGCTTGCTGAGTAGTAACTACTACGTCAATGTTACATAATATACCAAATAAAATTTTAGCTCAATTGATTTAGACGTTTAGGTGTGAAGAGGTTACAAATTTATGCACATCCATAATTTCGCATTTATAATTATTTTGGTAGAAAATAGGATGTAAAAAATTAATTAACGGTCATCCTGATGGTGGGTGGTGCGTACCACCGTCTTACTTGCTATATTAGGGACTAGATATGTAGAACTGTAATATAATAATGGTTATATAATTTATTCATTCATTTAATAATCAGATTACTAGCCTTTTAAGCAGGGATTAGTTCCATATTTTAGTCAGATATCATCTATGACCGGATCATCGACCTGTAGTAAAAAAATTATGAAATTCAGTTTTTTGTCAACTTTAATTTAGGTATAACATAGATTTGATCGCTCTCACAGTGGCTTGACTTATTTACAGTTTTCTTTTTGCGCATTGCAGTGAAAATGCAAATTCAACAGTGTAGGTTCAATTAGTTCGCCAAATCATATTCAAGTGTCCTCAGTTCCCGTCCAATTAAGAGAGCTTTCATTAAAAAATCTTTATTGTCTAAAATTCGCTTGAAATATTCGAGTTTTATTTTTTATATTATAAAAATATACGCACCTATCTATACTATTATATAGGTATAAAAAGATAATCTGACTGATTCATCATCGTGGAAACAAAACTACTCTGAATCTAGAAAGATGTTATTTGGAACATAACCTTTTACTACCTAGATAATAAGTCATCAGAGGTATTTATCAAAATTCCCACGGCATTAATATGGAAATCTGTAACCGCTAGGCCGATTATGCTGAAATTTGTTATTGAGGTAGTGTGACTACTAACAAAAAGATATAAAGCATAGCTTACGGACTGGACTTGACACTGGTCTGGACCGAACTGAACTTTACAATGATGGGCTGGAACAGACTACATTTATTTACACTGTATCCATCTAGTGTCATCCAGTATCAAGTTAAGTCCGGTCCGGGACTGGACTTGAACACTGGATGGGACCGAATTGAATATTACAATAGACTGGACCGGATTGGATTTTACAATGGACTGGACCGGACCTGACTGGACTTCATACTGGACTGGACCGGCCTGGACTTGACACTGGATCAGACCGGACTGAACTTTACAATGGACTTGACGAGACTGGATCGGACTTTACAATGGACTGGACTGGACTATTAGTTCGGTTTGGCAATGTTTTTGTCGTGGTATTTATTTATTTTATTTAATTTTATTTGCAAAGGAAAACTTACAGCTAACTATACAGACATATATATCTTTGTAACGTATCGTTGTAATAAATTTATGTAGGTAATAAATGTACAATTTACATGTTATCATGAAAGCTATTTTTGGCATCTACGTAAATAAGGCATCACATATTTTATTTAAACTAAAATAATAGTATTGTCATGTTAACTTAAATGATTTAATATTTGCATTCTATTTTTAATACTTCAAATAATAGTAATATTAAATAGGTACATAGAATGATCCAGACCACTAGATAAATAATTAAGAACAAGTTTTTAAGAAAACTAAGTTATGTTTACTCCATGTAAAAAAAGAACAAATGATTATTGTCCGTATAAAACAGTGACTAAGTTAATGACTTATTTTATGAAAAATATTATCTCTATGCCTTTTTTGGTATAAAAATTACTTATTTCATTCTTAGGACCTGCGGCGCGCAAAACGACAAGATTTTATTTAGTTTCTTTTTTTTTGTTTTTACGTCAGAATTATCTTAGATAGATAGATAGATAGATAATGCTTTATTGTACACCACACAAAAAGAAATACATTACAAGTGGAAAATTATTGACAAAAATATAAATGTACAAGCGGCGGTCTTATCGCTAAAAAGCGATTTCTTCCAGACAACCAATGAATGGAGAGGAATTTACAGAAAGATAAACACGGTGGCGCATTACTACACGTTTAAGTGATAAAATTATGTAGTAAACTGAAAAAGGTGACAATAACATCTCAACTAAATACAAAATACTAGTATTTTAAAAATAACTATACATGATTAATACACTAAGAAAAAATAATACATAAATAACGATACATATTATTGTAGATAATCATATAATAAACTTACATAAATATTACATAATATATATATCGGCAGCTTAGATTATAGCTATTAAGTTTAGTTGCCACATAGTTAAATTCGGGGACCAGAAACGGAAGTGGCACTGTTTCTTGTGTAACGCAGGCTAACATCGTTTCGTGATTGGTAGACATGTAATGGGAGTGACGGGAAGTGACGTTAGCCAATGAGAGTCGAGTAGTTGCACGGTCGTCCGCTAGGGGCGCTGTTGTGAGCGAGCGGTAGGGCGGACGGGCGTGAGGTATTATATTGAGCTGTGTAGACGACGGAGACTCACTTTACGTTTGGCTGGCGACCGGGACGGACACTTTACCTTTGACGGGCGACTGGGACGGTCACTATACGGTTTGGGTATCGAATTAGTTATCGAAGCGTTCGTAGCTTTGCGGAACACTCGGTCCCCGTTAATATTGTGTAATACTGAGTTGTGTAATATCATCCTTAATCACATTGTAATGTAACTGTTTGCAAGTGTAATAAAACTAATCATATTATTG
Organism: Hemithea aestivaria; assembly: GCA_947507615.1. Taxonomy (NCBI): domain Eukaryota; kingdom Metazoa; phylum Arthropoda; class Insecta; order Lepidoptera; family Geometridae; genus Hemithea; species Hemithea aestivaria. The sequence continues at coordinate 11,407,330 of OX382332.1, read as the reverse complement.
TAGTGATGTCTTATTCTCCTCGCCCGTTATATCTACGCTGTAAACCATGCTTGAGGGGCTCCAGAATGGGCGACAATAGTGACACATATAGGTTACTACGCTACGTGCCCGGTATCCTGTCCCGACATCAGAAGTGGGATAAAGAACGGTGAAAGAATTTAACGTGTTTTTTTCAATGTTTCAGTTTGCCTGCCTTGTTCGCCGCACCTGTCTTTTCCTGTGCTGAGTGCGCAATCTGCGCGCTGTGTTTGCGCAATGTCCACGCGGGTGACATGCAGTGGAGCGCTTTTGCCGGCGCTCGTGTGTGCTCGCCTGTTCCTGCTTGCGTGCGTGCATACGTGTGTGTATGCGTGCGTGCTGAGTCTGCTGCGCTGTGACCTGCGTCGCTGCTGGTCGAGCAACGAGTCGACCTTGGTGTGACTGAACTTTGAGTCGATCTGAGAGATCGAGCCGTATCAGCGATGAATATTATTTGGTGAGTCGATTCCATGATTTTTTTGTTCATGCCTACTGCAGACTACGTAACCGTAGCTTGTTTTGTCTACTCTTGTAGTAGCATTTTACTGTGCGATGAGCGGTAGTAGAGAATTTGATGCCGGAGCTAAGTTTTAATGTCACTCAATGCTAATTACCTACCCTCACTTTTGTTGTAAATAGTTGAACATGGCTCGCAGTGTAGTCAGCTTAGAACAAAGCTTAGAAGTGTTATCTGATAATTAATAAGGCCCTCGCGTTGTGTTAATGGAAGTAAAATAAGAAATTCTGAGATTTTAGTCTCAGACTGATTACAATAAATGAGGTTAGGTTTGAGTTAGGTTAGGTGCACTATTGAAAATTGCAATTTTAATGCCACCGGTTTGTGTACCGGTATAATACGATATTCAGAGATCTTAGGCTTACATTACAATTGAGGTTAGGATTGAGTCAGGTAAAGGAAACGAAATTCTGTGCTGTGGTATCTTTATTACAGATGAGTGACGTCAAGCAGCGCGTGCGGTCGCGCGATGTGCTGGCCTGAGCATCGGTGCGTGTGCGGTCACATGGCGCGCTATCCTGAGCATTAGCGCGTGTGGTCGTGCGACGCGCGGTCGTTCTGAGTGTGCGGAGGAGAGAGAAAAAAAAGGGGGGAGGAGAGAAAAAAAAGGGGGGGAGGAGAGAGAAAGGATTTGTATCGCCTTTTATGTTTAGTTGCCAGTCACCACGAGAGATAGAGGTCCAAACCAAAACAAACCAACAAAACCAAAAAAAAAAAAAATATTTTGAATTAGTAGCCTTTTTTCACGGTAGTCGATAGCAAATTATCTTGTTCCCATGTCGTAAGGGAGAGTTTGTGTAGTTCATGCGGGTTTTTATTTCGAGTTATAATAGTTTCCAACTCTTGAAGTGAAATTACCTAGACAAAGTGGTGTGATCAGTTGCGGTTGGAGGTGACACGGCTGTTCGATGTGTGTTGTGAGATAGTCGAAAGGATTCAGATGTCTGGGTCGAACCCTATGGGCTACTGCGGGAGCTATAGATCGAAGAGACTCTGTTATCCGGTCTATTGTTATGCTGTGAGTGCATAGTGAGTAGTCGTGGGGATGCAGAGATCCGGGTCGAACCCTACTGGCCGCTGCGGTTGCCGTAGATCGAAGGGATTCTGTTATCCGGGCTACTGTTGATGCGGTGAGTGCATGGTGAATAGTCGAGGGGATGCAGAGATCCGGGTCGAACCCTACTGGCCGCTGCGGTTGCCGTAGATCGAAGGGATTCTGTTATCCGGGCTACTGTTGATGCGGTGAGTGCATGGTGAATAGTCGAGGGGATGCAGAGATCCGGGTCGAACCCTACTGGCTGCTGCGGTTGCCGTAGATCGAAGGGATTCTGTTATCCGGGCTATTGTTGATGCGGTGAGCGCATAGTGAGTAGTCGAAAGGATGCAGAGGTCCGGGTCGAACCCTACTGGCTGCTGCGGTTGCCGTAGATCGAAGGGACTCTGTTATCCGGGCTATTGTTGGTGCAGTGAGTCCAGAGTCAGTCGAAAGGATTTTGTGATCTGGGTCGAACCCTACTAGCTGCTGCGGTGGCTGTAGATCGAAGAGACACTCTTATCCGGTCTGTACTGCTGGTGCATCTTGAGTTTTGAGCTGTCGCGTGTCACAACCGAACTTGATGGCATACTAAGTCGCTGGGGTATATTTTCTAATGAGAGCTTCAATTATAATCTGTCTCTTTTGAAATAATTATGTCAGGATATTATGTCAGGATAATTGTCAGGATGAACGAGCGGTGGAATATGGAATCAATTAAAATGGTGTCTTTTTGTTATAGATGTGCAGTGAGATCGCGTTGCGAGAGGTCACCCTGCGAGAGTTCGCTCTGCAAGAAGATCGCCCGAGGACGTGCGAGCGTCAGGAAGGCCGTATCGGCAGCTTAGATTATAGCTATTAAGTTTAGTTGCCACATAGTTAAATTCGGGGACCAGAAACGGAAGTGGCACTGTTTCTTGTGTAACGCAGGCTAACATCGTTTCGTGATTGGTAGACATGTAATGGGAGTGACGGGAAGTGACGTTAGCCAATGAGAGTCGAGTAGTTGCACGGTCGTCCGCTAGGGGCGCTGTTGTGAGCGAGCGGTAGGGCGGACGGGCGTGAGGTATTATATTGAGCTGTGTAGACGACGGAGACTCACTTTACGTTTGGCTGGCGACCGGGACGGACACTTTACCTTTGACGGGCGACTGGGACGGTCACTATACGGTTTGGGTATCGAATTAGTTATCGAAGCGTTCGTAGCTTTGCGGAACACTCGGTCCCCGTTAATATTGTGTAATACTGAGTTGTGTAATATCATCCTTAATCACATTGTAATGTAACTGTTTGCAAGTGTAATAAAACTAATCATATTATTGTAGTGATGTCTTATTCTCCTCGCCCGTTATATCTACGCTGTAAACCATGCTTGAGGGGCTCCAGAATGGGCGACAATAGTGACACATATAGGTTACTACGCTACGTGCCCGGTATCCTGTCCCGACATATACATATAAATATTTACAAAAACAGTAATATATACGTAGAGAAATAAATATTATGATGAGTGTGTGATAAGTGTTTATGGGCGGTATAATTATAACAGCATTCACAGCAACTGTTGTGAAAGGTAGTGAGTCTTTAAACGAATTTTAAAGACTGCCAATGAAGGCGCAAGTCTAATCGCTACTGGAAGGGTGTTCCACAAGCGAACTGCTTGTACAGTAAAGGAACTGTCAAAGAAAGTGGATCTATGTGTGGGCATCTGCAGAGAAAGATTCTCTGCGGATCTCAGTATTAGATTGTTGGAGTTGTGATGAAATTGAAAACGATTTTTAAGATAACGTGGTGCAGAAGGATTAAACAAAGTGGTATATAGTAAAGAAAGGATATGGGTATTCCGGCGAAGACGGATGTTCAGCCACTTGAGCTTCTTCTTCGCATGTAAAACTTGACTTTAGATTGCGATATAAAGTTATATAACGAGGGTGTAAAAAGTCGTCAAAACGCGCTTTGGACGGTTCGTGTAATATAACACACGGTGCGGTCGCCAGTCCCTTTGCTTGAACTTTGCTTGACTCGCTGCCGCGTGTCTAGATAGCCATAAAATTAATATTAATTTAACGTGTGACATTTCGCGAGATCGATATACGTATCTCAGCCTACCTCTATTTTATGATAAAATTAAAAACACGAATCGTGGTTGAACTGTTCACGTCAAAACTGTGCAAACAGTTCAAGATGAAAACTAATCGTAGCATTTTTACAATTTATCGATAAAGAAATACATAGATTGCATTGGACCACTAAATGTTAGAATCGCTTCATGCAAACCAAATGGAATATTGTTTGTAAGTCGGCATCGTTTCGGAACAAACCCTAGGAAACACATCCTCCCAATTTAAACTTGAACTCATCAGTCAGCAATGGAGAACAAAAATGTGATTTATAGTTAAGGCTCTACTAAAGTAAGTAATTGTCACATTAAAGTCCATACCTACTTGAACAGAACAGGTTTCTCTAATTGCACGACGTGATCATTAAAAATGACGTGACCGACACGACTCATCTAATACTAGCTTTGTCCGAAACCGTGGTCGAGATATTCTCGACAATATTAGACGTGAGTTGTGCCGTTTTTGTTGTGTTAGTTATAAGCTAAATCTTAACCCAATCCTTCGAGCAGTTTGAGTTGTGAATATGAAATATATTAAAAATCACGATCTTTTTTACACAAACGCGTGGCTGTCAGTGAGTATTTAATACTAGGACTGTCTTTCATAGTATTCTATACATCAGTGAATAAAAATTTTAATATTATTGTGATAATCCCTTACTGTATAAAGTGATAAGCTAATACCTGCATAAAATGCCCGTGATCATCGTTACCAGGAAAACCTCAATCTTGTAAAACTGAGATGAGTGACAAAGGATAAGGGTCCATGACATGCCACATATTGACTGGCAAGGGTCATTACCACTAAATTCCATAAATGTTTCTTTATATTTGTAAATAACAAGTTAAATTCCTGCATAGGATCTCCACGGAACCGTAGTAGTTAAAGTACTGGAAAAAAAAGTAGACAAGCGTACAGCGCAGACTCGTGCGCACTCAGTTCAGGCCAATTGAGGCCACGAATTGGTCGCGTGTGTTAGTAGTACACAAACAAAATCACTTTGATTATTTTCATTTGTTTGTCAGTGAAAACAAAAGAAGAACGAGTATTAAGGAACAACTGAAGTGAGTTATTTTAAGATCTTATATTGTTGTTATTTAATAAATAATAGTAAAATAAATAAATAGTGTAACAGTTTATCGAACTCTATAATCAAATGTAATTATCACGTTGATTCGATAACAGTTTTGTACGTAATTTTACAAATTAGTCTGTTTTTATATGTCAGTAGTTACTGCATTGTGTAGTGATATTGAGGAGTTATCTACTTATTATAATATATACCTCTAAATCTGAATAAATTGTTGTTTTGTAGACAAATGTTTTGTAACACATTTTTATTTATTTTCATAGTACTTATTACATAATGTTATACTTCTTCTAAAAGTAAATAACATTAAATTCATCATCTTCATCAGCCTATGTTCGTCCACTGCTTAACATAGGCCTCCCCCATGGCACGGCACTCAACTCGGTCCTCCGTCTTTCTCCTATTAAATTAAATTTTCATAAATATCTAACTTTACATAACTAGTGTATATTGTATATGAAATACAATTTCAACTTTGACCAGCAGTGACAATGCCAATAACTTCATTAACTATTTATGTAAATGTGTTATTACGAACCAAGGCTGGTAAATGACTTAAATGAGTTGTAAGCTTTTCCGGCTGGAATAAATTTAATTTTTTATATGAATCAGTATCTCGTCTTAACGAATAACTCATCATTTTTAATTTAGAAATGGTCAATAAGACCGCCCAGGACCGTTTTGAAAATCCTGCGTTTCCGGATATTCTTAACTACTCGGAATACAACTCTTTACCTAGAGCGCACTACTTTTAATTTAAATATTATATATTATTCATCTTAAAAGATTAACAGAAAACGGTACTGAATGTTCTTTCAACGAATGCTCGTAACCAGAAACTTTTTTCTGTAAAGAAATGTAATGTTACAAATTCAATTTTGAGCATTATATTAGAGTCAGTCCTCCTTGACTGACGAATGTTCGCATGTAATTTAACATTAGATTTGATAGATTGTTGTACAAGTATCAAAATGTTACATATTCGTTTTATCAAATTACGCACTGTAATTCAGCTCGCTCATTCAGTTCTCTCTGAAGGATCGCATCAGAAATGAGGTGATCCGACAGAGAACCAGAGTTACCGACATAGCAGAAAGGATTAGCAAACTGAAGTGGCAATGGGCTGGTCACATTTGCCGTAGAACCGATAGCCGTTGGGGTAGACGAGTTCTCGAGTGGAGACCACGTCTCGGTAAACGTAGTGTAGGGCGCCCATGGGCGAGATGGGGCGATGATATCCGGAGGGTCGCTGGGGGTGGGTGGAGAAGAAAAACGGAGGACCGAGTTGAGTGGCGTGCCATGAGGGAGGCCTATGACCAGCAGTGGACGAACATAGGCTGATCATGATGATGATGATGATGAATTCACGGTTCTCATCTCTCAATAATCACACTATCACACTTATATTATAAAGGCGAAAGTTTGTGAGTGTGTAAGCGTGAATGTTTGTTACTTCTTCACCACAGCGGGAGGATCGATTGAGCTAAAATTTGGTATAGAGATAACTTAGGGAACACTTAGGCAGTACAGAGCTATATGATGTAGACTATATGAGACTATATTTATTACTAGTTCCTCTCCCTTCCCCTCGATCTTACGCTTTTTCGATCAGCATCACGTGACCCTGACGCGAGTTTTAAAGTTTTTACCCATACAAAAAAGTGCTCAGCGCCGCTAAAGAAGTTTTCACTTCAAAAATTTATTTCAGAAATATGTGCGAAATTCGTAACTCTACAATGCTTCTGGGGGTACCTTGGCCCCCTGCCCCCCCCCCCCCCCCCCCCTAAAGCTTAAACATCCTTTATAATATGTGCGCGAGCAGTTAGCTTAATGACTCGGGGGGGGGGGGGGGGCGGCTTGGCCCCTTGCCCCCCCTCCCTAAATCCGCCTATGATTATCTATAACACAGATAAAAGGTTCTATAATAATCATTGCAAAATTTTACTAACATTATAAACGTGACAGTTTGTGTCTGGATGTATGCCTAAATGGGTGTGAACAGATTTTATGTCTGTGTGTCTCCGGATAACCAGTGATTTTTACAAAAGATCCCCCTAGATGGAGCGCCACAATCGCGTGATTTTAAGTTAAAATATCTACAGATTTTTAACAATTCATAATTTCTCATATTTAATTTCTCAATTAAATAGGTACATAATATTTAATTAATCTAACAAATAAAAAATATATAATAAATGAAGTATTCACAGTAATTATAAATCTATTATTTAGTTCCGCTAGGTTACGCGGGACTTCTTTTCTAAAACTGTTTGCAGAATAAACGATATTTCTTTTTCTTAGGACATTAGTTCCATTATTTTCCGTGGCGCTAGCTTGTATGTAAAATAATTTACTTTTACAATGAACTGTAAATGAATTTTTCTATTTATCTTCAGATGATTTTACATGTTCAGAAATTAAAAATAAGCAGCAAAAAGATATTTATTACTGATATTTACACGCATCATGCGCACATTAGATTATTTTCCGCTGGCGCTGATTCATTTGAGAAATAAGTTACATTTACTAATTTAAATGAATTCTAATTTGTTTGGCTACTATATAGCATCAAAGTACTCGTCAAGACGAATCAAATGAGCCCAAACTCGATGGGGTTTTTTCTTTTAATCACGGAGTTCCTATGGCCACCTTCCAGCTCCGTTTCGGACCCTGGTTACTATATAGTATCAAAGTACTCGTCAAGACGAATCAAATGAGCCCAAACTCGATGAGGTTTTGTCTTTTGATTACGCGGTTCCTATGACTACCTTTCTTGTTTATTAGCATTTTATATGCGAATCTTTAGATTGATATAACTCTTTTATTTATGAACCGATTTGACTAAAACCAAGACTAAGGTTCAAGTAGAGAAAACTGCAACGTATTAGTGAAAATTTTATTCAAATCGGTGGTGTTGTTTAACCACACCAGTGACACAAACTATTTACAAATTTAGCCCAAATTAAACTAAAGGTCAACCACAAGTTTACACCCATACCGATAGATGGCGTCTGTAGCGTTTTTGGCACTATTTTTTTTTTGAATTGAATTTACTTTATATTCTATTACTTTTATTTCGAATTTTTGATGTAAATTAGGGGCGATGTGTCTGATATAAATGATTATTATTTATTTTTTTATTTTATTTTACGTTTCCCTAGGAAAAATTGACAAAATGTTTTACGAATTAGATCGCGCAAGCGACTTTTTCGCGTCGTTTTGTTCATATGCGTATTTTCACAGTTCACCTTAGTAAAGGATCACAATGAATGGGGAGAAATTTCCATTCTTATTATATGTATATGGATATATGGATTATAATGTGAAATATGATGTAGCGAGAATCGTATGTTCTTTTTTTTCTCTCTCGCAATATGTGTAATTTTTTTTTTTGTTACAATAAGTTAGGATGAACTTCAAAAATCAGTTAAATGTAGTGTTTGTACAAATATTATTACCCCGCTACTGGCATAGTTTTTTGAACTCGCTTATCATCTAGTCGAGCTCGGGGTAGGCTGAAAATCGGCGCTGTGCAGGACCTCCCTGCCCAGCATTACGCTGAGCCTACTCCATTTATCAGTGTACCTATTGTTTATGTTGTTTTATTTTCTTCTGTTTGTATCTAAATGTCACTATATTTATGTGTATAATTTTTCATGTATGTACTTTTTGGAACTGATAATAAATTATATATTTTTATCTTATCTTATCTTTACAGCGGGTAATACCGCTGGGCGCAGCTAGTAGAATATATACCCTAGTTATATTTTTAGGACATAATATACACCACATAAGTTACCCTATATACGAGTACAGGGTAAAATTTGAAACGATGTGCGTAGTAAGTCTTTAGAACATTTAGATGAGATATTATAATTTTTTTTTATATGTAAGTAAAATGTAACAAATTATCAAAAGTTGTATCAATAAATGTTGATGTTTATGATGTTGGCTCCCTGCTCCTGCGAGGTTGAGGTTTTAAATTTAACCCTGTGTAATTCAGAGTAAAAAAATACAATTAATTAATTATAATAGGTTGTAAAAATACAATTAATTAATTATAATAGGTTGTAAAAATACAATTAATTAATTATAATAGGTTGTAAAAATAAAATTAATTAATTGTAATAGAAATGCTCGAATCTCTAACATTACATTTTGCGCACTGTAATGTGCGGTTGTCCTTCTTTAGTTATGTAATTCTCGTTTTATTTATCCTTTTAGATTATTACCTACACATTAAAAACAAGTCGACCTTACTTCTCAGGACTCAGACTTGGTTATTAAAAAGTTTCTATCGATCTTTCGAAATTACACATTCCAGGAAATTCTCAGGCTTGAGAGACAAGTTTTATTTTATCTTTTGCATCGTGTCACCGTCAAAGTTCAAAGTTATACACCAAATCTTCGTTCACTTAATATTCAGTTCGTGGAGCCATTTTATTTTGTTGCTTTCTTAACCAATTACCGAGGTTTGGAACCACCTTTCTTTTCTATACTTTCGTGCAAAATGTGAATATTAACTTTGGTATACTCACACGGGGAGTCCCACATAACCCTCCCATACCCCCGTTGGGAGGGTATGCGTAAAGCATTTTTTCACGGCGTAACCAAAAAAAAAAAAAAACAAACTATTGTACGGTTATTATTGGAAAGTTTCTAACAGTTTCTAACGCCTCATAACATATTTATTATTCTAATGATATCTTTAAATAATGTTTACAGGGGTAGACTTCCTTTGCAGGAGGTCGACTAGGTGGGTACCTCAACAGTCTCAGTTATTCTACCGCCTGAGCAGATGTGCAAACATTGCTGTGCTTCGGTAGGAGGACACTGTAGTTAGTGAAATTACTGAGCTGAAGAGTCTTAACATCTTATGACTCTCAAGTAAGAAGCGTTGACGCAATGCACCTAGAATTTTACCTTTGTAAAATAATTGGTAGCACTGTACTAATTATGGACAGCGCTATCTCTTACCATCAGGAGAGCGTCTTGCTCGTCTTCTTACTTCGTTGAGAGTATATAAAAAAATGTCCTCTCTATAATTAGTACAGAGTCAAGATTAACACTCATATTTTTAAACGTGTCCTCGCCTTGACTTTGCTCCACACATCCTTTTTCGAAAGGTTTAGCAGAGCAGAGTCAAGGGCGAGGTCACGATCAAATATATGTATGGGTGTAACACTTAGAGACTTAAAATTAAGGTGTTGTAGGAGAGTTCTAGGATAGAGTATCAAGAGAGAGCTAGGGGCCCAAAGGTGTACCAATCAAGAAATTACGCAATACACTTAAAAAACAATAATTTTCACGTTGGTTCGATAACAGTTTTGTACTTAATTCTACAAATTAGTATATTTTATATTATAAATACCAATATAGATATTATTTAATTCAAATCAATCTGAATGAATTGTCGACTTTATTGAAACACATTTTGATATAGGAAGTAATATTAAGGAGGCTATTAATTTGATATTATGTTTTGTATGTACTATTATTGAAACTGCGTGTGGGTCGTGGGTACATAATTTACAATCAATGTTCAACTACAGTTACGGTTGTCCTTATATATCTTTGTAACCACCGTCACTCTATTTTATGTCTTTCCTTTCCGCTGCTTGGTTGTCTGGAAGAGATCGCTATTAACGATAAGACCGCCAATTGTAACACTTTTTGTGTAATCTTAGTTCTAAGTTTATTTTAATGTATTTGTGTTGTGCAATAAAGAGTTTTCTATTCTACAGTTTGTTGTACGTTTAAAACTACAGTTTTATGTACATTTGTTTGTCCAGGAATTTCTCTGAAACTAGTATTCGTATTTTTTTTTATTGGCATTACGCGTTTGCGAGTAAAAGAGTTTACAAACGACGACAGACAGATGGACAATCGAGTAATCATATGTATATGGGTTTCTTTTTTCCTTTAATGGTACGAAACCCTAAAAACGAATCTGATAGTAAAATAAATAACAAACATGACTGAATAAGTTATCAGATAAAAAATAATAACAAAATAATTAAAAGATATTAATAAATAATAAGTTGATAAAAGGGCAGTATGAAAAATTAATATAATATTTTATCGTTAACAAAGGAATATAATATTTCCAGGTGGCTTCCAAAAATGCGGTCAGATTTTAATTAATTAATTTTGTTCAATTTACTTTATTATTGATTCGTTTTACATAAGAGTACTTTTGTATTTGAATCATTTTTAAAAGCTTCATATTTCACACTTGATGCTTTTTTTTAGTCATCAATTATTTTTTATAAAGAATTCCCACTACAGCGCGATATTTTTTTGTCATAAATCTAACACTTATAAATATAACACTAAATATGTTAAACTTATTTATAAAAAAGTTCAAAATGAATATATCGACCGTTCCGTAGAATAGTGTGCTATCTGCAAAATGGTCAATGTTCAGGAGAGGCTAGAGAACATGTTCACTTGTATAACTCTTAAACGGTTATACTTGGCTTTAAGATTTTTTGGTATGTTGTAATGTATCCCCAGCATGATTAAATGCTTTATGTTATATATTTATTATCCTCATCATTCTCAAGATAGCGAGTTCTATATCAACATAAGACGTTTAGTGGCGGAATGCGCGGAGTCCGTAGTGATAATACGCCGTTGTTTAACGGAGATGTTTGAAATAATTTACGTTCTATATTAATATATGCATTTATTTGTTGGAATTACCTAACCTTTCTTGAGTCCTATGTGAATTAAGAACTTGAAATATTGTAACTATTGAGTACTATATATTAATTCAAAACTCTTACAACAAAATAATAAATAAAACATTTATTTTAAATCATTTTTATTAATTATATAATGTAGATTAAAATCAAAAATAGTCCCCAAAACTATTATTACGGCGTCACTTCAAACAGAAAGCACATCAGTTAAAAATGCAATTATTATTATTATTAACATAGTATCGAACATTTACTAAAATATAGAAATAATAACTGCTGCAGACACGTATTTGTACATACGTACGTTTAGGTACATAAATTTACGCCAATTATAATAATTACATTTACACAAAATTATAATAGACCTACTTATTATAAGAATTAAAATTTTACAACTCTGGTTTAGGTAATCTTTATAAGTCTCTGTGCTAGATCAAGACCTCATAATTCTCAGGTTGATTTTTAAATCAAAATAAAAATTATGTTCCTTAATATTGTGGCACCTGTAGTTCAGTAATCCATAAAAATAAATCACGTAAAAGTCAACCTTTAAATACGCGTGACAAGCATTTTTTCTCAAAATTAAAAAGAATACAGTTCTTAAAAATTAAATATATAAAAACACTTTATACCTTTCAATAGTATAATAATATCTTTATCTGCTATTCATCGATGTCATCCGATTCTTTAGAAACAGTATCATTGCTATGATATGATAAAGAGTTAAATAATTATGTATTATACTCAACGGAAATTAATTTTAATCGGCAAATATCTATTAAATTTTTGTACATATTTGGCAGAACAACAATTTAGCAGATACCCTAAGACGTCGTAGATTCTGTTTGTATCTTGTTTCTAATATTTGTACCTATCACTAAAATATTATAATCGGTCTAAGTCAGGACAATATATTATGTGAAAAACAATTTGTAAGGATCTCTAACCTGTTCATGAATTACTCGAATATTACTCCAATCTTTTTGCCCTATAATGTGTTGTCCATATCTCACTATTTGCAGAAGTTTAAAGGCGAATACAAATTTCTGGGCTAGGTTGCGAATAAATTAGGTTTCTGCTTTATTTTTTGCCCCATCTTACTATTAAACGCCTTTTATCAGAGGTATTAGATAGTTTTGGTATGAAAGCTATCTTGATAGCAAAGTTGACACTGCCCCCTCATTTTGGGAGGCCCTTTTGTAAAAACAGGTGTGCTATTCTTATGGTTTACTTTTTAACAGTGTAAACGTGGAATGAAAATAGTGAGATATCTTAGCAACACATTTGTAACGGCATATTTATGACAGATACATAGTGTTTACGCCTAAGAATTGTCCCGCTTTTGTCACATATTTCTGGCCTATATTCCTAAGGTAATGCCTATAAGATCCACCCACTCCGAGGAGTGCTTCTTTCGTTTCATAGTAATTTTAGGAGTCACGGCTCTTAAATTCAAAGTAGCAGGTGAATTTGTGTGATAAGGCCATGATATGTTGAGGTAAATGCAATGAGTATTAGTAGCAGACGGCATTCTGGGGTAAAAATTCGCAAAGCTTATGTGAGGTACTTTCAATGACAATAATATACTAGCACTAGGTGTATTATTAACTAGCTGACCCGCGCGCACTTCGTTGCGCGTGACAGTCAATAAAGCGAAAGTTTGGTGCTGCCATTTAGGATTGTATTTCCATCTCCGCGATTTTGTGAGCGTAAAATAGTTTTAACCCAGTGGGTAGTGAATAATATCGGACTGGGTATATCTATGAAGTTTTGTTTTGCTATCGCAGGAACCAGTCCTGTGTCCTTTCCCGGAGGTCAAACTATCTCGGTTTAACGGTTGTTGATTGTCTTCACAAATTTTCACGCCTCTTTTCAGGAATTAGAACTATTTGTGGTCCTTTCCCGGTAACCCTTAAACTTATCTCTACTGTAATGTACCTAAACCTAAGTTAAATTATAATTATTGGTTACCAATTTCTCACACTATCTTTCTCACGACTCAAATCAATTCTGTGATTCCTGAATTCCCATTAAAACTCTGACTCTCCTTCCTCCTGCCTGTAATACTGATTCTCCCTAATAGTTAATTTCTGACATAAAAACTATTCAATAACTTTCCATGCAAACGTTTTTCGGAAATAATTCCCGTTCTCCTGGGAATTTCACAAAATCCCTCCTTATTGGTCGCCTACGTTATATTAAGAATACGTTGACCAAATTTTAGCTAAAACGAAGAAGCGGCTACCGATTTCCTACACAAACTGCATCCCCCCCTTTCCTCCCCTTAAAGGTTGATTTCTGGGATAAAAAGTGTCTCGTATCATTTTTTATGACTCAAACTAAAGGTTGTATCAAATTTTAGCGTAATAGATAGAGTCAACGGTTCTAAATTTCATTTTGTTGCAGCTATTTCGAAATTGATTTGATTTCCATCCCCGCGGCGTTGAATTAGTATACATAGTTATATTTCCTCCCGCTCTGGATAGCGAAGAAAATCGAGCCAAGTATTTATTTCTATGCAGTTTTTTTTCGCTACCACAGGAAACAATCCTGTGTTACTTTCCTGGAATTCAAAATATTTTAATACAAAATTACAGCTAAATCAATTTAGCGGCTATTGATTCCTTTTTCCAGAATTCCTTATTCCATAAAACTATTTGTTTTCCTTTTAACTATCTATATTGGGAATTTAAGCTAAATCGGTTCCTCATGCCTCATACTATCATTCCCGAGACTCAAATCGATTCCGTGGTTCCTGTAGGTATGCCCATAAAACTCTGACCTTAAAAGTGAGGGAAGGTGAAAGGCCCTTTCACCTATATGCATTGTTGACTTAAGGAACTAAGACTAAGGGACTATCTCAATTATGTCCTTTCTTTTGGCTCAAGCTGTATCTATTTCGAATTTCTGCAAAATTAGAGCTGCGGGTACTAATTTCCCATAAAAACACCGATCCCCCTTTCTCCCTTTAAGCTTGGTTTCTGTAATAAAAGCTATTCCAGGCCTTTTAAGAGTCTCCAATTAACAACAAAATCACAAAAAGTAAAGAACAATTTTATTTTCTACAATTTTCAGTTTAAATGTTCATATTAGGGATTTAGAATTTAGATATTTAACGTGCCTCACGATTTTATTTTTCAGCTTTTTAGTACACTGTATTCAACATGTCAACCCCATTCATTTGATACCCATATTGATGAGATTAAAAAAATTGGTTATCCGCCATTTTGTAGCGAGTGCCATCTTTGATTTTTATTTTGTATAGTGCACTGTATTCTAGTTATCAAGTCCTTTCATTTGATACCCATATTGATTGGAAAAAAAAATGTAATCCGCTTTTTTGTAGCGGCGGCCATCTTGGATTTAAAATAATTTTAAATATACGTAATTATATTGTCACCAGAACCAAAGGCGTACACCAAATTTCATTTGAATCGGTTGACAGGAAGAGGGCGAAATTTCAAATTTGCGATTTTTTTTTACTAAATTTGACCCAAGAATAAAAAATAATAAAACAAACGGAGTGAGCTAAATAAAACCGTTTAAAATAATAAAAAATGATATTAGAAACCTCAATAATTGAAGACCTATCCGTAATCCGTAGATACCTAAAACGTATGGGTTTGATGAATAAAATGAGTTTTAGTTCTATGGGGAGCCCAAAAAATATTTTTTTTCTATTTTTGTGTGAAAAACTTAATGCGGTTCACCGAATACATCTACTTACCAAGTTTCAATCGTATAGTTCTAATAGTTTCGGAAAAAAGTGGCTGTGACACATGGACGGATGGACGGACGGACAGACATGACGAATCCATAAGGGTTCCGTTTTTGCCATTTGGCTACGGAACCCTAAAAACCACCTCAACAAAAAAAATTACTTTAGAACTTCCGAAGACTTTTATTAAATAAGGCATGCAAACGAATTTACTCACATAAAGTTAATAAAATAATAATAATTCAATTAGACAAACTCAACATAAAATTAAGGACAATGATTTTTCTGATTATGTGATGGAACTTTAAAGTGAATATATATAATATATCTAATATATAAAATTCTCGTGTCACAGTTTTCGTTGCCATACTCCTCCGAAACGGCTTGACCGATTTTGATGAAATTTTTTGTGCTTATCCGGTATCTGTGAGAATCGGATTTATAATAAAATTATATATTTATAATAAAACAATTATTATTTTGCTATCTCAGTGTAACTCTCATATTATTAACTTTTAATCATTCCTATTAATTATTTATATGGCAAAACAACGTTTGCCGGGTCAGCTAGTTATTTATAAAATTATTCAACAAATATGGTATATGGTATGTAATAAAATAATTAATATCAGGTATTTTAAAGTTACATTAATTTTATAGTAATTATTAAGTGTTAAATTTTTGACTCGCAGTCTGTAAAACTCTAGGATTCAGGAATAACGACATGGATTGTTGACCGCCCTTTGGCATAATTTATTTATTTAAGGACATCCAACGCAGGAAACACATTACAATTAAAAGTCTTAAGGCTATTATGTCTTTAGTCTGTGTGATCCTACAATTATAGGATGCCACAGCATGCACAACTAAACATAATACTAATAAATAATACTACATAATAGCAAAAAGGTTTGGTTTCATAAGTCGTTTAAAAAGGTACTCATGTCCAACAAATCGCTTGCGAGTTTTAACGACGAACAGCGCCATCTAGTTTCATAATGGGTAAAATAGTGGCACATCGGAAAAGAGTTTGTATTTTGTATGTGTTCTTTATAAAATATGTTTTTGAGCGTTAAAAACTATTCAAAATCAATAAATAAATGTCCTTTTTGGAGCTACTGCTACTCCTAGCGGTTACTGATTTCCTATACAAAATTTGACTTCCACTCTAAGGCCAATTTCAGGGTTAAAAACTGTCCCATATCCTTTTTAGAGGCTCAAGCTATATCTAAACCAAATTTTAGCTTAATGGGGTCATTAGTTACTGATTTTTCATTCAAACTTTGACCTCCTTTATCCCGCCTTAGAGGTTGATTTCTGGAATAAAAAGTATCCCATATCATTTTTTACAACTCAAACTACCTTTGTGCCAAATTTTAGCTCAATAGGATCAGCGGTTCTAAATTTCCCATACAAACTTCGACCCCCCCTTTACCCCCCTTAAAAGTAAATTTCTGACATAAAAAGTATTCAAAGTTTCTAATCACAATCCCAACAATCATTTCACGAAATTTCAGCTCAATCGGTTCAGCGGTTACGGATTTGCATACAAACGTTTTTCGGGAATAATTCCCGTTCCCGGGGGAATTTCGCAAAATCGCTTCTTATTGCACGATGAAGTTTTCCAAAAAATACGCTGTCCAAATTTCAGCTCGATCCGTCCAGCCGTTTGGGCTGTGCGTTGATAGCACGAAAGTGTACGAACGATTTTATATAATAAGATAAGTAAATCTTTAGATTGATATAACTCTTTTATTTAAAAACCGATTTGACTAAAACCAACACTAAGGTTCAAGTAGAGAAAACTGCAACGTATTAGTGAAAATTTTATTCAAATCGGTGGTGTTGTTTCACCTCACCAGTGACACAAACTATTTACAAATTTAGCCCAAATTAAACTAAAGGTCTACTTTCGTTTACAGGCACATCGATAGATGGCGTATTTTTAGTTTGTCGCACTTTTTGCTTTTTGATTTTTTTGAATTGAATTTACTTTATATTCTATTACTTTTACTTCAAAATTTTGATGTAAATTAGGGGCGATGTGTCCGATATAAATGATTATTATTTATTTTATTATTTTATTTTACGTTTCCCTAGGAAAAATTGACAAAATGTTTTACGATCTAGATCGCGCAAGCGACTTTTTCGCGTCGTTTTGTTCATATGCGTATTTTCACAGTTCACCTTAGTAAAGGATCACAATGAATGGGGAGAAATTTCCATTCTTATTATATGTATGGATTTCCTCAGGCCTACTATCTTCACGTAGAATTTCTTCCCATACACTAGCTAGTTCCTGGCCTATTTGTAAGAGCACCAGACCAAAAGTGATGTTTGTTGCGTTTTGGTGTGCTGTGTGACATTCTGATCCAAATAAATAATAAAAAACAGCGTTTTTTAAAAGTTTTACATAAAATATTGTAAAACTATTTATCTAGGAACAGTTTTAAAATATTTTTAAAGGGTGATTCCTGAGAGTCAAAATTTTACGTGTCTGGGGGAATAAACTACCCGTAACATAAAAATTCTACCCAAAGGTATTTTTTTCCTGTTAGTCTAAGGTTCAATCTACTTAATGCATGATAGACATCAGGTTATATTTAGCTGCAAGTATCTAAAAAAAAATGTAAAGGCCCTGAAATTTGATTACCGTGGGCTGTCCCTTACACATTTTCGGAACAAAATATATTTTTTACACTAATTTATAAAAGGAATTTAATTAATTCCTGTGATCAAAGCTGTAAAGGGTGAACTGTTATATGATCAAAAAAATACGCGAAGGCTGTACTCAGCGTAGTTTTAGAAAAAATAACAAATTTAGGTTTGTCCCCGGACAAAAAGTGATTCCCATGGCGCGCGACATAACTACCCACATTTCACAAACCACAATACTTAGAAGCTTATACGCACGCTATTGGCTAACTTCGATTGCGCTCTAAACATAGTGAAGAGAGGCTCCTCCTCTCGTTGTTATAAACTGGATTTACGAAGGTGAGAAATTGATTACCGTGGTTTTGGTTCACTAGATCATTGATTACCTTTTCCATGTTTAAAAATATTTTTTTATCCATTACGGTTTTTTGACTAGGGTGTGCAGTTAGTAAAAGGGTATTGTTTATCATATATTTTATTAATTTTGGTCTATAATTATGGTATTTAAAAATATTGACAAAAAACTATACAATTTTGATTTACATGGTATTGATTCTCATGGTATTTTACCACGGTGATCAATTTTCCCCTGAGTTTTCTTGCGCATTCTTTCACTTTTTACCCAACTACAGCGAAGCCGCAGGTATGGAAGTGATTTTGACAGTTTATATTTGTATATTTCATTATTTCAGATATTTTTTTTATATTGTATACATCAGATTTTTTTATATTGTACTATAGTAGACAGACCACATTAAAAAGTCGCTCAGCGAGCTATGGAGAAGGCTATACTCGGGGTTTCTCTACGTGATCGAATCAGGAATGAGGAGATGAACCAAAGTCACTGACATATCTCCGCGGATCAGGAAGCTGAAGTGGTAATGGGCAGGCCACATAGCACGTAGAGCGAATGGCTGATGGGGTCGAAAAGTGTTCAAGTGGCTACTACAGGCAAGCAAACGCAGCGTAGAACGTCTACCCACAAGTGTGGCAGACGACCTTATTTAGGTCGCTGAAAGACGCTTGAAGCAGGTCGCTTTCAACACCAGTGTTATATATGGAGGTCTAAAGGGGAGGTTTATGTTCAGCAGTAGACGTCTTATGGCTGAGATGATGTATGATGAAAAAATAAAACGAAACTATGGGCTGACTGCAACTTTCAGTCCAGATTAACCTAACTAATGACAAATGTACAATCTGATGACAGCTTCTAGAGTGAATCCTGTCAGTGACTGTGACTGTAATATTTTTACATTGTTTAAGACTGCAATACGTTGATTTTATTTAGTTTACATGATTATTATAAAGAGAGCCAATATAGACCTTTTTAATACTTTATGTTTGGTGTATATCTGTTTGGATCACCGTTTTTAATCATTTCTATTTTATATAATTAGTATGTAGAGGTCAATATTTAAATAATAACATAGAATTCAAACAAAATAGTTTTAATTTTGATTCCCATGCCACACTTTATTGATTCCCGTGGCACCAAAAATTTAAATTTAAATATCTTCTGAAAAAAACAAGTTATAATGATGCCTATTTGATTGATGTAATTATAATTATGGGAAATTTGATGTTTTACATGTAAAATGCAATAATACTTTGATTTAAAATCTGCCACGGAAATCACTTAAATACGCCCGATCTCAGGATTTACCCTAAAAATATATATATTTAAATAACAGTTTTTTAAAATGAATAACGTCATATCTGATTTCGTTCTACCAATAACAATGTCTCATATAAATATGGAACCTGCAATTTGTGTTAAATATTCCGTAATAAAACGTCCTTTATTTTCATGGGTCGTTAAAATATTTGATAGTTTCCGTGTAAAATCGTCCTAATATTTCATATGACTACTATTTTTTACATTTTATTGTTAGGGAAATAATTATTTTACATTAAATAATACATTACACCAATCTCATATAAGCAGTAAAAAGGCGTTTTACTACTAACACTACAACTCCGTAAAAAAACGTCCTAAATAAATACCGAACGCAAGCAACATTTTCTACTGAAAATTATATTTATTAATTAATAACACAATAATGTGCATTACGAATTAATTTAACTTCATCTTTTTCAATTAACCAGTATTCAAATTATCTTCCTTGTTAAGCGTTTGTAATATTTATCTTGATATTGGCATTTTTTCGGATAAAAATTCAATTATTGCCTTTCTCCGACGAATAACGGCCGATGTGATAAACGCACGGCGCGTCCGCTAGCCGCGCGGCGTCGCATTGTCACTCCGTGCGTTTTTGTGCGGAGCGAATATCACATAGAACGATATTCGTTTTAATATTTCCGAAACTAAATAAGATACGAAAATTTCAAAAACACAGGTCTATAGAGTTCGTCTTCCTTATCTCGTTAAGCTATAAAACTCCATTTTGGTCTATGATCACATAGAACACTCTTCTACGCATAGGTCGATATGTAGGTAGAGTACTACGGAATTAACGCCAAGAATAAATCGCTAAACCAATTGAGCTGATGAGAAATAGGTATAATATAGTATATATTATATGTAGGTAGCTTAGACACTAGACTATAAAAAAGCCTACTTTTTTACCACATCATGTAAAAGCTTAGAACACAATATATTGTATTATAGTTGTAAGATAGATCGATTCGAATGATTGTCATATAAACTTGTATTTTTTTATGTGATCAAGTAGAAGACGAGCAAGACGCTCTCCTGATGCTAAGAGATAACGCTGCCCATAATCAGTACAGTGCTACTTAGGATTTCACAATGATGTAAAATTCAAGGAACACTGCATCAACGCTTCTTACTCAAGAGTCATGAGATGTTAAGACTCTTTAGCCCAGTAATTTCACTAGCTACAGTGCTCTCCTACCGAAGCACAATAATGTTTGCACATGCGGTAGAATAACTGGCACTTTTGGGGTACCCACCTAGACTACCTCCTGCAAAGGAAGTCTACCCCCGGTAAAACCAGTTTAAATATGAAATATACCTACTAAGATCAATCCTTCTTAGGTAGATGTAATATAATTACGTAGGCTGTCTACGTCGGGACCTCTTAGCGTGACCTCCTGATGAATGACATCGTTTTTATTTCAAACCTATGTGTCAAGTTTATCTTCCTAAATAAAACTATAAGATTTCATTTTAGGTAAAAAACAAAGATATAAGAAGTTTCTAAATATTAATATAAGGTAATGCGCTAAATATTTTTAAACCCGTCAATGCCAATTACCTACTCTAATCTTAGGTTTCAATATCAAAGTTTAAATATCAAACAGTGGGAGCGAGACAGGGTCAAATTGTATATAATCCCTCTTAAAAGTATTATAGAGGAATATTCGCTACATTTTGATTATTAATATAAAAGTTAACTAAAATTTAAACAATAACGTTTATCTAAAATTTCAATTTTATCTCAAGCAAATGATTCCGCAAATTATAATTTAACCAAGGTCGAAAACATCGCAGTATTTCCTTTCGTTACAAAAAAATATCATAAAAACTAGTTAGTTCTCTTTAAACCTTTAAACTTGTTCTAAGATTGATCATTGTATGGAGGCCTCAAATGAATAGTGCGATTTTTTTTTAAATTTTTGATGTATTTGTGTATGGGCGTTTGTTACTTTTTCACACCTAAACGGCTGGACCGATTGGGTCGAAATTTGGAATGTAGGTAGCGTTAGGGAGCCAGGATTAACATATTATATAGGCTTTTCAGCTGATACCTAAAACCGATTGACGCAGTATGTATGACCTGTTTATTAGCATATTATACGATTTCATTATAATGAAATGTTTTAAATAAAAAAATCGTTACCTTTTATTTAATGTCTTGCGTCATATAATAACCAATATGAGAAAAACTTTGTGTGGACGGTATAACTTTTTCCATTTAATCCAATAAAAATGTAAATAAGATTTTTCATTTATTATAATAATATGTAAAGTACTGTGAATTTAATTTATAATATCACTGGTTTATTGCAAAAGTACATTGTTCAAAAAAGGGTCCATACCTAATACCTACACATACTCGTACCTAAAATTTTACCTACAGATTGTTTCGTTACGATAAGTTTTCCTTATACCTATTACGTTGTATGCAAATACTCAACTCAGTTTATAACATAAATTGGTATACATTATAACATGATGCATAACTTTAGCTGCGCCGATCGGTTTTACCCGCTGTACAATACCTATGTGTTGTGCCTATGTGTTGTTTAAGGGTCTAAGCTATATCTATACCAAATTTCAGTTCAATTGGACCACCCGCTTAGGCATTAAAGAGTGACAAACATACATCCATACATTCTTACAAACTTTCACATTTATAATTTACTAGCGGCCCGTCCTCGCTTCGCTTCGGGTGCCATTATGAATAAAAAAATAAAATGAAATAATAAGACTTACGCAATACCTAAATATTTCAATGACAAACCTACAGATTTAGTATAATACCATTGCTAGAAATAGAAAATGATCACGAACATTAAATTCGCATCTTAACATGAATTTAGTCTTTTACAACTTGTGATCCTATTTATGATATTTCTATCTTAAAATATTCTAGTAGCTTCTGGTGCTTCGCCGGCCACTGCCGCGGCCTTTACAATGTTTGGAGATACTACAAAGATTTCAGGGAAATAAAAACTATCCTATGCTCTGTCCCAGGACTCAAATTGTGTTAAAACTTATTTCCCTAATTCGTTGGTTAAAACCAAATTAAAGCTACGTCAGTTCGACGGATACTGATTCCTTATACAAACTCTTAAATGCCTGGTTTCCTATCTGAAAGGGCGGTTTCAGGGATAAAAGCTATTTTGTGTCCTTCCTGGTACTTAACAACAACAACCCAAACACAACAACAACACAACAACAAACACATACAAACAACTAAAAGGGGATTTATAAAATATAAAAACAACACATAACATACTATAAATTTATAAAATACATAACATAATATAATATTTATAAAATAACATACTATAATATTTATAAAATATAAAAACAACATATAAAAATAACACATACAAACAACTAAAAGGGGATTTATAAAATATAAAAACTATCCTATGTCCTATTTTGGTATACAAACTACCTTTATTATACTTACTAAATTTCAATACAACATTTGCCCCCACTTTTATAGGAGAAAAATGGCCCTCTTTTCCCCCTATAAGAGGGGAATATCTGAGATAAACACTATTTTACATCCTCTCCTGGTACTTAAATACCTTTGCATGCCAAATTTCAACTCTATCAGTTCAGCAAAAAGATAATAAAAATATATATGTTTAGGTATTAAAAAGAACCTATAGGATAGGTATTCCAAATTTTATCATTCTAGGTTTAGGAGTTTCGTCTCTACTGTGATAATGATTGAGTCAGTCAGATTACCCTACAGAGTTTAGTGTAGTCCCACATATTATGTTAGTTAGGTTGGAAAGTATCCACAATGCGCAAATCGAGCGTACGAAGCGAGAATGAGGCGATGCGCTTGAGCTTGGGAATCAAACAACTTTTTTATACCAAATTTCAGCTTAATATTCCCGTTCCCATAGGAATATTGGGATGAATAAACAATCCATTATCGTTTCTTGGTAGTCAAACTACTATTACACCAAATTTCAAACTATTCAGCTCAGCGGTTACATTTTCCATATTAGTCCCGTTCCCGTGGGAATTTTGTATTGAAAACTATCTTGTATTCTTTTTTGGTAGCCAAACTACATTTGCATTAAATTGCAGCTTAATTGGCCACGTGGTTACAAATTTCTACATTATTCACGTTCCCGTGGGAATATTGGAATGAAAACTATTTGAACCCTTTTCTGATAGTCAAAATACCTTTATACTAAATTTCAGCGTTAAATGCTTAAAACGGTTACAGATTTCCATTTTGTTCCCGTTCCCATAGGTATTTTGGAATGAAAATGATCTTGAATCCATTTATGGTACTCAAACTACCTTTATACCAAACTTTAGCTTAATAGGCCTAGTGTTTACATTTCCATTTTGTTCCCGATCCCGTAAGAATTCTGGAATGAAAACTATCTTGAATCCATTCATGCTAGTCAAACTACCTTTACACCAAATTTCAGATTGATAGACTCAACGGTTACAGATTTTCATTTTATTCCCGTTCCCGTAGGAATTTCACAAAATCCCTTCTTATCAGTCGCCATCGTTACCTAAAAAACACGCTGTACAAATTTCAGGTCAATCTGTCCAGTGATTTTATACCTGCGATGATAAGTCAGTTAGATTTCCACTTAAAAATTTGGCATAGACATAGATTTTTCCCGTTTCCGTAAGAATTTTGGGTTGAAATCTATCTTGTACTTTCTTGGTAGCCAAACTACCTTTGCATTTAGTTTCAGCTTAATCGGCCAAGCAGTTATAGATTTTCATATTATTCCCGTTCCCGTGAAGAACCGTTGTGAATCCTTTCCTGACAGTCAAACTACCTTCCAAATTTCAGCGCTATAGGCGTTACCGCGATTTCCATTTTGTTCCCGTTCCCGTAAGAATTTTAAAATGAAAACGATCATGAATCCATTCATGGTACCCAAACTACCTTTATACCAAATTTCAGCGTAATAGGTTACAAATTTCTATTTTATTCCCGTTCCCGTAAGAATTTTCGAATGAAAACTATCCTGAATCTTTTCATGGTAGTCAAACTACCAATATACCAAATTTCTGCTTGATAGACTCAACGCTGACAGATTTCCATTTTTTCCCGTTCCCGTTGGAATTTCGCAAAATCCGTTCTTATCGGTCGCCTAGGTTACCTAAAAAACACGCTGTTTAAATTTCAGCTCAATAGATTTCCACTTTAAATACATATTGGTATAGAGTATAGACATACTCGTAAATTGTTCCCGTTCCCGTGATATTTTGGGTTGAAAACTACCTTGAATCCAGTCATGGTAGTCAAACTACCTTTCAACTAAATTTCAACGTAATAGGCCTAGCGGTTACAGATTTTCAGTTTTGTTCCCGTTCCCGCAGGTATTTTGGAATGAAAACGATCTTGAATCCATTAATGGTAGTCAAACTACCTTTATGCCAAACTTCAGATTTATAGGTTTAGCGGTTACAAATATCCATTTTGTTCCCGTTCCCGCAAGAATTTTGGAATGAAAACTATCTTGAATCCATTCATGGTAGTCAAACTACCTTTATACAAAATTTCAGA
Source organism: Hemithea aestivaria (assembly GCA_947507615.1). Taxonomy (NCBI): domain Eukaryota; kingdom Metazoa; phylum Arthropoda; class Insecta; order Lepidoptera; family Geometridae; genus Hemithea; species Hemithea aestivaria. The sequence goes on along the minus strand of OX382332.1, from coordinate 11,382,261 downwards.
TTAATAGGCCCAGCGGTTACAAATTTCCATTTTGTTCCCGTTCCCGTAGGAATTTTGAAATAAAAACTATTTTAAATTTTCCATGGTAGTAAAACCACCTTTTCACCAAATTTCAGCTTGATAGACTCAACGGTTACAGATTTCCATTTTGTTCCCGTTCCTGTGGGAATTTCGCAAAATCCCTTCTTATTACCTGCCTACGTTACCTAAAGAACACGCTGTCCAAATTTCAGCTCAATCGGTCCAGCGGTTTTGTCCCTGCGATGATGAGTCAGTCAGTTTTCTATTTTATATAATAGTATAGATAATATTAATTAATGGAACTAGGCGTTACTTTGCGGAAATCCATCACAGCAATTATTAGCTATTATTTAATATTTAGTGTTATTGAGAGGGGAATTAACACTAAATATTAAATAATAGCTAATAATCTAATATATAAAATTCTCGTGTCACAGTTTTCGTTGCCATACTCCTCCGAAACGGCTTGACCGATTTTGATGAAATTTTTTGTGCTTATCCGGTATCTATGAGAATCGAACAACATCTATTTTTCATCCCCCTAAATGTTAGGGGTAGTCCACCCCTAAATTTTATTTTTTATTTTTTAGACAAAATTTTTAATTTCTATTTTTTTATGATACAACATACAAAAATACATACAATCCTCAATTTTCATCCTTCTACGATCAACCCTTATTTTTTAATAGCCATTTTAGTAATTTAATCATTTTTCCTCTCCGGTCGAAAACTGATCAATCGTCATTTAATTAGTTATCCCCGCTAGATGTCAACAGGTGTCACTTCTGACCCAGTAAACAGCACGGAGTAGGGATGAGAACGGCTTGACCGATTTTGATGAAATTTTTTGAGCTTATCCGGTATCTATGAGAATCGGCCAACATCTATTTTTCATCCCCCTAAATGTTAGGGGTAGTCCACCCCTAAATTGTTTTTTTATTTTTTAGACAAAATTTTTAATTTCTATTTTTTTATGATACAACATAAAAAATACATACAATCCTCAATTTTCACCCTTCTACGATCAACCCTTATTTTTTAATAGCCATTTTAGTAATTTAATCATTTTTCCTCTCCGGTTGAAAACTGATCAATCGTCATTTAATTAGTTATCCCCGCCAGATGTCTACAGGTGTCACTTCTGACCCAGTAAACAGCACGGAGTAGGGATGAGAACGAAGCCGGTCTCCTTTCTTTCTCACTCACTACACAGTTGTCGGCCATCATTATTGTTTATGCATCAAGTGTAGTAGTAACGTTGACAATTATTATTTTGCTATCTCAGTGTAACTGGAAATTATTTATATGGCAAAACAACGTTTGCCGGGTAAGCTAGTTATTTATAATATTAGTAAGATTAATCAGTGGCTGTAGTCTGTAACATAAATTAGTCGAGGTCTCTTCTTTGATTACTTACATGATGTATTTATTTATTTAAACATAACATAAGATTATACGGAGGTATAATGATCTTCAGTACGTGAGTGTCATTGATTTTTCTGAAGCAGGGGGTCACATCATCGTGGCCACCTGGGGGTCCCCCCTAAGTGCTTACGTCCTCGTCGTGTCCCCCGGAAACGACCCGGTTCTGTCACCGTAACGGAGTGGCAGACCGGGGTTCGGCTAAAGTGCGCTTAGAATTCGTATATTCCCTGCGGTGATTATACGACATGTCGGAAAATACTGAGATACCTGTGCGGATGAGGGGCGCTCGCGGGCGCTTCCTCAAAGGTCCATTGAAAGATGGTACCGACGGCCCTTCTAAGGGCCAAGACAAGGGCCCTTCTCAGGGCCAAAACAAGGGCCCTTCTCAGGGCCAAACCGATGATGCCTCGGCATCGGAGGCTAGCCGCGCTCCATCTGCGGCCAGCCTGTTTAGGAGTGTGGGCGGGTCGGATGCCGACGTCGACTTCGAGTCCACGGGGTTCGCCTCGGACTCGGCGATGTCCGTCGACAGCCGGCCAACCCGCAAGAGGGCCTTTCTGAAGGTCAGGTCCGAAGCTTCTTCGGATTCAGTTAACAGAAAGAAAAAGACGAAGAAGGCGAAGGCAAAAGGGTCCAAAACCCCTAAAATCGCTCCAGTGGGTACCCATGATGTTGGTTTGGCAGATGCAGAGTCACATCTGTCACTGCTGAACCGCGTCCAGCTCCAGCGTGATCTGGAGGAGGAGGTCCAAATAAAGGAGAAGCGGCGGGCTGGGTACCTCAAAATGAAGTACTCTAACTTCTCAATGGAGGAGTTAGAACGAATGGCTCAGGAGGACGAGGAGCAGATCCTCCAGATCGCTTCGAAATCCTCGAACATAAAGGGGATTTACCAAAAGTCCCTCAAATGTAGGGCCGGCAGTATGCGTGGAATCGTCCGGGAGCTCACGCAACGCTCGGCGACTGACGAAACGCGGGAGCTGCAGGCGAGAGTTGATCGCCTGCAAGCCGAGATCAACCAGCTTAAGAGCAAGCTGGCTGAAACCACCACACGACCAGCCCAAGTCGGGCAGGAAAAAGCGGTCGAGGCCTCCTCCAACCTTGAGGAGATAATCCGAAAGGTAGTTTTGGAGGAGAGAGCCTTCACGAGAGCCTGCCTTGCAGGCATTGAAGATAGGCTCTTGCCGGAAAAACGTGTACGACCACCATTGGCGGCCGATAAAAGACGCGCGCCGGGGCCCTCCTCCCAGGGAGGACCAAAGCCGGGGCTCTTCTCCCAAGAAGAGTCAATGCCGGGGCCCTCCTTCTCAGGAGAGCCAGTGCCAGGACCGTCCTCTCGGAGGGTTCCATCCCCCCAGAGGGAGGACGCCTTTCTTCCTGCCACTGCGCCGTCCAATTCGTGGACGAAGGTGGTAAAGAAGGGAAAGAATAAGAAGGCAGTGGCCACCCCGGCTTCTGCTGCTCCTCTCCGGTCGTCACAGACCACCGGTAAAGGAAAAGGAGTGGGCAAAAAGTCTGCCCCTAAGCCCTCTGCCACCGCTGCACCCGCAGCCAAGGGCGCCCCCGCCGGAGCGAGGAAACGCCTGTCTCCTCCGAAAACTGCGGCCGTTGTGGTGACTCTCACCACGGAGGCTACGGAGCGTGGGGAGACGTACCTCTCCGTGCTTCAGCGGGCTCGCGCAAACGCCGACCCTTCCCAACTCGGGATCGAGAAGATTGCGTGCCGCCGTACCCAAACTGGAGCTCGAATTTTCGAGTTCTCCGGGGCCCAAGGCGGCACCAATGCGGACCTCTTTGCAGCTAAGCTGCAGGAGGTCATCGCGGATTCGGCGAAAGTCGTTAGGCCAGTTAAGACTGCAGCCTTGGAGGTGGTAGACCTGGATGACTCTGTCACCAGGGAGGAGGTGGTTGCCAAGGTCGCAGCTATGGGAGGCTGTGATGTCGCAGCAGTGAAAGGCCGGGACATTAGGCCCGGCCGTGGTGGTATGGGCACTATGCGCGTAGAATGCCCAATCACAGCAGCCGAGGCCGTCCTTGCCAAGGGACGGCTCCTCATTGGTTTCAGCTCGAGTGTGGTCCGGGCACTTGGTGAGCAGCCTCTACGCTGCTACAAGTGCTTCGCCATTGGACACACTCGGGCGCTCTGTCCGTCCAGCATCGACAGGACGGACTGCTGCTACCGCTGCGGCCAGGAGGGGCACAAGTCCGCCTCCTGCAAGGCGTCCACGCCGCGCTGCGCCGTGTGCGCCGCTAGTGGCCGGCCGGCGGGCCATGTTATGATGGGGAGGAATTGTAATCCCCCCCCCAAGAAGGGCAAAGCACAGGTGCCGACCCGGCCCGTCGCTTCCGCCGCCGTTCCTGTTGCGGGAACTTCAGCGGCCGCAGAGGAGAATACGATGTCCGAATAATGGGTAGAGTCGCACATCGTATTCTCCAGGCGAACACCAACCACTGCAGAGCAGCCCAGGACCTGCTGATGCAGTCCATGGCTGAGTGGTTGGTGGATGTGGCGGTGGTTGCCGAGCCGTACGCGGTGTACGGACGTTGGCTGGGGGACCAGAACGACGTAGTCGCGCTGTTGCCGAGGTCGTCCTCCCCTCCTCTTTCACTTTTAGAGAGAGGAATAGGTTATGTGGCCGCCGCGTGGGGAGATATAGCCTTATTAGGCGTGTATTTCGCCCCAAGCCGTCCTCTCTCAGAGTTCGAGGAACTGCTCGAGATCCTCACCGCGGTGATTGGTAGGGCGGCGCCCCGCCAGGTCCTAATATGCGGGGACCTTAACGCCAAGTCGGAGGCCTGGGGGAACCCAGCTACCTCTTGCAACGTCCGGGGACGCGCCCTTGAGATGTGGGTGACGTCGTCCGGGGTGTCCTTACTCAACAGAGGGACGGTCCAGACGTGTGTACGGCAACAGGGAGGTTCGGTGGTGGACGTCTCGCTCGCCACCCCTGTGCTGGCCACCCGCGTTGTGAACTGGCGGGTGGAGATGGTGGAGACCATGTCGGACCACCGTTACATACGGTTCGACATCTCCACCCAGGGCCCCCGGGGGACAGTGCCCTCAGGCAGATCCCCCTTTCCGCGGTGGGCCCTATCTCGTCTGGACAAAGAGGTGGCTGAGGAGGCGGCCTTCCTCCAGGACTGGCTGACACCTCCAGGTGAGGTCTTGGATGTGGACGCTGCGGCGGTGCAGCTCCGGAGGTCCCTGACCGAGGTGTGCAACTCCAGCATGCCTCGGTCCCGCCGTCCGCCCCCTCGTCGCGCCATTTACTGGTGGTCGGGGGAACTGGCGGAGCTACGGTCGGCCTGCGTGGCAAACAGGAGGGACTACACACGGAGTCGTCGGCTCACACCGCGGGATCTGGAAAATGAGGACCGCCTCTACGCCATCTATGTGCGAGCCAAAGAGGACCTCAAAACGGCCATCTCGGCTGCGATCGTCTTGGCAAGAACCGAGATGCTGGAGGGTCTCGACAAGGACCCTTATGGGAGACCATACAAAGCGGCGCGGAATAAACTCCGCCGCTTTGGCCCCCCACCCGCGGAGACCCTTGAGCCGTCCTTATTGGATGAGGTGGTTCGATCCCTATTCCCACCAGGGACCGACTTCATCCCTCCGGAGATGCCCCCTCTGCGAGAGGTGGTCCCACCGGTGGAAGAGATTCCTCCAGTCTCGTCGGTGGAGTTTGGCGTGGCGAAGCTCCGTCTCCGCGCCAAAAAGACGGCTCCCGGGCCGGACGGCGTCCCGGCTCGAGTTCTGTCAATCGCCATCTCACAGATGGAGGAAAAGTTTCGGGACCTATTCAGTGCATGTCTTACGGCTGGTAGGTTCCCGAAACTATGGAAGGAGGGGCAGCTTTGCCTCCTCCGAAAGGAAGGGCGCCCGGCGGATTCCCCCTCGGCATACCGGCCCATCGTTTTGCTAGATGAGGTCGGTAAGCTTTTCGAGGCGGTCATCGCCGCCCGCTTGAACTGCCACCTTCGCGAGGTGGGACCGGACCTCTCCGACGCCCAATTCGGTTTTCGGAGAGGCCGCTCCACGATCGATGCCCTGGCCCGACTCAAACGGCAGGTCAAAGAGGCCGTGGAAGCAGGGGACGGAGTGCTGGCTGTGTCATTTGACATAGCCAATGCCTTCAACTCCGTCCCCCACTCGACAATTCTGGAGGCCCTCCAATTTCACGGAGTGCCTCCATACATGCGGCGCCTGCTGGCCAGCTACTTGGAAGGTCGTAAGGTCCTCCTCGCGGACAGGATGGGGCGCGTACGGCGCTACAGCTCGGAGACCGGTGTTCCGCAGGGGTCGGTTCTTGGTCCACTCCTGTGGAACATTGGCTTTAACTGGCTCCTGCGGGGAGCCCTCCTCCAGGGCACGAGTGTCATCTGCTACGCGGATGACACTCTTCTCACTGCCCGGGGGAGGAACTTCGGTGAGGCGGCAAGGCTGGCCTCTGCGGGCGGATCCTTGGTTGCAGGAAGGATCCGCCGCCTTGGACTTAGTGTGGCGCTGCACAAAACTGAGGCCGTGTACTTCCGTGGACCTCGACGGCGCATCCCTCCTGACGCCCACATTGTGGTAGAGGACGTCAGGATAGACGTAAAGGCCCAGATAAAATATCTGGGTCTCATAATTGACAGTGGGTGGCGGTTTGAGCCACACTTTAATGAGTTGTCGAAGCGCCTGCTCAATGCAGCGGGCGCTCTCTCGCGGCTCCTCCCGAATTTGAGAGGGCCTAGAGCGCGGTGCTGGCGCTTGTACGCCGGCATCATAAGGAGTATGGCCCTGTATGGAGCCCCCATCTGGGCGGACACCCTACAGCGCCGTGCAAACGCCACCGCCATTCGCAGGCCCCAAAGGGCCATTGCACAGCGAATGGCAAGAGCCTACCGGTCGGTAGGCTTTTCGGCGGCGTGCGCCCTGGCCGGTACCCCGCCCTGGGAACTCGAGGCGACGGTGCACGCCAGGGTGTACGAGTGGACGACGGAGCGTAGGGCGCTCGGGGAGTGCCCTTCGCAAGAAGAGCGGGAGGCCGTCCGGCGTGAGGCGAGTGAGGCCATCATCCGTTATTGGACGGAGGACCTCACTTCCGCCGAATTTGGCCGCCGGACGCTGGACGCGCTCGTGCCAGTTTTGGAGGGATGGCTCGAGCGGTCCCACGGGTTTCTCTCGTTCCGCCTGGTGCAGGTCCTGTCCGGACACGGCAGTTTCGGGACGCTCCTGCACCGGATCGGAGTGAGGGAGTCTCCGTCGTGCCTCGATTGTGGGGTGACGGAGGACTCGGCCCAGCACACCCTCGAGGTGTGCCCGAAGTGGGCAGAACAGCGCCTGAGCTTGACCTCGGTGGTCGGGCAGGACCTCTCGCTTCCCAGCGTAATATCATCCATGCTGGGGAGCGAGGAGGCCTGGACGGCAGTCGCCTCCTTTTGCGAAGACGTTATGTCGCAAAAGGAGGATGCGGAGCGCTTGAGACAGCACGGCCCTCTCGCTACGCTGTCTCAGGCGATCCGCAATTCCAGAAGGGGTAGGGCAAGGCGACTCTACATGAGTCAACGCCTGCCCCCCGGTGGTGAATAGCGGATGATAGGCGCGGGGGCGCCTACATCCGCATTGCACATTTACCACCACCGTCGGCGGGAACGGCCGAGCACTCGGGACCGTTCCCGGGCCCCTCCCTGTTGAGAGGGGCGTGAAGGGCCCGCCTTTATAAAGGCGGGCGGTCGTCGATGGGGGACTGGATGCTAAGGCTCTGCCGATTCCCAGTCCTCCGTCACAAAGACGATGCGGGAGTGCCGCCGGGTTGTTTTAGTGGGTATACCCGTGCAGTCGCTCTGCACGGGGAGTCCCACATAACCCTCCCATACCCCCGTATGGAGGGTATGCGTAATGCATTTTTTCCCGGCGAGAACAAAAAAAAAAAAAAAAAAAAAATCGTGGCCACCTGTGAGACAAAAAACAGCTTACGGATTTTCATTATTTTATGAAAATACGCGATATATTGATATTTTAGGTCATAAACTAGTTGAATAACAATGTATTGTCTCAAATTGCTTTAAAATTTTGGAAAAAAACTAAACACATATGTATTATTGTCACAGTGAAGCAGTTTGACAGAGTTTGACAAACAACATAAACCGGCCACGCTGAAAGGGACGGAAAAAAATAGGTTCTCCTTTTTCTTCACACAGAATTTTTCCTATTGCCATCACACTCACACATAAAATGGGTACTTCTAGTTGTATTACTTCTGTGTGCTGAAGATACTTTTTTTTTCATTAAATGTTTTTATCGTTGACAGCAACGAGGATTTTCGAATATATCGGTCAATTACATTATGATATTTTTATACGAATGGTTTAAAAATAATAGCAAAAATAAATACTTAGGAGGTTTACACTCTAAGCTGACGATATTATAACTTGTTTGAACAATTAAAGTATAACCTAAAACCTACAAAAACGGGCATAAGCGTGAATGATTTTAGTTTTAGAGTGCTAATATAAGAATAATAATGTGTTTAAACAATTGTGAATGTATTAAACAAACATTCCTAATTTATCGACTAATCGAAAGATATTATATATATCACTAGCTGCGCCCAGAGGTTTTACCCACTGAAATTGTACTATTCCAGGATATAAACTATCTACTACAAATTTCAGCTCAATCGATTCAGCCGTTTAGATGTGGAGGTAACAACAAAAGTGGTAACACAGATCCATACTATTGTGAAATATATTCTAGTTTGTAAGATCTTTTAAGAAAAAATTGTGGAAAATGAATAAAATATCTGAATCTGAATCCCTTTCGCATTTATAAATATTAGTAGCGACATTAACATAATGTTTTCGTACGGTATACATATATGCGTCATAATAATATGTTTTTAGTAGGTTTTTTCACAGCGGTAATTTTCAAACTAATATACACTTAATCAATATAAACACACATCATAATACATATGAAGCGTAACAATATGAGATGGTTGTAACCAAGGGATTATATGAAGCAGATGTAATTCTAGAGCATCGATTTCGAATCGCAACCCCGTACTATGACTATAAATAATAATTAGTTATGTGCGGTTTTTTCCACTCGCTTTACTCGTTGTAGGCTTCGGCCGTGGCTAGTTACCAACCTCTTCATCCCACATTCATCCCCCATTCTAGGTCTAGTTTACTACCATCTTCGCCCGTATCGTCGCTTAGCATCACGCGAGACCGTGGTCACAGGCTAACCTGTTACGAATAAAAAAACCTTCTTACTACCGCATTTTGACCCAAGGCTAACTTGTTACTGTTTCGCATTTTAGCGGATTCGGACATAATGAAACTAAGACGAACCTTGTAGACACCGAATCAGGAAAAAACTGTAAGAAATCTGACCGCAATTTAAGGTCAAGTATTAATCGTAAAAAATCTTACTTCTTAGGTACTAATATTATAAACGTGAAAGTTGTCTAGGCGAATGTTTGTTACTCTTTGACGCCTAAACGGGCGGACAAATTGAGCTGAAATTTGGTATAGAGATAGCTTAGACCCTGAAATAATACATAGGCTACTGTACAGCAGGTAAAACCGCTGGGCGCAGGTAGTGTAATATAAAATTAAGGGCAAACGCAGAGTAGATATAAATGCGCTCCCATCAGTCAGAGCTGTAATGTAACGTTTTTTTTTCAATATTATCTAATATACTTACTATTCACATATTTACATACTATATTTCTTATTATTCACATCGTTTTGTTTAGGTATGTTACCTTTTGTTAAAGCCTTTAAAATGCCACATTATAATGTTAACAACAAAAACAATAATGATGTTAATATAAAACGAGAGTTCAAAGACAACATTCAAATGAAGAGCTCTCAAAGGAGATCTTTGAAACCGAATAATATTAGCAACACTCCTGATTTTATATTCTTAGGTATTCATTATGATGTGATAATTGCTTTTTTTTAACTCATTATAGGTTAGCCTTTGTACATCACTGAACATCATGCCAAAACACGGTCACAATGACCGCTTGGCGACACGGTTATTGTCCAGTGGGTGGTAACTATAGCCACGGCCGAAGCCTACCACCAGTATAGCGAGTGGAAAACCGCACATAACTAATAGTTAAAGTCATTGGTGAGGGGCAGGGATTCGAACTCGGTGGTCTAGATTTGCATCCGCATCTCATAACCCCTTGCCCACCACCGCCGCTTCAAAAAATATCATGCTATTATTATATTATGCTTGCTTATTATTATCATGTTATATTCGTTGGATTATTCTCTTGGCTATACAAAGTTAGAAAATGTAGTACAATGGTTTTATTGACGTGTGATGACGATGTGAATCATAAAATTTAACATTAGTTTTATTTATTTTGTCGTATATGGTGGTAATATATGATATAATATGCAAAACTGTATTTTGATGTTTTATGTAAATCTGAATACTAATGATTTGGACTTTGAAACGGAAATTTTAGATGATGGACATAACGGATTTCGTTTTTGCCTTATCAGCTAATGATATTTGGTGATATCTTTTAATAACTTGTGTGACAGAGATATCATTTTGTAATAATATCAGTTATCGTGACATTATTATTATTGAATTATATTATTATTTTTGAAGTAGCCCTCCGGATATCGTCACTTTATTATATATTATCTCGACAAAGGGCTTCCTGTACTGCGTTTGCTATAACTTGAGGTGGACGCATATAATAAAATCTATCCGAGCTGAATGCGCCGAATGAATAGAATTTTAGATTTTCTTCCGATTCGGACGATTCGACGCGGAGAAGTATGCGAGGTTTCATGAGATTTCATATAACTACAGAATTCAAAATTCTATTCTTATGGCGCGTTCGGCTCGGATATAAGTGTGTTCATCTTTGATGTCCACTCAATGCCGACTACCCCTACAATTTATCAGCGCTGTGGCAAATGTTACCAACCTATTGACACGTCAGATTTTTTAGTTAGAGAGACGAACAATCGGGTAGTTCCCGTTCGTACACACCCCCATCGTTCACACTGTTACCGAACGGGAAGAGATCATAAAATATGTTCCGCTCGGTCACAGTGTGTACGGTCGCTACTTTTCCGCTAACGTTCCCGATCAGTTATACCCGGTCGTAAACACTGTTGACGATCGGGAAAAGATCAAAAAGATGATTCGCTCGGTCACAGTGTTGACGAGTGCTTTTTTACACTAAACGATTCGTGAGTATTTAAATTCATCTTTGTAAATAAACGGCATTAACTCACTTGTATAAATTTTTGTATCTAGTCAAGATTCAAAAAAAATAAAGGTACCAATGAGAGATATTATTGATATTTTTAACGGTAGTTTGTACCTAAGTGGGTATTTTGATATTCTATTATAATTTATAAACAGCTCCGTAATTATTCGACGCAACCCCATCGAGTTTGGGCTTATTTGATTTGTATTTTGATACTATATAGTGACCAGGGTCACTTTTATGTGCTCTCCTTTCATAATATTGGTGACATGTAACAAAATTGTCCCGTGTTTTCTTTTTAACCCCCGACGCAAAAACGACGGGGTGTTATAAGTTTGACGTGTCTGTCTGTCTGTGTGTGTGTGTCTGTCTGTGGCATCGTAGCTCCCAAAAGGATGAACGGATTTTGATTTAGTTTTTTTTTTAAGTAGAGTTAGTCGAGAGTGTTCTTAGCTATGTTTGGTGGAAATCGATCCAAGATGGCCGCCGCTACAAAATGGCGGATTACTTTTTTCTTCCACGACCCCATTGATATGGGTATCAAATGATAGGGCTTAACGAGTAGAATACAGCCCACTATATAAAATTTAAAATCCAAGATGGCCGCCATCAAAATTTTTTAATTTAATTCACTTGTTATGTAAACTAATGTTACTTCTCCACTCAAACTACTCGCGCGCTGTTTAAATAAAATAAATAAAAAGCAATTTATTGACAGTAAAACAAAAAAAAAATACACATGGAAAAAGCATAATATACACTGTTTGAACAATTCTATTGTCAAATGGGATAGACTCAGCTTTGTGCGGCACAGGGAGAAACCACTGCGCAGCGCTGGTTTTCAGTCTATCCCATACTCGAGCGCCGGTGTTAGTCGAGTAGTTATAAAAGTAGTTTTAGCGGGGTTTCTCACATATAAAAAATAAGACTACTTACAGCTAATTAACATCCACAAGATTTACTACAATTATAATATCATGTCCGTATGAGTATGGTACCTTTAGGCAGTGTGTGTGTGCGTGTGCGTGTGCGTGTGCATTGCGTGTGCGTGTGCGCGTGCGCGTGCGCGTGCGCGTGTGCGTGTGCGTGTGCGTGTGTGTGTGCGTGTGTGTGCGCGCGTGTGTGTGTGTGAGTGTGTGTGTGTGTTAGAGATAAAGCGTGGGTGTGCGGGATGATTAAGATATTATGTTTTTGGTCTTAAAGGTTGCCTCAAATATGTGCTTGTTACGCAGAGCCAGAATTTGCTTAAGTTTGTCTTTAAAAACACTGTGACTCAACTTTTGCCTCAACGGAGGGGGGAGATTATTCCAAATTTTTGCAGCACTATATTTGAAGCAACCTTTATAGAGCAACCTTTCCAGAAGTATTGTGTTTGTGTGTGTAAATGGTGAGTAGAGTTGTGCTGCGTGTTCTAGCTGAGAGAATATCCTTGGTCCAGGTTAGTTTGTCAAAGAGGTACTCTGGGTTTTTGCTCCAAACAACCCTTTGCGTTATGCAGGCTGATTGAAGCTCTCTCCTTGTCTTCATGTTGAGGATGTTGTTCCTAATGAGGTACGGTGTTACATGCTCTCTCCGTGGTTTCATCATGGCTATTGCGTAAATCGTGACGTACTGTCCTTTTTAAACAGGTTCCCACAGGTATGGTAACCGGCGCGGCGTCACACTTGCAATGCTCTCTCATTGGCTAATTCAAGGTCATTGTAGATAATGCACTAGGATATGCGGTTGGGATGGTATGTGAAACTATGCCTTATTATTACTGGCGCGGTATCGCCGTACTTACTTACCGTAAAAGCAACACAAGCAACCAATTTTAATTCAATAATCTGAATAACATTGTTTCTTATTACATAATATTATATATTATTATACTAGCTGACCCGCGCGCACTTCGTAACGCGTGACAGTCAATTCATAAAGTGATGAATTTGGTGCACCCTTTTCTCTCTTAAAGATTGATACGCTCGCTATAAACGAAGCGATTTTATATTATGTATGTAGTATAAATTCTTTTGATATAGAAAAATATGGCCCTTTTCTATATCAAAAGAAAGATTTGAATGAATACTTTCGAAGATATTACAGATTTGAAATGCAGTGGTACCAAATTAGGTATAACTAACAAAATAAATGAAACAATAAATGTAGGCATTATTTGACTGTTTTATGCGCCACGAAGTGCGCGCGATTCCACTAGAAGAACTTTTTAAATAAAAGTTAGTTCAGGTGTGATTTAGGTACGAGTGGGAATAAATAGTAGCGTTCGTCCACACTGCGAACAATCGAAACTTTTTATTCCCGATCGTTAACACTGTTAACGACGGTGTGAACGACTGGGAAAAAAGGTAGCAATCGGACACACTGTGACCGAGCGAAACATCTTTTTTGACCTTTTCCCGTTCGGTAACAGTGTGAACGATGGAGGTGTGTACGACCGGGAACTACCCGAACAATCATACGGCTCACCTGATTGATGGTAAGCGGCTACCGTCGCTTATAGACGTCTGCAAAACCAGTAGTATTGCAAACGGTGTGAATCATTGCAGACGTGTTGTCGATCAAGTAGGCGGTGTTCTTTATCAGCTTGTTAATAATTGTTGATAAATTATTTTATTTCATGATTATTTATTTTATTATTCAGAATAACGCTAAGACTAATTTAATGCTAAAGTAGCATTTTCTACCAGTTATCCTGGAACTGTAAAAAAGACTATCGATTACTTAATATACTTTATAATTATTAATATTTTATCCCTCCAGTTTGTTAATGAATTTTTATTTATAATTATTTATTTACCTTATAATTCAGTGCAACGCTAGGTGTAATTTAATGAGTCTTCATCTCGATTCGATTGACTATAAGTTGTATTATTGTTAACCCTACAACTGCTTTGACCTGTTTATAAAACGTGATGCTCAAGTAGCGTTTTCTACCAGTTGTCCTGCCTAGAACTGGAGAAAAAGTACAATCGATAACTATTGTTGATATTTTATTAATATTTTTATATTAAAAATAACAAATATTAAAACAGTCTAATAAATCATCTAATTTCCTTTCATTCCAATTCCTACCATTAAAACTTCTCCCGATTTCTACCATTAAAATTTCTACCAAATTCAATCAATTTTCTACCAAATTCTACCTGTTTTTTCCAGCAATGGCGCCTGACTCAGACAGAAGGCAAGTGAGTTTCCCGCAGTTGAGTTACCCTCTCTTCAGAGAAGACGAACCAAAGAACGCTCACGTATGGATGAAGGCCAAGCGGTTGCAAGATGGGGCTGAAGGACTTTGGAGAATCCATGATGGACTTTACGACTTGAACAACTTCATAGCTACGCATCCTGGAGGCAGGCAGTGGATTGAAAGTACTAAGGTATGTCTGTTAACTTTTACGATTTGAGAAACTACCGTGTCTTGGACAAATAGAACACGGCTGTAATTTTGTATTAATTCTGGGGAAATTTTGTTGAGGAAAAGGGATCTTAGTACGATATCCTTGGGTTTACGATGTCCTGATGAAAGACATTGTAATTGTCCGAAAAAGTGGTTGAAATAATAAGTGAATTCAACCGTATCGTACATATTTGTAAATGCTTAATAACTATTTATTGTACCCCTTAGGAGTTGAAATTATCAAAATACTTTCTTAAATACATAGATCGTAAGTATATATAGCTCAATCTATGTAGATCAGACTTCTAAATAACATTATTAGAGGTATTATCATATAATTTTTGTCATTGAATTCAATTAATATACTTGCGAAGGTTGTATTCATGAGGCTATTAAATATCACAGTGGTATACAATAGTACCTATGTATATTAAAAATACCAGATAAACAAGATTTTTCCTTTTATTTTAATAATGTTCATCTTTTATTTTTTGCTGCAAGTTGATTGCTGGCAAAAATAGGTACCTATAATATAACATATTAGTATTAATATTATATTAACTCCTTTCGCGCTCTTTCAGATCTTTTTGTGAATTCAAAATATAGGATGGCCATGCAACTCATAATATAAATAATATTACTATAGATTTAGTGAATCACAACTTTTATAGTTAATTAACGTTTGACTTTAACATTACTAGTAGTGGATTATCTATATGTACGTTTCGACTATAAACCTCTAAGTATTCGTATTATTATTATTACCAGTCAGTCACCCATTCCTTTCATATATTTAAAAGATTAACTGCTCATCTTTACTTTCAGGGGACTGACATAACGGAGGCGTTTGAAACCCACCACTTGAAAGGAATAGCCGAGACCCTCTTACCAAACTTCTACGTCAAACAAGCGACAGTTCCTAGAAATCATCCCTTTACGTTCAAAGAAGATGGATTCTACAAAACGTTAAAACTGAAAGTGATGAATAAGCTGCCAGAAATACCACAGGATTTGAGGAAAAAGAGCGATTTAGTAACCGATTCTTTACTACTTGCAGTACTTATTTTAAGTCCCCTTTCTTGTTATGCTTGGAAGTACAACTGGATGGTCGGTGCCGGTCTCACGATATTGAATGGTTACGTCATAAGTGCTATGATGACTTGCGGACATAACTACTTCCACAGATCGGATAATTGGAGGATGTACATCTTTAACTTAGGAGGATTAACTTACACGTGAGTAAATTTTTTTAAGAATGGATTCGGTTGGAGATTAGCTGCGTCAAAAGTAACCTTTAGAATAAGAACTACATAACACTAATAGAATAGACTAGCATAATACTTTATTGCGTACCAAATAATTACAAAGAAACTTACTGAGCTAGATATCTAAATGCTAGGTAAACAATCGGCGGTCTTATCGCACTAGGCAATTACTCAACTTGGGCACTAATCTCAACTTGTTTTTGATAACATAGCTTGATACAGTGATTTCATATTTTTTCATGTTAGACATCGACACGTCAGGTAGGAAGCTACCTGGCTTCACTGAAGAACATCCCTTTTAGGGTTCCGTATCTCAAAATGAAAAAACGGAACCCTTATAGGGTCACTTTGTTAAACTCAGAATCTTGAAATTTGGCACGAAGCAACTCCTTAGAGCACAGATGAAGGAAAAAGTTGCGAAAACCATAAATTTTTATTTGCATCATATGTAAATTTTTTTTTAATAATTTTATACCTACTACCCTTTTTCTCATGAACGCGTAAACGTATTAAATTGAAATTTATACAAAATACTCAAGTCTACACAATTTAAAGGTAAGTAATTACCTTTAAATTGTAATAAAATCAAACCTCTATGTCAACGCATTCAAAAGAAACAGCAATTTTAGCCGCATTTTTAAACTCGCGACTACTCTCAAATGAATCAAAACCTACAGGATACTTCCCGTTAACTCAGAATCTTAAAATTTGGTACGCAGCAACGACTTATATCACAAGCACAGGAAAAATTGCGAAAACTGAAAAATTTTAGTTACATCATATAAAAAAAAATATTTTTAATAATTTTGTATTTACTACCTCTTTCCTCAAGAACGCGTACAGGTATTAAATTGAATTTCATACCAAATACTCAGCTTTATAATAACTTTAAGCTGTAAAAAAATCAAACCTCTGTGTCAACCCAATCAAAAGGGACAGCAATTTTAGCCGCATATTTTTAAACTCGCAAGTACATGCAAGGGAATCAAAACCTACATAATATAATGTTATACCCACTTTTACTTAGGGTTCCGTACCAATCTACGAGTTTGTACGGAACCCTCGGTGCTCGAGTCTGACTCGTACTTGACCGGTTTTATTTTTTAAACATAACCTACGCTATTGTTCTCCAATTGAGTCCAACGGATGTGTGGTGAGCGCGGGAGGCACTCGACCCAAAGGTTTTGTGGGCGACTATGAAGATCATCCTAGAACACGGTTATAATGAACGCTTGGCGACACGGTTTTATCCAGTGGATGGTAACTAGCCATGGTCAAAGTCTACCAAGCAAGGAAGTAAAAAAACTCGCACATAACTACTCGTAATGATAGGAATGACATCCTGCTGCAGGGTTATTCACTTATTTGTCAGAGAACCGAACCAAAGACCGATTTGTCAAAAATGTATCAAATGACTTGAATAGCCCTGCTCTTCATTACATAACCCTTTGGCTGCCACCGTTTAAAACCATTATTTTTTATACTACTGAATTATTTTACGGACTCAAAATACAACAGAACTAACAAAATTCATTTCGATTTCATACATTTACGTGATCTCATTGCATAGATCATAATGATTAATTATGAGATTTGTGATTTTAAGGCAGTAGCAGAATAATAGCGTAAAATAATTGTTGATCAGTAAGATTAACGAGTAATTTACGATGCATCGAATTAACTAAGAGCTAACCTTGTATGATGTTCATGAGAGATTAGATTTTAAAATAAAATATGCATTAAAGCAAAATCTATAAAAAATTAAGATTTATCTAGATCTGGGTATAAAACCAATTTACGCAACATCCTGAATTATTAAAAGATGCAAAATGAAATTGGTACCTAGTTTTGAAATGAATGACTCTAATTCTTTTTTGTTCACTATAGATAAGCCGTCATAGGTCTTACCACAATGTGGGGTACCACGTAGGGTAGTTACAAATAGAAAACACATTTTTACTGAACAAGCGTGCTACAACTTAGACCGCGTCGTCACTTACCAGCAGGAGAGATTGCGAACAAAAGCTAGCCTTTTTTTTTTTTTTTCTTCTTCCTATGCTTGGTCCCCCGTGTGTGGTGACAGGGACATTGGCGTACGGTACGCATTTTCCTTTCGGTCTTTCTTTCTTCACCTTGCGTGTCTCTCACGCATTCTATTTTCGTTCATCTTCTTTCGTTACTTCCGCGCGTGCTGTTCCTCTCAATCACAACTTTCATAATCTTCTCAGCATACTCCAAAAATACTCCTACTTTCTTTCCTCCTATAACACTCGCTACACTTTCATGCGTCACATCCACTCCCATTTCCTGACGAAGGTCCTCCCTCTGACGCTCGAAGGCTTGGCACTCAAACAGGATGTGAGCCACCGTTTCTCGCACGTCTGGGTCACACGTGCACGATGGTCTTTCCTTGCACTTGAACCGATGCAAATACTCGGAAAGCCCACCGTGTCCCGTGAGGATCTGAGTCCGGACACCAGATGGCTAGCCTTAGTCAAATTATGTATAAAAAAAACTGTGGCCAACTAACTCGCCAAAAATGCGGACTAATTTAGTTGCAGACTAAACCTAGCAGGTGGAATAAGTTCATTTTTAGGCCTCCGTAGTGAACAAGGAAGTTTCGGTTTGTCCGTCCGCGGCTTTACGGTGAAACCATAAGTCCTAGAAAGCTGTTATTTTGCACACATAAGGGCAAGAGTAAGAGAACGCTACAAAAAAATAATTCAAAATTAATTAATTTATATGTAAGATGGGGATTATTAACCCCCGATGTGTGTGTGTGTGTATGTGTCTGTCTGTGGCATCGTAGCTCCCAAACGGATGAACGGATTTTGATTCAGTTTTTTTTTGTTTGAAAGTAGTATTAGTCGAGAGTGTTCTTAGCCATGTTTGGTGGAAATCGGTCCAAGATGGCCGCCGCTACAAAATGGCGGATTACTTTTTTCTTTCACGACCCCCTTAATATGGGTATCAAATGAAAGGGCTTAACGAGTAGAATACAGCCCACTATATAAAATTTAAAATCCAAGATGGCCGCCATCAAAAAAATGGTGAATTACGTATTGCGTTGGGGGTTTTTTAAATTTTTAATTTAATTCACTTGTTAGTTTTAAGGATATCGTTGATGAAAGTTAAGGCTGTTCGATAATATCGATTTGCCAATACTACGGAAGCCTACATTGCGCGTAGCCCGAATAGCGCTTGGCCTATTTATTAATTTCACATTGTTTAATTTGGAAACAGAACTGAACAATCAATAGTTTAAATATTGTGGTATTGCTAATGAACCAGCTATTTTAATTAGTGCCTAACTAACTGCTGCGGTTAGCCACAAAATAGATGAGGGTAATCTGGGGCTATAATCCATACATTAAGTTCATAGGTAAATATAACATAATAATATATTTTTATTATTAACACTAGCTATCGCCCGACTTTGTCTGCATTTAGTTGAAACAAGTGAAATTTAGAAAAAACTTAAAAAAAAAAAGTTTTTGTTATTATTACCATCTAGCATCATAAAGTACTCATCAAGACGAATCAAATGAACCCAAACTTGATGGGCTCGATGTCATAATAATCGACCGAGCGAAACGAGGTCTTAGAGTCGAGAGCCGCGAAAAGCCTGCGTTTTGACCAGTTTAACGGTTGACCTCTGGTGCTTAAGTTTGATCGACATTTACTCAAAAACGGTTAATCCAAATTTAATGAAACTTTACACACAAGTTAAGTAAGTTAATTGGATAATTTTAGTAAAAAAAAATATGCAAATAGGCTCCAGGGTTGCAGAGTATAGATGACTTAAAGTCTTTACGATAGGTCTGACGATAATTAAAAAACTGGTGCGCTGATAATTTTTTTTCTAATATATAAACATTTATTATAACCGACATAAATATATTATCAAAAGTGTATGTTTGTATGTATGTTTGTTACGCGATAACTTGAAAAGGGATAGTCCAATCTTTATGAAATTTAGCAAACACGTAGTATGAAACAATAGAATTTTTAAGTTCGAACATGAGCCAAATCGGTCGAAGGGTTCTAGAGATATAGAAATTGCTTGATTACAACGTTACCGTTAATCCAATCTTGACAGAACTTTGCAAACAAGTAGTACAAACTAAAATAATTCTCAAGTCCAAATATGAGCCAAATCGCTGCAAGGGTTGTAGAGCTATAGAGATTATTAAATTACGATGTTTATCGATTACATGAGAACTGACATACACAATAATATGAATTTAAATGACTGCAGAGTGCAGGATAGGTTCATAAATACCTAGTCAGGTCATAAGTATTGTCACACAGTAAAAACTTTTCTTTTAGAATGCTGGCCACAAAAAAGTTTATTGAATTTGAATTTCGAATTGTTCATGAAAATAAAAATGTATACTTTTTAGAATTTTACTCATTTTTAAATATGGAGTGGACGCTTAAAGAAGACCGCGTTGCAGTTATTGCGTTGCATCGTTGCGGTTACGCGCCAATTCAAATTTTTGACATACTGAAAAATTTGAATATAACCAAAAGATTCGTTTATCGTACCATCAAACGATACAATGAAGACTCTAGTGTAGATGACAGGTCAAGAAGTGGTCGCCCTCGGTCTGTTAGGACTCCAGCAGTGATAAAAGCTGTGAAGGCGCGAATTCAAAGAAATCCCAAACGTAAGCAGAAACTGTTGGCCCTTCAGATGGGGTTAAGCAGAACCACGGTGAAAAGGGTGTTAAATGAAGACTTAGGGCTTCGGGCATATCGAAGAAAAACAGGACATCGTTTAAATGCTCGTCTAATGGACCTGAGACTGAAGAGATGCCGCGCTTTGTTGAAGCGGTACGCGAGAAAAAAATATCGAGAAATTCTTTTTTCGGATGAAAAAATTTTTAAAATGTTGGAATTTGCTCCAATATATCAATAAGAGGTAGGTATAGTCGTAAAGTCGCGTTATTGGTTTGTTGTAAAACATCAGTAAAACTAGATATTTTTTTCAGGGTGATGTGATGTTACGAGTAGTTATTATTAGTGATATCAATCTTATGGTTATATTTTCCTCATTAAAAACGTTTAAACAATCTGCTAGAAGCCATTTAGATTCTTCTAATGCAGTGGTTGGCAACTTTTTCCTATACAAGAGCTACAATCTATGAGGATGTTGGTGCGGACCTCAGCCACATTTCAGTCGGCTGTCTGCACTAGCTTACTTACGACTATTAAAGTTAAAGTTTCCATTAATGTAAAAACTTCATAGGTACATTATATTTTTACCTTTAAGTATAGATGTAACCTAAAAATCTAAGGTTTTAACATTTTCAATGAAATTGGGTCTGCGAGGTCCCAGTTCGTGGCGAACTACTAGTTTTAAAAAAATAGATACCAGTTAAAATAAATATGTGGTATAACATAATTAATTCAGTTATTATTCAATATTGCACATAATTTAAACACAATGTTTAATGTAATAACGTTTATTAATTCCAGGGAATGGCGCATTTCTCATGCGATGTCGCATCATTTACATACAAACACTGCGCAAGACATTGAACTGAGCTTTTTGGAGCCGTTCATGTTATTTCTTCCCTACAAGGACAAACCAATATTGACACAGATGGCAGCATTTTACTGGCCCCTAATTTATTTCTTTACCATCTTGGTAACGATGATGAAAGAGTAAGTACCTTAAATTATTTAATAGAGCTATTTTAATAAAATTCAGAAAATGGGACGAACATAATATATACGCTCGATGTAAGCAAATGCAAATTGCAATTCACTTGCAAACTAGTACAAGCATATTATTATGTAAAGATATATGGGTCCAAGATTTTAAAATGGTTATGAGAAGGGCTGAGCTAAAATGCCGCTAAAATGCATATAGAATAAGGGACTCGTCCGACTGAAAACATTTAGCGTAAATAGTTGGAGATTATAGGAGATTATAATTACTTGACCTATGTTTCACGAAGCTCAAAGTTGCTCAGCGAACTATGAAGAGGGCTATGCTCGGATTTTCTCTACGCGATCGATTCAGGAATGAGGAGATCCGTAGACGAACTAAAGGCACCGACATAGCCGAGCGGATTAGCAAACTGAAGTGGCAATGGGTAGGCCACTTAGCACGTAGAGCGGATGGCCTATGGGGTCGAAAAGTGCTCGAGTGGAGACCACGGACTACGCTGCAAACGCAGCGTAGGACGTCCACCCACAAGGTGGACAGACGACAAGGTGTTTCACCCTACAATGCGCCTCTGATGTACCTCTCAATAATTTTTGTATGAAGTTACATTCATCATAATATGTTCGTCCACTGCTGAACATAGGCCTCCCCATTGGCAGGCCACTCAACCCGGTCCTCCGTCTTTCTTTTCTTGCGAATTTACATTATAATATTTTGAATACATTTTCAGAGCGTTCGCCGGCTTCAAGGGTGTGAAGGAGATGCACATATCACACGCTCTACCACTAGTCATACCCGTCTGGATGTGGATTTTCGGCGGACTTCCCATTTATTGGACAGTAGCTGTGTGGGTCCTAACCCACTGCTTCAACGGATTTTTCTTCGTTGTTTTCGGCCTCACAGCTGGTCATCATGCGCATACTAATTTCTTTGAAGGAGATATTCCCAGGTATTTTTTATTAGCCACGCATATTATGCTCCTTGTTAATTAAAATTTTAATTTATACTCTGGTACTGATGATGATGTTCTGCTGGCCATTTTCGGGCTCAGCTACTGTTAGTACTAGTTTGATAAAAACGAAAGTTCAAGAGTGTTCAAGGGGGTGTTCAGGGTCTACCCTTTAATCAAAGATAACGTTATAATACGAGTACTATGCCACCTTTAATGTACTTACGCGTTGGTAGCTTGCATACATTCTTTTGCAAATTATAATATAACTATGAAATATAGACATAAATCACCTCATCAACTCATTTTTCAATACACTGATCAAGTTTCTAATGAAAATGGTGATCCCATTAGATTGTAGGCATTAAGTTAATATTTTTTATAAGAAGAACGGCAAACAAGCACTCGGCCATCCTGGTGGGAATCGTTTACCGTAGCTTGTTGATACCTGCAACATCAGCGGCACTGTCACTCTGATACGTTCCCAGCCCTTGAAAAATTAAAAAAATATATAATCTAGACAACGTCTAGACGTCTATAATATTATTAGCATGGAGGTGCAATGTCTTCAGTTAGGACAAAAACTCTAATTATTCCATACTCCTCATGACCATTGTAACTACTACTAAGTTGTAAAATATTTATTCAGAAAGGGTAAAGTGTTTTATTTTAAAAGGAGTACCGTACCAGGTTCCTTTACAAATGTAAAAACGAAAAAAGAACACTCAATAGACCACGAGTCCAAGCCGTGTTTGCATCCACTTCAATTCCTCGGCACTAAATTCAGAGTTTAAATGGTCGCCACAGCCTGAGAATACTCCTGGATTGAGCTTGCTGAGAGAAGAAATGAGGCTCATGTAGTTAGCCCGCCGCTTGAAAATACCCCACTTACACCCCAGTTAAAGTTTAGTGTGCTATATAATGTATTTTTCATGAGTACATAGGCTGGTTTAGTTGTATGCAATGATAAAGTAGATAGTCAAGCTGATAGTGAATAACGATAAATTCACGCACTGCTACTTCTTTTTTTTTGTTCCGCCAAACTTGCCACTATAGAGGAGGCATTTTGTAAGTATATAAGATACAAACATTCGTTTTTGAAAGTGTGACCTTCCTGAGACGACTGCTTTGTTTCATTTTTGATATTTTAAAAAGTTTAATTATTTCCCTCATGTCAGTTTCCGTATCGACCTTAATAATTATTTACGGAAGTACGTAAAACGGACGTTGCTCCTTTTATAGATGTACCTAAATAAACAAATAGTAAGATATGTACAAGAATATAAGAGTGGGCTAACTATAGGTGCCTCGTTCTGTCTAAATGGAACTACTACTAATATTCTTTGTATTCTTTAATGGTTGCTCCAAAAGCTTTCGCATTAATTCAGCTCAGAACTTGCGAATTAAATGTTCTTAGCAAAGTTTTAATTTATCATGCGGCTATTACGAGTAGTTTTAAAGAAACTGTTACATGAAATCGCTCTCAAAGGCTTATATTGTTAAAAGCTGAAGGATGACCATTACAGATGGTGACTATTACATATTTTATTACACTCTTTTATAACAAGCTTATATAAATGCTTCTTACTAGCCATATAATCAAACAATAGACAAAAGCATTATTATTATATAATGTAAATGTGTCTCCGATTACCCCATTTACATTCAGCCGATATGCAGTAAAAGTGTAAATAGGTATGTGTTACTTCACGCCTAAATGGTCGGTCCAATTGCGCCAAAAATTGGTAGATATATTATCTTTATACTTACATACAGTTTATACAACAACTAGAATAGCTTATAAAACAACAAAATTTAACTAATTCATTGATTTATCCTTGGGATTTATCAATCAATATTAATTTGTAGCAATGCAATCCATTATAACGTACTAGCATACCGCTGATCCACTCAATTACTGTCAATAATTATATTAAGGCTTATAAGTGATTGTTAATTAACAATTATGTGTCATTTCATTAGCTTAAACTGATTGTGTAGATTAATTAAGTTATTGGTTTTATAATATAATTCGGATTGACAAGATTAAAAAAATCTACAAAACCGTATCAAAATACGTCGCGTAGTCCAGAAAAACGAACGATAAAAACTGTCATCTCAGTTGATTTTTTTTAAGCGTTAACCACAAGTGTTTAGCGCTTGTCTAACCCCCAGCTCATCAAATGACGTTGTTTATCAATAAACTGATTTTATTATATATACTATTCCAGATTTGAATACTGTACAATAATGTCTTTATTTATTTCAGAGGCGAGACCTTAGACTGGGGCATACATCAGCTCGACACCATCGTAGAAAGAATAGACTACGCTGGTAACCACTTCAAGAGTATCACACGTTTCGGCGACCACGCTCTACACCACCTCTTCCCAACCCTTGATCACGCAGAACTTAAATACTTATACCCCATCCTCTTTGAACACTGCGAAAAGTTCGAGGCACAACTAAAAACAAACACATTCTACGAAAATTTAATAAGCCACTGCAAGCAACTCATAAGAAAACGACCCAACAATTTCAGAGACAACAAAAAACTTATTCAGAAAGGCTGCTAAGCACTAGAATTAAATTAAGTAGACTAATTGAATTTGTTGAATCTAATTGGGTTTTTTACTATTTGGTGCTGAGTAAATTGTATTCCGTGGATATTTAATTAGCTTTAGACTTTTATAAAAGAGTATATTTTTATACAGCAGTTGAAGCTGAAATATTCTTTGTACTGGGTATGGCTGTGATAATTAATATTAAAATAAATATAAAGGTAGTGTAATTAAAGAAGAAAGCTTATTCCAGATTCAGTGAGTGGCGGGTTATATGATTGATTTTTATTTTGAATACATAATATTATACCTACATTTTATATTAAAAAAATCTATAAAATACATATATTATAGTAATCTAATGTTTAGTACTTTTTGTTATACTGGTCCTAATAAAAAATATTCCTTATAAAAAATGTGTTTTTGTTTATTTTCTAAAGAAAGATACACACACAAACACTGTTATTTTACTAGCTCGTCAATTCGCTATATTAAGTCACGGTGTCAAAGTTTCAGCCCTCGTAATACGTATCTACGGTCCATAAAACGGCATAAGTTTAGTATTATTTCAACACTTCTAAAGTCCCCGTTGTCTTCCGCCAGATAAAACAGTCCACAACAAGTTAGCGAACTTCCCGGGAACATCCATCGAATTTGTAAAGGAAATAAATAGGATACAATGGTTCCCTTTCAGGAGTTTCACAGACTACAGTCTCGTTTCAAACTTTACGAATTTCAATTCACTTGTCAGATTCGTTGAAGTGCATGTCAAATTTATTTATTTCGACAGCGGGTTTACAGTTGGGAATAAAGTAAGAGATAAGTAAGCAATATTACATTTACTTATCCTGGCCACGAATTATATTGAAAAGTTCAGATAAGCGGTGGGACAAGCTACGCAAACGTTAAAAGAATGGCATATAATCATATTTATTTAGTAGAAAGCTATTTCGTAAACGTAAGGTATATAAGTAAGACAGCTAAAACAGCTGGACGAATTGGGAAGAAAATTGGTATATAGGTTGTTTGAAACGAGTAAAAACGCGTTCCTAACCATAAATATTTTCACAAATTAATAAAATTTAATTTCCGTGGTATTTTAACATCCTCTGTTAAAACTGAGCAACAAGTTGCTAATCTTGTGAGAAACGGTTTTAATTAGCTGAGGAATTAAATAAGACGCAACGTTTCGTTTAAGAAGTTCGTTCGTAAACACCACTTCAGTGTGAACCGGGCTTAAATCTAATTGCCACTTGGATTTTACAAATCTGATGCAACTTGCGATATATTTTAATGAAAATATTTTATAGTTTTTCTGATGATACAACATGAGAATTTTCAAAAGACGAGATAAAAGTACTTTCTAGGTCTTGATCCATCGTCGACCGCATTTGCACTTTCCATCAGGAGGGATGTAGCTAAACGTAGGCCTATCTTACTAATATTATAAACGTGAAAGTTTGTACGGATGTATGTTTGTTACTCTTTCACGTCTAAACGGGTTAATTGAGCTGTAATTTGGTATACAGATAGCTTAGAACTTGAAATAACACATAGGTAGTACGCCTGCCGTACCGCTGGGTGCAGTTAGGTTAGTGTAAAAATGCATGAAAACCGCAGGGCGCAGCTAGTTTAGTATAAAAATGCATGTTTATAAGCGTTTATACCCACTGGAAAGCACGTTTATTATTTTTCATTTGTCTAGTGATGATCGCTCTTCAGACATGCGTCAGGGAGTCAAAGTGTTGAGACCTCGTTAAAAATCCTCTCAGTGCCTGTCATTACCAGATAATAAGAGGGGCTAATTGGTTCAATCATTTGCGTCTAGAGTGTGCGTAACGTGATAATTACTCAAAGTCAAAACCCCGAATTATGGTGCTTGCACATATGGATAGCCGCATCGACCGCGCCGAAAGAATTTTTGTATAGGAAATCTTCTTCCGATTCGGACGATTCGAAACCGGCAAATGTACGAGGTTTCATGAGATTTCATATAAAGAATTAAAAATTCTATTTGTTCGGCGCGGTCGATGCGGATAGATGTGCATTCACCATTACAATGTTCTCGCGAGTTAGGGATTCGCTGTTATCATGAATCAACACGCTTTGGAAACTTCTGGAAAAATCAACAAAATTTTAATAACATTTCATCTGAACTAGCTTTTGCACACGCATAAGAAAATTGTTTTTAGCCGATGTCTATGGCATAAAAGCTATCTGTATGCCTAATTTCAACCAAATTGTTTTAGCGGTTTAAGCGGTGAGTTAAGTCAGTGAATCAATAAATCCGTCAGGTTTCCTTTAGATTTTAGACTTTAAAAGCATGACTTTGAAGCATCTGTGTCTTAGAAGTTATAAATAATTTATCTCTGTCCGTGAAAACAGCTTCGCGGCAAACTTCCTTTCCCAAATCGTAATTTATTGGGAACATTATTCAAATATCAATATTTTATAGACATATTAATGCTCACATTTAAATACCTAATATCAATGCTATAAAAAGTATTTTTAGTTAAACTTTGCAGATAAGTTTCAAAGATATCTTGCTCTCAACATTAACCAAAACTCTTCGCTAAAGGGAGACTTACGAGATAATTTAACGAAAGTCACCTCGACACTCAACTCCTCTTTAATTGCAGGTGTGAAAATGCCATCAAGATACTTCTGTCAAATAAAACTTGTAATGAAAAACTCTCTTACAAACGTCCTTAAATAAAGTTGTACCAAATAACATGCGGTCCACTTAAGTCTATTGCTCGGATATTCTTTCAGGGGCCGTACGTTTATTTTTATGACAGTTTTATTTAGGGTTAGTACCACTAAACTAAAGGTTTAGAGACTTGCTGAATGCTGCAATTGGAAGAAAAGTAAAACGTGCGCGTAAAATAAAGTATAAAGAGGATACGCATTATTACTATGAGTAGGCAAACCTTCACAAAGTAACTTTGTGTTTTACACGATGCCTACAAAGTCCACATGAGATAAGGTTAAGCCCATAAACTCTTTATTTTTTACAGGCGCCATAAACTTAAATGTGCTCATGTTAAAAGTCGACGTCAGGTACCGTAATCTACTCGCACGACAACCTGAAATTCCACAGAGTTAATTTACAAAAGTAGGTAATTTGGCGAAAAAAGCTTAGGAGATTTTCTTTGTAATTTTTTCGCAAAATTGAATTTGTGAAACTATCCTCTATGCAATCAGCAACTTTGCGTGAAATTACTATAAAAGATTTGAATGTACGAGCAGTCGGGACCCAACTTCTACGGCTAATGAGCGCAACGAGTATAATTTCAAATTGCTTTGCCCTGACCGTTGGATTTATCCGCTGAAAGTTCGCGACTTTTTATTTTTTTCATTCATATGTAATGTAATTTTCTTCTTACACTAATATCCACTGCTTTGTTTATTTAAGCTTCAAAGCTATTTATTAGTTTTACAGAAAAGTAGTTAGGTCGCTACTTCTTCGAGAACAATAATTATTATAGGTATGAGTGCTCTTATTTAATCTTAGTATAACAATATATTATTACTGTGCATTCGCGCAAATAATTCCGCTTTGAATTTAATTTTCGGACTACTCTTCACATTTAGAAGTCTAATTAGTATCTCAATACTGGTAGTAGAACATGATACCTATACCTTTTTACTATCAAGCGCAGGCAATGTTCTGTCTTTAGCGTTTCGTTCCACAGCGAAGCTACAAGGAACGCTAATAATATTCCGTTTCCTTCAAGTACTTAAGTACCTACATTACTATACGGAACGTAAAGAAGGTGGACTATCTAATGGATTAATTTTACTTCACTATCAAACGCCGCGTAATGTTTAATCATCATGTAGTTCCACCGTTCTTAAATTGCTCGCCGTTCGCGTAACGACAGGAACATATACCTTTTTACTATCAAGCGCAGGCAATGTTCTGTCTTTAGCGTTTCGTTCCACAGCGAAGCTACAAGGAACGCTAATAATATTCCGTTTCCTTCAAGTACTTAAGTACCTACATTACTATACGGAACGTAAAGAAGGTGGACTATCTAATGGATTAATTTTACTTCACTATCAAACGCCGCGTAATGTTTAATCATCATGTAGTTCCACCGTTCTTAAATTGCTCGCCGTTCGCGTAACGACAGGAACATATTGTTTCACTGACAGAGGCAGTTTTAAAACAGTTGAACTTTACCTATGCTTTACGAAGGCAGGCTCCACCTGAAAATTAACTATTAAAATTAAAACGGGACCCTCTCATAGTGGACCCATAAAACTGAGTTAACAAGGTGCCGTCACGTCGCCGTGTCTAATAAAGAACGAGTTTTCAAAACGTAATTTAGCTGGATAAGCAGCTCGCGAGGTGAAATGAGAAAAAATAATGGCGGAGAATATGCAATTATCCCTTTTCATTGGGATTGCGCTGAGCGTGTTTAAGGGTAGACAAACGAAGCTTACGTTGCTTATTTTGTTATGGAAACACAGTATGCACTTTGTTTATGGTTACCATAACATGATTCTTTACAGGTAGGGTAAGTATTTTCTAACTTTTTAGACTAAAATTTAAAACATTTCCAAACATGGTGACTAGCTGAATGACACGTCATGCTCGTAGAAGCATACTTTTCTAATTTCATTTAATTTGGCCGCTGCTGTAAGAGTTTGTCTATTACAGATTGTTTATATTAATATTATAAATAATAACTATATTATATAATACCACCCTTTATTTATTTCTAGTCTTAAGTACTTATTTAATAATTATTTCCCGTGAATTAGCACGAGGAGGTCTGTTTAAATAAGTAGGAAAGCTTCTTGTTCGCTTAAATTATATGAATTTTAATTATTTAAAAATCATATCTTTTAAGCGAACAAGAGCAACTTTACTCATACAACATATCAGAAAAATATTAAACACGTAAATTTGCGCTTTCCGAGTCAGTGAAAAGCTCCTGATTACAATGAAGACCAAATAAATAGCCACACATTGCAATAATTTTCACATTATTTTGATATATGGGTAGGAGAAGGATACGGGGCGAGTGTTAGCGCCTTTATGCTACGGATTTAAGGTACAGACTGTGCAAAAATTATGAATCGTAGAAATTGATGGCTTGTGCAATTTAATATATTAAATAAATAATAAAAAAATAAATGATTAAGTGAATTTATTTATTATTCATTTTATTTAATACTAGCTTATGCTCGCGGCTTTGCCCGCATAGCAAAATCCTTTTTTAGCGGAAGTCTACGTCATAAGATCTATCTATGTTCCAAATTTCAACCCAATCCGTCCAGCGGTTTAGGCTGTGCGTTGATAGATCAGTCAGTCACACTTTCCTTTTATATATTTAGAAGACGTGCATTTTAAGTCAAATTTTAATTGTTCTTTACATGCATTATAGAGGGTTCAACCATATAGAGTGCGCATTATGAGGTATGGTGTTGCCGACACTAACAAGAGAAATATTTTTTTTTTGTAATGATGACATTAGGCCGATGGAAGACCTGATAGAAGAAGACCTGGGTGTGACCGTTTCAAAACAGAAATCAGCCCAGGGGAGAAGGGAAAAAAGATAAGGAAATGTGCTCAGCAGTGGTATGGTGGTGGTCAATCTAGGTTTAGTCTACTGCCATCTACGGCCGCATCATCGCTTAACATCACGCGAGATCGTAGTCAAAAGCTAATAATGAATTTTTAAGAAATTGACTTTACGGGTACAGGGAAATATATTATATACAAGCTGTACCCAGCGGTTTTACCCGATGTACTGTAGCCTATGTGTTAGTGTTATTCCAGGGTCTAAGCTATCTCTATTCAAAATTTTAGCTCAATCGGTCCACCCGTTTAGGCGTAAAAGAGTAACAAACATCCTGAAATCCATTCTTACAAACTTTCACGTTATAATATTAGTAAGATAATCATCATCATCATCATCTCAGCCGTGAGACGTCCACTGCTGAACATAGGCCTCCCCTTTGGACTTCCATATGTACCGATTGGAAGCGACCTGCATCCAGCGTCTTCCGGCGACCTTTATAAGGTCGTCTGTCCACCTTGTGGGTGTACGTCTTACGCTGCGATAGTAAGATAATATCGATATGATATTTACAAAGTAGTGAGCATTCTGTGGTTTAATCACACCTCATCATCATAAGTCTATATCGTCCTGCTAGGACTAGGTATAGGCTTCCTCCCTCTAGTGCCAAATAAAATTTTAATTTACCATTCTACCAAGTCTCTTCTCTATTCGCACACTGTATACAGCGGAACATGAATAAATCTTACACTCCCTCATTAACGCGGCGCGAGCTCTTGATAGTGAAATATTGCAGGATTATAACATATAGAGATTTTTATCCTCACAAGTGCTGATATGAAATTCTCTCTTGGGTCTTTTGATTAAATTTTATAGGAATTCATCTGAAAAATATTTATTATGGTTTTAATCTTCTTATTACATTCTTATTATATACTCTTAGAATAGAATAGAATAGAAAACTCTTTATTGCTCACACAAATACAATATTATAGCTAAAAACTAATTAAAGAAATAAATGTTAATATACTCGTATATCAAAAATAAAAGAAATAAGTGTTACAATTGGCGGTCTTATCGCTAATAGCGATCTCTTCCAGACATTCAAGCAGGGAAAGGAAATACATAAAATAGAGCGACGGTGGTTATAAAGATAGACGGTGGTTATGAAGATGGGTCTTAGTTCTTGATAATATTTTATTATTTCTCAATAAATAATAGTGAAATTCTACATTCAGTGATAATAAAGTCGTATGTCTATATGTTTGCTGCTCTTCTCCAGACATGCTCCAACAGACAACTAACAAAAGTAATCTCAATTTAAGTTGTCGCTTTGGCCGCTCTAATGGAGAAATGTTGTCGAAATGTTATGTGGATTTACTTGCTTATTAAAACTTTTAATGCCCCTGGGTTTATTGTTAGATGACTTTGAAATGAAGACGGTTCTCAATTTGACTGAATTTTTATAAATATTACGACTTTCGTCATAATAATTTATAAGCAGGTAAAACGTAATTTTTTTTGATATAGGTAGAAACCTACCACCTTACCTACCTTTGTGTACCACCTTACCTACCTTACCTCCCATTGTCCCTCCAAAGGAGGCCTATGCCCCACAATGGGACGAAGAGGGCAGTGAACGATGATGATGATACTTCACGTTTAATTTTTTTAATAAATAGCAAAGTTTTTACCTTTATATAATATCAGCATCGACCTTAATACCTAAAGCTCTGACGGAAATATGTTACGAAGATCTAAACAAACTTTCTATTCAGATATTATAATTCTTGTTCTTTAAGTTTAATTGCGTTAGCCAACATAATGTAACGTAAGCTCAAAGTAGAAAGAATAAAACTTGAAATTTTCTGGATAAAAGTAATTTTCTCAAAAACCTTGTAAATTAGGTTGCTTTTTTTCATTTAATCTACCTGCGCATTGCACTTAGCCGGCGAAAACATTTTCTGTGTAGTGTAATGTCCGCCAGGACTTCTCGCCGGGCTACTTCTTTATTTACAAGTTTAATTTACGCCGACGCTGAAAATAGGTCGAGTGGAAATGTGGTAATCCTTTAACTTAATACATCTTACTAATAATACATCAACTGGTCTATTAGTCTTGGTACTAAACTGGGTGACAGACGCTGTGTAGTGCCATGCAGAATTTTCAATTTCAAACTTTCTTGTCCTGTCTTATTATCATTACATAGTATAAAACAAAGTCGCGTTCCGTGTCTGTCCGTCCCTATGTATGCTAAGATCTTTAAAACCACGCAACGGATTTTAATGCGGGTTTTCTTAATAGATAGAGTAATTCAAGAGGAAGGTTTATATATTGAAAAAAATATATAACACATGCAGAATATAGCAGAGAAACATTAAACAATATCTCTTTTCAAACAGGTTTTGGGTTTGTTTATTATACCATGTATATTATATTTATGGTGGCAGGAATAGAGCGTTGGATGTGGTTGGTGGTAGGAGAGGAAGAGACCGAACACACTGACAGAAGGAAGTTGAGTGGCGTGACATAGAAGAAACCCAAGTAGGTACTTACAGCATTCGATGAAAAGGGCTGTAGGAAACGTTGATCACAAAAACGTCTTTAAATTTATAATTTTATGGCACCACATGCTTAAATAAAATACCACGTAGGTATTATACAAATAAGTTCGTTAAAATACAGAAACATTTCATTAAATAAACATACATAAGTATTGTATTAAGTTCATATTATAATTAGAATAAACGGACCCTACCTTTACGTTTCATTAAACTCTTCATAATAAAACCTTTAGAAACCTTTACTAACAAAAATTAGGCAAGTGTTAATGAAAGATATACAATAACCCGAGAATCAATGCCAACGTTCGGCCAAATATTTGTTCGAGTCGAGGGATATGTTTAGACTGACCTTTATATTATTAAAATACTTTACACCGTTCCCGGAGGTACCGCAAACAGGGCTCGGAACATTTATTTAACGGAGTGAAGCTTCATTTTCATCCGAGTTTATTACTCGTTATGTCTAACAGGGTCGGATTAGGACGGACTCCATGTGTGTAAAGGCTTTACATTGGAGTTAAGACACTAATGTTTGTTTTTTTTATGTAATAGGTGACAAACAAGCAGACGACCCACCTGATGGCAAGTGGCTACCGTCGCCTATGGATACCTGCAATACCAGGGGCACCGCTGGTACGTTGCCTACCTTTCAAGACTCTGTTCACTTGCCTTTTGAATAGTCCCATGTTGAAGCTCAACGGAAATACCGCAGGCGGAAGCTCATTCCACATTTGCAGGTGTACGGAAAGAAGGAGCGAGTGAATCGCACAGTCCGAGAATGCCAAGCATCAACAAAGTCACATTTTCAACTTCCGCGATTTAAACTCTTATTATATTAGGCGGGACTTATCGCGTAGGTATTTAATGCTAGTTTTACAAAAACGTAAAACCAACCTCGATGTTTCGATTCTGTTACAAGAACCGTGGTCACTAGCAAACTAAAAAAGAAAAGAAAAGAATTTTTCAAAATTTTCATAAGAATAAAATCAAGTGCGCAAAGACGCTTGACACGAGTTCGCTTGATACGAGCAAAGTTAGCTGTAGAAATATGTTTGAATAAATAAGAACATAATATCTTTTTTATTTCCTTCTTAAAACATGTAAAGTCAGATTACGATTACCAACAGCCACTGAAAATACAAGGCAATATTTTACTCGTATTTTCATTTTCTTACATTCTGTGGAAAATAAGAAATGCAAACAACTCATGTTCCCAAGTTTTACCTTGTTTTCCAAGCTTCCCTTCCATAGAGCTTATTACTACTGTAGTAGAGATTTTCCTAGTTTGCCCAATCAATATTGTTGATGGTCTTACTCGCTTGACCCTAATAATGCAGAATATTGTAATAAGTATAGATACCGCACTCCAAAGAAGATTTTCGTCGAAGCTGTGTAAGTACAAAATAATAAATTCTCACGTTCAGTGCGAACCTAATTTGTCAAATCGGTCGTACATCACAAGTGGTTCACGTGTTTTTTTGGCATTTATTATTGTGTTGCTTGAATATTTTGTCTTTCACTCGAACTAAGCACTATTACATTTACTTAAAGCATAAAATAATGTTTTAATCCTCCTAATTCAAATTTGAAATTATTAGGTTTATGAGGTCATTAATAATTATTAGGTATAATAAATATCGATTGAGGTTTTGTAAAATAAAATAATTATTTAAAAAAATCTTCGATATCACCTGACGTTAAGCGACTATGTGATCAAAGATGGTAGAGCACTAAGCCAAGAAGACAAAATAAATCGCTTCTAGGCTTCACTGAACAAGTAATGACTGCTTGATGTCTTCTATTAAAATAAACCTTGAGTGCGCAGTATCTCCCTTTAAAATAGTCCACGCCTGATTCCTAATCCGACCCTGTACAGAGTCATACGTGGCTTCCGCACCTTTCTGCAACTTAGCCGTGAAATGCCAACAAATGTCCTGTGAAATTTAACCTCGTATTATGTACTAGCTGACCCGCGCGCACTTCGTAACGCGTCAATCAATTTATAATTAATTTGGTGCACCCATTTAGACATGATGGATGACTAAACCGATATTCGCTCCCGCTGTGAGTAGCGAAGAATATGGTGCAGGGTTTTTCAATGCAGTTTTGCTTCGCTACCCCAGGCAACAATTCGATTTTCTTTCCCGAAACTCAAACTATCTACACTAAGTTAGTTAAATCAGCATCAGCAGCGGTTACTTCCCATATAACCTGGAAAAACACATAGGCTACAGTACAGCAGGTAAAACCACTGTATGCATATATAAAAACTAATGTATTATCATAATTTTCAAATAAATAGCTTATAAATTTGATCTTAAAAGTCACTCATTTAATAACTGTTATGTGAATGGTATACCTATAATTAGAAAATTAATGATAAAAGATTTATATTTAAAATATAATCGAGGGGTTCTTCAACTTGTTAATTTATTCCTCTGGAACGGGTGCTTACTCATTTTGCAGTGCTTTCATCAGTAGATTCAGTAACTCATGTACATCTCCGATATGAAGAGTTATTTAAGGCTGTAAAACAAATTTTATATATTGTAGTCATCTTACTAATATTATAAATGTGAAAGTTTGTAAGAATGTGTGGATGCCAAGGTGTAATGCTTGTTACTATTTCACGCCTAAGTGGGTGGACCGATTGAACTGAAACTTGGTATAGAGATAGCTTAGACCCTGGAATAACACATAGGCTATAAGTACAGTGGGTAAAACCACTGGACGCAGCTAGTCCTATCATAATATAATATTGTAGGTAACATTTTAAGATAAATTAAATCTAATAACAGTTTGCATTATAAACAGTGAGACAATTGGCTGTCTAATTTTACTGTAGTTTGGTTCTTTACACCTATTGGGTATAATAGATGGACCGATTCAGCTAACCATCATATAGAGATAGCTTAAGACATTGATATAACATACAGACAGGCAAGCTAGTCTTACTACATAATAAATTTGTAAGAATGTATAGATGTCTGGATGAATGTTTGTTACTCTTTCACTCCTAAACAGGCGGACCGATTGAGCTGAAATTTGGTATAGAGATAGCTTAGACCCTAGAATAACACAAAGGTACAGCGGGTAAAACTGCTGGGTGCATAGTATTATTACATTAATGAAAATAATATTTTTTACATCAATGGAATTAAGAGTAAGTACCTATAGTAGGTAACTCTATAGGCAAACAGTTGTACAAACCTTTTCTTTGATAGTCTTCAAATTATAAAAGTGTGACGCGTAACCGTGACGCGTAACCGAAAAAATGTGACGGTAAATTTTTTCCAACGCCGATAAAGAAGTTTCACTTCAATAATATTTATCCTTTCATAGACTATTTTCTTTTTCTCGTTTCATTTTTTGTGTATGTACAAACTGAAAAGAAGTTATAATTCATTAATCTAATTTGTCAACGGAATATTTTTGAAATATTTAACTAATAGGTATCTAACTTTATAATAATAAAACTTACCTATGTCAAAAATCGAAATAAATAAACATAACCTAAAAAATCTCACTTAGATACGCTAAAATTTTAGCCCTTTTGCCCCATGACAAAAAACAATTTATAATAATTATCTAAATAATTATGTATTAGTATTTTGTGAAACCTAAAAGATAAAAGAACACTCAATCATTCACAAAATATTATTCAAATTACAAACTTCAAACGATGCTTCAAACTAATTATTATTGTTGACCGGAGTTGAGAGGTGTTGCCAGCAGCGAAAGTTAAAAACCGGGCAGTAACACTCAAAAAACGCGGATTTATCTTACTAATATTATAAACGTGAAAGTTTTGTAAGAATGGATGTCTGGATGTGTGTTTGTTACTTTTTCACGCCTAAACGGGTGGACCGATTGAGCTGAAATTTGGTATAGAGATAACTTAGACACTGGAATAACACAACGGTTATAGGACAACGGGTAAAACCGCTGGGCACAGCTAGTAGTATATAATATATCAAATTGTTTTTATCTGACTACGAAAGGTGTGCGTACAATGCGCTCTTTTCACAAACGGCCACCGCTTATTTGCATGCGTGAAATGTGTAGAAATACACCTCAGACTGATTGTCAAGACTTTATATCAGTAATCAAGTACTTATTTAATGACTTAATATTATTGAAACTTATTGAATAAATGTCTTATTACATTTTTATCATATAAGGTATAGATGCATTAAAATAACAAAAAAATAAAGAGAATTAAAAAATAATAATGTGAAAAAGTCTTATCCGGCGCATCGCCGGCCGCTCCCGCGGCACGCTCGCTTCGCTCGCTCGGCTCGCGCATTGCGGTCACTGTTCGAACCTAACCTAACCAACTGATGTTGCAATTCCCTAAACTCAATTACCATCGGTCATCATGATTGGCCGAGTGTTTTACAATAATACAAATTTACATTTAAAAAATCAGTCACTAAGAGTGCTCAATTTACATTATAGCCACAGAACCAATCATAGGCAGATTTAAGGCCCCTTAAGATGGCCCTGGTTAAGATTTTTTTTTTTTTCTCGGCGCTCGCAACACGCTGCTCGCGTAATTATTATTAAGGGTATTTGAACTTTCTAACTGTTCAGAGTAAGCTAAACACACACTTTTCGTAGTAAAAATTATAATATGCCCGTCTGCACCTTGCCCCCCCCAGGACCAAATCCTGGATCCGCACTTGGAACCGATGAAGGTATAATAATATTCTGCAGACGTTCGCCGTATACCAATTTCCATAGACACCCTAGCGTTTTCACGTGTAGAATAACCTCCAAATACTTTCACTTTTTCATTGCTCTCGTTTATTAATCATTACAATAAATAATAATTGGAAATAAAGCTTTTTATATTATATCACATTTTTTTTCCAAAATGTCCGAATTTTCACTGTTTTTAAAGTTTTTTTTTTGTATGACAGAATTAGCTGTCGACGCCATTTTTGTTGTTATGAAGTTTTGTTGTTAGAAATTGAACTAAATATTTGCAATGAGCCGCGGCGGGTTGCAAGCGGCCAATTGAATCGACAATAAGATAATGCGGCTTTTTATATAATGGTTAAATAATTAAAATTTCTCCTTAAGCGTATTTATAAACATTTTGCGCTTGCAAACGGCGGCCGTTTTGTGTAACGGATAATTTTGTGATTCAGTGGCGACATTTAGATTTTGAGTCCTCGTAATTTCACATAATAATAGTTAATTTCTTAATAATTAAATACGTAGTTATTTTTTAATCTTACAAAGAAAAATTATTTAGGATATACAGTT
Organism: Hemithea aestivaria; assembly: GCA_947507615.1. Lineage (NCBI taxonomy): Eukaryota > Metazoa > Arthropoda > Insecta > Lepidoptera > Geometridae > Hemithea > Hemithea aestivaria. The sequence continues at coordinate 11,344,367 of OX382332.1, read as the reverse complement.
ATTATTATAATCGAATAAATTAAATTTAGTTCCGCTAAATGCCGCGGATAAAAAAAAAGCAAAAAAGCGCTATGATCTGGCAACACTAAAGCAATACATTCAAATAAAGCGCGAAAATACAAACTTTTATTTTCAAACTACATTTATTTTTGCATCATTATTTATTATAATTATAATTTAATTATGCTTGTGTTCTATTCTACACGGTACTTAATAATAAACACTACTTAAAACACGCATCAACCCTATTCAAACGATCGGTTATTTTTCAGCATTTTATATGTGAATCTTTAGATTGATATATTTTTTTATTAATGAACCGATTTAAATAAAACCAATACCAGGTTAATTGTAGAGAAAAATACGAACGATTTTATCTAAGAGATTTCCTAAGACATTATAGTTCCATTATTTTCAGTGGCGCTACTTTGTATGAAAAATAATGAATTTTAAATGAATTTCTATTTATCTTCAGATGATTTAACATGTTTTAGAAATTAAAAATAAGCAGCAAAAAGATACTTTTTACTGATATTTAGACGCGTCATGCGCACATTAGATTAGTTCCATTATTTTCCGCTGGCGCTGGAAATAAGTTACATTTACTAATTTAAATGAATTTTAATTTGTTAACTGATGATTTTACATGGTTTAGAAATTAAAAATAAGGTGCAAAATGTACTATATTTACCCTATTACTATATTTACGTTCGTCGTGCATCATCAGACCTTGTTTACTATATAGCATCAAAGTACTCGTCAAGACGAATCAAATGAGCCCAAACTCGATGGGGTTTTGTCTTTTAATCACGGAGTTCCTATGGTCACCTTCTAGCTCCATCATTAGATCCTGGTTACTATATGGTATTAAAGTACTCGTCAAGACGAATCAAATGAGCCCAAACTCGATGAGGTTTTGTCTTTTGATTACGCGGTTCCTATGACTTCCATTCTTGTTTATTAGCATTTTATATGCGAATCTTTAGATTGATATAACTCTTTTATTTATGAACCGATTTGACTAAAACTAACACTAAGTTTCAAGTAGAGAAAACTGCAACGTATTAGTGAAAATTTTATTCAAATCGGTGGTGTTGTTTAACCACACCAGTGACACAAACTATTTACAAATTTAGCCCAAATTAAACTAAAGGTCAACCACAAGTTTACAGCCACATCGATAGATGGCGTCTGTAGCGTTTTTGGCACTATTTTTTTTTTTAATTGAATTTACTTTATATTCTATTACTTTTATTTCGAATTTTTGATGTAAATTAGGGGCGATGTGTCCGATATAAATGATTATTATTTATTTTATTATTTTATTTTACGTTTCCCTAGGAAAAATTGACAAAATGTTTTACGAATTAGATCGCGCAAGCGACTTTTTCGTGTCGTTTTGTTCATATGCGTATTTTCACAGTTCACCTTAGTAAAGGATCACAATGAATGGGGAGAAATTTCCATTCTTATTATATGTATGGATTCTACGCGTAGATTCATAAGCCTAGAAAAAACAAGAAGTGGGATTTTGAGCAAGGAATGGTTAGATAATCGGGCGTTAATATCGACGCAGGATGCAATGAACTGAAGTAATATCAACTAGTTCTTATAATATGTGTATATGGACTTTTTTACAATATTCCTGTCCATCTTCCCTTTCTATGTATATAGTTAATTGCATTATTACAGTCAATAATCCATATTAAATGTTGATTCCCATATGAACCATATATACCATATTATATGGGTTTACCATGCAATGAGTGAACTATGACTATTTGCCCCCCTGGATATACAAATAAAAGCATATCGCCCCGCGGTCATTATGATTATTCTCCGTAATACACATAAATTTTTATAAAACGTGTACCTATAAAGTTAGCGTCGCACACATATCCAATTATTTAGCGTGTTTTGATCCTTTAACTGGTAGAACCGATTTTATGTATCATAATAATAAGGACATGCTGACATGTACATAATATGTTGCCACCACCAGTAACAAGGTTAAGTACAAAAACAAACAAAAAGTGCTACAAACCGAAGCGAAGGTAGGTTATTACTTTTTCATGTCTGCAAGCCCAGAAGACTCGTATCTTATATTACATTTTCACGTCTTTTACCAACTTACCCGTGAAACGTCATGAAAAAATCAACGTCGCCTCATGAATTCCCTGTCAGGTGCCTGAATCGCCTTGAGAATAGTAACAAGACACATACGTTACGAATGTAATAACCAGAAAACGAATGTAGGTAAAATAGGACGGGAGAAATATTAGACAGTAATGTAAAAAGAAATAGACGTATAGCATCTCATTTGTCCTTTGGTATTTTATTTGAGGACATCAGTAGATTTTATTTGAATACTAGCTGACTCGTGCAAAGTAATATGCGCCTGCTGGAAAATACTTAAAACCACAGGGCGCAGCAAGGAAATATTAAGTTTATCACTACACAGTGTAAAACAAAGTCGCTACCCGCGTCTGTCCCTTTATATAATATGCTTAATTTTTTAAAACTACGCAATACATTTTGATGCGGATTTTTTAAATAGATAGTGATTCAAGAGGTAGGTTTATATGTATAATTCCAATTCCATGCATAGTATAATAAGGGAACATTCTTAATTTTCTGGTAGGCGCTACAAATTAGTGCGCCCGGGTCCACTACTTGTTACTAAATATGAATTTAGTCAGTTATCGTCAGTTTAATTCCAATACCGTTTAAATAGGTTTCGATTTTCGAAGTCCTATTATAAGTCGTAAAGCAACGCTGTCAATGTGATTCAGACCTAAAACTGTACCCCACTGCAACGGTATTACAGATTTAGTGGTAAAGTAGCTTCCATTGATCTGTTAAAGCTGGTACAAGTTATCTATTTAAAGCACTACTACTACTATGTACTAGTCAGTACTAGTCAGTATTCTCAGTAGAGATTAAAGATCAAATAAGTGGGTCTACCCTTCCACGTTTGTGAGCAGAGTATGCAAGTTATAATTGGCTCGCGTTTCGTCCCTTGGGTAACCGCTGTGACAGTGGAGTGGATTTTCGGGCCTTCAGAGCTAGGTTCTTGGTTAAATTTTGTAGGGTACTCTCAGGTTTATTAGGTTTTGTAAGATACAAGTATTTTGTACCTATATTTTGTTTAAAAATATGTGTAAGTAAATTGAGTCTCGAATCGAGAAAAATAATATGTAGATTTTTCTTTGATATACCTGTGTGTCCCGATGAGACCAATATTAATAATAATGTTACTAATTTTATGGGATCTTTCTTAGTAACGTTATTTACAAACCTTGAAATCCTTTCTTAGCCTACGTCGTAATTTCAAATGTGTTTCAATGTTCAACATAATTCGTTCAGTGGTTCGAGTTGAGGGTTGATAAATCAATCAATCAATCACGCTCGACTTTTATTTAACCCACTCAGATATATTTTAACTATTCTAAAGTATGAAAATATGTGTTCAACTTTGTTATTTCTTCTCGCTTAAAACTATTGAATGAATTGGTTTAAAACGGGAAAAATATTATAAAAATATAAAATGTGTATGTAACTTAGGAAATTAATTAAAAATTGACAGCTAGCTTTAACACAAGAATAACGATAAAATCACTACTAGCTAGATATATTATAATTTAGAAATAAAAGTATATAAGTTATTATTGTATCTCTTTACCAAATAACTTTACTAAATTTCAGCTCAATCCGACCACTCGTTTAGGCAAAAATATAATCCAGACATACATTCTTACAAACTTTCACGTTATAATATAAGCAAGATTTGTGGTTTGCAATAAAGTATTAATCTATTTTATTCTTAAACTTATAAAAATAAAACTATTATGAGCACTAGGAAGTAGGCATAAATCATGAAGCTATAACAATACAGGAACAGACACAATAAAGTTAAAATTCCCACGAAACGCGTGTCGATTGTTATAATGTTTTGCAAGTGGCACATTGTAATAAGCTGCTCTCAAAAAATGTAAAATAGAATACTGGCGTTAGCACAATGACTCGATGATTCCCAAACTAAATTAGCATTGTTTTAGTTCTTCTGGGATTGGTCTTAGGTTTTGTTTACTAGGAACAGCTGTTTTACTTAGAAAACTATATTAAAATATCAGGTGGGATGTTGTCAAATGTAGGCCTATTTAGTTTCACACTAATATAATATTATAAAGGTAAAAGTTTATGAGTATGTATGTTTGTTACTCCTTCACGCCTAAACGGGTGGACCGATTGAGCTGAAATTTGGTGTAGAGATAGCTTGGAACCCTGGAACTACACACAGAGTACAGTACAGCGGATAAAACTGCTGGGCGCAGCTAGTTAAATATAATTAGGTGCGGTTACTAAAGTTCTTGTCCAACACAAGAATATGCCTAGTTAGTTGCCTAGGTATTTTTAACACACCACCTAACCCATGGGAATAACAATCATTCTCCTCTCCCTGCACGGTTGTCTAGAAGAGATCGCTATTAGAGATAAGACCGCCAATTGTAACACTTAGTTTTTATATTGGTATAGTTTTCAAGTAGATTTTCTTTTGTGTTACAATAAAGGGTTATGTACCTATGTTTGACATTTTGCTAAGACATAGGTACCAAAAATCGAGTATGGTGCATTAATAATTGTAACCCTTTCTAATATCCTAGTTGTTTTGTAACGTGTACCTATATACCATCAAAATCCAAAGAAAGAAAAGAGTGCGAAGAACAATATTTTAAATTTTCGTTGCTAAACAGCAATTAATAAACTAAATGTGCGAAATTACTTTGCGCGAACATTTCAAAACATACACCAAACATAGATCATTCAATGTTAACATACTCAAAGTTCAAAGGAAACAAAAATTACAAGACATAGTTTCAGTAATGTGTAAATGAAGCATTTATAGGGAGCATACTTACATGCTTGTAGAGGTACGAAAACGTATCTAAAAGGCATTCATACTGGTGGTACCAAGGGGTTAATTGCAGGCGCGTATGCGCTGCGGTAACCATTCACCATTAGGTAGACTTTCTGCTCGTTTGCCACGTATGGCATAAAACAAACTACTATTTAGGGCGTTCCAGGTACGAATCTACGGAGCGATGATATCGAGAGGCCTATTTCCAGCAGTAGCTAAAACAAATTATATGTAATAAGATGTCGTATGCACAAGCAGGGCTTACTTTGCGTGCTTCAAATCTTTATTCAACAATTACCGTCCAATAGTGTTTTCGTTTTTGTTCGTACAATAGAAAATTAACTAATTCAAAGTTGGTCAAACTGGATTGTATTGCCACCGCGCGAATGCATTACCCACTCTAATTAGCAAATGTTATACAATTGTAAACGAATACTGCAATCCTGTGATTAAAACTTGCATAGTTATTACTGGCAACTGGCATGTAACTGCGAACTCTCACAGTCAGTGCAAAAAGACAAGTTGTTACATTTCGTTTGTTTGAGCTTGATGCATTTCGACAAACTAATAATTTGTTTGTTCATGTCATATATCTAAAAAATAGGAAGATGCGATATGGATGTTTCTTATGTGGACCGCTTCAATTAGGCCCATGGACCTTATTTAATAAGAGAAAATTGTGCCCGGCACAATTTTACTTAAGAGCGAGTCAGCGCGGCAACCGACACTTTCCGATCCAACAGGCCCAAGTTAGCATAGCAACGATAGTGCTATTGCTCATCTTCTTATTTTCTTTTAATCTAAGGTTCATATTCGTCTTTTTGTGTGTGTCTATTTATAATTTTACCACAATATCAACATACGAGTACCATGTCTAAAATAGTTAATTGCACAATATAATAAGCGATATAGTGCAGTCTTTCCTACCTATCTAGTGTCAACTTAGCTTCGGCGGTTTTCTATTCTTGTTTCTTTATTTTTAACCCCCGACGCAAAAACGACGGGGTGTTATAAGTTTGACGTGTCTGTCTGTCTGTCTGTCTGTGTGTGTGTGTCTGTCTGTGGCATCGTAGCTCCCAAACGGATGAACGGATTTTGATTTAGTTTTTTTTGTTTGAAAGTAGAGTTAGTCGAAAGTGTTCTTAGCCGTGTTTGGTGGAAATCGATTCAAGATAGCCGCCGCTACAAAATGACTGATTACTTTTTTCTTCCACGACCCCATCGATATGGGAATCAAATGAAAGGGCCTAACGAGTAGAATACAGCCCACTATATAAAATTTAAAATCCAAGATGGCTGCCATAAAAAAAATTTAATTACGTATTGCGTTGGGGGTTTTTTAAATTTTTAATTTAATTCACTTGTTAACAGAAGCACATCTACACCTTCGTGCGACTCTTTTCATTTTGCACATTCAATTAAATTTATCAAAAAGGTGTTTCTAGAGAGAATTTTTTTGCAAGTAGAGTAGCGCGCATTACATATTTAATTTACTATAGTAGACAAAACGTCAAATTTGCATTTAAATACCACTCTTTTGTTTTATGTTTTGTTTACTAACATAATAAAACTGTGTGATTTTACAAGCCACCATAAAAAATATAATTTATTAAAAGCCACAAACGGGTGTAGGGCAATTACTCGCTTGACCTCACGCGCGCTGTTATATATAAGGGTAACCCAAAATAATTTATGAATTATTTGTAAGCCAAAGTCTTAAAATGTAATTTCACATTTTACTTTCCAGCAGATTAATCGTTAATTCCATTTTACAGAAAGAAAGTTTTTCTTTGTGAATGGAAAAAGTACTTAAAAGTTTTGCATGAAAAAGTTGTGTTATGTAAAATATATATTTCTATGTAAGAAGTTGTTTTTAGGGTTCCGTACCTCAAAAGGAAAAAACGGAACCCTTATAGGATCACTTTGTTGTCCGTCCGTCTGTCTGTCTGTCTGTCTGTCTGTCTGTCTGTCTGTCTGTCTGTCTGTCTGTCAAGACCCTTTTTCTCAGGAACGCGTAGAGGTAACAAACTGAAATTTATAGGAAATACTAAGGTCCATTGCCTCTTAGAGCTGTAAAAATTTCAAACTTCTAGGCCAACGCAATCAAAAGATATAGTCGAATATGTCGCAAATTTCATCAAATTTTCGACATTACCAAATAAATCAAAACCTACGGGGCACTTCCCGTAAACTCAGAATCATGAAATTTGGCACAAAGTAACTCCTTAGAGCACAGATAAAGGAAAAATTGCGAAAACCATAAATTTTTATTTGCATCATATGAAAAAAATATTTTGAATAATTTTATACCTACTACCCCTTTTCTCATGAACGCGTAATCGTATGAAATTGAAATTCATATCAAATACTCAAGTCTATAATACCTTTAAACTGTAATAAAATCAAACCTCTATGTTAACACATTCAAAAGAAACAGCAATTTTAGTCGCAATTTTAAACTCGCAACTACTCTCAAAAAATCAAAACCTACAGGGTACTTCCCGTGAACTTAGAATCTTGAAAATTGGCACGAAGCAACTCCTTAGAGCACAGATAAAGGAAAAATTGCGAAAACTGTACATTTTTAGTTACATCATATAAAAAAATATTTTTAATAATTTCATATTTACTGCCTTATTTCTCATGAACGCGTACAGGTATTTAATTGAAATTCATACCAAATACTCAAACCAAATACTCAGCTTTATAATAACTTTAAGCTGTAAAAAAATCAACCATCTATGTCAACGCAATCAAAAGAAACAGCAATTTTAGCCGCATATTTTCAAACTCGCAAGTACTAAAGGGAATCAAAACCTACAGTATATAATATTATACCCACTTTTCCTTAGGGTTCCGTAGAAACCCGTAGGTTTGTACGGAACCCTCGGTGCTCGAGTCCTACTCGTACTTGACCGGTTTTTTTTTTTTTAAGAGTAAGAAATTGATTTTTTTTTTCATTTTTTTTATACAGGGTTTTTTCATTAAGAAAATGTCACCCTTATAACTAATTAACTAAATAAGTATACACAAAAGGGGAAAAACCTTAATCAAACAGAGATTAACAATAAACACTGAAATGACACAACTCGATCAGCGACAGCAGCCTTATAAAGTGAACATCTTTCTGGCATCCTCCGAAGATGAAAGGAGTTGATTTTACTGCATAACATAGACAAATAAAACAGTACTACACGTACACCACACACGAAGAAAAAAATTAACACATTCATTATTAAACTGAAATATTATATTATAGAATAGAATAATACTTTAATGCAAACCAAAAATTTACAACAATGCATTATGTACGAGTAATTTGTCTTATCGCAAAAAGTTCTTTCCATATCACCTTATAATAAATTTAATTCCTTCAGACTTCTTATAGTATATCACTCACGATAAAGTTTTTCGTCTACTACTTACTACTTTTTACATTAGTTGCTCAAAAATCCGGAGCCTTGATAAAACCGTGTTCTCTATACCCTACGACTCATCACTTTTTGTGCGGCGTCGAGTGTGTCGATACGATGTATGTATCTCATACGCATTTCGATGAGTTGTCAGGCTCGACAGAGTGACGTCACGGCTTTTACCGGCGAAAGTATCATTTTTGGGTCCTTATTAACATACCTACCTTTAGAATAAAATAAAAAGACAAGATACGGTACAGGCGTCTCACAAATGGACCGCTCCAATTAGGTTCGAGCACACAATTTTTCTTCGCAGCAAATAAACAACCGTCACTTTCCGACCTAGCAGACCCAGTCACAATGAGCAGGCCATATAGCACGCAGAGCGGATGGCCGATGAGGTCGAAAAGTGCTCGAATGGAAACCACGGCTAGCAAACGCAGCGTAGTTGACGTACTTATAAAGGCCGCCGGAAGACGCTGGATGTAGGTCTATTCCAACCGGTACATATGGAAGTCCAAAGGGGAGGCATGTTCAGCAGAGGACGTCCTACGGCTGAGATGATGATGATGAGGCCCAACTTTGGATATAGCATCGTTGCTATAGCGAGTATCGTATCTTTCCTATTGTAGTCTAAGTCCCTACCTCACGCTCTTGAACCTTTATGTAACTGTAGAAGTTTTGGGTGGTCATTTGCATCGAAATGTTGTAAAATGGACTGATTTAATGAAGACGGGTCTTAAAGGGCTAAGGTCAAGTTGGGTGATGAATGTGTGAGAACTTATTAATATGAGCTCTTTAGAATGAGAATAAGCGTTGTTAATTACAAAAGTAATTATTTAGGTATTATTATAGGTAGACACAAATAATAGGGATGTTGTTATTTTTTTCCATCAAACAAGATAATAAGCGTAACTACAAGATGCGACTCTATCGCTCGCACCATAATAATTATGATGACAATTTTCGATATATAGATAAATCAAACAAATATTATAGGTATATATAGGTATATATATATATGCGAAAGTTTGTTAGTGAGTGTGTATGTTTGTTACTTCTTCACGCCTAAACGGGTTGACCGATTGAGCTGAAATTTGGTATAAAGATAGCTTAGACCCTGGAATAACACATAGGCTACAGTACCGGGCTTACCGGGGGTAGACCTCCTTAGAAGAAGGCCGACTAGGTGGGTACCCCAACAGTGCCAGTTATTTTACCTGAGCAGTGATGTGCTGTGCTTCGGTAGGAGGGTACTGTAACTAGTGAAATTTCTGGGCTGAAGAGTCTTAACATCTTAAGACTCTCAAGTAAGAAGCGTTGCGCAGTGCACCCAGAATTTTACCTTTGTAAAATAAACCCCATAAAAACTATAGTATTTATGGGCAGCGTTATCTCTTACTATCAGGAGAGCGTCTTACTTGCGCGTCTTCTTACTTCGTTGCATAAAAGAAATATTATATTATTAAACGATTTTGGAAACTACCGTGAGTGTTATCCATATTATAAATACGACACGGCTGTACTCACGTTGTCTATTTGTTGAGAAACGTCTCAACCACGGTTTCGGACAATTACGATGTCCTTCATCAGGAGTTCACGCCTGCAGTAACCGACGCTGACTGGCCCGCGCCCGCGCCTCCGCGTGCGCCGCGCGCTGTGAGAGCGGGGGGGGGGGGGGGGGGAACCAATAGACAACGTGAGTACAGCCGTGTCGTATTTATAATATATTATATTATTAACTAGCGGCCCGTCCTCGCTTCGCTTCGGGTGCAATTTTGAATAAAAAAATAAAATTAAATAATAAGACTTACGCAATAAATATTTTAATGACAAATCTACAGATTTAGTATAATACCATTGCTAGAAATAGAAAATGATCACGAACATTAAATTCGCACCTTAACATGAATTTAGTCTTTTACAACTTGTGATCCTATTTATGATATTTCTATCTTAAAATATTCTAGTAGCTTCTGGTGCTTCGCCGGCCACTGCCGCGGCCTTTACAATGTTTGGAGATACTACAAAGATTTCAGGGAAATAAAAACTATCTTATGCTCTGTCCCAGGACTCAAATTGTGTTAAAACTTATTTCCCTAATTCGTTGGTTAAAACCAAATGAAAGCTACGTCAGTTCGACGGATACTGATTCCTTATACAAACTCTGAAATGCCTGGTTTCCTCTCTGAAAGGGCGGTTTCGGGGATAAAAGCTATTTTGTGTCCTTCCTGGTACTTAAACTAACCTTTGTAGAAGTAAAAAAAAAGCTTAATTGGCCTAACGAATATAGATAACTCATACAAACTTCACCCCTGTTCCCCTTATAAAAGGGGATTTCTAAAATATAAAAACTATCCTATGTCCTATTTTGGTATACAAACTACCTTTATTATACTTACTAAATTTCAGGCCCAGCGGTATTAGAAATTTCAATACAACATTTGCCCCCACTTTTATAGGAGAAAAATGGCCCTCTTTTCCTCCTCTAAGAGGGAATATCTGAGATAAACACTTTTTCACATCCTCTCCTGGTACTTAAATACCTTTATGCCAAATTTCAACTCTATCAGTTCAGCAAAAAGATAATAAAAATATATATGTTTAGGTATTAAAAAGGACCTATAGGATAGGTATTCCAAATTTTATCATTCTAGGTTCAGGAGTTTTGTCTCTACTGTGATAATGATGAGTCAGTCAGATTACCCTACAGAGTTTAGTGTAGTCCCACATATTATGTTAGTTAGGTTGGAGAGTATCCACAATGCGCAAATCGAGCGCACGAAGCGAGAATGAGGCGATGCGCTTGAGCTTGGGAATCAAACAACTTTATTATACCAAATTTCAGCTTAATATTCCCGTTCCCATAGGAATATTGGGATGAATTAACAATCCATTATCGTTTCTTGGTAGTCAAACTACTATTACATCAAATTTCAAACTATTCAGCTCAGCGGTTACATTTTCCATATTAGTCCCGTTCCCGTGTGAATTTTGGATTGAAAACTATCTTGTATTCTTTTTTGGTAGCAAACTACCTTTGCATTAAATACAGCTTAATTGGCCACGTGGTTACAAATTTCTATATTATACACGTTCCCGTGGGAATATTGAAATGAAAACTATTTGAACCCTTTCCTGATAGTCAAACTACCTTTATACTAAATTTCAGCGTTATAGGCTTAACGGTTACAGATTTCCATTTTGTTCCCGTTCCCATAGGTATTTTGGAATGAAAATGATCTTGAATCCATTCATGGTACTCAAACTACCTTAATGATTTTAGCTTAATAGGCCTAGTGTTTACAGATTTCCATTTTGTTCCCGATCCCGTAAGAATGTTGGAATGAAAACTATCTTGAATCCATTCATGGTAGTCAAACTACCTTTACAACAAATTTCAGATTGATAGACTCAACGGTTACAGATTTTCATTTTATTCCCGTTCCCGTAGGAATTTCACAAAATCCCTTCTTATCGGTCGCCTACGTTTCCTAAAAAACACGCTGTACAAATTTCAGGTCAATCGGTCCAGCGGTTTTATCCCTGCGATGAGAAGTCAGTTAGATTTCCACTTTAAATTTTGGCATGGACATAGATTGTTTCCATTTCCGTAAGAATTTTGGGTTGAAAACTATCTTGTACTTTCTTGGTAGCCAAACTACCTTTGCATTTAGTTTCAGCTTAATCGGCCAAGCGGTTACAGATTTTCATATTATTCCCGTTCCCGTGAAGAACCGTTGTGAATCCTTTCCTGACAGTCAAACTACCTTCCAAATTTCAGCGCTATAGGCGTTACCGCGATTTCCATTTTGTTCCCGTTCCCGTAAGAATTCTAAAATGAAAACGATCTTGAAACCATTCATGGTACCCCAACTACCTTTATACCAAATTTCAGCGTAATAGGCTAGAGGTTACAGATTTCCATTTTGTTCCCGTTCCCGTAAGAATTTTAGAATGAAAACTATCCTGAATCTTTTCATGGTAGTCAAACTACCATTATACCAAATTTCTGCTTAATAGACTCAACGGTGACAGATTTACATTTTTTCCCGTTCCCGTTGGAATTTCGCAAAATCCGTTCTTATCGGTCGCCTACGTTACCTAAAAAACACGCTGTTTAAATTTCAGCTCAATCAGTCCAGCGGTTTTATCCCTGCGATGATGAATCAGTAGATTTCCACTTTAAATACATATTGGTATAGAGTATAGACATACTCGTAGATTGTTCCCGTTCCCGTGACATTTTGGGTTGAAAACTACCTTGAATCCAGTCATGGTAGTCAAACTACCTTTCAACTAAATTTCAACGTAATAGGCCTAGCGGTTACAGATTTTCAGTTTTGTTCCCGTTCCCGCAGGTATTTTGGAATGAAAACTATCTTGAATCCATTCATGGTAGTCAAACTACCTTTATACAAAATTTCAGATTAATAGCCCTAGCAGTTACAAATTTCCATTTTGTTCCCGTTCCCGTAGGAATTTTGAAATAAAAGCTATTTTGAATTTTTCCATGGTAGTAAAACTACCTTTACACCAAATTTCAGCTAGATAGACTCAACGGTTACAGATTTCCATTTTGTTCCCGTTCCTGTGGGAATTTCGCAAAATCCCTTCTTATTACCTGCCTACGTTACCTAAAGAACCCGCTGTCCAAATTTCAGCTCAATCGGTCCAGCGGTTTTGTCCCTGCGATGATGAGTCAGTCAGTTTTCTATTTTATATAATAGTATAGATATTATTAAATTCTGTAAAACATTTTTAAGAAGTAAATTCTACTTATTAATATTTCAATTATATAGCTTATCTAATATTATTCGATCGTACAAGCAAGAGAGTCACAAGTAAGAACGAAGCTCTTTAATACATCATTCAGGGTCAAACAAGTATCGGTACAAGTAATGTAAACCAGAAATCAATTTGGAATCAAGACAGCGTTCTGAATAAGATTAATTAATGTTAATGAAGAGAAAGTGATGTATTATATCAGAAGGCTTAAAATATATCTAAAGCTTTATAATACGCATAAGATTATGCGAAATTAATGATTTACTTTTATATCTAAGGTGAACGCTCTCATAAGCGGAACTAAATTATACCATTTTTTTAAATGTCAAAGTTTATTTCTCATAGAAATTCTGTCTTTCATAATATTTTATTGGCCAATTAGGCTATTCAATATTTTTTAAATATTAACTTTGTGTCCGCTGAAATGTAGCCTATGTGTTATTCGGGGATCTAGGCTACGTGTATATATACCAAATTTCATAAATTAAATATATTATGTTTCGACTAAAGTCCGAAGTGCTACACCTAGGTTTAACCGGCTAAACCATATTTAGTGAAATTACTGAGTAGAACAGTTTTATGGCTAAATCTTGAGTAAAAAACTTTGATGCAGTACATGTAGAATTTCACAAAATGTGAAATCCTTGGTGGCGGTGTAGGTACTGATTTTAATTATAATAGGTAGAGTTATCTCATACCATCAGGAGAGCGTCGTGCTCGTCTTCTTTCTTTTTTGCAAATAGAAATGTAGTTTCGTACTAAAATCAATTAAATATGTAGTTATTTTCAACAATGAAATCATCATATAGAATGAAAATGGTCCGACCTGACGCCAAAAGGCGACAGTGCCGTTGTGTCCCATTTAGGAGGGTTACACATTAATATGTAAACCACGACTCAATGAAGGTATGAGTAACAGTAGATTGACAATGTAACGCCTTATACGAGTACACTCCTAAGATTGCCTTCTGACATACTTGCACTATTATTTATTAAAAAGTACTTGAAACACTTTGTTACTGCATATTATTTTAATGTAGCTACTTGAGATACTGTTTACGACGATATTTTTGATAGAACCTGCAAAACAACTCAAATTTTATATACCTGAAAATATTCTACAAGTATGTCGTATAATTGCTGTTTTATCGATTTCAAATGACAACGAAACCACATAGTAACTAATGATTTATGAAGCGATTAAATACCTCTAGTTTTGACTATTGAAAAATGTATGAAAACAGTGGTATATAGAGAATAGAGGCTCACGGCCGCGTATAGCATACCAACGTGTTTAGTAACGAGCACGTATGTATGGCGAGCCGTCAGCCCCACTCACACAAGCGCGACGGTTGTGTGCGTGCGACCGTAGTCTCATTCTTACCTGCGCGTACGCGCGTGTCTCCAAGAAAGCCTCTCCGCCTCAGTGCTGACCTGGCGGCCGTCGCGACCACACCGGCCTGCCGACCATGTCGACTCTGTGACTCGAGTGTTGTGAATTTTGTGTTACAAGCACAGTGCCCGTGCGTTAACCCCATCCCCTGATAGTGCCTAACCGGATTTTTAACACGGAACGCCCCGCGGCGTGAAAGAGGTGAGTTTTTATCTAGACTTAGTGGAGTGTTAATTTAAGGTAATGTGAAAGTTGTGACGATCGATCGTCGAGGAGTCAGCGTTGTTGACACACTTTTGGTTCAGGTGTGGTGGCTGGTGGCAGGTGGGCGCGCCGCTCTGTGTCAGTAATACGTGTCCGACCAAAATTCCGATCTCTTGAGACCGCTTTCGGGCAACTTTCTTCCGTAATCAGTACAGCGTTGTCCTCTTATCTTTTGATTCTTTTTATAGTAGTTTAACAAACAGGGAAGTCTTAGATAATATTAATAGATTTGATTGTAAAAGCTCGTGGTGTCGTCGAACGGAAGACATCAACGCGCTCGAGTGAGCTACCGAGCCTGTAGACCGACTCTACCGTTCGTTCTAACGTCTTATTATCGTAGTGATTATCTTCTATTGAACTAGAATATCAACTTATTTGCTCACTCTGTTTGAAATTTATTTATAAGCTATTTCTTTTGTAGTTCTAAGAGCTGTAAATCTGTTTGAAATCGATAACTTGGCACAAACATTTTAAATTGCAATATTTTATTTTAGTGTCACACAAACATTTCAAATTCTTTATAATAATGTTCAAAAACAAAAAAATAAGTAAATATTTCTCAAAGAAAACAAATCATGTACATATATTAAGTAGTAATGAACCAGTTCCTCTCCCCTCATGCCTCCCCCCCTCTTACCCAGTTGCAGCGTTGTGGTTGAACGCATCCTTTGCCTCAGCATTAAAATCATGCCCTCTTTCTCGAAATACTTGTCTTGTAATCACGATAAGAATCTTAGCTTAGACTTAGCATAGATTCTCGCTATCTCGTTTAACGTGTTTCTAGAGAAACTTGTGATCGTTTGAGGGCAACTGAATACCAAGATCTCTAGTCTCTAGTAGAATCTATATTTGAATAGTTTATTGAACTGGATAAAACCTGTTGGTATTAGGTACCTATTGAAACCCTAGATTTACTTCGTCCTACTTGAGAAACATCAAAATCTTTACTAAATATGATGGGCTGAATATATCAAGAGTCTTGAAGACTAAATTATGACGATATCATAGAAATATGTTTCATAAAAACGTCCAAAATATATCCTACTTCAATCGTGCCTAATTAACCACTTTATTTGGTTAGGAACCGAAAAAATTCAACATAAAAACCAGACAAAAATAAATCACAAAGCAACAAACGCGGAAGTCTTTTCGTTCTAACCAAAAATATTCTCAAGTTAAAAAACAAAATTGCTCATTTTGCTCTAATATAATTAAGTGCAAACAAAGCTGTAATTAATTCCGCGAGAATGTGAAATCTGGGACTTTGATGTGTCAATGCTGTTTCATATTCTTATGTCGATGGGGTAAGGTTGAAATTTGGCTGGAATATGAACAACTCAAGGGTATATTGATGAATAAATCATATTATTGAGAGAGAAATTCCTGACACTCGACCCTTGAATACATCAGGATTGGAGTATCGTTATAAATGTATGAAGGGAAACAGACGAAAACATACACGCGCTTCAAATTTTAAAGATGCCTTATGATATAAATATGCTGTAATTAAATACAACTTGGTACCTAACAGCGAATATAGCTACAATATGCAAAAAATTGTAAATGGTGACTAGAAATTTATTCATTTTACCCACTTAGATATTTACACTGTAATATTTTCCGAATAAAATAAAACAGTAAAATATGTGGCATTTTAAGATTATTGAAACCAGATATACAATCATTTAAATAAGCAAATAATTACAATTTATCTTACTGTATGTACTAGATTTCTTTTTTTTTTTTTATTATTCATGATAAATAAGCCTTAAACCGCAATCTCGCCTGATTTTAAGCGCTAATCGATGGTCTTATCGCACTAGGCAATTTCTTACAGATAATCTGGGACAGGACAGATAATACAGTAATAATATTTAAAAATATTTCAAATTGTTTAAATGTAAACCAGGCTTACAGAAAGAAGAAAAATTTCTTGGCAAATGATCTCTACCTTAAAGGCAAAGACGTCATCTGACCAAAAAATAAATATTAGTTATAAATTCCGCAAAACGTAATCAATTTCAAAGAAAGCTTCCAAAAATTATAGCAAAGTAAAAACAATTTATAAACCATAAGTAACCTCTTTGTCGGCAATATTTTTGAATACAAAACCATTCCCGGTCCCGGAATCGGATTATAATAATAATTGGGAAGCAGGTAGAGGGACATTTTGAGATAAAGAATTTGGTATAAGATTTATAGGAACCCGGACGCAGGTACGACGTAATTTCCCTGAAGTAATTACATACCTACTTAATCAAAAATTTCAAAGTTAAAGGACAAATTGAAACATGTATAATTATTTTTGTAGTAGCTATCTATTACCGACTTCAAAAAAGGAGGAAAAATTCACAATTCATGTTTTTTATAGATACCACACATAGATAACAACCACAAAAATAAAAAGTATATCAATTGGCGGTCTTATCGCTCAAAGCCTTTATTCATAAAACCGTTTATTTATGTTTACCGATTACTCGAAGACTCCTTATGTATGTCACGTATTATAAAAAAATACTTTTTAAAAACCTAGCGACACACACAAAAAGCATAACAATATAGGTATATAAATCGAAAAATAACGTTGTGTTTTATTTAACTAAACTTATTTTTTATCTAAACAGAATCATAGAATATGGAATGCGGCATCTGCAGATTTTTAATCAGCAATTTGATTACAATAGAAACATGCCATTCGCCAACCGAAATAAAATAAATAGACATTGAATCACGAAGGTCGTGGGGGCATCAGATATGCCAGATTGGGCATTCAACAGAATACTGACTAGTTAGTATGAGATACATTTCATACTTATTTTAATAAAGTTTGACTCTTTACTCCACTTGATGCGCGCTCGCTTGCACTATTTATAATACACTAGCTGCGCCCAGCGGTTTTACCCGCTGTTTTATAGCCTATGTGTTATTTCAGGGTATAAGCTATCTCTATACCAAATTTCAGCTCAATCGGTCCATCCGTTTAGGCGTGAAAGAGTAACAAACATACATCCAGACATCCATACATTCTTATAAACTTCCACGTTTATAGTATTAGTAAGAAAAGATTTTGAAATTCACAGAATTAACTTTTTGAAAAATCTTCAAGAGCTACACAATATGTATTATTGTACACATTTTAAAGGTTTTTTTTCAATTTGCTACCGTAAATGACTATGAGGTTATTGTAGAAATAGTAAATAAATAATAATATTTTACCTCCCCATGCCACTTTTAATATATCAAACTGGAAATACTTTTAAAATGTGTCCAATATGTAGTGCTTCTACTAAGACATTTTGGAAAAGTTAATTCTTTGAATTTATATTTCAAAATGTATCAAATAATGCAAACGAGAGAGCGTCAAGCAAAATAAAGTTTTAAGCTTAAAATAACTAGCACGTAGTGGCTAACTAGGTTACAACAAATGAATCAGACAAAAGTGTGAGATTTTTAAATTCAAGACTCGTAAACTCGTCTTCTATTGAAACTTACTTTCTGTAACCTCAAAAGAATTTATGAAAATTTGAAATTAAATTATATTTTTCTTAGAATGAAAACGAAATAAGATAGTGTCTGTTGTTAAACATTGGCAGGGTCTTTTTTCTCTACAATTCCACTATTCTATCTTATATCGCCCATTTGCAACGAAAGTGTGAAGATAAAAATGTATTATTTTACCGAAAACGACCCAATGTACAAAGGTCAGTTTGTTTTGAAAAATCACTGCATTTTGAAATGTCACACTGTTATCGCAAATGTGTGATAAGCTTCTCGTACTTCCGTGCTTCATCCAAAAGGTTTTACAGAGAGATAGACAGATAATACTCGTATATTATAACACTTTGTTAAAACTCAAAATAAATGAAACGCTTTTATTGAGATAAATTAAGAAAACAATACTACAGTAGTAAAGAACGCTACAAGCGTTCTTTACTATTTCCACAGATTGGCCACTATAGAAAATCCAAGTACTAAAACCACTGTCATAATGTAATCTCATCAAATTTAGAAATCAGGAGGTGGTTCTCAAGTTAAAATGACCGAATCGCATTCACTACTCACAATAAGAAACCTCATTCATTGACAAAACGTCTATAATTACTCTCTAAAGTGAGTGAAAGTTACAGTAGGTACTAATATTATGTAGTTATTTTCTCTCTATCTACATAGCAAACATTTGCCGAGAGTAGAATTTAAATGTAATTTTTACTTACGTAACTAAGCGTGAGCATTGCATTACCGGTAGGCAATGGGACATCCGGCCGTTTATATGGATAATTTGAAAAACAAGTTTTAAGAGAAAAATCTGGTACCACTCGGCTGGTAAAACTTTTTTCGTTTTAAATTCCAAATAAAAGAGATGTATGTTATTATTATTTTTATACAACGAAGTAAGAAGACGAGCAAGACGCTCTTCTAATGGTAAGAAGTACCGCTTCCCATAATTAGTACATCCCTAATAATGTAAAATTATTATTATGGATGTCATTTCGTTATACTAAACTTTTTATAAGCTTTTATTAACACCAAATGCAAATTTATATTTTTAAACCTCTTTAGGCGAGGTGAAACCCCGATATTTGTAACATTATTGAGAATGGTTGATAATTAAAACCTTTTTAATACACTTACTTTATAGATATGTAGCGTATAGCAACAATCTCGCTTGATTTTAAATGACAATGCGGCTTACAATGAAAAAAAAATCAAATAATTTATTCAAATAGGGCATATAAACAGCACTTTTGCACGTCGGTAGCCAATAGCAGACTGTACCTAAAAGATGGAATAAATCCTTGACTTGACTTAACATCGTGCCCTTAAACATTTTGCAACACAATTTGACTAATTGGCGTTATGCCAATAAATGATTTTTTTTGTTACCCTCTTTATCAATCCACTTTTGTCCGCTGTTGGACAAAAACTGTAGGACTTTCCTACACACGGCACGGCACGGCAGTCAGTCCGGTCGCCTAGTTTTAACTTCAAACCACTCCCAGCAATCATCCTTAGGATAATGTCTTACGAATGAACGCAGACAGGTTGTAATGACATGGCATTACCAAAATAAACATAATAAAGTTGAACTTCTGACCGTAACATTACACTAATTCAACTTCATTCAAAATGCCAAAAGTGACGTAATGCTAAAGAATTTAACGCCCCACTCTAAGGCTTCGCTTCGGTCATAGGTTGTGCTCTCACGTTGTTACCAAACGTATAAACTATGTTGGTGTTACGTAATCTTAACAATTAATCTCGGGTTCTTGATTACTTTCTTCATTTATTTGAATATTTATATTGTTATTCTAGTTAACTGTATATTTTATAAAACAATTCTTGAAAACTTTTTAATATAATTAACTGTTTTAACAATTCTTTCGTTTAATTTTATTAATATTACTGGCTGAATATTCTGTGTCTAAATTAAGTAGCTAACTGATATTTCAAAGAACAAACTACTTTGCCTGAAAAATATTAGGCCATGAGCGACAAAGCCACGAATTGCTACAGTTTTCTTTTTATATGTGTAAGAAAGAGGACGCGATGATCCTAATAGAAAAAAAACTCTTATATATAGGAATGATGTGTCTACTTGTGTGAGCCTTAGTAGCCAAAAAAATAGAATTAGATGATCATCGTCCTCTTTCATACGAGAATTTTGAAAAATTTTGCTCAAATAGGTACCGACCTCTTTTTTCGAAAGCTCAATGAAAAATGTGCATTTTTCATGCCCATATTACCTTTTCATGGGGCCATAATTTCGGCCACATAAGGCTCAAACAAGTAGAAACAGCATTCTTATATAAGAGGGAGGACCATCTCCAACGGTTACCAGCCGCCGTCCGTTAGCGGTAAGCAGGTCAGGCGTCGCGTGCGCACTTTCATGCGCTGGGAAACGATACGACGTGAACACACATCTTGTATCGACTGCGATGGAAAATAAATCATATGATTTGCTTCATATAATGCGGCACTGTAGCTAGTGAAATTACTGGGTTAAAGAGTCTTAACATCTTATGACTCTCAGGTAAGAAGCGTTGGCGCAGTGCAATGGGTAGCACTGTAGTTATTATGGGCTTATTAGCGTTTTCTCTTACCATCAGGAGAGCGTCTTGCTCGTTCGTCTTCTTACTTCGTTGTATAGTTATACTTATAAGGCTAACTGCAAAAGGATGATTCGGCGTACCCGCTGTCCCGGCATTATGGCGTCCCGCAGGAACACCCTCAGGTTTTTTAGCGGGTATACCCGCCGCGCCTATCTTCGGCGGGAGAGTCCCACATACCGCCCCGCGCCCCCCGGCGTGGTGTGATGATGCGTAACGCATTTTTCCTGGGTAAAAAAAAGGCTCACTCAAAGCCGCGGTAATTATGACATTGTTCCAGCATGATGTTTAGTGATGCCAGGGAGGGTTTTACTACGTCTTCTAGGTTTTGTCCGCTACAATCGCCGCAACGATCGCATCGTCGCTTAACAACACGTCAGATCTTGGTCAGAGGCTAACCTATACCTAATTATTATGATTAAAAAACATATATTTTGACGCACGAGCTGGGCAACCGACTGAGGAACAAAACAAACGACCCTCGCTCCCGCTCGTACCTGGACCAAAGGTTGGCTATCGCAGTGCAGCGAAGCAACGCAGCCAGCGTAATGGGCACCTTTGCCCCGGGTACATTGGAAGGAGGGTTACCTGTCAACGATTAGATTTAAGTTAAGTTTAGTTATCGTAAATTTAAGAATATGTAATAATAATTGTTAATAAAATTTAAAATAAACGTTTTTTAAAAACATATAGAGTACGATTTTAAGTTCTGAATCCAGCTAAGAGCATTCCTTTTTATTATTGTTCTTCAGTTACAAACATTAATGATTATTTTTTATAATATTATGCCTTGGGCTTATTACTTAACCGTTTTGTTACACCTGTCATAATGACAATTAAATTAATAAAATTTACAACGCAACCATTAAATATAATAACCGTAAAATACAATAGGATTTATGAGACAATACGCGTTATTGAAATAGCAAAGCACGCACACCACCAGCTACCACTTACCTCAAACTGTAGTAATAAAGGGAGATACCGCCCTGTGAAACAAAACGCCGTGCTGTACAACTTCTAAAGAATCAGTGCTATTGCTGAGCAGGATCTCTCTTTTTTATTTTTTGCGTCCGAGGCCCACTGTCGGTATGTCTTACATTAATCCGGAGATCCTTGGTTCAAGTCTTAAACAATTTATAACAATAAAGACAAAAATAATAACTCATTCTTATCAAATTGAAAGTAAATTTTGAATCCGCCGGGGGTAGACTTCCTTTGCAGGAGGTCGACTAGGTGGGCACCCCAACAGTGCCAGTTATTCTACCGCCTGAGCAGTGATGTGCAAACATTACTGTGCTCCGGTAGGAGGGCACTGTAGCTAGTGAAATTACTGGGCTAAAGAGTCTTAACATCTTATGACTCTTGAGTAAGAAGCGTTAGTGCAGTGCACCTAGAATTGCACATAATTGTGAAATTCTGGGTAGCACTATACTGATTATGGGCAGCGTTATCTCTTAACATCAGGAGAGCGTCTTGCTCGTCTTCTTACTTCTCCTCATAAAAAAAAAAAAATTTAATCCCAAAAAAAAATGTTCATCACTGCCATCATTGCCAACATGTTTCAGGATGAGTAATACTGTGGATATCGGATATTTGCTACAAGATTTATGAGCAATAATTAGATCATTCAGGCTTTGTAGGAATCTTAGCAACCTGAAACTACAGTATATGTATAGTTTGGTCACACAACCTACTACCTACAACTGTGATTCTGATTTGGCAATATTGATAATTAAACTAACCTGTTTTTACTTTATCATGTACCATCAACAGTTTTCATAAACCCTATAGTTAATGAAAAGTGTTTTTCAAAATATTATTTTATTACTTATTACTAGGCTTCGCTTTTAATCTTTGTGCACGATATCTACGTTTATTACATAGCCTGTATAAAAGTACATACTCGTACAAAAATAGCATTGAGCGCGGCACGAAACACCCAAAGAAATACGCCGTACCTAAACAGTAAACAGGCGTGATTGCAGCAAAGCTTTTTATAAGATTCAATGCCAAGAGTCAAGAAAACCACGGTTTCTTACTAATGCCAACCTGACTTCTAAATTCGAAGCGACTTACACAAGGTCCTGTGGCGCAACGGATAACGCGTCTGACTACGGATCAGAAGATTCCAGGTTCGAATCCTGGCAGGATCGAAACTTTTTGCGAATTTTATGTTATTTTGTAACATAATAATATATTCATGTTCACAGATAAAAACAATGATAATTTAATTTTTAAGTTAACGAAACATTTCTACAATAAAATTTATTTCAAAGGCAAGCAAAGCTATGCTCGGTGCAGTGACAAAGACAGCTAATAAATTTGATTATCCCGGAGAATTCGCGCTTCCACAAAATGCCAGCATCTAGGCAATCACTGCTGTAGAAAGACGTTATTTGCTCTTGAAATTGTTTTGCTTTATTTTGCTTAATTGCAGAAAGTAGGTTAATTAATACTTAGCTGAGTATAACATTAGGATTAACATTGACATTAACAAGTTTAAATGTTTTAAAATGCGTAGGAATGTGGTCACGCATCGAATATCCATATGGTACGGTAACCGCACAGCTTAGCCAACAGTTACTATGTAACGGACAGAGTCTGTTCACCTCTAGCTACTATATTCCAAGACTGGACTGCCGGTCCACATTTGAACTTGTCAATTTGCATTCTTCGTATTTTAGAAACGACGGAATCTCTATAACGGTTGAGACGATTTTTTAATTTGAGAAAGATGGACTTTACGTCGAGATATTTTATTTATTAAACCTACTAATGGAAATTCAACAGTCTTTAATCAAATCATAAAATAAACATTGTAATTTATTATTTTGTATTACTTCGTAGTTCATTGGTCGTTTACTCAATAATAATAATCGAGTGTAGACTTTCTAGTACAGATAGAGATTATACCCTTCTCTTCGCTGCTATCTTTACCACGGCACATTCTTAGGTCAAGTCTAATAAACTCTAAGAGCATAAAGTTTAATATAATATGGTATGGTTTAGTTTATTATATATTCTTAATATTTTTCAGTATTGTAGGGTACAGTGGCATAATCATTAGATTTAGTTAAGCTATAGTAGTCATAACATTGCACTTTGTGCCCTCTACGCAAAGTTCTCGTTTCCGAAGTACACACACACGTATTTTAATCAGTGCAGTGTGTTAATTTTACAAAAATATTATAAAACCAACCACGACGTTTCTACTGAGATTCATGAGCCGTGGTCAAGAGAAGACTGGAAAGGCCAGGTAGAACAAGTTCTAACGTTCCGTTCTAATGTATTTTTTTTTCTTTTAGTTTCATTTATTTTGTAAATTAACTTGTAAAATTTGGCAATAAATTTTTTTTTTCTCTTTCTAAACACAATATTTAAGCTTAAAACTGACTTTTAACAAACCAATCTCTAACACGGGCGAACTGCATAAACTCGACAAAGAGCAATTTGCAATATTCAGATTTGCAACGTATGAATGTATCCCGTGAGGCGAGCAAGTTGCAGGCAAATTGGCGCATCACTAGGAAATAGCCGAAAAGTAATTGGCCGAATTTTCCAGATGGGATTTGGCTTGAAGTTGCTCTGAAGATTAAACACTAGAACTGGTTGGAAAGCCAGCTAAGTTCATACAAACATTTTCATGGGAGGATTTTGCCAAATACATTTTTCTAGGTTAGGTTTTATACAACCTAAATTAAAGAATGCCATAGTTTAGAAAATAATATACTTTTAGTTTAAAGAAATGCCTTCAAATTCAGTTCTTAATTCCATCATCAAATCTCGAATACTTTGTGTGATGCTATGATCGAGTGAATTAAAATTTGAAATGAAAACAGACACCTCAGGCACAAGTTTTAATGTATTTTTGTATAGCTAAACGTCTGGCGTAGTAGTACCGAGTAAAAGACTAACCTAAAATTTAAATTCAATTACAGCAGCGCTATTTTTTTAATCATGCCTGAAATACAAGTTAAAATAGCGGCGTAAATATGCTAACCTCGATAGCGGTTACATTTTTGAGCCGTTTGGGGTAGAGACTTTGGGTCCTTGGGGTCCGGGAGCTCACCGCATTTTCCAAAATTTATCTGAGCGCTTGGTCGAGGCGACGTGTGACCGAAATGCTGGGGTATATTTGGCCCAACGTATAAGTATTGCCATTCAACGTGGCAATGCTGCCAGCATTCTGGGCACTCTGCCAACTGACAGTGGTTTGGAGCACTTGGATTTTCTGTAGATCGCCCTGTGGCCGATCTGTGGATAATAAGTGTTCTTTACTGCTGTAGTAGCTGTTGTATTGTTAGTTTGTTTTTCTCAATAAAGGCATTTGCCACGATAAAAAAAAAGTTAAAATACGCTATTAAGTTATTTATATTTGAAATTATAGCTTTGTCTTAAGTTGCATCATTTTAGCGGAGACAAGAGCTCTAAGCAAGAGCTAGATAAACTGATGGTATTTCGTACGTAGAGAAGCTTCCAGCAATAAAAACAAAGGTTATAAATAATAATAAAAACACCCTCGTAATCATTATTCCCAGAAGTTTTTAAGATGCCAGGTACGAAATACTAGCTTATAATTGGTATAATTTTAAACCCAGCTGCTTTTTGCGTATCAGTTTGCATCTTCCTGATACTACCTGCACCTTTACCTTAAACAAGTTTGTACAAGGATGAATATAGGTCAGCCATTGGCATCTGCTATTATTGGGGATCTGCTAGTATTTCAAATAAACAATAATGTTGAGGGTTCCATGCAATGTTTATTTCTGCCATATTTTCTCAAATTTTGGATAAAACGTGATACTCGCACTTTTAGTTTTAGAAGCGACGTTTTTAATGTAGAGTCAAATTAAATATGAAAAAATTAAAATATCATATAAAAGTTATGTGTCTCAAACTAAGTAGAAATCTCAAACTTAATAGATCAGCCCTACTTGGCGAAACTGTGCACACAGTGACATAAAACAAAACAAAATTTAATGAAGAGTATTTTTGTTTAATATAGTATAACACTTTCCGCGGACATTTGCGCCAAGTGCAACCCAACTTATGCATGTTGGGTTGCATTGGACAACCTATAAATTGTGATTTGACTCTGACAGTATAAGTAGGGTAACACCTATGTTCTGTTGGAGTATAAATCCCAATCATATTATTATTAAGTTTCTATTTCAGAGAGAGTTATCATTACTCACTGCTAGAATATTTATTTATTTTCCTCCTTCCTTTATATTCAGAGGTAAAAGAACTTAATCTTTAGTAGGTTAGGTTATTTCACAGCTATACCTCTAGTTTAGTAGATAGAGCCTATCCGATCCCTTCACTATCCGACCTTGGCTTGTCGCAAGGCTTGTCGCGTTGGAATGCGACCGCATAGCTGCGCTTTGTTGACGGATCGATAAGCTGTTGGGCTGAATACCACATGAGCGAAGGAAGTATTTTCTATTTAATGAAAGAAGGATATTCTCTTAAGTGACTACTGACAACGAAAAGGAAGGATATTTCTCTTAAGTGACTGTGGCTTCAGCAAGTGACAAGCGTTTTTCATATTTTTGACTGCTTCACATCTGATGGAAACTTTGAAAGGATATTCCTCTAATTAACTACTGCAGAAGCAACAAAAAGTTATTTTCATATTGTGGTCTATGTTTGACTGCACCCTATCTGATGAAAATTTTGATGCAATATAGAAATAATTATGCCTGTGGGAAAATCTCAGGGTGGGATTTATACCGCCTTCTAAGTTTAGTCTGCTACATTTTAATATTAAATAGTTAATTTTACATCCCACTATAAAACTCACCCATAACAAAGTAATAAATAACCACCGAACCAAACAAGTAAGTAACCAACCAACACTCAGTTGCCAAATGAACAGGTCAGGTGGGTTGCAATGCCTTCAAATTGTCAACAATGTAGATTGAATCGCAGTTGGAATGCCGTTCGGTTTCATAATGTTTGCATCTGTTTCATTAACATAATGTTCGGCTGTGGTCGTCACTAATTCTATTATTGTTTAGGGTTTATTAAACAGGTTTGATTGACGTTGGTTCAATCGCAAGTTTTTTTTTATGCCAAGAAGTAAGAACACAAGCAAGACGCTTTCCAGTAGGTAAGAGATAATAACGCTCCCCACAATTAGTATACAGTGCTAACCAGGATCCTACCGGAGCTCAGTAATGTTTCCACATCACTGCTCAGGCGGTAAAATAACTGGCACTGTTGGGATTCCCCCCTAGTCGACCTTCTGCAAAAAAGAAACATGCACTCCAGTTATTATAAAAGTCACAAAAATAAATAAGCTATAACTAAAAGGCTTAAATAATAATTATATTTATTATTATAACTAATAATAAACCAACGTACTTACGCTATGCTACTAATACGCTGGATAAAAATAGTGATTTAATAAGAGTAGACTTTGAATAATCCAAAGCAGTCACACAAATTTAAATTCATCATCAACACCAATCAAAATTTAAATTCACGCTATTCCTTACAAAGTTTTCTATAATTATAAATAGAATTATATTGATATCAATAAAAATAACGAAGCAGTAATAAATTCTGATCATGCACCAGCTAACCTTATTCCGAGCTAGGAAAGCGAGTTAAGGACATCCGGAAAAGACTCAGCATTATAAGTAGTTTTAAGTTTTATTAGAGGTTGATATAATAGCATATTGGAACTGCAAAGAATAATAATTTATAATATATTACGACGTGGAAAAACGAGTTTTACCTAGTATTTTGATAACGCCATGCCATAGGTATTTTCACCTATATGAACAATCCAAAGTACACCAGTGCAGAGGTAGAGATAGTCCACTATTAAAATGCACATCATGGCTACATCGCAAACATAACGTATAGTAGGAAATAGTTGGATTTAAATTCAGGCAATAATCGTCTTCTAAATTTTCTTGAAACAAAAATTCAACATCTATTGGCTATAGAGGTACATGCCAAAATTTAACCCCATCGGTTCATCTGATTAGTTATGAAGAAGTCAATTGAAATAAATAATGAATTTATTCAAAAAAGCAACAATAGACTTTTGCGAGTAACTAACACATATTCATACATTCGGAATTATTATATGTTAGTGGGATTTATCGAAAATATACGGTCTAATAACATTTTATTATGAAACTTAACTACGTACTTTGTAATTGTACATTGTGTCATCTACTACGAAAAGGTCAATAAACGATTTATTCATACGTTCGTGTAAATAACACAATTAAATATAACAATATAATAATTACAAAAGGAATAAAAGTTTTATGTAATAACAATTTTAATGTTTTGTTTTTGCATCACTGATGTCGTGAGCTTTAAAGTTTTTTGTCTTAATGCTTACAAAATGTTTTGAAATATTTCGATTTCAAACCCCAATGATTATACAATTGAGTGTTAGTACATTAATTCATAATATTATGCTTCAGTTCAGCTTAGATCTACTTAATCATAATATTAAAGGAAAAATAGCATGAAAAGTTAAGCTTCTTAGTTCTATGTACGTTACGCGTACATCAAGGTGTATTGCAGTGTAAATAATTTTGAGAAGATTGTTAGATAAGCTACAGCTGTGTGTGTGTCGTGTGTGCATCTTCACGCATAAACGGGTGAACCAATTGATCTGAAATTTGGTACCTACGTAGGTAGCTAAGCCCCGGAATAACGTATAGGCTACTTTTTAGCGGGTAAAATCACGGGCACAGCTAGTTTCGAAATCAAACAAAACGACAAAAGTTGATATAGGTACATACGAGTAGACACAAATTTTCTGTACCATCACGAAATGTCATTGTATATAATAGATACATATGTATGTATATTATACAAGATGTCATCAAAGTTCGTTTGTGTGGACATCACAGAGCCACAAAGGGTCTGTTGTCACCCTACGCTCTGCGGCTATAGCAAAGTTTTTCATAAGGTAACTTGACAATGTCTCTGAAACGGGTTTAGTAGGATTATCCATTGTGTAGAAATATTAAACATTGAGAATTATGTTATTTTGGATGAAATATTAAAAAGTAGACGAACCCAGCGGTTTTATTCGCTATATGGCTTGTACACATTTCATGTTCAGCTGAATCGGTTAAGCAGATTAGACGCGAAAGAAACCTCCACATTTTTCATATTATTGGGATACATTTTGACCTGGTTTCTTCAACCCCTTAAAACACATTTTTTACTGAAATCAGATACGGAACCTTATGTATATTTTCATAAAAAAAGTACACTTATGTATCGTATTATTACCTATCCCTATATTTCTATTTTTTCTAAACATTCTTTGTAATATTAAATTCAATATAAACTGTTCAATTTAATTATTTTTGCGCTAATATGAAAGGGAGTAATTCAAAACTTTTGGATTCATAGTATTAGTGGGATGCGGAATTTATTCTACAAAAGAATAATAATTAAGCCAACAATTTTTAAATCATAAAAGATAACAACGTTGAACCATTATTCAGATTTATCATGTTTGCAGCCCATTTGGGATATTCTCTAAATTGTTTCGTGAAGCCAATCAAAATACCGTCCTCAAAGCAATATTGCTCCAAGATATTCTGAGACATGCTTGCGCTTCAATCAAGCTGAATTTACATGCTATACTGCTTATTAGCAAACTAACAATGCGATGTGATGATGCACCCCATCTGACAGTGGTTTGGAGCACTTGGATTTTCTGTAGATCGGCTTATGACTTACTTCTTTACACGGTATTTATTCGGTAATCTAAATACATAGATATATCA
Source organism: Hemithea aestivaria (assembly GCA_947507615.1). Taxonomy (NCBI): domain Eukaryota; kingdom Metazoa; phylum Arthropoda; class Insecta; order Lepidoptera; family Geometridae; genus Hemithea; species Hemithea aestivaria. The sequence continues at coordinate 11,314,707 of OX382332.1, read as the reverse complement.
AAGGAAACTGATCAATCAGTCGAACGGATTGGGTTGAAATTTGGAACTCAGAAGTTTTATGACGTAGACCTCCAATAATAAAATATATTGACACCGGCCAAAGACGCGAGAATTAGCTTGTTGTTCTTGAAAAGTATTTTTTTAAATAAATCATTTAATAAAATGTCTAGTTTAATTAAAAACCATTATCAAATTTCAGTGAATTTGTCGCTAGAGATGTGTATACTTGTATTATATATAAACCACTTTACCAGTCGTGCTGGTTTCACCGACAATAACTATAATATAGACTCTATATCTATTCTATAAACTATAAAATGTACATACCAAATTTCATTTTAGTCGTTTAAACGTCAATCCATACACAAACCATACACCAACAAACACATACACATACAAATCCATATTTTCGCATAGATAATATCTATTAGTGGGATATTGATATACTTAAGTACGTCGTAGGTACTTAAGACTTAAGACGTTGTGCAGTGGCTTCACAACAAATTTATCTTTGACCTTTCGAGCAGTCTCGTAACTCGATTACTTGGATCCTTACCAACAGTGTTGCAAGCATTTCACGGATCAGGAGTATTTGGTCATATTCTCAAATTGACATGAAAAAAAGCGCAGATTGTCGTATTAGTTTAGCAAAATGTCACAGTCAGAAGTAGTCACATTCGCAATTTGTCACATTAGCAAGTTGTCACAGTAGCAAAGTCCCTGCTGTAGAATAGCGTCATGGTGCCAAAATTTAAAAAAATAATGCATGAAAATTTAGGTTTTTAATGATGAAATTTTGCTACTATGCCATTTTGCTACAGTGACGATTTGCTACAATGACATTTTGCTTCTATGACAATTTGCAAATGTGTCAAATTGCTTATTGTGACAATTTGCGACTCTGACATTTTGCTACTGTGACGAAACACGCCTGATTCCATTTTAAGTACCTACTGCGAAATTTCACACTTACTATAATTTTACTTGGCCTTTCAAAGAGGCTTTGTTTGTCACCTACTTAAGGTCGACGCATTTAGTGCGCTTTTAACGTAAGAGCAAAGTTTGAAACTATTTTAACTTAGTACTTAAATGTTCAAGTTTGGACTGTTTGACGGTTATGCTCTCATTTTGAGATAATTTTGTAACTTTAGTTAATTTTTTTATTTGTGTTAGTCAGTTTTACGGGATACAGCAATTTTATAAAAATTAAAAAGGTGTTTTATTCAATACAAATAGTCTTTATAGAAACCATTAATAGGATAACATTAATACAATTACAGTTAACTTAAAAGAACTACTCGTAGCTAGTGTTTTTGTATTAGTTTTATAGCCAATCTTTTTATGCAAAAATATTACAGAGACGAGACAAACTATAAGGTCTTCCCACCACAGTCGCAGAATAACTGCTTAAAATCAACATGATCAAAAAACAGACATGTTTGTACCAAATTTTCGTAACCCTTTTTTCCTACATCTTGTCCAACCAAATAACTCAAATTATAGTGTACGATTCATGGTCAATGTCGAATTAACAAAACCAAAAGTCTAGAAGGAGCGTGGAAGAGATCTTTTTCTGTTTGTGCAGACTCGATTGAACCCTAGGTCACCCGTAACAAGTCGGCAAACCAGTCCCGTTTCCGATTCTCTACGACCGTGAATGTTACAATCGATAAAAACCGCATTGGAATATTACAAAAACTTGTAACTTCAGTTGCAATATCAATCAATGCAGTAGCGTAGCTTGCACTTTGTAAATAAACAATATTTGCAAATAAAAATAATGTTTTTTAAAAACGCAATGCGCTCCCAGATCTGCTTTATGTTTCTGAATAGACAAATATGGCACGCCATTTCCAGAATAAGCTGCGTAAGATGACAAGATTTAAACTCACGTTTTTTCTTCAAAATAATCTTAATTTCATGTAAATCTCGCGTTGACTGCAACATAAAGTCATGATATGCATTCCGCGAGAGATCGTCTTGCGCGCATCTTTTAACCGTGTAGACATATTTTAACAAATAATTTCAATGCAAAGTTCAAACAGAATAAGTTAAACCTTTATGCACATTCTGTTATCACAACATCAAAGTATGAACCACCAGGGGTAGACTTCCTTTGCTGGAGGTCGTCTAGGTGGGTACCCCTACAGTGCCAGTTATTCTACCGCCTGAGCAGTGATGTGCAAACATTACTGTGCTCCGGTAGGAGGGCACTGTAGCTAGTAAAATTACTGGGCTAAAGAGTCTTAACATCTTATGACTCTTGAGTAAGAAGCGTTGATGCAGTGCTCCTAGAATTACACATAATTGTGAAATCCTAGGTAACACTGTACTGATTATGGGCAGCCGTTATCTCTTAACATCAGGAGAGCGTCTTGCTCGTTTTCTACTTCATCACATAAAAAAAAAAAATAGCACTCCGGGAGTGCCGGCAGAAGTGAAAACTTCAATATTAACGTTGTGTTTAATTATAAGTATAAAAATACTATCATTTATGAGGTAGAATACAATGTTTATTTATTGCGCTATCGTACACAAATATGACAATTTATATGTTGTTATTTATAATATTATATCGTTATTTATATATAACATTAAATTTTATCTCTCAGAAAAATCAACTTCCATCCATAATTTCGACGACTTTTACACCATCGTTATTATCATAATCATCATCGCAAATTTTTACAACTGATACAATTGGTTTATGATAACTTAAGTAAGAAACAAACAGTTTTGATTCGAACCTATTTAAGTGTCTAATAAAAAAAATATAAAATATAAATATAAAATATAAAAAAAAAATATCGGGCGCGCGCTTGTCTAAGCCCCCTGTGCCGCCTAAACAGAGCAGCACACTCAGGCACGGTAGAAAGAGTGGGAGATACTAGTTCCTCTCCCTTCCCCTCGATCTTACGCTTTTTCGATCAGCATCACGTGACCCTGACGCGAGTTTTAAAGTTTTTACCCATACAAAAAAGTGCTCAGCGCCGCTAAAGAAGTTTTCACTTCAAAAAAAAATGAAGCTTAGGCACTCTAGAATCTTGTAATACGAGGAAGCGCTTGTGTTTTGTTTCGTTTCCATATCAGAATATTAAAATTGACTTAAAGTACAACTTGTAACAGTTTCATACCAAACTCAATTACTCACATATTTTTCATGTGATCTACGGTCCACTAGTTTTCTAAACCTGTTCACAGACCCTTGTAAAGAGCTTTATTACTGACATTTCAGTGGTACACTGTAGTAGACCAAACGGTTGTTACGAAACGAAACGTATCGTGAAATCTAATATTAACCGGTTATCCGCCCACTTATAGGTACCCGCATACACCTCGGCAACTGGCAGACTGTTGTGTTGTCGCAATAAACTTAATAAACACGCTTCTTTTGTCTGGGAGTGATAATAAAATCAAAATGCGAGTACATAGGTATATTTTTCTCAGTCTAATAAAAACATATTATTAAATTTATAACCTTTCCCCTCAAAGGAATTTATCCCGCCTTCTAGGTATAGTCTGATGCCATCTACGGCCGCATCGTCGCTTAAAATCATGCAAGATCGTGGTCAAATGGTACCTCAGGGAACGGAGTGCTCTAGGATGAACCCATAAGAAATACTTCTTGTAAGGAAAGGCACGTAAAACACAACAAAATACAATTAACGAAATCGGTCCAACCGTTCATGCGAGATGCCGTGATCACAGGAAATAGGGATTGATTATACGAGTCTATATAGATTTCGGCTCAGTGGCGTAGAAGTCCGATATCCAGCATGACTAAAAGGTCATATAATGTATCTGGTCTATATTTTATGTATCTGTCTTAAAGTCAAGCTTTACATACAAATGGGATAATACAGACGTAAAAACTCAAACCAAATGTTATTTACAAAAAGGCTATATTATCAGAGCACTTTTGCAATTGAATTTTAATTTTTTTCTATTTTAACACTCTACCGCTAGTAATCAAGTTTTGTCGTCTTGGTCATCTTAGCTATGCTAAAGATGTAGCATATAAGATAGGATTAGGTTGACGGGTTCGGTTCTAGATAACCATGGGTTTTAAATTATTTTTACGCGTGTAAACGAAAATCGTAAAATCAGGCCATTAATTGAAAAGTTACGCTGGCTCACGTAACATTTCATGCCGCACTAATTTCGCAACATTTTATGACAACGCACACGCACCTTTGTCGCAAAACATAGTTATTGACATGTACATCATAAAAACAGATATTGGAAACTATAAAAATAACTTACCGGTTACGTATACTCATATGAATGAAAGTTTTATTAAAACACCCAAATCATTATTTGTAGCGTCCGTGGCAGTGGTCGTTAGGCTTGTTATCCGAAGGTATAGAGAAAATATCCACCGAAGGCATTGGGTTCTAATCTCAGTGCGGTAAAGATTTTACCCTGGACGCTACCGTGTTTCGGGAGGCACTTAAAACTGTGAGTCCCTGCGCTTTCATGTGACATAATATTATGTAAAAGGCAGTCGTTAGGTCATACGAAGATTAGACGAGTTCGTGGGCAAAGGCTAACCTTTTTATTTATTTTTTTTATACAAAGAAATAAAAAGACAAGCAAGACGCTCTCCTGATGTAAGAGATAACGCATGGGCAGCATTAGTACAGTGCTACACAGGATTTTGTAATGATGTAAAATTCTAGGTTCACTGCGACTATGCTTCTTACATCTACTTAAGAGTCGTAAAGTGTTAGGACTCTTCAGTCCAGTAATTTCACTAGCTCATAGCTGCCCTCCTACCGAAGCAAAGTATCCTAAAATGATGTCTCTAAATTCAATAAGGAAGTTACTACGCCAGAATCAGAAAGCACCAAGCCTATAGCCCTTACAAACACAATATTGCCTAACTAAAGCGGTATATAATGACTAAACAGCAGTTTACAAGCAAACAGTCGAGACCTGAGCAGATGTCAAAGCAAATATTGTCACGTTTGTAATCTGCCGGCACTCCTCCGAGATACGTGACCGTAGCTGCCAATGCTAGCTTTCCTTAACTTTATGTAATGAATATTGAAAGAATTTCGATATTTATTTTATAAAACAATTTGAAGCTGCTATTGATTTTAGGTTGATTCTGTCTGAGAAATCGTGAGATATTTATAGAATAATTGAATTGCGTGGTATGTACACAATTACGCACGTGTGTGTTTCAATTTTATACATTTCACACATTTGCAACAATAAAAGACAAAAAAAAAACAAATACAATGTGACCATACCAACAATTATTGATAGAAAAATTAATCAAGTGATCAATGATCGGTAATCGAAAAAAAAGTGATTGGTTAATTTTTGCGTGAAACAGAGTTTGTTTTTTAGGAATGTTAAAAATAAATTTTGTTCTTTTAAGTTGATATCTTTGTGTTTTAATGGGTAAACTAATAATATTTATAGTACTTATTACACTAACTAAAATACAAAAATCTATAAATCGGAAGAATAGATTTCAAGATATATTTCTGAACGAAAATTTGACCGCCACGTCGTCACCGTGCTCAAAAATAACGTCTCCCACCAAATCCTAGGGCCGTTCACCGTTCACATTTCGGATTGAAGTCGTACGCTTATTATTCTAGCGACGTGTAACAGTGGCCGGTAGAATATTAAACGATAACACTATACGACCATTCGCTAAAGAAAACTCAGCGATATCACCACTTTCCAACGCCCTTAGAATACAAACCGGCAGTTTAAGCTGTTATAGCAAAACAACTTAGTCTAAAACACGCATTGTAGATATCAAGGCAGATATCGCTCCATGAAAGTAATTTTCCATTACTTATTTACGTGGTTAATAAGTGTTTTTTACTGCTGTAGTAGCTGTAGTATTGTTTTTCTCAATAAAGGCATTTGCCACAATAAAAAAAAAGAATACGTTATGGAATTTATATAATTAATCGATATTTTTAAACAAACTTACGCGGCTTCGCTATCGTTATTAATCCTTAGCGTAAGACTACTTTTCAAAAACATGTCGCTAAGCGAAAACAACAAAAACTGCACAACTCACGTCTAATATTGCCGAGAATATCTATTGCCGAAACCGTTGTCGAGATATTCTCGGCAATATTAGACGTGAGTTGTGCCGTTTTTGTTGTTTTAGTTATAGAGAACAGTCGCGATAGTTTTAAAATCGTATGTCGCTAAGCGATCCTTATGACAATGTTCCGGCTTGATGTTCAGTGAAGCCAGAAGGGATTTATTTTACCTTCCAGGTTTAGTCTGTTAGCAATTCCGGCCACATCATCGCGATACATCACGCAAGATTGGGGTCAAAGACTTACCGACAATGAAAAAAGTCTACAATAATAACTATCTCTGAATTTAAATTCAATCCATTAAGCAGATTGAACTGTGCGTTGAAAGAGCAAGTAAAGAAACATTTAGCCTCCGACAGCCAGCAAAAATCTGAAAAACGAAATAACTCATTGAGTTGTTGGGCAACAATTTAACAGGCTGAAAAGCTTTTAGCTTAAGCTTACGAGTAAATGGTACTTTGATATGAAATCCAAGTTTTAGGAGGAAAACATGGCATTGATGGACTTCTTTATCATGTGTAGTAAAATAGCTCCTTAAACTCTATCTCTTTTAATAATATAATTAAATGAACTCAATCAAAAATACTACCTGTATTAATTAAAATTGACTTCACTTTTTTTCGCGGTATCTACATTTATCACATAGTCCGTTTAAAGAGCCTGTTAATGGCGTTAGAAAGGTAATGGAGCATTTGGAATGTAGGAACTTGTATTGAAACAGAAGTAAAGGAAGCCGAAATAACGTAACAGCTGTCCGATATAGCTGTTATTGAAAACAAATATCGAATAGGTCTATACAGTAACCTAAAAATAACATCAGGTATTGCCAACCCGAAATAAGAAAAGTTTTTTGTACTTTAATATGTATCCAATAATGTATATTGTGTAATATACATGTGTAATGTGTATGTATATATGGCTTAACTCTTGCTTAATGTGTTACTAGCTGCGCCCATGTAGCCTATGTGTTATTCCAGGGTCTAAGCTATCTCTATTCCAAATTTCAGCTCAATCGGTCCACCTGTTTAGGCGTGAAAGAGTAACAAACATACATCCAGACATCCATTCTTACAAACTTTCACGTTTATAATATTAGTAAGATTTCAGGTTCTAAGTTAGTTTCTAAGTTACCTTATAACAAATTCATTTTCTTTAATTGCAGGTAAGCCTTTGTCCATGAGTTTGCCTGATCTTCAGTGAAACCAGGGAGGAATTTGTTATGGCGGGTTTTGGCGGGGCTTAGGTGTAAGTCATAACACTGCACCAGCTTTTTTTTATACAACGAAGTAAGAAGACGAGCAAGACGCTCTCCTGATGGTAAGAGATAACGCTGCCCATAATAAGTATAATGCTGCCCAGTGCACTGTGCCAACGCTTCTTACTTGAGAGTCACAAGATGTTAAGACTCCTCAGCCCAGTAATTTCACTGGCTACAGTGCCCTCCTACCGAAGCTCAGTAATGTTTGCACATCACTGCTCAGGTGGTAGAATAACTGGCATTATTGGGGTACCTACCTAGTGGACCTCCTGCAAAAGAAGTCTACCCCCAGTAGCTTCCTCGGCCAGTGATGACTACGATCCTCAGTCATGAGGAAGCGACTCGAGAGAGAGAGAGAGACTTGGCGGGTACGTATAGGTGATGATCAATACGACTGGTGATAAAGACATGTATAGTCAACGGTAACCGCTCACCATCAGGCATACCCACTGCTATGTGTTTCTGTCTAACTAAACATGAGTACTGCCTTAAACATGAGTAGCAGGATGTGTACTGGACCGGACACAAATATTTTTTTTCTATAGAACAAAGTAAGACGAGCAAAACTCTCTCCTGATGGCAAGAGATAACGCTGCCCATAATTAGTACTATGCTACCCAGGATTTTACAAAGGTAACATTCTGGGTGCACTACGCCAACGCTTCTTACTTGAGAATCATAAGATGTTAAGACTCGTCAGCCCAGTAATTTCACAAGCTACAGGACTATATTTTAGGACATTTCACGCAGCGCCACCTAACCCCAAGCTAAGCAACCTAATACTTATGTTATGGTGGTTAGGATAACGGATAAAATACTTATAAACTCTTCTTTTGTAAAAACATACTTATAATAGATAGGTATTTAAAACCACCCAGGCCAGAAACAAATACCTGCATACATACATAATACATACAAAGCCAGTTAAATAAAAACTTGTAAAAACTCACTTCATATTCCTTTCATACATTTTACACAAATTATTTTAAAATAAGATCACGTATCAAGAAAAACATAGCTCAGTTAAAGTACCTGAACATATTGGCGTCTAAGATATCAAATTATACGTAGCTCAGGTATTAGGTAGAGATCTGCCTCAAAAGGCCTCAGATTCTATTGAACAGCTAAGGTGGATAGGTCAAACGCCAAAGGCGAGCTTGCATTCTAGACACGATTTCAAGCTGAGTATTGAGAATTTGAGGTTATTAAATTTAAGTCTGCGTGGATCGTGATTGTTTCTAGCAAAATACCTGACACATAATATTGTAATAATATTGTTTTTGTGTTTGAAACGCAAACCCAATCTTTTAAAATGATCACTCCTGGTCTTAATGAGTATGCGGCCGAAGATGGTAGCGGAATAAAGTTAAAATTTGCTCCTTGATTCACTGAAGATCGTACCGAAATACAATCATAGAAGCATGCTAAATAATAAATTAAATAAAATAAACATTTAAACGTAATTTAATTATTTTTATTTATTTTATTATTCAGCGCAACGCTAGGACTAACATAACGTATTAATTAGTTTGCGTAACATTTTTTACCAGTTGCCCTGAAACAAAAAGTACCTACTGGACGTTAGGAGAAGTGCAGACAATATTAAAGAAATGAAACAATCCTAAAACATACTACTAACATACGTAATCTATTTACAGTAGTAGTAATTGTGTTTCTCAAATCAGCAATAGAGCTATGTCAGCATTATCTTTCAACGTGAATGAACGTGCCGATGCAGTATTATTTAAAACAATAGGTATTGATACATTTGCAAATTAAGCGGAAGAGTTCCCAAGGTCGTCCGACTTTTTGTCGACAAGACTGTTTTAGGACTGTTTATGGTGCATAAAAATGTTGCCAATTAAACTCCGTCTGATGCTACTCGTTCTAAAAGATGTCCCAAACTTTAAGACTGACCACTCCAGCTTGCACTTACTACACTGGATCGCATCGTGTAATAAAAATCCTCCTGCATACACATTATTATGGACTACGGACTAACGCTCCCTACAGGCTGATAATTCAGCCCGGTCTTGCGCCCCGCCTAGTTTCCATCAGGCTTTAGTGTTACTTTTTTCTTAACATGTTTATAAATACATATAAATAACTCAAAACTCAAAGACCTCATTTCGCTCGATATTTTTACTTGAAATAAATGCAAAATACGAAATAATATTAATACATACATCTGTGTGGATAAAATCTGCGATGTTTAATATGCAAATCGAATCAATTTGCAACGGATATTAAAATTGTACAAGACAAGGACAAGAAGACGTCTTGAGTCTTGGTCATACGGAATACCGCCGAAGCCTTGACCTTTTGCTTCGCCCAGACCGAGCGCTACATACCAATTCATACATAGTTGGCCGTTTCAAAATCTTATAAATTATACAATACGATGCTTGACTTTGCGGTTGAAATGTCGAGATAATTTAATTACCAGCTTACGATCATATTTTTACTTAAAAAGGACTTTGATTGACCTATCAGCGTACAGATACAACCACTGAAAGAATTAGTATAAATTTGGCTCAAAATTGTGCGCAGCTCCATTAGGCGCAATTTTTTGCGTAAAGTGTCAGATTCTAGTAATAAAACATGCTTTTGACATTTATATTTGTAAATTCGATAGGTAGGTACTGCACATGAAAACTAGCAACATGTGTGGCTCGCTTTTAAGCAGATGTTTACATCACAATATACCAAATGTCTGTCAGCGGTTTTTGCTGTACATTGATAAATCTGTAAGTCAGTTACCCTTTAAGAGTCCCCTTAGAGATTCAAGCTATTTTATTACCATTATATTATGTGCCTAGGTTGAAAACATGAGTACCTCATTAGGCTGAATCCTTTTAGCGGTTTCGCCGCTGTGGTTGAGGGGAATAAAGTAATTTATTCTAAAATACGAGTACCTCAGAGTTGATTATAATAACTACGTTATCATAATATACAATGACTAAAGCTATAAAAATAAACGTGACTATATATTTATATTAGATACCACAATCATACAAATTACACACATATGAAAAACGGCAATTACTCGAACCTTGGGTCTTTTACCTCTATAAAGTACATTTTATTCTCCTAAAAGGCCTTATCACGTGTTATTGGACAAAATCCTTCCTCCATACCTCTATTAACATATATTTTAAAATTAATAATTTTATTTAATTGTGAATTTTTGTATAAAATTATAGAGTTTCAAGAGTTATCTATCTTTTCGTTGAGAATGTTATTGATCGGGCAGCATAAGAGTGGAGATAATAGGAAAGAGGGGATGGGAGATATTCATCCCGCTTTACAATTCGTTAATTTTCTTGCTCGCTGTAGAACAGGTGAGATCGTGGTGAAAGACTAACGTATACATTATAGTAAAAAAAATATAATTAGAAGGAGTTTATAACCTAACATAACCTAACAATCCTCTTGCATCGATAACAAGTGTTCCTAATGATACGTAGATAACACATTGGCTAGGGTTGCCAGAAGCGAGTTGTGAGGATGCGAGCAAATAGCAGCTGTCGAACGACCAACAAAAACCCCCGCAGTTTCCTGAAGCTGAATGGAACTAACGAGACAGCCCTATTTGTGAAGCTGGCCAGAAGGATTGCGCTTTCATCGCGCAGGATGGTTTTGTTTTTGATTTCTCTCTTTGTGACGTAATTCAATAGGATGTGCTAGAGTGACGGTAACCTTTTTCAAAAGTGACTGGGTTACTTGGTCTTTATAAATGAATGCGTCTACGAATTTTGTTGAATTTTCCGCCGGGAAAATATAATAGTAAAGTAATAATATATAATTTGTTAGCTCATCTGTGTGTTCTATAATACAGTTATTTGATATATTGTGCCGGTCATATAGTACTTCATATTATCTTATATTTAATCTTACTTTAACACTTGAGCCCTATTAATATTAATGATTTTTTTGGGACTTTCACAACTCTCCAGAATTGTTTGAATTAGTTATTGAAATGAAATGATTTTGAGACTACCATGAATGTTGCACGTTTCGAAGAAGATCTTTAACTATATTACTGCTATTGCGGTGTACTAGAACTTCCTAGTGAAGACCTTAGATCCGCCTGATGGTGGACGATTATCATCGCCAATAGACGTCTGCGACACCAGCAATATTGCCGACGCGTTACCGATCAAGTAGGCTATGTAAATCCCTCGCCTATTAATACAAAAACACATAAATTACTGTACACCATTGTAACCGAAATGTAACATTTCAAATATTGTACAGGGTCTAACACAGTGAATACTTCCGACGTCCGTTGTCAGCTTGAATGATAGATACCCTCCACATAAAAGGACAATGATTAATGCCGATGATGCATCGAAAGCCCTTTGGGTTCTAACTAGATGATCTATTGGTCATTTTGATATGGACGAAATATTAAGGAATTATCTGAAGCATGAAGACCTGACTTTGTGAAGAAGATTAATATAAATTAAATTAAATTTCTTTATTTGTCAGATAACAAAGATCCATACAGTGACAAAACTATTTTATAGAATTTACTTTAACCTAACTAGTTGTTCTATATTGAGGACAATTCTCAGGCGCAAAGACTTTATAAGGTAAAAAATACTCGTACATATAGTAAGTGACACATTCTCTTTATAGAAAACCGTTTTTAAAGAAATGTTAATAGCATAACGATAAACTATTAGCTCTGACTAATTAAGACAAGGAAAACCTAAGACACAATGTTTTGCTAAATTGTAAGTCTTGTTCACTGTTGGTAATTAATAGTTATTTTTATGTTATTACGACATGTAAAACCTATGTTATAGTGCAAACAATATTGAATTTTACGCAAAAGTAAGTAAGTGTGACAATAACAAGCTTTTAGTGAAAAGCTTGTAGTGTTGTAAACTTTGTAGTGAAAGGTACTATTAGTTTTTTTTTTTTATAAGGGCATCAAAATGCCTTCTCTCTAAATTATCCGAACGAACTAATGACTAAAGAAACGTATTATAAACTTTGAAATATCGTCAAAGCTAAATATTTAGTATACCTACTAAATTATTTAATGAAAAATAGGTATTATACGAATTGATAGGTACTTTCGGCGTTTATACTATGATCTCACACGTTTATTACTTCGTTTGGTTTACTTAAATTCATTTTTACTTTCCATATATTCGCCAAGCACGTAGTCGTGAGGTCTGGTATTATTTTCGGTCGCTATTTTCATATAAACGGCTCAGCCTCAACTGGTTAGCCTTGTGAGGTGTGTATCCGTTAATTTGGGAATTCAAATGTTGAATTCCATGCTTTTTGAATTTAACTAGTTTTTGGGCTTTAGTGCTATATTCATGTGAGTCAGATAAATGAGTCATTTATATTATAATTGTGTCTGTATGATTATTAAAATACTAGTATATCACTTTAATGCTAATGTCATTTATAGTGATATGTATTTTTTATTGTAAGTACCTAATGATTCATTATTTTATAGTAGTTATCTATCTTAGGAAAATATGTATTATTAACACAAATTTTATAAATATTCTGATGTGAAATATTTCTTTACTAAGGACGATTCGTAGTTAGCGAGCGTTTCATTTGTTTCTGCTGTTTATTTAACTCCGCTTGAATAAATATAGGCACAATAAAATTGAGAGATAAAATATTTTAAAATTACACTTTTCTTCCAATCACAATGTTTCTAACATCCATAGTAGATAAAATCCAATTTAAAAATGGTCAAACTCACCTCCTCTATACAGAAATGAGAATTGATGGGATTTTGCACCTGCGTTCTAAAAGCAAGCGGATTTTTTTCGTCCAGGAAAACGTCTCTCAAATATCAATAATCACAAAGCAAGAACAGGTAAAAGCCAGCCTTTCATATATAGTTGGACTCAGGGATAATACAATCATACAAAAGGCTCTATAGTGACTCATCGGCCAGGTAACTTAAAGGGAAGCTTTAACGGTCGGTCAAAAGAATAGGTGACCCGATGATAATTACCTTTTCTATTTAAAGTAAAGTTATATGTAAAAAAATAGTAAATACAAGAACTTTAATAATGGATTTGAAGCGTGACTGTATAATTGAACTTTTTTTGAAATTCTCATAGCGTGTAAATTACATTAATTCCTTATCATGGGTCGTGTAATATAATACGTACAAGTGCTTTATTACTAATTTTATTTTTATTGTTTGTGGCACGCTCCTATTTGCAAAATATACTCACGGAGGCAATGGTATTTTTAACTAATCCTAATTTAATTCCATCTTTATAATGCTATCTTAAGATTATAATATTAGAATAGAATAACTCTTCATTACGTACCATCCTTTTAGTTACTAGAAATAGTTCTAAATATAAAGCAAACTTAAAAACTAGAGGTAAACATTTGGCGGTCATATCGCCTAGAGCGATCTTTTAAATATTTTCTTTAAGTATATATTTTTACTCAAAACCATAAAATAAAATCTTAGAGTTCATTCACTTTCTAGTCTTGTATAACATGTCATTCTCTAGATAAAGCACGTTTAAATGAAACTTGTTTCACTAAAATTCTCAGCTTTAGGGAAATTTTGACAAGATCTTAGATAATTCTAGTTTATTTTATTGCCACTGGTTTCTTGGTAGTGCTCTATGTCGAAAGTTATCTAAATTATATTGCGCAATATATATTAAAATATATGTGCGAATATCCAAGTGTCACGGTTTCCATAGTTTCAAAACAAAATATCAATTTATCAATGCATGTCTTTAACATTTATAAAATGCATAATCATTGACGATATGCAAATATTATTTTGCATCATGTAATACGATCTTGTAATATTTTATTGACTCTTTTAAATATCGAAGTTTAATTAAACTCTAAAATATATACTCGTAATATAGTCGCGATGCGCGGAGTAAACATTCTTCTAAAGCTGGATACACACCAAAAAACTTAGCCCAACGCGCAGGGTTCGTTATCCTATCATTGGCTATGTGTGAGCAACTTAGTAAAGGCACTAAATATCATTCGTTGGATATATTTTTGGCCTTCGTTTGTTTGACTTGCAAAAGCTTTATTTCTACTTTGTTTCTCGTGATTGTGGCCTGTGGCATTACCTGACGATAGGTTACGCTTTTCACACCTATACAAAATGCACACATAATAGCTGTCTTTATAACATTACTAATATCTGTACAAAATTTTAAAATTCGGCATAAAACCTACTTAAGCCCCTTCTTGTTAGGAATTCGTATAGCGTGAAAAATCTCGAGTAAGATGACAGATTTTTTTTTTGTGCATATTAATATTAATCTATTAATACTTCACCGTTATGCCAATTATATGGAAACTATAATTCTATATGACAAACTGCCTTCTTAAGAAAATCATTATGTTAACCGGTTTTCCAGTTATCGATGCAAAAACCGAAGCTTTGCATGTCAATAACTGGACTTGATACACACGGCTGCCAGTTTCGAGGAACTATGAATATGTTAGCTTTGATTGATGGAAGAAAATATAAAATACTTGTAGTTTTCCTAGAAATGTCTCATGGTGTTTCACAGCTTATATATCCTCCTGGCAAGGATAGGCTGCTAACATAGTAATAATATATTGGACGACCCATTTTGTATTAATCTTTTTTGTCAAAAGAAGACACCACACATGTTGCGAAGATAAAACAAAATTGATAACAAAGAAATATTTTTAATAGAAATTCAATATTATTATGATTATCGGCTTTATATTATTATTCTACATTTTTTTATCATTCCATTTACTAAAATCCCCTGATTGTATCTAGTATGAGTTAACTTGAACTCTGTCAATAAATTTAACTGGTCAAAATGTTAAGAGTAGCTTTGAGTAGTAAAGTTACCCCTGATTCAAACGCCTATGCAGTTGTAGATTTTATTAACTAATTTATTTTTGAGGTATATCTTGTGTTCTGTTGAATGCAAGAAATAGTTATGTCTACAGGCAATAAGCAAAAGAATTCATGTGACAAATTGGAGCTCGATTCGTAGTACTCCTTTACCTTGAAGTATTAAATGTGCTCACTATTAAGTTCATCAACCTTCATATTCGTGGAATATTCCTATGCTAAAATTTGTAGGAGCTTGTGAAAGTGTGAACCGTCAATCTTCTATAGAGGTAAATTTTAAATATTTGCATAAAATCTAGTTTCTGTTGCTACGTTATCAACAATTTAATTAATTGGCTCTACCAAATTTTGTTTAATCGTCTATCATTTATCATCATTAGATTCTGATATATCCATAGTCATTTTCTTTTGTAATTTACCGATCACAATCAAAAGAGAAAGTCGCATTTTAAATGATTGTCATAGCTGCATTCATCGGAGGGCTGGGCCGGCATGCCTGTAGGTTGTGCCTCTATACCGCAGGCCGCAACCCGCAGCCATCATTATAAATGTCATTCAACCTTCCGCGTCATCACGTTTTCACTTTTGCCATAAAACAAGCCAATTCCGCAACCCCACCGCATCAGGTTCACAATTCACAAGATGGCTGACGCAAAAACGCGCGAAAACGCGAATGTATCCACGTTTGTCGCGTTTGAATAACAATGCGGCATACGTTTTATCTTGCTTTTACTACATTCATTAATCTCCTGTCACTCTGCACTCCGACGATAAAAAGATATTAACACTGACTGAAAAATTGGCGACGCGAACATTGGACATGGTAAATGGGGATCGAAATCATCGTAAAACTTCAGAGGGAATTTCGAAAACGGGTTACCAAATAGCTTTTGTTATAGTCGTAATCGTTTTTCACTTATTAACGTTAAAAAAACATTCCAACTACTCTGAAGCTAGCAGATTATGTAGCACAAAGTAGGTAAAAGTTAACAAACATACATGAATCCATCATCTTCATCAACATCTAGTTGGAAATTAATACTGAATAAATTAGCCAAATGAAAGACACATCCGATATATTTATAGAAGATAACACATAAATCAAAGTATGAAGAAGTGTTGATTGAGTCTTAACTAGCCTGTTCTTGTATTCCACACCAGACTCGCAAGTAATTAGGTTCGGTTTAGTGCTAATGCTGCGTCCAATAAACCGTTAACATTATCCTATATCTCGCACCGATTGGCCTATTGTTATTTGTGTCATGTCGTATGCGAAGCGAGAACTAAATGTGTAAACCTAACGGTGTCGGTTCAACGAACGCAACGGAAAGTGATGCTAGTAATAATAATGGCCACCTGTTTTGTGAGGAAGTAGGCCTTATGTCGCCTTTGGGCTGTTGGGTGAAGACTTGCAAATGTTTAAGATGCCTTCATACAAATATTTTTTTTTCTGATATATCGCCTCTTTTAGTTATACTGGAATTGGGTAAATCATAAATTATAAGTTTACCATAATGCAGCAGTATAATAAATTTAAACAAAATTATGAATGTTGTTATCCTCTTGCAAAAATATTTAACAATGAAATAAGCTTAAATTCAAATGAAAACATTTAGAGTACTTTAACGCTAGTGAAACCAAAGCACAGTTTAAATTACGATGGCCTTTATAGGTGAATGTCAAACGAGTTGATTTGAACTCATTTTATTTTTCTACTTTGATAGAACTTTAAATCGGATAGACGGTTATTTTGTGTCATGTGAAATGATGAGTCATCGTGCTTAAATGTAAAAATGAAACGGATAAAAGACAAGCGGCATCAGCACTGCGTGTCTCGACGCCGCAAAATTATATTCATACGTGATTGTAGAACCGGGTCTGAATCTAGAGCTCAATACATTCAGCCACTTGGCGGAGCAACCAGCAACACGACTTGCAAGATAAATCCTCTTAAACAATTTATTACGTTGTGTACTTTCGTTATTTTTTCACTACCAACTATTCAGAATTACGACTTTTACTTTTTTGGGTCGTGACTCGACGAAAAGATAAACACAGCTAACAGCAGGTATTTCAAAATACGAGTATTACGAGTAGCCACATCCACTAACCGAGCGTTGACTTTAAGTAAGTTTTTGTGGTCTCGTATCGTGAAGGTTTGATTAATGATGGAGGCTTACCCCACATATTAACTTGCCTCACTTCTATACTAAAAATACTTTTACTGAGATCTCCGTACACGTCCACTTTCCAACTGTTGACTTCCCATTTTCTAACAAGATTTTTTTTCTGCAGAAGCTCAAACAAGGCAGGTGTCTTACTCCGCGCTATTGCGCACTGCGCAACAAGCTGGTGGAAAAATCCACTAACAATATACTCGTATGCTCGGGCTACTTACACTTCTAGCTTTCGTGCCCTAACGGTGGAAGTTTTCTCCTAAAAAACATGAAAAAGAACAATACAACTCTTTAACGCTCGTAACTTTCCCGCGACTCGGTAATCACCGTCAGTCGAAAATAGACAAGATAATTGTTCATAATGCCACTTAAGCCGACGTTATGAAGCATGTTCCAGCGAAAATGACACACTGACCGACAAAGTCCTTCAAACCTAAGTCTTGTCTGCGGAAACACCTACTTAGGGGCCAATGCTTCTTGCTTTCTCGGCGTTAATTACTGGACAGCATTCACAGTACCTGTGCCTAGTTACTAGGGATGGCACAGCCCTGAAGTTAACGACGCGACTCTTTCACTTTGCAGTTATTAATATTGATGTCGCATCCACTGCCTTGTTTGGTGGGGGATAGGAAAACATAACAGTCAATGGTCGAGTGACACTGGCAATGAGAGGTGGTTGCGTTTTAGGTATTCGTCACGTACATACGAGGTACGTGTATCGTTTGCCGGTCGAAGCGGGCACGTTCCTTCCAACTTTCCACCGGACCACAAACACAAATGAGTCGCCGGGTAAAGGTTTTATCTGTGGTCTTTAGATTTACTGCCTGTGTTACAAAGGTTCTTTTTCATGCTTTTGTAACATAAAAAATTAAACACATATTCTTTTATTCTTAATTTAGGTTTACGGGCCATGTTTCAAACGGTCATTACGACCGTTTTCCGGTGTTATGTTCAGTTTAGTTAGAACAGAGACTTTTATGATTTTTTTTATATGCTAAAAGAAATATTGTGTCAACAATCATCCTTAAGGATTTACAACTTAATGATTTACAATCTTTAAAATAATTTTAAATTTTGAAGAGAAACGCTTAAAACGCAATTCTCTATCATACCTTAAAACTACAAAGCGATCTTAATAAAAATTCCTTTGTGCCCTAAATTTTATACTAAAAAAACGAATGAACTAAATTCGACTAACAGTTTCGGAGAAATTAAATGACAATCTTACATAGGTACTTCTGAAATTATGACAGTCGCAAATTTTATCTTGCAGTTTTAATATTAAATACGCACAGCGAACTGACAACATCCTATTTTTACACTAAACGATTCGTGAGTATTTAGATTCATCTTTGTGAATAAACGCCATAAACTCACTTGTATTTACTTCGGCTTCGGGCTTCGGGGCGCGGACGCCGGCGCGTAACCGCAGCTACTCCCTGAAGAAATTCCTCGTACAGGATCGAAACGGTCGGCACGAAGCCGAAGTAAATACAAGAGAGTTTATGCCGTTTATTTACAAAGATGACAACATCCTTTTTAAATTCGGTTAAAAATAGTCTTCACATTAAGTATTTATGAAGATACTAGCTGAGCCTAGCGGCTTTACCCGCTATACTGTAGCCTATATGCTATTCCAGGGTCTAAACTATCTTTATACCAATTCAGCTCAATCGGTCCAACCGTTTAGGCGTGAAAAAGTACCTAACAAACTTACATACATTCATCCATATATTCTTACAAACTTTCACGTTTATATAAGACTAGCTGCGCCGAGCGGTTTTACCCGCTGTAGCCTATGTGTTATTCCAAGTTCTAAGCTATCCCTATACCAAATTTCATCTCAATCGGTTCATCCGTTTAGGCGTGAAAAAGTAACAAACATACATAAATCCATACACCCGGACATCTAAACATCTATATTAGTAAGATAAGATAAGAAACTCTTTATTGAACCACATATAAAGTAAATCGAAGTAAGTAAGTCGACTTATCGCTAGTAAGTAATATTAGTAGTAAGTATGTAAGTAATTATTACTTAATTCGTCTCTATTTGCTTTACAACCTCAATCAGTGTATTTTAGAGCAGTGAAACACGATCCCGTCTATCGAAGTAGCCGAGTTAATTAAAAGCAATGCCGTAAATTGAGGCAAGCGCCCTGTAACCGAGTGCATCCAGTCACAGTTACAACCTCCCCTTGATTAATGAAAAGCCTAATACATCGCTCCCGCTTCCATCTGGTGTTGTGAAAATTATTCCAAAGCCGGCGCTCCTAGTTCTCATGTTCAGCTAAAATGTTTAATCCTCATTCAACGAGTGCTTTTGACAATTATATTAATTAAAGATTAATATTAAGTGTTAATGTTAGCCTAGATTGTCCCACTGCTGGGCAAAGGCCTCCCCCAAACTCCTCCATTCATTTCGATCTAGTACCACCTCGTGCCAGCCCTCTAGATACATGATCAGGTCGTCACGCCATCGCTTCCGGGGCCGGCCTCGGCGACGCCGTCTATCTTCAGATGCCCATTCTGTGGCGATTGCGCTCTGAATATTAATATTTAATTAATATATACTTAACTAGCTTATGCTCGCGGCTTTGCCCGCATGGCAAAATCCTTTCTTAGCAAAGGTTTACGTCATAAAACCTATCTATGTTCAAAATTTTAACCCAATCCGTCCAGCGGTTTAAGCTGTGCGTTGATAGATCAGTCAGTCACTCTTTCCTTTTATATGTTTAGATTGTCGTGAATTCCATTAATTGGTGCTTTTGACAATGATTTTACAAGATATCAGATATGAAAAAATCGGACAAGAATAGGGAGCCTTTAAATTATTATGTTTCTACATTGCTGTTTATCTAGGTTACCGTTTTATCAAATAAATACTCTCTCAATAGAGATGTCCAGTCTCTCATATCGAAAATATTTCAATATCCTACGGAAATAACATCGACAATGCGAACGAGTAGCACATGTTGCGGCGGTAGATTACAAACTGTCACGGTTAGGCTCTGGATGCTGTCCGAAAAGTTAGGCTCGTGACGTCACTGTGACAAACGTAAAGATTATTTGGGAATAAGTTGCCATCACCTATCGAAGGCTAAAGAAATATTCTTTCTTTTATTACTTTCTTTTTTTTAATACAGACGCTGAAAGCGACTTTATTTTCTACTATATAGTGAAGTTAAAGTCACACTAAGTGAAGTGAGTGGTGTGAAGCATCGTGGTGCGACTTAATCATTATTACATTGTGTTTGTCGTTTATATTTTCTTTCTATCTATATTTTATATGTTATTAAGTAATTAAGTGACAAATATACGCGAATAGAAATATAAATGAAACGATTAATTAGAACACGCGTGCTGCAAATGCCCGTGACTCTTCTCATTCCGCGCAAACTGCACAGTAACTGCACGAAGTAGGTCGACAGTTTCGCCTACAATACTGTAAAACGATAAAATCTTCATATTCTAGTGGAGGAACGTTATGATGCGCTTTCATAGCAGTTGTTACTGTTACATGCCTATCTTGTCTCTAGTTACTTCTGAATGATGGTGTAGGCGTACATCATAATAATCATGGCGTCATAATGTATTCTTTGGCTAATCGTTATTTATTAAATAAAATAAATGTCAAGTTTAGAAAAACTGATAATTTTTTGCAGCAGTTTAAATATTAAGAAAATATGCGAATTTGTATTATATTACAACTTCTATGGTATAATACTTATAATTTTAATACAACCAAAGAGAAATCGACTTTTCATAGATTGTAGATAGTTTTCATGAACGTCATGAACATCAAGTTTGGTTAACAGTATTCATGATTTTCATGCAACCAGAGAGATATCGACTTTTCTTAAATTGTAGTTCGTTTTCATGAATGTCATGAACATTAAGTTTGGTTAACAGATGTTATTTTAAAATAATAAGTTCAGTTATAATAATATTAAATTATCTTATTTAACTGATGCTGAAATGAATAAATTTCCTCAATATTAAAGCGAAACATATTCTTGCAAGTTATTCCCACCACCCACTCCATAACATTCTTTAACAATATTTTTTTCTGTTTGCAGGTAATTGCCCCATGTGTTTCGAAGAAGGGCGTAAAAGGAAATAAAAGAAACCTAGTTGAACAGGTAACGTAAGAGGCGGCGGGTCAAACAAATTGTGCAAAGAAAAAGCATGGCCTCTCACTTTCTTCGGCTCGTATATCAAATTCGGACCCACCACACTTGCTCCACGTGAAAGTCCGAATTGTTCGACTTCTCAACGGCCATTTATCGCCACGATGGTATTATTATTCAATGGACACTCTATTTTTATACTACTTTATACAATTTATGATAATCCAAATCAAAAAGTATTATGATATGAATATCGTAAATCGTAGCGTCACGTGTTTTTACTAATTTTGTATTATTATTTTTTCACATTGACGCTTCTCTAATATTTCCAAATATAGAGGTATAAAAGGAAAGATTGACTGATCTATAGTATCTCACAGCTCACATTGTTAAACGGATAGGGTTGATGTTTTGCACAAAGATGTTTTATGATGTAGACTTCAGCTAAGAAAAGATTTCTTTACGAGAGCAACGCAACGCCGCGAGCTCAAACTAATTAAGTATAGAAGGACATATCTCCAACAGATCACCTTTAGCGATAAGACCGCCTATTGTAAGATCTTCGTATACTTACCCATCTTCTGTTATCTACCAATTATATATTATATGGTTAAAACTAACTATCCATGTTTAATGTTTGAAAAATAACAATAATTTCGCATATATTAAATACGTCAAGTGGTACTTACAAGACCTATAAAGCGAGCTTTTCAAATTTTATCGAGTAGTTTTATGAATTATAGATGGAAGTACTGCAAAAGTTTCTCCACAAACATTTCTGCACTTCCTTTCCTTATCTTAGACATAAGTAATTTAGAAAGTAAGACAAATAGTGTGCACGGAATAAAATTAGTGAGACGTCGCGCCTTCAATATTGAGTGCTAATTAAATAATCCCAAATGATTCATTGAATCTGTATTGAAGCTTTGATTTTCCCTTGACTTTCGTACAAAGACAAATGAAGTTTGCGAAAAACAAAAGAATTTCATTATTAGAAAAAAATCAACATATTACTTGAAAGTTATTAATATTACCTGCGCCCAGCTGCTGGTTTCTGAAAAATAAAAAAACACCAGCAATATTGCATAGATTAACGTAATCCCTGTCATAATATTATATGTAATATTACATTGTCAATAAATGTGTTGTTTTTTCAAACAATCTATAAAATTTGACAACGCTCGACGCGAATGCGACGAGTGATATGAATGATATGAATTAAATGATAGCCGCCAAGTAGTGAATTTTCAGTTTCAGTGCTCCTTTTTTAAAAGGGCAACAAATATACACTCACATAACTATATAATTTACATACAACATTTACCTTTGTAATAATTAGACAAATTAGTACTAGTATTTCATGGCTGTTTATTCATTTCAGTAAACATTAATTTCTTCCGTGTTTCGATTAGAACCAATTTATTTCAGTGTTCCCGCTCTACAGTCGTAAATTAGGAATTGGTGCCAAATATTCGATTACCAGCCGTTATGTGAACAAGAAGCGGTCACAACGGGATACCAACAACGTCTTGAATAATAATGGCCGTTCAAATATATTTGTGCGCGATATGGCATGTATTTACCGCTGCCCAGACTATTTTGATGAATTATTTTAATGAGGATGAGTGGTGAATTTTAACTTGCACGTTTGTCTTTTTGGGATGACGTGTGAAATGGAGTTTAATTGCCAAGCGTTCATTCGGCGGTCTGATTGTTTAGTGCAATTTCCAATGACTATTTTAAAAATATCATTATCTTAAGTAACCATAGCAACCCGTTAATAAGATATACGGCAGGGCCCAAAGTACGGTTTTCAAACCTCATGATACAAGCTGACGAAATTAATCATTAGATTCTGATCACCAACATTAAATTATGTTTATTACAAGTACTATCAGTGCCTAGCAGTTTTAAGTGCTGTTCAGTAGCTTATACATATGACACCCTAGGGTCTAAGCTATATTAATACCAAATTTTATCTAAATCGGTCCACCCGTTCAGGCGTGATAGTTTTACAAACATACATCCATACATGCTTACAAACGTTCGCGTTCACGTTCGCGTTCGTTATGTAGGATTCAGGTTTTCATCATTCCGTTTAAGGAACTAGTTACTCGAATCAATTGTTTAGAAATAGTTCCACAATAGAACGGCAACGCACCCAGGAGACCAAAGTCAGCACTACAATTCAACTACCCAGTACAGACCTCAGCCGGAGCGAACCAGCAGGCGAAGTAGTTAATAGATCCGAGACAGGTCGCCCTAATAGGTCTAATAGGATTTAAACTGCTCATCTCACTGCGGCTAGACCTGTGCGAAATGAGAAGAGGTGTAGAAATTGAGGGCGCTTGTTGCTGATATTCTGTTAATGATAATGATACATTAGAGTAATACAAACTGTGATAATGCATTGACTTAAACTGAATCTTGATTTCCGACTTCCGACACACGAATACGCCTGTTCTGCGTTAAATAAATTTATACATGCAATAAATTTACTTTTAATGAAGTCACTGAAGGCTTGAAGTCGATTTCGAGGTTTTAGTTACATATAAAAGAGTACACACTGATATTAATTTATATTAGGCGGGACTTATCACGTAGGTATTAATGCTAGTTTTACAAAAACATTATAAAACCAACCTCGACATTTGGGATCTGTTACAAGATCCGTGGTCACGATCAGACTGAAGAGGCGTCGGTCCTGCTGGTTGGTGCTATAGGAATAGGTAATTGATAGATATGGTATTTTTTTACAATCATCATTACAATCAAACTTGGACACTCGTGTAACTCAGACTTTATATAAGGAACAACTGGGCGCAGCAATTTACAGTTTTTAGATTTTCGTACCTCTAAAGCAAAAAACGAAACCCTTATAAGATCGTTTTTAAAATTGTTACTTGACATAAAAAGACTAACAATAAGGAAAACTGCATAATACACAGTATACGCCACACTTTTTCTCATTTCGCACAGACAACTTCGAATTGGGAGGTTACGGTGCACCACAAACTGGGAGGTAACTTCGTACCAGTTACAATGAACTCTGCTAGACCGTTTTATTTAATCTGTGGTCCAATGAACGTGCTAAAGTTTTTGGCAACTTTGGATTTTATGTTGAAACTTTTTAATTATTTTAACCATGTTGGTGCAGCACGTAACCCAGTTTAATCTTTTCAGGAAGAGTGAAATTCGTAATTCATTTATTCCATCCTACTAATTATTATGAAAGTTTGTATGTATGTTTGAATGGGTGTTTGTTAATATTTCATGCCTTAACGGCTTTCGTGCTTAAAATTGAGCTGAAAATTGTTTTTTAGGAAACTTAGCTCCTAGGCTACTTGTTAGTGGGTAAACTATTTGAAAATGTTTTAAAAGTGAAAATCTTACTATATTAAAATTGTGCGGTCCTTTTATAATGAATTACCTATGTTATATATCTGTTAGCTAATCCCTTATTGTAAATAGTACGAAAATCCAAGCTTACATGTTCGGGAACTGAGAACGTCAAATAATTCCAAGAGATAATAATATTTTATACAAATGGGTATACTCGTATAACGTAGTTCAGTAGAATGGCACGCACATGTCATAAATACATTTTTTATGAAATTCTAAGTAACAACAATTCTACAAAGATATCAAATACAAAGTTCAATCATTTTAACAGAAAACACAAAATTCGTCTATCATTCGAGTATTTACTAAATAATAAATTTCTAATTCTATCAGAGCCTGAGTCTCTAAAACGAAATACCAAAGTGTATTACATAGCATTCCATTCCAAAAATTCTTTTAGCAGTTAGAAACTGGTTCTGCGAATAATGTTTGCGCTAATCTTGTATTTATTTAAGGTGTTTCTAAAAACATGATTGAAAGTCACGGCGGTGAGTGAACGTGGAATAACCCGCATCTTAACGAGCCTTATGTTAAATAAGGTATTTTAAAAATCCGCCATTGTCAATTTATTATTCACTAACCGACACTAGTAATATAAATAGTCACGTATCCACGACTGGTGTGATTTGTGATAGAGGTGCGTATCAACCAAATGTTACTCAATAATTTATAGGAATTTTGTGATCAACGGGATTTTTTTAATGCTTTAATACTGTCAATGTAGCGATTTGGTCAAGTAGCCAAGTTCCTTTAGAGTCGTAAATTAATACTTCTAAAGTTTTTCTAAGCAAATTATTATGATGGCAACTTGTATGTAGCGTATGAAGAAAATAGTATAATTTAGTGTCATTTCAATTAATATTCCAGAGTAACAGGCTCAGTGCAGTACCGCGCAGAATTTTGAATTATAAAACACTGGGTGGCACTGTATCTGATTTGGGCAATCGTGGTTATCATCACGCACCCGATTTACTCGTCTTTTCACTTGATCATAATAAAAATTTAGAGCAAATTTACTATCGCACGTTCGCATTGATTCAAAAACCCACAAACACTCACCTATTTGCATAACTCCGCGCTTTAACACAAAAGCGTGAGACAATATTTCGAAAAAACACTTGTTATTATTGCGGTCATAAAAATGTATGAAAAAAATCATAAGCGGGCCAGAGCTAGGCAATTTTCTCATTGTGACAAACAATGGTCAATTAAGTAGAGCGTCTCGTCTTGCGACGCCGCTATGTGGGAAAACATCCAAATTCTTACAAAAGGCACTCTGTATCAACTCTAGGGAATCTTATGATTGTTATCTACATTCACACCGACAGAAATTGTGGCTACTCGTATAACTAACCATTCTCTGGCCTATAACAGAAGCGGAACCAAAATAGACGCCAAAGCGAATCGCCTGTAATAGAATTAGATACACAGAAAACAAACTTTTTTGTTTATTCTTTGAATCGTTTCAAATCTAATAGGCCGGCCCACTTCGCGTTTTATTTTATTCTAAATAGGCCTACGTTTGACCACATCTCAAACCTTAAGGCAAATGCAAATGTTTGCGCAAAGTATCAAACATAATATAATGTCAAAACTTCTAAGATAATTTACCAATACTTGTGGTCATTTAAGCTAGGAGAGCACCGAATTTAATTGACAGTTCTAACACTTATTACCTTATTGATGTTTAATTAGAATTATATTCAACTTTATACATGACTTTAAACACGTCAAAAACAGTCAATTCAACTAACACAAACAATTAAGTTCCAATAGAGCATTATAAATCGATTACCCATGTTGATTATCAAATAATGTTCAAATGAATCGAACCAAAAACCACAAACTTTCAACAAATAATGGCATGGATTCTAATTAAATCGGCAATAGTATGGAGGGAACAATAGCGACCCGCATTGGTATATTGTTATCTGGACGGCGCGGCGCTGAAGCCACATAGATAAAAACAATGGTTGTGTCAGTTCTGGGTAATCTTTTAATCTGAACGTTCCAATGCGTTTCCGAGCTTGGTTCAGAACTTAGAACATTCTTCGTGTTTTCGATTTCGCAAGCTGAGAACACCAAAAGTGGTCGTATTGACTTTTGCCTTCCCTAAATCTAAATCAAATACTTTGCATCTTGTTTTTTTTAGACGACCCATGCGGTTTGATCTGCTCAAACCTAATTCGTTGATCAGTGCCTTAATAGATGCGTCGGTCTCTCGTTTCTTTTATTAACAATCTTATATTGTACAACAACAAACAATAAAAAAAAGGTAGCACTCCGGGAGTGCCGGCAGAAGTGAAAACTTCAATATTAACGTTGTGTTTAATTATAAGTATAAAAGTACTATCATTTATGAGGTAGAATACAATGTTTATTTATTGCGCTATCGTACACAAATATGACAATTTATATGTTGTTATTTATAATATTATATCGTTATTTATATATTACATTAAATTTTATCTCTCAGAAAAATCAACTTCCATCCATAATTTCGACGACTTTTACACCATCAACAGAGCAGCACACTCAGGCACGGTAGAAAGAGTGGGAAATACTAGTTCCTCTCCCTTCCCCTCGATCTTACGCTTTTTCGATCAGCATCACGTGACCCTGACGCGAGTTTTAAAGTTTTTACCCATACAAAAAAAGTGCTCAGCGCCGCTAAAGAAGTTTTCACTTCAATAATATTATGTTGTACAAGGGGTTTTATCAAAGTTATTTTATAGAAACTAACTTCGGTTGAACACATCAGATGATAAATGAAGAATAAAACCAAGTGACGAGAAACCGGCCTGGTTAGAGTAATGAAATTAATTAGACTGTGACGAAACTCTGTTATATCTACGCAGACGTCGCATCAAACACTTTGCTACTCGTCTGCATAACGCTTACTCAAGTAATTATTAAAATTAATTAAGAAAAAATATCCAATGACAAGAATAACACAAATATAGAAAAATGTATAGCCAAAAATTAAAAACGTTTGTGGTACAACTTGGAAATCTTCAAAGCACGAACTTTTCTAGGCATCTGACGTGATTCATCTTCAACCGCATATCTGCATTTTCCATCTGGTGGGATGTTTTTTTTTGTTTTTTTTTTTTTGTTTTTTTTTTTTTTGTTAACGCCGGGAAAAAATGCATTACGCATACCCTCCCATCGAGGGAATGGGAGGGTTATGTGGGACTCCCGTGCAGGACAGCTGCACGGTTTACCCACTAAAACGACCCGGCGGCACTCCCGCATCGTCTAAGTGACGGAGGACTGGGAATCGGCAGAGCCTTGGCATCCAGTCCCCCGTCGACGACCGCCCGTCTTTATAAAGACGGGCCCTTCACGCCCCTCTCAACGAGGAGGGGCCCGGGAACGGTCCCGAGTGCTCGGCCGTTCCCACCGACGGTGGTGGTGAATTGTGCAATGCGGATGAAGGCGCCCTCACGCCAATCATCCGCTATTCACCACCTGGGGGCTGGCGTTGGCTCACGTAGAGCCGCCTTCTCCAGCCCCTTCTCCTGCGGAGCGGTTCTGCGAGGGGGCAATGCTGCCTCGTACGCTCCGCAGTCTCCTTTTGCGACATCACGTCCTCGCAAAAGGAGGCAACCGCGGCCCAGGCCTCCTCACTCCCCAGCATGGCTGAGATCACGCTGGGGAGCGAGAGGTCCGGTCCGACCACTGAGGTCAGACCCTGGCGAAGCTCGGCCCACGACGGGCACACCTCGAGGGTGTGCTGGGCCGAGTCCTCCGTCGCGCCACAATGGGGGCATGACGGCGTCTCCCTTACCCCAATCCGGTGCAGGAACGTCCCAAAGCTGCCGTGCCCGGACAGAACCTGCACCAGCCGGTAGGAAAGGAAGCCGTGGGAGCGCTCGCGCCATCCCTCCAGGACCGGCCCGAGCGCGTCCAACGTCCGGCGCCCATAAGTGGCGCTGGCGGCATCATCCTTCCACTGGCGGAGGATGAATTCCTCCGCCTCCTTACGGACCGCCTCCCGCTCTTCCTGCGCAGGGGTTTCTCCGCGTGCCCTGCGCTCCGCCGTCCACTGGTACACCCTGGTGAGCACCTGCGCCTCGAGCTCCCAGGGCGGGGTGCCAGCCAGGGCGCACACCGCCGGAAAGCTTACCGTGCGGTAAGCTCTCACCATCCGCTGTGCAATGACCCTTTGGGGTCTGCGGATGGCGGTGGAGACGGCGCTCATCGGCCTCGAGAGGCAGTCCGACCAGATCGGGGCCCCATAAAGGGCCATGCTTTTGAGTATGCCGGCGTACAAGCGCCGGCACCGCATCTTGGGCCCCCCCAAGTTTGGCAGAAGCCGAGAGAGGGAGCCAGCAAAGCTGACGAGGCGCTTCGACATTTCCTTAAAATGTGTGCCGAAGCGCCACCCGCTGTCGATGGTAAGGCCCAGATATTTTATCTGAGCCTTCACTTCAATTCTGACGCCCTCCACTATGATGTGGGCATCAGTGGGAATGCGCCGCCGAGGCCCCCGAAAATAAACGGCCTCGGTCTTGTGCAATGCCACGTCCAATCCTAGGCGGCGGATCCTTCCAGCGATCAATGATCCGCCCGCCGAGGCCAACCTGGCCGCCTCTCCAAAGTCTCTCCCCCGGGCAGTGAGGAGAGTGTCATCGGCGTAGCAAATGACACTCGTGCCACGGAGGAGAGCTCCCCGCCGGAGCCAGTTGAAACCGACATTCCACAGGAGTGGGCCGAGGACAGACCCCTGTGGAACCCCGGTCTCAGAGCCATAGCGCCGCACGCACCCTGCCCTGTCCGCGAGTAGGACCGACAAATAACTGCCGAGCAGTCTCCGCATGTATTGAGGCACTCCGTGAAACCGGAGTGCCTCCAAAATCGTCGAGTGGGGGACGGAGTTAAAAGCATTGGCTATGTCGAATGACACAGCCAGCACTCCCTCCCCCGCCTCCACAGCATCCGTTACCTGCCCCTTGAGTCGGGCCAGGGCATCTATTGTGGACCGGCCTCCCCGAAAACCAAACTGGGCGTCGGAGAGGTCCGGCCCCACCTCCCGGAGGTGGCGGTTTAGTCGGGCGGCGACTACGGCTTCGAAAAGCTTACCGACCTCATCTAGTAAAACGATGGGCCGGTAAGCTGAAGGCGAGTCCACCGGGCGCCCCGCTTTGCGAAGGAGGCAAAGCTGCCCCTCCTTCCATGTCTTCGGGAACCTCCCAGCCGTGAAACACGCACTGAAGAGGTCCCGAATTCGTTCCTCCATCTGCGAGGTGGCAATTACCAACACTCGTGCAGGAACACCGTCAGGCCCAGGGGCCGTCTTTTTGCCGCGGAGACGGAGTCTCGCGACACCGAACTCCACCGGCGAGACTGGAGGGATCTCCTCGTCCAGAACCACCTCTCGCGGGGGGTCCATCACTGGAGGGGTGAACTCGGTCCGGGGAGGAAAAAGGGAGCGAACCACCCCGTCCAGTGCAGACGGCTCAAGGGTCTCCGCCACAGGGGGACCACTGGGCCGGAGCTTGTTCCGCGCCTCCTTATAGGGCCGGCCAAATGGGTCTTTGTTCAGCCCCTCGAGCATCTCGGCCCTTGCCGAAATGACCGCGGCTGATATGGCCGCTTTGAGGTCCTCCTTTGCCTCCACGTATAGCGCGTAGAGGCAGTCTTCATTGGCCAGATCCCGCGGTCTGAGCCGACGGCTCCGCGTGAACTCCCTCCTCTTTGCCACACAGGCCGATCGGAGGTCCGCCAAATCCTCCGACCACCAGTAAATGGCACGACGAGGGGGCGGACGGCGGGACCGAGGCATGCTTGAGTTGCACACCTCGGTCAGGGACCTCCTGAGCTGCACCGCCGCAGCGTCCACGTCCAAGTCCTCACCAGGGGGCGCCAGCCAGTCCTGGAGGAAAGCCGCCTCTTCAGCCATCTCTCGGTCCAGACGAGAGAGGGCCCACCGTGGAAAGGGGGATTTGCCTGAAGGCACTGTCCCCCGGGGGCCCTGGGTGGAGATGTCGAACCGTATGTAACGGTGATCCGACATGGTCTCCACCATCTCCACCCGCCAGTTCACAACACGGGTGGCCAGCGCAGGGGTGGCAAACGAGACGTCCACCACTGACCCTCCCTGCTGCCTCACAGTCGTTTGGACCGATCCCCTGTTAAGGAGGCACACTCCGGACGTAGCCATCCACATATGAAGGGCACGGCCCCGGCGGTTGCAGGTAATGGCCGTGTTGCCCCAGGCCTCCGATTTGGCGTTCAGATCCCCACATAGGAGGACCTGACGCGGCGCTGCCCTTCGGATGACTCCGGTGAGGATGTCTAGGAATTCCTCGAATTCCGGAAAAGGGCGATTTGGGGAGAAATATGCGCCCAATATGGCCAAATCTCCCCATGCGGCGGCTATATAACCCAGTCCTCTCTCTAAGAGTGAGAGAGGAGGGGAGGAGGACCGCGGTAAAAGCGCCACCAGGTCGCTCTCATCGCCCAGCCAACGACCGTACACCGCGTACGGTTCGGCGACCACCGCGACATCCACCAACCACTCAGCCATGGACTGCGTTAGCAGATCCTGGGCTGCTCTGCAGTGATTGGTGTTCGCCTGGAGAATACGATGTGCGACTCTATCCATTATTCGGACATCGTATTCTCCTCCGCAGCCGCCGAGGTTCCCACAACGGGAGCGGCGGGCCGGACCGGCACCTGGGTTTTTCCCTTCTTTGGGGGAGGATTACAGTTCCTCCCCTTCATTATATGACCCGCCGGACGACCACTGGCTGCGCACACTGCGCAGCGCGGCGTGGCCGCTGTACAGGAAGCGGACTTGTGCCCCTCCTGGCCGCAGCGGTAGCAGCACTCCGACCTGTCGACGTTGGACGGACAAAGCGCCCGAGTGTGTCCGATGGCGAAGCACTTATAGCAGCGCATAGGCTGCTCATCAAGTGCCCGGACCACACTCGAGCTGAACCCAATAAGTAGCCTTCCCTTTGCAAGGACGGCCTCGGCTGCTGTGACTGGGCACTCCACGCGAATGGTGCCCAAGCCACCACGGCCGGGTCTAATATCCCGGCCTTTTACCGCTGCGGCATCACATCCGCTTATAGCAGCAATTTTCGCCACTACTTCTTCCTTGGTGACTGAATCGTCGAGGTCGACCACCTCGAGCGACACAGTCTTTACAGGCCGGGCTACTTTGGCCACATCCGCGATGGCCTCCTGCATCTTAGACGCAAAGAGGTCGGCGTTGGCACCGCCCTGCGCCCCCGGGAACTCGAAAATGCGTGCGCCGGTTTGGGTTCGGCGACACGCAACCTTCTCTATCCCGAGCTGAGCGGGATCAACGCTGGCGCGGGCCCGCTGCAGGACGGACATATATGTCTCGCCCTTCTTCGCGGCCTCCTCTGTGAGGGTCACCACGACCGCCGCGGATTTTGGAGCAGCCAAACGCTTCCTCACTCCGGCATGTGCGCCCTTAGCTGCTGGAGCAGCAGTGGAGGGCTTGGGCGTCGTCCTCTTTCCTACACCCTTTCCCTTGCCGCTCATCTGAGATGGGCGTGAGGGAGCAGAGGCAGGCATAACTGCCGCCTTTTTACCCTTCCCCTTCTTGACCACCTTTGTCCACGAATTGGACGGTGTGGTGGCAGGGAGAAGAGCATCCTCTTCTTGAGAGGACGGTACCGGCGTGAGCCTTATCTGGGTGGAGAGCGTTAGCTCTTGGGTAGAGGGCCCTGGCGTTGGCTCTCGAGTAGAGGGCCCCGGCGTTGGCTCCCGCTGGGAGGACACCAACCCGCGTCTGACATCGGCCGCAAGCGGCGGACGGATGCGCTTCTCCGGCAGGAGTCTATCCTCGATGCCTGCGAGGCAGGCTCTCGTGAAGGCCCTCTCCTCCATGATTACCTTGCGGATGATTTCCTCAAGGTTGGAGGGGGCCTCGACCGCTGTCCCCTGCACGGCTTGTGTTGGCCGTGCGGTGGTTTCAGCCAGCTTGCTCCGCAGTTGGC
This sequence comes from Hemithea aestivaria, assembly GCA_947507615.1. Lineage (NCBI taxonomy): Eukaryota > Metazoa > Arthropoda > Insecta > Lepidoptera > Geometridae > Hemithea > Hemithea aestivaria. The sequence goes on along the minus strand of OX382332.1, from coordinate 11,281,817 downwards.
TGACTTCGGCTCGCAGGATGACGACCTGCTCCTGCAGCTCAGACGTGTCATCCACCACCGTCCGCTGCGCGAGCTCGCGGATGATGCACCTCATGTTGGTGGCCCGGCATTTAACGGACCTTTCGACAGCGCCCTTAATGGCCGAGGATTTGGAGACAGACTGCAGGATCTGCTCTTCATCCTCCTGGGCCATTTGCTCCAGCTCCTCCTTTGAGTAGCTTGAGTAATTCATACTCAGCAACCCCCTACGACGGACTTTCTTCGCCTGCTCCTCCTCCAGGTCTTCCTGGAGTTGTGTACGCTCAAGCAAACTGAGGTGTGCCTGAGCGTCCGCTAGTCCCACATCATGGGTGACTTTGGGGTTTTTAACCCCCTTCCCTTTTCCTTTCCCTTTCCCCTTCCCCTTCACTTTCTTGGCCTTCAAGTTATTCGAGTCCGAGCTGTTACCCTCGGCTCGAACCTTCAAGAAGGCCCTCTTGCGGGTTGGCCGGCTGTCGACGGACATCGCCGAGTCCGAGGCGAACCCCGCGGACTCGGGGTCGACGTCAACATCCGACCCATCCACACTCCAGAATAGGCTCGCCGCGGAAGGGTCGCGGCTAACCCCTGATGCCGAAACATCGACATCGTTTGGGTCCTTAAAAGGACCTTTCACATTACGCTCCGCCATGATATTAGGTAATTTACCCGCCAATTTGTCTCCAAGTATCGCGTTCGAGATTTGGTCACCCATCTGCCACTCCGTTACGGTGGTCAGATGGGGTCCAGGGCAGACTACGAGGAAGTATCTGAACGCACTTGGGGACCTGCCCCTCTGGTGGGATGTGATCATTCTAAAAAAATTGCGCGCTACAGGACGAGACGATGGGAAAGAACCTAATTACGCACCTTGTCGCACTTTTAACAGCAGAACTTTTTCGGTTAAAGTCCGAAGTGCTACATCTAGGTTTAGCCAGTTATACCTAGGTGTAGCCGGTCTCAGTTGGTTAAAGTTAGGTGTGAATAAAATATTCTTAAGAAAAAAAAACTTGCTTCTATTACGAACTTCAGGGCAGATCGACATCAGTAAAATAGGTTTATAAACACAAATAACAAAAAATATTAAATAAATTATTAGGTATTACTCACACTGTATAATACATACCTACGTAATATAAATCAAACAACTTATGATCTTATTAAAGTTTGTTATTAAACGATCAAGAACCCACTTACGTTAATATTATTCCAAACTGCTTACTGCTTAGACATACATAATATCGTAAGATTATGAGTAAACAATACATTTCCATAATCTATAATTAATTTTAGAATTTCAATATCAAATCTCCATTTTATCTCACTTTATACGCATATTGGGAGTTGGTGTAACGTAATATACTAAAGCAGCCTTTTACAAAGAGATAACAATCGTTTTCTTTGATGTTACCCGAGTAACTATATCATTATGTCGTAGTTAAAGGCAAGCCGCGTCTTTAGAGTTAGATACTATTATGAAATCGCGAATTTAATGATAATATAATCATTATATAATAATATGTTTGAAACAGATTTTGGTTTACGCGTATGTTCATCATAATAATGTAAGCCTTTTTAAAATCTAATTTATTTTTTAACTCAAAATACTTATTAATAAATCAAAATAAACCTTCATCCTAAATAATATTCATAATGCCCTTCGAAATAATAGCTCTACGAAACCACAAAGCTAGGTACCTGTACCTCCGCTACGCGACACTTTATAGAATCTGCTAAAATATTGCTCACTGAAGCCTTATCTTTAATTATATTATTATTATCAAGTCCTGTTCAAGGTAAAAAAAATTGGTTCTTGCCTCGGCCAACGTATAATTTTAGCCATTCAGACAGGTAAAATTGCCAGCTTTTTAGGTGTTTTTTTTATTTAAGATATTTTATACTCATTACGGCTTTTTTAGTTTCTAAGAAATCTAGTTTGAAGTCAGGTTATATTCTTAATTCACAACAAATCTACTGCGATAAAACTTTTGTACTTACCTCTACTATTTCGGAAGTCATGCTAAAGGCACAAACTAATTAAATTTGCTCATAACCATTCAAAATTATAGATATCCATGTCAGCACCTATCGGAAGTAACTGTTTATACAAGAACAGTGAAATCGACCAGGAACTAGCGTGTATCTTGATGCAACATCCCAACTTTACCTCCTGTTATAAAGGCAGTGGTTTCCCTTATTTCGAAACCAACCATTATTAATTACAGCATACATTATTTGAAATGTAATCAGAATTTAAATCTTACTAATATTATAGGTAAACGTGAAAGTTTGTAAGAATGCATGGATGTTTGTTACTTTTTCACGCCTAAAAGCGTGGACGGATTTAGTTGAAACTTGGTATAGAGATAGTTTAGAGCCCTTTTTTACCTAGGAAAAATGAGTTACGCATCATCACCCCACGCCGGGGGGCGCGGGGTGATATGCGGGAATCCCCCGATACCCAGTAAATAACCTGGGGGTGTTCTTGCGGGACGCCATAATGCCGGGGCAGCATAATGTTATTATTTCGTTAAGATCATTAATTTAAAATCAATTTGTGTACAATTTATGCCTAAGCATGTTTCTTGCATATAAGGTACTTTTTCAATAATATTTGCATGTTAGTGTCACTGACAAGATATGAGGATCTGTATACCTAATAAGACCTACTAAATGTACCATATTTTATGCAAATAAATATATTTCATTTCATTTCATTTCATTTCAACGGGTACGCCGAAGCACTAATCCGCGGCCCCGACGGCAGATAGATATAGACCCTGGATTAACACATAGGCTACAGTACAACGGGTAAAACTGCTGGGCGCAGCTAGTAAAACACAAAACGTCGAAGAGAAGAATAAATATGCGTAAATTTTATCAATACCACAGTGTGAATTAAATGTATTCGTAAAATTAGGATTCCTGAATTAAACTAGTGTCTGCTGAGCAGTATTAACCGACGAATAGTGGTTTATATGCTACTTATAATAGATTTCGGTTACACATACACGCACACACAAGAACTTTCATCTGTGTGTGTTTTGTAACTTTTGTAAACGGCTGTGACATCTACTTGTATCTGATTTAATATTCGCGAAAACAACTGAATAAACCTATTAGTTAAGTATATGTTTCTATATTTATGGTATGTGGAATATACTTATTGACAGCATAATGTAATTAAATATCATGAATTAACCATGCCTTATATCATTTTGTTTGTATTATATTTTTATTATTAATGCTATATCATTTAATTCAAATGTATATCCACATCATACAATAGCTATTATAATTTGCATTATGATGACCGTGAATCACGTTCTCTCCATAATATGATTAATTCATTGATTATAAAATAAAATAACTGACAAAGCGTCTGTTAAACCGATTACCTCATCGAAAAACTATTAAAATTAAGTCTGAGCGAACAAAACCAAACCGGACTTCGGATGATATCATCTGTTAAGGTCGAGGGGTTAAGTTTTTTAAGCTTTATAGATCTTTGGGTTTGTTCAATGCAATATGAAGAATCGCTTACTGTGGTATAATTTCATCATCATCCACAGCCTGGACATAGGCCTCCTTTATGTTATGCCACTCAACCCTGTCAAACACTCAGTAGCATTATGTTTTTTTTTTGACAAATAGCTGCTATAAAAGCATCTTATTAAAGATTTGTCTTAATTTAGGCTACGATATACTTTTTTCTATTACAAAAATAATGTGATAAAATTCATATTGAAACGAGGATGTCTCCCAAATAAGACGCTAGGGACTGTTACATATTATTCTTGAAACAACTTTAACTAGAAGAGAGAAGAGAAAATTTCATAGCAATCGATTTGAAAACAGAAACGAATTTTCAACACTGCTCAAAATAGATTGCTCATCGGCACAAAATATAATCATGCCTAATGGACTGAAAACCAACTGTTAATAATATGGATTAGATTCAAATGAAATGAGAAACTAATACAGTTGCAATGTTTGAACATTGTACTAGTCCATTAGCAGCCAGCATTATGGCGTCATAGCATTGTGCCGTAATCGTGGCATTAGGGATGAGCTTATTCTTGGCTTACCGATGTTTTCCTTGCCTTTACCACGCATAAGTGGTTATAATACTCGGTATAAGCTTTGAACAAGTTAAGCACTTGGAAAAGATACTGTGTGAAAAGATTATGTGATCAAAGGAAATGTGTAGAAACTTTTATTTAGCAACAGTCATTTGTTGTGTGTATCGTCATTTAACCTTACCAATTATTATAAAAGACTAGCGGCTTATAACTTAGAGCTAGCGACGCGGCGTTATCCGCAAAGCAAAATGTTTTCTTAGCGGAAGTTTGCGACTAAAACCTATTTATTCGCCAAATTTGAACCTAATCCTTTAATCGGTTTTAAGCTGTGGGTTGATAGATCAGCCAGTCAGTCTTGTCTTTTCTTATTATTTTTTATTTTGATTGATTTTATACCATTATCAAACAACTAAAAACAAATGTATCCCACCTTCTAGGTATAGTCTGTTGCCATCTACAGCCGCAGCATTGCTCAGTATCCACGCGAGATCGTGATTTAAAGCTGATCTATGATAACCAAGAATGGCTCTCGATTTCACTGTTTTCTTTATTTATTTTTTAAATTAACTCTATCACAATACTATTATTTATTAGCAGCGAAGTCAAAAAACAGAGAATACTTTTCGCGTTCCTTCGGATTATTGTCGGGTTCACCAAAAACTCAACATAAATCTTTACGACGGGCAGCTGGGCTCTTTGGCATGTATCGATTATTCATGAACTAGAGATTTTACCCAGCATGCGAACCGAGATTAAATAAAATGGTGAAGTATTATTATAAAAATAGAGACCTTTTCTTATTGGAACTAAGGTTGCTGTCGATAAATTCATAGACCCGTATTATGTGTAAATATTCGAATGTGTGAACTTTTCATGAGAAAATAAGAAAAGTGTGATTGTGTGATAATATTATGATCTTCTATTTTATTTCGGTCTAAATTCGTTTGACAAGACCTGTTTCTGAAAAGGCGTTATAATATAGTATCTACCTGGACTTCCAACGCATCTAAAAGCCTTTCTTTTGGAGATACATTTAAAATTGGTTTAGCCTTTTCTGAGGAGTATGGCTACAATGCGACCCGAGATTTTTTTGTCTTATGTATATATTTATATGATGTATGTAATGTAAATGGGTAGATACCTTACCTACCTAGATTTTATTAAGAATATCTGTGAAATTTTTTGCTAAGATTGGACAGTAATTCATTTAATTACCTTAGGTATATTGTTTTTAAAAACTTGCAACAGAATTTGTTGATTTATCTTTCGAATACTTTAATGTATAATATTTAATTTATTTTTTTCTTTTGTTTATAGTTTTAGTGTATTAAGTTTTCAGAGAGTGGTTAGTATTTTGTTATTGACCTAAAATTGTGTCATGTCTTTGTTATAAAACTTTTATTATGGTCTAACAAATAGAAACTCTTCGTATCTCTATAAAATTTTAGTGTTCTCACTTAAAGTTTTGTACTACAAAATGACGTCATACACATCAGTCGTCAGACAAATATTTAGTTGCATAAATAAATGTTTATTGTTCCGAATTCGACGTCGTTAGCAATTTCGACACAGGGTATAAATAAAGAAAACTGAAAGTGTTCGTTATAGCACTATTTTATCCAATGTTATAACAATTTATTGACTTTTTATGTATAATACAGGCTTTTAAATTCGTCAATGTTAAGGTGGTCTCAGTTTTTGTAGCTGGCCATTTGATTTTTTTTTTATTTCTTTTTTACCATTTGAATAAAATTAGTTTGCATCAAACAGCTATTCTATGAAAGTTGAAGCACGGTTAAACTGTGATTTATAAATTCACTTTCGCCTAGAACCGCAATATGAATTAATTGTTCAGCTTTGCAATTTTATCTCCATAAACAAAGAATTTCACTTCGTAATTGTTGTTCTCTTGTCCCATCCCACTTTGAATCCCACTTGTTTTAGAAATGCGAAAGTTTAAATGTGTGATCATTAAGGTTTGAATTAAAATCAGGTACCTGACCCTGGAAAATAATATAAAAGGGTTTCGGTGAGTGTACTGGACCGGCACATTACGTAGAAACTCTTCTCACCTTTTATAAAACAGCGAGGCAAATTTTGCTTGAGTTTTATTCAAAACTCTATGAATGGTTTAAAACTCTATTATAAAGGGCGATTTCCGAGAAACACTGTGACGCAGTGTGACATTCTCAAACAAATAATCAAAAGCATTTTTGAATGAAAATTTGAGATTGCGTGCATAGCACGTGCACGAAGTTAACTTTTCTCTTCAGCGCAGAGGCAAAAGGTTTGCTAAATATAAAAGCTATCTTTATACCCATTTTCACCATTTTCAGTTGAAGTTGAACTATCGACTCACAATATTGATTGTGATAAATCAAAATTGGTCACGCATTTTCACCACTTCATCTACGTACCCATATGCTAGATCTATGCTAATTACTAGAGTGTGCTCGCGGCTTTGCCTGCGTTATAAAATCCTTTCTTAGCGGAGGTCTACTTCAAGCGAATCCGTCCAGTGGTTTGAGCTGTGTGTTGATAAATCAGTCAATCAGTCACAAGTCACACTTTCCTTTCATATATTTAGCTGTCCAATCACTTAATGCACTTTGTATTTTTGAAATTCCTTATAAATAATGGCTTGTAAATTTCATCTTTTAATGTTTCTTATAATTATAATTTAATTACATAATTTAAAACTTGCTCAAGGTACCTATGCTGCAATGTTAAACATATTCGTGATTTAGTGTCAGCGTTTTGTATCACGTCACGCGATTTACGATACATTGGTAGGTTGTCATTCGTGCGGCAGGCACGTGTGAATAGTCAACAGTCTAAATGCTGCTAATTGCATTCAGCAGACGAAAGTGGAACGAGGACGTTGCTGCTTGCCTACGAAGTTCTGCTCTTGCAAACCATAAAGTCTTTTACTAAAAAAAATGTACAAAGTACATCCGTAATTATAAGATTTAAGTACCTTTCAGTTATAGTATAGATCTAGCATATAAGTAGATGATATGTGTGACCAATTTTAATTAGCTTTCCTTTTTTATCTTTTTGATTCTGCTTTGTTTCTCCACATGAGGTCTAGTTTAAGGACTTTAGTTAATTAAGGTCTGTGGATGTTGTGAACTATAATTAGAAGCAACAAACACTGTAACAGCGCCTATTTAATGGAAAATTGTTTTATGAAAAATTCAATCATGCTATAATTCACATTACAAAATCCCATGTGTAGCCGCACTTCGGACTTTAGCTGGACCATATACAATATTTGCCAAGTGATATTGTTCCTATATGTTACTCAGGAAAATCAATTTACATATTGAATAAAAGAAAACCCTTTGAAAAAATCACACAAACCGTTCCTCCAATGATAATGATAGGGTTGAGATAGAAAAAACTCCATGTCAAATTCCATGTTACACATTGAATCCTGCGGCCTACCAGACCTTGCTCTAAAAGATAACACCCTCATTTGCCCCATGTCCAACCCTCGATCGGTCAATCGACCAGCTACATCTTACTCGTCCCCATAATATTGATGTTGCCCAACTTTCGGGTTTAGAAACAAACGACATCTTATTTTTAGATGTCCAACTTTAGATGTATTGATTCCAATTCAATTGTTGGGTCTGATTGGATTTATCTAACCTTTTGGGTTACACTTACGCATTTTTTATTATGCGTACCTATGTGTGTATTTCTAAACCGTTCGACATTTTAAATTATGTGGATAGTGTTGTCTTTGGAATCTGGAATAATAACACAATGTCTTTTCAACGAAAAACTGCAAGTATTTATGTTATCATTAGAAAATAAAACTTTTAAAACTAAATATCCAAATAAAACAATTTTTCTGTTAAAACTATTTTTACAATTCCGTAAAAAACAATACCTCGTTCGTATAGACTAAGAATATTTGTTCTCGAGGTACCGTATTGGAAAATAAGTCTACGCTAACTGGGAAGCACCAAAATATTTTATAATCCCCAAACGGTTAATCGTAAATATGCTTGTAGCCCAATATAGAGTCACAAAAAATTTCGTTAGCTTGAGATTTGCACACGTAAAAATATATGGAAAGAAAAGTTTTAACTATGAAGAGTGAGAAGAGTGAGTGAGATGTTGTATATACGTAGGTACGCATATGTGAGAGTATGTATATAATAGTAGGTATCCTTAAGTGTGTGAAGATGCAATAATTATCACGGTGTGTGAATTCGGTTGGATAATACAAAAGAATGTGGAATCTAGTTGAGATCTTAGATGAAGTATGTTAATGTTACAGAATGATTCGGACGAATTAATATTTAGGTTCCCGTCACTTCCGCGTTATTTGTGCACAATGTTCAAGAAAATGTGTTAAGAAGACTCTTTTTTGTCATGAATCATGAATTGAAATAGATGCCATTTGATAATAAACATAATATTATGTAAAATACATATTAGGTATTTTGCCTACATTTTTGTTGCCTACATACCTTATTCATTTTTGTTATAGGCGATAGATTGAGCATTTGGTATATCCAAAATATGTTACAAGCTCTTTAAGATTTCGTATACATTTTTAGCAGACCACTAATTCGCAGGTATTGAGTAAAGTAGTGAGTAGTCTGTACCTACATGTTCTCAATATTCATTCCTACTAGATTGCCCTATGCAATAAGACCAACTGTTTACCCTTGGTTTTATTATACCTGTAACTTGGTATATAATAAAGATAGTTATTGTATTGTAAAGTGATAGTTTGCACAGACAGCTCAAGATTCCGATAGTCTTTTATTGTTTATTACCATCTATATACTTTTGCAAGCTCAATAGTAATAGTCGTGCTTCTAGCCCGCGGTTGGGGATAAAGTAATTAAATAATACTTAGAGTGGCCACATTGTTTTACACTTTGTGGACAGTTCTCGGTAGCTGGTTTATTCAAGTACACTTTATAGTACAATACAATTGTTTTGCTTTAGAGAAATAACACAAAGGCGGGCGTGTATGGAAGCGGACCAAGCTTCAGGATAATAGAACGCTATTTGACTTTAATTCTGTTTAATAAACCTTATACTAAATTATTGTTGGTTTATGAATCTGGACACTGGCATTGTTTGTACTTAATTAAGTCGTTACGTTATCATGAAACAAGGTTAGAAATAAAATATGTAAACGTGTTTTGAAATCTAAGTGTCCACGATTTTACTCATCTTTGAACATGAAAATGTTCAAAGATATTTATACTGAATATTCAATAGTCATTATAAATTCATAAGAAATATATTTATAAATGTAATAGTTATGTGTGTAAGTTTTAATATTGGCATTAAGTTAATAATTAATTAATTTTATATTTGTTTCTACTGGTGGTAGGTTTCGGCTGTGGTTACTTACCACTGGACAAAACCGTGTCGCTAAGCGGTCATTGTGACCGTGTTCCGGTATGATGTTCAGTGAAGCCAGGGAGGGATTTATCCCGCCTTGTAGGTTTGGTCTGCCATCTACGCTTTACATAATGGAAGATCGTGGTCAAAGGCTAACCTGTAATGCTAAAAAATATATAACATATTTTATATAAATTTATTAGTACGCTTGAAATTCGTTCAAATCTTTATAGGCCGTCCAATAATGATATTATCCATTAATTTATTAATAACAGTATCCGTTTGTGTTAATATTAACACTTTAAACGAAACTGGAATGAAAACTTCAGTTCTCAATGAAAAGCTGCAAATATTTACATTATATCAAATTAGTGAATACATTGAACGTAATTGGGAAGTATTAATTAAATTATTTGTTATAGTGTTCAATTCTGTGACATTTATATATTTTTATTTAAGGATATCACATGACACTCAAACATATCCAAAATATAAGAGGAGTAAATTCACCCTTAGCAATTTTAACCTTCTTTCTATTACTACTTTTAAAATTCGCGTTTGTTGACAAATGAATTAATTATTTATATCCGCATAGCATCCACAAGTGTAACTAAAAATTTGCAACCTTTAAAACCATTAATCAAATAACTGGGCTTATGCTCGTGGCTTTGCTTACGTTTAGAAAGAAGTTCTTCAATTTGTGTATAAAATTTAAAAATTTCAAAGATCTGTCTTTAAAGAGAATAGAAGTATACTCTTTATTGTGGACCAACATATTTACAAAACATTGACAACATAACACAGACAGACATAACCTAACACAGTCAACATTAACATTGATAACATTTATTCATTCCACTGACATAATAAGTTAAATTTACTTCCTGCTACTATAAAGGGTGTATTAAATAATATTACAGATTTAAGGTTCGTAAGATTATGTCATAAAATCACTGGTCCCAAATTGACAATCGGAAGTCTCATCGCAAACAAAATTATACAGGAAATTAATATTTAGCCTGAATCAAGCACTATTCAACTATAGCTCAACATTGTTTTCACTGTTTGATGAAGCTTGGATTAATTAAAAACACCAGCATGGCTTAAAATCATACGTTATTATTTTATCACTTGGTTGATTGAACAACGAGTGACTAATTAACGCACTGTAGAATGTAGGGCCAAAACTGATTGTAAAACGTTAATACTTTTTGTATTAGCAAACCTTAAATATGAAAACTAGGTAATGCTCTCGGGCTTTTTTGAGAAATCCTTTAGCGCAGTTTAACGTCATAAAACCTATCTGTGTTCTAAAATTTAAATCCAATCCGTTCAGCGGCTGTGTATCAGTCAGTCAATCAGTCACTCTTACTTTTATAAACATATTAAAATAATAAAATAATTGTAATAAAATAGACATAATATTATGTGCTCCTAGAATTTCACATCATTGTGAAATCCTAAATAGCACTGTACTGATTATGGGCAGCGTTATCTCTTTACATCAGGAGAGCGTCTTGCTCGTCATCTACTTCATCACATAATTTTTTTTTTTAATTGTTTACTAAGTGCTACTTGTATTATCGTTTAAAAAATCTAAGCTATCAAAAACTCATCAAAAATCCTCCATAAAATATAATAAAACCCAATAAGTACAAATAAAGTTTATTTCATTCCGCCATTCGTAGAATATTGTTGGAAATAAAGGCAACAACTGTACGGCAAACTAAGCTTAGTTCGCAGGTTTCTGATACCAACCACTTACAACGTGACAATAGGGCTGTCACGAAAATGAAAAGAAATAAGTTTAAATGAAAAGGAATAAGTTTAGTTTTAGTTAAGAATAACCTCAGGATCATGATATACCAGTGACTCGACATCTTGGTTGGTCAACCTTCTCCTAATGCCTAAATAGTTGCAGTATTTTGCTGGGCATGTTTTATCCCTGATTAAAAGTATGTTATTATTTTTAAAGTGCCAAATAAATGTTTTGCAACTATCGGTTCAACGTCTAATTTTTGAGTGGTCAAACGACCTACACAATATTCAAACGACAAAAAAAAAAGATAATATTAATACATATTATAATATCAAATATAAAAATGTAGTTCATACTCCAACAGTCCAGTTTCAGGTAACAAGGCCTGCGACATAACCTAACGACTACCATCTAAGTCCTTAGTACGAGTACATAATCTAAGAGGCCGCTACACTGTTTGATTCTCTAAAGCAAATTTTAGGTTTAAATATAGAACAAAACTGCCGGACGGTTACAAAATAAAACTTTCCAGTTTTAAAAACATCGCCAGCCCTAACATCGAGCTTCCTAGAGGAAACTAAACTGTTATTATGTTTTGTCCGCAGATTTACGATGTTGATAAGGTGTCCGGCGGCACTCTGTGTCGTCGTGCTACTTCTAGCTGCAACACCAACCTACTCTGAGGTAAGTTTATTATTGCCTATCTGTACTGTTTTTATACATCTATGACATTAATTAAAGATAAGTTTGTTATTGCCTATCTGTACTATGTATTTTTTTACATCTATGGTATTAATTTACAGATCTATTTTATTGTACTACTAGTTACTAATAGACTGTTTGATACTACTATCTTCAACAAAATCTACTAATATTATAATTACAAAAGTACGGCATGTGTGAGTAGGTATGTCTGAATATATGTTTGTTACTTACCTCTGCTAAAACGGCTAAACTTATTACGCTGAGATTTGGTACATAGGTAACTTCGACCTGGAATACGTTGGCTACTTTTCGGAAGGGTAAAACCGTAGCGCACTGTTCCCACTTTAATTAATAATTGTGTAATACATAAGGCAGTGATTCAGTGATGCATCAAAAATCTAGTTGGTCCAGTTTAAGAGTGCACATTAACTTCAAAGTATCAAAAGCAAAATATTAGTCTTTAACCATATGCAACAGAAAAATTACCGAATTATTATTCACAGCTATGTACATATTATGTCTTGCGTGACTCAATATTATTATGAAGGTTTTCCAAATTCGGAGTAGCAAAATCGCCATTTAAAACGCCATTTTTGCATGTCGCTAAATTATGATAAAAAATATCAAAGTCTAATTATAAAAAATATATCACTTTAACACCTCATTAATTTCATCCTGATTCAGAGTAAAAAGTTATGATATGAAGTGTTCCGGCGAACACCTGCGAAACGAAAAGTTGTCGAATTTTATTAGCCATTAGAAAATTAGGAGATCCTCGAAATGACTAATTGAACATTTTTCATGTTACTTCTTCATAAAATTATAAATTTAAATATTCGATCAAACAATTTATTGACTAAAGGACGAATATAAAAGCTTTGTATTGTATTTGCTTCCACTATAGGCAAATCCAATACATTGATTGGCCACACAATTTACAATTATATTATTGTGATTTGACTCTGACAGTTTAAGTCAGATAACAATTGGAGTATAAAACCCTGATTACTTTTTTCACTTAATCATGATTTGCTAATTATAATTGCATAATAAAAGGTAACCTCAATTACGTCATTCGCGTTTATAACAAAAATAATAAGTTTAAAATCAGGCATATCTAAAAGGCATTCAATGTCATTAGCCCACGTTTAGCGGTTGTCCTAAATACCACTGGACAAATTAGCCGAATACATTTAGAAAACAAAACAATAAATTACAATGTAATTTGTCGCGATCTAGACGACGTCTCCTACATCTTTAATACTTAACCGATGAGTTATATCTTCAAATCCTTCTAATATTATCTACTAGTTGCGCCCAGCTGTTTTATTCGCTGTACTACGTATATGTGTTCCAGGGTCGAAGCTATCTCTATACCAAATTTCAGCTCAATCGGTCCATCCGTTTAGGCGTGAAGAAGTAACAAACATAGACACAAACTTTGGCATTTATAATATTATAGTGTGAAGTATGATTAATGCGAAAGTAAGGATGTATGTTAACATAATATATACTCGTATGTTGAAGAAGAGGTTCGGGCAGCAGCAGATTCACTTTTCGGTATGACTCCTCCTAATAATAAAAAAAATCTAGCGCTCGATAACTTTTTAAGGTCCTGTCTGACATCTATCCACCTTCTGAGTATAATAAAGTTTTATTTATTAAAATAGTAGTCATTAAAATATTCCTAGAATATCGCGCCGACATACGTATATGTGTTTAAATGGAGAGTGACCTATCTACCGACTAAACCAAATAGGCATATTAAATAAATAACTCAAAACGGATATTTCACCTACCATTCAATCATACAACTCATTGTATGGTAAACAAATAAGGCAGAATTGCACAAAACGTGATTTCAAAACACATTGTTTGTTATCAACTTTTGCCAATTACCATCTTAGCTGCCGTTTTAATTGATACCATTCAATTGTTTTCGAAGTCCAAAAATTATAACAAGGTTGTTAGGAATAACAAAAACTAATTGGATCAAACGTAGGATTTTTTCACCAAAAATATTTAATCTTAGACTTTTACTAGTAGGGTTTTGTGTGACGACAAATCACCTATGAAATTGGTGTTTTGTCGTACTAGCCACTTTAATCTCAAATATCTCCTCTTTGGCTAGGAGTTACAATTTCAAATTTATACAGCTATTTATTCATGGATTTATGTTTCGAATGACACTTTTTTTTGCTTTTCCCGCTTAATTGTTTTTTCTTTGCGTCTGTCATTATACAAAATGGAAAATTTGAAATATCGCATTATTTACGAATATGAGTTCCACCGTGGCACTAGTGCTGCAGAAACGGCTCGAAGGATTAATGATGTGTATGGCGACGGTGTTGCAAAAGAAAACACAGTGCGTTTCTGGTTCCAACGTTTTCGTTCTGGAAATTTCCCTGGAAAGCCCCGTGGGCGGCCGGAGACCAAGGTTGATAATAAAGAATTGAAGGCTATTGTGGAAGCGGATCCATCGCAAACAACGTCAGAATTAGCTGGAGGCTGCGGTGTAAGCAATAAAACTGATTTGGTCCACTTGAAGCAAATAGGAAAGGTGAAAAAGCTTGAAAGATGGGTACCTCACGAACTGAGTGAAACAAATCGGCAAACGCGCGTTGACTGCTGCATTACATTACTCAACCAGCATAATAATGAAGGTATTTTAAATCGGATTATTACTTGTGATGAAAAGTGGATGAAAAGTGGAACAGATTACCATTTTATCCGTAATTTGGATAACTTCTTGCGAGGAAAAAAATTCAACACCGAAAAGGCAGTCCAAACCGCCTTAAAAATTTTTATTGATTCCTGTTCGAATTTTTTTTTTTAGGAAAGGGCTCAATGAATTACCTATAAGATGGCAAAAGTGCATAGATAGCAATGGTACCTACATACATACTTTGATTGAATAAATATAAATTTAATAAAAAAAACGACTTTGTGTTCCTCTTATACAAAACGCCAATTTCATATGTAAAGACCCTATATTTTAAGGTTTATGATGACAATTTTCTTCTTGATTTATAAGGAAGTGGTAATAAGTATTTTTATAATATTACTTTATCATTCTTTATCTCTATATTTTCTCTGACTTTTCTAGTCCGAGGACCTACATATTATTATTGTCTAAGTTTTTAGAGTTACCTCAACTAAAACTTCGTCGTTACAAAGATGCTTCTATAACTAAACATGAAATGCCTTTAAAATTATGCCTCTAGTATGAAAATTTGTTGTTTCCGGTTAGTAAGCTTAACGTACCACTAAGAGAAAACTATTCGATTCCGGGCAGGCACAGTTATTAGGTTAGGTGAAGTTAGTGCTTCGGCGTACCCGCTGCCCCGGCATTATGACGTCCCGCAGGAACACCCCCAGGTTTTTTAGTGGGTATCCCCGCCGCTCCCATCTTTGGCGGGGGAGTCCGACATACCGCCCCGCGCCCCCCGGCGTGGGGTGATGATGCGTAACGCATTTTTCCTGGGTCAAAAAAAGGGTCATGAAGGTGGTTAGGGAAAATAAAAGAGCTTGATTTACGGCTCGTTCCTAACAATTGTCTTTCGTATTTCTCAACTTCATTCAATCCTAAGCATTACCTTTACTCGTACATGTGGTCTCATGGCAATAAGAATAATAAATCACGACATGAAAATAAAAAGCACCATAAGTTGTACACAAGCCAAGATAAAGCTATATAACTCCTCATTCCACCCGTGTCATAAATCACAGAGATACCATCAATTCTTTATAGGCAAAACTACAATTACGTATTGTAAAGCTGCCGGATATAAAATAAATTACTTAACATGATTGGATCGGCCTTTGAATATTTTTAATTATATAGAAACGACGTCGTCGTCGCTGTCTGGTCTGGGTGGTTTTCAATATCTATTATAAGTATGTATTTACAAAAGAAAAGTATATAAGTATACCGACAACAATATCCATTATCCTAATCACCATAATACAAGCATTAAGTTGCTTAGTATGGGGTTAGGTGGCGCTGTGTGAATTGTCCTGAAATATTTATATTAAAAAAAAAACAAATGAATACATCGAAGAGCAAATTACGCAAGATCGCTCAAAAATGAGTCAATTTCGCAGTGTTTTGATTATTTTCTTTATATAAGTAGATGGACGTCATCTGATGTTTAGCCATAACGCCTGCCCATTAACGTCGCAATGTTACAAAACGAAGGTACGAAACCAACGTGACACTACGCATTTCGTTATGTACAGACGAAACATCTTTCTTTTTTATCCCAGTAATTTTCTTGGTCACCTTTCCCTTCCAATAATAGCAAAACACGGCAGAATATTGGGTAAGGTCATAGTAACTACCTAATAAATAAATAACTCAACCAGACGCGAGCTTGCATTGAAAAACTCTTTCACCGTTAAAATAAACTATAAGTATTATTATATTAAAGCCTTTGTCTTAAAAAAGGCTAAAGCTATTATAGCCTAGTAGATATAGCTCTTGACCATGATCTTAGATATCTTTTTGACGGTAGCTTTTAATGGCAATTCTTCTTCGCTACTTATTCCGCGATAACAATCATACAAATCAATGTGTACGAAGAAAGCGCGTAACATATTCCCATAGACGGTCTCATGGTACATAACAGTTATATAACCGATTTAGCTCTCGAGTAAATTAAGTTCCATGGAATTTGTTTGAACGTAATCGATTACGGGTTGATTGCACTAAGAAACTGTAACCCGACTTAATGAGATAATACTTGTTGCGAGAATTGTTAAGTAGATAGTGTTAGTTAATATTGACGCTTTCTATTCGTAAGACATATTATCGTAAGATAGTATTGAGACCTAGGCTTAGATATACGAATCATTATCACATTTGCTTTGTTAATTTTCACATCGGTAAGACTTTGTTATCATTTGTGTAAGTTCCTCAATCTCTTCCTATTAAAAAATTATACGGTTTTATACTCCAACGGAATAGATCACCCTAATTATAGTTGTTGTATGTGTAATTAAAAAACATAAGTCCTCCTTTTGCAGGGGCTCTGGTACCAATGACAAAAAGACCATTTGCACCACTTCCTTCCAGAGGAACCAGGAATGGCCAAAATCCTGTTTTTTTGTTATTGCCGAGAAAAAAACGCAGGTCCCCGTGCAGGACGACTGCACGGGTGTACCCTCTAAAACAACTCGGCGGCACTCCCGCATCGACTTAGCTTGATTAAATACCTCGTTATTATTGTTTCGTTGCCAAGTGCGTGCCATTGACATAGATAATCATCTGCAATCAGATGCATAACTTGCACGAGCCGCATGCAATTGTGAAATTACGTGTAAATAGAAACAGGGGAATGACCGACTTATGTTATGAATATGGGTCAAACAACTTTGCAGAAATGACTTAGTCTGATTATCCCCGCCGAAAATCCGCTTGGGAAGAATTTTTGGGCATAACGTAAAATTCTACACGACGTAAAAAAATAATAGTGGGCATACCGAAAATGTTAAATCCCTAGGCTATATTGCAGGCCTAGTAGTAATCTTGGCGACCTGAAACTACAATTTATAAGGCCATCCAACCTATAATTGTGAATTGACCCTGACAGTGTAAGTAGGGTAACCAGCTCTGTTGGTCTCAATTATTAGATATTATTATTTTAATCTGGAATTAACCAGAATAGAAAACTCTTAATTGTAACACCACAAATATTCAGAAAAACTTAAAGTTAAAACACAATTTCTTAACTTAAGTGTAACAAGTGGCGGCTTAACTAGCGACGGTTAGAATATGCACGAATAACTATATTTTTGGTCGCATTCCAACGAACCAATCGGCTAAATACTATTACATTATAAATCACGGTCTAGTTTACCCAAATACTTATCTTACGCGTAATAGAATAATTTGTCTTTGAGCCGAACAGTTCTAATAAAGTTTCAGTCACGGGTGGCGGATGTCCTCGGTTAACTCACTTTCCCCTATTTGGCAAGCCTCTAGTTATATTTCATTTTGTCACGAGTGCCTTGTCCCTTGTAGATGCCTACGTACTATTATAAGAATTGGGTCTAGCGATCTGTGTCCTTATTAAATCAGGAATCAGGACTCAGGAATCATGCTAAAATTAATATTTAATTTTACGGTCTATCGAAATCAGTTATTATAAATGAAAAAGTTTTTGTGTGTGTATGTTTGTTACATCTTCACGTTTAAACGGGTGGACCGATGCTGAGCTGTAATTTGGTATAGAGGTAGCTTAGACCCTGGAATAACACATAGGCACAACAGGTAAAACATACAGTACAACAGGTAAAACTACTGGGTGCAGCTATTCGTGAATAGCTATGTATTACAGAATAATGTTTTTCAAAATCATAAGTTTCTCGGTTTTCTTACTTTATCGTTGCTACAATTAACTAATTAGTAAATAATTAAATTCATTAAAATAATTATAGGTAACTACCAGAAGGAACGAATGAAAAAGTTTGTAGTAATTCTGCTTACATTTAGATAGGAATATTAAGTGCTAAATTCAAACCTTTTTTTTTATGTGGAGAAGTAAGCAGACGAGCAGGACGCTCTCCTGATGTTAAGAGATAACGCTGCCCATAATCAGTACAATGTTACCCTGAATTTCACAATGATGTGCAATTCTAGGTGCACTGCACCAACGCTTCTTACTCAAGAGTCATAAGATGTTAAGACTCTTTAGACCAGTAATTTCACTAGCTACAGTGCCCTCCTACCGAAGCACAGCAATGTTTGGACATCACTGCTCAGGCGGTAGAATAACTGGCACTATTGGGGTACCCACCTAGACGACCTCCTGCAAAGGAAGTCTACCCCCAGTAGATACCCTTAAAAGCATGTAAACATTTGTTTTATTAAGATCATCCTAAAAATTACAGATTATATTAATTTAGTTAAGTACTTCTGTTTTCGCAAAACGCATTATGAAAGCCTTTTGCTACCTAGGAAAGACTGAAACCAACAGCAGCAGTATTTTCCGCTTAATAAAAATAGGAGATAATAAAAAACCTAACTCCGTGCGGTCAGGGAAAATCAACACGGCTTTGTTTCAACTATTCCAATCTGTATCGTTAATTGAGCTGGGATACTCACACTATCAACAACGCAGTTTTCAATACAAAATATCTATGAAAATATACTGCGCTGAAAATTGTTAAAAATTTGCATTTCGTGTATAAACTGTTGATTCAATTACCTTTCAACTATCGATCAAGTTTTATTAAAAATTTTAACATTCAGTGTTTACGTAGATTTATTTCGTTTTTTTTTAATAATTTAAGTAGGTACTATAATATTAATGTAGTCTTTGGCCACCGTCAATGCGATCAAATATGGTAGCAAATTTAACATAGAAGGTGGTAGAGATGTCTCCCCAACATCCCTAAAAATGCCGCAACGCGGTCATGACTATCGTTTGGCGACACGTTTTTGTCCAGTAGGTGGAAACTAGTCACAACCGAAGCCTACCGTACCTAGTATAGAGAAATGGAAAGACTGCTTGTTAGTGTTAAATGCATACCAATTCTACACTTAACCTATCGCTTAAAACAAATGAAGCAGAAGTTGTTTTAGTACAAAAGTACAGTAGGAACATTTTTAAATTGCATGCCATTCCCTTATACATAGATTAACATCCTACTTATTATTTTGACTATGTACCTACTGATATCGGCATAAATTATTCTACACTAATCTAAGATACACTGATATCAAAATCTCTACAGATACAAGTTTCAGAAATGTATTAATATATTATGTTTAGTCCTTGAAAGTGTCAGACAATTTAACATGATCCCTTGTCTAGAATATAACATACTTAAGCCTAAACTTTGGCATATCAAGGGAATTCAATTCGATAACCTAAATTATCTACCCTTCAGACCCTTTTCTACTTGAACTAACAATATTTAGACAATTTACTATCTGTTACTTTTTAATTTCATAAAACTTCTTGGAAACTCACTTCTTCACTGTAGGCTATTTGTAAATATGTTTATTG
Source organism: Hemithea aestivaria (assembly GCA_947507615.1). Lineage (NCBI taxonomy): Eukaryota > Metazoa > Arthropoda > Insecta > Lepidoptera > Geometridae > Hemithea > Hemithea aestivaria. Next base: position 11,261,865 of record OX382332.1, on the reverse strand, counting down.
TTTTTTTGTTGTAAATATATTTTGGGTTTGAATTGCTATTTTACACCCTTTTTGAATATTTGTACTAATGATTTATTTTTTGTTTCAGAACAACATTTTCACATGTCCAAATGGTAAGTGTCTAACTATAGAGTTTTGAATAATACTCGTATTATTAATTCATTATAACGTTCATCTCGCCTTTGTGTATTGAAAACGTACTTTAAGTTGATATAATATTTTTAAATTGGAAAAGAGCCCACTGGTCCCCTTAAATTCGTCACCCGAAATAAAAGTTATAGAATTGGCTCCTATATAGCGTTGCAATGGTAGGTACAGTTGTCAACAGAATACTTAAACAAAATTATTTTATAAAATGTATGTTAGATTGTCTTTAGTTCTTTACTAGAAGGTAGTAAAGGTAGCACACAAAGGTTCGCTTATCTCTACTTGGGTCCCTCTACCCTACAAAGTAATTATACCTAGAGTACAATAGCAGCCCACAATGAGAAAACCAGCCGACCACGCTTCTAAGGCGGCGTTACTGATGTTTCTGGAATTGGAATTCCTAACTGAAATTTTCACGCAATAGCTGCCAGCCACATTACAAATAGTTTGTAAACAATATGTTATGATGAAAACTGTTATTTGCTCTGTGCCATAAGCTTCTTAGAAAATATTTCGAAGCTCAGTATGAATATGTAAACAACCTTAAAAGCGTTAATAACAGTTGACGCTCTCTCGCTCGCACTATTTGACAAATTTTGAAATATTTATTCGTAGAATTTATTCATTGAAAATTCCTCAAGATCTGCATAATGTAATTGCACATTGTGTGCAATAATATTAAAAGTGTTTTCAGTTTGAGATATTAAAAAAATGTTGTAGATTCTGCGCGTGACCACGATTCATGTTACTGAGCTAAAACGTCGAGGTTTTTTTTTATAATGTTTTTGTTAAACGTAAAATAATTACGCGATAGGTAATAAAATAAACATCTGTCAAAGTGCCTTATTAGTAAAAATTGTTTATCAAAGCAATATTTTAATGAAATCGTGAAAATGAATACGCCTGCATGAATATTACTTTCAATAAATGAGACGCAGAATAAACAGTGGCTACAAAGCTTTGTGAAATTTCTATTTGCGTTCATATAATAATTCGTGTTTATAACTTGATAATTAATATCCTTATACTAGTAGAACACAGTTTGAAGCTTATATTCAAATCGGTCCCGGTTTCAATTTCAAGCGTCTAGTTAGTTTATTGAAATAATACATATAATATACATACTGGTTGTACATAAACTACGTAGAATATGATATCCTTTAAATGGAGGGAAATAGTCTCTGCCTACCCCAACGGGAACCAGGCGTGAATATAATATAATGTATTAGGTATGTAGAAATATGTTCTACATACATACCAAATATGAAATAGCTTCATAATGTGAGTTACATTATTTTCCTAGAACTACTTACCTCTTATAATTCTCGATAATTTGTTGTTGGTACATTCTTGTGGAATAAATAATATTCTTATTAAAATATAGGTTTATTTAGAATGTCGAGATTTGTATTTCAAACAAGAAAAGTTTTAGGAGAAAAGATGGGAAGTTAAATAAATAATAATGTTTTTGATAAACATTTATGTATGGAAAAAACTGTCAACCATACCTTAAAAATCTTTTAAGTACCTTATTTGGCCGAATCTTCCGCTTAAAATCAGTTAAGGTTGTAGTCAAAAACTAACTTATATCGAATAAAAAATGCCATTGTAACTTAAAATAGGGCAAACATTTATTTAGACCTATGAAAATTTTGATTATACTTGCTGTTTCAACTTCGGAATTGTCAATGCCTCCCTTTTCACGGAATTTTAAGAATCTCAACTTTTAATGGGCAATTAAGAATTTCTTGGTAATTACTTTAACTTATGAAGCTATGAATAAACATTAAGTCAAGATTCACAAGATCACCGTGAGATTCTTTCACACAGTTCGATTTCTATGGACCCTTATGCCATGGAACTACCGTTCATTTTAATCCATAGAGTTTTAGAGTAGAATTAATAATTAAGTTCCTAGTATAAAATGTATGCGTACAAATAAATGTATTTTCTTTCTTTATTTCTTTTAGAAACATTTACCTAATTTGTGAAGATTTATAAAAATGTTTGGGAGTGGTCATTCTTGCATCGTATTTCTATTTAAGTTATCATAATGCAGGCGAAACTTCAAGACTTTTAAAATAATTAGCAAAGAAATTCGCAATGACCCGAATATCTTAAATTTTTTTTTGAATTGCGATCTTTTTGAACGTCATAAAACCTATCTGTGCTTTAAAATTTCAACCCAATCCGGCTCTCAATTAGGCTGTGCATTGATGGATCAGTCAGTCACCCTTTTATATATTTAGTATTATAGAGGTCCTTTTCTAACCATATCGATCAAATGCCTTACAAATTGGTCTCAGATTGACCAATCACGACCTAGCCAACTGGTGACTATAATACTGTTTTAATAACCGTATCGGCTATTAAATTTAACCGTATTAAAATCTGGTGCCCGATGTATTTCAAGAGAACATTAGTTTAGGTGGCCATTGAGTTCAGAACGTTTTTAACGTTGCCTTGTGATAATTGTGCTCCAGTTTAGAACAATAATAATTATGAGTCAAGAAAAATTATTTGCAAAGCAAAACTTTAACGCAATAGCTTTTGTTTGAGATTTGAGACTGCAATGAGATTAAAATTTGTAGACGTGGAAGACACCTCTGCGCTACTTTTAGTGCACCTAAACGAGCGCATTGTCACTCATTCAAAAATCCATTTAACGTTCTTTTTTTATACTAAATAGGCCTACGTTTGACCAAATCCCACCTGATGGAAAGTGAAAATGCGGTCGACGATGGATCAAGTAAGATGCCTAGAAAGGTACTTATTCACTCGTGCCTTGAAGATTCCCAAGTTATACCGCTCGGAAAACACGGATGCCGGCAAAGTGTTCCAAATGCGACCAGTTCTCATTAAAAACGATGAAGCAAAGCGCTTGGTGCGGGCAGTTGGTAGCGCCACTAAGGTAGGTTCTATATTGTATGAGAATAATTAAACACTGCGTGTGCATGTACACGAAGTGTATCTTAGGTTCCTTATGTCACTAGACTACCAGTAAGCTTTTGACCACGATTTATTTGATAATTATGATTGTGCAACCGCTGGTAGCAGCTTAAACCTAAAACGCGAAATTAGCTAAATTGCTAATTGCTTTGTTTTATTAATTTGCTATTGTAATATCAAAAGCAACTGGCAACAAGAGATTCCTGTAGTACCTATAGTTTACTCAGCTGTTCTGAAAATAAAACGATAAAACACAACAACGCCTGAGATACCAGCACTCCCATGACAAAATTACGTTAGGTATAAATAAATAATCGCCATCAGAAACACTCGGTACAGCAAATTTGTCAACGGTCTGTTTTACAACGACGACCATGTCCGCGGCGCTCCAATTATGGAAAATTTGCCTCTCATTACTCATCAGAAATTAATTTTCAATGGATATTATTAAGGGTCCTGTCGAATCACGCGACCTTATCGCTCGCACAATATCTTAATATACTCGTATAAATTTGCAAAATTTACTTTTTGCAATTTTATTTCGGTTTAACTGTAGATAATGTTATTTTCTTACTTATAACAGAATTTTCTCTTTGATACGTTAAAAATTTAGGATAAGTTTAAAAATGACAAAGGAGTATTAAAAAATAAGTAAACTTCTAACTAATATGTTTTTAAAAAAATAATCAAAAAATATCTCCTCCTCCATCAGTCGTCTCATGTCTGAGGGTCGTGAAAAAATATCTTACTTTGATCACAATAAAATACCTATCGAAAAGACATTTATAAATTATTTTTCAAAAAAATATCGTGCAAGAGAGAGGGTCGCGCACGTGGCATAGAGCCTTAAAATATCGTCAGAAACAATCTGAAACAGGCAGCTTCATAACTTGCCGAGAGGGTTCGATACCACGAGATTTCAAAGGTATTAATAAAACGACATTTTCATTAATACCTGACGATATTATATTTTTGATAAACCTCGGAAACTCAATATTATTTTATTACATCGCTCACCAAAAAAAAACACTGTAAGCACTGTCCAGTGAAATTAATACACTTTCGGGTAAAATCATTTTACATTTTAAAAAAGTTTGTGGATTGTATATTTATTATACGTAAACTAAAAGATAGTTAATGGATTTTGTTTACGTAAAACAATTTAAATAAATGATATTATCTTTTTTAATCATTAGTACCAACTACACGTTGTTTTACTCGCCGTTTTCGGGCTTCACATCGGTTTCATCCGATGTACAGAATCCAATAATATGTTATTCCAGGATAAGCTACAAAGATAAAGCTCATTTGATTTACCCGTTTATACTTGAAATAGAAACAAAAGTCCACAATATGTAATACAATACATACATACAAACTTTCGCATTAATAATAAAAAGGTGTTAGTAGATGGAGATAACCTTAACGCTCGCTTGATGTTAAGTGATATTGTCGATATTGACACACAATTAGCGGTTGGTTGGTTGTAAATAATATTAAATATTAACATTAATGTAAAAAAAAAAAATTTAGTTCAAAACTAATTTTATTACAAAAAAACAAAACCTTATTGGGTGAATAGCTGTGGTTATTAAAGTAATGAAAGTGTCCTAGATCCCAGACTAATAAATGCTAACTACATTTATAAAACCTAAGAGTATAATTTAAATCTCAGACAAATTAGTCTTGGCAAACTAAAGTCTAGACTTAAGTAATACGTAGGGAAATCAAAAGCTTTCACCATGACAGGTTTAATTTAATATACTTTTATGTAACGAAAAAGATAATATAATAAAATAATATATTCACTTCCCACTAGAAAAATATTTTATGAGGCGCTAACGTTTAGATGTGTGGAAAAATTTCGCACGGAAGTGTTAAGATTTCTTATTTGCATTATTCACACGTGTGATAGCTAAGTGACTCATTTTTATCTAGGTATAAGCATTTTTTTCATTAATATATTTTTTTATTAGTCATGATTTCTAGGAAAGTTTTCTTATTAATTTTTAGACGATTTTAAAAGTAGGAAACTCTGAAAAATCAGATATCGTCTTTGTCGTAGTTTATAACATCGATTGATTACCAAAAGCATTTGATAACAAATTAATGACTGTACATATAATACAATATTTTTTTCGTGGTGCTAAGTGCCCTTACAGAGAAACATAGTTAACATTACATTTAAAGAAAATCTTAGTTTACGCTATTTGCGTTGTTAAACCAAAATATGTAAAGAAATTATACACGTCGACTCGAAAACCTCCTCCGATTTTTCGTCAGTTAATTATGTAACCAAATCACTATTGTGAGGTTGTGGTAATAAATTAAACGGGTCACTACCTCTACTGATCAGTGACTCCATTTTAGTTCGCGACGTAATCAACACAAGGAAATTGCTTCTAGCTACTGGCTCTCAAATGCGGTTGAACTGTCAACCGCAGAAGTATCGAAACACTTAGGAACCTTGCCTAAGGTAATAACTTAAGATACGAGTATAAGTATTCCATTTATAGTACGAGTATCATCGAGTGTTTACCTAAGTTTATGAACTACATAGATATGATCAATAAAAACTTCAATTCAAAATTCGTTCAACGATTTGTGCTCAAGGTAGTAAGTAGCGTTTGAGTAACTTTCTGTTAAACCCTTTATATTCTCGGAATACCCTTATAGGTATTTCGTAATATCCAAGATGTAAATGAAATTAGATATAGCAAACAAAAAACTACGCAAAAAGTATTTAGAGTTTAGCATCAACATTTGTAAAAATGTAATACGTATATAGAAATAAGTGAAAAATATTATTTAACGCCATAAGTCATAGAATAAACTAAATATTATTATAAACTGAAAACCCATACCTTGATTTTGTCAGAGAAAACCTGAGAAAAAATAATAAAAAAAATTAAAAATCCAAGATAGAAGAAGATCCAAGTACCTTTAAATTAACGGTGCGTTTCTATTTACTTATGCAAAGCTGATTAAATTTGACCATCGAACGACCACTGTGGTTGAAAATAAAAGACATGTCTATTTAAGAGCTTTGATTGGTTGAACCTATTTCACCCCACACGAGAACATAAATAAAGACTACTACTTCCGATGGTGGTATACGTGCTAAGTACTTGTACAAGTATTTACCAAGTATTCTGATTTCGCAGCGTTTAACGATTGTGATATACCAATAACTAAACACTACTCTTGACTAGCACAACCTGTATAATTGTGTAACGAATAACTGGGCTACAAAACCGGTCACATTCAAACAGGATGCAGACCAATTTCTCAGCATTAAATACATCATTATTACCTCAAACGGAAACCAAAGCAAAGTTTCATCACTAAATATTGGAATTGTAAATTTTTATATAATATAAGTCATTAAAAGAGATTTTCTACGAAATACTTCCAGTTTTCATTGGATGTATTTCATAAATGTTCAGCTCTTAAAATATCAAAACCTTCATTAATATTGACAAATTATACGTGTTGGAATACTTTTGTACAGATTTGTTTTGCTAATTTGTTCAGTGACCATCACTGGGCAAGGCAAGGTCATCTAATCGTACTTGATATTTTAATTGTACTCTTATTTATCTCTATCCAGCTCATTCTAAATACAATTTCAATTTTACCACAGTTATGGCTATTCACACATGATATTGATAACAACCTTATTAAATAGGTAGGTACTATCTGTGCCCAAAAGCTTAACGCATGAAAAGTAAATAGCTGTGTTATTTTCACTAAATTACTAATCAGTGTGTAAAGCTAGTATAAAGCTAGAAATATTTCCTACGAATATATCTATGACTTTTTTCGTTCTATAACATTTTTTCACTGGAGGAAAGACCTGGGCGCGTCTATCTCTCAGGATATAGATGCATAGCACGAAGGGGAAGAAGCTTTTACCCAGCAGTGAAATATGGGCTGACAATGATGATGCACATTTTTAGTCACCAAAAGCAATATTAGCCAAGTACTCAGAACATTTCAGTATTCGACTATCATAAACTAAACAAACCGCCAAGAGGCAGCTAATTAAAACAACAAACTGCACCGAGTGAGATCTCATTCGCTTACAAACGCAAATAACAATGTAATTGAAAAGCAATCTTCCACGTCTGTTTACTCACAGGCGCAGATGAAGAAAAACTAATAGACTGAGTTTGCTGAAATAGAAATTGAAGCACGCGTTGTAGGTATGCTAATCCACTTGAATTGAAAACACACGTACAAGATATAATGTACAATTCGATTAACTACTGCTCACGCGTGTCTTTGTGTGGGTAACGTATGAGTAGAAAAGAATAATAAATAACTCTTAATGCCGCAGAAGGATTAGGAAAAACTTAAAAATGAGAATGGTTACAAATAAGTTTCAACGGGCGATCTTATCGCTAAAAGCGGCATTCGAAAATGTACAAACGTCTAAAATGTATGAATTATTTATGAAATATTGGTGGTGGTATGAAATATTGGTGTGCAGATCTGTTATTTGTATTTATGCACAAGCAAGCGGGCTTACTTTGGTGCCTCATTTCTAATTCTTTAAACTCAGTCCAGTTATTTAACTTCCGCTCTCGCAGGATATTAAACGCTCTCAATCCAAGAATGCGGTAATCTGAAGATTGGCTCCGTCTTCAAGGAATTAGTGACTTGCGACTCTGCGTCGATTGAACTAACGTACTCGTAGCTAACGAATGGGTTAGAGCTACATTTACGGAGTTAAGGTAAACTTAGAAGCAAGTAGGTTTGGAAGTTTTTATCAAATGTTAATGGATCGTGATGCTGCGTTTCATTACAAATGAGTTGTAAGAAACAAATGAATGAAATTATTATTAATATTAGATGTTAAATTAGTTCACAATAAATAACTGTGGTAAATAAAAATGTTCTTTACTGCTGTAGTAGCTGTAGTATTGTTAGTTTGTTTTTATCAATAAAGGCATTTGCCACATTAAAAAAATATCACAATTATAATAATTCTATTGTTTCTGCACATACAATTTTAATGTTACTTTATTCATTACTTAATATTACCGAACTAGTTTGGGAAGGCTTTCTTGGAGTAAGAAAAAGGCTAAGACCAACATACGCGAAGTTAGATAAATAAAAGGAACATTTTATTGTAAAACTGTCTATCCCTAGCAGTTATACCCGCTGAAAAGTAGCCTGCGTATGAACTAAACAAGTATAATAATGTCACAGTATAAGCTACTTATATTAAAAATTATCTTTATCAGTTAAGCAGTTTAGGCATGAAGCAAACACACATACAAAACTTACTAACAGAACCAAACTTTCGAATTTATATATGATTATTATTGGTAGGACGTATACAGGAGTAGGTGATAATTGGGCATTCTGGCACAGTTTTTACATGCATCGTTTTTACTGCACTCCGTTCGCTTCGCTCTCTCCGTTCCGTTCAACGATGCATGTAAAACTGTGCCAGAATGCCCAATTGGTTTTCGGGAGCGTCAATAAAGTAAAATCTTTAAACGTTGCTATACACGGTTCGCTGGGATCACTGCGTTTCGTTCAACAATGCATGTAAAAACTGTGCTAGAATGCCCAATTGGTTTTCAAGTCGTCAGTGTTTTACTTTTCTGAAATGACTGACATGATGACTTAAAAGTCGAGAGATATGAGTTGATTTGTGCCTGTATATATATAGTGATCGAATATTGTATTATTATTCATTTCTCCATCAGCTCTCATTTAAACAACTACATGATATTTGTAAAACAACCTCAGAATTTGCAGTTTGATGAAGTGGGTGCAACATTGAGCCATGAAGTTGAAAGGCATGGAAAACTTTTACCAAACACAATCCGGTGTATTATTTGCGGTCCGTCTAACTGTGGAAAAACCAACCTTTTAGTGGGTCTTCTCTTACATGAAAATGGATTACAATTTTTGAATGTATATATTTATTCCAAAACACTATACCAACCAAAATACGTATATCTTGAACATGTTTTAAAAATGGTACCTGGAGTGCATTTTTCAAAATTCCACGAACATGATAGTGTTTTGAACCCAAAGGAAGCCAAACCGAATTCTGTAATAATTTTTGATGATGTTGCCTGTGAAAAACAAGATCATGTACGTGATTATTTTTCAATGGGAAGACATAAAAATATAGACTGTTTTTACCTGAATCAAACTTATAGCAAAATTCCAAAACAACTTATTAGGGACAATGCTAATCTTATTATTTTATTCAAGCAAGATGATATTAATCTCAAACATGTGTATGATGAACACGTCAACACAGATATGACGTGGAAACAGTTTCGTGAAATGTGTGCCAAAATTTGGAGTGTTTCCTATGATTTTTTAGTTATAAACAAAGATTGTAATAAAAATCAAGGATGCTATAGGAGGAAGTTTGACACATTTGTACAATTTGATTAGGTAACAATATTTTTATATTTATCGTCGTGTATCTTATATTATTTTCATTTTCTATCCTGACTTCATACAGTTAAGTTATATTACTAAAATGAATTCGGAAAAATCCATAAAAGCACAAATTGTAAAATCAGCTGACGCTGTTAAAAAGAAAGTTAAGTTGATGCGAGGATTACAATTAGATACAGATAACGCTATTGAAGCTGTACTTAAACCATTGACAAATCCACTCGAAAAAATGGTGCAAATGAATAAACCGGTTAACAATGAATTCAGAAAAAATTCTCCGAATTGGAGCACCAAGAAATTAGAATTTAACGATTTGGCAACACTTAAATCATATAATGAAGATAGTGGCGATAGTTTTGCTAAACGTAGGAGATCTGACGCAACTGTAATTAACAAGTCTTATTCAGAGGAAGAAAATAGTTCAGATAATACAATAAGTGATGAAGATAATAATAATAATGAGCAAAATACAAGTGGATCATCGTTTAGATCGGCAGAAAATCCTGATGACTATAACTGGTCTTTAAGTTCTGAAGTATTCTGCGATTCTCCATTCGGTATTAGATCAGATCGTGGCAAGCTTAAAATGGGATCGTCTCGGGTAACTCTAATGGGAGATAATATATTAATAGGAAACAAAGAATATAAAAAAACACCTGGGCTAAATGAATTACTGTTTAAAAAAATTCCTAATATGGATTTATTGACTGAAAACGATTTACTTGAATACAAAAAAATTTTATTAGATACCAATGCACATAGACGTGACTATAATCCAAGGAAGCCTATAAAAAGCAATAAAGGGCTCAAATATTTAAAAGTCATAAAACCACTTTTTAAGTTAGCTAAGAATTGTTCAAGTACTGAAAGTCTTCCACACACTGGTTTAGGATTGCCTTCGATGAAAAAATTTAAACCACATACCGATTATGTTTATTGGGACGATCCAAATGAACTCGTAGAAAGATTAAAACTACTTTTAGCTTCTCGTGATGCTGGTAATACCAGTCTTGATAATGAAATAATATCAATTATTGAAGAATTACGAGAATGTGGTATCATACGCTAGAAATTGCATGAAGAAGAAATTATCATCATCGAAAATTTCTATTCATTTATAAAGAAAAACACATTTCATAAATTCAGTCAACATAAAGAATTTGGTGAGAGCAGATTAAAAAAAAAACATGGACAAATTTGGGCATTATGTGCATAAAAGGATGCGACGAGGATCAGGAGATTCAAATTTAAATGAGAAATTGATGAAAAATAATGGTGGTGATTATGACTTGAGATCATCAAGACTTAAAGGATTAAAATTACCAGTGTCTCCTGATGAAGCTGCTAACAAGCAATATATCGACCAGAAACTTACAGCTTTTTATGATAAACTTGAAATAGATGCAGAAATTAAAAATATAAAGGCTCAAATTCAAATGATAGTAAATCAGTTTCAACTAAAACATGCTGGAGATATAACCAATCATCAAACTAAAGAAATTTATAAAGATGAGCAAAAAAGAAATAGTTGATGAGATTCACAAACAAGTGCGAAGAAACTTTGTCAGGCGTTCTGTTATTTTGAAATCAATAGATGATCTTTGGCAAGCAGATTTAATTGATATGCAAAGTTTTGGTAGAAATAATAAAAACTTTAAATATATATTGACAGTAATTGATTGTTTTTCCAAATATTCTTGGACTGTTCCTTTAAAATCAAAATGTAAAACTGAAGTAACAAAAGCATTTGAAAATATACTTAGAGATGGAAGAATGCCGAGAAATCTGCAAACCGACCAAGGAAAAGAATTTTATAATGATGAATTCAAAAGCTTGATGCAAAAATATAATATCAACCACTATTCTACATACTCAGTTAAAAAGGCTTCCATTGTTGAGAGATTAATTAGAACTTTAAAGAATAGGTTATACAAAACATTTAATTTAGTTGGTAATTATAAATGGATAGGACAGCCTTTAGAACAAATTACTGGTGATTATAATAACACTACACATAGTACAATAAAATGTAAACCAATTGCTGTTAATGCTGCCAATGAATTTTACATTAGAAATAATATTTTCCGATTAAAGAAGCAAGTAAATAACAAAAAACCTAAATTTCAACAAGGAGATTTTGTTCGCATTAGTAAGTATAAGGGATTTTTTCAAAAAGGATATACTCCTAATTGGTCAACAGAAATATTTAAAATTAAAGATATTAATGATAAATGCACCCCAATCACTTATTATATAGAAGATCAACATAAACAACCTATATTAGGAGCATTCTATGAGCAAGAACTTCTTAAAACAAAACATCCTGACGTCTATTTAATTGAAAAGGTAATAAGAAAGAAAGGTAATAAACTATTTGTAAAGTGGTTGGGTTTGAACGAAAATGAAAATTCATGGATTCACAAAAATAAAATCATAGTATAAAATTGCATAAAATTGGAATTAATATTCATTACCATACAACCAATGGAGGGAAGAGGACTTGTTAATACTTTGATAAATAATTTACCGTGTGAACTTCATTTACCTGGATATAATTACTGCGGACCCGGCACCAAACTTAAAGAAAGGCTCTTGAGAGGGGATAAAGGGGTTAATGGGCTAGACGAAGCTTGCAAACAACACGACATAGCTTATGCAAATAACACTAATTTAGACGTCAGACATAAGGCAGATTTACAGTTAATGAATATGGCGAAACAAAGAATGAAATCAAAAAATTCTAGTACGGGCGAAAAAGCAGCCTCATGGTTAGTGAACAAAGTAATGAAAACTAAACTTAAAGTAGGTGCTGGAACCAAAAAGTTTAGCTCAGTCATTAGTCAAATAAAGAAACATTTAAAGAAACTCAAACCGAAGAGCAACAACTCCGCAATAAAAATTGCATATTCAGTGGCAAAAAAGTTATTTTCTAACAAAAATTTCAATTTACCTCGAATAATACCAATTCCTAAAACTGGAGGAATCTTGCCTTTGATTCCAATATTTGCGGGATTATCAGCATTGGGTGCACTGTCAGGGGGTGCTGCAGGTATAGCGAAAGCGGTCAATGACTATAAAGCTTCTAAGAAAAGTCTAGAAGAAGCTGAACGCCATAACAGGACAATGGAGGCCATTGCTTTAGGAAAAGGCATGTATATTAAACCATACAAAAAAGGAAGTGGTTTGTATCTAAGAAATTCAAAAAACTGAGTAAAAGGCTGCCCAGAAGAGCATTAACTGATATTGATATATTAGAACATGCAGGTGACATTCCATATTTCAGAGGAGTTTATATGAGAGACAATTTACCTAAATTTCCAAAACATATCGAATGTGCTGTAGTCAATTTAGACGACAAAAATAGTGAAGGCACTCACTGGGTAGCGTATGTAAAAAATAAACAATATTGTGAATATTTTGACAGTTTCGGCGATCTTAAACCACCTTTAGAGCTCATCAAATACTTAAAATGTAAAGATATTTTATATAATTATATCCAATATCAAGGATTTGATACTGTTAATTGCGGTCATTTATGTTTAAAATTTTTAAAAAAATATTGGAGAAGCCGTGATATAAAATAAATGTTTTTAATCGCATACTGTTAGTAGCAAAATGTCTTTCACACTTTCAATAACAAGTTTTTCTTCAATTTCCACTACAAATTATTCACCTGCCTTGCCATTGGAAGGAGATTATGAATGTGGATTATTGTATTTTTCTACATTTAATTCAATACCGAATATAGATGATCGAAATAACAAATTTTATTATGGTGACCAATTAATTGAAATACCAGAAGGTTCATATGAACTCCACGACATTAGTGATTATTTAAAAGAACATATTGAAGATTGTTCGTTTAAATTGATATGTAACAACAATACTTTAAAAACATCTATATTTTGTACTAAAGACATTCATTTCGAAAAAGATTGTACTCTGGGGAAAGTTCTTGGCTTTGGGGCGGAGTTACTTAAAGCAAATATATTACACGAATCTCAATTTCCAGTCAGCATTCTATCAACAACTGTGCTAAGGATTGAATGTGATATTGTGAGTGGTTCTTATGTAAACGGAAAACCTAGTCACATAATCCACGAATTCGCACCAAACGTGCCTCCAGGATACAGAATCATAGAAATACCTAATAACGTCATATACTTTCCAGTTAATCAAAGCAGTGTCACTTCTATTACTATAAGAATTGTGGACGCTGAAAACAATTTGGTTAACTTACGAGGTGAAGATATACAGTTATACTTACATATAAAGAAAAAATGATTAATTTTAATAATAAAAACTCGACCACACCTGTGAAAAACATCACTCCAAAACTTACCATCGCCAAGCGAACACCTAAGATAAGGTTAACCAAAGAAAACAGACAATTTCTTAAATTGATTGGACTACTAAAATGAGTATTCTAAGTATAACAGATCCTGTTGTCCACGACAACACAATAGAGAGTGTTGAATATCACTCATATAAGCCATACGTAACCAGCTTTAATGTCAATGATGAAATACGCATTCCTATCAACCAACAAGATTTATACATATTACCGTCAGCAAGTACACTATACTTAGAAGGTTATGTTAATGTACACAAAAGCGACAAAACAAAAGTTAGTCAAGTTAACTTCACGAATAATCCTGCCCTTTTTTTCTTCCAAGACATTCGATATGAATTAAATGGAGTAGAAATTGATAAAATTAAAAATGCTGGGATAACAACAACTATGAAGTCTCTTTTGTGCATGAACGAAAATGAGTCAAAATCATCAAAATTCTGGGGTTGGGATATTAATGGTACGAAAAGTACCTATTCTGGAAATTTTTCAGTATCTATTCCACTAAGTAGAATTTTAGGATTCGCAGAAGACTATCAAAAAATAATTATAAATTGTAAACATGAATTAATTTTACTGCGTAGTAACACAAATTTAAACTCATTGAAGGTAGGCACAGGAGAACTTGTTAGTGATACCATTGATATTAAAAAAATAGTTTGGCGCGTACCACATATCAAAGTGTCCGATCGGGAAAGAATAAACTTACTTAAGCATTTAGAGAGAGATCGAGCAATTAATATGGTGTTTAGAAACTGGGATCTTTATGAATACCCAGCACTTCCAAAATCATCGAAACATACTTGGTCAATTAAAACATCATCGCAAATAGAAAAACCTCGCTTTGTAATTATCGGATTACAAACAGATCGCAAAAGGCAACCGCACAAAGACATGTCGCAATTTGATCACTGTTATTTACGAAATGTAAAAGTATTCTTGAATTCATGTTACTTTCCATATGAAAATTTAAATACTGATTTTCGAAGAGAGGAATATTCTTTAATATATGAACAATACGCAAAGTTCCAGCATTCATTTTATAATCGTCGACCAGAAGCGTTGTTAGGTTTTGAGGATTTTAAAGATAAGGCTCCATTATTTGTGATTGATTGTTCGCGTCAAAACGAATTACTGAAAAGTGGCCCAATTGATGTGCGTGTAGACCTTGAAGCGGATTCAGAATTTCCTGAAAATACAACAGCGTATTGTCTTATTCTTAATGATTGTATTGTAGAATACAAACCATTGAGTAATATTGTGAAAAAGTTATCATGAATTCAGATACAATAATTGTTGATCTCCAGGGATTTAAAGATTCGTGTAATCAATTTATTGTTAAAGAACTGGCTATTGCATATAAAAATCATACTCAAACATTTTTGGTTAAACCTCCTTATTCGTATCACTACTTGACAAATAACGAAAGACAACATGTGAGATGGATTGAAATTAACCGAGGCATTCGTTGGAGTAATGGTCACATTGATTATAAAGAATTTAAACGCATTATCATGCCATATTTAAAAGAGAAAAAAATTTTCACCAAGGGCTTAGAGAAAATAAAATGGATCCATAATCTGTGTAATGACTGTGAAGTGGTGGATATAGGAGAAAAAGGGTGTCCTAATTTGTCAAAACTTTTTTCCGAATATCAACAATATTGTATTACTTGTGCAAATCATACTAAGTATTGTGCTTTAAAAAATGTAATGTGTATTAAACAATGGTATGACGATAATAATATAGATAGTTTTGAATTGTTTTCTAATTAATTATAATTTACTTATAAATTTAATTTAAGCTTTTAATTGTAATAACACAATTATTTATGTATAAAGTGTGTGTGTGTGTGTTACTAATGATTATTATTGTAAGAAATATATTTTTATGATTTTAATAAATAATTATTTTTAAAATACCTGAATTTTATTTCAAAATGATGATTCATTATTGATGTCATAATTAGATTGTATATGTGTATAATTATTATTATTGTTCTCTTTATTTATATAAAATCTTAAATTAAATTTTATTAATTAATTATGATCTAATAATGAAACATTATTTTTAATAAATATCTAACCTATAGGGAAATAAAAGACAAAAATAATTACACACAATAAAATTTATTTAAAATATCTTATATCTAACTTTTTACATAATATTTTTTACTGTACCTAATCATTTAAATTATCGCTTAATTTTGTCGATATTTTGCCTACTATATTTTCTGCCAGGTCCATTATTTCATCACATGTTCCCACTGCAGAATATTGCACTCTAATCGTTTCGCAAGTGGTGTCTATCCGCTCGTTGTATTCATATATCTGAAGTTTTAAGACACGTCGTCCTCTTTGTGGCATTTTCGTTATTACATAAGATAATGCTTCTTTCTTCTTGCGCTTTTTTAATTTAGATTCCTGTTTCTTGGCGGCGGCCTCGGCTGCAGCTTCGGCGGCCAGCTGTTTCTTCATTTTTTCATTGTGCTCGTCCCAGTCGGCTAATGGATCTTGCCCGCATGGCAGAACCCAATAATCTTGCACCTGTGTCTCGTTCTGTAACAAACATAGAATTAATATTATATAATTTTCAGTAAAGAAAATTTTGGATTCAATTTTAACCTAAAAGAATAACTTAATACTTACAGTTAAATCCATTTTTATAAAAGAAGAACAAGTGTCGCTAACAAGTGACTCTAATGAAGTGAATAATAAAATCCGCGCAATGCAGCGCAGGTGTTTATGCAATATCGTATTACGTAATTTGAACTCGGTTAATTTACTATCATCAAAGCATTTGCTTGAACTAAATCAGAACCTTCGACATGTTGTGACATGTTTCATAATATCAACAGTAAAATAATGTTACCTACACCACGTGTTGACAACATGTTATAACATGTTTCATAGGAGTGCTTTATAACTATACTAAGAGATCTGTTTAAATAAAAGACAAAATTTTTTTATACAACAATATTTATTCTAATTATAAATGTTAGTTTAACAATTAATTTATCTTACACAATATGTTAGCTTACAATTAATACAGGATTTTTTGCTTATTTTATTCTGTTAACACAAAAACACAAATTAAAATAACAACAAGAATACATTGATAATATTGATTTTTTAAATTTTATTGTAGACAATATTATACTACGACATAAACCTATTATATTACATCATTATATTCTCACGTACAAACTATAATGAAATACACAAAACGAGTAATGAGTTAAAAGAAAGCATCCCTGTGCCCATAAGATAAAGTAGTAATTTTGTCTCTCAAAATAATACGTTTGTCGTCTCTAGCCGAGAGCGCACTTTTGTTTTGAGCTTGTGTAAAAATGATATGTTTTAATGATTTAAATATAATGTTTTTTCTTCTTATTAATTTATCGTCTAGGAGTACCTTATAGTAGTCCTTAAAATGTACATTTTTTATAGCAGACTTTTGGACACCTTTTGCTTTTTTAAATTCATCTTGTGTTGTTTTAATACAATATAATTTAGACCTTAAACCAACATATTCAGATATGACTTTACCTCCGAATTCATCTTTGAATAAACCCGGTATTTTTTTGTTTATGATTGGTATATTATAGATATTATTTTGAGGATAATTACTCGTGTCGAAGTAAGTCAAAAAAGATAGTTTTAAATCTTCATAAAAATCTTTGGTTTCTATGGAATAAAGAAAACTATCTGTATCAGTATAACACAATTTTATGTTTTCTCCATAATAAGGTTTCATAACAGAATAGTGAAAATCATACATATGAGATTTAGAAATTTCTAAAACCGCGAATCCAATATATATGGGTTTGTCCAAAGAGATAGTTTCTGGATTCATTTGTACAGCTACAAAGTTTTCAGTAAAAATAGTTGCATTACGAAAGTTGGGCTTGGCTATTAATTGTTCTGCTGTTATAGTTTTATTTGTCTTATTTCTATCATCAGTCCATTGGTTAACTAATTTAACATCAACATATTTTTCAGTGTTTTCCATGGTTTTACCAAAAATACTATTGTTTAAAAGTTTAAAAAAATCTTGTTCGAATGTAGATTTTGCCCTTTTACGCAATTCAGTGTTCATATCTATATACTGTTTTAAGTAAGGACTTTGTTTAAATTCTATGACTCTGTGGATTTTTTTTAGCTTAAGACCGTGGTTCAAGCACACTTTAAGATGCTCATAATGAATAACATACTCGAATTTATCATGTAAATTTGGAATTAACTTTGAATCTTTCGAACCAGGTGGCATATACTTTTGCGCACAGAATGGGATATCATTGTGTAGATTATGCAAAACTTCAGGATACTCTAAATCAACTTCTAGGATATAGCCATATTGTGCATCGAGGGGTATACTGACAAAATCGATTGTATTAATTTCTGATTCACTTAATAATTTGAAGTTTGAATGCGGCAAATAAGAGCACATAGCATAACCATAGAGATTGTTACAGTCAATGTAAACTATGAAGTTGTCTTTGTCTAACGGGTTATAGCCTTCTAAATATTTATTATTAGCCTTAGAATGTCTGTTAGAACACAAACAAATGCCACCGCGAATACCTTTTTGAATCATTCTAATTATCTCTAAATCAGTAATAAGCTCTAATTTTACTGCTGTTTTTAACAACATTGCATCAAAACTCAAACTCGGTGCAGTTATGTAAAAAGCAGGATCTAATTTATAAGTTCTTTTACAAGTAGTTCGAAAACTTTCAAATACATCTGCAAGTAATAATACGTCTGATTTAAGATATAAGTCAGTGTATTCGCCTAAATTGTTTATTTTAAAGGATTTCCAAATTTTCTTAGCATGTGCATAGTCTGAATCAGAAATCGTACTGTTGGTTAATGTACTAAAAAATGACTCTATTGGAGGAAGTTCTTTTTCTTCATATACATTCCAAGCTGACATATATTCGTATGGGTATACCCCTTTACGAAGCATTAATCTAAAATTATTTTCAGTGCTAAAAAAACGCGGTAGGTGTACAAAATCATCTTTGTTTAGATTTGCAACTAACTTTTCAAGACTTGTCCCCAAAAATTTGAAAGAATCAACAAAACGAACTGACATAATATCCTGATCATTCATTTCAAAAAATTTTGTGAATGATAAGTAATTCTCTTTAGTTTTTGCAATGACTTTTATTCTACCAGGTAGATTTCCTAATTCTCGAATGAACAGATGACTGTCATAACCAGCTAAATTGTGAAAAAATACTGGTACAAATTTTGGTAGTCTAAACTTAATGTTGCAATAAGAGTGAGCTGCCCCGCGATAACGTCCTGTAAGATGACAGTGATCTCTGACCTTATCATCAAATAACAATGTATTGCAAAGAAAACAATGTGACGATTGATCAAAGTTAGTTTGATCTCTATTAGTAAAATTCATTGTTACCGGGGATTGATAAATATTGTGAATGTTAGTTATGTCACGCGTTATGTATTCTATAAATTTTTCAACACAATCAGCACCGCGATAGGATATATATTTATTAAGCGAACTATCATATGCACAAACAACATAGTAAGCAAACGCCGCTGGCACGTGTTGGTGTAAAGATGTAGTACCGCTAGTAATAGAGCTCTTGTTTACAGACTTTAATATGGATTCAAAATCGGCATATATCACAAAAGGCATATCTTGCATTCTTTCGTAATGTTTGAACTGAACTACAGTTCCTTCATTTGGAAGAATAGTCGACACACCACTGCAAACATGAGAGTTCAGCTTATCTTCCTTATCAAAAAATATCATGCATTCTTCGCAAAAAAATAATTTTGCATGATGTTTAGTTATCTGACTACGAATTAACTTTGCTAAATTTTTTATAAGACAATAATGAGAACGTAAGCCGTTTTCAAGTAATAATAAATTAACATGATGTTTTTTACGACGTTTTGTTTTATAAAGAGGTCCAACAACTACAGATTTCTTTTTGAGTCCATAAATATTTACACTTATATCGGGGTTATTCTTTTCAAAGATTTGAATGTCAGAGAAACCAACAGGAAAAGTCATATTTTCAGTGTTGAGAATAGGATCGAAATGTGGATAAGCAGAAATTCGCTGACAATTATTCTTTGCAGGGAATAACGATGCCATTATACACCACAAGAAACAAAAAGAATCTCTGTTCTGAACATTGATACAAGCATGTTTAGACTTGATACTTTTAGGCAATTCAATGTAGCTTGAGGCACGCAAGGGATTAAATTTGTTTAAGTTTACCTCTAAATACAAGTTACGAACAAATGCCCAGCCACTATCTCTGTCTTCGAATTCCTCAACTTTTTTACTGATTGTTTGAATGATATCAGAAAAAAAATCATCAAATATAAAATGTTGATGCAGGACTACGTTTTCTGTTGCAAAAGATTTTATTGAACTTGAGTTATCTTTATGCAAGATAAATTCAGAAAATAACTCGAAATTAACCTTGAGACTAGAGTAGGTTTGCATTCGTGCCTGAAGCAAAGTCCTTACTCTGCGTCGCAAGAGAGTCAAATACTCGAAAGGAACGCGTGCGCGCTCCTTATCTGCCTGCTCGTCTGGCTCAGCGCTAGACGAGTTGCTATGCGATACGCGGTATGACGATATGCGGCCGCGAAAAGCGCTACTAATTTTTTCAATACCATTACTCTCATTTACTGAACTATTGTTTTTATGTGTTATACTCTTTAAATGACCAGCAAAAGCTTTACTTTTGACTTGTATGTCGCAAACAGTACAAAAAATTGTTTTAGGCATTGTTCTAACTATTGAATAAGGTTAACTTGCTTATAATGAAATGATCAATCAAACACAATAATTAATCAACCTATCACGCGTTGTACCTACATAACATAATTTTGAAAATACTGTGTATGAGATTTGGCTACTTTGACCCTCAATAGTAACTTAAGCTCGATTTAGCAACCGTATAACAGTAAGATACTTTATAAAAACAATGATATACCTAATAATTATAAAATCAATTAGGAACTTATGTCTAAAGCATATAACAGTAAGGACACTTTCCTATAGTTTTAATTTCTGAATTATGAAGAATAAAATTAGAAAAGTAATTTATAAGAGATAATTATTTAAGATAAAAATAATAAAAAATTTAGAAAAAAAACTATTTCTTTTTTTCTGCAAAAAAAGTGCCCTCAGTTGTGAAGGATCCCTTGCATTGTTTCAAAAATTTTTTTATAGTATTAAACTCCGGACAGTCCGTTCCGCCCTGAAACTTTAACGATACAAGCGCCTGCTGCCAACGATCAACAGGCGGAACGGACTGTATGTCCTTACTGTTATATACTTTAACTTCTATGTAAACATCACCCGATAAGGTGGCCGTTCGCCGAATGACGCCGTCAGCGACTCGGCGCGTTAGCGACGATTGTAAGGGTGGAGTAGCTCGTTTTCTTGGTGTGGCACCATCAGTGTCGCTGTCGGAGTCCAGCCCCAGGTCAGACACAGTCCTGCTTGCTGACACCGTCGGTTCCTTCTTCAAAGCCGCCTTCGTTGGCACCTTGCGCTTTGCAACTTTCTTGTTCCTGAAAAGAGAATAAAATATTAGCATAAATAAAATTTAGGTATTTAAATCTTTGTATATTACATTTTATAATCTTACTAATATTATAAACGTGAACGTTTGTAAAAATGGATATATGGATGTATGTTACTCTTTCACGTCTAAACGGGTGAACCGATTGAGCTGAAATTTGGTATAGCTTAGACACTGGAATAACACATAAGCTACAGTACAGCAGATAAAACCGCGGGGCCCAACTAGTTATTCATATATTGCCCTACAACGCCTTTTGTAAAAGGAAAATATCAAGATTAATGTATCTTTTATTTTGTGCATAATAAGGTTGAATATTAAACCATACAAATTCTAATACACCATTTTAAACTTGTGCGCTGCGCTTTTACCCCAAACTAAATTGTTTGCAAGATAGTAGACATAGAGAACAGTATGCAAAATGACTATGGTAAATAAACAATTTTCCTTGTAAAGATAATACATAGTTAGAGCACTAATAAAACAGCTAGTTAAATAAAGTAGTACATACGTTTTTCCAGAAGATGTGGTGGCTTCGTCGTTGTCCGTATAGATTGACTCGGTCGGAGGGTCCTTCTTGCAGCGAGCCTTGTATGTGTCGGAATATTCGGATTCAGACCTGCGAGACAATACGAGTAATAATTATTAATACACAGGTTATAAAAAAATATAAAGTGTAATCTGTATAATATATAAAGAGAGACTGATCTATCAACATCACCCCAAACCGATAGTGTTAAAATTTGGAATACACATAAGACGTATCAGAACCAAGAAAGGATTACACATGCTTATATGCATAACAGAAAAACCGTGAGCATAAACTAGTATCGAATAAAATTATAATATAAACTCACGAACATGATTGCAACGCAGCGAATCTTCGTTGTGGCGGATCAGCTGTGACGGCTAGGTACGGAAGGTCACGGTCAAGCCGCGAGCCAGCGGTTGATGATAACAGCGACAGCTGACGGCGAGCGCTATCACGTAGAGCCGGCACAGGAACTTGCAGATGGAAACTTCTTGAGCCTTGATCTTCTGATGCTTCTTGAACTTCTGATGCTTCTTGATCTTCTGGTACTTCTTGATCGGAGCCGCGAACTTAATTAATTTTGTTCAACGGATAAACCGATTAAATACACCATTATCAGGTGTTGTAAGCATTTATAAATTAACAAAAATGTTTTATTTTCTTAGTACTTTCATAAAACAATAATTATGAATATGGGAAAATTGTTCTTTACCACTGTTTTTATTGAAACGTAAGCAAATTAATAAATTGCAGCGTTTGGTTATGGCATTTCCTTGAAAATATGTAAAATAACATTATTTTCTTTCGGCATTACTTTGATATTTTAAACATAGCGCTCAAAGAAAGCCGCAAATGTGAGCGTTTCCATTGCAATAAAACTATGTTCACGCGCGACTATGTTCAGTGGTTTACAATGTTAGGATCAGTTAATTATTGTTCAATACAAATATAGGTAATTCACGTTTCGTGTACCTAAGACATTGAAATAGATGAGGTGGGTAGTATCAATTCATACAGTTGATAAAAAAATATTTTTACATATTATTATCAACAATCCTTCAAGGTGTGCAACATAACCTAACCACTGTTCCTATATATCTTATAGGATACAGCCAGAACCGAATTTACATGTTTTACGTAAACACGATGACTTAGCGTCTTAATGAGAAATTTATTGTGCGAGGATTCAAACCTAGGATCCGGCAGGAAGTTCTACTACTGAGCCACAGGCGCTATGACAATGAAAACAGGTGCCGTAATAAACATGTTGTACAAGCGATTAAAATATTTCCATGTTATTGTTTGTTAGCTCCAACGATCAAGTTACATCGGAGCGTGTGATTGTGAACAATATTTTTTTATCTAACTCAACAAAATTAAACTAGTGCAGCTACCTGTTTTTGGATTTAACATATCGATAAACAGGTGTGTGCATTGTTTTATGTCTTAACCTTAGCAGGATTAATTGATTATGAATGCTATTAATCCAGATGTAATAAAATGGCATTTTATTATGTTTATTTTATAAAATTATATATATATATATTCATAATGTTTTTGTTCAATAATATAAAGTTGTATATTTAATTTTAAAGGATCTACCATCTTTAATTATCACGGTAATCAAATAGTACATTTATTATTTTACTAGATACTTACTTTAAACACTTTGCAGGGTGCAACGTTACTTTTATCGATAAATAGTTCTAAGTACTGTAACAAAATTTATCGATAATCTCTTTCGGTCAACTCTATGTCCAACCATTGGCCATTACAGTTCTTAGTCTAATTGTGTTAATAAGTCGTGTTTTGTGAAAGTTATATTAGTATTACTAACAAAAATCAGATTTATTGTGTGTGTGGCCTTGCAAAAGGACTCTCGTTTCATGGTGTCACCAACCAAATTTGGTCACTGGTACGAACAAACGGTCTAGATTGCTGAAATTCTTTTGCATTGGGTTTTCTGTACAACGTTACAATATTGTTGCGATGGAGTTATCAATTCTAGGTGTCGTTAAACTCCATATTTGGAGAACGGCACGAGCAACCGGCCTAGAAATGAAATTTTCCTAAGCACGTTTGTAGCAAGATGCAAAATCACCTTGTGATAGAATGGATGCTTTCTAGGTACCACCAGCCATGGTTATAGACACGAGCAAACGGCCTTGATATTGAGATGTTCCTTAGCATACCCATTTTCATTATTCTGATTTTGGTTTTTAGTAAAATTTATTTTTGTGTTTAGTGAACAAGTGTGTGAGACTTCGAGGCTGATTACAAAAACCATCTAGTATCCTTTTATAATAATTAAGTAATATAACCAAAAGTTTTTTACCTCATTAACGTTCTAAAATCCTGAACCAAAGAAGTTAAACACTGATGACCTGAAAACCAATTGAGCATTCTAGCACAGTTTTTACATGCATTGTTGAACGGAACGCAGTGATCCTAGCGAACGGTGTTTAGCAACGTTTAAAGATTTTACTTTATTGACGCTCCCGAAAACCAATTGGGCATTCTGGCACAGTTTTACATGCATCGTTGAACGGAACGGAGAGAGCAAAGCGAACGGAGTGCAGTAAAAACGATGCATGTAAAAACTGTGCCAGAATGCCCAATTATCACCTACTTACAGGACGTCATAATAATAAAATATCTGCGCCTTAAGCCGCATTTCAGCAGGTAAACCCTTAGATAATTTACAGTATTTAGTAATAATTCAGAAGGGCAACTGCTGCGGTTAAATGAAAAAGATATAAAAAACCGCTGTGAAAATTTCAAAGAAATTAAGGCTGTACTTTATAGCTAGGTTTTCAAGAATATTAAACCCCAACTGATTTATGGCCCCTATGTATCTTACAAAAAAGGTTTATTATGCTGTTGAACCATTCATCTAGACACGTAATTAATCTGTTTTTATTTTATGATAATGTCAAGGTTAAAGGACTAAATAATAAACCTAAATTACGTTTGGATGGTTTTTTAATTTTAATCTTTCTTACTTATTCTGATTTTTAACCCCCGACGCAGAAACGACGGGGTGTTTTAATTTATAATTACGAGACAAGACGAGTAAATCAGGTGCGTGTTATAAATGAGAAAGTATAAATGTGTGTGTCACCTCTACTTCTTTGCGCCAAAATGGCTGATCCGATTTGTTAAAATTTATACGTAGGCTCCGATATAAAACATAGGCTACTTTCAACAGAAACTTATGACATTAACTTACTTACTTTATAATCTACTATATAAAAATAAGTCGGGTTTTCCTCCCTGACGCTATAACTCAAGAACGAACGAACCGATTTCCACGGTTTTGCATTCGTTGGAAAGGTCTCGGGCTCCGCGAGGTTTATAGCAAAGAAAATTCAGGAAAAATTTCAAAAGAAATGAAAAAAAAGTAAAAAAATAAGTTATTCAATTGGAAACCACGCGCGTATTGGGCAAATGTCAACAGCAGGCATTTGTCTTTAAGGTGGTAATGGCCGTGTCGGCGCGGAGGATATTGATAAGTTTTATTGCAACCTTTTTTCGAATTAATACTGGCAACGTAGTAGCCAATGGCTCTCCTTGGATGAATACAAAAAAAAGCGTGTTCTTGGACAAATTTTTATTAAATTTCAACAGCAGGCATTTGTCTTTAAGGTGGTAAGTTGAATTATGTGGATCGTGAATTTGAGGTTAAATAGGGATGTTGACACATGTTACGAATTGGAAATCGTTAACTGCTTCTTTGTTTTAGCTGAAATTTGGATAGTGTATTCTTTAGGTAATGTAAGCGACCGATAAAACGGGATTTTTCGAAATTTCCACAGGCACAGGAATGATTCCCAAAAAACCTTTGAATGCAAATCCGTTACCGCTGAACTGATTGCCCTGAAATTTTGGGAAACGATTACTATACTACCACGACTACTACGATTAGTACTTGAGTTGTATTTAGGAACATAATTTTTTTAAGGAGGAGGGTGGTGTAAATCTTGGTCAAAGTTTGTATGGGAAATTTAGAAACGCTGAGCCTATTAAATTAAAATTTGATACATAGGTAGTAGATTGCGTCATAGAAAATGATATGGGATATTTTTTATTCCAGAAATCAACCTTTAAGAAGAGTGAAGGGGGGTGCAGTTTGTGTAGGATATCGGTAACCGCTTTTTTGTTTTAGCTGCTTTATGTAACGTAGGCCACCGATAATAAGGAGTTTTGTGAAATTCCCACAAGAACGGGATTTATTTTCGAAAAACGTTTTCATTTAAATCATTAACCGCTGGACCGATTTAGCTGATTTTTTGTTAAATGATAGTTTAAGTTCTGTTAATGAGCTGTTTTTTTATGTCAGAAATTAATTTTTAGGGTGAATCAGTATGAGGAAAGGAGGGTCAGAGTTTTATTGGGAATTCACGAACCACGGAATTGATTTGAGTCGCGGGAAAGGTTGCGGAAAGGATAGTGTGAGAAATAAGTAACAAAAAATAAAAAAAATATTATACATTACACAGACAAGTACAGATAAGTTAAAGAGTTACCGGGAAAGGACGACAAATAGTTTTAATTCCTGAAAAGAGGCGTGTAAGTTTGTGAAGGCTTTCAACAACCGCGAAACCGATTAAGTTGTAATTAACTATGGAGAGATGGATTGATTTTTACGGTAGCGAACAAAACTGCGTAGAAATACCCATCTCGATATTCTGCACTACCCAGAGTGGGAGCAATTATTATTATAGCCATGGTATAATAATATAACATGGGCTATACCTATACCTAATTTACACTTACAAAGTCGCGGGGATGGAAATACAATCGCAGTCTAAACAAACATCGCAGACTAAATGGCAGCACCAAATTTTCGCTTTATTAATTGACTGTCACGCGCTACGAAGTGCGCGCGGGTCATCTAGTCTACAATATAAATCGTTTATGAGAATCGGCAAAATTAGATCTTGGGCACTAAACTTCTACTTTATTTCCATCACTACAACATACTCGTAGATATAGTGTACGCGCATTATTATCAAAGATTTTGATTAATTAGCTTACCACACAACCTACACTGACTTACTTATCTATTGAAGTAAAAGGTCAACAAATGCGCAATTGTTTTCTCCTTTGTTTTATTTCGAAGGTCTTTAATCTCACTCGACAGAGATATGCGTAGGAAGATGCGGTTACATATTCAGTAGCGTATGACGAGAGTCAGTCACTCAAGCCATCTTGAATCCAGTTAATTTAAGCTAACGATGTTCATTTGTTTAATGGACGTTGAATCTTACACTAGCCGTCTTAGTATACTAGTTGTACTGACATTTTGTCGTGCTTTACCGTGCAAAAATAATAAAATAATATCATATTACAACGTAATTACGTCGCTCTTAAACACGGGGTGAACCCGGGCCTTTTTATAGGCGTACACGGAGACAAAAAAGTCCAACACGCAGAGGCCCTTTTGGGCTTTTAATATAAATGTAATGGGTGACACTTATTGAAGTCTCTCTATGAGTCCATCTGTAGAAAATAGGCTTAAAGTCAGTCTACGCCAAGTGACAGGACTATTGCTAATTAATGGAAACTTCTTGAACTAGGCTATGGATATGTATTCTAAATGGATGGTTAATGAGGCTATTTCTAGAGACTACGGCACCTGCCACTTCCGTCCCATTAGGAAATATAGTTAATTACTATTATTATTACTAATATTCCTCTGCCTGTAAGGTTGTCTGAAAAAGATTGCTTTTAGCAATAATTTCGCAATTTGTTTTAGTTTTAAGTGTCTCTGTATGTTTGTGATGTTTCAATAAAAAGTTTTCTATTGTAATGAAAAGTGTCAACCAATTACTAACCTCAAATTTAATATGAAATCCCTAATCTAAATAAGTGCTATTTTTACAAATCTGTAGGTACAATATTACGAAGCGAAAAAAAAATTATATATATAATATAATAATAAATAGGTAGCAATAATTAGTTATTAGTAATATTAGGATATTGTTGTGTATAATTATTAAGTGACTTTGTTATAAGGGTGCTGCAGCAACGATAGCAGCAGGATTTATAATTGTATATAAATATAAAAAAAAAAAAAAATTACGAAGCGAAGTTCTGAGTCACAAACAAAAATAAAATACGTAAGACGGCTTGAACTCTACTATAAGTTTATACAAAACGAAGTTTGTATGTAGCATAATAATTGATTAATTATTATATTTTTAGTAGGAGATACTGTACAAGTTGACCTATTTGAAAGAAAATAAGTATACCAAATTACACTTCTTTTATCTAAGACAAATATTATGTGACGGATTCTACTATTAATGTTTTCAATTGTCTCTGGTAGTAGAATTTAGAATACATAAGCTAAATATATAAAAGGAAAGAGTGACTGACTGAGTGATCTATCAACACACAGCTCAAGCTGGTGAACGGATTCGCTTGAAATTTGGAATATAGATAGGTTTTATAATGTAGACCTCCATTAAGAAAAGATTTTGCCACGCGGCCAAAGCGCCGAGCATAATCTAGTAGGGTAAGGAGGGGGAATGGCGTTCACTTAAGGAAAACATGGTGTATCTTTTTAATTATTTAATATAAATCAAAATTAACAAAAGTAACAAAGTCTTTAATTATTGAGTAATCAACGATTTATCAACATAGGCACATATCTTTGACTTACTAGAAGTAGGAACACATTTAAAAAAAAACACGTTTGAGCGGCATTGCCCCTGGCATTGGGTAATGCCGCTCAGGGTCCGGGTAATGACGCTCTAACATGTTTTTTTCGAATATAACAAGTAAGATACATTTAAATACGAAATATTATTGAGATCAACCTTATACAATAAAAATAGAGTCTACAATCACAAATTAGCATCAATCTTATGTATATACGATTAGCCTTTTTCAATTTAATGAATATAATAAAGTTTTTTCGAATATAACAAGTAAGATACATTTAAATAAGAAATATAAATGAGATCAACCTTATACAATAAAAGTAGAGTCTACAATCACAAATTATCATCAATCTTATATATATACGATTAGCCTTTTTCGAATATAATAAAGTCTTAGATGTCAAACAACTTCAACTATTATAAAATAATATAAGACAATAACTATTAAGAGCTTAGACAAATAAAAAATATAAATATTTTATGTTTGAACACATAAATCACAGATGTATCCATTTGGCGAATCCCACCCTTCAGCAATTTCAGTTTCTTGCTGTTGGGTGAAAACGGGCTTGCGACCAAGTCTTGGGTTGTTCATGTTTTCATTTTTTAGTCGATCTCTCAAGGTAGTAAATGGAATTTTATATTGTTTTGCGGCCTTCCTTTTGGACATACCTCCTTCAATCGCAGTTTTAGCCGACAGAAGGTCTTCTTCGGTCCAAGCCGCTTTAGCGGTGGTCCTTTGACGATTTCGAGGCATATCTACAACAATGAAAAAATAATTTACTACGGGGTAATGGCGTCCAGCTGAGCGGTATAACCCCAAACGGTCGTTTGGTAATTAAATGGAAAATAAAAAAATATCATGCATATTTACTAAAAACTGATTACATTATCACAAAACTGAATAGTTTTACTATTAGAAAATAAAATCAAAAGCTAAATAACCATTAAAGTTTTGGACTTACCCGCAAGAAACACGTAACCAAAAATTAGATCAGCGCGGCCGCAAACAAAGAAACGCATTTCACGGTCGCATGACGCGAGCAGACTGCCCGTTTGCATCGCTGTCTATTAGAGGAGCCCTCCCCGCGCGCTTCATGCCCCATGGCGTGTTGCTACATCGCATTTTGACAGAGTTATAGAGGTGAGCGCCATAACCCAGTGCGCGCCATTCCCCCTGCTTACCCTATTATTATAGGCACCAGGCACCTACATACACATTATTATAGGCTCCCCGATAGACGTACATAGTTCTCGATCCAGGCGCGTTCGCGTTGTACTCGTATGTCAAAAACATGAGATAGCTCTTGAGCTCGGTGTCAATTTAACATCTAATATGCTCTCGTATTGTTGGCACAATTGATTGTTTGCGGTTATTGAAGATTTTCCAGTAAAGTGTTCACAGTTTAAAATATTTTGAGATTGAAGGTTCAATATTTAGAATTAAAACTTGGTTAAAATTTATATTTTCATTATTTCTTAACCAACGAAAAAAGGAGGAAAATAGGAAGAGGTACAAAGTGTATGTACTTATATTTTTGTATATCTGCTATTTTCTGAGTCGTAGATCTAAGAGGTTAGCCGAAAAAAACAATTTTAACATAATATTATAATTTCTTAGGAATTAGTTAACATCACACACACGCATTTCTCCCGTTGCGAAACCTTATAGAGGATGTCTACGTCATAATATCAATATAATGTTATGCACTTTTACAAAATTTAAGATTTGTAGTAACAGTCAATCAATTAAGAGTAGAATTGACTTCTATTTAGAGAGTAGTAGTACCTAGTAGAGAAGTACACAACATTTTTGAGTATACAGGCTATTATAGAAAAATAATTATAATATCCCACCACATGAAACTATATCACACTAATATTTAAAAGGCTTAAGTTTGTGACTGTGTGAGTTTGTTTGTTCGTTACTTCTTCACATCTAAACAGGTGGATCGATTGAGCTGAAATTTGGTATAGAGATAGCTTAGACCCTTAAATAATACATAGGCTACAGTACAGCGCAGCTAGTATCAATATATTCGTAGTCAATCAATTACGAGTAGACTTCTATTTAGAGAAGTACACAAAATTTTGTAGACAACGGGCCGTCTAATTATTATGAGTGGGTAATCGCCTATAGGTGTCTGCAACACCAATGGTTGCCAACTCGATTTCAGTCATTGTCGACAAACACAAAAATTCCATACTAAATTCGAAATGCATAGCTTCGTAAAGCGTCTGTGGAAACTGCAGTGTTCGCCTCGAGAGACACATTAATGTAACATTGTAGACTGCAGCCACTCGCTTCACGTGCTGACAGAATGCAACGTTGACAGGTCATGTTCATGTTTAGTTACACTCCAGGTGGCCCTGTTCATTTAGCTTCTGAGATCTTCAAAGGTAAGGTAAATGGAAAGCTTTGTTAGTCTCGGCAGCTACTGCAGAGAGCTAGAAATTTGTGTTACAATTTACGTGTAACTAATGCAGTATTGCATTTTAAAATAAATTAAGTCATTTTGGGAATTGTCTTTCTTTCACACTTAACGACGGAAATAGATTTTTAGAATGAATTGAGACAATAATCGATCGGTTATAATTCTGAATCAATAGTCCATTAGATTTAAAACTTGCATAACTATATCAGCCATGGGACGTTCACTGCTGAACATATGCCTCCCTTTTGGACTTCCTTATATACCGGTTGGAAGCTACCTGCATCCAGCGTCTTCCGTCGATTTTTATAAGTTCGTCTGTCAACCTTGTGGGTAAACGAATTAAAACTTATTCAGCTCTAGTAATAAAGTGACAAAATTGAAATATCAACGTTATTAGGAACTCATACATCCGTGTGAGAAACTCAAACTTCATTTTGGCTGGTGCCAACATTGTTGCGCGAAATTGTGGAACAAAGAGCGAAGTTTTAAGTTCCCCAGATCCTTGTTGAAAGTAATAAAGCAAATACGTAAGTTGGATGTGGAGAATGAAGTTCGAATGTTTGGCCAACGGTCGCTATTGTCCAATAAGGACGAGTATTTCAGCTTTCTTCGGAGTTATGAAGCTATAGTTATATAGGTATAGGAGAAAGAAGCTCACACAACACTGAGCGGCAGCGACTCTTGAGCGGGTTATAATTTTTATTCTTGGTCGTAACCTCATAACTGAGGCGCGTGACCATGGTTTCTCATCAGCTTTGACACCACTTCCTTCCATCTATTCCGATCCTACGTCTAGATTGTCACTTGTAAGATGCCTCACGTAGCATCTTGGGTTACATGCGGCTATCGTGTGGGTGAGCGTTCTCTAAACCTCTTCCCTTCGACACTGCCAGTAATGATGCGACTCTCCAGACTGTCTATGAATAATTGACTGTCGGGTAATAATTATCTGACAACAAAAAATATCAAAGAGTTGCGACGACAACGTTGCTATTCTGCAGCGATCACTCGTCAACACACGTTCTTCTTCTTTGGGTGCCATCTTCTAACGAAGGTTGGCGATCATCATGGTAATTTGAACCCTCGACACAGCAGCTCTAAATAGGGAACACTGCTCTTGCAGTACCATTGGCGCAGATTTTTAAGCCAAAATGTTCTTCTTATTCCAGGACTTCTTTTTCCCTGTATTATGAGCTGTAATCGCTCATAATATTTGGGACTACGTATTATGTGCCCTAGCTACTCTAGTTTACGTCTTTTTATGGTGTTACACTCGTTGGTCGTAGAAAACCGCCGAAGAGTCGCTATAGTTGTGTCGCAGCGATGTCGTCAAGAATCGCTGTCACCTAATGTAGGGGTAGCCTTAAATATAAATGCAGTTGGATAGGAACGCGACGCTTTCATAAGTTCACTATACGATCAAATACGTCTATAAAACTTAATAAGTTCATACTTGGCGTAAACGTGATTTATTTTATAGCAGGGAATTCCATTCATTCCTTCACCCGTATTCTGCGGAAACCAAACTGCGGTAAATAATATTTTTACTATTGAGAAAAACGTTTCAAATAAGATTAATGAACCTAAGCCATAATTGGCAACAATGCAAGTTAATTACGAACACTGTTTTTTTTTCCTTAGGAAACTATGTCGCTGTGTTTCTGAATTGCTAAATGAATCGGATATTATGTTAAAATGCTAAAATCATAAAAAATTGTTATATTTTTCTGGCCATTAAAATCAAGGAAACTACTACCACAATAAAAATTCTTGTACCTATTAACCACAGATCGGCCACATGCCAATTTAAATCCAAGTACCCAAATCTCTGTCAGATGTCAGCAAGCTGGCAGCACTATCTCGTTGGATGGCAAGGGTACTCGTATATATTATACACATGCATTTTGATCACATGTTGTTTCAACCAAGCGTTGTTCATTTGATATAGAAAAACATACTGAAAATAAATAAAATACATCAGCATTTTAATAAAACTTAATGTGTCTGTGAACTCAGCATTTGCTAAAGGGTAGAGCGTGAACTAATGAGTTCTAATCACTCCTAGATGTGTATTTACTTGCGTAAGGTATATGAGTACATTAGTAACAGTTAGGTAAAGTTCTAGTCTAGGTTTTGATAGATTAGGGTTCAGGGCGCCAAAGGTCGCAGACGTTGGCAAAAGAGTTACTGTTACAATCTTTAATTGAGTCTAATTAGACTGCCTCAATATTTATCTAAATATATAAAAGGGAAACGTGTCTGATTGACTTCTCAAATTACTGAATTGTTTGATTGAAATTTGGCTCATACCTAGATATAACCACCGCCTACCCACATAAAGGTTCGCCACACAACCTATAAATTATGATTTGACTCTGACATTGTAAGTAGGGTGACCTGTTCTGTTGGAGTATAAACCCCAATTATTATTATATTGTCACCTAGTAATGTTAGGTTTATTTTATAAACTAAATTAGTTTCCAACTCACATTCTTTATTCGGAGAAATTTGGAATTTCAGTCGTTTCGAATAAAAGTTTATCTCTTGTATTTACCGAGTAAATCAATTTCATTTCAAATAATAGCTTAGAAGACAATAAAATACGAACAACGTGATATTATGGAATTTCACCTCGAAATATAGAAATCACTTTTATTTATTAGTTCGCCTGATCTCGTAAGATGATATAATCGCTTAGCATCTAGGTTCAAGAGTCAAGCTTAACTTTCTATTGAAATTAGTTTGGAAAATAGTTATTTGTTATACAAGAGTGCAAAGTTGCTTTTTTACCGCGTGCTCAGTTTGTATGACCGAGCAAGCGAAGGATTCTAAAATTAAATCACGAGCGTAGCGAGTTATTTAATAATTAGAATCCTGAGCGTTGGCGAGGGAATAAAAAGAGCACAAGGTCAAAGAATATTTTTACAAGTTTTTATTTAATTTCATCTGTCCGTTGTCTGTCGGTCTGTCTGTGACCAAATCTTTCAAGCTAAATTTGATCTACTTCCCGGTTTCCGATTGAGCTGAAATTTTGCATTTGTGTAAATCCGATGACAATGCAATATTATTAATTATTATGACATGGAACTGATCTGATGATGGAGCTGGAAGATGGCCATAGGAACTCCATAATTAAACGACACAACCCCATCGAGTTTGGGCTCATTTGATTCGTCTTGACGATTACTTTGGTGCTATAATAATAAAAGCTTGTTTTTAAGAAGTTTTTTTTTTTAATTTTCACTTGTATTTGCTAAGGTCGTTTGAAAGATTTCGACATAATGCGTGGTATGTATGTGCACCTACATTGTTTAATTATACCTAGGTACCTATATGTTGTCTCATTGTGTATGTTGTCTCATTTATTACACAGCTAAGTCATTGTCTTTGTTTTACAATAATAAGTCCTACGTATCAGAATAATAAATAAGTTGCAATATTTTGTTAATCAAATTTTCACGTTGTCTTTTTCATGTCTTTTAACGTCTTTTGGCACCTAGTAGGTATATGGTTTTCATTTACGTATATATTTAAAAAGAAAAGATATATCTGATAGGTAAGTACATACATAGGTACCTATTACAATTATTATTGTCCATGTATTAAATTAATCTTAAGCTAAAGACACGATCTTTTCAAATAATTACAGATTCAAATTGCTTAATAGTTTTAAGATATATTTTATTACATTCTGATTGATTATTATTTATTTATCTACAAAATGTCAATGGCACCAAAAATTACAAATTAGCAAACTTAACCTAATTGTCATTACATAAGTACCAACACCTTCTAAACTTTACGTAGAGTAAAGAGTATGAATGATATGCACAATGAACATAAGCCAACTGCAAATTTTCCCCCTACATAAGCTCTTCATTCTACATACGAGTATGAATGCTAATTGCACATAAGTTCCGTTTCATCGATAGCTCAGTAGCAGCCCCCTATTTACTCCAATCTTGGAGTTCCCGTTATATGTCTAGACCAGGCGGTTAATCGCGACCGCAACACGCGACTTATAATCTAACCTATTAAATTAACTATCGAATACCGCTACGAACCGACTTTGAATATTAAAATTGGCTCATAAGTTACATAGGGGAAATTATTAGAGTTATTAGTTTATGAAGCTTAAAGTAGGTTCAATTCAATTTGTGCGCTATTTCATAATTGTCTATCATCATTTGTGCACCGGGTCTAAGTATTTAATATTTTTTCATTTTTATCCTTTTTGTTTCACAAGGTGTACCACATGACCTTATTTGCAGGAGATCCCGCTAGATGGCCATGTCCAGTAGTGGACGTCCTACGGCTGCTGATGATGACGGTGATCTTTTTTATGAACGTTGAGCCAGTCCTGTATTTTTCTAGAAAACAAACCTTTTGTCCTAATTGTTCTGCAAAGTCTGCAAAAGAAGTAAGGAAGGAAGACATTTCTTTACTGCGCATAGCATTTTCCTTAACTCATGTAAAACTTTTGTTATTCTGCAAAGATTTTAAAGTAGAAATATACCGATAATTGTGCGGATGATATTCTAGAAAATAAATCGTTGAAACTGAAGGCACAGATAAATAAATTTAATTATTGATAAGAGAGCCTAGAGATATTCATTGATGAATTATCATAAAACTGTCTCTTAATACTTATTTTTATGTTTAATGACAATGCCGTACATGCGTAAGTGCTTACGGTAAAATTAATGCTTATCGATCAATTACGCCTTATTTGCTTTCTACCAACAACATTCAAAGGAAGTCTTTGCTTTCCCCATTAGAAAATATAAGTATCAGATATAAATAGAATTATGGTTTATAGAATATGTTCACAATTAATAACAACTAATTAATATTATTTACATTAATTAATATGAATGGTATGTAGGTTACCACTGTTATTTAGACACGGAGTCGATTTACCTACTTATTTAGCTGTGCCTATCGGTTTTACGCTGAAAAATAGCCTAATCAAAAAATATTCGGCGTAACGATCTTAGATATAAAAAAAATACAATATTAAAATAAATACTAGGATAAAAGAGAGATAATAAGTAATAGGATTTGATTAGCTTAAAATTTATATAGGTACTATAGATTATTTTTATTTCTTCTATGAGCTTTCTGCGAAATATAATTTTTTATACAATGAAGTAAGAAGAACAAGACGCTCTCCTGATGGTAAGAGATAACGCTATCCATAATTAGTACATGTGCTACCCAGGATTTTGCAAAGGAAAAATTCTGGATGCACTGTGTTGGCGCTTCATACTTGAGAGTCATAAGATGGTAAGACTTTTCAGCAAATACGCATCTTAAATAAAAACATTTGCTCATCCAGAGGCTGAGCAAATAATGAGGCTGATTGTATTCAACTCCATTATCTCACAAAGTGTTTTCTTGATTGCGTCAGTACATCTTAATAAATTGACCTTTAGGACGCTTCCTCAATATTTTTTCATTTGCATAATAGACATACAGACATGTTATTCGAATTCTTAATCATCATTATCTTTATTGTTACGCGAATTCTCTCGAATTGTTTAATTTATATAGTCAAACAAATATTATTTATGAATTCAAAAGAATTTGTTTCGTCTTCACGCCTAAATAGTTAAACCAGTTTAGCAAACATTTTTGGTATTTTTGTATTATATTGGTATTTTTTTGGTATGTAAGATAGCTTACTCCCTACTCCCTGGATTAATCTAGTTTTATAAATAA
This sequence comes from Hemithea aestivaria, assembly GCA_947507615.1. Classification (NCBI taxonomy): domain Eukaryota; kingdom Metazoa; phylum Arthropoda; class Insecta; order Lepidoptera; family Geometridae; genus Hemithea; species Hemithea aestivaria. Next base: position 11,225,051 of record OX382332.1, on the reverse strand, counting down.
AATTAATTATAATTATAATATTAGGTTTCAAAAATTTGTTTTAAAAAAAAGTATTGCTTAAAGTGTTAAATTTGTATTCTAATCTAATCTTATCATATCGAAATAAAGAAATAACGAGAGTCATCTGCAAAACTTGATATACCTACAGAACAAATAAAGAAGTGTCAGACTGGAACTTCATATTATCTTGGCGCCTCAGTGTACAAATAATTCTGCTAATTACACAATCTATCATTTGCCAACAATACAGTTACTTTTCCTACCACGTATTGTTTAGCTTTATTCTAAGCTACGCATTCGCCACGACATGACATTTGGAGCATCGCAATCTGGGTCACTTGCTTAGTAAGACAGCCGCATATTATCACACACTGTTATAATAATGCTAGATACCGCACAAGATTGGTAATTAGCAGATAATATTACTCTAACATATGTAATGTACAGCTAAATAATAAAAACAAAATGAGACAAAGTTTAATTTATAATTACTGCTGCTGTGTAGAGCTGAAGATGTGCCTAATAGCAAAAAACTTTTCAAGTAAAAACATATTACAATATAACTAAGTAAACGACCTCTAGGAATTATATAGGAAAGAAAACATTTTCTTTGACTTGTGTTGTACGTCATCAATTTTGTCAAGGTAGTTTGGATTTTATGGGTTCTCAAAAGCAGTGTGTTGAGTCTTGTAGGGTCGGCAAAGAACTGACAGCTGACAGCACCCTGATAGTGTAGGCAGCGATAACCACTTGCATCAGGCGGGCCCATATCAGTCTCCCACGAGTAGCTGCAGTCCTATCGTTTTTCACAACATAATTATGTCATATCTAAGGGCATATTAGTTATCGCCAAACGACATAATATAACACTAGAATCCATAGACAAAATTGCGTACATTACTTACCTCCTCATTATAAAAATCACAAACGCAGCAATGCACATTGAAGTTGCCATCAATCGTAGTGGGTGAGAATTAGGTCCTCTGGAGTGTTTTTGAGCGTTAGCCACAATCGTTTAGCACTTGTCTATTACGGTGCTGCTCGTTTAACACTTATTGTATAAAAATTGTAGTTATGGTGCGGTGTCCCCCTCAATACTACAGTATGTGCGTATTATGCTCACTTGCGGATGCTCGCATGCTAACAATATCACTTCGGATTGTTCAATTAAGCGACACTGTGAGGCTAACGATGTCTTGATATCGATACCAATTATAGCGGAAACATGTCACTACAGACATCATATTATATTATGTCTAACGAGGAAATGCAGACTGAGCCGTGGACGAGTGTTTCGGTGTACCCCATAGAGGACTCTACCATAAGGTTGCGCATTACTGAAGATATGCCATCGCCAACGATACGCATTGACGCTGCATAACACACGTCAAAATGTGTTGAACCAAAGAGTTTCTCATTAAACGAGCCAATCCAAACTACTAATAAGTGAGGCGCCCTTACCGTGCTATTTTCACGTTATTTTTGGCTTTTAACGAGATCTGGAAAAAATGTTTTAATTTACGCTATTATTCGTAAGTTAGCTTAAGCGCTACCATTAGTAGGTATATATAGTTTCAAATCTAGCACAATTCAGGTCTGTGATTCATACACGTTATTGAAAAATTAAAATATGCGACGAATATTAAACACTTTTTGTAAATTCAATATTAATTAGTTTTTTGTAACAGATGCTAATTAGAGGTCAGGTCAATTAAATAATTAGGTACATATTAAAAAAACATTATAATCTAATAGTAGTAGGTATTTATACAAGTGTTTCAGTGACACTTGAAGGTTGATTTTGAGTAACGACATCTCAGATAGATAAGTTTTTATCTATCAGACAATGCGTGCTTTGTGCTACTATAGTCAATTGAGCGGCAAAGCGGCTGCAGCCTTGAAGCTCACATTCGTAATGAGTGAAAGGCGCCGAACATGCCTCGATTCTGACTCACAGATGACTTTTAGTATGCGAATATGTTGCCTTAGTAGGCGCGCCCATGCGAGTGTTTTCCTTGGATGAAACTGGCTTAATCTACGTGACAGATTTACCGTTAGGTACAAAATATTGAGATAAATGCAAGACAAAAATAACTGAGGTTTATACTCTGACAGAACAGGTTACCTTACTAAAATAATCAAATTTTGTAACCTATATGTTGCAGTTTCAGGTCGCCAAGCTTGCTACAAGGCATGCAACATGATTTAACTCCTGCTTTATAATAATAAACAGCCAGGATCCACCGTCTTACGTTAAAAAGTCTTATACAATCCCATTGTCCTGTTGCATTTTCGTTTTAAATCGCGCTCGAAAATTATTATGATTAATATTTGTATTTTAGTATTTAAGTAAAAAAGTTGACTCACAACTCGAGAAAGTGATGTTGAGAAAGGTTTAGATCATTGTGAGTCAGTCCTGACGCATATTCTACATAATATTACAAGTCACACATGTTTACAAAACCGTTACAACAATTTATTTTGGATTAAGAATAGAATCATTATCAGATTTTTATCTTAGCTTGGTACTGAACCACATACTAGCTCTATGATCTGTGTACTGAACGAACAAAAAGCGAATGAATCAAAGTAACTCAACAATCACGATTAACTAATGAAGAAATATTGATACCTCAATCAACAAAACTTTACAAACTTTCATTTATACATTTGACCATAAACATAAAATCTTACGCATAAAACTATGAAATGATTACTTTTGATTGCTGTATCACGGCAGTGTTCAGCTTTCCAAATCAATTGACCGTGTAATTTTTACGCAATAGCCTCTATCGTAAGCAAAAAAACGTTGAACTTGTAATAATATCTCGTTGGTAATATACTCTAAAGTCATTTCCTTTACATGCTAAACAGCTTTAAAAATGGCTCATTCGAACCGAATGTTATTTTCCTCATTCGTGCGGAACTCCAAAAACGAAGATAAAAGTTAAGTAGACCATGACTTAAATTGATTCCACCGTGAGATTTGATTACGCTTTTATAAGAAAATTTTATCAAAAAGCTGTAAATTAAATAGCATAGTCTAGATTTGATATCCATAGGTCATGCTACCTGGTTTCCTAATCTAGTTTTAATGACCAGCCCCCGCACTTCAAATGTCGATGTCAAATTCTGTATACGGTCCTTGTTAGTGTTGTCTGTTTCAAAACAAGGAAGTCCATAGCTCAAAATACTCAAGTGGTAATTTAAATGACTGAATTATCATCAAGATGAACTTGAAAACTGCAGCAGCCTACGTTTTTTATATGGCTACATTTTAAGGCATTTTAACATTGTTATTTTTACGTTACGCAATCTTTCATATCAATAAGATCGAATGTGCTTTCTCAATCTATCGCACCTATAGATAGGTAGGTAATTAGAGTCGTGTTCAGAAATAGAAATCTCAACTTTCAGACGAGGATCTAAATGAAGACATCTGATTGGAATCGGATCACTTCGAGGAATCCGAAGTGATTAAGATTTCACCGAGAGTGAGCAAACTGCGGATATTTGGTTTAGCAGCACGCTTGGAAGATTATGAGCTTTTTAGATACTGGTAATTAAACAGGAAGGACCGGGCTTTTAATTTCCCTTTACTGAAAAAAGGATAAGATTTCGAGTGATGTAAAACTCTATTATATTCTATCTGCTATGTAATGCTCCATCTGTGTGTGTGTAAAGCTCCATCACGATAAATTCAACAGTATATATAAAAATACGAGTATTTTACGGCTCGTTTTTACCACATAATTTGTCAACGCACTCAACGTAACTCCAAATATTGTCCCACAATACGCCTGGTATTTCATAAGGGAATATTCACAGTCAGAGCACGAAGTTTTCCTTTTCCGCTTCCGTCAAACGCGTCTCGTCAACACAAAGCCTAGTTCAAGCACGTCACTGATACCTGCCGAGCCTATTTCAAGTGCCTGACAAACATCGTTGCTGCTATTATGCTCATATTTTAACGAACAGTACGTTAACTTTGGTTATTTTTGATCCCACTTCTTACAATGAATGTGCTCTTAAAGGTTCTCATTCCATCCCACTTCTTACTATAGAAGTACTACTTTTAATTTGCAATAACTTACTTTTAAGAAAATTTCATTCGTTTTAACTAGAATATCAGTTAATGGAATCTATATCTGTTCGTAAGTGCAACAATTTTTTGCTGATTAAACTTTTATTTTAGCTTCTCCGTCATAGAACTGCATTTTCATACTTAATTCTACAGATTATGTGCATAACCTGCTGTTAGGTTACTCAAACCGCTGAACTCTGTAGTTTCACCTGATATGTAAGCTTGTAGATTGTAGGTAAGTCAATCTCCGGTGCACGGCCGTGTCAGGATCCTCCACAAGGCCCCGCTGAGTGGGCCTCGAGTCGACACAATTGAGAGGACGTCTGACGTCGTGTAGCGACTAGAAACTGGGCGGCATTGGCTCTTACGAACTACATGTGAAGATGCAATACATTTCCAACCGATTAAAAAAAGAAAATTTTCTTAATTCTGTTTTAATAAAATTAAACTTCTACCTACTATTGATGAATTGATAGGTATTTCTTCGTACACCCGGATGGACTACGGGTAATTTTTCTTACCCGTGGTACACCCAGATGAACAAAACAGGTGGACTACGGGTCAGTAGAGCAAAATTGTATGTGTTTGTAACCCTATCAGGAACATTCTTTATTCACAAGTGGGTACCTATATAATTTTGAAATCGGTTTCTAGTATAAGTTGTATTCAATGAACGATACTACAGCTACATAAGCTTATATGCAAACCCAGTTAAGTAATCTGGGCCGAAGTAATCAGATGCTTTGCGGTATCAAAGAGAAAATCCATCTGATACTGGACAGTTACAAACTTATTCACCCAAGACTGGCGACATGGGAATCGTATGCAGATTTATTATATTGTAGGGTACCTATTTATATAAACTGTTTCTATAATTTGTCTTATTTCTGCTTTGAGACTGAAAATCATGCTGGTATATTTTTATGATTAATTTAGAACGATTTTCCTCTAGATAAGTTACAGAAAATAATGAAATAAGACCATATTCCATAAGCATTAACCCATATTACTTCCAAAACGAAGTGGACGTTTCTAATGGTACTTTAAATATTGTAAAAAAGGTAACGCAAATTGAAATTAAGTTCCGAGAAGTTAATACATTAGGATAATTCAAAGAGAATTATTTGTACGTAGGCGTTCACTCCCCAACGAAAGAAACAAAGACATTCAAAGTAGATTGAAACATAATAAAATATGAATACTTAAATCAAAATAGGCTTCAACGTTAATAAAACCAGCCCCTGGAGATTTTCCCATTACATTACTTGAACACTGAGCACGGTACAATAAATGTGGAGTACTCATTTTCATAGTAATATTTGCTGGAAAAATATTTTTCTACCTAATAGCCTGAACTTAATTTGGCCCGGGGAGTATAAAATATATTAAGGAATGATTTGAAAAGTTTTCTTATTTTTTAGGTGAAAGAGGCGAGAGTAATAAAGAAGTTGGGAGAGCACAAGGATATCTAATTAATGCTTAAAATATTTTTGCTTTTTGAAAACGCTACATAACATTTTCATTTTTTATCTTTGTGATATCAGTTTTTGTAGTCATAGGGTCATAGGGAGATGTGAGCTGCAAAGTTTGTAATAGAATCATCTAACATTAGAGGGCAGTTAGAAGGACAGTTAACATGACTTTAGGAAATGATATCCGTCAGTGTTTAAGACCTATCTAGTCTAGAAAATTCGCGACGAATTGATTTGGGTAAATTCACTGACGAAGACCTAAGAAGCAAGTTTAAATACCGAAGCCATGTAAGATAATTCAATGGATGGATACGTTCAATGGAGTACTTACTTAATTAAAAACAAATGAATAAATGAATGCTAACATCCACAAACCAAAGTTAATTTCCCGGCGTCAGATGTTATACTACAAACCCACAATTAACGGTTGACAAAAGCTAAATGTGACCGAAATCGTTCGCTAGCGTAGAATTCCACGCTTAAATCGTGAAATTGCCGACATGATAACGTTTTGCGAGATGAGTGTATTTCAACAATAGGACAAACTCGGCGAGATCACGCCGACGCGACGTTTCAGTTTAGAATTCGGTTAAAGCTCGAATATTCGAGTTTCGCTTCGACGTGTGAGATTTATTGAAGTGATTTATGAATGATAGTTGCTAGTGTCTCCTGGAGACAAAGCATCCTTCTTCTGTTATTTAAATATGTACTGCTCAAACCGCTGAACGAATGTTTTGAAATTTTGTAGAGATGGGCATTGTGACAGCAGATGCTGTCACAGATCCTTTCTTATCAGATGATAAGAAAGGATTTCCGTTTACTTATAGACTTACGCTTTACGATTAAATATAACAAAAACCTCTCTATCTTTTAGTATTAATCATAATATTGTGCGTCTATCTGCCGCCTACAAACAAATTGTCGTTTATATACCGAATACCGACTAAATTAGATGGGATAAAGTACAAACACAAGAGTCGATTAAAACCACATTATGTTCTCAACATTGCTTTGAATATTTTGTGATAGAGCGAAGTAGGTCAAAACATTGCATCGTGTTGCAAGTCGCGATGCGTCGGCGAAGCGCATCCGCGGTATTCTATACCTCGTCAAATTCGCACGCTCTATTTGCGGTTATTCGCTTTTTTATCCATCACTCCGTATTAGCTGCTTGCTCGTAAACAACGTATAATTTGTTGGTGAAATGGTTTTATTAGCCATGTCTAAGATCTGTTAGAAACACATTTGGAAAATACAGACTTTCTTGTTTTCTTTGCCTTAGACGACTAGTCCGTCTTATAAATTAGTTCAATTTTGGCAGCCTTTGGCAACTTGTTTACTCATAATAAATATGATTTAAAACCTGTCTGCTTAGTGAAAAATGTTTGAATAAATGTCGGTGATTTCTTATTATCTTTCTTAACTCAAATTTTTAGACCCTACATAGGTACACCTACTTAATAAGTAGAGAGTTCAGACTTACATTTTTTTGTCCTCTGATTATTTTGCTCTTCTATAACAAAAAATCTTTTGACGAGAATGTACTAAAATAACAACACCTATTCAGTTACATATTTTACTACAACACTTTTCATACAGACAAGATCCTTTACTTAGCCGTTTTACGAGCACATGCGTCAAGAGTCAAGGTATAAGAACTTTGCCTTACGCCCACTTAACACGCCCGTCGTAAGTCGTAATTAATAAGGCGCCTGGCGAGTTCCCTCTTTACCTACGTTAAGCACAATTCCATGTCCTTTGCTATTAGGTATGAAGTTTTCAACTTAGCTCGGGAACTTTAGGGACCCTTCACTTTCCCGGCATTACTCTAAATCAGAACATATAAGAGTTATACGTTTGTTTGTGAGAGGGTTCATTCAGAATTTGATCAGATTTTTGGCTCAATGTGATAAATAAGTTAATGTGTTTTTCCACCAACCATACTGGTAGGCTTCGGCCGTGGCTAGTTACCATCCAATGGAGAAAACAATGTCGCCAACATGACCGTGTTCCGGCATGATGTTCAGTGAAGCCAGGGAGGGATTTATTCCACCCTATACATAGGTCCGTCTAATCTGCTACTATCTACGACCGCATCGTCGCTGACATCGTGATCAAAGGCTAGCTAACCTACTTATATTGAATAAAAAAACATCTAGGTAACTGTTTAAGAGTCGTCGGTTCGCTATGTTGATGATGAGGATGAGTGCTTCAACGCAGTTCTGACACAGGAATATATTAGGGTTTTTGGTGGTTAAACCATGCTGCTTATTTTAGCAGGCGGCACATTCCTAGTGGACCTATGTTAGAACACTTATTTTCCAGCACATTTTACCCAAACACATGCGTCCGTTACTAATGGATGTTTTCGTGTTTTATTTATCTACAAATCAGTAAAAAGATACTTTCTCTTTTAACCCTTACTTAACTGTGAAAGCTATTTGAACATTGAGTAGGTGTACCTTTGGTACTCCCTAGTTTACATACCTCTACAAAATAAACTTGGTAATTTGCAAAGCCAACAAATACCTCTCACGTACCTGCCCATAGGTACCTAATGTCTATGTTAAACTTTTCCTTTTATTACGGACTTGTCTGAAGGTTTAACATAATATAGAAGTACGTTTTACGACCACGTTTAATGTAGTACCTACCACCTTCGTATGTTAATGGCAACAAAACATTTCATACAGTTTATGGTAATCTCATGACTATTACACTTTATAGTTTCGTCTTTTGATAATTACTAAAAACTTTAGCTGTATAAGTAAGGTAGGTTACCTTAATTTAAAGGAAAACCGTTTTAAATTTTTCTATGCATCTCTACTAGTAAGGATAGAATACTTATCGTATCTTTCTATCCTGCAAAGATTCTTGTAAAATCGAGTTACATATTTAATGCGATCTTAGCAATGGGATCTTAAATACTAAGATTTATTTTCCTCCTTCATATAAATGTATTTATTCCTTGTCCACAGGATGGGAGCTGAGAGGTTTACACTGTTACAAATTCTTCAACATCAGGCATTCATGGGAAAAAGCAGCAGACTTATGTCGGAGGTAATGCACATAACAAAATGTTGACGATGCTTTTACTCTAGTAAATGTTAGCAACATAGTAGAGTTTAACCAATCTTAAATTCCAGACACTTCCAATAGAAGTTAGGTACATTTTGATTTGCTGACATGTGCAATTTAAAAATGGTTAAGTGAATATTATTATTCAGCTAAGAAACTATTGTGGTTTTCAGATACGGCAGCGAACTAATGGTAGTCGACTCATACACGGAAAACAACATGACCGCCAGTATGGTACCATCTAGTCCCACCAACAACCACTACTGGCTCGGTCTAGCAACAGTCGACGACCTGAGGACAAACACACTGGAATCAGCTGCCGGCGCACTGGTCTCACAATACGCTGGCTTCTGGGACTTGAGGCAACCTAATCCAAAGGATGGAGAATGCGTGGATGTTCACGTTACATCCGACACTCAGTCATGGGAGCTCACCACTTGCGAAACACTACTTCCATTCATGTGCAGAGCAACAGCTTGTCCTGCTGGTAAGTAAACAACAAATTTTTAAAACGGAAATTATAACTCAATGTTAAGGCTACTCTATAAACAATGACCGTTTGTTGCTTCTCTTTTAGGAACCTTCCATTGTTCGAACGGAAAATGCATTAATTCAGCCTTCAAATGCGACAAGCAAGACGACTGCGGCGATGCTTCCGATGAAATGGACTGTGCTTCCGAATGCCACTTCTACATGGCCAGCAGCGGGGACGTGATCGAGAGTCCTAACTATCCTCACAAATATCCTCCTTTCAGCGACTGTAAATGGACTCTCGAAGGACCGCAAGGTCAAAATATCGTCTTACAGTTCCAAGATTTTGAAACTGAAAAGTCTTTTGATACTGTTCAAATTTTAGTAGGCGGCAGGACCGAAGATAAATCTGTTAATCTAGCGACACTTTCTGGAAAACAAGACTTATCGAATAAAATCTTCGTTTCTGCATCGAACTTCATGATAATTAAATTTAGCACCGACGGCTCCGTCGAACGAAAAGGTTTCCGTGCTGCGTGGAAGACTGAATCTTCGAACTGTGGTGGAATTTTAAGAGCTACTCCACAAGGACAAGTTTTAACTTCACCAGGCTATCCCAATGGTTATCCCGGCGGATTAGAATGCATGTACATTATTGAAGCTCAACCTGGTAGAATTGTCTCTTTGGAAATCGAAGATCTAGAATTGGGTATGAACAGAGATTACATTGTTATCAAAGACGGAAACTCTCCTTCTAGTCCAGTACTTGCTAGACTTACTGGTCCTGGTGAAGAAAATGAAAAGGTTGTCATTTCTACGACAAACCATCTCTACATGTACTTCCGTACGAGCCTTGGAGATTCTAAAAAAGGCTTCAACATGAGATACTCTCAAGGATGCAGGGCAACTATCATTGCATCTAATGGCACATTTACATCACCGGCTTATGGATTAACAAACTACCCGAACAACCAAGAATGTTTGTATAGAGTAAAGAATCCCAACGGAGGACCTCTTTCACTTAAATTCGATGAATTCAACATCAACCCATCAGATGTCGTACAAGTATTTGATGGCGCAAGCACGAATGGCTTGAGGCTACATTCTGAAAACGGGTTCACTGTCAAGCCGAGAATTACACTTACTGCTTCCAGTGGCGAAATGTTAATTCGATTTGTTTCGGATGCACTGCACAACGGACAAGGTTGGAAGGCGACGTTCTCTGCAGGTATGTTTCACTTCAGCATAATAAATAATTATTTTTAATTATATATCCTTAATGTAAGCACCTAATTTACGTGGATTTATACATTTTCAGATTGCCCACCGTTGAAATCCGGTTTAGGTGCTTTAGCATCGAACAGAGACACCGCCTTTGGAACAGTTGTGACCTTCTCTTGCCCGATCGGACAAGAATTTACAACGGGTAAATCCCGCCTCACCACAACCTGTCAGGATGGAGGGAAATGGTCAACTACTTACATTCCCAGCTGTCAAGGTAACATTTTTGTGAATCACGTAATCAAGTACAACATTAATTTAATATCGACCATAATAATATAATAAATACTAGATGAAAACCCGGCTTCGCTCGGGTGAAATTTGACTCATAACATGCATCCAGGTGCAAAATGTAGGTAGATATTTCTGTAGTCATCGGTTCTCAAAGAATATTAAAGGCATAAGCAAGCATAGATTCGCATGGCTTCGTTCGTTGTGTTTAATAAATATAGTAAATAAAAACTGCAAAAATGTTTACACAAATAATTTTTATTTCAAATCAACAGTCAAAATAATAGTAGAGTCCCCGAGCCAAATAAAATAAACTTCCGTGGGACATCTCTCCGTCATACGAATTATTGGTATGTGCTTATTCGGCATATTTTTCTGAACATGAAAAGTGCGGTAGTCACTTCCTAAGTGTATGGGACAAAGATGGCCGCCAGGTCTATTATATTGTACGGGTTGTATTAATATCTACTGAACCGATTTACTTATTTAGTTTAGTTCAACAGCGTTCTAAAAAAACTTTATTCATTACGATAAAGCTATAAACAACGGAACTGCAGCCGTTTGAATGAGCCTCGGTAGCGCTGAACTCATAGCGGTAGCTAAGCCATTAGGCTACCGAGGCTCATTCAAACGGCTGCAGTTCCGTTGTTTATAGCTTTATTGTAATGAATAAAGTTTTTTTTAGAACGCTGTTGAACTAAACTAAATATTTTATAATAAGCTATATTTGCATTATCGTAACGGTTACCAAGCTATATACATAAAAAGAAAATTATTTTTTTAGTAATTATGTTTTTTGGAAATATTTCCTTTGGTACTACTGACTTCACATTGATAGTTTTTAGGAATAAAATGATGCTCATTTAATAACCTATTATTTGACATCCTTTTTAAGTAAATCGGTTCAGTAGATATTAAAATAATCCGCACAATAGAATAGGCCCGGCGGCCATTTTTGTCCCATACACTTAGGAGGTGACTACCGCACTTTTCATGTTCAGAAAAATATGCCGAATAAGCACACACTAATAATTTGTATGATGGAGACATAACCCACGAAAATCGTTATTTGAAGACTTTTTTGTAAATGGGTCTTACAAAAAAGTCTTCAAATAACACTATATTCTCACACCTCCATCTGGTAATAAGTATTATTTATCATTACACTGTACGCAGTGACCTACACCATTAACTTACCTGAAAGTCATCAAATAAATCTTGGGATTTGTCAGGTTGTGTAAATGTAACAGGAGAAAATGGTTTGATAGTTCCCGAGCCTTGGTTATTCTTAACTGCCTCATTGTTTCTAGGCCACAACACTCGCAATAATTGAAATTGTCTGCAAAAATATATACAATTAATAATGTCAGTAACGTAAAGTCAGCAGTAAAGCCAAGTTCAAGTTGAACTTGCACATAGGGGTCCATTCCATTATCAAGAAAAACGGTAAAATTTCGTGTCTGTTTCTGTTCATAATACCTCAACACAGGCTAGGTATGCATGTGGTCATTGATATTATTTATTATTTGTCGGGTTATAGAGAAAAAATATTGCGCCACTTACCGAGTATAATGTTGTCGCATTCCACACATCGACTGCACATTTGCATTTCCTTGCAGTTTCTTGCAAATATTTTGCCTTTACAAAAATTGCATGTCACTGGAAGTAAATAAGTACTTATTTTATTTAAATGCAGAATGTCTTACAATCTTATTTCATCTTAATTCACTTAAAAACACAACCTGCCTACATACATACTAAAATACTACTCACCATCTTTGCGGAGAGCCCTTCGCTGCATCCATTTTGCCAGTGTCGAGTAAATTTATTTATATTTATATGATAAAAATAGTGCCAAAAACAATATTTTCGCGAAACGTCAACGATTGACGCCACCGCAAAAATCAATATTTTTTATGTTTTGTTATTCATATAAGGTTTTGATCGAGTCTACCGTACTCCTTGACGAAATTATATCATTAAACAAGTGAAATTTAAAAAATACTTTTTAAAACAAGCTTTAATTATTGTTATCATCTTGCATCATAAAGTACTCGTCAAGACGAATCAAATGAGCCCAAACTCGATGGGGTTGCGTTGTTTTATGACAAAGTTCCTTTGGCCACCTTCCAGCTCCATCATCAGATCAGCTCGATGTCATAAAAATATTGCACTGTCATCCGATTTACACACGCATGCAAATTTTCAGCTCAATTGGAAACCGGGAAGTGGGTCAAATTAAACTTGCAAGATTTGATTACAGACAGACAGACAGACAGACAGACAGACAACAGACAGGTGAAAGTAATATAAAGCTTGTAAAAAAAAGTGCCAAAAACAATATTTTCGCGAAACGTCAACGATTGACACCAAATGAAAATGGCGATAGCGGTTTGTTTGTCAGTGCCGTCGGAATTTAACGAAATTCTCCATAATCCGAATTTTGCGGATATATGTTGTCGACTCAAAATCAATATTTTTTTATGTTTTGTTATTCATATAAGGTTTTGATCGAGTCTACCGTACCCCTTGACGAAATTATTAATATAGATGTTTTGTTATTCATATAAGGTTTTGATCGAGTCTACCGTACCCCTTGACGAAATTATTAATATAGATAATACCTACAAATGCCTTTTGTATCTAATCTGTCAAAACTTTTTACAGAGGTTTATTGCGGACCGGTACCACAAATTGACAATGGTTTCTCAATTGGTTCGACAAACGTGACTTATCGTGGTGTCGCTACCTACCAATGTTACGCTGGATTCGCTTTCCCTACTGGTCAACCTATTGAGAGAATATCTTGTTTATCAGATGGCCGTTGGGAAAGAACACCCACTTGTTTAGGTAAAGATTTATCCATAACCTTTTTATTCTATTTCCTTTACAATGAGTACACAATATGACATTGCCTATTTTATTTTCAGCTTCGCAATGTGTAGCACTTCCTGACGTTCCACACGCAAATGTCACCATCCTAAATGGAGGAGGTCGCAGTTATGGCACCATTGTACGCTATGAATGTGAACCTGGCTACGTCAGATCTGGTCAGCCAGTGCTTCTCTGTATGAGCAACGGAACTTGGTCTGGTGATGTTCCATCTTGCACCAAAGCTCTATGCCCTAAGTTCCCTGAAATCAAGAACGGTTTTATAGTAGATCAGACTCGAATCTACATGTACGGTGATGAAGCTCGCGTACAGTGCTTCAAAGGTATTTATTTAATACTTGCATAATAGATAAATAATATATACATTCAACTTACCTATAATACTTACACTAATATAACATTATAGGATATAAGCTCAATGGACCAAGCGTACTAAGATGTGGAACAAACCAAGAATTCGATCCAGCACCAACATGCGAAGACATCAATGAGTGTCTAAGCAGTCAATGTGATGGTGTCTCAACTGAGTGCAAAAACTCGCAAGGTGGATTCTTCTGCCTTTGCCGTCCTGGATTCACGCCAAACATGGACTGCCGACCTGTAGGAGATTTGGGACTCATCAATGGAGCTATTCCTGAAGAATCAATCACTACATCTACTCCTGAACCGGGATATCACAAGGGAGTAAGTTTCTTTAAAAGTTAGACTCTATCAAACCTTTAAAGATAAACTAGCATTAACTCAACAATAAATTTTGTTAAAGATGGTACGCTTGAACAACGGCGGAGGATGGTGCGGTAACAACTTGGAAGCTGGAGCCAACTGGGTTCTGATCGATTTGAGAGCTCCCACAATCATCCGTGGATTTAGAACCATGAGTGTGATGAGAGCTGATGGCAACATTGCATTTACTTCTGCAATAAGGATTCAATACACCAACGACTTGACCGATGTTTTCAAGGATTACACCAACCCCGACGGCACAGCTGTTGAATTCCGCATCTTAGAACCAACCCTATCTGTACTTAATTTGCCCATGCCTATTGAAGCTCAGTACGTCAAGTTTAAGATCCAAGACTACGTTGGTGCTCCTTGTTTGAAGATTGAAGTAATGGGATGTGCTAGATTAGATTGTACAGATATCAATGAGTGCAGCGATAATAACGGTGGATGCGATCAAAAATGTATCAACACGTAAGTATTTTTTATGGTAAACTAGGAAATCATAAAGTTAGGAGTCTATTAAATAAATTTCTAACGAGTATTTTTTTTTAGACCCGGCAATTTCTCTTGTGCCTGTAACCTTGGATACGAACTATACTCTGCCAACGGAACAGCTGGATTTGCGATCGAAACATCTGAAACTGGTGACCGTGATGGGGATACATACCAGAAGAACAAATCTTGCGTACCACTTATGTGCCCACCTTTGGCTTCTCCTGAAAATGGAAAACTGTTATCAACTAAGGAATCTTACCACTTCGGTGACATTGTTCAATTCCAATGCGACTTTGGATATGTGATGTCTGGATTTTCTTCTCTGCTTTGTACTTCAAGTGGAACTTGGAACGGAACTGCTCCTGAATGTCAATGTAAGTTAAAACATCAAAAAACAATCAATTCTTGTAGATAGGACGAGTACCTTATGTTCTAAAATTGTGTGTTTTTCCAGATGCTCGCTGTGTGACACTCTCTGATGACAAGAACGATGGCCTCAGAGTAATAAGAGACGACCCTGAAAGTGTGCTGGTGCCGTATAGAGACAATGTGACCATAACCTGTACATCAGCTGGAAGGCAGCTGCGCAACACTGTGACATCATCTTTCAGGCAGTGTGTCTATGATCCTAAACCTGTAAGTTTTGAAACATTTTGACTTTACTCTCTTTTTATAGTAATGTATATTATTATTGGGGTTAGGTGGCGCTGTGTGAAATGTCCTAAAATATTTATTATTATTATTATTTATTGTTATTAACTTTTGTATTTTTTTACAGGGTCTACCTGACTATTGGCTCTCTGGGGCTCAACCCCAATGTCCACGCAGAGATTGTGGCAAACCAATGCCTACACCTGGTGCAGAGTATGGTCAATACCTCGACACAAGATATCAAAGCTCTTTCTTCTTTGGATGTCAAAACACATTCAGATTGGCTGGAGAAACAAGCAAACACGATAACGTTGTAAGATGTCAAGCAAATGGTATTTGGGATTTCGGAGATCTGAGATGCGAAGGTCCAGTTTGTGAAGACCCTGGAAGACCCGCTGATGGTTATCAAATTGCGAGGAGTTACGAACAAGGATCTGAAGTTTTATTCGGATGCTCAAGACCAGGCTACATTCTAATTAATCCCAGACCTATCACTTGTATGCGCGAACCTGAATGCAAAGTTATTAGGCCTCTTGGATTAGCGTCAGGAAGAATCCCAGATATAGCCATCAATGCTACCTCAGAAAGACCTAACTACGAAGCTAAAAATATTAGGCTCAACTCCGTAACTGGTTGGTGTGGCAAACAGGAAGCGTTCACTTATGTGAGTGTCGACCTCGGCAAAGTATATAGAGTAAAAGCTATACTCGTCAAAGGTGTTGTAACATCGGATATAGTTGGTCGGCCAACGGAAATCAGGTTCTTTTACAAACAAGCTGAGAACGAAAATTACGTCGTCTACTTTCCTAACTTCAATCTGACTATGAGAGATCCTGGAAACTACGGTGAACTTGCAATGATCACATTACCAAAATACGTTCAAGCTAGATTTGTTATTTTGGGTATTGTTAGTTTCATGGACAATGCTTGTCTGAAGTTTGAACTGATGGGATGTGATGAGCCTGCAACTGAGCCTTTACTGGGTTATGATTATGGCTACTCACCTTGTGTAGATAACGAGCCACCAGTATTCCAGAACTGCCCTCAACAACCCATTGTTGTACAAACAGACGTCAACGGCGGCTTACTTCCTGTAAACTTTACTGAACCTACAGCCACTGATAACTCGGGAGCAATTGCAAGATTAGAAGTCACACCTCAACACTTCAAAACACCTATTCAAGTTTTCCACAACATGGTTGTACGTTATGTTGCGTTTGATTTTGATGGCAACGTCGCTATTTGCGAAGTCAACATCACAGTTCCAGATTACACACCTCCTAAACTAAGTTGCCCACAGAGTTACGTTATCGAACTGGTAGATAAACAAGATAGTTATTCTGTAAACTTCAATGACACCAGAAGAAGGATAAATGCAACTGACGCTTCGGGAGAAGTATTTTTGAAGTTTATTCCTGAAAGAGCAGTCATCCCAATTAGAGGATACGAAAATGTCACTGTGATTGCATCAGACAAGTATGGCAACAAGGCTCAGTGTCACTTCCAAGTATGTAAACGAATGCAAACAATAATTATATATTAATTAACAGCTGTTTTGAATTGTAGTGTTTAACTTATCTAATACATTGTTTTTTAGGTATCTGTCCAAGCCACACCATGCGTAGATTGGGAACTTACACCACCTGCAAATGGTGCCATTAACTGCCTGCCAGGGGACCGTGGTATTCAATGCATAGCAACTTGCAGCCCTGGATTCCGTTTCACCGACGGTGAACCTGTCAAAACATTCGTCTGCGAAACCAAACGACAATGGACACCATCACCTGTTGTGCCAGACTGTGTTTCAGAAAGTAAGATACTTTCTTTAATGATATTTACTGTCACTTCATTCTTAATAATTTTGAATGGATTTCTAATGGTACTTTACCTTTTCAGATACTCAACAGGCTGCGTATCACGTCGTTGCAAGCGTACAATATCGCGCTCTTGGTGCTGTCTCCAATGCTTGCTTACCACAATACAAAGATCTCCTCGCTCAATACGACAACGTTCTCAATGAAAGACTGTCTCAGCGTTGCTCTGCCATTAACGTCAACGTAAACGTAACGTTCGTCAAAGCTATGCCCAGCCTCCTTGACGAAAACGTGGTCAAAATGGACTTTGTCTTAGCTATCACACCAGCAATCAGACAAACACAGTTGTATGACCTCTGTGGAACCACGCTGAACTTGATCTTTGACCTTTCTGTGCCTTATGCCAGTGCCTTGATTGAGCCTGTACTTAATGTTTCATCTATTGGAAATCAATGCCCTCCGCTAAGAGCAATCAGGAGCTCCATCTCAAGAGGTTTCACATGCAGTGTTGGAGAAGTTTTGAATATGGACACCAATGACGTTCCTCGATGCTGTAAGTTCTCATAATTTTATCAATAACAAAAATATATTGACAATTAAAATGTCTTACTGGGTTAGTAAGTGAAGTGAGTTTTAGCCTCTGATAGGCTCCAGCCAACTCGAAATATTTGAAATTTTAATATAAATCTTTTTATTATTACAGTGCACTGTCCTGCTGGAACGTTTGCTGGAGAGAAACAAAAATCTTGCACCAATTGTCCACGAGGATATTTCCAAAACCAAGCTCGCCAAGGTTCCTGCCTCAAATGCCCATCAGGAACATTTACAAGAGAAGAAGGATCAAAAGACATTAACGATTGTGTACCTGTTTGCGGGTACGGAACGTATTCACCTGCCGGATTAGTACCCTGCTTGGAATGTCCTAGAAACAGCTATACTGGAGAACCACCAGTCGGAGGTTTCAAAGAATGTCAAGCTTGTCCAGTTAACACTTACACCTATCAACCCGCTGCTCCTGGCAGAGACAGATGTAGAGCGAAATGTGCTGCCGGTTCGTACTCGCCTACTGGATTAGCGCCATGCTCTCAATGTCCTAGAAACTTCTACCAGAATTTGGAAGGCCAGACCAGCTGCAATGAATGCCCGACCAACATGAAGACTGGAACAACGGGAGCTGTGGGATTGGAAGAATGTATTCCGGTCGAATGTTCAAACAGCGCTTGTCAACACGGAGGTTTGTGTGTACCTAAAGGACACGGCGTTCAATGTTATTGCCCAGCTGGATTCTCCGGACGTAGATGTGAAATGGACATTGACGAGTGTGCCAGCCAGCCCTGCTACAATGGCGGTACTTGTACTGATTTACCTCAAGGATATAGGTGCACATGCCCCACTGGTTACGGTGGCATTAACTGTCAAGAAGAAAGATCCGACTGCAGAAACGACACTTGCCCCGAAAGAGCGATGTGCAAAGATGAACCTGGATTCAATAACTACACCTGTCTCTGTAGATCTGGATATACTGGCATAGATTGTGATATCACGGTGAGTGTGGAATATATTTCAAAATATGAATAAGTATAGTGTCTCAAATTTTAATATCCACAAAACAGAAATTCTTAATTATAATCAAACCCTTACATTTTTTTATTTCAGATTGATCCATGCACCGCTAATGGAAACCCATGCACAAACGGCGCTTCTTGCATAGCCCTACAACAAGGAAGATACAAATGCGAATGTCTGCCAGGATGGGAAGGACAACTATGTGAGATCAACACCGATGATTGTATCGAGAAGCCTTGTCTATTGGGAGCGCCTTGTACTGACTTGGTCAACGACTTCAGTTGCGGATGCCCACCAGGATTCACAGGAAAACGTTGCCACGAAAAAATAGACCTTTGCTCAAATGAACCTTGCAAACACGGAGTCTGTGTCGATAAACTCTTTATGCACCAATGCATATGCGATCCTGGCTGGACTGGGCCATCATGTGACATCAATATCAATGAATGTGTGATTTCACCTTGCGAGAATGGAGGACAATGTATTGATAGCATCGATGACTTTACCTGCAACTGTGAGGCCGGATTTACAGGCAAGAGATGTCAACATACTATTGATGACTGTGCTTCTAATCCTTGCACAAATGGCGCTACTTGCATCGATCAGATCGACGGATTTATCTGCAAATGCCGCCCAGGATTTGTAGGACAGCAATGTGAAACGGCCATTGATGAATGTATGACTGAACCTTGCAATGCTATCGGTACTGAAAAATGCGTTGACCAAGATAACAAATACCAATGCGTGTGTCGCGAAGGGTTCTCTGGAGAAACATGCGAAACTAATATCGATGATTGTGCATCTGATCCTTGTTTCAACGGCGGTTCATGCAAGGATGAAATTGGAGATTACAAATGTGTGTGCCAGCCTGGATGGACAGGAAAGCGTTGTGAACGTGATATGGGATATTGCTTAAACAGACCTTGCCAAAATAACGCTAAATGTATAAATCTCTTCCAAGGTTACTTCTGCGTGTAAGTCTTAGTTTAAAATTATACTTGGGAGAATATTTTTATTAATGTTTGTCTTTTGTAATCGTACTAAGTTAACGTATATTTTTCTAGGTGCCCTAGTGGAACAGATGGCAAACAATGTGAAACTGCTCCTGAAAGATGTATTGGAAGCCCCTGCATGCATGGCGGAAAATGTCAAGACTTTGGTTCGGGACTCAACTGTACTTGCTCACCATCTTACACAGGCATCGGGTGTCAATATGAGTTTGATGCTTGTGAGGCAGGACTATGTCAAAACGGAGCAACTTGCATTGATGAAGGCGAAGACTACACTTGCCAATGCGCTCCTGGATTTAAGGGAAAGAACTGTGACGAAGACATTATTGACTGCAAAGAAAACTCGTGCCCACCATCAGCTACGTGCATTGATCTTCCAGGCAGATTCTACTGTCAATGTCCTTTCAACCTTACTGGAGATGATTGCAGAAAAAGTAAGAACTGATTAAATCAATGATTTATATATGTATTTGAATATCATTAATCATAGAGCTGTGCTAACAAAACATTTATTTCTCTTTTAGCCATCAGCGTCGATTACGATCTCTACTTCAGTGACCCAATGCGTTCAAGTGCAGCTCAAGTTGTGCCCTTCGACTCTGGATCTGCTGATAGCATAACCATTGCTATGTGGGTGCAATACACACAACAAGATGAGGGTGGTGTGTTCTTTACAGCCTACAGTGTGAGGTAAGAGTCAATTAATTCAATGTTAGATGCGTAGTGTCTGTGTATGTAATCTGTTAATTTTTTTCGCGAATACAGAATTCACTTTTTATGTGCTTGACTCATATCATAATATTTTCTCAGTATATAATATTATTTTATTTTTTCAGCAATTCTCACATCGCGCTCAACAGAAAACAAATCATCCAAATGCACTCGAACGGAGTACAAGTTTCCTTGTTCCCTGAGTTACAAGATGTCTATCTGAGCTTTGGCGAATTCGCTACTGTCAATGACGGGCAATGGCACCACGTAGCTTTGGTATGGGACGGTAATAACGGAGGCGAGTTAACACTCATCACGGAAGGTCTGATTGCTAGTAAAATTGAAAGTTATGGAAGCGGACGAACACTACCAAAATAGTAAGAATTCCATCTTAAAAATGTTGATCAAATAATAAATCTATGTGATCTATGTGTTGATCAAATAAATAGATCTAAGTGTAACAATATCTGTATAACGTTTTTTTTTTTCAGTGTTTGGGTAACATTGGGCAAGCCTCAATCAGACAATCCCAAAGCTTACACTGAGTCTGGCTTCCAAGGTCACCTAACCAAAGTACAAATATGGAACCGTGCGCTCGATGTCACAAATGATATTCAGAAACAAGTCCGTGACTGCAGAACCGAGCCCGTGTTGTATAATAGCCTAGCTCTCACTTGGGCCGGATATGAAGATGTTGTTGGTGGCGTAGAAAGAATAGTGCCATCTCACTGCGGTCAAAGAATATGTCCCAACGGTTATACTGGACCTAAATGCCAGCAACTGCAAGTTGACAAGGAACCTCCAAGGGTAGACCGTTGTCCTGGAGATTTATGGGTTATCGCTAAGAATGGCTCGTCTCTAGTCAACTGGGATGCTCCTGTATTTAGTGATAATGTCGGAGTTGCCAGGGTCGTTGAGAAGTCAGGACATAGGCCTGGTCAGAATCTTGCATGGGGAGCATATGACATTGCATACATCGCATATGATGCTGCTGGCAATGCAGCCACTTGTACATTCAAGGTCACTGTACTATGTAAGTACCTATTTGGTAAAATATTCTGAGTTCAATTCAACGATGTCATACACAGTAACTTACAAATTGTTTTATTTTTTAGCGGAATTCTGCCCTCCACTTTCTGATCCTCTTGGTGGATACCAATCATGCCGTGACTGGGGTGCAGGTGGTCAATTCAAGGTCTGCGAGATCGCTTGCCGCGATGGCCTGCGTTTCTCACAACCTGTTCCTCCATTCTACACATGCGGTGCTGAAGGTTTCTGGAGACCAACTACAGATCCAAGCCTGCCTTTGATTTATCCTGCTTGTTCACGTAAGTTTATTTTTTTGCTTTATTGTTCCATATAGTTCATTATATATATTTATTGACAATATAATCTAATTCTCTCTCCTTTACAGCGGCTTCACCAGCACAGCGAGTGTTCAAGATTGCAATGTTGTTCCCAAGCTCTGTTCTATGTAATGACGCCGGACAGGCTGTACTTAGACAGAAGGTTCGCGGCGCTATCAACCAGCTGAATAGAGACTGGAACTTCTGCTCTTATGCTGTCGATGGTAAGCATCAACATTATACTGATCTTTTCACTACGATTCGAACAGACTACTGGTGCGTTTGGATCCTCCTCATCTTGGCCGTGTTTTAATGGTTACACTGATTCGAACAAAGTAGTGGTATATGTAAAGGCCTTGTTCTTAATCCATGGTGTAATAAATATTCAATTTTCTGTAAGGCACTCGCGAATGCAAAGAGCTCGATATCAACGTGAAATGCGACCACAGAGCCAACGTCAGACAAACTAGACAAGTATCCACCCCTCCCACGGCAACTGCTGAAGATACCTACGTTCTGGATGCTATCATTCCTGTTGAGGAGTAAGTACCTTCCTTTAAGTTAAACAGTGTCCAGTTTATTCTGGCCAATGATGTCAAATGTAATGTTCTGGTCAAGAAATCGATTGCTATTGGTGATAATTTTGGACCAAGAAGACACTACAAAAGAATCTCATCCGATGTTTAAAAAATGGTGTTGGCGTAGCACTCCTAAAAAGACAGTCTACCTTCGTAGAGCACATTAGCATGACATGTAAAATTGTAAAGCAAATAAGCACTACGTACTTGCAGAGATCGTCCAGTCTGACAGTGCACCTGTGCTCTATACTAAATGTTCCTGATTGGGTGCACTTTTGGACTGAACGAACCAACAGAAACCAATAGAAATCTAGCACTGTTAGCATAATGATGCAAGCATGTCCTTCACTGCATGTATTTTTCGCACTTAGGACACGAAGCAGTAGGGAGGGAAGACAAGCTGGTGATACTTACAGCGTCGATATCTCTTTCCCGGCTATCAAGTGAGTGGTTTGCATGCTTAGCACAAAGACGCACAAAGACGCTGATTAGAAAGACTTAAGACGAAACTTATACATTTATATACCTCTAGTAAAGCAAAATATAACAAAAAATATGTAAGACCGGCGCCATAAGAGGCGCTGGTCTCGTTGGTCTGCAGACGTTGAGTTAAACAAATTATTAAATGAAAAACGTTAATATTATGTTTTCGCAATAAAATATTTGACTTATCTTACCTCTACAAAGTTAACCAAATAACAGGACATAGTAGGAGAATGTAAAGTAAAAAAATAAGCAAATTATAAATTTTTGTTTTTCTTTTCCAAGTTTGTTGACATTTTCATTTTTCCCTCTAACTACTTCAGCTATCCTATCCTATATTACTACAACTTTTCGTAGTAAGTCAGATGAAAGAGACAGAACGTCCTGTCTCTTCAGTATATAATTTAATCTTCGTCTTATGTCCATTCTGTCTTACGCCTTAGCACTTTGGGAGATACAACAGTGAATTCTGATTAAATTGCTTTAAAATATAGCTGCTTCTGTAGTCTTTTTAGCATTTCAAAAGCTTTGTACATATCAGTGACATTTAATCATTTGTACAACTACTAAAGTATAAAATTACAATTCCAGCGACCCAGTAATTCACAATGGTAACAACGAAAGGTCCACCGTTCAGAGGTTACTGGAGAAATTGATTCTCGAAGACGAACAATTTGACGTCCGAAACATTCTTCCGAACACCGTCCCAGACCCTGCTAGCTTGCAGCTGGTGTCTGATTACGCTTGCCCTATGGGACAGGTCGTTATGGCACCTGATTGCGGTAAGAATTTCATACTACAATGTTTTTTTTTTTTTTTTTTTCAAAAAATGTAATTGAATAGTTCCTACCTTGGAATATAATATAACATAAACACTAATATATATACTCACAATACATATAAACACTAATATATAACACTAAACTTTCGCGATTTGAACTCATGTTGATTAAATTAATCGAGACATCGCGTAATTATTTTAATGTTGGTTGGTTTTATAATGTTTTTGTAAAACATTAAAATAATTACGTTATAAGTCCATAAGATTTAAGATTAATAAAATCTACATGGGAACTGGTTAGAATGGTCCAAGATTCACGTAGAATTAGACTTTTAAAATAGCAGTACGGTAATTTCTTCTCAACTGACACCAATAAAATGAAAATATTTGGTAATATGATGATATTTTTTGTAACTGTGTTTGTTCTACTCTGTATAATTCATTTCTACATATTTTTTGAATATAAAATAGGATTAAATTTAGCAAATATGACTTTCGTTGTGTCAAATCGTGTGCACTTCGGTATCTACATAACGCACTTCCAATACAGCACCAACTCAAAAGAATATTTTTTTATAATTTCAAACTTAAACAAGTATAAATAAAATTGCATTTGCTGTAAAAATACTTTTTGAGTTGACCCTGTATTGTACTAGGTGTGCGATAATATGTACATTAATGTAACCCCTCATGTTATCTGGGGTCTAGAACCGTTTCGCACCACAAATGTCACATGTTTTGTCTTTTTATCCTCACGTAGTTTAGGTGACGACTTATTAAACTTATTCCTAATAACTTAACTTATTCTTATAGTAAAAATAATACATCCCTACTTATCATTTTCCAGTGGCCTGCTCAGTGGGCACATACCTGGATGCAGCCAGCGACTCGTGCAAGCCCTGTCCATCTGGGTCCTACCAGTCTGAAGCAGGACAACTCCAGTGCACGGCGTGTCCTGCCATCGCAGGCCAATCGGGAGTCACCCAGGCTACTGGGTCCAGGAGTGCTGCCGATTGTAAAGGTACCTTAAAACATCATTTACGGTTGGTTCTTTATTTTTCAGAAGAATTTTACAATTCACTTATCGAGAAAATACAGTATTTATCTAAACAAATAGTGCCGGTAGGCGTCCGTAAGCAAACAAGTGAAAAAAAAAACTTTTTTGAAAACAAGCTTTTATTATTATTACCATCTAGCACTAAAGTACTCGCCGAGACGAATCAAATGAGCCCAAACTCGATGGGGTTGCGTCGTTTAATTACGGAGTTCCCATGGCCACCTTCCGGCTCCATCATCAGATCAGATCCATGTCATAATACAGACAACTGGTGAAATTAATAAAAGCTTGTAAAAACTTAAAACAGCAACCTTACAGTCCACTACCTCCCACGAGGCATAGGCATCCCTCAAGTTATGCCACTGGATCCTCGGGTCGTCACAAGACAGGAGGATGTTGCAGCCGGGTCCATGTGCGTGATCCGCGAATTTCACCATACCGTCCATCCATCTGGCTACTGGACCACAGACAGCGTCAAACAACATACTTACACAGTATTTTGTAAACATACATCCAACATTATTTCAATATTCCAGAACGTTGCGCCGCCGGTAAATACTACGACGCCGAAGCGGAACTATGCAGACCTTGCGGCCACGGATCCTACCAGCCGAGGGAAGGCGCGTTCACTTGCATCGCTTGCCCGAGAGGTCAGACCACAAGGGCTACGGAAGCCGTGTCTTCTGCCGAGTGCAGGGATGATTGTCCTTCAGGTAATTTTAATGGAAAATGGAAACAATTACTTCTGATAAAAAAAATCTATGTTTCTGCTGAGTGCAGGGGTGATTGTCCTTCAGGTAATTTTATGGAAACAAATACGTTTGATAAAAAATCTATTCCTGAATAATATACTCATGTATCATCATCCAACCCACGTTTGTGTGGGTTTTGCTCATGTGTGTTTTGTAGCTGGACATAAGCCTTCCCCATAGCACGAGACTGAACTTTTTGATCCTTGTCAAAGTGTGTCTAATTTGAACCATCGTAATACACCAAGGCACTTTGACAAGGATCTCCTTCGCCATTCGAAAGGTGCGCAACCGACCGAAAGAAATCATGAAAAATATTATCTTTATCTTCCCAGGCGAACAACTAAGTAGCGACGGCGGTTGCGAGCCCTGCCCTCGTGGTACATGGCGAGCTAACGGGGCTGGAGCCTCCTGCGCTCCCTGCCCGCCTGGTACCACCACACCTCAAGACGGAGCTGCCTCGCCTGACCAGTGCTCACTGCCTGTCTGTAGAGCTGGTAAGATTATTGATTTTATACTTGAATATGTTTGCTACTAATTTGATCTTCCGTGCTGGGATCCGTAGATGTTTGACCAGTGCTCCCTGCCTATTTTAGAACTGGTAACATTTACTCTTGAATATTGCCAAAATGACCATGGCAAGCTACTTACCGATTCGAGAGCTATGTGCGGTTTGTATCACCACTACTTATTTTACGAATAAATTCTCCTTTTTAAATTTTCTAATGTCATCCCGATGTTAATATTAATTGTGTTTGAATTCCAGGCCAATACCTGAACGTGACTCTGAATACTTGCATCCAGTGCAAAAAGGGAACCTACCAATCTGAGATTCAACAGACCGTGTGCATTCCGTGCCCAATCAACACCAGTACCAGAGGACCTGGAGCTGTACGTAACCTTTTCAGTTATTTGATAGAGCATTAAATATTTTCGTTTTCATTTGGCCCTTATAGCCATAAACCTAAATTCAATAAGTAATTTAGTTTTCTAGCAGGGACTACCAAAAACCAATCCTGAAGGTACAAATTTGTCCTAAGCTGGAAAAGTGTGCTGCAACAAATGGATTCTTGCTGTTATTTTACTTTCTAGTAATTTACTTCTGAAAACTAATCATATCTCGTACAACGCGATCAAAAAGTTACGCTGCCCTTAGACTCAATGGGTTTCTGTAAGGTTTACCAGTAAATACAATGCTAACTTGTTTTAACAGACTTCA
The DNA here is from genome assembly GCA_947507615.1 of Hemithea aestivaria. NCBI lineage: Eukaryota > Metazoa > Arthropoda > Insecta > Lepidoptera > Geometridae > Hemithea > Hemithea aestivaria. The sequence goes on along the minus strand of OX382332.1, from coordinate 11,198,359 downwards.
GAAAATGACTGCACAAACCCATGTGAAATGAGCGGCCCTGAGATGCACTGTGACGTCAACGCTTATTGTCTACTTCTACCAGAGACCAGTGAATTCAAGTGTCAGTGCAAGCCAGGATTCAATGGCACCGGAAAAGTTTGTGTTGGTAAGTTTTGGAAATGTTTTTAGTCTTATTATACACTAAGAGCTTGGATTTCATACAGTCTACCAACCATCTTCATGAGACTGTTGCAATATGTGCAATTATCCTGTTTATGTCTTCATAAACGTTTATATGAGACATCGCCCATAGGCTCTTGCCTTTTTTAGAAGTCCTCTCTGTACTAATGTCTTCCAAAGCCAAAAACCAAATCAGAAACAGAAACATTCTCCGTTTACCTTCAATTTCACCCTATATCCAACACTTTGGTATTATCAATTTAAATGCTTCTTACACCACAAATTAGACGAGCGCTAGTAAACAATCCCAGACTAGCGTCTTTCAAATTTACTTCTCTTTCAAGTAATCATGATAACACTTATTTTCCAGATGTATGTCTCAACTTCTGTGACAACGGCGGTGAATGCGTAAAGGACAATCGAGGAGAAGCTTCCTGCAGATGCACTGGATCATTTACTGGAAGACAGTGCAGAGACAAGAGCGAGTTCGCTTACATCGCCAGTGGGGTTGCTGGAGGAGTGATCTTTATCATTTTCTTGGTGCTGCTCGTATGGATGATCTGTGCTAGGTAAGAACTGTTTGGATACAAATTGCAATGACATTAGATCGGACAATTCTTAACAGTGAATATCTATATATACAGTGAGACCTATGCCCTACCTACCATACTATGATTACCTTAACCTAGTATGTTAAGGTAATTTAACGTAGTAACGGTGCGGTGGCAAGAATAACTTGAGAGTGCTTCTTGGCGCCACTAAAGTTGCAAAGTTCTTGCTTGATTGGTGAAGCTCAAATTACCAACATTTACAAATTAGTTCCTAAAAATGCCAACACCAACTTATAATTGGGTCCTAATGTCATCAGCTGATACATTTTTCAATGACTCCTACACTCATTGTGGATCATATTATTACAGTTCAGAATTTGGACAAAATCATACAAGTACGTTCGTAGAACGTTTATAATGTCGAAGAGCCATCTGAAGATCAAATACTAGTATTTCATATAGGTAGAACCATGAATACAGAGGTACCTAACCCTTTCCTTCTTTACAGGTCAACAAAGAAGAAGGAACCAAAGAAGACGCTAACACCAGCGATCGACCAGAACGGTTCCCAAGTGAACTTCTACTACGGAGCACATACTCCTTACGCCGAATCAATCGCTCCTTCCCACCATTCCACATACGCACATTACTATGACGACGAAGAAGACGGTTGGGAAATGCCCAACTTCTACAACGAGACCTACATGAAAGAGAGCTTACACAATGGAATGAATGGAAAGATGAATAGTTTAGCGCGATCAAACGCAAGTATATATGGAACTAAAGAGGACTTATACGACAGATTGAAGAGACATGCGTATCCGGGTAAGAAAGGTTGGTATTGGTTTCGCACCTAGTTTAGTTCACGCGATTTATGGACGCAGCTTTCACTCGGGCTTTCGGTGCATGTTCTCTTGAAAATGCTGTTTTACTTTTACTTGAGGTCTTTATTTTCACATCTAACTTAAGTTTTTTTTTTTTTTAATTTATCCAGAGTACATTAATGATTAGTAATACTCTATTTACACTACAATCTAGCCTTAACGTAGGCTAATAAGTAATTTACATCTAACTTAAACTGATACATAGACTTAAACTAAGAATGTGTCCATTAACCTTTTGACCGCCAAAATCACCTATACTTGACAAGTACTTGCGGGTCCTGTACGCCAACGACGTCTATAGACGACAAAAAACCCAGTCTTAATAAAGTGAAATAAAAATATTTATCGACTCTTGGCAACACTAGTTCTTTCGTAGGATTTTTTTTTTTAATTGTGCCTTGGCGCACAGGGCACGAAAATGCGTTTGTGCCGTGGCGTTCAAAAGGTTAACACTTTTCTTATTGTCTATATTGGAGAAGACACTTTGTTCATGTGTTCTTTATGCATAATGCATATGTAGCAATTTCGCTACTTTACACTACACTATTTTATAAGTTTAGTTAGTTTATTTTATCTAACTTAATTGGCCTATTATTTCTCTGTGAACTTAAATTCTGATAACAATGCAGTTCGTGTAGCAAAGCTAGTGCAAAGGTGTTTAAAGCCTTCACGAAAATAACGACACATACTGTCTTTTCCCCCGGTTCCTAAATCTTAAACAAAAGTTTGTTTCGAAAATTTCGTATTCCTACTAATTAATTAAGAACTTTATTTAGTTTCAATTCCTTTAGCCCATAATCACGCAAATCGCTTTAGCAACAATCACATTATTTCACCAATAAATTAATGATGAAACATAACGAGTTGATAATATTGTTATCTTTTTTCTTCCAGATAAGAGTGACAGCGACAGCGAAGGTCAGTAAACGTAAATGGACTGCGTTGTATCAATAAATTCTGGTCAACTTTACATAATACTGATATAAGATTATCAACTTCTCGGCGTGCCTTCTAAAACCAAATTTATACGCATTATGCTAGAACATTCCATTTCCAAGGTGCGACACAGAAGTATAATAACTTTGTATAATTTTTGTATTCTGTTAGCTTTATTGAACTAGTTTTATTACTCTGTGTATTAACACACTCACTGTTTAAGGTTACAGCCGTCGCCAAATATAACAAATATTTAATAAGTACCCTCAAAAATACTTTTTCACGGCTACTTTAGTGGCCAGTCACAAAATCGGTTAAGTTAGATATAAAATGAGTGTCAATATTAAAACAGTGATTGTGTTGATGTCCCACGATGAAACGACGAACAAAATGCTCAAGTATTTTAAGGCAAGCACTGCCATATCGAAAAATGACTTTAAAACTTACATTCCAGAAATAGCAATGTTGTATCATGTAAATAAATATTTGTATAATTTATATTTAGTCACAAAAGGAGTTAGGACGCGGTGATTTTTTACCTTTTTTGAGGGTTTAAGAATTGCTAGTGTCAAAACTTTTTTATATTGTTTCTTAGTGTTAGTACTGATCTGCGTCAGTGAGTAGTAATTTATAATGGATTGTAAAATTTAGTATTTTTAAAGATAAGTACTAACACTGAGTTATATACTTAGTCCGTTCAAATATTGAACTTTAACGGCAATTAATAACATAAGGCAAGCCATTAAGTAAATTCTAATTCTGTAATAATAGTTAATTTTTTTTATCAATATTTCAGACAAAATAATAAACAAACTGGACACTTGACCTACGCTTTTTAAGAAGCATTAGAAAGCTTTTTTTTTACAAAATAGGTGTCAAAAAAGTCAATGTTTAAACGGGCTATATTTTATAGTTAATTTTAAGATATCGGTTTATGACTTTGTATTATAAACTGGACTGTAATTTACTTGAAGATATGTATGTATGAGTGAGTGAGGTGTGTATTGAATGTATGAATATATTATAAATGCAAAAGTTTGTGTGTGTTGGTTACCTACTTCTTTACGCCTAAAAGGGACTAATAAATGAGCAGAAATTTGGTATGTAATTTAGCTTAGAATCTAGAAACACTAGGCTATTTTACGTTGTAAAACGACAGGGCGCTGTTAGTATAAGTACATATAAATGTATCCCAACATTTTCAATATTTATAAATTGTTACATATCTTTAAAAATCTCGTCTATATAGCACTAATAACAAAGTAATGTAATATCAGTACATTAGTTTTAGAAAGTGGTTTTATGTTAATACTCAATAGATCCGTGAGTGGTCGATTATTCCATCACAATACCACGCTAGATTATGAGAATAATGTTTTTACAAAATTTTAATGAAATAAATTTTAATACATATTTAGTACGCATTTTATTTTCAACCCCTACTTCGAAATCATCATCATCAGCCTATGATCGTCCACTGCTGGACATAGGCCTCCCCCATGGCACCCCACTCAACTCGGTCCTCCGTCTTTCTCCTACAACCGCTCCCAGCGACCCTCCGGATATCATCTCCCCTCTCGCCTAAGGACGTCCTACTTCGAAATATAAAGCTTTGATGTTTTTTTTTCGCCTGGAGATAATATATATTTTTTTAAGAATCAAAGATATGCATTATAAACTATGGAATAAGGACAGCCAGACAGAAAGAGACACCAGTTTTAGGGCAAACTGTGGTTGCCTATTATATTAAATATTGTAGGTACGTTAGGTCTAGATGCAGACCTCGTAGTATTCTTTCTAGCCAGCGAAGATGAGTGTTCGCAAAAAATAACCTAACTGTATTTATTATTATCATGAAAAAATATTTTATCTACGCATTAGTTCAGCATCATTTAGGCATACGTGTTTTGTCAAAAACCTGATAAAATCACCAGATTTCCGATTTTAGTAATAACTAAATTTACTCTGTACTGGTTTATCTGTCACATAGCAACGAATAGGTATTAATATTTACATCATCATAAGAGTTCAATTGACGTTATCATATTTAATGAACCGAAATTGCCAATTCATTTCTTTCTAGTTTGAACCGGTATTGAAAATTTTATGGAGTTATGAAATACCTTTTATTATTATCAGTTCATATAACACTGCTGCTTGATTTAAGATTATATGCTGCACTCAATAAAACTTAAAACAGAAAAATTGTATTCAATATCTGTTGTAGCTAATTAAATTTGTTTTTATTGTCCTTTAGCTTCGTTATGATAAAAGTGCAATGGCTGGTTATCTTACCAAATTTCTAGTTTGAACAAGTATTGACAATTTTAATGAGTTGATTGCTGTCTGCACAGGGGGTTTTCTCGGTCCCACAATATTAATCTTTTATATTCGCAGAAAAGCTATTGAGTTGGCCACAAGCAATTGGTGTTAGTTTAAGCCTGCAGGCGGGTTGTCTGCTTGTGTAAAAAAAAAACTATTCTCTTTGAAAACTAATATCAATATATTCAAACGTAATTTTGACCGCGATCTCGCCTAAAGTAAAGCAACGCTAAGCAAAGGAAAGGTAGCAGACTAAACCTAGGGATAAATCTCTCCCTAATTTTACTGAAAGTCCTACCGAAACACGGGTTAATTTTGCTATATAATTATTAATATATGAGTAGTAATCGATATTGTTGATAATATTTATACGACGAATAACATTTGGTCTCCTTTCGACCTTCTGACGCAAAACAAAAAGATATTCGCTAAAAGGTTATTTTCCCGTCCCTTGTTATCGATAGTTCTTAAATAAACAAAATGCAACTTTATTTGTTCATTACAAATAGACATATTGTTATTTTCTTTGCGTTATCTTATGTTATCGGTCATGACACTTGACTTTTAACCACGCCTACGAAACATGTCATATGATTCAATAGTAATTAAGTGTAATATCTTTAAGAAACATCTCTTTTGTGGATCGTTAAAAAATTGTTATAGGTCAAAGTAAAATATGTGTTTTTGTACTATATGACTGACGAAACTGGTTTTGTTTTGATTTGTTGTTCATCGGTCATTAAAACTACTACTTACAGAACATAACATTAAGAGTCATTGAACATGTTAAGATATGAAGTGGTGATGGCCAAGGGGACCACAGAGTTCCAATCCCTGCCTCGAATTTCTTAAATATATTATTTAATAAAAACTTTAATTCTGTGCTTTTCTGTGCTTCGGTGGAGGGCACTGTAGCTAGTGAAATTACTGGGCTGAAGAGTCTTAACATCTTATGACTCTCAAGTTTCAAGCGTTGACGCAGTGCACCCAGAATTTTACCTTTGTAAAATCCTGGATGGCACTGTACTAATTATGGGCAGCGTTATCTCTTACCACCAGGAGAGCATCTTGCTCGCCTTCTTACTTCCTTGTATAAAAAAAAAGTTATGTGCAGTTTTTCAGGTCCTCAGGTTTTAACGGTATATTCCCATTCGCCCCACATCAATTGGCCCCAGGTGGCATTTGGGAATAAATTCCAAGTTGTCGCAGAGTGATGAGAGGGTTTGGCGTCCTACGCAGCAGTAGGTATAAAGCAATTTAAAAGTAGGAACAATAATAACCGAGTCGCCATTCAGTGGTAATTACCACCTGGGGAAAATCGATGTCGCCACTAGGAATATAAAGTTTGCCTCACTCTACCTATATGTATAGTCATGTTAGTAGAGAATGTTAATTCAATTCAATACAAAATATTACAAAAAATACAATTTATTTCGAAACTCAGCACTATATAGTAGGTAAATAATACAAAAATATGATTTCAAAGATCCCTAAATACAGCAATTTAGCACTTAAAAACTAACTACATAAAGACTATAAGTTTTACTTGGAATGTTTCTGATAGAACTCAGTCATGTACTTGGCCAAAGCCTGCACTTCTTCGATGGTGACCGCGTTGTAAGTCGAAGCTCGAATGCCTCCGACGTCCCTGAAAAATATAAATTATTTCTAATCAAAATATATTACACAAATAGGATTAAATTCCAACGCTTTTCTTCTATTTTTTAAATTGTACAAGTTCTATTTTAAACTCAACTGCCCAATCGAAGAGTACCTCCATGGGCAAGAAACTCTTAAGCTGACGCCAGACAGACGAGGGATCACACGGAAAAGCGGTCGCAATCTTCATTTTGTGCCTGCCCGCATCTGCTTAAGTTTGTGTAAATTCAAACATCACAAATATTCCGTCCCGCTATCACGTGAGATCTTGCGGCTGTGTGGCGTTAACTTAAGGGAATATTTGTGAAATAAATTTGATTATATTGTTTGACTTGGATGCACAGTGATTTAACAATTTAAAAGCCAATATGTTTTGGGGTCTAAGCTTCAGTTTATGCCAAATTTCAACTCAATTGGTTGACCATGAAGGGATAACTCATACTTCGAATTTTTTATATTAGAAGAAAAAAGGATTCAAGATGCACCAGCTAGTTCATCATAATGAAGTTTCCAAGGATATTTGTCTTCTATGTATTAGCTATGTTTATAATAACAATTTTGAAATAAAAACTTTATTTCTTTGATCATAGAGATCTCAATTCATTGAATAGGAGGTAGAGAATATAAGACATTCAACTCAAGATAATTATGATAAGAAATAATGATAGCACTATTTTATGAGACACGAAAACAATAAATATAGTTATTATTGAGATATTTATTATTTTTATCAAGAACTTAATTTTGTGAATTTATTTGAAATTGCGTTTCTAGTAAATAATAGACAAGTTAATTAAATTGAAAATTTAAAAAACCCCCAAAGCTACTCTTTCAAAAAATTTAATTCGCGGTTTTGTGGTGGCGGCCATCTTGGATTTTAAATTTGTCATAGTGCGTTGTATTCTACTAGTCAAGCCCTTTTATTTGATATCCATATTGAGGGGGTCGTGAAAGAAAAAAGTTATCCTCCATTTAGTAGCGGCGGCCATCTTGGACCGACTTCCACCAAACATGGCTAAGAACACTCTCGACTAACTTTACTTTCAAACAAAAAATCTAAATCAAAATCCGTTTATCCGTTCGGGAGCTACGATGCCACAGTCAGACACACACATAGACAGACACGTCAAACTTATAACACCCCGTCGTTTTTGCGCCGGGGGTTAAAAAGGAATGTTTTTACAAAACTATCATTATCTTAAACATTTTATTATCACGATATCACGAACATTGATAAGTGCTAACAAATTACAAATTCATTACACATACATATATTATTAAGTACCTCCTTGTATTACTTTTAATATTTGAGTGTTATAATTACATGCAATACCTATCCATTATAAAATATAGGTAACAATATGTTATGCATATCTGATAATTATTATATCTATGTCCAACATATTGTAATGTATACCTGGTTATTTCTATGCAAACAGATGGACAAAGAAATGTAAACAAACTATGAGTAGGTACGGCACAATTTAGTGAATTTATACTTTGATTTTTACCAATAAATTACATTTATATTTATAGTTGTGTTAGTCGCTTTCGACTCTGCTCTTTTCTTACGAAGCAGACACAACATTTTATGTGATTTTTAAGACAACTTTTAGAACGCCTAAATGAAGGTATGTACGAAAAATCCAGCTGGATCTTATTTCAAGGCTGATCGCATTTTTTTATTCAATACTTATAGATCAACCGGCTAAAGATGGTAGTAGACAATACCTAGATGGTGGGATGAATGACCCTGGCTTCGCTAAACACATCATGCTGGAACATAGTCGCAATGACCGTTTGACAACACGGTTTTGTCCAGTGGATGGTAAAAAGCTACGGCCGAAGCCTTCCAGCATAATACCACCAATACCAATACAATTTGACTGGATACAACATAAAAGAGCTTAGAACTAAATACAATTTGTAATGTAAACAGTGTAACAATTGGCGGTCTTATCGCTAATAGCGATCTCTTCCAGACAACCAAACAGGGAAAGGAAATAAATTAAGTACGACGGTGGTTACATGATATTAAGTGATGGAAATACATAATATATAGTTACCTAACTAAAACACATAGTCACGGTTAGTATTCTTTATATGGATTTGTATGGGCATGCGCTCACTACATCAATTCCGTAACGCCGCCGGATCGCCTCGGTCGCGAGGCGTCCGCGCGCGGACGGCGGGTGGCGGGTGGACCACGCGGTGACAACTCGGTACTCGCATGCTTGCCTTGCGTTGGATGCGCGACGTTCGTTGGTTATAACGCGGCGCGGCGTCCACCCGGCGTCAACGCGTGGACGCGTGGATGGCTCGCTGCCGCGGTGTGTCAATTGCGTGGGTGCCAAGTTGGATCGAGTGGATCACAACGCCTTCAGCGAGGATTGTCCCATTAGAAGGCGTTGGGATGCACTCGCTCGATCAACGGTGCAATACTGCTAAAGGCACCCACGACAACACCAAAGCAGTAAAGGCAACTGGAAAAACGGGAGGGAGAGACGCTGAGGGACGATGGGCTCGAGAGAGAAGGGAAGAGATAAATGGTGAAGATGTAAACAAGGAGGGGAATGGGATGGAATCAGAACGACACGCGGCAGTCTCACTCGGGTTAAAATTAGGTAGGAAAGTAAAGAAAGATAAAATTGCTGTTGGCAAATTTATAACAGAGAAGGCAAATGGGGACTGGCTTCATGGGAAACCAGCCCAAATTTGGAGGAAAAGGAAAAATAGCAGGAAAAAATTTGGAATACGAGTGAGACAGTTGTGGCGGAGACAAAGAGTGAAAACATCTGGATACGGCACCGAAAAAACTCAAACGCGGAAGAAGAAAAAAATGGTGGAGACCTTCTTCCACCTCAAGGCGAAAACTCAGCGGAAGAATTACTTGACAGCGATAATTCTTGCCAAAAAGTTAGTGCTGTTTTGGTGGAAGGCACGCACTGGGGTGGAAGAAATCTCAAGGAGAAAGGAAGAGAAAGGAGAGAAATTGAATAGTTATGAAACCAACTGGACATTAAGAAGAAGACAAGTGAAAGATATCAACAGGAAAAAAGAGAAATAAGTGTTTAGAAAAGTGAATCGGATAAAGGTAAAATAAATCGATAGAAAAGAGGTAGCATATAGAAAAGTAAAATAGAAAATTAAGAGAAAAGATGCAGGTATTTTGGAAATCAAATAATCAGAAACAATTATAAAGAAAACGAACAATGATAAAATTTTGCAAAATAAACAAGATAAAGCGCACAGCAGCGCACAAATAAACAATACACCACAGATATGAAAGGAAAGATAGAGATCCAACGTCTCATCCCACCCTCAATGAGGTTTCGGAGACAAACAATTAAAAAAAAAAAAAAAAAAAACGCGTGGACGCCACGCGGCGAGGCGGTGCCGAGTGGGTCCCGGGTGGTTCAGATGAGTGATGACTGATGACCCTTATAAACAAAACTCACCTATGTCCTTTCAGCTGAATAAGTCCCAATGCCTCAGCTCCCTTCAAGAATTCCTTCTCAAGAGCATCATTGCCAGGATTTCCAATCCTGAAGGGAATGTTCATTTTGCTCCTCACTCTCTTGGCCACCGGAGCGTAATAGAAACCATTGGATCCTTCGATAATATTGTAGATCAGTTCAGACTTTTTGGTGGCGTTTGCTGCCATAACATCGAGACCTCCTTGCTTTTCTTTCCATTGGAGCACTCTGCCCATTACTTGGATCCTGAAAATAAAATGTTTTAAGATCAATGGAAATCTCCAAAGGGGAAGTTCCTTTTCTCAATAATATCTTTCATAGTCTTATTAGGCACCTAAATTTAAAGGTAAAGAAAACTCATTCAGCATTGGTATGTCATACTAGCTGAGCCCAGCCTATGTGTTATTCCAGGGCTATCTCTATACCAAATTTCAGATCAAACGGTCCACCCATTTAGGCGTGAAAGAGTAACAAACATCCAGACATCCATTCTTACAAACTTTTACGTTTATAATATTAGTAAGATTTCAAATTATTTCTTTTTTAGAGTTTCATACCTCTACAGCCTCAGTAATCAATCAAAGTAAGCAATGTTATGCGCATGCATATTTGGATGGGTCCCTCGACTTTTTGCTTCTCGATAATAATCACTGATAAACTTACGCAAACATAGGTGGTGTATTCAAAATAGAATCAGCCTTATAGTTAACGGTCCAGTCTAGAATGGATGGGCAGATAGGCAGGGCCTGGTTTAGGAGGTCTTCGCGAACGATTACCAGGGCAATGCCTGATGTGCCAATGTTCTTCTGTGCTCCTCCATATATGACGCCAAACTGATAACAAATGAAAAAAAATGTTTAGTTAGTTTTTTTTTTGATAATTATGATGATGATGCAGCCGTAGATGTTAGCAGACTGTTTTGTCAATTCTCTAAGTTCAAAGTTGTTTAGCGAAAGTAGGTACAAAGAGATCTTATGAATATTATAGACTAATATGAATCCGCTACAATTAGCTTTCTGGCATGCAAAATTATAAATAGTAGTACATGTCTAGTTATCAAAATTTCATTAATTGTTAGGAATATTTTGGAATTAATACAAATTTTAATAAAATAATAGAGTCAATATCTAAATTAATTAAAAATAAGTAAACAAGAATGTCAAATAGCTTTATTTTGAAGAAACTCATGTATGTTATAGTATGCTTTGCCTACGAGGTACTGCTTGAGCTTAGTCTTAAATGTGTTCATGTTTAGATGGAATTCTGTTTAGATGAAAATAATAAATCAAAATAATATGTAAGGTATATTTTAGGGTGTAAAGCATCCTTAATGCCCTGAATGTTGATAGTTGATAGTAGTTTTATTTGTTTAAATGCTCATGCAATTTTAGGAACGAAGTTCCTTATTTTATCTCATTTAGGTACACATATTAACTTTTAAATGAAAAGATCCCCTCTTTTATTATGCTTCAAATACTGCTGTATAATTCATAAAATTATCTGCAGCGCACCTTAACCCTTAAATGCATGACTTTTATAATTCGTATTTTTTTAAATATGGATATGCGCTACCTTGCTATCTTCTCTTTCTTGCTTCTTCTTTTAAACCTGCTATAATATTCATAAAGTCTATAATAATAGTCATTAAAGACTTACCTTGGAAACATCCACTTTCTTGGACATAAAGTTTGAAGACATATCTGCTACTAATGGAACTCCTTTTGTGTCAGGGATGAAGTCAAATTCCACACCTGGGAACACATTATACTCTAATTTTCAAGGTTTTTAGAGAGAATTGCCAGGAATCTATCCAGAATCCAGGTCTTTCAAGCTAAAAACTCTCAGAGAAAGCTATTCTTGACTTAAAAATTCAACTTCAAATAATGAACAATAGACACAATACAATTTTAACAATGTAATTTTAAATTATTTATAAAACTACCATTCGGAGTCACCTCTACGGAGAGTACAGTACAATAAGAGCTGGCAAGAAACTCACATTTTTCTTTAAATAAAAGTTACCAATGTTTGGACCTCAGTCAGGACCTTAAGGCCAATGCTGATCTTTTATGGCAATCCTGATTGACTGCTTAAAACTGTGGTGTCTAGGAAATCCCAGATGTTTCATGGTGTGACATTTTGTATAACTTCTGTTGAACATGAGTGGGCCGCAGTTGCATATATGCAGAGTTGTTTCCTCTATTATAGTATAATTATAGATAATGTCTTACCGTGAATAGTTTCATTAGTGCAGATGTGTACATATGAAGCATTGGGGTCTAGTTTCCATTCAGACTGTCTCGGAATATCCACATACTTGTCCGTAGCTGGTATGACCATGTTAACTTTGCCATATTTCTTCGCTTCTTTTGCTGCTTTGGCAGACCAGGCACCTAAAAAAAACATTTATTCCAAATTAGAATTCAAATGCAGTGGGAGTAATCTATGATTAAAACAAGTGAAATTAAAAAAAAAACTTTTTTAAAACAAGTTTTTAGCATTATTACCATAATAAAGTACTCGTCAAGACGAATCAAATGAGCCCAAACTCGATGGGGTTACGTCGTTTAATTACAGAGTTCCTATAGTTACTTTCCAGCTCCATCATCAGAACAGCTCCATGTCATAATAATATTGCATTGTCATCCGATTTATGCATGCACGCAAAATTTCAGCTCAATCGGACACCGGGAAGTGGGTTCAAATTTTACTTGCAAGATTTGATTACAGACAGACAGACAACAGACAAGTGAAAGTAAATAAAAGCTTGTAATGATGTCAGTTCTTCTGGCATTAATGCCTTACAATTGTAAGGCAAAAATAATAATAATGTCATATGTTGCGAACAGTTCTAATCATGTTTTTGGTTCAATAATATGAAATAGTAGGAATAATTATTTCTGCATTAGTTAAACATGCATTGCACTGCATTTTGCATACATGGACATAGTTGAAAACTAAGATGTCTCAGCAGAAACACGAAAATATTATAATAACATCCAGCTAACTATAACGCAAGTGTATGATCATCAGTTGTTATAATAACATCCAGCTAACTATAATGCAAGTGTATATTATGATCATCAGTTCTTAAGTCTTAAACTAATGGACAATATGGGTAGGTTCTTAGACTGGTTATTGGTAATGTTTTGAATGTTATCACGTAAAAAAGTATGTATACAGGTAAAGGTCTATACCATGCGATGTCCTATAAAAAATTGTGCACCATTGTTTAATCATCACACTAATATGACAAATGCGAAAGTTTGTGAATGAGCGTGTATGTTTTTTACTTCTTCACGTCTAAACGGGTGGAGCGATTGAGCTGACATTTGGTATAGAGATAGCTTAGACCCTGGAATAACACACAGCTAGGCTACAGTACAGCGGGTAAGACCGCTGGGCGCAGCTAGTAGTAGTGTTTATAGAGCTTTCAGATTAAAATGCGGGAAAATTAAGGAGGACATGCAATTGTGTGTTAATTAACTTAATGAGTGTTAAATCACAAATATACTTACCCGTAACGACATAATCAGCAGTTCCAGTCCTCGATATCAAGTTGAGAGGTACAGCGGCAAATTGACCTTGGCCGCCTCCAGCAAGAAATATGATTTTGTAATTTTCTGGTACATTCCTGAAATACAGTTCACATTGCAGAATTTCCGATAGCGACTTGCAGTAAATGTTTATTTTTGAAATCGCAGTAGGAAAATTTGTAAACAAATAAATGTCAAAATTTAGACCGGAATCCGGTTAAGGGTGCAAGATCCGGATCATAGACAATAGAAAACGTAATCTACTTCCGGTCAAGGATTTCCAAACTTTTCCACAGGGCTGTACTTAGGAATATTAGGAAAAATCAGATTTAGGTATTGAGTAACTATGTGCATTGATATAAATTTAAGCTAATTAGGCAAGATGCCGCTAATTTTATTCAAAAATCTCATTTTAGTTCATATAACTTGGAATAATGACATTCATCTCGGAAAAAATTACATACATAAAATAATGTACAATATACAAATAATGTGTATTAACTCACAGTAAACGCCTTACGACATTTTGGACTTCTTTATTAAGATTCATATAAGTTGCTGTTCTGTGGCTCGTTTCCAATAAACTTATACCGGAGCCCTCAAAATTTGTAAATTCATTCTTTAAAACTTCGTACACCTATAGCAAAATAAGGTCATTATATTCACAATGTCAATTAACTTTGAAACAGGTTTTAGAAATTCCTTTCTGAAGAACTAATCCTTGTGTCAAAGCTTTACGAATTGGTTTAGAAAAGATAATTTTAAAACTACAAAAACTCACGTCTTCCGGTAATTTAGCCGGTCCGGCACCGAAATTGTATACTTTGTTGGGCATATTGTAAGAAGACACGTCCGTAGGTCTCGAGATATCAAGCGGCACTAAATGACAATTTATTATGTAGGTATTTTTTGTTTTATAAAAGTACTGGATTGTAGTGCGACTGTCCAGCTGCCGTATTAGTACCAAGTAATTGTGTCGGGTTATCGGCCTGTTAACGAAGACTGGTTCTTAAAGCACACGAGTCTATCAAACTTGTGATTTTGCACTCGGAGTACCCTTATCTTAGATATTGTAGTAAACACGTTTATATTTATTTCATCATGGCTCATCTTTATCAACTATTGAATAATGTGCACACGAATCTATCTACGTAATCAACATCAATGTTTTAAACTAAGGCTATTTTATCATCCTTTGACTGTTGACTTTGGTTAGTAAAACGATTAATTAGTAAAAATCTGGTTACATTACTATTCTTTGGTTATATTGTTTTCGCTTTAAGCGGTAAGGTTCCAAGATTGCCTGTAGGTACATGTATTGTTTACCTACCTACCTCCTAGTGATTAGATTCTTCCAGCTTCCAGTAAGACTAGTAAATCTAACATAGCCATGTTAGCAATATTATTATTAACCTTTAACTTGTAACGTGGTGGTCAGAGAGGCCCAGCGATATCATTTTTCTTGAATAACTACCTTCTCCCACATGAGAAGCTGACAATACCTCTAGTAGCTTCGAATTTAGTTGTCCTAAGACGGACAATAAAGATAAAAAAGCCACCTCGCGTTATTTTCGCTGGCAAATTCGTTTTAAAAAAAATATCGGGCCTCTGTGACCCCATGTCAGCGTTTACGTAACTTTTTCAAAAATATTTTTTTCTTATTTTATTTATATTTTGTCCTTGTTGTTAGTTTAATACCTAAAATGGAAACCTGGCATAAAATATTCACATAAAAGCATTGAAAACGGACATTTTCTCTGAAAAAAAGGTTTATTCCATAAGGAATAATAATATGACCGTATGATTTTGTGTCACTTGTGTCTTTGAGACTGAATTACATAAAAAGTAGTGATATAGGAGGTAAAAAATGTTTTTGAAATTTGTAATTAGGAGTTGAGCGGACATGATGACGTCATTTTAGGACACATCAATAATAAAAACAACCTTTTATGCGCAATATACTCGAACTACATGCAATTTGTCAAAATTGATACCTTGTAGTTTTCTATTTATCGTGATTATATCAACTTCTTCTGTAGGCAGTTTATTGCAGAAATTATCGTAATTTTAGAAAAAGAAGTCGTATTATGTTTTACTCTGAAACTTTTAATGTACATAATTTTCAAATTTCTGATCTCGGGTGTATTTGGCCAAAAAGCGGTAGATGTAACTTTGTCATGTAATAACACCATATTTTATGATAATATTTACCATAACTGGCTTTATTGCATTGTACAAAGATCATTTAACGTGCCTAAAGACAATTTATACCTCAAACATCTATCGGTTCGAAAATATCGTCGTATAAAGTACAGGCCTCTGGGACCACCACTTCACAGAATACGTGAAAATAAAACACGTCACTAGTTAAAGGTTAAAGTTATAATATAATATTACATAATATTATTATTATATACTTTTACATAGGTACTAGGTACTTCCGATAGCGATTTTATTTGCGATATAATCCTTTCTTATCGGATGTTTAGGTCATGATATCTAACTATGTGCAATATATTAACTAAATTCGTTCAGCGTTTTGAGTTTTAATCTTTGTATTGACCATTATAGATCTTTTTGTTTATAATATTATAAAACAGATAGTTGCATTATATATTACTTATTTAATAACTGCTGGAACTCGACACTCTAACTCTGACTAAACTAAACTAAACTTATAGGCTACAGGTGTTTTTTTTACAATTTAATAAAATCATTGATAAGAGTTGGAATATAAATAATATCCAATCAGTGCTTCATCTTCTAAATATATGAAAGGAAAGAGTGACTGACTGACTGATTTATCAACGCACAGCCTAAACCACTGGACGGATTGGGTTGAAATTTGGAACACAGATAGGTTTTATGACGTAGACCTCCGCTAAGAATGGATTATGCCACGCGGGCAAAGCCGCGAGCGTAAGCTATAGATATAAGATCATAATATCTCTTTTGTACATACGAAGGACTTTTTTTGTACATAAACAAAATTAAAATTTTCTCTCTGCCTATCGTTATTATATTTTTTAATAAAACGGGTGGAATAATTATATCCAGGATTCTGCAACGGATTTATTTTACGCTTTGATTAAATATATACAAAATATCGATTCAGTGGTCAAGTCAGTGGTTCAGTGGTCAGTGGCAATAATAAAGACAGTCATAGAGGACATTATGGTTAAAAGTAATTTTAAGATCATTTTGTTTCGTAAATAAAACTCCAAACTCCAAATATATTATAATAATATGGAAGCAAATATAATATATTATCGTATTTTTTATTAGGTCTGTGAAAAATGCAGCTTCTCTGTGGTCTGTGGTTAGTTAAAGAATGAAGTATTTCGATTTTTGAAGCGTGAACAGTTGGCAGGCCTGAATGTAAAGCTTGCCAGTCAACATAATCATTACTATGAGAATGTGTATGCGGCTTAAATTTTTTTATCTGTTCCAAAAATCATTTCATTCATTCTCCTATCTTATCTGTAATGAATTACATTCATTCTTGTTCATTCATTTCGATTTTCTCTTGACGAGATCGTTGTGTTTTTCGGCTTACAAAATATTTTTTAAATAATTCGCAAAGTAAAATATAAAACAAAAACTTGAAATCTGCTTTCGATATTTTCAAGGATATGCCTCCTGTAAAAGATGAGTCGATACGAGAAGCTAATTGCTTAGAAATTATAAACATAACTGAAAAGAGTCCCGCAAAAAACAGTGCTTTAGTGGATGTGAGAGCGTGTAATAAACCCGCCGCTAAGGTGAGTTACATTTCTTTATTAATTTCCACGGCTTTGAAACAATTTGTCCGTTGTATTGCTTATTATCTTAGCTCGAAGTTACTTTATGAAAACTTTCCATAGATTTTTATATGGGCACAAAAGTAGGGCTGTTTCATCCTGACTAAAATTAACTTTCCAAATCCTTTATAAAATACCATACATTATTATTACACGCAATAAATATTGTGCACGATAATAATTTCAATATTAATTAAATTACTTTAATAATCTTATCAAAAATTATGTCAATCAGGCAGGAGATTTGTTTAATAGATATAACATTAGCCGATTTTCGCTTATGTATAAAAATATTAGATTTTATTTACATTGCCAAAATTACAAAATAATGTTCTAACTTCAAAGATGTTCCCCACAAATAGCAGTACCTAATGCTTTACATATTTATTTTTTTGCAAAATTATATTAACAATAAAAATAAATATCAAATCAAATTTCAAAATTGTGTTTATGATATCAAATTTTTTAGATTACCTAATAAAATAAAATATAATAAAAATTTAAAAAGCAATCACTTCCTCATACAAATTACAAAACTAGCTGTGCTGAGGTTTTACATGCTAAAGAGTAGTAGCCTATGTGATATTTCTGGATCTTAGCTACCTAAATACCAAATTGCAACGCAGTTGGTTCTGCCGTTAAGGTGAAGTTGTAAAAAACTTAAATACTTTCGAATTTATAATATTGAGAGACTACATTCTGCAGGGTTATTCACTTATCCGTGAAAGAACCGAACCGAATACCGAATTGTCAAAAATGTATGACATTATATAGATACAGCTTGACATGTCGGTCACGTCAATTCATACATTTTTGACAATTCCGAATTCGGTTCGGTTCCCTAAACGATAAGTGAATAGCCCTGCTGACCTGTTTTTAAAATTATAATTTTTGATTTTTCTGTATAACAAGTTGTGTAAATAAAAATAATGTAAACTCTAATCTCTCTTTTATGCCGCTTTAACAAGAAACAAATTTTAATTCACATCGTAAAAATAAGACCTTCCAATTTCAATAAAATTTAATTGGGAACAAAAAATACCCAATATAAACAAACAAAATCTTAAATTTGGTGTCTTCAAGTATTATAAATTTCAAAGACTTGTGATTCCTTTATTCTTTCTTCTATTCAATTTTTTGAAGTTCGTTAAAAAAATATACACTGTAACTCCTTAGCCACCAGTGCTTCAATTGTTTTGAAGCCGTGGTGGACTGAATTAGCTTCTAGCATCCTTTCTTTTCTTTTTTTAGGCTTAAATTCAAAAGGGGCAGTTGCGGCACGTTCGAGCCTCAAACCGTTCAGCTCGATTTGGCTGCAACCACCCCATTAGAATTAAGGCCTTAATTTAAAAATGTTAGAAACTAATTCAATCCACCCCTGCTAAAAACAATTGAAGCGCTAGTAGCTGAGGAGTCCAGGCTAATTAGGCTAGTTTTACCGGGGGTAGACTTCCTTTGCAGGAGGTGGACTAGGAGGGTACCCCAACAGTGCCAGTTATTTTACCACTGAGCAGTGATGTGCAAACATTGCTTTTTAGTAGTTGGGCACTGTAGCTAGTGAAATTACTGGGCTGAAGGGTCTTAACATCTTAAGAAGCGTTGCCGCAGTGCACCCTGAATTTTACCTTTGTAAAATACTTGGTAGCACTGTACTAATTATGGGCAGCGTTATCTCTTACCATCAGGAGAGTGTCTTGCTCGTCTTCTTACTAAAAAAAATCATAATTTAAGTGTCAATCATTAGTGTCATTACGATAGGACCAGTGTCAAGAACAGTTACTCAATAATATCATGTGTATGATATATTGCATCTAACTGTACTCTAAGTAATTTACATTTCAATCACTACTTTCACATAGAAAATACTTGCCAAGAATTTTCCATCTGTATTGTAATTAACCTGTTTACGACGCGATATCATTAAGTACTTAATAAATTAATATAATTTATCATTTGATTGTTTACATAACATTATGTAATTGTGGACCAGTTTAGTAGTTCACGTCATTTCCTTGAACTTCACTTAAGTTGTGGCAAAGAAATGTGTTAAAAATAAATTTAGTCAATGCAAGGAAGAGATGCCTCGAACCTTCTGCTTCGTAAACCAGCTTGTGCCTCTTAAACAAATAAACTTATTGTAATCATACTTAGCGTAAATATATTTCAAAGTAACTCTGTGATTTTGTTGCCCATTCTTCTCTAGAGGTTCTAACAGGTGCTTTCGAAAATGGTTAGACACTTTAAATAGGATAGAAATTATTTTTTTTAGACAAGACAAAGTTTGTAAAGTCTCAGTATACTACCTGCTTTATATTTTATAGAGTCCTCTATAAAATAAAACAGTTATTATGTAAAAGCTATCCATGCAGTAATAAATGTTCATAGTTGTAACTTTTGACTCGTCTGAGGGTATTGGCAGATTTACAATCACAATGAGCCAAAATAAAATGTTCTTAGAGACATAGAATTCCTCAACTTTGTCATCAATTGCCCTCTTGGCATCTGTGAACTTTTTCCAAAGATTCAAAGCCAACTTATTCGGGTAAAGGCGGCTCTACACTCGCGCCGCGAAAGCTGCGAAACACGCGAGCGTGAATGTTGTTCACGCCGTGTTGGATCACGGCGTTTATTCACAGCGTGAATAGGGATGTTAACATTAGATATTTTTTTTTAAAATAGGTAATTAGTCCGTAATTTATATAATAAAACATGCACATATATTTTGGTATGTGTATAAAATTAAAAATAGCTGATGACGTCACTACACTGAACGAAAATGTACCAGACTGAGTGGAGTGACGTCACGATCAAGGAACTTTAGCGCGTTGCATCTCTTACGTTTTATATCAGATTTACAATAAATAAAAAATACGTGTACAATATTTTGTAATAATCTACTTGATGGACAAAAAAGTCTAAGCTAAGTAAATGTAGGACACAATGAACTCATCAATGTCAAGATGTCTTAATTGTTTGCGCGATGCTGGTGATGCAACAATCATTTGAGTTTATTTTAATTCTTGAAGCCATGACATAAGTGCTAGTTCATGTTGAATGGACAATAGACAGTATGGAATGTTAATATAAAAATGCATAATTGAAAATGAAAGCAACCATTCTCGACGTTAGAGCCATAAGGTTGGCTCCAACTCCTTCAACAATTAACATCGGACCTTATGTTTGACTTATACCGCGTTATTACAAAACGTGGACTTGCGATAGTACTAGGACTAACTTGTGTCATTTGTTCGCATAGTACTTGGTTTAGTCCTGGTCCCTGGTACAATCGTAAGTCCACGTTTTGTAATAGCACGGATTAGGTCCGAAGCTAAGCCCTGTATCTGTTATCCTACTTATATTATGCGAAAGTATATTTTACTACAAGAAAGCCAAAACGAATTGAGCTTAAATTTGGTGAGTATGTAGATAGATAGATAAATCCTTTATTGTAAAATTAAATGTACAAAAACAACTTAAAACTATAATATAAAACTAAGCAGTGTGTGTAATAACTATAACACGTAGGCTTCTTCACAGCAAGTAAATTCCCTAAGCACAGCTAGTTATAAATAAATACATATAATACTAGTTGATTCACGCAACTTCGTCTACGTCACTACAAAAATTCTTCACCACCCATCAACAAAAAATCGGTACAGCTGCTCTCATTTCTTGATTTATGGACAGTATACACCTGTAATATTAATCCAGACCTTAAAACATATTATTATGTAAATAAATAATAAAATCATACTTAAAGACTAATAACTAATAATGCAAAATGTAGAGCGTTTCCGCACTCCGTTCGATCGAACCTACGAATCCGTAAAATTATTCGCTAGTAAGCGAGTATTTTGGCTAATCTTACTGAATCATTATTTTTGTATGAAGTTGCACTACTGACAGTATAGTGCATAAATAGTTGGTAAGTTAACTTCCAAACTGTAGGTTGTCCAACTGTAGGTGGTAACTGACCACTTATGTAGTTACTTATTTCACGGTTTGCTGATTGTAATGTAACAAGTTTATCATTTAATTTGTAGGGAAAGTGTTCAATTGCGAAATAGCTGTTATAAATCATTGTAATTTTAATGTTCGGGTTGCAATTTACATCACCCCATTTTTGGACACAGAAAATCTTAAAGGCCACCCTTAGTAGGTGAAACAACTATGTAATAGGCTTATGCATACTTTTTTCTAGGATAAAACTGTGTTGTGATGGCCTGTAAGCCAAGTAAAAAAATAAAAGATTTTGTATTAAAAAATATTGATATCAAATCCTTAATAATAAAAATACAAGCTTTTTGCTCCATTTTTTAATTAATATGTGCATCTCAAATCATCAATGAATGTCATGCTGAATGTCTGGTGATGGTATTCTTAACTTGAACTTTGAAAAATCATTGAAATTTCCACTCTACATGAATAAAACAAGTGAAATTTTAAAAATACTTTTTAAAAACAAGCTTTAATTATTATTATCGTCTTGTATCATAAAGTACTCGTCAAGACGAATCAAATGAGCCCAAACTCGATGGGGTTGCGTTGTTTTATGACGGAGTTCCTATGGCCACCTTCCAGCTCCATCATCAGATCAGCTCGATGTTATAAAAATATTGCATTGTCATCCGATTTACACACGCATGCAAATTTTCAGCTCAATTGGAAACCGGGAAGTGGGTCAAATTAAACTTGCAAGATTTGATTACAGACAGACAGACAGACAGACAGACAACAGACAGGTGAAAGTAATATAAAGCTTGTAATAAAGATTTGACTAAATATTTCCGCCTAAAGGTCAAGTCTATTCAAAGTTGTTGCATAATATTAATATTATAGCATCATTAACGTCTAACGTTTGTACAATCAATATGATTTTCTCTCACACTGAGCTGAGATGGCAACGACTTGTAACTACTGACTTTTCACTTTTTTTTCGCCTGCCGCTCGAGGCACGCGCTTTGCGCAGTGTTCATAATAATTATCTCATCGACCTGTGTTTATGGCCAGTATTTTTGCACCACACAATTTTAATGCATCCTTTTTTGTTTATAAGTTTCAGTGTGGCCAGCTGTATTTTGTTTTTAAAGCACACGTGAATGTTTAGTTTTGGAGTGCCTATGTAGTGCATGTATTGTATTTGCACCAGTGTAGTGAAGATACGAGATGACTAATTCACAGGTAATCTTTATTTTATTTTGCACTTTTGTTTGTGAGTTGTAGTTTGGTTTTTGTTGCTTTGAGCTTTTTATTGTATTTTTTCTAGACTTTATATTTATGTAATAGTTTTTGTCATTTGTCTAAACTACAACTTGTAAACAGCTTGTATATCTTGGAGAGGGGAAAATTAAGGTTTTAGCTTCATTCTGTCTTGTACTTGCTCAAGTTGTTCACTATGAATGGTTATAGTATTCATCTCATCAATGATTGCAATTTATGAAGATGATAGAATAAAAAGACACGGGACGCGATATAGGTAGGTATAATAAATCATCTAAGTCAATGCATGTTGTCTTTTAACTCTTTGTCTTACAAAATGAATGAATATCATCTACAAATTCTAAAATCTTTATTTTTCCCCTCTTCCTTCCAATACTATAGGTAATCGTTGTCAACACTGTCCGTTACCTTATCGAAAAACGTTTGCTTGAGTGTTCCCTAAATCGTCGGCCTATCAATTGGCCGCCTGTCACGCTAGTGTAAAGACAAAATTCCCATCTAAACAATGGAAAAAGTCTACGTTATCTGATTACCATCATGTTTTACATGCGAATAGGGCAAGCTTTCTTTTATTTAAGAATAACTGCTGTTAGTAGTTACCAGATAAAACTTAGCCTATGTGTAATTTCAAGATGTGCATTAGATGTTAAGGCTCTGCCGATTCCCAGACCCTATCGTAAAGATGATGTATACCTATCAACAGTGCCAGTTCAGAGATGTGAAAATATTACTGTGCTTCGATAGGAGGGCACTGTAACTAGTGAACAATAACTGGGTTGAAGAGTTTGAACATCTTATGACTCTCGAATAAGAAGCGTTGAATAAGGGTGCCTAGAATTTTACGTCATAGTGAAATCCTGGATAGCACTGTACTGATTTATGGGCAGTGTTATCAATAACCATCAAGAGAGCATCTAGCTCGTTTTATTACATTTTGTATATAAAAAAACTTATTGAAATTACGGTATTTATTGTAACCCCTAACCTCATGTTTTACAAAGGTTTCTATTGCGAAGTTACTATAATTTCAAAAAAAAAGGTAGCACTCCGGGAGTGCCGGCAGAAGTGAAAACTTCAATATTAACGTTGTGTTTAATTATAAGTATAAAAATACTATCATTTATGAGGTAGAATACAATGTTTATTTATTGCGCTATCGTACACAAATATGACAATTTATATGTTGTTATTTATAATATTATGTCATTATTTATATATTACATTAAATTTTATCTCTCAGAAAAATCAACTTCCATCCATAATTTCGACGACTTTTACACCATCGTTATTATCAGAATCATCATCGCAAATTTTTACAACTGATACAATTGGTTTATGATAACTGAAGTAAGAAACAAACAGTTTTGATTCGAACCTATTTAAGTGTCTAATAAAGACCGCATCAATAGTAGTTTTGTATTTCGTTGTGCTAAAATTGCGATCATTTGACATAGTTAAACCAAATTCATTATTTAAAAATTCAATTAATGATTGATTTTTATCGTCTGCAAAGTTTATATTGAAATCTCCACTTAAAATCATTGGCAATTTATCAAAGCTTTTTCCAATTTTTTTTTGAAGCAATGCAGATGCGTCATGAGAATAAATAAATAAATTTTATCGAAAAGTTAGCGATTGTTCGTTCTCGTTCAGTGTTGTTGTCTACCAAATTTAGCGAAAATCGCTTAGGTCACGTGAGCTAGCGACGAGAGCTGTCATCTCAGTACATTTTTTTAGCGATTGCGAATGGTCGCTACGGGCGGGCGCGCGCTTGTCTAAGCCCCCTGTGCCGCCTAAACAGAGCAGCACACTCAGGCACGGTAGAAAGAGTGGGAGATACTAGTTCCTCTCCCTTCCCCTCGATCTTACGCTTTTTCGATCAGCATCACGTGACCCTGACGCGAGTTTTAAAGTTTTTACCCATACAAAAAAAAGTGCTCAGCGCCGCTAAAGAAGTTTTCACTTCAAAAATTTCGAAGTTACTAAGTTTTCAAAATTGCCGGGACTGGAAATGGTATCGATACTGCAAGCCCTAATCATGATACTTATCTTAACGTCTTGACACTCGTTGTCATGAAAAAAAATTCCATAGGGGATACCGTGGATGGTTGATTAGATTTTTACTAAATTGATCGTCCTAGATTACCTAGTCTTAAAGACGCCAAGAATTTTTATAGGGGCCAACATACCGTTGTTATAGTTTTGAGCAGACAATGTGTAAGACGGTTCAATCCGTTACGCAATTATGGTAATTGGTCTTAATTCTCATGGCACGTTAGACTTGGCGTGCATACAAACATGTACGTTACTCACTTGTTTCAATTATACATTCTCTTGTTGTATTCTGCTGTAATGAGTCAATGAAATCTAGTTTGCTGTAACTATGTTTGAATCGTAATTGCTTACTTGGTCAACGATCCGTGGAAGCTACTAGCAGCTGGTCAAAACCAAGCATAGTTTTTGTCCTCGCATGCAATCACTTTATTTTCCAAAACCTTGCTTTTTGGCAAAGCCTCAGTAAAACACAATGAAGTTAACTTTTGGGCAGTTAGTTGAGCATGGTTTCCGGATCTTCTTACTTCATGTACCACATTGAAGTTTTCAGATGATAGCAAATCCCGAACTTCCCTCCCAAAACCATAAAGGTACCAAACTATATTAAATTTTGGACAATTTTAGCCTTAATTCTGAGTCATGAAATCCAGTCCAGTTACCTAGATGCCATTAAGTAAATGTTGTCGCGAAACCCTTATCGTGAAATGACGGTCCTCTTGTAGTTCGCGTTTCCCACTTAGTGACCTTAATCTGAGACTATTGAATACAATACGTGCTCCTTTAGAGTTTTCTCGTTTTTCCTTTGCCTTGCATCCTTCGTATGCAGGTTCCTAGGACCTTTATGGGACCTGGGACCGTGTGATATGACCTACGGTCCCTGGGGACTTTTATGGAGACCCGTGTGACATGACAGGATATATGCCCGTTTTGGTGGTGGTTAGCACCGTTTAAATTGTAGAATTCTCGTTATTATATATTGCATGACAAAACATATAAGATCAATAATTTTTTCCTGTCAAAAATGTATGTCGCAGGAAGTTCAGGCAAATTGAAAGGCAGTTCACAGCGGAAACATAAATCTCTATATTAATTTCGCTAGGCTCAACCTACCCATAAGATAAAAGTATAATTGACGAGTTTGCAATGCGTCTAACAAAATAATAGGCGATGAATCTTCATCAGTTGTTTAACACCCACCGCCCATATTAGTACAGGTTATGTGCTTCCTTCTTGATTGCTTGGAGAGTTATGATGCGTGCACACTGGGGATACGTAAGCTTTCGTTGGCAGTTGGCACTTATCCGCGTCCACCTCGTAATGGTACTCCGCAGCAGTATCCTCACTTTTATAGAGCTTACACTTAAAAAGCACGAACCGTTATATTCTCCTTCAATACAAAATCTGCTTTTGTTTGGGGTTTTTTGATACTTCCCTTTGGTTGGCCAAAAAGGTCAACGATCGTCAACATAACATGAACGTTTGACATATGCTTTCCTTGGCCCAGTGTGTACGTATCTCAAGCCCATTAAGCCAATGAATGAAAGTTACCTTACGTCATGGTACCTTTACAGTTGCATGACGAGGCGTAATAGCGTAGAACTGTTTCAAACATGCTATCGTCAGCGTTCGATGGGAAATCATAAAAGTAGGTCGGTTTAGGAAAGTTGAAATGATAATATATGCTGTTTATATATTTCTAAGGAATATGAATGAGTGTGTTTGTTATCTCTTCTCTCCCAGAGAACCTTTGGCTATCACCTAACTACATGTAAAACACTAGAACCCATAGACAATTTTTTCGTACATTACTTAATAATTACTTAATAGCCCCTCAGATGACTGAACCAATCAACCTATTCCTGACACTGGAATAAGTAAAGGTCACTTTTCAGTAGGGGTGTTGGAAACAGCCAATATAAATACAGTTTAGTTATTGTCAACATTAGCCTTCAAATACCATTATTATGGGCATATACCCCTATGATCATACCATTCTCCTCTGTCCTTTGGCTAGCCAAGTCATATCCAATCATAAATATCAAAGCACGTAACCCTCTAGCACAGTAAATTATGCGACTCAATTCTCATGGGAATCGGGGACCTTTCTAACTGGGACATGGACATTAGATTATTCAGGTTGCAAATAATGGCGTTGGGTCTGCAAACAGGCTATGCCTCATTGGAAAACAAGGTTATGTTTGTAGTGCTCATTTAAGATTTTTTTTTTTTTATGTGATGAAGTAGAAGTCGAGCAAGTCGCTCTCCTGATGTTAAGAGATAACGGCTGCCCATAATCAGTACAGTGTTACCTAGGATTTCACAATTATGTTAAATTCTAGGAGCACTGCACCAACGCTTCTTACTCAAGAGTCATGAGATGTTAAGACTTTAGCCCAGTAATTTCAGTAGCTACAGTGCCCTCCTACCGGAGCACAGTGATGTTTGCACATCACTGCTCAGGCGGTAGAATAACTGGCACTGTTGGGGTACCCACCTAGACGACCTCCTGCAAAGGAAGGCTACCCCCGGTAAATGCTATAAAGTGCTATAAAAACCGACTTCTTTTCAATAAAATAATATACCTACTAGACTAAAGAACTCAGAATTTTCCCGCGCAAAATCTTGAAATTCGTCAGACTTTAAGATCTTATGTTATTGAAGTCCTGGGTTGTACTAGGACTGTACCATAATACCTGGGTCTAGGCGGCGAGTACGGGGGTACTCGTCGCCGCAAGCACAGACCCACGAGGTGGCGCGCGCGGTGTTTCCGCGCGCCCCTTGAGAGGGTGGGGTGAAACTCCTCTTCACCCCACCGCGGAGGGGTCCTCCTGTCAGTGAGGACCAAACGCCGTCGGGGCCGCGGATGAATGCTTCGGCGTACCCGTTGCCCCGGCATTATGGCGTCCCGCAGGAACACCCAGGTTTTTTAGTGGGTATCCCCGCCGCTACCATCTTTGGCGGGGGAGTCCCACATACCGCCTCGCGCCCCCCGGCGTGGGGTGATGATGCGTAACGCATTTTTCCTGGGTCAAAAAAAAAAAAAAAAAAAAAAAAAGACTGTACCATAAGAATCTAAGAAACTTATAATAGGCAGTCTAGTTGTTTAATACTTCTCGTTTACTCGCAAAAAATAGTGGAATATGTTAAAACTGACTAATATTTTCTAGTATTGCGTGCAAGTCATTCTGACAATACGCAGAATTTCCAACTATAAAAAAGCTAAACCATGTTATTTGACAAACTAACAGACAAGTTTGAAAATCTCAGGCAAGTGCGAAAGTTAATGTGCATATAAATTTTAACAGCTAGTTTTTTAATGTTACTACGAGAATTGTTTTATTTTTGACATTGGACTAGATATGATAGCAGTTTTGAACCAGTCATGAAATACTTGCCTTTCATTTTTACTGTCTTCCTCGTTTACATGAAATACGCTGACCTACATAGATGGTACGAAATATTTCTTACGAAGCTAAGCACTATTACCTATTGTTTGTTAAGTTGCTGTATATTTGCAAAAAGAAGTGCCATTACGCCAATTTTTTATTAGGCCTTTTTCAATTGACCGGAAATCGAAGGCCTCTCTACCTCTTGATCGATTAAAAGATCATAAGACAATGGTCCTCCTCACTCGATAAGTGACATGGTAAAACCAATGGCAAGCCCTCAAATGCATTGCTAAAACGTTGACCAAAAAAAATAGTTAAACATAGGTTTTAACTGTGTTTTCTGTGATATATTTTGGGCTGGCTTGTGCATTTATACTCCACTGTGTCTTTTCTGTCTAGATCCGTTGGCTAGCAGGGCTAATCTATGTAAGATGACAAGAGTTTATTTCAAATTAAGCATTAAAATTATCTGACTCTCACGTAAAACTCTACTTTAAGACATCGACATAAAGTATAGACATTAAGTGACATTTTTCGCGAGATCTATATGTATATCGTCTTGCTTGGCCGTGCTGAACGGTGAAATTTGTTATGCTTATTTAATCAGAAAACGGCAGAAAATAAATGTTTTTGTGTATTTTTAGATATGGTTCCGGGGCGTGAGAAGTTCCAAGTTCCGTCATGTATACGGCGTGCCATTCAAAAGAGAGCGTTGTTACGACAACATAAAGATCACAAGGAATGCGCACGATTCCAATTTCTGCGCGGTCAACCCCAAGTTTGTGGCTATAGTGACTGAGGTGGCTGGTGGCGGCGCTTTCTTGGTCTTACCTTTGGATCATGTAAGTATCATTTCTTTTTTCAATTTTGGAAGTTTACCTGAAGACTAGTGTAAAAATTAGGTTTATACTCCATCTGAACCATAGGGTATCCTACCCATTGTCATTACATCATTGTGAGAGTCAAATGACAATCACAGGTTGTGTGACCAACCTATATGTTGCAATTATTATTTACCAGGGGTAGACTTCCTTTGCAGGAAGTCGTCTAGGTGGGTACCCCAACAGTGTCAGTTATTCTACCGCCTGAGCAGTGATGTGCAAACATTATTGTGCTTCGGTAGGAGGGCACTGTAGCTACTGAAATTACTGGGCTAAAGAGTCTTAACATCTTATGACTCTTGAGTATAAAGCGTTGGTGCAGTGCACCTAGAATTGCACATCATTGTGAAATTCTGGGTAGCACTGTACTGATTATGGGCAGCGTTATCTCTTAACATCAGGAGAGCGTCTTGCTCGTCTTCTTACTTCTCCACATAAAAAAAAATTACAGGTCGCCAAATTTACTACAAGCTGAATTAGGGTTCAACATTAGGGTTCCAGAAAACATGAACTTTGTGATTAGAACTAGGCACTACTACTTTGTGATTAGCCTTTGTGAACTTTGTTTTGTGAAATTAGAGTAAATTCAGATGTTATGTTTAGTTTTGGTACAATAAGACTGGGATTTGACATAACACCTTAGGAAATCATTTTTACTTGCTGTTCACTTGAAATGATGATCAATAATTGACATGGTAACAAGCAAATACGGGAACAGGAAGGATCGGAAACTACCAAGAACATCGAGAAATCCTTTATCATCTGGGTTTTATATTTAGAATCTTCCTTATAAAAAGTCAAAGTATAAGAATATAATCCTCAAGCAGGAAGAAAATTATCAACCTACGGTCAACTATATAGGCCATAAAGTCACAATTTACGACCAAACATAAGTTTACTTTCCTCGACCACACTCAATTATAGTCAATGTTGCTTGTATCAACAATTGGTAGGAAAGTGGTTTGCCAATTTTACTCCATATTCAGTGTACCGATAGAAAACAAACGTGTTTCGGTGTCGCTGACCGCTTATCCTATTAATCATTGAGCTGTGAAAGTAAGACGCTGGATGATTGAATATTTGCTATACAATCCAGAGATGATTTATGTGATAAGATCTGCCTTTATATAAATTCTCATTAGGACCATTAATTATGCCTTTGTAACGCAACCGTTCTCGCCTGTACAGTGTACAGACATTTGAATTTTTTTAAATGCTTTGACGTAATATTCATGCCCCCCTCACATGTATGTATTTATTGCTAGTGTCAAGTTAAATTATTCTTTTTCATCAGTTGAAGAGGATAAGAGTGGCATCCTGATTTTTATGGACAAGAGCCGACTTAAGTTAAGCACTTTTGCGTTTAGCTAATAAGGCCGATCCGAATGTAACATTGTTAGCAAAATACAAACTTTAGATAGAAACAATACATAATTTGGGGTAAATTAAAAAGAAAAAGTCACCCTTCATCCACTGCTAGAGTTAAATCACAACTATAGGTTGTGTGGCCACTTGGTAGTTTCAAGTCGCCAAGACTAATACAAGGTCTCCAGCAATACATAACGATGCCCGTTCCTCTCCATACTTACTCCGTGATTAAAACGTACCTTCTGTTAATCTTTGTGTACAATCCCGCATTAAGGAAGTAATAACTTTGCAGAACAAATCACCACTGACATTTTGATCCAATGTTATTTAGTGGTTTCTTAAGAGAAAGTCCTTTGCTTCACTTAGCCTCAATAAGTTCTTAGATTTATTGATCGATGATGCATAAACTGTAACGAACATTTGTATTACCGAGAGTTTACTGATAGAAGAAAATTAAGTTCGTGATATAGTTTTATCGAAGAATTCTACGTAAAGTAAAAACTCTCTTTACTGACTGACTATCATCACAGCTTAAACAGTTGAATGGGTTTAGTTGAAATTTGACATAGTGATCAGATATTTTGATCCAGACACCCGTTTAAACTGATTTTTTAACGGGAGCCAAGTAGGGTAATTTGATTAGTCTTTAAAAGCCTTTTTACAATTAATAAATCTTTTTTTTGCCTTATATTTTGTCTATACTAGGTAATATTGTTTTGTAAATGCCCATCTTCAATGCTTCAAGTAAAAATTAGTACAAGAAAAACATTTACCCAACAAGCCATTACGAGTATATTGCCCTGAGTCCTAAATCGAATGAGGGTCTGGTACGCCATTAAACAAAGCAGAACGGAACCCATATAGGTCAAGGATTTCTATGCAGGATACAAGCTGTTATAGGGAGATGTACTGTGTATTGTTCTAATCAATCAATTTACTAGGAAATAGTAGTGATAAAATCTATCACAGAAACAATATAATACAGTTCAACAATATTTAGTTTTCTCATAAAAGATTTGGGAGAACTGTATGAAAGAGGCCATGCGTGCTTAGGGAGTAAATGGAGATGTGAAGAATGAAAGAGTGGATTGGAGGAGGAAAACGTGTTGTGGACCCCACCTAGTGAGATAAGGTCAGAAAGAAGTTTTAGTTTTCTAATGTTTTTAGTGCTAGTATAAAAGTAAGTCTTGTATTTGTTTGCACCATCAGAATGTATAAATATTGAATTGATACTTACTTTTGTAACACCGTCCATTTAAGGTTTCTACGTCCATGTAGACTTACGTCAAACATCATATACCTACACCCGTATACACTGTCCTAATATTGAAGTACCCTCCATCGACATTGCCAGATATAGACTCGAGTACAAGTCCATAATATCAAGTACCGGCCTTGTAAATCGATGAAGTCATTATATTGTAAGATGATGTATTGTTTCCCACTTAAATGCAGGTGTTAGTAAATTGATGTGACAAGTAGACGACAGGTTCTAATGAGTTTTATAAAGCGTGAGAACTTGGATTCCAATAGGTGCATAAACTCTCGTCTGTTATTCAATTTCTCTTGTAGATAGTTTACCATGAACGAGTATAGCGACAATATTATTGATGATGCCACATGGACTCTCAATAGATAGGGGTGTGGAATTAGTGATGTATTCTGTAGTAAAGTCAGATGTTAGACTTAACTTGAAGTTCATATAAAAAAACTATTGGACCTGAAAAACATCCATTATCGCGAAATTTTAACTATTGGTAAAAATAATAAAAACGCTAGATTCGTAAGTCCTTATTCGGGTTCGGTTGTAGCCAAACTGGCAAGCTCGTTATAGTGACCAAAATTCTCAAGGCTTTAGCCGTTGCTGTAAAAAAGAACGCTGAATAGTGTTATAATAGAGTCAAGGTCAGTTTTCCGGAGATGGCCCAGAAAGTCTTTAAGAATAGATGTAGTTTTTCATTGAGTATGCTCAATTCAGGTTTATTTTAACTTGTTCGCTCTACCAGCTAGTCCTCATAAAATGTTATTGGCCATTTTATGACTGGCTTTTATGACTGCACTTTGAGTCTTTAGTCTTCAGGCAAATGCACAGTCACGGAAAAGCACACATAATACCAGATTTCCTTTTGAAATTATAGAATAGGTACTCGTTAAAACTTTCTAGATATTTTGGAAAAGACAGTCGAATTATCTAGTATGTATGTTATGTAGTTACTTCCGAATATACTTTAGGGGGACCGCATTATTACTTTTTTCGTCGGTTGAAAATGTAAAAGTGATGCAAGACGATTTTTTATACGACAAGTGGCGGTGAGGCCCGCCGTAGTTTTAGCCAGCCTGTAAGGTTCGCAGGAAACAAATAATTATTAATTTTCGCCTAGACGCTACCGTGTTTTTAAAGGCACTCAAAATTGTGGGCGGGACACAGCTGCTGCTGTTTCCTATGAGACATGTAAGAGGCAGTCTAGTAGTCATGCCTTGTAGTAATCTCAGCGACCTGAAACTGCAACATACAGGTTGGCCACACAACCTATAAATTGTGATTTGACTGACAGTTACAGGACAACCTGCCTCTTGGAGTACAAACCACAATTATTTATTGCTAGCTGCGCCCAGCGACTTTACCCGCTGTACCTTTCTGTTATTTCAGGGTCTAAGCTATCTCTATAACGAATTTCAGCAAATCAAACCCGTTTAGCCGTGAAGAAGTAACATACACACAAACTTTCGCACTTATAATAGTAGAGTGATTTATTTATCCATTGTATATACGGCGTCCAGTCTCCATCCTTTTAGGACGCCACTTCGCTATTTGATATTTTGGTACCTTATTGCATTAGTGCAATTCCCTTTTCAGACTGGCCGTCTAGACTTCAACGCGAGCCGAGTGACCGGCCACAAAGGTCCAGTGCTGGACATCAAGTGGAATCCATTCAACGACAACATAATAGCTTCATGTTCTGATGACTGCACGGTAATATACTCTGCTCCAATTTGTTTTTTATTGAAGACGCAACATGTGAACGTAATTGGCCATTATTATCGGATGTATCCGTATGAAATTATATGGCTTTTATGAAAGTGCTGCTCAGATTTCTATGTTTTTGACCCATATGAGTAATCGTTTGAGATCATTCTTGACGTTAATTAATTGCTGTTGAGTATCTTCTTAATACATTGTCAATGAATATACAGTGGTTTACTGAAACTGATTTTAACTGGTTTTTAAAAATGTGTTTTTAAATGAATATTAATCTGTTAAAATTCATTAAAAAACACGATTTTAAAAATACTTTAAACTTTTTTCCCTTAAAAGTTTAAAGTAAATACTTTTAGAAGGTATAATACCAAATACCTTCTAAGATGATCCCATTTAAAATCTTATTAAAAATCTTTCGCGTAGATTTTAAATCTTAAAATATAGAGTAAACCAAAAACTGCCATTGCAAATTACACAACAACCACTGTCCCGAGACTGCGTTATTTCACATTTCAATTAGTTTCTTCTTTGCAAGTATAAAATATAGGAACGATGTGCTTATAGCTCATTTTTCCTGTCATTTCTTTACATTTTATGCGTGGGCGGTGGAAAAATTTACATGTTCGCTAGTTAACACTCTATATCGAATATCGACAGAGCTCAAAAGGATTACCAGTTACCAGCAAAAACGCTCGATATGTTTACATTGACTCATATGCTATTAGGTATTGGTTATCTAATCGTTTATAGACACTCATAACAGTCATTGAGTTGAAAAATGTTATAATGGTATTCGGGAAATTTTATGACTTAGGTATTTTATTAACATATGGCTTTGTTGATATTGTTTTTATTGCCCATTCGGTTTCGGATCGTGCACTGATGACTATTTTTATTAAGCGACAAAAATAAAGTGTTTTTACAGTCAAAGAGCGCTAAAGAGCTAAAATACGTTTCTTAAATTTGTCGTGTAACGTGGATTACGCGACAAAGTTGAAAAGTCAAAAATGCCTTTTTAACTTTACCTACCGCTCTTTGACCCTAATAACATTTTAAATATGTCGATTAATACCACTGCTTGATAATCAATAGGCTCTCTGGAAAGAATTAAAACACCTCGAAGAATAAAAAAAACAAAGAAGAAAAGGGAATGGAGGGAGGTTAGATACCCTTTGAATAAAAAAAAATCCAAAACGGTTCAGGCGTCAATGTCCAATTTAAAAATGATTCCGACGAATGGACAAGGCTTGTTTTGAATTATGTTAAGATCTCTTGGAAGCATTTGTAATGAAAAACTAAGATGCACAGCAGCTAGTTGGCTATTCACTGCACATTAAAATTAATGCCCGTATAATGTCCACATTCAGTGGAACATTAAAGAGTTGATAGTAAGATAGTGACTTGTGGGGCAGGAATGTAATCGAAATGGACCATCTGTTGCACGACGCTTGCCAAATGCTTGATAACAACTCTAGATATTTTGTCCACGAGTCCACAATACTGTTATTTTTTCTTAGCGTAACTTAGCGTCTAATAAATTGACTTAGTGATTCAGTTACTGGCAAGATTTGAGCAATAAATTTTGGATTTTCAGTTTAACAAATTAAATAAGAATTTTCCTCCAAAATCTATCTTCTGAAGATAAAGTAAAAATAAGTTCAACCACCAGTGGCTGGCGATCGGCTACTACACCTAGATTTGACCGCTTAAACCGCACTTCGGGGTTTTATATCATTTATTGTTAGTATTAATCTTTGACGATTTGATGTGGCTGATTTATTAAAATAATATTAGACATTGACATACCGCTATGACTCGCCTGATGGTACGCGGTTACCATCGCCTTTAATCGTCTGCAACACAAGTGGTGGACAATCATGACAGCTTGTGTTATTAACAAGTTTTTGACATTATAAATTATAATTCTTCTGAACTTATGCAATGCCCGACAGGGTACGTACTGTTACCTTATATGAATTGTTTAACATCTCAAATTATATCCATGTATGGAAAGTAATAAATATAAAATAATATTATGGTGTTGTCAGCCATTTACGTATGTTTAGGTCCCTTCTCCAGTGATTCCTGTCCACTTAACACATTGACTGCTGAAAACACAACCACTGTGTTTTTGAGATCGGAACGCGAGTGCTGAAAAACACAAACGTTGTGTTTTGTGAAAGGATTTTTCCATACAAAATTAATTTCAGGCACCTGGGGTAGTTCTATAAAACGACGCCGCAGTCAATGTGAATATTTTTAAACGCCCAGCTTACAATTTACCCATGTTTTCTCTCTCTTCACTCGTTTCCTTAATGTTGAGGATCGTGACTCCTTCCCTGCTGCTTGTTCGAGACGGTCTTCTTCCACTGGCTCCGATCTTCGGCTTTGTGGAGTGCCTCGCTGACCGATATCTCCAATTGCTGTGCAACCTGGTCAT
Source organism: Hemithea aestivaria (assembly GCA_947507615.1). Taxonomy (NCBI): domain Eukaryota; kingdom Metazoa; phylum Arthropoda; class Insecta; order Lepidoptera; family Geometridae; genus Hemithea; species Hemithea aestivaria. The sequence continues at coordinate 11,162,703 of OX382332.1, read as the reverse complement.
ACCATCGCTTGGAGCTACGCCCTCTAGGCCGTTTCCCCTCTACCAGTCACGATCAGTCTTTCCAGGTTATCATCGTTTCTACGAGCAATATGTCCAAAGTATTGTAGCACTCTCTGTAGTCATACGGACGACAGCCTCATTTCGCCTTCAATCTTTAGCTCCTTGAGAATAGACACATGTTTTAATTCCAGGTAAAACTATGGCACATCCCAGACGGCGGTCTCTCAATGCACCTAACAGAGTGGTTGGTGGAGCTACACGGTCACAAACGCAGGGTGGCTTACATCGAGTGGCATCCCACCGCTGAAAACATCATTCTGAGCGCTGGATTTGATTATTTGGTAAGAAAATTTTCAAGAAAGAAAATAATTTCAAGATAAAAATTTGACGAGCCAGCATATGCCTTTAATATTATGCATTAAAGTAGGACGTTGAGTTTTTGGCGGCAAGCTTTGATCATATCATTAGCTCCACGTCTTTTGCTTAATAATCGAGTAGAATTTGATTGTTAGCGTGTAATAATGGTGGAATATTGCGTGTTAAGTGTTTTTGAATGTGCACAGATGTAGGCAAGTGATATGGTGCTGAAATATGAATTTTGGTGCCCCCTCCAAAACTCCTCCGAACTTTCAGTAAAATTCCACCCATTTTACTGGAAGACTCACGTGACTAGACGAGCTATTAGGCTCACTCTGACTCTGACCTGACTAACTGACTTATTGCTTGAAAAATAACATTTAACTTGACACTGGCAAAGCACGAAAGTGGAGACCATAATTTAATATCCCGTGAACATTCACGAATTTTACTCGACACTGGCAAAATGCACATGTTGCCATATTATTAAAAAGAAAAAAAAAAAAAAAGTAGGACGTTATAAAAAAAAAGTCTCATATTACTGGAAGAGTCTTAAATGTTATGACTCTTTGGTGTTGGTGCAGTGCACCTAGAATTTCACAATCATGTGAAATCCTGGATGGCAATGTACTGATTATGGGCAACGTTATTTCTCAACATCAGGTGACCGTCTTGCTCGACTTCTTACATAAAAAATGGGCAGGATGACTAAGATGTGAATGAAATGCCTTGACATCCAATTAACTGGTTGTTTTGGCTGCGGCATAAATATTGTGAAGGAATATAATATTTAAAAGAGAAAACTTAAAAGAATCACTTATCCAACTAATATTATATTGAGTTTTGAACGTTTAACCCATCACCATCTTGAAAATCATAACTTACTAACGACAGTTCAAAACTGAATGATCACTCAATCATTTCATAATAACAAAAACGTACATTGAAAATTAACCACATTAGTATTATTACAATAATAAATTATGTTTCGTGCACGCTACTCGTAGCAAAATGCAAGCGTTCGCGTGATTGCTCCAAATTTGCGACTTTATTGGAACTGTACCGTTCTGTTACCCGTTATTTATGTATCGGTATTAAAACGTCAGTTAAAAATAGAATTCCGTAAACAAAGTATGCCAAAACACCTAAATTGTAGGACCGATATCTGCAGGTCTGCTATTACGCACTAATACCTATCTCTATTAACCAACAAAAATAAAATGTTGTTATAGTTACAGAGCGCAAAATTTAAACTAAAGCGCTATTTTATGTACCTATTTAAGTCTTAATTTTAAATCTAGTCACATTTTTAAAAGAATAAAAAGGAATATTACAAAGTTAGAATTTTTTCAAAATTGCCAGTCATACAAAGATTTTATTTTTCTTCAGATCTTCGTATGGGACGTAGGCAAAGGCGAAGCGGTGAAGGTGATAGACTGTCACAGTGACGTCATATACTGCATGTCATTCAACAGGGATGGCTCTCTCTTGGCCACCACTTGCAAGGACAAGAAGCTGAGGGTCATTGAACCCAGGCGGGGGATTGTTTTATCTGTAAGTTTAGTTGTCTATGGTACTGACACAGTGACGTCATATACTGCATGTCATTCAACAGAGATGGCTCTCTCTTGGCCACCACTTGCAAGGACAAGAAGCTGAGGGTCATTGAACCCAGGCGGGGGATTGTTTTATCTGTAAGTTTAGTTGTCTATGGTACTGACGCAGTGACGTCATATACTGCATGTCATTCAACAGAGATGGCTCTCTCTTGGCCACCACTTGCAAGGACAAGAAGCTGAGGGTCATTGAACCCAGGCGGGGGATTGTTTTATCTGTAAGTTTAGTTGTCTATGGTACTGACGCAGTGACGTCATATACTGCATGTCATTCAACAGAGATGGCTCTCTCTTGGCCACCACTTGCAAGGACAAGAAGCAGAGGGTCATTGAACCCAGGCGGGGGATTGTTTTATCTGTAAGTTTAGTTGTCTATGGTACTGCCATAATGACGTCATATACTGCATGTCATTCAACAGAGATGGCTCTCTCTTGGCTACAGTGGTAGGCAATGTAAAAAAAAATCAAAAACAAATTTTTGTCCTTGCTAGTTAGAAGTTGAGGTTCTTTGAACCGAGGGCGGGATCTACTTTTTTATTCCAGTCGTGTTTTTTACTTTTTACATTCGGACCCTTGAACTTAGTTACGATTGGAAATAAAAACTTAGCGTTCATCTACACTCGCACCTTTTGCGAATGCGTTATTGTAAATGCGCGCAACTTTTAGAATGGAATAGAAAAGTTTGTATAGAACAACATAAATACAATAGAATAAGCTTAGAAAAATAAACATCACAAAAAAAAATTGATCTCTTCCAGACAACCTTATACTCCTCCAGATAACTTTATTCACCTAGAAAACCTTAATTTTATCTCTCTAATCTAACTATTCAAATCTCAATTCCAGGAAGGCCCCTGCCACCTGGGTACTAAAGCGTCAAAGTGCACGTTCCTGAACCAAGGGCGTGTGTTAACAACGGGATTCTCCCGTCACAGCGACCGCCAGTACGCCGTGTGGCAGCAACACGACGTTTCCGCGCCGTTAGTCTGCGAGACCATCGACAGCTCGTCCGGCGTCGTGTTCCCTTACTACGACCATGATACTAATATGGTGAGTATTACGTCAGGGCCTATAGAATAAAAAAACAAGTGGAGGAAAATGGTCTCTGCCTACCCCAACGAGAGCCATGCGTGATTGTATGTATGTAAGTATATAAGTTTATGTGTCGCGGGTGCGGCCGACGAAGCGTCAAAATGCACGTTCCTGAACCAAGGGCGTGTGTTAACAACGGGTTTCTCCCGTCACAGCGACCGCCAGTACGCCGTGTGGCAACAACACGACGTTTCCGCGCCGTTAGTCTGTGAGACCATCGACAGCTCGTCCGGCGTCGTGTTCCCTTATTACGACCACGATACTAATATGGTAAGTTTAACGTCAGGATTCAGGATCGTACCAAATGGAGGGAAAAAGTCTCTGCCTACCCCAACGGGAGGCGGGCGTGATTGTATGTGTGTAAGTTTAACTAGCCACGGGTGCGGCCGGCGAACGAAGCGTCAAAACCACATCGATCTTGATAGGTTTTATAATTTGTGCCACTTGTCTAGAAGAACTTAGACAGTTCCTCCGGCGTCGTGTTCAATTATTACGACCATGATACCTGCTGGTAAGATGCACCCCATATGGTAAGATAAATGTAGGTGTCACGGGTGCGGTCGGCCAGGCGTCAAAACCACATCGGCCGTCATAGAATTTTGTAACAAAACGCCATCAATATACCAAATTTATGAAATCTTCACCTTCAATTGTCTCCCAAAACTTTTGGTCGGTTTTTATCGTTTTTTTTTATGTAATAGGTGACAAACAAGCAAACAGCCCACCTAATGTTGAGTGGCTACCGTCGCCTATGGATACCTGCAATATCAGGGGTACCGCTGGTACGTTTTTTCTTCTAGGGTTCTTCGCGTATTTAAATAAAGTAAATTGCATGAGCAGCATAAATAAATAAATAAAATAAATAAATTCTTTATTGACCATTTTACAGAATCATACACAAGGTTTAGGCTTAACAACTAACATGCATTTTGTAGTACCTAATCATTGTAAGTGATTAGACTTAGTATTAAAAGTATTATTATCGTTGATCTTGAGAACATTTTGTACTAAAAATAAACAATTGTGAGAGTAGGACTGTTGATGGCCGTACTAGTAACTAAACTGTGTTACAGCCACCAATGCCCTCCGTTTGGATATAAGTACCACTATAATTAGTACATTACTAGTTGAGTTTAATTATGATTTGTTACTATTAAGTATAATAATTTATCAGCATTAGTTTATCTTTTTACATTGCATAAAAAGTTAAAGTATTATTACATTATTACAAAAGACTATAATATTATGTATTATGAATTATGACACTATTAAAATGTGAATATGACAAAACCTTTACTATCCTTTTCTTGAGATTGCATGCTTCATTATGCTTGACTGGAGATTTTAAAAAAATCTTGGTCCTTTTCCAGGTATACCTTGCTGGCAAGGGTGATGGGAACATACGGTACTACGAAGTAGTCGACGAGGCGCCATACGTACATTTTCTCAATCAATTCCTCTCGGGAAATCCACAGGTAAACATTTCAATTTCATCCGAAATTATATTGACTTTGATTACTGAGAATATAACACTTAACACGAACATTAGCGCTAAGAACTGTGAGGTGTAGTGTCATTTGGTTTAACTTCGTTTAATATCAAGCATGGCGGATGGGAGAAGCTTAAAGGTTAATGGATAGAGCATATCGAGGAGGGCAGACAACTTCACGACCGTGCTTGGTTTACCAATCTCTCGAAGAAAAGAAACACCAATATGCCCAACATGGGATCATACTTGCCAATGCAGTATTGGTTTTATTAATCACCAAAGGAAGCGCCGTGTACATACAACATTCAAAAGGCAATGCTTAAATTGTCTGTAATAGGCGCAAAGGCCTTTGATGATGATGTGTAGGTAATTGTTATAATTATGGGCACTTTTGGGTCGGGGTGTGCACAGGAGCTTCCCTGACGTGCCTTTGTTAGGTTAATTTAATTTATGATAAGTATTATGTGATAATAATATATTGTGACTTTGATTATGAATAAATATTTCAGCGCGGCTTGGGTTTCATGCCGAAACGCGGCGTGAACACGGCGGCTTGTGAAGTGTTCCGTTTCTACAAACTGCACACGTCACGCGGCCTCTGCGAGCCCATCTCCATGATCGTGCCCAGGAAGAGCGACTGCTTCCAGGTAAGTCCCTTTAATCTAGTAGCCTATGTGTTATTCCTAAGCTTTCTATGCCAAATTTCAGCTCAATTGATCCACCCTACGACAAAGAATAGATACTATTACTACGTAAAGAAGCGACACTCACCTCCCCCCGCCAAATTTTTTTCCTCCCCGCCAAGTGGTCTACGAGTTGGCTACATGCACAGGGTTGGCAGTTGGCAAGTTGGTTATCAATAGCGCGTATATAATAATTTTTTTATTTTAAGATATAACATTACATTATAAATTGGGTTTTATCGTTCGGTGTATGAATGATATTACCAATCAGTTATTCCAACAAAAATCTGAAGTTTTTTTAGATTCTAAATGGGTCCTAAATGTATTTACAGCCCTAAATGTATTCAAATAGGTCCTAAGTGTATTCATTTTCCACAAATTAAATATTTCAAAACTAAAAATAACATTACGTAGCTAATAATTATAATTTATGGACCCTGTCAGATATTGCAAAAAGCGCCATCTAGTCGATTTAACACGTACCACTTGCTGCAAAGTGAGTTTCGTAGCAACCCTACGTAGTTTACACACACTATGATGAGTATACGTACGTTACGTGTTCAATGTAGTAGTAGTAGGTAATTACTGCAGGGTTATTCACTTATCCGTATTTGGGAACCGAACCGATGGTTAAGGAACTTAACAACGGCTCCCGATTTTGAGCTATTCAAGTATCCGTCAGGGAACCGAGCCGAGACCGAACCGATTTGATACGCTATAAATGTATGAAGTGACGTACAAATCGGTACGATGGCTATTCACTTATGCGAATTTTATACCGAGTCGATGGTTTTTGACGTTGATTAAATCAGTACAATGACAGACTTTCTTCCGACGCTTATTCGCTCCCGAATAAAAAGTATTCGTTTGGGAACCGATTCGCGGTTCGCGCCGTGCCAATTTAAAACGTCGAAATGAAATGACGTCTCTATCGATATGATGGCTATTCACTTATCCGTATTTGAAACCGAGTCGAGGATTTTTGACGTAAAAATCGGTGCAATGGCATATTTTCTTCCGGCACAAATTGATCCGCGGAATGCTTTCGAATCAAAGTTTTATACTTAAAAAATACATGTTTTGATGCTATTCTCGCTTATTTAATGCGGTTTTAATATGTGTGATAAATTAAAAATATCGTACTATACTTCAATTACTATTATAATGAGTTAAAAGCATATTTCACTTTTAAATGTCGTGTAAAATTAAATACGCACTTTGCAGTTGACCGCAGTGCGGACCAATGTAAAAAACCGCAGTCTTTGTACGCACGGTAGTGCGGACGTCGTACAGCCGGATGCTGCGATATCCTACACACTACACAGTACCTACGCGTCCGGCTAGCCGCAATTTTACAACCGTGTCCCAAGTCCCACGGACAGCCGGACAATCTGCCGTCTGGCTAGCCGCAAAATGCGTATTACATATACATACACACACTAGCTGCGCCCAGTGGTTTTGCTCGCTTTACAGTAGCCTATGTGTTATTCCAGGGTCTACGCTGTAACAAATTTTAGCTCAATTGTTCCAGCCGTTTAGGCGTGAAAGTGTAACAAACACACATCTATACAACCTTACATTTTTACAAACTTTCACATTTATAATAATATAAGTAAGATAATTGTAACAGTTAACAGTACCTACGTACTATAAGTACAAATGAAGGACAACAATAAATAACAACAGCAAATAAAGAGTGTTCATTATCATTATATTATTTTTATTTAAATTAAAGGGATACATTATAAATAAGTAGGTTTACCTAATTGAATAATTTAAAGTAAAAAACTTGCAGTTATTAAAGGGGCTATAAAGTTGGATACATTAACATAACACATGCACAGTAGGTATAAAACAAAGTTGTTTGTGTTGTCACTTGTCTGTTTGTCCCTATGAATACATAAATTTTAAAAATACTGCAACGGATCTTGATGCTTGAACGGATAACAGCCTTTATAAAATAAATGCGTCCATTCCCAAGAGTCAAATGGTCCCTATAGGGAACGTAAGAAATTTGTTGTGTATCACACTCGTCTTCTGCTAGAATCATTTCCTCGTCCTCTGCGGCTGTGCCGGTTACCTTTGATGCTTTTGGTAAATGAGCGGACGCTTGTATGTTTTAACACAGGCAGCATCTCACAGCACTCCAAGGAATCAAAATATTAACAAGACGTATTTTATTTCTCTACTAGTCGTCCAACTTTCTTTTACACGTCATGTTAGAGTCCGAAACCTCGGCCCCTTGCAAGATTAGGATGTTCCAATTCAATTATTACTCTACTGCTCTTTTTCTCTTAAAAAATCTAAATTTCTTTAATAAATTGTACATTCTAAAATTTCCAATAAAATTGGCTGAAACTGACATTTATTATTCGTACTGACAATCAATGGCACTGATATGTCATTAAAATAATATTACCTCTTTATATCACAATTTTACTGGCGAAATGCCGTGTAAGTGGTGCCTTACTCGGTAGGACCCGAAGATTGCCGATGATCCTTACCAATCGGTTTCGTGAATTGCATTTGACGTTACGATCGGTGCCTTTTCGTTTCGGAAGGGTCATTTTGATAGATTCACTTGATTCGATACCGAAATCCTGTCATTCTTGCTTTCATATTTACGTTTATTTAAATAAACGTATATGATTTTTATCTACTTCAATACCTGAATTTAACAGTAAAATGGAAATAAAGATCAGTGAGCCGGAGAGGGAGAGTCACCGCTCTTTTCTGAGATCCTCAGACCGATCTCCTTAACGAAACCGCGCACTTCACTGCCCCAACTGCCCATGGTCTCTACGGCAACGTGGACGAAATGCCATGGCGTACATAAGCCTCTCCTTCAAACTGGCGTCTTCCGCGGCTGCTGACGGTGAGTGGCTGGCGGCGACAGTGCAGGCACAAGTAGCGTCCCACACTAAGCACTTCCCGTTCTTCCAAGGCACCAGAGTCAGCCCCTTCGGCCTCTTACTGTCGGATCTACTCAGACCCGGAGGCTCGAGCACGCAAGAGACGTTAGCCGATATTAGGGCTATACGTACGATTATATATATTTTTTTGTTTTATTAGTTTACATTTTACATTAAATTAGTACTTTGCTTTCAGGCTTGCAACTCAGTTGACTGCTTTGGAGTTTTAAAGAGCCGTTTTAGATGCCTAAACAAAAGTCCCGTGCTGGAGTATGCACCAGAAAAATGTGGAAGAATTGTTATTGCATGTGCAACACAATGCATGGCATATTGCATTGTGCATATTATTGTCCTACACAATATGTGCTTAAAAAATGGCCTAACTGCGAATATGATACCAGCAGTGATGACTCGATCGCAGAACCTATGGAAAGCCAAGAAAATAATTCCCTATTACAAAGAGGATTACAGGCCCGAGTAGCCATAATTAATAGATTATTATAAATTATCTGCAGGGTTGTATACGATATAATATTCTACTAATATTACAAACGCTAAAGTTTTAAAGAATGTATGTATAATGTATTTTTGTTGCTCTTTCACACTTGAACGGATGGTCATCCGTTCAAGTACCGACCCGATTAAGTTGAAATTTAGTATATAGGTAGCTTAGACCCGGGCATAACATAATGTAGGTTAGTGCGTCAAACATGTTAAGTATTGTTACTTTGCGTGCGTATAAGTAGTAGTTTTAAAACTCAGTAAAAATTAGGTACCTACTTGCATTTTGTTGCAGTAAAAATAAAAGGCTAAGAATTATACTGAGGTTTTATTGGCTTATTTGAGGTGCTTTTTAAGGTATTGAACTGAGACAATGAATAATAATCTAATTTAAGACATTTACAAACAGCTTAATGATCAAAATGTAAGCTGTACCAATGTGTGTACCAATTTTCATTTTAAAGCCTCTTCTTGATAAGTCGCGTACGTTTTAATAGTTCTTGATATATTCCCTAGCGCATTTGCTAGATTTGTTGATAGATTATTGCACCCCTCGGTGATGGCCTTGGAAAGGTTCTGCACACCATCTGCCACTCTTTCGAGAGCAGCAGCTTGCCGCTCCAAAGAAGCTTCCAATGGATCTTCTGTGCAAAAACGTAGTAAATGAGAACTAAATTTATTTTATATATCAAACTAAACATTACTTTTACATAACTAATCCTAATACAATAGCGCTGTAAAATATACCTTCAATACAAATATGGAACTAAATGCTTACGCATCACATCTAATTAAAGTAACTGAAATTATTAGCAAGTAAATTTAAAAAACTTTTTAAAACAAGCTTTCATTATTATTCATGCAAAATTTCAGCTCAGACAGACAGACGGACGCATGAAAGTAAAGTGTGAAAATGAAGTGAAAAACTTGTATAAACCATTATCTTCTCGTGCTTTTTCAATTATACAATAACGAAATAAATGTGCCTTCAAACCATAACTGTAAAAAGACCAAGTGTCGCAGTTCGCAGTTTATCTACCGTAAAAGTTGTGAGATCCATGTATTACCAAATCGATCAAATCTTTTATGTTTTATATTAATAGAACGACTTGGCCATCGCATGAAAAAACAATGTAGGTAGGTATCTCACAAGTAATATACCGACACAATAATAGTGGTTACTCGTGTGCTCTGAGAATACGAACAATTTTAAATCAAATTAATACTCATTACGGATAATATGAACAGGAAGGAATTGTAGGAAAAGTAACTTTATTCATAATTTTAAAATTTAGATAAAATAGCAAATAAAAATCCGTCGATTGAAAACAATGATGATGATTGACATAGACAAATTATAATTTGAGTTGACAAAGATGATTGATGCTTGACAATGAATGACTGGGGCTCCTGTCATGAGTGATATAAGTCGAAAATCGCCCTTTTCCAGGAGAGAAAAACAAGATTCAAAAAAATCTGGTATACGAACTATGTGTGCTACATTAGCTTTTACTTAAACTTTTACTTAAAAGAGTTTTTATCATTCCGCATTACAGTTTTTCTTAAAATTATTTTATTATATAAGTAATTTATGAAAAACCAGTGAGTTGTATCCGCACCAACGATAATTTTATCCAATCAATAATCATCAACAATGTAAATATTAATACAAGTAAATTTTTTTTTCACTTCTAAGTATGGGGAGCCCCAAAAGTGTAATGTTTTTTTTTTCTATTTTAGTGTGAAAATCTTAACGCGGTTCACCAAATACATCTACTTACCAAGTTTCAACAGCATAGTTCTTATAGTTTCGGAAAAAAGTGGCTGTGTCATCCGGACGGACAGACAGACATGAAGAATTCTCGTATATAAGGGTTCCGTTTTTTGCCATTTGACTACGGAACCCTAAAAACCATCTTGATATGTTGTTAGTAATATTGTCCAAGTTTGCAGATCTCAATATTGAGCAAGTTGTTGAATAAATGTTCGATCTATAGGTTTACTGTTAAACTTTTTTAAAGAATATGTCCCTAATTTTGGACTTACGATGAAAATTGCCCCATTACACATTAGCCATTAGGTTTTAAGGTTTTATTAGGCCTGATATTGATTAGCGTTAAGACTTCAAATCTCACTATAACAAATAGTACTTTTTTTGCTTACATTTAAAAAAATAATCTATGTATTTTTAGATATAATTTAAATTGTTCCCTGGCAAATATTGTAAAAAATCGTGAAAAGTAATATATCAGTAATGTATAATGAATTAGAGTCCGACCGAAACTGGTTTTACGGCCGAAACCGAATGTTCGGCCGAGGCTTTAGTTTCGGCCGAAACCGAAACCGAAACTCACGTGGTCAAGTAAAAAAATCTTTAAAATACTGAAATTTGGCGCATTTTGCCCATTATTCTGCATTAATTAGGATTTGTAATATATAACAATAATATTGTAAATTTTTTTAGGCTTCCGTGGTCAACAAGGAAGCCTTATAGTTTCGCTTTGTCTGTCCGTCTGTCTGTCCGCGGCTTTACGGAGAAACTATAAGTCCTAGAAAACTGTAATTTTGCACAGAGGAGGGCAATGATTAGGGTAAGAGAACGGTTAGAAAAATAAATTTAAATCAATTAATTTAGGGTACCTCCCAAACTTGTAAAATGGGGATGATATTTTTTCTGGCTGATCCCATTATTTGGGATATTGTTGAATAGGTATTTTAATGAAGGACGTATATCTAAGAAAATTTTTCAATTTAATGATCCATTTGAAAGATATTCAAGTTTAATTTTTTTGTTTTTGGGCGTCCCCGCCCTCTAAAATCTAAACTACTGGCTTTCAAACACTGTTAAAAATCACGAATATAGTTTCAACTATGAACTTTCCAGGAAAACCATAGCAGTTAAGATAGATTTATTAGTTTTAAAGTTATCGTTGATGAAAATTAAGGCAGTAGATATACGATTTGCCAGTTCTACGGAAGCCTACATTGCGCGTAGTCTGAATAGCGCTTAGCCTATTTACTTAAATTAAGTTCTTATAGCAAAATATTTATCAGTTATCAATTATAACCAAAACGCTAATTGTTACTGTTTTATTAACCCCTTGATCCAGGAAAAACTTCCAATTCAAATCAAAATTGACATCTATTATTTCTAGCTTCTTTAAAATGAGGTTCAAATTTGCATGTGCATGTGCGGCTCGATTGAGCCGCTCGGGGACATACGGGTAAAATACTAAGTATTAGTATTTTGAAATCTTACTAATTAATACTTTGGTGTGTACCTATTTGTACTTAGAAGAATCATCAATCTTTTTAGGTACCTCTATATATAAATAATAATTACTAAAATTGCTATTACACGCTTAGTTCCACTCTCAACAAAGATAATATTATCAAATCACACATTTAAAATTAACAAACTTATATTTAAATTATATATTAGTCGTCCGCCAAAGCGTCGTCGCGAGAAACGAAGCTAGGCGAGCGTGCACGACAACTTCGGAAGGGAGTTTCGGTTTCGGCAAAAGTTTCGGCCAATTTTGGCCGAAACCGAAACTTTCGCCGAAACTCGATTTTTGGCCGAAACTCGGCCGAAACCGAAACCGAAACCGAAATTTCGGTCGGACACTAAATGAAATTCAAGAAAAAAAGGTGTTTTTATGTGAAAATGATTATAATCACAATTGTACCACCAACCACAAAATACTGATTATATTTGAGTAGATGAAATCGGAGATATAACTTGAAATATATTCATAACCACTTTGTTATTGCAAAAATAGTGCACTTGTATCACTTTTCACAAAATTATCTCCCAAACTATAGAAGATAGAAAAACGTGAGTAAGATGAAAAAAATCGTTATTTTGTTTCTCATTATTTAAATGTAAAAATCTCAAAAAGGCTAAAACTCAAGTTACATCACTCATCACTGGAGGCACATATGGGAAATGTTTACGAAGTGTGCTAGCTAAATTTATGCATATTAACTTTTCAACAGATTATATGGGTAAATATTTTTACTACAATAAACCACCAAAATGAAACTATCTTCGTAAACAGTTAGATCTGTAATCTATGCTCTATTTTACTGTCCAATTAACGTGTAGGTGGTTCCTTACTCGGTAGAGCCCGAAGATTTACGAAGATACTTTCCAGTCGGTTTTGTAAAACGGAATTGACTTTTCGATCGGTTCCTTTTCCTTTCGGTAGCGCACTCGGTTCGGTTTCGGTATCGGATAAGTGAATCACCCTGCTGGTCGACAATTGTACCGAGTGTCATGGGCCTGCCTACGACGTGAAAGTAACAAACATACATCCATAAATCCATCAGCAGCATCAGAGGGCCTATTGGCTATCGCAAGACGATATGTAAAACACTAGAATCCATAGACAAAAGTACTTGCTTAAACCTCTACATTAATATGAGTAAAATAACAAACGCAACAATGTACATTGAAGTTGGCATCAATCGTAGTGGGTGAGAAATAGCCAATAGGCCCTCAGTTCACAAAATACGACGTTTATATACGTCTTTTCCGCAGTTAGTTTTAAAAATATTAGCTAAATTGTTGTCATTGCACGTGTGCACACGTCGCCCAACGTCAACGTCCACTGATGCATTGGCCGACGTGTAGCCTTAGAATATAGCTTTATAAATAGTGCTAGCTTTATAATAATGTAATGGTTATTGGTTATTTCCCAGGAGGATCTGTATCCGGATACGGCGGCACCGCTTCCAGCCGCGTCGGCTAAAGACTGGCTCAGCGGCATGAACGCACCCCCACTACTTATCAGCATGAAAACTGGTACATAACACACTCATACCTTTACGATACTTAATTTCACGGTATGGACTTCGTAAAAATTTTCATCTTTAATGTTTAATAATACAATACAGTACTCTTTATTGAGACCCAGAAAATAACTTTACAATAAATTACTTAAGGTCCCTATCAAATGGCGCAACTCTTGCTCCCACGATATCACAATATGTATTTCAAATGTAAATTCGTAGAATTCACTTTTTAAAGTTTTAATTTGGTAGAAATTTAAGAGTTATTTTTTTTATTCTTTTAACCCTTAAATACCGGGGGTAGACTTCCTTTGCAGGACGTCGTCTAGGTGGGTACCCCAACAGTGCCAGTTATTCTACCGCCTGAGCAGTGATGTGCAAACATTACTGTGCTCCGGTAGGAGGGCACTGTAGCTAGTGAAATTACTGGGCTAAAGAGTCTTAACATCTTATGACTCTTGAGTAAGAAGCGTTGGTGCAGTGCTCCTAGAATTTCACATAATTGTGAAATCCTAGGTTACACTGTACTGATTATGGGCAGCCGTTATCTCTTAACATCAGGAGAGCGTCTTGCTCGTCTTCTACTTCATAACATATAAAAATGCATGATTTTTTATTTAATTATGAAATAAATATTTCCTCGTAGGTTTTGAGTCACAGATAAAGGGAAAAATAATTAAAAAAAAACTATATTATTAATTAATTAAAACTAATTTACTTTTATTTTCTGAAGACTCTCTTACAAGTTTTTTTTTCATTATGATATTAGCTATGATATAAAAATTAAAAATACGTTCTGAAAAATTTGTCACAGCTGTCACTTTTAAAAATTACAAAAATTGGTTTGTAGACTTTTGGCAACAATATGCATTTAAGGGTTAAGAATTTTTGTCTGCGGCGGCGTTTTTAAAATGTCCACACAACGGTGTGTATGTGTATCTGTTACGGCTAAAGTCCGAAGTGAGGCTACACCTAGGTTTAGCCGGTTAAACCTAGGTGTAGCCGACCGCAGTCGGTTAGAGTTCGGTATAGAAGATTTATTTTCCGCCTCACGTGTTTAAAACGTGAGACAAGTTGTTATCAACATGTTTGATTGTTGTTGTATGGTGAAAGTCATAAAATTAGCATTAAGTATTCCTAAAGATGAATTGAGAACTCTGGAATAAGGACAAGTCGGATCTGGTGCTTCGCCGCAGCACGCTCGCTCGGCACGCACGTTAAGTAATCACTGTTCAAACCTAACCTAACCAACTGATGTCGGTCTGCCCTGAACTTCGTTATAAAAACAAGTTTTTTTTACATCTAGGTTTAACCAGCTAAACCTAGGTGTAGCCGCACTTCGGACCTTAGCCGTGACATATCCACAGGATCGGAAATTAATATAGTGTGGGAGAATCAGTTAAAAATGGGGGTCTTCCAGTATTGGTACCATAACCAGACGAACATGGTGAGGTGGGCAGGGGCGTTCTCGTCAGAATACAGGCTGGAGTGTGGTGTTCGGCAAGGAGGCCTTAGCTCACCAAGGCTCTTTAACTTTTACATCAATGACCTGATTGAAGGGCTGAGCAGTGCCGGGGTCGGATGTTGTATGGACGGACAATTTGTGAACAATTTAAGCTATGCAGACGATATGGTTCTGCTCGCCCCTTCAATTAGGGCATTGGGAATCTTGTTAAACATATGTGATAGGTATTCTGTGACACATGGACTTAGGTACAATTCCAAAAAGAGTGAACTACTAGTTTTTAAAGCAGGCAGAAAGTCACCTAAATATGTACCTACAATAAAGATTGGAGATGCGCCAATTAGTAGAGTCACAAAATTTAAGTACTTGGGACATTGGGTCACGGAGGACCTCTCAGATGATATGGACATTGACAGGGAGCGGAGGGCGTTGGCAGTGAGGTGTAATATGTTGGTGCGGAGGTTTGCTCGGTGTACTGATGAGGTTAAAATTGCACTTTTTAAGGCTTACTGTCAGACATTTTACACATGCAGCCTGTGGACCAACTTTACACAAAAAGCTGTTAATGCCCTTCGTATCCAGTATAATAATGGATTTAGGATGCTTTTGGGCCTGCCTCGTTTTTGCAGTGCTTCAGGGATGTTCGCCTTGGCAGGTGTTGATTGTTTTCAAACAATTGTACGGAAGCGGGCAGCATCTCTGATGTCTCGTATACGGGACAGCTCAAATGGTCTCCTAAATACCATTCTGTGGAGGACTGACTGTCCTATAGTTAGGTATTGGCTGATGATGCACTCCCCTGTGGTAAAATATAATGTAAAATAAAAATATATAAATATATCTTTCTTGGACATTAAAAAAATTGGAAATCAAATAACGACTATTGGACATTTGTATTTATTTAAAATTTGAATTTTTCTTATCTTTGACATGTATATAATTAATTGGATTTAAGACATATTTATTTATTTTAAAATTTTGTAATTCTTGACTTTGGCTTTTCCTTTATATATTTTATTTCTTATGAATTGAATTGTGTTGAATATGATTTTTTATCGAAATAAATGCTTTGAATTGAATTGAATTGAAAAACACAATGTTTGAGAGTTGAGTGCGTCAGCACACGCGTTTCGACCACAAAACCACTGTGTTTTTCACAGTCAATGTGTTAATGTAGCTAATTTGTAAACTATTTTGCTCTAATAAAGAGTATTGTATAAATGAATATTGCAGGAGTAACAATATCGACACACAAACCGCGCAATATGAAGGACGCGCCGGCGCTGCAGCCGCAGGACGCCAACAACAGGAAGAAATTCGCGTTCCTATCGCGCGAGACCACGCCCGACTACCGGCCGCTCAACACCTGGCAGCCCACCGACGCTAACGATGTTGATACCCAGGTGTGTACACAGCCTTGTCATCCAGCCGCAGGAAGCAGCTCAGACCACGCCCGACTACCGGCCGCTCAACACCTGGCAGCCCACCGACGCTAACGATGTTGATACCCAGGTGTGTACACAGCCTTGTCATCCAGCCGCAGGAAGCAGCTCAGACCACGCCCGACTACCGGCCGCTCAACACCTGGCAGCCCACCGACGCTAACGATGTTGATACCCAGGTGTGTACACAGCCTTGTCATCCAGCCGCAGGAAGCAGCTCAGACCACGCCCGACTACCGGCCGCTCAACACCTGGCAGCCCACCGACGCTAACGATGTTGATACCCAGGTGTGTACACAGCCTTGTCATCCAGCCGCAGGAAGCAGCTCAGACCACGCCCGACTACCGGCCGCTCAACACCTGGCAGCCCACCGACGCTAACGATGTTGATACCCAGGTGTGTACACAGCCTTGTCATCCAGCCGCAGGAAGCAGCTCAGACCACGCCAGACTACCGGCCGCTCAACACCTGGCAGCCCACCGACGCTAACGATGTTGATACCCAGGTGTGTACACAGCCTTGTCATCCAGCCGCAGGAAGCAGCTCAGACCACGCCCGACTACCGGCCGCTCAACACCTGGCAGCCCACCGACGCTAACGATGTTGACGCCCAGGTACCTACTTGAAGCCCATAATACAGAATATATAAATGGAAAAAAAAAGTACTTTAAATCTTTTTAGGCCACAGAAGCCTCAACGTACGTGTGCGCATTACCGGTGGTGTACGCTCTCGCCGACACAGAAAATCACGTAAGCGGGGTGGTTTATTCTGTGTTAAAGGACACACCTTACTGGCTCTGCAGCGGCACCTTTCCAACCCATTTTTAAGTAACATGCCATTTTTTTCGACTTTGAATACCCCTTTCCTCGAAAAGGTTGAACAACTTTTTGTCCTAAGTCCTAACCTATACCTTTTTGTGCTGTATAAATTATATTGTGTTCTTATACTTCTAAATTAATTTTTTTCTTACTAGCAAATCCAATCGAATGAGAAATCACAGAAAACAACCGCGAACCAAAACACGAAGTTCCACCAGTTGCAGCGAATGTTCGGCAAACAGACCGGCGACAGCGAACCTGTGCCACTCTACAAGCAGATCAACCAGGGGGACGTGTTTAGCACTGAACATGAGGTTACTTATTGTAATAAATAGTACTAATAGACATCGTGCCGTGTTTTGAAGATTAGAAAAACCCAAAGTTACAGAAAACTAAAATAATGTACAACTTAATTGTAATTCAAAATAAAAATAAATCTAAAAATCATCAGTCATCTCCCTATGATATAAACAAATATGAGTTTGTCAAAAATATTCTACAAGATTTTTTTTCTTTGTAGATTTAATATGAAAATGGCTGATACAATACAACGCACTAAAGGTGATGTGACGTCATGATCTAGGGCGCAGACAACATTTCAGAGCAAGGTGTGACGTAGTGCGTCCCCACCCAAAAACTTATAATAAGCTCTTTATATCCCAGCCATTATTTTACTCACAAACCAAAAAATACGTTCCTACCCAAGGTTATATTTAATGGAGCATGCGCCGTGAACACCAAACTGAAGCAAGAAAAATGACGTCAGCGTTGATACAAATTGTAAACAAAACACTAACGTCAACGTAATTAGCCCAGTCAATGAGTGCACAAAAAGGGTATGTGGATCGAAAAGTCGAAAGCAGAAAAACTAACTTAGTAACTTTGTTTGGACTAGTTAGGAGATAAACATACTAAAAGTCCCCACCCCTCCGAGGTGAGCCCGAGGGGGGGGAGGCCGAAGAAGGTCCCATTTTTAGGTTTTTTGCTTATATGTCAAAAACGGTGCGTTGTACGATATTTTATAGTACTACATTATTAAACCTTATAAAATTTTCTACAACTTTGGCCTTGACACTTTTCATCTATCTCCAATCGTTGTCCAGCTATGAGCTTCCAAACATGGTTTATTTTGAAGACGCTTAAATTAATTTTCCATACAAAGTCGGTAAAAAAATCTTACAAATAAAATTTGACCAACTTCTGGTTGTCGTATCATAATGAAACTTTGCAAATGTCTAGAAATCTAATGACAGTTTAATAATCTGGTACCACTGAACTGATCTGATGATGGAGCCAGGAGGTGTCTAATGAAACTTTTCAATGGCTATTAGTAAACCCGTTGAGTTTGGGCACATTACATTCGAATCGATGAGACTTTTTCATAACACTTGCTGTCGAGGATCTGATAATGGACCAGGAGGTGCCTACGTTTCATCAATTCGAATGTAATGAGCCTAAACTCGCCGGTTTTACTAATAGCCGTTGAAGAGTTTCAGTAGACACCTCCTGGCTCCATCATCAGATCAGCTCAGTGGTACCAGATTATTAAACTGTCATAAGATTTCTAGACATTTGCAAAGTTTCAATATGATACGACAACCAGAAGTTGGTCAAATTTTATTTATAAGTTTTTTTTACCGACTTTGTATAGAAAACAAATTTAAGCGTCTTCAAAAAAGACCATGTTTGGAAGCTCATAGCTGGACAACTATTGGAGATAGATGAAAAGTGTCAAGGCCGAAGTTGTAGAAAATTTTATGAGGTTTAATAATGTAGTACAACAAAATATCGTACAACGCACAGTTTTTGACATATAAGCAAAAAACCTAAAAATGGGACCTTCTTCGGTCTCCCCCCCCTCGGGCTCACCTCGGAGGGGTGGGGACTTTTAGTATGTTTATCTCCTAACTAGTCCAAACAAAGTTACTAAGTTAGTTTTTCTGCTTTCGACTTTTCGATCCACATTTCTTCTTTTACTGGACTAAATGATTTAGTATGAGTAAGTCAGATGGCAATCCACACTAACGTTATTTTTCTTGCTTCAGTTTGGTGTTCACGCATTGTCCATTTGGTTAGATCTTCGTGTACCCACATTTTTATTATTTAATATTATTATAAAGACTTGGCTTAAAGATGTCGATACCAAGCCAGTGGCATAGCCACACCCCTTAAAAAAATATCGATTAAAACATTTTTTGACCTTGTCAACATTCAATATACCTTTTTTTTGTTTCCAGTTGCGTCTAGCGTTCAACCGTCAAGGCGAAGAGTTACGTATAGTCAAGCGGCAACTACAGAACAGTCAGCAACGAGTGCGCGAGTTAGAGCAACACGTTGCCGCGTTACAAGCGAGGCTCACACGCGACGGCTCTTAAACTGTTCATTAGCCTGCGAGTCAACTGTCGCCACTGTGCCCTTAATGTGCTTCGTCTTGGAGCTTGCGGTTAGTTTCTGTTACTTCACGTTCCTGTGGTGTCTCAATGTGAAAGTTACACTAATGTAGAATTCAATCACATTTAATTGCTAACTGCGCCTTAAAGTTTTACCCTCTGAAAAGTAGCGTAAGTGCTAATCTAAGGTCTAAAAGCTACCTACATATCGAAATTTCAGCTTAATCGGTTTAGGCGTAATATAAACACACACACACAAGCTTTCGCCTCGATAATATTCAGTGTGATGTTGATTAAAAAATAGCTGTTAGTGTAAAGAAATGGCGTACTTTAAAATATTTTGTCTACAATTACCACAAAATTGATGTGCAACTTTGTCGATTGAATATTATAATATAGTACTTCAATATAAAAGTTTAGTCGTCGCCAAAAATTAACTCTCAAGCATTTTTAAAACATTATTTATTAGTTGAAAATAAATAAATATATCTATGTATGTAGGAATGTATACCAAAACGAGAAAATAAAAAAGTGTAAGTTGTTCTATTGAAATACCATTGGAATTTAGTGAAGTTATAGTGGAGCCCTTTGAAGCTTGGTTTTATGAAATCCGAATCGGATTGTGTGTAAGGCCTTGTTCTGACTAAGTGAGAATATTTCAATATTTATAAGAATTTTTTCGTTTAGTCAGAGCATGCCCAATGATGATAAGTTCATCATAAGATTGTGATAGTGAACGGGCTTTGGAAGTCATTTTGTTCTTTTGCGAGAGAAATATTTTTATCCTATACCATGAAGCTATTCTATTTGATTCTAGGAAGTAAGGACCAAAGTAGATTGTCTGCTCAACAAGCTTTTGTTTATGTATTTTCGCCATATTTGGTGTGATCTATCAAAGCTTTCTTTGTCTTGTGCTATGCATTTAAAAATTGGCATTCCAATTAAAATTTATTCCAAAATTGATCTTTACATAATATGTACTGAAACAGAAAATTCGTTTATTGAATTATTTCATAGGAGACTAATACTGACAGTGATTTTGGATGTTTAAAAAGTATTTTGAAACCGAAATTTATTAGCTTCATAGAAGCTTTAAATGTATAATTACATACATTTTGACTGCTTTATTCATGCTCAAATTTTAATGAAGCATTTCTCAAATTGGTTTTCTATTCTCATTACGTTTACATGTATTTCTTATACATTTTTACTTATACAATTTATTTTAATCATAGATTATGAATGTTCTAGACGTTGGGCCTATAACTATCAGCTTGTCTGTAAAATTGTTTTGCTTTGCCATATTTCGAAAATTATTGTAGTTTGGCCTAACTGTGGTTTGGGGGGCTGAACTTATCCGAAAGGCATGATTATATTGATATACTATACATAATTGTATAATTTTCACTTACTAAAGATATGAGAGACAATTGCTGCGTTATGAATAGAATTTGGGAGCCCCCTGTTTCTTGATTTTTTTTTAACATTCCTCATCGTCACAAATCACAATGTTTAATTTTTTATGTGCAATTTGTAGCAGGGTTTTTAATGTTTTATATTTTTGACATCGATTGATTATATTGTTTTGTGCACTTTCTTGTCAAGCACCAATTATGTTTTGAACCTTAGTTAAGTTGAATTTTTGTTAGTGATTGTTTTTAAGTCTGATTTACGTAAGTGTTACCTGTTATTTTTGTGCTTGTCTAAAAATGTTAATTAAGGTGATTTGTAGCCAAACGGCCTCAGGTACGATCTCTGTTCGTAATTTTAAGAACGCCGTGTTTAGTGTTTAGATTGACTATGTTACTATTGTAAGAATGAATTGATATATGTACCTATTATACGGGCTTGTCTCAAAGCTTCTCTTGACACTTGCCCTTAGTATTTTACGGATTTGTGAAACTAGGTTGCCGAGTACATAATGTATTTCGGATTATGTATGACATTTGGACGCCTAATAAAGTGCCGTTTTTTATATTTCGCTAGATATGTAGATTCTTTTCAACGTGAACACAAATTGTACAAAAAAGTTACCTGAACTTTTCTGTGCATTATAATTAAGATTTTAAACTCTAGCATCATAGATTTTAGGTGCTAGGATATGAAAAAGCAGCTGCTTGTTATTTTTGAAAAATATTTTGTCTTGTGGATCCATAGTTTAGTAAATTCACAATAATACAGCTTGCATGGAATGCATCAGTTTTTCCAACAACATCGCGGATTACATTCCATTTTCCATAAAAAGCATAATGTAGTGATTTAAGTGAAAATGAAAGTATTATTGTGCATTAGGGCATATTTAGTTTGGCTAAGTCGGTGTTAATATTTATTATTGTATTTTTATAAAATGCTTATGTAGCACAAATTCTGAATAAATGTTTGATCATAATTATTTTTTAGTTTTATTTGATTGAAGTTTTTCTTGTATAAATGTCCTTACCCCTGACTCTTCACTTCCACCTACACTACGTTTCAAAAACAAAGATAATTTTTGCAGGGTTCAAAAGATCAATATCTTAATATATTGGATATAATATCGAATATTTATCATAATATATCAGATATATATCATAAGATATATCGGATATAACACTTGTGAATATATCAATATTTTCATTGATATATTATAACCTTCGAACCCTGCAAAAGTTATCTTTGTTTTTGAAACAACGTATAGAGCTGTTCGGGGGAAAATATTCATAAAATAAAACATGTGACTATAGTAAAATCTCTATTGCAATTAAAATAAATTGTGTGAACTTAATTTGTACATCTAGTCAGTCAATAAAACTCATAAAAAATGGTTATATAAAATACAACTTGTAAAAATATAAAAACAGTATTTATTAGCTATGTCAGTACAAGTGTACTTTCATAATCATCTTGCAGAAAACTGCCTGCTTACCGTAACCAAGAACATTATAACGTTTTTGCACTCTTACATGGAAATTCATATCTTGCACAATTACAGTTTTAAGAACTATTACTGAGTAGTAACTATTATTTTAGTTATTCAATATCGGACAGCTTTATAACATGACTATCGAAGCACACTGGTATTGCCATAGCCATCGAGATTCAATATTTTAGTAAATGGAATGTCATTACATAAAACTAATGAAATGCACTTGTGATGAGTCAATATCAAAATGTAAAAATCCTTACAAATATGGCTAGACATAAAACTAAGGCAGATATATTGAGAGAAGTGGCTGAATTACAGCCGTCACTGCCACAAGTGTAGATGCAAGTCCTGTATTCCAGTTTGTCACCGGGCTGGTGTACATAGTTGCAATAGTTCCCGAGGTCTAAAGATGAACAATATCTCTTTGTGCTGATGCCACCTGAAATTGTTATTATAATTACTTAGTTTAGTTACAAGTAGATGGTTGCATAGTTGTTTAGAGGAAAGGTTTATAATGATCAGCAGGGATATTCACTTATCCGTCAGGGAACCAAACCGAATCAACTTGACTAGACATTTCACGTCATTTCATACATTTTTGACAATTCGGTCTTCGGTTTGATTCCCTGAAGGATAAGTGAATAGCCCTGCAGGAGTCTTTTGTTTCTTTCTTGTGTCTCATTCAATTATTATCAAAATTAGTCTAGTGGTTTTCAAGTAATTAATTATAATTTGAGTCCAGCTTTTGCTTTTTACTTTCTTGTGGGAAGTCAATAACTACAGCATTAATTTATACCATAAGAGAAGTGACATCACGAGATGGACTTTGTTTACAAATCAGTCAACCTTTGTGTATATTTTGATAAGAAAGAGTCACATCTATCAGAAAATTACAGAGATATAAAGTTCAAAGATAATAGATTGTTATATACACGTCAATATAAATGAACCAATAAGAGAAACATTTCATATTATTAAAATAATACACTCACCATGTTTTATTACTGCCCATACTCCCATGTTAGTCAACCCAATTCAAAGTGCCCTGTGCCTTGAAACTCAATACCAAAGTGCATTTATTAACTGATTCCGTGCGGAGGTCTTTTTAGCAATCTTTAGTGCCTGGCGTCAAACATATATTCCGTGATGCCTCTGGGGCACCATACGCTATACGCAATAGATTTACATGGTGCCTGTGCGGCATCACCCGCACGGAATCGGTTAAAATGTGTATTAAATATTCTCTTGCATTATCATAGTGCCTACTACCACACATATTATGTAAAATGTCCTAAGTGCATAATTGTGAGGTTAGTTTTGACTGTGTATACAGATGTGTCTACAGATGTAGGATGATTTCGACTACTGTTGTATCTTGGCAACTAAAGTCCAAAACTGTATGGAACAATGAAATTAAAGCCATTGCCGAGCAATGAGACAAAAATTGCTTTTAATAAGAAAAATGTCTACAATCATGGGCATACCCAGGATTAGTAAATAAAAAATTGAGCATAATATTAGTATGTTTGCAGCAGCATTGAGAATATGTATAGAATTTACACTATAAAACATTTACCTACTCTTGGTTTTATAAAATTATTACTTTCTGATGGATTAGCATTGCAAATAGTGAAAACTAATTAGGCTACAAATTCTTATTCTCCTGTTTTGTATTAAATATATAAAGCTGTTTGTTTTCCAATAGAATAAAATAAATAAAAAGTGAAACAGCTTGATAAAACTATTTTAGAATTATAACAGTAACTGTGACTGGTGTGCCAAGAAAATTATAATTTATCTGTCTAAAAGATTCTAGTTGTACTTCAGAGCCGTCTGCCTACCATGAGTACTCCAATATAAACATTTCTTATCAGTGGTTAGGTATAAGTGTGACTGTGAAAAAGCAGTGTGAATAAAAAGTTAAACCTGATTAACGGGACTAAACCTGTTAGTTTAATGCAGTACATAGCATTATACACATGGTCACATGGAGTTGGCTTCAATATACCACCGTCTAGGTTAATAAGCCCGTCACCACATTCCATCGTTGAAGAGGAGTTGCACTGGTAGCAATCTAATGCTACGCCTAGATCAAATATGTTAGTTAAATGGTCAAATCTTATAAAATACTAGCTGAGCCCAGCGGTGTTACCCACAGTACATATCGCACCTTTGACAGAACAAGGGCACAATTGTCCAAAATGTATTTGGACAATTGTGCCCTTGTTCATTTGGACAATTGTGCCCTTGTTCTGCCGAAGGTGCGATATGTAGCCTATGTGTTATTCCAGGGTCTAAGCTATCTTTATACAAAATTTCAGCTCAATCGGTCCACCCGTTTAGGTGTGAAAGAGTAACAAACATCCAGACGTCCATTCTTACAAAGTTTCACGTTTATAATCGACCGAGCGAAGCGAGGTCTTAGAGTCGAAAGCCGCGAAATGCCTGCGTTTGGACCAGTTTAACGCTTGACCTCTGGTGCTTAAGTTTGGTTGACGTTTACTTGAAAACGGTTAATCCAAATTAAATGAAATTTTACACACAAGTTAAGAAGGTTAATTGGATAATTGTAGTGAAAAAATTAGCGAAATAGGTTACAGGGTTGCAGAGATATAGGTGACTTAAAGTCTTTACGATAGGTCTGACGATTATTTCAAAACTGGAGCGCTGATAATTTTTTTTCTAACATATACACATTTTTTATAAGCGACACAAATATATTAGCCAAAGTGTATGTTTGTATGTATGTTTGTTACGCGATAACTGGAAAACCAATGGTCCAATCTGCATGAAACTTTGCAAACGCGTAATATAAATCCATAGAATTTTTAAGTTCGAACATGAGCCAAATCGGTCGAAGGGTTCTAGAGTTTTAGAAAATGCTTAATTTCAACGTTACCAAAGTTCCAATCTTAATGAAACTTTGCGATCAGGTAGTATAAGCTAAAAGAATTCTCATGTTCGAAAATGAGCCAAATCGATCCAAGGGTTGTAGAGTTATGAAGATGTTTAAATTATAATGTTTTGCACAATTTGTTAGGTACATTAAGTTTGAGAAAGATCCTACAGGCAAAAAAGAGCAAGCAAGTTGATAAAGTTAAAGAATTAATAGCGATAAAGTCCAATAATTCGAGAATTTCAAGCAATTTATCATATTTTCAATATTTCTTATTTTTAATTATTTTCATATAATTTTTTAGTACATTGCGTAATACCAATAATTGCGTCAATTATAGTCCGGCCGCCTAAAGTTTGCTATTGAAATAGATGTCACATACATGTAGGTAAGTACACGTTTTGTGCTGTTTTTTTAATCTTTTTATAAACCTCATTTCGCTCGATCGATAAAATATAATGTTATATTTAATTTAAGTATATATAATTTTTATATTTAATTGTTAGTTTGTTTTTCTCAATAAAGATATTTAAGTAGTATGAAAATAAAGTAAAATAGTTATTTAAAAAAAAACCTTATTAATAGCGTTATTTTATGCCCATCGCTAATGGCAAGCAACCAAAGTTGGACTTAGTAGTATAGGCATAATTATAATATAATATAATTATGACGACATAACTACGTCACATTGCCTAAAATTTTGTATAAATTATCCCGAACACAATGTACCGGACTATAACTCGCTGTCAAGTAAAATAATATTTTACAGTGGTCGTAGCATGCCAAACGAGATCCCGCTGAAATGTCAAGCGTAGAACTGTCATACCATACATTGTAGTTTTGTGAATGTATGGGATGACAGTTCTACTCTTGAAGTTTGGCCGGGATTCTGTGTGGCATGCTACGGCCACTGGCAAAACACGAAAGTGGAGACCATAAACAATAATAAGCAGGTAACAATGTCTGTGGAAGTGGTGATAGAATAAAAAAACTCGCTGAATCGTTTTATGTTAAAATATAATTTAAATACATAATTTATATGAATACATACAAATATCATCGACCGAGCAAAGCGAACTCTTAGAGTTGAGAGATCTCTCGGTGGCAGTAAGGTTATTTGAGTAGTCTGCATAACTTTTTAAAACCTTAAGTAATTGTTTGTGCCGGCACATTCAACAATAAAGGTGCACGAGCACACCATAATGCATCGCGGGCCGTGTACTTATAGTCTGCCAAATTTCATAAATATATGGTAACGGCAAGTTCCCTATGAATGTTGATTTATTCAGAGGGTCAAAAAAATTTAGGTACGTTTTTGAAGGATAAACGGGTGTATTTTTTTCTACGTTAACTCAGAAGTTTAATTTAACGGGCACCAAGCGGCTATAGACCTGTGTATTATGGTAAAAATATACAATTCTACGGGATGTAGAGTATTAATTGGTCTTGACAGGCATACGGATGACCAAGTGATCCTATTTATTAGGGTTTCGTTTTTTCCTTCAGAGGAACGAAACTCTAAAAAGGATTATATTCAAAAAATCTCGGTACGTAGGTTTATTGAGTTTTAATTTCTCAGAATTTTTATATTTTGAGTTTTAATATTAATGTTAAAGTTCTTGTATTAGGATATATTTAGTCGAGACCTAAAGTCTAAGGTTTACCACGGAAATTGGGCTGCGAGGTCACAGTTCGAGGCGAACTACTAGTATTAGTAAGATTATATTATTTGATAACAATGTTATGTGCAATGACCGAAAACAGTTAAATGTTACTCAAATATGGTTCTATTAGCTGGGTGCAGCAGTTTTATTATTAACAGTGGCCTATGTTTAATTCCAGAGTCTATGCTACCTATGTACAAAATTTCAGCCAATCTATGTAGGATTTTAAGGTGTGAAAGAGTCAACAACAAACATTCATCCATTTATATGGATAAATTATGAAAACAACTTCCACATTTATAATATCAAGAAGGAATCCAAAATTATGTTAAGGCATTTCTGTTAAGAAAACACATCTATAAAACTTTTACATAGGTAGGTACAGGTCGCGTCACATAAAAAGAACGCTGGCGCGTAAGCTGCGCAGTCAACGATTTATCGATCTATTGAGTGGTATGAGGGGAGCGCGGGGCGGGTGAACGCCGCACGGGCCACGGGATTGGCGCGTCAGTCGTCCTTGGCTTCCCTCCCGGTGTTCACGTCACTTTCATTCACAAAGTACTATCGCGCTCAAAAGTTTTTAATTACAATATGGTTTTACACAGACAAGTGAGAAAAATGATATATGACGTTTATAGTTTTATGAAGAAAGAAGCTGATAGTAATACAGTTGATAATTTAAAACAGTGCATAAAACGGACTGCAATGGCAACAAAATGTTCTGAATCTACAGTGAGGCGAATTGTAAAAGGCGCAAGAGATTCGGAATTTCTTATTGTTTTTCGAACTCCCGGCAAAAATAAAAGAAATAAACAAAAACCAATTACAGATATTGACAGTTTTGATCAGGGTGTTATTAAAAGAGTCATTCACAATTTCCATATCACCGAAAAAGAATTGCCTACTATAAATAAGTTAAGAAAGAAGTTGCAGGATGACCTTAATTTCAAAGGATCGGCAGCAAGTCTCAGAAGAATAATAAAAACCTTGGGTTTTAAGTGGAAAAGAACAGAAACCAATAGAAAATTGTTAATTGAGCAATCACAAATAAGATTACAAAGAATTGAATATCTGAAAAAGATTAAAAAATATAGGGAGGAAGAAAGACCCATCATTTATACAGATGAGTCATATGTCGATAGTTCCCATGCTGCTCATCATTCATGGACAGACGGCTCCACCAAAGGCAATAAAAAACCATTATCGAAAGGTAACCGCCTGGTTATAGTGCATGCGGGTGGAGAAGGAGGTTTTGTACCGAACGCTTTGCTAACATTCAAAGCTGGTACAAAAAGCGGCGACTACCACGACAATATGAATTCAGAGAATTATGAGCGCTGGCTCCGCACTCAACTGATACCGAATTTACCAGCTAACTCAGTAGTGGTAGTTGACAATGCTTCATACCACAATAAACTACAAGATGCTGCACCAATCTCTACGACTAAGAAAGCAGATATGCAAAACTGGCTCCGCCAAAAAGGAGTAGAATTTGAAGGATCCATGTTAAAGCCGGAGTTGTATAATTTTAATTAAAAAAATCAAAGACCAGTTCAAAAGATTTCATATCGATGCCATATTAAAGAACGCAGGCCATGATGTGCTTCGATTGCCTCCATACCACCCGGATATAAATCCGATAGAGATGGCCTGGTCCCAAATTAAAGGATATGTCTCCGGCAAAAATGTAAGTTGGAACCTTACACGAATTACTGAACTAGTAAATGAAAAAGTAAATTTAATGGGAGCAACAGAGTGGGTGAAATTATGCACCAAAGTTAAGGAAATAGAGGCTGAATATTATAAAAGCGATCACGTGGTCGACATGATGACGGAAACATTCGTCATTCACGTAGGAGATGATGATTCCGAATCAAATGAAGAAGAAAGCTCGAGTAGCGACAGCGACGACGCCGAGGAGGATGAGATGGATACCACTAGCAACATCGCATCCACATCTGGTTTTCAAGTGACCGACGACGACTTAATGGAAGGAGTTTCAAAATTACCCTAATTTTTGTATTAACCCACTTGTTACCGAGATTACTTTTTGTGTCTCATTGCTACGAAATTTGGATATGTGCGTAGGTATTTAGGTGCTCTAATATCTAGGAAAATTCAAATAAAATTTCCAAATGTTTTGGAAATCCGGGAAAATGGTGTTCTTTATAAAGGCCAATAGTAAAATCCACTGCTATGAAGAGTGGACTTAAGTAAGAAATATAAAACAAACGAAAGGCTTGTTTTTGTTATGTATTTTATTCTTTGGTGCATTTAAAATATTTGTATTTTTTTTTATAATTGCACTTGGTGCAATTATAAAAAAAAAAACGTGACATCACAAAAATTGCATAATTCTATGTTTTTTTCGTGATAAACAAAACAACACGCTGGTTTTTTTTCTTGGTATTTTATAACATAATGGTTGCCTTCAAACTAGAAAAGTTGCTGAAAATTCTTTTTCATCCCCCCATCTCGGAAAGTGACATGAATCACAGGATTTTTGTTTAGATGCGGGCCTTTATAAAGGACGATAGTAACAAGTGGGTTAAATGTATTTTCCTTCCTGAAATAAAAATATTTACTAAATTAAAAATGTTTTAATACTAATAAATAAATTCCATCTAATACATTTTGAATAGGTAATTAGGCACAGTTACCAATGTGGTCACCAATAAATATCTAATATAAAAAACCGCGATCGAAAAGCTAGTTAAAATTAAATAGGCCTAGTAGTTTTATGCGTGAGTGTACCCATGCGCAAGCTCATCCCCGCCACTTTCTTCCAGCGTTCTTTTTATGTGACGCGACCTATATAAAGTTTTTAGTAGGACAGGTAATCCGTTATCATGTAACATTTGTCTTTACACAAAGTAGTAATAGAAAGGTTATAGACACTCAAGTTTACTTATGGGGTTGCATGCCATCTGCACAAGTTTCCCCTTTGTTTTAAATAGGCATTATTATGGTTTTTGGGTTCCTACTCCCTAAAGCTGTTAGTTATGTTAGTATCCAATACCCCATGTTATTTTAATTAAATTCTCATAGAGACTATAGTCTCACCTTCGTTTCTCCCAACATGTTTGATACAATACTGAGCGTCATGGATATTAGAACAATCTATTGGCTGCAAATCAACATCGCTCTCTAAAAACTCATTACACTGGAACGGATTGTCCGAGTCCGTACCAGAACATTGATAACAATTTATCGAATAAACTAAAAATAAAACATAAGTAAATAAAATCATAAACAGAAAATAACAACGGAAGCAACGCCCTTTTCATACCTGATCTAAATGTTGTGAATATAACACATGAGAGAAGAAAAACTCTTTCAAATGAATTCTTCATGTTTTTTTGTGTAAAAAAATGTTTGCAACAAGGACTTGTAAAGTTATTTTATGTAAAAAATTATAAAATCAATAATAACGCCGTCGGTTTCAGTGTTGCCAGTGCCCTATCTTCAAAAGTAACGCAGACAGGTTCGAAAAGTAACGCATTTACAATAAAAGTAACGCATTTAAAAAAAAACTATTTTTAATCACAGAAGTAATACAACTAGAAGTAGCCATTTCATGTGTGAGTGTGATGGCAATAGGGAAAATTCTGTGTGAAGAAAAAGGAGAAGCTATTTTTTCCGTCCTTTTTAGCGTGGCCGGTTTATGTTGTTTGTCAAACTGCTTCACTTTGACAATAATACTTATGTGTTTCGTTTTTTTCCAAAATTTTAAAGCAATTTGAGACAATAAAATGTTTTTCAACTAGTTTATGACCTAAAATATCAATATATCGCGTATTTTCATAAAATAATGAAAATCCGTAAGCTGTCTTTTGTCTCACAGGTGGCCACGATGATGTGACCCCTGTTTTTAATATAATTTATATAAAATGTAATATACTTACTCAATTTAAATATAGGTACTTATACTTTTTTATTCATAGATTTCAGTAGGTAGGTATATTGGTCCTATGGCTCGTCCACATATACCGGCCAATGATTTGCTGAGTGTGTGTTTTGTCTATGGATGAACAGTTTTTGTCTATAAACGAATGTCTTCGGATATTTACGGTTTTTTCCGGTAAATTTCTGGTGTACATTTTGGGCTCCATAACTGACGACTTTAATTATATTTTGAATATTAATCAATCATGGACCATTTGAAGCCATTTTGTGTGAATAATTACGACTTGCAGAGTCTTTGACCGGCATATGTGGACGAGCCATGACATTGACATATTATTTACTTTTTTTTTAAATTTTTGTTTTCCGTTTCGATTGCGTTCCGATTCACTAAGTTATTATTTTATATTCTTCCATTGTTAGTTCATTTAAAAAAAACATTACCCCAAAAAGTAACGCAAAAGTAACATTTTAGGACAAGTAACGTAAAAGTAACGCAAAGGGTCAAAAAGTAACGCAAAATGTTACAAAAGTAACGCACTGGCAACGCTGGTCGGTTTACAAAATTTACGAAAACGAAATCGAATGAATGAAGTTGATTGAATGATAAAGATGACATTTGACACTGACATCTGATAGTCGATGGTAATTTTCTGTTTTATTTTACGCATCACGACGTTTATATTTTTCAAAATGTTGACGCTTAAGATAAAAATAAAATAAGTTACAAGCTTTTATAATTTACTTTCACCTGTCTCAGTTGTCTGTCTGTCTGTTAGTAATCAAATCTTGCAAGTTTAATTTGACCCCCTTCCCGGTGTCCGATTAAGCTGAAATTTTGCATGCCTGTATAAATCGAATGACAATGCAATATTTTAATGACATCGAGCTGATCTGATGATGGAGCTGGAAGGTGGCCATAGGAACTTCGTTATTAAACGACGTAACCCCATCGAGTTTGGGCTCATTTGATTCGTCTTGACGAGTACCTACTTTATGGTGCTAGATGGTAATAATAATAAAAGCTTGTTTTTTTAAAATTTCACTTATTATATTATAGAGCTAGAGCAGCGCAGAGGGCAGCGACACAAGTTTATATAGGTGTTGTTAGTTATTATACTACATGAAGGGAAGCGAAGGAGAATTACTGGCTACTGGGTACCCAGTAACGTCCACGTAAGATGAGGATGATTTTTTTTTCTGACTGATCCCATCATGTGGGGTATCGTTGAATAGATATATTATACCTAGTGATGGATGGGTTTCTAAGAAACTTTTTCGATTTAGTGATCCATTTGTAAGTTATTCAAGTTTAAACTTTTTTTGAGCGTCCCCCCTTCAAAGAACATAAACTACTCTTGAAAACTCTAGCGGTTAGTAAAGATAGAATAGCTTTCCAGGAAAACTGTAGCGGTTATTAAAGTAAGGCAGTTAATGCCAGTATACTACAAAAGCCTATATTGCGCGTAGCCCGAATAGCGCTTGGCCTATTTATTTACATAGTGTTATTTCTTGCTTTATTGACTATGCTTTGCGTTGTAGTCATTGTAAAATACCTATTCAACGATACCCCACACGATGGGATCAGCCAGAGAAAAAAATCATCCCCATCTTACGTGCAACAGAACAAGAAAATATTAATAAAAGCCATGGTTTTTATGCAATCTTTATTTTTCACTAAGTATAAAATTATAAGGATTTATAAAATAGATAAGTATTCTTACACTATTTACGGACGTTTTATATGTATTGCAAATTCCAAAACGAAACAATGTTATAATTTTATAATATTTATTAAATACACATTAAGTAATCTTAATTAACTTAATATCTATCACAATGCCTAAAATGAGTAAACTTATTCTAAACTCATGCTTTGTACATACATTCAAACCATTAAATTAAATGCATATTAATAATAGATATACTTTAAGGCAGTTAAACATTGCAAAACTTACAAAGTAGGTATCAATGAAGTAATAATATAAAAGTAATAAAGTATATTATTTATTGTCATTATTACTTAAATCTATTTATTTTTAACATCACAAAATGGAATGCAAAGTAGTATCAATATTTTAAGAGATAGATTGAAAGATGTAATAAGTGTTACTTAGCTAAATAAATTCTTTATCGCTGTCTTAACAATTGGCACTTTCCTATACCACATATTTACTTTTACAATACTTATTCATAATTAAGTATTATCCAATTATAATATTCCGCATTAAATTATTATTTATATAGAAAACGTTAGACAAAAGAAAAAGAAATTATTATCAATAAATTGAAAAACTGTCGATTTCAGAAAAATAGTTTTATTTTTATATATCACTCTAGTATGAGTAATATTGTTGTTACATAATAATATAACATATCAAAGATAAATAGGTATATCTATAGAAAATATAGGCATTATTGGTCCCTTATTTACAAAACTTTGATATAAAAGTTAATAAGTAAGGAAATAAATTTCAAAAGAAACAAGAAAAATATTCTTAAAACTAAATTACAAATTTCGTTGCTCCACAGTCACAGTAATAAAGAAAGAACATAATAATAATAAAATATATTTTTATGTTACTATAAAAATACAGTAAACAAACTTGCAAAAATATTAATATGTCTACTATAAATCTTTAAAGATAATATATTTAAGAAATAAAAAAAGAAAGTAGGTACATAGTCAAATAGAATATTATTAAGAGACATTTTTGTAATAGGTGTAAGTAATATAAAAATTCTCTCCTTTCATAATAGGCGTCTCGATTCAAAATGGCGGATACAGTTCCATTTTCAAACGCCGCCATTTTCGTATCTACCGCCAAATCTACCATTTTGTACCAGAAATTATAGGTAATAAGAGTTAGTTGCTAAGTTGTGGTCTCAATGGTAGGGATCCTTCGACCCAGAAGTTAGGTCTTTGCATCATGGTCTGCCAGAGTGTGACTTCTTTGCCAACGCTGTCCATCCAATTTACGTTTGCTCCCATGTATGTACCTGTAATTAAAAAAAACATTAAAGCTCGAATCAAGAGTTCATCCGCCTATCAATGCCTTATAAGATACATTTGACCGCTTAATCCTGGAGTAACAATGCGGCTAAAACCTGAGAATCCACTATACCACTATAGTGAAGTCGAAGTTTAAATTATAAAACTTATGAAATCCGATCATGTATCTACTACAAGTTAGAGGCCGTGAGAGATATCATCATTAGGATCAGTCTCGAATCGGCATAAGTTCAACTCTCCAGTGCCAATGGACAGTCTAAGAGCCTATTCACTTGTTGAGGACAACGCCAGCCCTTTAGATATTAAGAACATTAGATTAGGAAAACTTTGGTAAAATTAAACTTAACTTTAAGGTATTGCAATGTAATAATAATTATTAACCGTTAGAGGCATGACAAGGACGGACATACAGACCGTTAATGACCGTTAAATGCAAGACAGAGACAAGCCTATATAACGGAAGGAAATAGCAATAAAAAATGTACAATTAGCGATCATAGGTATCGTACGGGCGGGAGACCTTAAAAATGTATATAAATAGGTTGAGATTTAATATTGTGTTCAGTATCTTCATTCGTCTCCTAACGCTCATAATGTAAACAAGTTAGTCGTAAAAGTGTAAAATTGTGCCTAGGTAACCTAGATTGGGAATTATAAGTTAATAAATGCAGTGAAAGTGTAAATCAAAGTTGTTATTTAAAAACCCCTCTAAATAGAACAGTAAAATCCAGTAGGAAAATAATAAGTAATACAGTCCACTATAGGTAAACGTAACATTTTGGTCCTTCGTAAGCCGAATTAAATCTAAATTAGAGTCAGTGTTTTTAGTAAAGTTTAGATTCAGTGCATTTTGGGAAAGTTTAAAGTCAGTGTTTGAAAAGTCTAGATTCAGTTTTTCTTGCACTTATACCTAGATTCAGTGTATTTTTGGAAAAGTTTAACGTCAGTGCTTTGAAAAGTCTAGATTCAGTTTTTCTTGCACTTATACCTAGATTCAGTGTATTTTTGGGAAAGTTTAACGTCAGTGTTTGAAAAGTCTAGATTCAGTTTTTCTTGCACTTATACCTAGAATCAGTGTATTTTTGGAAAAGTTTAACGTCAGTGTTTGAAAAGTCTAGATTCAGTTTTTCTTGCACTTATACCTAGAATCAGTGTATTTTTGGAAAAGTTTAACGTCAGTGCGTTAATAAATCTAAAAACAGTGTCGCACATATATAGAGCCAGTGTTTTTAATTTAATAGTTTAAACTCTCGCGTGTACTTTAATATTAAATTAGGCTCTCAGTGTACTTTTAGATTTTAAATTTGACTTTTTATGTGCGAATAAACTCTGTGTTAAACTATTTGTGTTGAGACTAAGTGTACTATCCTAGTAACTGTTTCCTTATCGAAAAGTGCGTAAATCAGCGCGAATATTAGTATCTCAGTAAACTCCGCGGAAATAATGGTGAAGACACGTAGCCAACCAGAGGACGAGGCCGCCGCGGTCCCACAGGTTACTCGGTTCGATGATCCGCCACGATCACCGTCAACTGAGCGACCGACCGCGGGCCTCTCAGCCGCCGCCACGATCCTGGAACGAAGAGGAACTGGAGGAGCAGCACCTTTGGGGAGAGAGGTATATATGTCACCCATTACGGAGTCCAGAGTAGAACCGTCCACGTCACGCCTCACTGCGGGAGCGGAACCAGACGAACCACCGAGGAGACAGGTATCACCTGCAAGGTCAGTCGCGTCTAGCAGTAGCGTTAACGCGAGGGTTCGTCAGGCGCAGTTCGAGGCGGAAGAACGTCTGGCGCTGATTAGGCAGAAGCAGCTGGATCTGGAAACAGAACGGGTTAAGAGACGACTTGCCTACGATATGGAGGCTATAACTGAACAAGAGGATACTGAACCACAAGGTACTACCCTGGAACAGAGGAGGGTAGAAACATGGCTGGATGAAGCCAAGGAGCACCGCACGCCGCACAACACGGAGCATCGGGTAAGCGATCTGCGTCCAGCTGAACGACCAAGATCGCCAACTCCAGGCAAAGGATCCCGAGGCCGTGGGGTGGATCAGCTCGTGGAGGCTCTAGAGAAACTAGCGAGGAATAGGCCACCACCGAGACAGGCGTACGAGCTGCCAGTATTTTCGGGCGCGCCAATCGAATGGTTCGCGTTCCGGGCAGCAATGCGAGATACGACAAAAACTTATAATTTGTCGAAAGCGGAAAATATGGCCAGATTGAGAAATTGTCTCAAGGGGGAAGCCAGGGAAGCAGTGTCCGTGTTATTACACACGGCGGAAGACCCTCAGGTAATAATGAACACTCTGGATCAAACCTTCGGTCAACCAGAAGTTATAGTGGAAAAAACTATTGAGGATCTGAAGAAGCTGCCGCGACCAGGAGTAGCTGCAACAGAACTCAATAACTTCGCGGTAAAAGTACAAAATATAGTCTGGGTACTAAAATCAATCGATAAAAGGGGATACCTGTATAACCCACAGCTGACACGAGACATCATGACAAAGCTGAGTCCGCACATGTTATCCAAATGGTACGAATACGCCGAGCAGAATACTTCCGAAGTGGAAATCATCGCTATGTCACAATTTTTAATGAAGGAAGCCAGCAGAGCTCTTCGTTTCGGGTACATAAGCACAGCGACGAGCACACAGAAGAAGGAACCTGCCAAGACGGAACAACGAAGAGGAAAACAGGTGTATGCAACCACGAACGACTCAGAAACATTAAGAAAATGCCAGGTGTGTCAGCAAAATCATGCATTAACCAAATGCGGCAAGTTCCTACAAATGAACATAACGGACAGGTGGGAACTCGTGAAAAAGGAAAGGTTGTGTTTCAAATGTTTAATCAGCAGGCATCGACGAATCTACTGCCGGGCTAAGGCCTGCGGTGTCAAGGAGTGCAGGATGGGTCATCATCAGCTGTTGCACGAACATCACACTGCTTCCTCAACGGGGGGAGCGCAGACACCGCACGGATCCAACGAGCCTGCTAATGCCGAAACAGTTACAGCAACCTCAGACCTGGGACAGGTAAAATTAAAGATATGCCCAGTAACTATAACAGGACCCAAAGGTCAGGCGAAGGTGTATGCACTATTAGACGAAGGATCTACAGTGTCTCTAGTCGACGAAGAAGTCGCAAGGAAGATCGGCGCAAAGGGGCCAACCGGAACACTGCGAATAAGAGGCGTGAACGCGTGTCAACAGGAACACGAAAGCCGATTGGTAAAATTCCAGATCGCGGGAGCAAACGGTCGTGACTACACGATCAAGGCGAGAACCATTGGTGATATGAAACTATCTCCACAGTCCATGCCCCGAGATTTGTTACGTCTCGATCATCTCAAAGATCTAGACGCCGACGGGTTGTGCTACGACGATGGTAAACCGCAACTTTTAATAGGTTCGGACAACTGGGAATTGATCGTCACCAGAGAACTGAGGCTCGGGAAACGAAATGAACCAGGCGCTTCGAGGACTCAACTAGGATGGGTGATCCACGGGACTGTGCCGAGGCGCATACTCCAGGAAGAAGCCGATAATGTGCTTCACGTCGTGGAAAACAATGAGAAACTCGAAGAACTGGTCGAGCGACACTTCAGGATTAATGCTCTGGGCGTGGCATTTAAACCCAAGGTAATAGCGGAAGATGAACAAGCAGTCGCCATCTTCAATCAAACAGCGAAACAGGAGAACGAAAGATTTGAGTTTGGTCTACCGTGGCGAGAGGAAAAAGCGGACGGTACAGCAGAAGTCGCTCTGGTCGCTGCCAAGGCTAAGGTGGCACCACTACGAAGCCAAACAATCCCAAGTTTGAAACTCAAAGCAGCAGTCACACGGAACGAAAACCCCAGCGACACGGAAGAAAGCGTACTTCAACTACAGGTAACAGTTAACGACAGCCTGCCAGATATTCACAGATTCTCCAACTTCGAACGTCTGATACGAGCCACGGCAGTCGTCATCCTGTTCATCGAGAGATGTCGTCGAAAGACACGACACCCGCTGGATGCCAGACACTTACGAGAAGCCGAGAAACTCTGGATCCAAAGAAGCCAAGCAGAAAGCTTCAACACAGAGCTGCAGCAACTACGACTAGGTAAGAAAATAGCGAAATCCAGTCGTCTGTTCAGGCTCGACCCAACCTACTGCGACGGGATCCTGAAGCTCAACGGGAGAATAGGAGCTGCTGACGTGTCGGGCAGCATGAAGCGGCCGATCATCCTGGACGGCCGCCACCCCTTCACGAAGTTGTTGGTCCAGCATCACCACAAGAATGCAGGACACGCCAACCCAGAACGAGTGGTGAACGACGTGCGTCAGCAGTACTGGGTGCTCCGGCTGAGACCAGCCGTACGAGCAGCCACCTCAAGTTGCGCCGTGTGCCGTATAAGAAGAGCCAAGCCTGAAGTGCCAGTCATGGGAGACCTGCCAATAGCAAGAATCCAAGCGTTCGTGCGACCTTTCTCCAACTGCGGGGTCGACTACTTCGGTCCAATAGTGGTGACCATTGGAAGACGACATGAGAAACGTTGGGGGGCGCTATTCACTTGCCTCACTACACGCGCTATCCACCTCGAGTTGGTAGCTTCTCTATCCACAGACTCTGCAATCATGGCGTTGCGTCGAATGGCTGCGCGTCGCGGGTGGCCGACCGTCATCTACAGCGACAACGGCACCAACTTCAGGGGAGCCGACGCAGAGCTGCGGGCTGCCTACAAGGAATGGGCGCCTGCTCTGCAAAACTACGGCCTGCAGCATCGTGTCACCTGGCGCTTCATACCGCCCGGTGCTCCGAACCAGGGAGGCGCATGGGAGCGCCTCGTGCGGTCTGTCAAGGCCGCACTCTCCCACACACTCAGTCAGAAGGCGCCCAAAGAAGAGGTGCTTCTGACCCTGCTGATGGAGGCTGAGCATTCCATAAATGCTCGGCCTCTCACCCACGTCTCTGTCGATCCTAACGATCCAGAGGCGTTAACGCCGAACCATTTCCTGCTGGGGACGACATCGGGGCTGCCTACGACGGGACCCTGCGAGCCGGCCGACAGGCGCGCGTGGCGCGCCGCACAAGCTCTCGCCGACGAGTTCTGGCGTCGCTGGGTGCGCGAGTACCTGCCCAGTCTCACGCCACGACGAGCATCCGCGGCGGAGATCCGCCCACTGCGCGAAGGAGACCTGGTGGTGGTGGTCGACCCAACTCTACCACGCAACACCTGGCCTCGCGGAGTCGTCGAGCGAGTCTTCCTCGGCAGCGACGGGCACGTGCGCGTCGCCGACGTCCGGACCAGAGGAGGAACATTTCGCCGCCCTGCGACGAAGCTGGCTGTCCTTCCAGTGGAGAGCTGCGACGAGTCTTCGCTGGGGGGAGAATGTTGAGGACAACGCCAGCCCTTTAGATATTAAGAACATTAGATTAGGAAAACTTTGGTAAAATTAAACTTAACTTTAAGGTATTGCAATGTAATAATAATTATTAACCGTTAGAGGCATGACAAGGACGGACATACAGACCGTTAATGACCGTTAAATGCAAGACAGAGACAAGCCTATATAACGGAAGGAAATAGCAATAAAAAATGTACAATTAGCGATCATAGGTATCGTACGGGCGGGAGACCTTAAAAATGTATATAAATAGGTTGAGATTTAATATTGTGTTCAGTATCTTCATTCGTCTCCTAACGCTCATAATGTAAACAAGTTAGTCGTAAAAGTGTAAAATTGTGCCTAGGTAACCTAGATTGGGAATTATAAGTTAATAAATGCAGTGAAAGTGTAAATCAAAGTTGTTATTTAAAAACCCCTCTAAATAGAACAGTAAAATCCAGTAGGAAAATAATAAGTAATACAGTCCACTATAGGTAAACGTAACATCACTATTCAGTCGTAAGAAGTCAGTTATTCCCGGTTAACTAAGCTAATAAGCTAATCAGTTCTTGCAATAAGAGGCCTCGGGAGATTTTATTTAGGATGAGATCCAGTGCCAAGTGACAATCTGATAGCACCCATAAAATCGTTAGAAGCGAGCCTGTCTCTATCCTACAAACTGAGCTAGAGTGCCCTCGTGCTGAGTTCTTGCAGTTTGAGGCCTCAGTAGATATCTAGGTACTTTAAGATAAGTATGTATTCAACTTACCAGTGCCAAGTGACTAACTAAACGCGCCCATGAAGCCATTACAAACGAGTCTGGGTCCCAAAAGATTAGTCCTAATATTTTTTTGCAATTTAAGGCCGTGGCAGATTTTCTTTAACTTACCAGTGCCAAGTGACAGTCTAATAGCGCCCATGAAGTCGTTAGAGGCAAGTCGGTCTCTATCCCACAGACTGAGTTCAAGTGCCCTCATGCTGAGTTCTTGCAGTTTGAGGCCGCGGTAGATATCCACTTTAAGTCGAGTATGTACCTATTCAACTTACCAGTGCTAAATGAAATAGCGCACATTACAAACTAGTCTGGGTCCCACAAGATGAGTCCATTCAATTCTTGCAATTTGAGGCCGCGATAGATATCTTCTTTTTGAGGTAAATAAGGTACAAATTTAACTTACCAGTGCCAAGTGACAGTCTAATAGCGCCCATGAAGTGGGTAGAAGCGAGTCGGTCTCTGTCCCACAGACTCAGTTCAAGTGCCCTCGTGCTGAGTTCTTGCAGCTTGAGGCCGCGGTAGATATCTTCTTTAAGATGAGTAAAGTATTTAACTTACCAGTGCCAAGTGACAGTCTAATAGCGCCCATGAAGTCGTTAGAAGCGAGTCGGTCTCTGTCCCACAGACTGAGTTCGAGTGCCCTCGTGGTGAGTTCTTGCAGCTTGAGGCCGCGGTAGGTGAAGGTGTGCTCCCAGCGCGGGTTGAGACTGCGCCGGACCACGTTCGTCTTCTGTTTGGCGAGACGACCGCGCTCGGGGAGGAGGTAACTGGAAATTAAATTTTAAAATTAATGTCAATAGGCCGAAAGGCAACCCTACTGTCGAATAGGCCGCATCGCATAATAATTTTCTTACGCAATTTTTGTACATTTTATATTAACTAACGTACAATAATTGCTTTAATTATATATTAAAGCCGGACAAATCGGCTACGTGTGACCCGATATAATGTGCGCCTATGTCGAAGGTAACTGACCTTGATTTACTAAAATAACGATATACATACATATTATGTATTTATGTGGAACATACATTTTTTTTTTTGTATATTATAATAAGTTTTGTATAGCAAATGTTACAGCTCTTACCTACCAGTATGGGTGCTCAATACCCAGAGTTTAGAATATTATTAATTTGAATTACATTAATGAAGATGATTGTGATGATGATTTAAGGATTTAAAAAGTTTTAGCTTTTTCTGATTCTCTGATTTTACTTCTCAGATTATTTTCTAATAATTAAGCCATTGACTTATCTAGCAGGATACTCACCTCTTACAGAATACATCGGCCAGTCCATTAGGTTTGGTGGCCACTAAGTTCTTGGCTTCCTTCACCAACACATGCAGTGTTCCTTTTCCTCTCAACGCGCCGGTGTCGTGCAGCTCAAACTTGAGTCCCACGATCAAGTCACCGCGACTGCCTTGTTGCTCATCGAATTGTTCCGTCTGGAATATAGAATATTATGTTATTAGCATTCTAAGTGGTCCACAAAGCATTTTTTTATATATTATTTTTAGTCAATTTCTTTGCCCAACAAGGGTTTGCGGCGCACACTTGCTTTTATGGTGAACGGTTACCGTAAATGCTGTAACATTCAGTTTACGAATTTGTGTTATTGAAGTGAAACTTCTTTATCGGCGTTGGAAAAAATTTATTAAAAATTTATTAGGTTACGCGTCACGGTTGCGCGTCACATTTTTCAGTTACGCGCCATCTTTTGTTTCTTGCCCCTACCACGGTTGGTTCAGACGAAGAGTACTTTCACTTTCTCCAATGAACATGAATTTAAAAAATTTAAAATTTAAATTTAATTTAATTAAAGAAGTTTCACTTCTTACGTGTGTAAACTAGTACACGCACACGCACAAATATATTTTTTTTTTTTATTAAGTTAGATCCAGAATGATGGACTTATTTTACCTACTTAAATTTTATAAGTTTTTGGTATGCATTTGTTATTCTATTTTATTTCAATGAAAAATCAAAATACTTTGGCTAAAAAATTAATTTGAAATTCAAAATTGAATTCCACTAATGAATGGATTTTAATTTGAGTCCAAGGTTAAGAAATAATATTCAAAAACAATTAACATAAATCTGATTGAGGATATACAAAATAATTGGACAAGTGACGATATCTTTTAAAGCAAGTTTGCAAAGACAGTATGTAGTTTTTTATTAAAAGGTTGAGCATATTATTAATTATTACGTAAAGTAAAAAAAATAAAATAAAAAGAATAGAACTTATGGGTCGAGTGAGGACAAGAAAAGGACAAACTATTGAGTCGAGTGACGCCAATAAAAGAGCTAAACTAATGGTTCAAAT
Source organism: Hemithea aestivaria (assembly GCA_947507615.1). Lineage (NCBI taxonomy): Eukaryota > Metazoa > Arthropoda > Insecta > Lepidoptera > Geometridae > Hemithea > Hemithea aestivaria. Next base: position 11,120,280 of record OX382332.1, on the reverse strand, counting down.
AAGGCTGCTAGCTTCAGAAGACCAACAGAAGAACATCTTTTGGGTCAACGGTCAATGAAGTCAACAAAATAATTAAATAAAGAAATTTAAATTTTAGGTCGAGTAAGGTCAACAACAAATTTGAACTTTTGGGTTTTGGCACCAAAGGAAAAACATGATGAAGGATCTAAATTTACTAAAATATAAGTAATATAGGGGTAGCCAACAGCCTCGTGACCAGACCAGACGAACTTATGGTCTACGGAAGACGCTGGATGCAGGTCGCTTCCAACCGGTACATATGGAAATCCAAAGGGGAGACCTATGTTCAGCAGTAAACGTCCTATGGCTGAGATGATGATGATGATAATAGTTTATTTTTATCCATTATAGGTTAGCCTTTGACCACGATCTCGTGTGATGTCAAGCGACGATGCGGCCGTAAATGGGAGCAGACTATACCTAGAAGGCGGGATATATCCCTCCCTGGCTTCACTAAACATCATGCCGGCACACGGCCACAATGACCGCTTGGCGGACACGGTTTTGTCCAGTGGGTGGTAACTAGCCACGGCCGAAGCCTACCACCAGTAAAGTAGTTATATAAGAGACCCTCTTGTGGAGCGGGGTCGTCGAACACGACGTCGGCCAGCGGCAGCGTCACCTCCCCTAGGAAGTGGTCCCTCAACAACAGTTAACTGATAAGAAGTAAAATCGATCGACTCCTGAAGTCCTGAACGTCGGAGCACAACACTAGCGTCGCACGCGCCCCTCACTAGCTCAACAAGAAACAAGGGCATTCGATTGTCATGGCGCGCAAAAGTTCGATGTTTCTGTTTATTTTATTTTGAATTATAAGTTTAGAGGTAATGTTCCGTTTAAATTTGTGTTTTATTAGATTCAGAGAGTAGCCTCACCCTCTCGTGCAGCTTGTGCCACGTGGGCGCGGGGTCGTCGAACACGACGTCGGCCAGCGGCAGCGTCACCTCTCCCAGGAAGTCGTTCCTCAACAGTTAGAGTAGCCTCACCCTCTCGTGCAGCTTGTGCCACGTGGGCGCGGGGTCGTCGAACACGACGTCGGCCAGCGGCAGCGTCACCTCTCCCAGGAAGTCGTTCCTCAACAGTTAGAGTAGGCTCACCCTCTCGTGCAGCTTGTGCCACGTGGGCGCGGGGTCGTCGAACACGACGTCGGCCAGCGGCAGCGTCACCTCTCCCAGGAAGTGGTTCCTCAACAGTTAGAGTAGCCTCACCCTCTCGTGTAGCTTGTGCCACGTGGGCGCGGGGTCGTCGAACACGACGTCGGCCAGCGGCAGCGTCACCTCTCCCAGGAAGTGGTTCCTCAACAGTTAGAGTAGCCTCACCCTCTCGTGTAGCTTGTGCCACGTGGGCGCGGGGTCGTCGAACACGACGTCGGCCAGCGGCAGCGTCACCTCTCCCAGGAAGTGGTTCCTCAACAGTTAGAGTAGCCTCACCCTCTCGTGTAGCTTGTGCCACGTGGGCGCGGGGTCGTCGAACACGACGTCGGCCAGCGGCAGCGTCACCTCTCCCAGGAAGTCGTTCCTCCCGAACATGTCCGCGTGCCACACGCTCAGCCACAGTGTCCGCGCGGACAGCGAGGCCAGCGGCTGCGCGAAGTTGAGACTCTCCTCGAACACGGGGTTCAGAGTGTTCTTCTTCACCTTCGTCTTCCTTTTGCCAGCTTTGGACTTGTCCGGTAACAAGTACACCTGGAATGAGACGGTTATTTATTAGCGGGTGGTGTTTCATTAAAGTGAAGACAAGGCTGTCAACAATCTGTCTTCAGAGGATTCTCGAGTACTTCGGCCATATAGAGGTCCCCAGGGCGTAGTCCGATGCGTTGGTCAGATCAGATCCGCACCACCCTCGAAGCTCCTGTTCACGAGGCCATGAAAATCGCAATTAACCGACCCAGATGGCGCCCCATCAACAGAGATCGAATCCTACAAAGGAGGGGTCACGACCCCCAGTAATGGGGAATACGACACAAGGAGGGGAGGGTTTCATAAAGTAATGCATCATTAATTGATCCATATATATTAAAATATTAGATCTAAAACTACCGTGAGTGTTATTTCAAAAGAATACGAATATAATACGAGCGGTACAACTTGGGTATCTTCAAGGCACGAGTGAATAGGTACCTTTCTAGGCATCTTACGTGATCCATCGTCGACCGCATTTTCACTTTCCATCAGGTGGGATGTGGTCAAACGTAGGCCTATCTCGTATAAAAAAAAAAAAAAAGAATTTTTATCCATAACTATAAACATGAATCGAAAGAATTCGAAAATAGGTATTATACGCGCGAGTTTTGACGAATTCATATCAACACACAAATTACAAATTAAATGATATTTGCTATCGACATACTGTATCACTTTGTAGGTACATAAATTTGGATATTTAGCTAGATCTAGAATTTGGAATATTTATTTTATTGCATTGTTGTTTTCGTATAGAACATTAACCAAAGTAAAATTAAAAATAGAATATTTGAGGAAGGAGATTCTAAAACACCCTTACCTTAACATAAGGATCAGATCTGTTCCTCTTAGTGTCAACAGCAGCGAGATCCCTGCACTTCTTGACCCCGACCTCCAGAGCTCCAAGCCGGTAGTTGTACAACAACGAGAACTGGACTTCCCCTTTAACTGTGACGCTGCCTCGCATTCCTTCGCCTGCGCCTGAGTACACTGACGCCATGGATTCTGATCGAGCCTGGAAGAATAAAAACAAATTTATGAATAAGTGGATTCTTCTTTTCTTTTTCTTCGGTGGGTCGTTCGCCACAATTGCACAACGAAAAAAAACCCTGACGCTTTAAAAAATTGGGAATTCAGAGCGCTTCGGCTCTACATCCCGGATGTGATCCACATTCTTAAAATGACGGTCCGGCGTAGATTTAGAAGTATTTGTATGATTGCTATAGACTACAGGCAGAGGGATTATTATATTTTGAGCCATTTTAAGAATTTGGATGGTTGTAGTGCGTAAGTTATCATACAAAATTGATCAAAATTAAGAGCATATATGTATATCGAGTGACGACTCTCACTCTCGCACAATTTGACAAATTTTGAAATATAAATTCAAGGAATTAATTTATTCAAAATTCCTATATACAAGTCCTGCATAATATTATTGCACACATTTTAAAAGTGTTTTCAGTGAGATATATATAAAAATGGGATAATTAGTTCATACTAATGCGGGGAAAATTGTTTATTAATTATACTCTACTAGCTATATATTTACTAGCTGATGCTCACAGCTTTGTCCGAGTGTCGAAATCCTTTCTAAATACAAATAAAATGTATTCGTTGCAAGACCTTCACTATGTTTTAATGTTAATATTATACAAAAAAGAAACATGATAATTAGGCCTAAAAAAATCTTTATGTTTTCAATATTTGGTACAATGAATACATTAAAATCTACAAGTTATTCTACAATAAGTTCTAGGACGTATATTGATTAGTTTTTTGTTAGTTAAAATCGTGTACTTCATAAACCCATTAAACTTTGGTATGCTGTACAGACGACATAATTAGTATTCCGAATCAATAATATTATGTAACACAATGTCCGTAACGCGACCAATCCACAAACGGACCTACCTTCAAACTAGTTATTTTAATTCTAATTGGTTCAACATCATTAGCTTTTTTTACTAAAATGTTATTTTAACAAGCCTTAATCAAACACGAAGGACTGGCATGCTATATACCTACAAAAAGTAAAAATCGACCACTTTTAATTTACACGTAGTTCTCATAGACGCCAGGAACATTTTCCTTGTACGTCAAGTATAATTTTAAAATGGTTCACCACCACCCAACTATTACATAATATTACGAAGTCAGAATTTCCGTGACATACCTACCTGTTTTCCTAAGGTATTATTATAATTTATAAAATAAAATCAATAAAAAAGTCATTAAACTAACAAAATCTTGACCATAAATTACGAATTCTTTTATTTATTCAATATGATTAGCAGTTAATGCATCAAAGTAGGTACCGATTTATAGGAAAAATGTATGATGTCATACGTGTAAACAGGACATCTAAAAGACTGATGGACATTGTCCATAGGGAGGTCAAATTAGATAGATTTATGTATGTAGAATGTAGATAAACTATTTATTGTAGGTACATCTTACATAGAACAACATAAAATAAAAAATTCTGTCAATTTTAAGACTATAACAAGCGACGTCGAATAAAGAGACGAAATAGGTACAAAAATTAAGGACTACCTTTTATAAAATAAATAAATGCTAGTGTCAGGAAAAGGTCGTTTTGACAGGTTTTATAGGATTGAAATTATAGTTCAAATTTTGGACCACATTATTTTCCAAGTTAGGTTCTGTTGTTTTTATAAAAATAGATCGGAATGTTGTTTCAATACACCTACACCTTAATTAATACCAAGGCTGATAATGTTTGTTTTACTATTATTAATTTTGACAGATTCCATATTGTTTTTATGAGATAATTTACCACCGATATTTGGTATACTTAGCCACCCACTGCCTTTGTCAGAATTAAATTAGTATCTAATATTGAATTGCTGTTCGTTAGTCTTCCTAAAACTCCAGACTGACAGGGCAGATTTAGCTGATTTCGGTTTTGGAATATATGTATGTATGTAGGAGTAAAAATCGTCCAAATACGTAGATTTGTCATTTCCTCTTGAAAATTCTGGCTTAATTCTAACCCAACAAATATCAATATACCAACAATAAATCAATTAAGTGTAAACTGACACTTCAAAATGTTAAAGCAAGTATTTAAATAAATAAATACATTTATTTCAGGCAATAGTACATTGCCAACAATTGCAATGTACCTCTGGTACATACCAAAATATCTATATACCTTATAGACTAATTACAAATTACTACTACTAAAACTACAACTTCTTACTATTTAAAAAGAAAATCCGTGGGAAACACATTCGTTACTATGTCATTTGTTGTGAATGCTCAAACTTCCCAGAGAAACACGACGAATGCCGGATTGGCGGTGTCCTATTACCGTAGATAATGTCAACAAATATAACAAATTAACGCTAGTATACAGTCATTGGTGACTAAATTTAGTTGTGTGTGTGAGTGTTTAATCAACTTAGTGTTATGTTAGTGATGACTGTGGAGACAAATAAAATTCTAAATTATTGTATTTACATTACAAAAGTTTACCATATTAATAACCAAAGCCATATCATCTCTCTTCTAGATTATCGGGAACTGTGTTTCATAACTTAAAAGCGCAAACGCTTATATATTTTTTATATGTAATCATACATATATAAGGCAAACTATTTCTCAAGCAATGCGGTAGGCGCCATAATAATACCTCTATATGAATATTAATGGTAGATACCTACCTCTTGAAGCCAAATTTTTCAAAACCGAACTGAATTTTCGTGCATGTAAGTTGTTTAGAAATAAAACTTGATTCAAGCAGCATAATATGTACATAGTACACATACATATTTAAATCAGAAAAAAGATAAGTACTTTCTTACTCACGAATATTTTTTGTTGGTTAACTGTTTTGTCTATAGAGGCATATTATTATCGGACTGGACCATAGTTTAAAGATTTAAAATAAAACAAATGATGTGTGTACCTAATTAATTATTAATACAAAGTTAACGTTAAAAAATATTTTAAGGTCTTTAATATTGTAATTAATTTATATAAATACCAGTTTTGTAAATTTAATGTCAATGTTCTATAACTGTACTGTATTCTGACTATACAAATCAGTTTTTAAATTAAAATTAAAGTCATAAAGTAGTCCATAATTATTCCAAACCTCATCCTGTATTTACGGTAAATCTTTATAAATTATTAAAAATATTGGAATTTATATTTTAGCAAATGTATTTCTACATACACTAATCATAACTCAATTCGTATATATTAATATTATTCGTAATATATTAGATAAAATAAAAAGATAAAAAAAAATCTTTCGACTCGTCACTTGTGAAACCTTCCTTGGAACGGTCCTTACAACAAGTCCTTAAGAGCGTATATATCGAGTGACGACTCTCTCGCTTGCACAATTTGACAAATTTTGAAATATAAATTCAAGGAATTAATTTATTCAAAATTCCTATATACAAGTCCTGCATAATATTATTGCACACATTTTAAAAGTGTTTTCAGTGAGATATATATAAAAATGGGATGAGGAGCGATGTCGAAAAAGTTTTTTTTTTTCAAAAAATCTCATTATTCCATTTTTTAATATATCTTACTGAAAACACTTTTAAAATGTGTGCAATAATATTATGCAGGACTTGTATAGAGGAATTTTCAATAAATTAATTCCTTGAATTAATATTTCAAAATTTGTCAAATTGTGCAAGCGAGAGAGTCGTCACTCGATATATACGCTCTTAAGGACTTGTTGTAAGGACCGTTCCAAGGAAGGTTTCACAAGTGACGAGTCGAAAGATTTTTTTTTATCTTTTTATTTTATCTAATATATTACGAATAATATTAATATATACGAATTGAGTTATGATTAGTGTATGTAGAAATACATTTGCTAAAATATAAATTCCAATATTTTTAATAATTTATAAAGATTTACCGTAAATACAGGATGAGGTTTGGAATAATTATGGACTACTTTATGACTTTAATTTTAATTTAAAAACTGATTTGTATAGTCAGAATACAGTACAGTTATAGAACATTGACATTAAATTTACAAAACTGGTATTTATATAAATTAATTACAATATTAAAGACCTTAAAATATTTTTTAACGTTAACTTTGTATTAATAATTAATTAGGTACACACATCATTTGTTTTATTTTAAATCTTTAAACTATGGTCCAGTCCGATAATAATATGCCTCTATAGACAAAACAGTTAACCAACAAAAAATATTCGTGAGTAAGAAAGTACTTATCTTTTTTCTGATTTAAATATGTATGTGTACTATGTACATATTATGCTGCTTGAATCAAGTTTTATTTCTAAACAACTTACATGCACGAAAATTCAGTTCGGTTTTGAAAAATTTGGCTTCAAGAGGTAGGTATCTACCATTAATATTCATATAGAGGTATTATTATGGCGCCTACCGCATTGCTTGAGAAATAGTTTGCCTTATATATGTATGATTACATATAAAAAATATATAAGCGTTTGCGCTTTTAAGTTATGAAACACAGTTCCCGATAATCTAGAAGAGAGATGATATGGCTTTGGTTATTAATATGGTAAACTTTTGTAATGTAAATACAATAATTTAGAATTTTATTTGTCTCCACAGTCATCACTAACATAACACTAAGTTGATTAAACACTCACACACACAACTAAATTTAGTCACCAATGACTGTATACTAGCGTTAATTTGTTATATTTGTTGACATTATCTACGGTAATAGGACACCGCCAATCCGGCATTCGTCGTGTTTCTCTGGGAAGTTTGAGCATTCACAACAAATGACATAGTAACGAATGTGTTTCCCACGGATTTTCTTTTTAAATAGTAAGAAGTTGTAGTTTTAGTAGTAGTAATTTGTAATTAGTCTATAAGGTATATAGATATTTTGGTATGTACCAGAGGTACATTGCAATTGTTGGCAATGTACTATTGCCTGAAATAAATGTATTTATTTATTTAAATACTTGCTTTTACATTTTGAAGGGTCAGTTTACACTTAATTGATTTATTGTTGGTATATTTGTTGGGTTAGAATTAAACCAGAATTTTCAAGAGGAAATGACAAATCTACGTATTTGGACGATTTTTACTCCTCTACATATATTCCAAAACCGAAATCAGCTAAATCTGCCCTGTCAGTCTGGAGTTTTAGGAAGACTAACGAACAGCAATTCAATATTAGATACTAATTTAATTCTGACAAAGGCAGTGGGTGGCTAAGTATACCAAATATCGGTGGTAAATTATCTCATAAAAACAATATGGAATCTGTCAAAATTAATAATAGTAAAACAAACATTATCAGTCCATAAAAAGCCTTGGTATTAATTAAGGTGTAGGTGTATTGAAACAACATTCTGATCTATTTTTATAAAAACAACAGAACCTAACTTGGAAAATTAATGTGGTCCAAAATTTGAACTATAATTTCAATCCTATAAAACCTTTCAAAACGACCTTTTCCTGACACAAGCATTTATTTATTTTATAAAAGGTAGTCCTTAATTTTTGTACCTATTTCGTCTCTTTATTCGACGTCGCTTGTTATAGTCTTAAAATTGACAGAATTTTTTATTTTATGTTGTCCTATGTAAGATGTACCTACAATAAATAGTTTATCTACATACATAAATCTATCTAATTTGACCTCCCTATGGACAATGTCCATCAGTCTTTTAGATGTCCTGTTTACACGTATGACATCATACATTTTTCCTATAAATCTGTACCCACTTTAATGCATTAACTGCTCATCATATTGAATAAATAAAAGAATTCGTAATTAATGGTCAAGATTTTGTTAGTTTAATGACTTTTTTATTGATTTTATTTTATAAATTATAATAATACCTTAGGAAAACAGGTAGGTATGTCACGGAAATTCTGACTTCGTAATATTATGTAATAGTTGGGTGGTGGTGAACCATTTTAAAATTATACTTGACGTACAAGGAAAATGTTCCTGGCGTCTATGAGAACTACGTGTAAGTTAAAAATGGTCGATTTTTACTTTTTGTAGGTATATAGCATGCCAGTCCTTCGTGTTTGATTAAGGCTTGTTAAAATAACATTTTAGTAAAAAAAGCTAATGATGTTGAACCAATTAGAATTAAAATAACTAGTTTGAAGGTAGGTCCGTTTGTAGATTGGTCGTGTTACGGACATTGTGTTACATAATATTATGTGATTTGAAATACTAATCATGTCGTCTGTACAGCATACCGAAATTTAATGGGTTTATGAAGTACACGATTTAACTAACAAAAAACTAATCAATAAACGTACTAGAACTTATAGTAGAATAACTTGTAGATTTTAATGTATTCATTGTACCAATATTTAAAACATAAAGAATTGTTTAGGCCTAAAAATTGTTTCTTTGTTATATAATAATAATAATTAACACATAATGTAGGTTTTGCAACGAATACATTTTAATTTGTATTTCTATTTAGAAAGGATTTCGAAACTCGGACAAAGCTGCGAGCATAACCTAGTAGAATATATAGCTAGTAGAGTATAATTAATAAACAATTTTCCCCGCATTAGTATGAACATGAACTAATTACATTTTAATCTACGGCGCCATAAAGTAAAATGGCTGCCATCTGCGCAGGATACCCAAAAATTTGTTAATGTTCATTTACGTTACTGTTCATCCAAAGCCACGTCTCCAGCTCGTGTTTTGGTCTACACAATCAACAAAAAAATTTTTTTTTTTCACAAACAACACTTTTTGTTTGCTACCACAATGTTTTTGCTTTCTATACCGAATGGAAAGAACGTACAACAAAAACATAATATTCATCAGAATAGTCTAGAATTTTGTTGAATGTTGACATATTTTTGTCGATATTGTGTGGACTGTAGACCTAAACATTCACTGGCGACCCGGCTTAAAGACGCGTCTCCAGCTCCTGTTTTGGTTTAAACATTTTTTTTTTATACGAGATAGGCCTACGTTTGACCACATCCCACCTGATGGAAAGTGAAAATGCGGTCGACGATGGATCACGTAAGATGCCTAGAAAGGTCACTCGTTTATTTTGATGAATACTGATATTATGTTTTGTTGTACACATGCATCGGATATGGAAAGCAAAAAATATTGTTGGAGCAAACAAGAAGTCAAAATCGCCGAGATTTTTTTTTGATGTTGTCATGCTCATGTTGAAATGTTTGAACCAAAACAGGAGCTGGAGACGCGGCTTAAGTTCAACTCACGCGCCGATGACAAAAATTTACATGATGTAGAGTCAACTACAAAGAGACGTATCCATGTTAGTCTTACAAAATGAAGGAACTTTTAGTATGCAAAAATTATTTACCCTCCTTACTTCGTGACATTTTCAGTATCCACCAAATCTTATACTATATTCGATTCATTTTAAATACTATTATTATGTGTCACCTAAGGAAAAGTAGTGGGATACATCATTGTTGCATATTAAACGAGTCGATGATAATATAAAGTTTGATTGCTACTAGAAATGTCACGAACCAAGGGTAGTTCATTGTGGCAAATGAAAATTTACTTCATTTTGTAAGCCTAACATGGATACATCTCTTTGTAGTTGACGTATAAATGTTCGAGTAGATTCATTTGAGGGGCTGCGCAGACGACAGACTATCCATGACGCACTTTTTAGTCTGTGAAAATAGAACCTATGCAATTATATGCAGTAACGCACACGACGCGCAAAAAGTCCGGCACACAAATAATCCGTGTAATTCGGGCAGACCGGATCGCGCCGCGTCGCGCCGCTCCGCACAAAAAGTGTGTGAAAAAAATAGAACGTTTGCTTCAACGCGCGCTAACGCAGACGGCACACATTTTAGTCTGCAATCTGCATTTGCTAGTGGTGGACGTAACGCTTCTTTCTTCTTCTTTTTCTGTACTTCATGTACAAAATAATACTTCGCGATCTCTGCACGATTTCCATAGCGTCTACGTCCAGCCCTGGATTTACACTAGGGGCATTCGGGGCGAGTGCCCAGGGCGGCAAATTTTCAGGGGGCGGCAAATTTACTGAGGGCGGCAAATTTCGAAACGAGAAAACAATATTCAATTCATAAACATCCGATGTTGAATTAAAATTTGTATTCTCAATCACGCTGGTTATTATTATAATTTTTTTTTGCGCTCATAATAAGAAGTCTGGAATACTGGCCACACAAACTCAAGATTTTTGCTCCAAACGAGCTATCCACTATCCGTCCACTTTTCGTAGCAAGACTTTTCTCGGCACTTGCAGCTAGTTGCGCGCCTTCTTTTTTTTATTTTTGGCACTCAAAACGAACTACGCACTCACTTTTTGCAGTCAGATATACAAAATTTTCTTGGTGCTCGCAGCTAACTTCTCGCGCTTTGAATAATATTTTTTTTTTATTTTAACACTCGGAGCAAACTATGCATCCATTGTTTATATAGTCACAAAAACAAAATTTTCTCGGTGCTCACAGCGATTTTGGCACTCAGGGTGAAGTATGCGCCCACTGTTGTGTAGTCAAATATACAAAATTTTCTCGCTCGCAGCAAGCTGCTCGCAGTCTTTTTAGTCGACATAATATTATAATTTTCTTGCCACTCCAAGCGAGTCTTACGCACACCTGTCGTAGACAGATAGATAGGTAGATAAAACACTTTATTGAAACATTGAAAAATAAACTTAAACAGAAAAACCCGATATTATAATCTATGTGTCACAATTCACAATCAGCGGTCTTATTGTAGTTAGCATTATAAAATTTCTCAATTATAATTTCCCCTTTTCAAAGCAAGCTATACACACAGCTTTCGTAGTTAGATGTATATTTTTTTTTATAAATATTCATAATTACGTATAATATGAAAGAACTCGACAACAAATTTCTTAGCAAAATGTCTAGCCGATGAGCGTTTATAAATAATATTTCGGCGGAGGGGGGCGGCATTTTCTCACTGCCCAGGGCGGCATTTTGGCTAAATCCGGGCCTGTCTACGTCCCTACAGCTCTGCCGACAGAATGATCGAAGATGTGCGTCGTGTGTGTTGAGTCTGTGAAAAATCCGCAACAGACTTTTTGCGCGCCATGCAGACTTTTTGTACGCCGCAGACTCGATCGTACAAAAAGTGTGCCGTCTGCGCAGTCCCTGAAACTCATTAAAACGACATTGAGTGTACGCCGTATCTGCCCACTTCCACACAAATAAGGGTTATGTGGCGCAATTCCGTATGCTTGGTCAAAGTAGTTAAGTAGTACTAAGTATAGCATGCATTTTTCTGGGGCAATAGAGGAAATATGGCGTTACATTGGCAATCGATTAGAATGTCATGAGACTTAATCGCAGGTTATTTAAATTAAGATCGGCCATCAGACCCGGTTTCGTTGTCATTAAAAACAACATTAATCTAACCAGCGAGCAACTAAGATAGCTTTCACGAAGTATGAGCATTTAGATAACGCTACGGTTTGCTCTTCCGAACGATCGATATAACATATTAACTCTTCAAAAATGTATTAGCAAATGTGCTTCATTATTGTAAGTAGCCTATTTGAATTAAGTTTGAGTTCATACTTGGGGTACAAAGTTAAAAGTTTATAATGACCATTCCTCTGCCGGATTTATTCCATCTATATCGGCAAGAATGTCGTAGGTCTTGATTAACCAAATATTGTTAGCAGATAACTAGTTAAGTGGTTTTGTAGTTCAGTATTAATTATTTTTATTAGGCCTCTATGGGAAAAACAAATCAAATCAATTTACAGATTCTTTGAATACATTTGACATAACATGAAACTAATACGTTATAAAAGAGGTATAAACGAGGTATTATTAAATAATAATAATATATTCTTTATTGGCTACCCATATAAGAAACAATGCTTGGGTGAAGAGTCAAGAGTTGGTATGCATTTGAATTAGCTCATTATTATTTGGCTAGACAAATCAATTTGGCAAAAGTAGGAACACCACCTTATGCAGTTGCAATTTATTAAAGTAAACTTTTGGGTACATACTTACATTTAATAAATAATAATTAATTGCTATATACCAGATACCTTTTACGTTTTTAAATCATTTATTTTAAATATATAAAAGGAAAACGTGACTGATTGACCGACTGATAAACCGCTGAACGGATTCACTTGAAATTTGGACTATAGATAGGTTTTATGATGTAGACCTCCGCTAAGAAAGAAAGTTGCCACGCGGGCAAAGTCGCGAGCACTAGTTAGTTATTCATATATCATTATGATCCTTATTTATGGAGGTCAAAATATATCGCATCAAAATTTTCTATTTTACGTTTGGAGAAAAAGGTACATAAAATTTATACCACTGGTAAATGATGACGCAGTTTGAATAAACATGTTCAATGAGCATGCTTTGAAAACAAAAAAATCATATTATGGACATTGTTCATGATATAAATAGCTCATTGCATACTCGTACCCCCATTTGTCAACTAATTAGTGATTCGAAAGTAAAATAATTACAGAAATTGCTTTTAAATAAGATGGTAATCACAAATTGCAATTTAATTATGTTGTTAGTGAACCAATGCGGTGATTAGCATGTCAAACAACTATTGAAGTGGAAAATATCGAGGAATTTCATTAGGGAACTAATTTGAAATTGAAATCGACATACTGATCTGATTTCCTTTATCTAATGACATTTGATATTTCCTAATGGCAAGTATCTTTGTCTCTAGAAATAGTCTAATTTATCATTTACATATTAGAATTCACAGTTTATTTAGCTTTCATCTATACGAGTATATGTATAGGTATGTATGTACTCGTTTGTACCTATATTACTTCTGACATTTATTTATCTCTGAATGCTGTGTTAGAGTCCTATTTCTTTAGATGAACTTATTAAGGTAAAGTCAAGCTCTGACTGAGATAAGACTCATCTATTTTACCTTTATATTAAAGCAAAATGGGACTCTACATGTACCTTTTATATATCTTACAATCTTAGATCAAGTCCTTGTGTAATGTAGTCTATTAATAAAATCTCACCTGCAGGCCACTCCTGTTAAGTGAGAACCGATCTCTGTCCAGCATATCTTTTTCATGAGGCAGCGGTGAATTCGACCTCCTCGGTAACGTGGCATGACCAGACGACACTGATTCCGACAAGTAAGCTTCATCTGAAACAAAAGAATAACTTCATTAAATATAAATACCATGATGTAATTTCCACTAATCAACTATCCAAACAACATTCTTCGATGCTGTTAATAATAAAATGTGAACAGGTCGCATTGTCAATACAGGCATGCAAGTTTTTAGAGGTATAGTAGGTGTATTATGATTGTTCAAGAAATCGAAGTAGTGGACAGAGTAGCAGGTGCACCAGTTTATACATTTTGGTATACCATCGCCTCTCAACTCAATCCAATCATCTGTTTTAATCTGTCGACACCGTTTCCCTCTTGTCAATGAATTGTCGAACCATTCCAAAGATTTCAAGAACGAGTCTCTACAGAAAATAACCTCCCGAAGGAATGAGATCTTCTCACCAGATTTTAATGTCGCATGACCGTTTGACTCAAAGAGTGAATCCGAGGAACTTGAGAGTTTTGGAGCTTTTATTTTCTTTTTTGTTTTTGGGGAACCCAAACCTATAGAGCTCGCTTGCTGTTCAGTGGCTAGTAATAGTTTAGTGGTAGACACTGCCAATTCTTGCTCAATATTGTTTGTTGCTGTCACTGAAGTATGAGTAGAAAATTCATCGTCTAATGGCCTCGTAACAATAAGGGTTGGCATTTGCTCTCTTTTCTCATATCTCGGAGCACTAGAGTAGTCCTGATTGACTGTGTAACTCTTTCTCGCTGGACGCACAAGCGCAGAAGTTGAATTATCCATGTGGGAATCAATTTCATTTGGCGCAGTTGCTCTGCAGCAAAGACATCTCCACAACTTTTCACAACACGACATTTTATTTTCACTTTTTCTCCCGAAACTAGTGCTATAAACGTTAACAGGGAAGTAATAAGAGGAAGGAGGTCCCTCGGAAAGATCACATTGGTTTTCGAGCGATTTGTATTTGGAATCAGATTTTTGTTTAGCCATTGATTTATTTAATTGCCACTAAACACGACACGAATTACGAGTTAACGTCTCTGCTTTGGTTTAAATCACATAAAATCCACATTTTATCATGACTACTGTACTGTTTCCGGTTAAATGTGCGATAAACTATAAAATCAGTACTTTTAATCACAGTGCAGAATAAATGAATGCAGAGCAACGGATTGTTACATGACGTATGTGCGATAGTTATGAATGTTTGGACGAGTAAGACCATGTGTTTAAGGATAAAACGGGATATAAATAATCGTACATGTTAGAATACATAATATACAGTTAGTAGCTGCCAATTAGCAATAAACGTTTTTATTATTTAAAATGTAGGTACCTAACTTAGGCAATAACAAGCGATACATAATTAAATTGTTCTGCACGATGTTTTATATAAGCAGGACCGTTAAAATAAATTGTCATACCAGTTGACTTATCAGGCAAGCCCAATGTGCTCCATCGAAGTTTTTTTACAGGTTTCTGCACTTCAGGTTTCGACGATGATACCAATGATTTAGTTGACGCTGCCAGTTCCCTGTATTTGAAGGCTAATGTAGGCAAAGACGACTTGAATGTAGGCTGTGGGCTTTGGTTAGATAGCGGAAAGCTATCGTGTCCAGGGTCGTGTAAATCCCTCGCTGACGATCCTGAATATCCAGATTCTGATCCATTTGAGCTGGCGTTGTCTTTGGGCACTATTGATATATTTTGTATTCCTTCTATGATTCGTTCTATTTCGTCTTCTTTTTTATCATCTTTGGTTGTACTGAACTCATCACTTGTTTGTATTTTTACTGGCTCGTCTATGCGTTTTGGCGTTGAAGTTTCAATTTCAACTTTATGCACGATATTATCTGTCGAGCTTTTCGGTGTTACAGGTGGTATTTTTATAAGTGGAACTGTTATTGGTTTATTCTTATTAACTTCCTCAATTTTAAGCGACTTACAAACAAATTGTTGTGATTTGAAACTTTTAACAGAATCGCTTAACGAAGAATTAGACGAATAAGATTTTAAAGACACCATATCTTCTTCAGTTTTTAGTGGAATCAAACTTCGCCTCTTGCTCGGAATTGGCGCGGTTTTTGGTTCTGTTGCACCTATATTAGGTTCTGGAGACTTTATGTCATCGATTCTATCAATATCTTCCTGGCTTTTTGTAATATAAGTATTAGATGTTATACTAATGCTGGGACTTTCGTACACTTTTTGGATAGTAACTTTAGGTTGAACGATTTCCAATTTTTTATAATTAGGCGATTGAACATTACCTGCCAAGCTACTATCTACTACACTAGTGCTGCTTAAATTTAAGCCAGATGAGTCTGTTGATCTTCGGAACGAACTCTGTGGAGTAGGAGTTTTCCTTCTTATTGATTTATACGCCTCAAAAAGATGATATTCTTTGATATAATCTTGAATCTTTTTTTCTTTATCGACGATAGTGTCTACACTTTTATCACTTAAAGTTAAAGCTTCGTCAGATTTTTTCATTTCGTCTTCAGCTACAACTGCATTTTCCTCTTTGGTATTAGAAGCTTTATTGATTTCCTTTTCAATCTGAGACATATCCACTTGTACCGCTTTTTCGGTTATTTTTCGTTCTACTTTTTTGCCAATTGCATAATTTTCGCTTACTTTCTGTGTCAATGGCATCGCTTTGGGTTTGGAAATCTGTGATGCCAGAAATGAGTAGAGTCTGTATTTATGTCTGACTTCCCGTCGGATTTTGGGAAGAGTAGCCGGTTCAGGTTCAGGGTAAGGGTCATCGGTGACATTTTGAAAACAATTCCAGCACGACACTTCACTGTCTTTTGCATTCACTTTTTTGTTTGTATCACTTTCCTCCACAGTCTCACTCACCATTGTACTAAATTTTTTATCGACCTATCAACAAGACGGTCTTTGACAGACTAAACTCGATTCAATCGAGTCGTGTGTTTAAATAAAAAGATAAGTATGCTCCTAATGCCTTTTAAATGGGATTAATATTCATGATGCCGTTGTAGATATTACGCAACATTTCGTATAGAATAACAGTCTAGAAAAAAGAACTGACCAGTTCTTTATCGAGATGTAATGCAAATGGGTAACGACCTTAAAGTTTTAATGTATTTAGATATATTCAATGGTGTATATGATTCCTGCTAACCCATAAGAAAACAATAAGTCTCTGAGTATTTAAGAGGATGGCCAAACTAGTATACGTTAATGTAATTACATTTGAGTAGTTAGGGTCATAAGATCATACAAATTAGCGACATGTTAGGGTTGTCAAAACAATTTCCTATAAAAACATTTTTCCACTAATAACTTTACCAGACAATTAAATCAATTAACGCAATTGTCTTGACCTCGTTTAAGATTTAGTTAACCTTAATAAGTACTTAGTGACTCTAAAACATATTTATTAAGTGACTCAGTAACAAGGTAACAATATTTTATATTTATTTGAATTTAAATAAATTCAAATAAAACATTGTTTTTGTTTTAAATATCAACAGACGAACAGATGCATATCTAAATGTTAGATCAAGACAGTATTTAATGAGAGTAATAATGTAGATTTAGCTAGATGGTAATCAATTCAGCTAAGAGAAAACCCAAAGTCATTTAGGTTATAAAATAAAAGCACTTTTATGTTTGTACATTTATAACGGATTCAAAAAAGGAGGTTATCAATTCAATTAATATGTATGTAAACATTATTAGAACTGCAAGACTTACAAAGAACCTTTAAGGTTTAGTTCACCTTAAAGCAGACTCTCAACCTTAACAGAGTTCGGTTTTCATAAAGATAGAAGGAATCGCAATGCCTCGGTTAATTGTAAACTATATCTTCTACGAGGCGAGTTTACTGAGGGCGCCAGTGTAGCGTTAATTTATTTCACAGATAAATCATAAGCTCAGATTGGCCATCGTAGGATTTTTGTATAAAAGATACAGAATCGAAGGTTCAGATAAAGACAAGATACAAAAAACAAGCGAAAGACTCATTTACTTCGACTTTTTTTTATTGTATTGCTAACCTTTAAATTTTATTTGATGAACCTATACCTACTAATCGACTACAACTACTGTAGACAAAAAGCCGTGTGGCACTCGGAGACTGCCGCGGTAAAGCTATTGCATAGCATTTTTTATCAACTTATGTAATTATAATTATTTATTTATTTTTTAAATAAATAATAAATAAATTTGTTTTTTTAACGGTCACCACGCTCAAAGTGTAACTTGAATTAATATCAAAGAAAAAAAAACAAATGAAAAAAAATATAGTGGAGGGTGTTAGGTTTTTTTCGTTACGGAATTTCTGGATTCGGTCCCCACGCTCAAGGCCCGCGATAGAAGCTATGCAATAGCTTAAAAATGAGAAAAACCAGTCGAACACACAGTGTTAAACTACTGGAAGATAGTCGATTTAATAATGATCATGCACACACGTACTGTTAAATAAAGATTTAATTATAGGTATATTATACTCAGACTGTGTGTATAGACGATGTGTGTACGTATACACTTTTCTATAAAATTCTGACGTTTTTGGAAGATCAAGGCCAATCATCTCCCATATCTATTCCGTGACTCATATAGTAGCCAAGCTAGTTCAAATTTTAACCACGTCCATAATGCTTGTAGACATTATATATGTATATTTATACTGGTAGGCTTCGACCGTGGCTAGGTAACACCCACTGGACAAAACCGTGTCGCCAAGCGATCATCACGACCGTGTTCCAGCATGACGTTCAGTGAAGACAGGGAGGGATTTATCCCGCCTTCTAGGTTTAGTCTGCTAATAACAGCTGCATTCTCGCTTAACATACACGAGATCGTAGTCAAAGACTAACCTATAATGAATAGTAAAACAAGTGAAATTTAAAAAAACTTTTTAAAAACAAGCTTTTAATATTATTACCATCTAGCACCATAAAGTACTCGTCAAGACAATGAGCCCAAACTCGATGGGGTTGCGTCGTTTAATTACGGAGTTCCTATGGCCACCTTCCAGCTCCATCATCAGATCAGCTCGATGTCATAACAATATTGCATTGTCATCCGATTTATACAGGCATGCAAAATTTTAGCTTAAGCGGACACCGGGAAGTGGGTCAAATTAAACTTGCAAGATTTGATTACAGACAGACAGACAGACAGACAGACAGACAACAGACAGGTGAAAGTAATATAAAGCTTGTAAAAAGACATGAGTCCAAGTGCCTTCACAAATTTAGATTCATTTCACCGCACGTTAACCTACATGTGTTTAAAACATTAAATTGCATACACACGTCAACATGGTCAATTTAAGGTAGAAAAGTCGTGTTCTACACGTTTTCACTACACTGTGAGAATGAGCAATGAGGAATTATAATAAATATAGAATTTTATGAAACTGTCACGTAAAAAAAAGAGTGTAAAATAATTTTAACAAAAATAAGCAGACTGCAAAGAATAGGATCTAACTGCAAATATTAACTACCATCCAAAAAATATTTTTAAAATCTTCTATTAAGGTAGAGCATATCGATTAGTTATTTGACTTCTGTTAATATATTTATAATATTAAGGAACCGTATTTTATTTACGCAATAGTGTACATACCAGCCGTTCCCGCTTAAGTGCAGGCAATGTGTTATTCCATTGCCTTAGATACTAATATACCAAATTTTAGCTCAATCAGGTCAACCGTTTAGGATTGAAGGTAACAAAGACACACATCCATACTTAAGTGCTACTTTTTTGTGTGTGTGGGTATTTATGTAAGAGAAGAAAATTTTATATATATTTTAAATATTTTCATTATTAACCTAAACAACATATTTATAGTATCTAAGTCATTTAAGTATCCAAAATACAATAGCATCAGTATTTTTGTTGTGTGAAGTGCTGATACAATAATAAATCCGAAATCCATACCAATTACACTATTATAAGTGGGAAGTAATACGTAGTATTCATGCATAAATGCATAACCATATTTGAACTCATAATACATGTAAAACTGGGTTTTTATAAAACCTTAGCAACTTCCGTAAAATTCCGTTACATTACAGACTGACGTACAATGTACATACGTAGGCGGACCTTGAGTTGCAGACTGGCTTTATTTATATCATATTTCATAAATAAGGTTTATATATAAAAATATAAATTGTTATTCACAAACAAGTGAAATTTAAAAAAACTTTTTAAAAACACGCTTTATTATTATTACCATCTAGCACCAAAGTACTCAAATGACCAAACTCGATGGGGTTGAGTCGTTTAATTACGAAGTTCCTATGGCCACCTTCCAGTTCCATCATCAGATCAGCTCCATGCCATAATAATATTGCATTGTCATCCGATTTATACATGAGCGCAAAATTTCAGCTCCATCAAAAACCGAGAAGTGGATAAAATTATACTTGCAAGATTTGATTACAGACAGACAGGCAGACAACAGTCAGGAAAAGTAAATAAAAGCTTTTAAAATATACATTATACATACCTATAAACTCGAATACAAATACTATGATGAATAGAACTCTATCAACAAGATTGTCGCGTTACATTAGTAGAGATGGTAGTTAAAGAATAGGCACAACAAGGTTAAAATTCTTAACATATAATTTTAGTCCGTAATTAAATAAATAATAAAATAAATATTCGATATGTATTTATCGGCAGCTTAGATTATAGCTACTTAGTTTAGACGCCACATAGTTAAATTCGGGGGACCAGAGACGGAAGTGGCGCCATCTCTTGTGTAACGCAGGCAACATCGCATTTTCGTGATCGGTTGACATGTAATGGGAGTGACGGGAAGTGACGTTAGCCAATGAGAGTCGAGTAGTTGCACGGTCGTCCGCTAGGGGCGCTGTTGAGAGAGAGCGGTAGGGCGGACGGGCGTGAGGTATTATATTGAGCTGTGTAGACGACGGAGACGCACTTTTACGTTTGGCTGGCGACCGGGACGGACACTTTACCTTCGACGGGCGACTGGGACGGTCACTATACGGTTTGGGTATCGAATAAGTTACCGAAGCGTTCGTAGCTTTGCGGAACACTCGGTCCCCGTTAATATTGTGTAATACTGAGTAGTGTAATATCATCCCTAATCATATTGTAATGTAACTGTTTGGAAGAGTAATAAAACTGATCATATTGTAGTGATGTCTTATTCTCCTCGCCAGTTATATCCACGCTGTAAACCATGCTTGAGGGGCTCCAGAATGGGCGACAATAGAGTGACAGTGACACATATAGGTTACTGCGCTACGCGCCCGGTATCCTGTCCCGACATATTCTTTTGTTTCTATCATTGAATTTGAATAAGATATAACGATGCTGCTTTTGTGTATATTGGTCGGACCATTGATCACAGCGCTACAGAATGGGATATCTTTTGATAGCTTGTCCACACTATGCGGCTAATGATTCGCCGAGTGGTGTTTTGTCTATGAACGAACAAATTTTTGTCTATAGACGAATGACCCGGCCAACGTTGGCGAACGTTGGGCCGAAAGTTGGCCGTACTATGTGGACAAGCCATGGGAATTGTTTCAAGACAGCACATAATAAATTAAGAATTAAAATACTTACTATTTTAAGAGAACAGGCCCATATGTCACTCTCCTGATATCAAGACAGTAAATCGTCCACACCAAATAAGTAACGCATGTCGCAATTATCTTGTAAAGGGCTATAAAATCCTAAAAGGCATTGTTGGCAGAATTCGATATTAATCTTGATTGTGTAACATAGCTATAAAATAATGTACTAAAGTGGATGTAGTTACCTAAAGTCGCCAACACACATTGGCCCACACAAACGTTATGGCTAGCCGTCGGAGAGATGGTATATCAGTAATGGAAAGTCTAGGACTAGTCAGGTCATTAGTGCTTATTGAATAACAGCGTACTTTACCAAAGATATTACATAGTTGTTTTTTTTTATTTTGGCCAAGTACGAGCCTGATACGTACAACTACTACTACAACGTTGGCGCGAGAACCCAAGTGAGTTTTGGCCTCCGACAATAAGAGCCTCCAGCTGGATCTGTCATGTGCCATTGCCTACCACTTACCTGTGAGCCTGCTACGTAAAATAATATAAAATTAATTAGATTTATACTAATACAATAATAGTAATAATATAGAATTAACCAGATATGGAGAGTTTTTTTATCATTTTTAATAATAGATTTTGAATAGCAATTTCAATGAAAGATAGCTGTAGCTACTGCTCGGCTTACTCGATATTTCTCGTCTATTCGAGTGTGTTGTCGATGCTATTCGTTAACCAATGACAATTAGCAGTTTAGTTTCCCGTGTGAAGGCACGCCATTCATTCACTTTCAATATTAGTTTCAATTCGATTGCAACACACATTGGTAGACTTGGATACGTTTTCTGTATGAATGTTGACTCTTTATATTATTTCCGATTTTGGAAACAACATATAAATTATTATTAATCTATTGAAATAGGACCGACGATGTTAGTTACCGTATCGGAGATCAACGAAGGTTAAACCTGACCTACACATGCTGAATCGATTGTACTAAAAATATAGTTAAGAGCTCGTAAAATACATTTTCTTTTTTTTTCTTTCTTTAAAATTGTATAAGTTAAACACAAAAAAAGTACACAAATTTTGTAAAAGTAGAGGAGACAGTTCGTAAAAAAAATGTTTTATGATTTCCGCAGGACTACGTGGTGCGTTGATGTCTTTTGTTTGTACAAAATATACGAGTACATTGTCGTTACTTATGTGGCACTAGCTGCACCCAGCGGTTTTACCCGCTTTTCTATAGCGTATGTGTTATTCTAGGGTCTAAGCTATTTCCATTTTCCATACCAAATTTCTGCTCAATCGGTCCACCCGTTTAGGCGTGAAAGAGTAACAAACCTACATCCAGACATCCATTCTTACAAACTTTCACGTTTATAATATTAGTAAGATATTAGGGATAGAACCCACTCAACCCCCAAAATTTGTCCCCCAAAAGAAAGTTGTAGATTCGGCTCCTATTTGAGTGCCCATTGGTCTCCCTGCAGAAGACCAATCAATAATTATACAAATTTTATTTATTTTAAGGTACCCCGAAACAAAAGTTATAAATTCAGCTCCTGTTCAAGTGCTTACTGGTACCCTGATAATGACAAAGGTACAGTTTACGGCTTAATTGAGAAAAATATATAACATTTTTCTATTATCATACTAATAATTAAAAATGCGAAAGTTTGTGAGTGTGTATACATACTAAAAGTTCCTTCATTTTGTAAACTAACATGGATACATCTCTTTGTAGTTGACTGTACACATTATGCAATAAGATCTTTTGGCCAATAGGTTAAAAATCACTTGAGACAACTACTTACATATGTAACTAAATGATTGTCGATTTTACCGATTGCAAACACTAAGGCGTCGGACACTCACTCTCTATGTTAATTTATAGTTAAACATTGAATTTCGTTCGCATAGCCTTGGCCTAAAACTGCAGTCGACTGAATGGTGTTAGTAAATTCTTAATTCTTTAGATTTTTTTTTTTATGTTATGAAGTAGAAGACGAGCAAGACGCTCTCCTGATGTTAAGAGATAACGGCTGCCCATAATCAGTACAGTGAAACCTAGGATTTCACAATTATTATGTGAAATAGGGATGTTGACTAATTTTTGGAATTGCTTTTATATGATAGATAGACCCATTTCATACACGAATATCATAATTTTATGCAAAAATATATGAAATTTCAATTTAAAATTACGTAAATAAAAATGATTTTTGAATTCCGTCTAAAACGTTCCGAACTGTCATCTGACAGCGCGTGACGTCATACCACTGGCTGGACTTACGCTTCCTATGAGATGTTCCTGATTTCGACACATTTTAATTATTCATAACTTAAAAACCACTGAACCGATTTTGATGCAACTTATACTGTGCCCTTAGTTGGTCCATACTTAAACCAAAAATAAAGTCAATAACAAAAATGTCTCTCTGGAAATATAAGATCCATTTTGGTTATTGACTTTTTTTTGCTTAAATTCGAACCAACTTAGGGCACAGTATAAGTTGCATCAAAATCGGTTCAGTGGTTTTTAAGTTATGAATAATGAAAATGTGTCGAAATCAGGAACATCTCATAGGAAGCGTAAGTCCAGCCAGTGGTATGACGTCAAGCGCTCTGATTGGCGTTCGCATTCGCGTAACAATAAGTAAAAATTATTGAAATTAAAATTGATTTTATTCAATTTTGGCTTGTAAATACATCCTTAAAATGTGATTAAAGGTTTTAAAATACTGTCTTTTATGTGAAAAACATAAGTTTATATGAATTCGTAACATGTGTCAACATCCCTATTCTAGGAGCACTGTACCAACGCTTCTTACTCAAGAGTCATAAGATGTTAAGACTCTTTAGCCCAGTAATTTCACTAGCTACAGTGCCCTCCTACCGGAGCACAGTAATGTTTGCACATCACTGCTCAGGCGGTAGAATAACTGGCACTGTTGGGGTACCCACCTAGACGACCTCCTGCAAAGGAAGTCTACCCCCGGTAAAAACTTAGTGTTAATTGGTAATAAGGTAAGTTTTTACCGATTTGATTCTGTTTTTCTATAGGTACCTCTAATTACAAATCAAGTAGATATCTTCTAAATATATAAAAGGAAAGAGTGACTGATTGACTGACTGATCTATCAACGCACAGCCTTAACTGCTGGACGGATTGGGTTGAAATTTGGATCATAGATAGGTCTTATGACGTAGACCTCCGTAAAGAAAGGATTTTGCCATGCGGGCAAAGTCGCGAGCATAACCTAGTCTAGGCAGCCACAAACCCTAATCCTAATTTAGTTTCGCTCTCCCTTAGAATAATTTGTTTATATTTTTGGACACAATAAATTCTAGTTAGGAGTTAAGGCTTCGTTACTAAAAATATTTTTTTTATAACATAGAAATGAACTGTTGTGTACATAAAATAAATGTCACGATATTATTCCAAATAAAATTTTAAAATATATTTCAAGTATATTTAAATACTCAATAATATAAATATCAAAGCAAAATCAGATAAATATTAATAAAAATCTAATATTAAGCAAGTTAAATAAATTCATAAAATGGCCAAGAAGTTGCAATATTGATTGCATATATCTAATTTGTTCTTGTATTAAGTATTGAAAATGAAATAATAATGCTATTTTTAACATGGTATTTTGCAAACATAATTTATTTATTTAATGATACCCGTGTGGTAGCCATGAGTGCATTGGCTTTAATAATAATAAATAATAATATAGTAGTCCTAGCAATAGCCTCATTAACCATCCATTTAGAATGCACATCCATAACCTAGTTCAAGTAGTTTCCATTAATTAGCAATAGTCCTGTCACTTGGCGGAGACTGTCTTTGAGCCCATTTTCTATAGATGGACTCACAGACAGACTCCAATAAGTGTCACCCATTACATTTATATTAAAAGCTCAAAAGGGCCTCTGCGCGTTGAACTTCTTGTCTCCGTGTACTCCTATAAAAAGGCCCGGGCTTAGCCCGTGTTAAAGAGCGACATAAATAATAATAATAATTGGGGTTTATACTCCAACAGAACAGGTTACCCTACTTACACTGTAAGAGTCAAAGCACAATTTATGGGTTGTGTGGCCAACCTATACTTTGCAGTTTCAGGTCGCCAAGACACAGAGGCTTTACATTTTACTAGCTGCGCCTACCGTTTTACCCGCTCTAACTACTGTAGCCTATGTGTTATTCGGGGGTTTAAGCTATCTCTGTGCCAAATTTCAGCTTCACCCGTTTAGGCGTGAAATAGTTACAAACGTACATCCATACAGTCTTAAAAACTTCCACGTTTATAATATTAGAAAGATGTAAGATTGTGCTTCTTACATTTCTGGGTCATGTCAAAAGAAATGTTGACCTGTCATAGCTCCGACCCTGACTTGAATTCTGTCACAAACCATCCAAATACACAAATTCTGACACAAAATAGTATATATTTTTTAGGAAAATAAATACAGCGCGTTGAATATTTAGACAAAGCTACACATAAATAAAGTGTCGCTTAATCTTTGATTTACTATCCAACAGATGTGACATCAATAATTATGTTTGCAAGAAAATTTAATTTATTTTAGGGCGACCTGATAATGTCAACTACAAGACAAGGATATCATTACTTTGCCCAGCATTGCCTAGCCTAAATGTGAATAATATTCATTAGGTATTTAAAGTTAATACAAACATAATTACATAACAAATTTCAGTCAAATCGTTCAACTCATTCAAACACACATAACCGGGGGTAGACTTCCTTTGCAGGAGGTCGTCTAGGTGGGTACTCCAACAGTGCCAGTTATATTCTACCGCCTGAGCAGTGATGTGCAAACATTACTGTGCTCCGGTAGGAGGGCACTGTAGCTAGTGAAATTACTGGGCTAAAGAGTCTTAACATCTTATGACTCTTGAGTGAGAAGCGTTGGTGCAGTGCTCCTAGAATTTCTCATCATTGTGAAATCCTAAGTAGCACTGTACTGATTATGGGCAGCGTTATCTCTTAACATCAGGAGAGCGTCTTGCTCGTCTTCTACTTCATCACATAAAAAAAAACTTTCGCATTTAGCTTTAATATTAGAAAGATACGCTTAGTGGGAAAGAGATTCACAAAATCCGATCAAAGTGAATACCTAGCTTAATTACTGAGATATATGACCGGTATTAGGCTTAGTAACCTATTTATTTATTACGAAATCAATCGACTAATCGTGCTAATTAGTTTTAGTAAGGCTGGCCTTCAGTCCTACTTCCACTTGTTCGACTTTTTATACATTGTAGGTACCTCATTATAATGGTGTATTGTTTGGTAATATTTGTATTCGCAAACAGTGGTATTGTTACAAGTGCTGTATGTTTAACCGTTAGTCGCTTAGTCATTTCACCTTTGCAATATTATAATGGTACTTTGGCACATATGTAGAGTTAATTTTCAGTATATTACTATACTGCTACTTTTACTAGATATTTGTTTCTGGTCTGTGTGGCTTCTCCATTATAAGTATGAATTAACAAAATGAAAGTATAATAAGTATTATATCCGTTACCCCAACCACCATAAAACAATCATTATGAGGCGCTGTGTGAAATGTCTTGAAATATTTATTTATTTTACTGCGCACATATTCTTTTAGTTAAAATATCGCTCTATCTGTTGAAAACCGAGTCAAAATATTTTGCGTAAACGATGTTATGATGATTTTAGTGGTCGGCTTCGGCCGTGGTTAATTTCCACTAGACAAGACAGTGTCACCCGGTCTTTCCGACACGATGTTCAGTAGCAAGGGATTTATCCCGACTTCTAGGTTTCGTTTGCTACGAGATCGTAGTCCAAGGCGAGGATAACCTTGTTAAGTTCAATCCAAATAATACGAAGGTTTCTTTTTAAGAAATAAGCAAGCTTATCGACCGAGCGAAGCGAGGTCTTAGAGTCGAAAGCCGCGAAATGCCTGCGTTTTGACCAGTTTAACGCTTGACCTCTGGTGCTTAAGTTTGGTTGACGTTTACTTAAAAACGGTTAATCCAAATTAAATGAAATTTTACACACAAGTTAAGAAGGTTAATTGGATAATTGTAGTGAAAAAATTAGCTAAATAGGTTACAGGGTTGCAGAGATATAGGTGACTTAAAGTCTTTACGATAGGTCTGACGATTATTTCAAAACTGGAGCGCTGATAATTTTTTTTCTAACATATACACATTTTTTATAAGCGACACAAATATATTAGCCAAAGTGTATGTTTGTATGTATGTTTGTTACGCGATAACTGGAAAACCAATGATCCAATCTGCATGAAACTTTGCAAACGCGTAATATAAATCCATAGAATTTTTAAGTTCGAACATGAGCCAAATCAGTCGAAGGGTTCAAGAGTTAAAGAGATTGCTTTATTACAATGAAACCGATGATCCAGTCTTGATAAAACTTTTTAAACAGGTAGTACAAACTAAAAGAATTCTCACGTCTAAAAATGAACCAAATCGGTGCAAGGGTTGTAGAGTTATAGAGAATACAAAATTACAATGTTTATCGATTATAATATTATGAGAATTCAGTTGATATTCAGTTATCCGTCAGGGAACCGAACCAAAGACCGAATTTTCAAAAATCGATACGACGTAATACGTCATTTCATACATTTTTGATAATTCGGTCCTAGGTTCAGTTGCCTAACGGATAATTGAATAGCCATGTTGACTTACTCAAAATATTATTTAAATGATCGTGCACCCGCACGATATTATGTTCAAATTTATTAATCAAACTTAAACCCATTTTTTTATTCAAATAGTAGTCCAGTCAATGAGCGCCCAAAAGAGGCATGTGGATCGAAAAGTCGAAAGCAGAAAAACTAACTTAAGAACTTTGTTTGGACTATTCAGGAGATAAACATACTAAAAGTCCCCACCCCACCTAGGTGAGCCCGAGGGGTGGGGGGGCCGAAGAAGGTCCCATTTTTAGGTTTTTTGCCTAAATGTCAAAAACTGGGCGTTGTACGATATTTTGTTGTACTACATTATAAAATAAAATTTCCTACAACTTTGGCTTTAACACTTTTTATCTATATCCAATCGTTGTCCAGCTATGAGCTTCCAAACATGGTCTATTTTTAAGACGCTGAAATGTGAAATAGTTTTCCATACAAAGTCGGTAAAAAAATCTTGCAAGTAATATTTGACCAACTTCTGGTTGTCGTACCATAATGAAACTTTGCAAATGTCTAGAAATATGATGACAGTTCAATAATTTGGTACCACTGAGCTGATCTGATGATGGAGCCAGGAGGTGTTTACTGAACCTCTTCAATGGCTATTAGTAAACCCGTCGAGTTTGGGCACATTACACTCGAATTGACATAAGCAAAAAACCTAAAAGTGGAACCTTTTTCGGCCTCCCCCCCCCCCCCTCGGGCTCACCTGGGAGGGGTGGGGACTATAATAAATAAATAGAGAATAGTCCAATTAAATTTTACAATTATTTAGATCTAAGTATTTTAAGACTCTACTGCTCGTTCGAAAAGCATTTCTATGTGAAGAACGAGCAAGAAACTTATTGGGATTGTTATTTATGTGTTTATTACATATCATTATGACCTTAAAACCATCATTCACTCTAACATCTGCAAACATCCCTGACGCTCTGTAGTATCGAAACAGCGCCAAAAGCATCCTGAAAGCATTGTTGTACTGGATCCGTTTTTTGTAAAGTTCTTCAAAAAAAATAATAATATTAGGCCTACGTTTGATCACATCCCACCTGATGGAAAGTGCAAATGTGATCGACGAGCTGCACGTATAAAAAGTCTGTTAATGCCTTGAACAAGGACACTTTGTCTTTCTCAGTAGCTGTAGATATACATCTCGAAAACCTGCGAGCCTAGATGTTACGCGTGACAGTCATAGCTCTGCGTTCTCGCTCCAAGTCTAAGTCATCATCGGCTGCTACGACAAAAATGTTATAGAATTAGCTACAATATCAATATTATAATAACTGTTGTAAATTTGTTGTATAACACAAGTAAAGCTAGATATTTTTTTCCAATTTCAATTCTTCTTATGTCCACTACATCGGCAACTTCTTCGTAAACAAGTGCTACAAACTATGAAGATTTTGTGAGAATTTTTGTAAAAACTATAGTAATATTTATAATACACATAACCTTTCATATTTTATTATTATTGAAATTTTGATCACAACAATAAAATAGTCACAGAGATAAAGATTTTTTAATGTATATCCGTTACGTATTTTCCTTTCCTTTTACGAATATTATAGGTTAAAGTTTCCATACATTTATATTTCGTAGATACTTATAACTTTTACCCATTTATATATACCTATTTTGAGGGAAATTGGGTCTGCGAGGTCCCAGTTCGCGGCGAACTACTAGTTTTAGGTACATGTTTAAATGTTTACGTAATTTAGTTACATTAAAATACTTCAATGAGATTCATTATATCGGGAAGCGCACATTGAGGAATGTAATTTATCAGAAGGTGAGCAAGGTTTACATCGCAATTTACATTGAGACAACGATTAAAATGTATATGGACGATGGCGCTAGCATCGACGTAGCAATGTAATTTTGCAGCATCTCAATATGAAGATTTATTAGTTCAGTTTTTTGTCACAAACGTCGTGATCGTGGATAAGTGTAGGAGTACCATAATATTGTTTACAAACAATATGTGCACGTTATACCACTTAATAAATATTAGAGCCAAACTAGGAAAACTCTACTACCGTCTTCCGCCATCTTGGAAAAGTTTCCTACATTAACCGCAAGAGGCGCTGCGATCGCGCCTAATTATAAAATGATGAAAGATATAAAGTCATTATCATTAGATTTATTTACTAACCAGAAACAGGTATTACATATTGTAATTTATAATATTGATCTCTAGCTAGGTGGATATTAACAGATGAGATCTTTTTGTAATCAAAAAGATTATTCAAAACATAGCACGATGTTTGCCCGATAACAAATGATTGCTATTTTATGTTTGACAAGCAGACGGCTTGCCTGACGGTGAACGGTTTACCGTCGCCTATATTACGAGTATTATTTTATAACAAGTGAAATTAAAAAAAAACTTTTTTAACACAAGCTTTTATACGATTTTTAAAACTATCGCGAGTGTTCTCCATAACTAAAAACAAAAACGGCACAACTCACGTCTAATATTGTCGAGAATATCTCGACCACGCCACGGTTTCGGACAATAGGGATGTTGACACATGTTACGAATTCATATAAACTTATGTTTTTCACATAAAAGACAGTATTTAAAAACCTAAAATCACATTTTAAGGATCTATTTACAAGCCAAAATTGAATAAAATCAATTTTAATTTCAATATTTTTTACTTATTACTACGCGAATGCGAACGCCAATCAGAGCGCGTGACGTCACATCACTGGCTGGACTTACGCTTCCTATGAAATGTTCTTGATTTCGACACATTTTAATTGTTCATAACTTAAAAACCACTGAACCGATTTTGATGCAACTTATACTGTGCTCTTAGTTGGTTCATACTTAAACTAAAAATAAAGTCAATAACTAAAATTTCTCTCTGAAAATATAAGTTTCATTTTGGTTATTAACTTTATTTTTGGTTTAAGTATGGACCAACTAAGGGCACAGTTAAGTTGCATCAAAATCGGTTCAGTGGTTTTTAAGTTATGAATAATTAAAATGTGTCGAAATCAGGAACATTTCATAGGAAACGAGAGTCCAGCCAGGGGTGTGACGTCACGCGCTGTCAGATGACAGTTCGGAACGTTTTAGGCAGTATTTAAAAAGTCATTTTTATTTACGTATTTTTATATAGAAATTTCATATATTTTTGCATAAAAATATGATATTCGTGTATGTAATGAGTCTATCTATCATTTAAAAGCAATTCCAAAAATTAGTCAACATCCCTATTACGATGTCCTTCATCAGGAGTTCACGCCTGCAGTACAGTGTGTGAGCGTCGGTTACTGCAGGCGTGAACTCCTGATGAAGGACATCTTAATTGTCCGAAACCGAAGTCGAGATATTCTCGACAATATTAGACGTGAGTTGTGCCGTTTTTGTTTTTAGTTACAAGCTTTTATTATTATTATTACCATCTAACACCAAAGTACTCGTCAAGACGAATCAAATGAGCCCAAGCTAGATGGGGTAGTGTCGTTATTTGGCCTAATTACGAAGTTCTTATGGCCACCTTCCTGCTCCATTATCAGATAAAGCAATATTATTATGACATGGAGCATGTCATAATAATATTGCATTGTCATCCGATTTATACATCCAAATTTCAGCTCAATCAGAAATCGGAAAATGGATCAAATTTAACTTCCAAGATTTGATTACAGACAGACAGACAACAGACAGGTGAAAGTAAATAAAGTCTTGTAGACGTGCAACACCAGTGGTGTCGCTCATGCTAATCCATAAAAGATATTGTGAAAGTATATAAGTATTATATCCGTTATCTTAACCACCATAACCCAAGGATTAAGTTGCTTAGCTTGGGGTTAGGTGGCGCTGTGTGAAATGTCCTGAAAAAAAAAAAAAAAAGAACAGAAAAGAAAGAAAGCTATAAATTCAATACGAAGCTCAAACTCACGTCTAATTTATTGTCGAGAATATAATACGAGTATTATTTGTTGTTTTAGTTACGGAGAACACTCGCGATATTTTTAAAGTCACAACTAATGGCCAAGCATTGCTGATAGAATAACCTGTTATACTTATATATCACAGCTACAGTATATAAATAGGTCTATAGTATATAATATATAACATTATAACAGTAAAACACGTTTACTAAGCGTGACGGCTTAGCTAGATTCATTAGATCTTACCTGAAGCGTAAAAGGAAGATTTTTTATTTATTTTGAAATCTAAATTATATATCTACTTCACAGTAAATGTACTCAGTACTCACGTTGTATTTTAATATTATTAACTTTTTATCGGTGGATTTTTTAAATATAAAATTTAGTCTAGGTCTATAACAATATGAAATCCATGCTACACACACATGCACACACACACATGCACACACTACACAGGTTTTATACATACATGCTTGCGGCGTTGCCCGCGTGAAAAACCCTTTCTAAGCGGTGGTCTAGCTCATAAAACTAAAACCTATCTATGTTCCAAATTTCAACTCAATCTTATCTGTTTAGGTTCTACGTTGATAGATCAGTCAGTGAGTCAATCAGTCACCCGTTCCTTTTACATTTTTAGATACACATAAAATTATGGCCAATAATGTTCTTTCGAACTAGTAACTCATTAGCTACGAACACAAGTGTTTATTTACGAGTATATGTGTACATAAGACTTAAAGCATGCATAAAATGTTAATGTTAGTTATAAAGTACTTTTCTTTTCATTTTTTCTTTATTATTCAAAGTTAACATATTCACAGCGAAAGTGTGAATTAATTAGATATTTAACTAGTATTTAAATTTTTGCATCAGATTAATTGCTAATTACGTAAAAAAAACCTCAAAGCGTAACCTTGCCTACCCGCATTTTCATCATACCATGCTACAGTATACTTTTGATAAGGAACCTTCTAGATTTTTCCTGTATCCTGGTTATTTGGAAAACAATTAATTGTACTTGGAAATAAAACCGGACAAGTGCGTATAGGACTCGTCGGCCAAGTTCCGTACAATTTAGTAGCTAATATTATTATCATGATTAAGCAAGTACGTATTATAGAACTGTTAGATTATTACAATAAAGACGACATTAGGTACGTATAGGTACATAATAATACATATAAAGCAGTAAAGCTTTCACGGTTCTAGATCATCACATCCTATAAATTTTGATTCTTTTGACCGTGTTAGAAAAATGTTATTGCGGCTTCATTTTCAGTTTGTATTTTTTACGTTACATTATGTAAATTAGAAATTTTATTTCAAAGTAACGCAGACCTTGGTCTATAGAATTAATTTTAAATCGATACCTTCATGTATGCTCGTTATAATGGACAGACAAATAGCCAAGTAATCCTACGAGGATTCTGTTTTTTCTTTTTGATGAACGGAACCCTAAAAATTTTCCGACTAATTGGTTGTCTTTCCTTCTTTTTTATTTCCTTTTTTTTCTAAAGTCATATGTAAGTACTGGTCGCATTTGGAACACTTTGCCGTCATCTGTGTTTCCCGAGCGGTACAACTTGGGTATCTTCAAGGCACGAGTGAATAGGTACCTTTCTAGGCGTCATACGTGATCCATCGTCGACCGCATTTTCACTTTCCATCAGGTGGGATGTGGTCAAACGTAGGCCTATTTATTATAAAAAAAAAAGTAAGTCATGTGTATGTAAGTATCTATCATATGTTTAAATGAGTAACAACCCCGGCGGGGCACGTGTAACCGTACTTTTTCGTGAGACGCAAAAAAATGGGAACTACCCTATCATTCTCTTCTATTACACATATCTTCGTAATATCTCATAAAATCCCGCCATCTAGTGACTAGCCATCTTAATAGAAAGTAGCGAGACGTAACCATAAGATGTGGTTTCCCATAACACGTAGAAAGTGGTTGTAGCTACTACGCTCTTGATATTATACCTATTTGGCTTGATCAGGTGATAAAGTTAGATCATCTACTTTAATCAGCGAAATTTTATGATTTGAGGACTTTTGTGGAGTAAATTAGATGAGCGTGACGAGGAATATTTAGTGCAATGTCATTATCTAAGATTATTCCATGAAACTAGTTTGACCACTGGTAAATTGCAAGTCGTTCTCAAAGACGTGTGATTTTTTTGTTTGGGTGATAATTGCAAATATATTATGGTTTATCTCAACGTGAATAGTGAATATTACATAAGTATTAAAAATATCGGTTTCGATTTTATATACAAGTATAGTAAGTAAAGTAGATCATTTAATTAATCTTGGAAGAAAAATGAAAAAAAAAAAGGATTGCGAAATTTCATCATTATATAATTTTATTTTTTCATGGGACCTCAGTAAATAACATAATTTTAAATTTGGCTATTCGAAGGTATTGGTGTTGCATTTATCTTAAAAAATAGCTGTCAATCGCGTCTCAATCTCTCAAATAGTCATAAAACAATACAATGTGTCGGTTCGTTAACAAAAAAGTTAGTTCCAAAACAGTCTAATTGCGTCCTAGTAAGGCGCTATTTAAGATTAACTTGAAGATAAACTCTAGTGTACGTAGTACGTAGGCGTTGTAAACAATGCTCTTGCACAAGACGTGACAACATTCTATGAGAAGTAGAGTATGTTCAATATAAGTAGAGTCGTGGAAAACCGTGAATTAAATTTGAATAACACAAATAAATCTACATATTATACAGCTTTTTCACGATATATTTTAAACCTTTTTCTGAAGTTTATAGATAAATGAACACTTTATTGTGCACCTTACAACGATTGGCGTGTGGCCGATCTGTGGTTCATATGAGTAGGTACCATAAGGTATTAGTGTTCGTTAGCTGTAGTATTTTCTCTCATTGCCTTACAAAGGATAACATAATATCGGACATGAAGGTAAATATTACGCAACAAGCGATGATCCTAGGCGGGCCTTTAATTTTTACGAATCTTCCCTTTCTGTTCAAGACTCTAGTAACGTAAGATCAGTCAGAACAGTGTTTGAACTAACGCTGCCCATAATTAGTACAGTGCTACCCAGTACACTGTGCTAACTCTTCTTACCTGAGAGTCATAAGATGTTAAGACTCTTCAGCCCAGTAATTTCACTAGCTACAGTTGCGAGGAAGTCTACCCCCGGTAAAGGTACTCCTAAGTTCTCTACATACCAAGTTTTTTATCAATTAAGTAGTGCAGATTAGCATTATTTTCATTTGGTACGCTCAGGCTTTAAGAGAATACCAGACGAGAGACACAAAATGTTATAGAGATAGGCACAAAGTGAAGGCAACCAGCTTTATTGTTGAAGAATGAAGTCATTGGTTGCATCATAAGGACCCGAGTTAGCCTCGGATAGACCTAAATGTTTAACAAGGCATGCGTGAATAGGCATGAATTTAAAACAAAATCTTGCCTTGAAAGTTATGTGTGTTTAAAGCCGCATCTCCAGCGCCTGTTTGGTTCAATCATTCAACACAAACATCCCAAACTTATTCAAAAAACATTGTCATACTCCACTTGTTTTTTGCTTTCCATATCCGATAGAAGATGAAGCACGTACAACAAAACATAATATCAATATTCATCAAAATCGCCGAGAATTTTTTGAATGTTGTGATGTTTATGTTTATGTGAACCAAAACAGGAGCTGAAGACGCGGCTTTAGCCATGCCAAAAGTATGAAACCAATATGATTCTGACGCATTGCCAGATGTTAAGCTATAATGTATAGCTCATTAAACCAGGGTTTAACCAGACATGTACCAGCAGGGTTTTCCCAGGGGTAGACTTCCTTTGGAGGAGGTCGTCTAGGTTAGGTAGGAGGACACTGTAGCTAGTGACTTACTGGGCTAAAGAGTCTTAACATCTTATGACTCTTGAGTTAGAAGCGTTGGTGCAGTGTTCCTTAAATTTCACATCATTGTGAAATCCTAAGTAGCACTGTACTGATTATGGGCAGCGTTATCTCTTAACATCAGGAGAGCGTTTTCTACTTCATCACATAAAAAAAATGTGATAAGAAGCCCTACTCAACATTGCATTCGTTAAACATAATTTGATATCACTCAACATGTCAGTGTCACAATGATGTCTAAAAATTAAAGAATTTGATTAGCACACAATATTACCAAATGCTATTGCATTTTCATATAAAATGTGTCGCATATGTGACATTAATAAAACTAATTACATTTATTATTTGCGCAATCACAATGTAATTTAAATTTAGATTTGAAATAAACGTGCAATATTATATTGATAGAGAAACACGGCATACAGGTCAAAGTTTATTTTGCTAATGCATTGAATATAATATAGGTAATGTTGTAGTTTAAAGATTAACAACATAAGAAATCGTTTTTTTTCGACGATAATAAATAGGATCTAAGTAGGTATTTCCGTCCAACAAATAACATATAAACGATGCGCAAACGATGAGAGGCTACCACAAGGACCATGCCTTGAAATAAAATACTCTTTCGTTTTTAGGATTCCGTACCGAAGGGTAAAAACTGGATCCTGGGTCCTGGTCTAGGTGGGTACCCCAACAGTGCCAGTTATTCTACCGCCTGAGCAGTGATGTGCAAACATTACTGTGCTCCGGTAGGAGGGCACTGTAGCTAGTGAAATTACTGGGCTAAAGAGTCTTAACATCTTATGACTCTTGAGTAAGAGGCGTTGGTGCAGTGCTCCTAGAATTTCACATAATTGTGAAATCCTAGGTAACCCTGTACTGATTATGGGCAACCGTTATCTCTTAACATCAGGAGAGCGTCTTGCTCGTCTTCTTCTTCATCACATAAAAAAAACCTATTACTAATTATTAAACTTATAATAAAACTAGCTGCGTCCAGCGATTTTAGTCGCTGTACTGCCTATATGTTATTCCAGGGTCTAAGCTATCTACCGCGGAGGGGTCCTCCTATCAGTGAGGACCAAACGCCGTCGGGGCAGCGGATGAATGCTTCGGCGTACCCGTTGCCCCGGCATTATGGCGTACCGCAGGAAACCCCCAGGTTTTTAGTGGGTATCCCCGCCGCTCCCATCTTTGGCGGGGGAGTCCCACATACCGCCCCGCGCCCCCCGGCGTGGGGTGATGATGCGTAACGCATTTTTCCTGGGATAAAAAAAAAGAAAAAAAAAAGGTCTAAGCTATCTCTATACCAAATTCAGGTCAATCGGTGCACCCGTTAAAGCGTGAAAGAGTAGCCAACAAACATCCTGACATCCATTCTTACAAACTTTCACGTTTAATAATATTAGTAAGATTATATGTAGGAACAAGATCAAAGCATCTTATAAATCGAGGGCTACGACCTCAGTAAAGAAATTTATCTAACGGGGCCTACGCTATATGACCACCCCGGGGCAATTTTATAATTTTCCTACAATTTTCATTGAAGAAAAAGCATGTTACATTTACACAGTGGCTGAGCACTAAGGTTACTTCCTGCACATGCAAACTGAAGATAAGGCACGTAACTAATACATTGTAGGCTACTTAATACTGGCTAGAAATAATACTAGCTTCAAGTTTCAAGAATAGGTTGTCACGATTTTACTGCAAATCCGCTTACTGGATTCAAAGCTACATACATTAACATGTGAAATTTTAAAAGATATAACACTAACTTCCATAACCCTTCCTTCTTTTTTAACTTGCTTTCAATTATAATAATCGATACGCACGAAATTTTACAAATATTATAAACGTTGAAAGTTTGTAAGAATGTATGTTGGTTACTCTTTCACGCCTATGCGAGTGGACCGATTGTGCTGAAATTTGGTATATAGATAGCTTAGACCCTGGAAAAACACATAGGCAGATAGCGAGTAAAACCGCTGGGCCCAGATAGTAATTAATATTTAAAAAATCGCTCGAGCTATTTCGATAAAATTTAAACATGAACCTTAGGCGACTTTGAAACGGTCTAATCACACACTTAATTCTTATTCAATTAGTGAGGTACATGTCACCACTTTCTAAGTAATTACAATTAATTAAATTTATTACCAGTAGTATACTTACCATACACCACAATTATTGGAAGTCGATTCCTATGTGGCATAAATAAATAAGTAATTTTATCGGTGCAAACGCAACATTTTTTTATATAAAAGATTCATAATACCCAAGTGAAAGCTTTAATAGCATGCCAATAAAAGTATAATGATTGAGCGAACAATCGGTCACATGGTGATAATAAAAACTTTGAACAATACTTCCCGAGTTTCATTTTTCTATCGTGCAGGTACATTAGAATAATATTATTAGAGACTTAGTTGAATTAACTTTGCGATGAAAACGTTAGCGTTGTCCATATTAAGGCCATTGACACACTTGATGGAAATTCCATCAGAGATGGATTTATCCCGCCTTTTAGGTTTGCTACCATCTACTGCCGCATCGTATTAACATTACTCTAAATCGTGGTCAAAGGCTAACAAAAAAATCCTTCGCGTACCTTCCGCGTCAGAACGATGACTTTTCCGAAAAACTCAAACTTCATTTATTCAAGTAGGCCGCAATGGAGCACTTTTGCAAGTCAATTTTACATTTTATTTTAATATTCTACCGCTCATTCGCAAGGCACCTCTATGAAAGGTGTCCCTATGTGCTTCAGGGTGACCGCAGAACCCGATCCAACACGATCAGTAGGATCACTCCCTGTTTTTTTGTAGGTAAACCCCGTTGTGTGTTAATTCTTCAGTGTGAAACATACCACATGCCTTGCACCATCCGGCGTTGGGTGATGTAGCGAATATTGTGCAAAAGAAGACTCAAGCTTATTCGATAGAGTGAAGTACAAGTGAATTAAATTAAAAATTTAAAAAACCCCCAACGCAATACGTAATACACCATTTTTTTGATGGCGGCCATCTTGGATTTTAAATTTTATATAGTGGGCTGTATTTTACTCGTTAAGCCCTTTCATTTGATACCCATATTGAGGGGGTCGTGGAAGAAAAAAGTAATCCGCCATTTTGTAGCGGCGGCCATATTGGACCGATTTTCACCAAACATTGCTAAGAACACTCTCGACTAACTCTACTTTCAAACAAAAAAAACTAAATCAAAATCCGTTCATCCGTTTGGGCGCTACGATGCCACAGACAGACACATACACACACACACACACACACACACACACACACACACACACACACACACACAGACAGACAGACAGACAGACAGACAGACACGTCAAACTTATAACACCCCGTCGTTTTTGCGTCGGGGGTTAAAAATATAATATTAATATTTTACTCAACATATTATACGAATGTGCCTATTCATAACGTAGAAATTCAAAACAATGACTTTTAATTTTTTTGTTTTGGCAATAGTAGCGGTTGTGGTAGCGGTACCACATATTTTTTTTATGAAGTGAAAGACGCATTTTTGCAAATTTTGTAGCAGTTCAAAAATACAAAACAGTTTTCTAACACTGGCTCTTCTTAAGAAACTTAAGAGAAGGAAAAAAACTGGTCATATTGTTATCTTTCTAAATAACAGTGGACCTTAAACAACTGATGTTAAACAACGTGGCCTTTAGTTTTTTTTAAGTGCATAAAAATAATTAGTAGTAGATGTAAGTGAACGAACTGAACGTCAAAATTCTAATTGACGGGATACCACTAACGCTTTCTCGAAATTGCTCCATTCATAGACATCATTACAAAAGTGAGTGTGGTGAATTTCGCAAAATTTCATAAAAGGAAAAGTCACTTTGGATCATTATTACGATCCCACTAACACTGACTTCTATTGACTGAAAACTTAAAATATTAATTCAACTATATTATTATGTACTTATTATATTATTACTATGGGAAAAAGTAAGTAGGTATGAGGAAGTAAGGCAAAGGTAGGTAAATAAATTACTCTAGTTCTCTCAAACAAGAAACTTCTTGTCTTCAAGGATCTTGACCTCACCTAGCGGTATTTGAAAGCTGCTTAGTTTTAACGAAGAAAGAAGTTTTGTAAGTTCTTGTGAATGTAGTGTATGGTAATTTAGGCCATAGGCACATAAGCTAATGGGAAAAACCCGCATACATTTACTAGATCCCCATTATTCGATGAAATATTAGCCTGTCTTTCTTAGGTCTGCATGTAGATTCTACACCCAAGTTGCTTTGGCGTCGCTGTGGTGTTGCTGTCATTTTTATCAAAATCCCTATGAAACTTGACAGCAAGCGACTAGCCGCTTTGACATAAAATGAATAGTGAATAACTCCCCAATCTTCATAGCGTTAAGGTGTAAAAAGATACACACATCTCAACTTTTGCATTTTTTATTGATAGTTGACCGATCTTTCACGTAGTATGCCAATAGCATTAATGTACGGATTTTAAAACAACACAGCATCAGTTTAAGTACAATACTCGTATTAAACCGGATAAAGAAACAGTCAGCGAGCGTGAAACAACCACGGTTGAGAAATAGAGGCCAGACGCCATGCTTAGTGCTTAGGCTTACCCTTTGTTTAACACCTTGAGAAACTCCTATTTATACCTCTATAGACTATAGTTTAGATCTGATTGTAATATATAAATAACTTTGGAGTTGTAGGTAGTAACTGCTTTCTTATGTATATACGCCTTGGTTTTGATTTTTGATGTTCAGAAACTAGATGTGCGTTTATTTCCATTAATAAATTGTTTTTTGAAAAAAGTCATTATGTATTGGCAACTGGCAACATAATAGAAGTTTTTTTACAAACTTTATGAAAAAAAAAACATAAAGACGATAATAATGTGAAGTCGCAGAATCGTTTAATTAATGTAGTGTTAGATATTGTTTGTTATCTATCTATCTATAAATTATATGCGACTGATTGGCTGTGTGTTGTGATAGATAGCATTAATAATTTATATTATATTATG
The DNA here is from genome assembly GCA_947507615.1 of Hemithea aestivaria. Taxonomy (NCBI): domain Eukaryota; kingdom Metazoa; phylum Arthropoda; class Insecta; order Lepidoptera; family Geometridae; genus Hemithea; species Hemithea aestivaria. The sequence goes on along the minus strand of OX382332.1, from coordinate 11,079,395 downwards.
CAGTACTTAATAAACAATATCCAAGGACATTTATAATAGAAAAGACAACCACAACGCCATCTCAACAGTGGTGATACAAACTGGCCTCAAATCAGATGATATCACTCTTAGATCAGGTTTTAAAAAGCAATTCAATGTTAATATCGTATGTTATTTCTGGCACAGACAAAGTATTAGATAAAGTCATTCTCGGAATCGTTAAATCAGGATTAATGTGTTTAATTTTTCACACACAGATCATAATGTAACGAAATAAACAGAGTTTATAAGATAGATAAAAAAGATAGCTAGAAAAGTTTGTATGAAAAAATTACATGAACAAATACTTTGAACTGCAGGCAATAAAATCACCTCACCATAATAGGTACATAATGCGTTCGATTGCTTAGAAAGAATAATATTATTCCACTTCTGACGTAGACAGTAGATATTATTCAAGACAAGGACATCACATAACAATTAACAATCTAGTTCATAATGAGCAATAGTTTTAATAAAATACAGGGGGTTATTCACGACTTAATTCACTTCAGGGCGAATCGTCGCCTTCGAGTCAGTCGCTGTCAAATTTCACGGAAATTTTGATAAAAATGACAGCAACACGAGAGCAACACCATAGCAACTTGAGTGCAGAATCTACGTGCTTTTATACGGTATCTTTGTAGGTAGTTAAAACTAAAAGCTTAATTAGCAAAATGCTTTAAAAACGACACATTTAATGTAAAATTATCATTTTAATGGGATTTGTGTCAAATAACAAAATGTAACTAAAAAGAAAAATGTTTTCTAAGTCCGTTCGGTACAAAATGGCGGGCGATGTTTTAAATTCAAGGCACGTATTGTACGTCCAAAGTAAAGTCGGAACTCCCAGAACAGGTTTGCTAAGTTTTGAAAGGCACCATAGGTTACGTATTGGACAAGTGGCATTAACTGACCATTGCCGCTTCTGTTGTGAAACTGGTTTATTTTTGCTATTTTTTATCACTCAGGATTTAGTATCTTAGTCGATATGCTAGGATTTTACTTGGCAACAAGATGATTTCAATTGAAAATGATTTAAAAGGTGGTAAAATTATAATAGTTCCAGAGTCCAATGTACATTGCGCAGACGATGCAACTAAATCTGGTTACTGTACTAGATTTAGTTGCAGTATGGTTAAAAACGAAAAATACTAAATAAATTCATATGTTCAAGCTGCCTACAGTGTATACTACATCAATTGGAATACTTAGTTGTCAAATTACAGTTTTTACAAAGCATCCATACAGTAGGTCGTAGGTATCAATGTGTATCAATCATTTTGATGTTGTGTTCAAGGATTTAATCTTAAATTAGGTTCATATATTATAATCGAGAAGACTGTCACTATTCAAAAGGTGATTAAGAGACTGAGGTGCTTAATTTGTTATGCATTTCGTTTCTTCATTTTACACCTTTATTTAATTTAGATTACACAATGTCTTATCAAGTTATTCAAATGAGCACTGGAGCCCTTCATTAGTTGACGTAATGTTTACATTTGGTACTTAACTTATCATCATCATCATACTTATACTTGTCGCTAAAAAGAACATGAATGATCTTCATTCAGTTAGCGTGGAAGAGAAAGGAAACACACCTTTTCCATCAGATAAGAATTGGTTTAAATTTTTACTATTATAAAGATCTTGAAAATTCAAAAGTTTCATAACAGTATCAGTTAAACAATAAAAGAAATCAAAAGCAAAGCATGTCATATTCGTGTGCACAGTATTCCAGTGCATGTTTCTCTTTGTCGAGTGCAAATATTATAGATCGATCAATGACAAAGAAAGTACTATTAAAAGAAGATTATATTTAACATCTGATGACTTCATCAGTAGTAATGAGGACATGTCATTGAGGAATCGGAACCGATGCGATGTTGACGCATTAGGGCCAAACGGAATGTAGATGGAAGAATGTGCGTGTACTGTGTACAAACTAAATAAGAACAAGGCGCTAGTGTCTTAGTTATACGTTTTTGATGAAAGTAAAACTAAGATTTCACTTAGTTATTTCAGATAATTACCACTTTAGCAAAAGTCATTGTAATGTTTTTGGAAATAAAATTTCTATAACTACGAGTAAACTGTATAAATATGCAATGGTCACCAGTTGCAAGCAAAAGTGACGTTGTTAGTAGAGTAGTTATGATAAGTCAAATGGATTGTAAAAGTGTTTTGTAAAACATATTTTAGTGTTGTTATTGTATTTTACATTAAAACCAATTTTACGTTTACCTAATTTGATATTTAGCCAAAATGAAACGTTGATTTTATGCCTTAATTTTTCTAGTTGCTATACTTAGCTAGGACGTTTCGAGTCAATCCAGCGAAACATTAGTACTTTATTTGGCCGTCATCATTAAGATCATAGCCTGTGCAAGTCACGAACGTAGTAAATGTTTATACAAACAGTTAGGCCCACTTTTTAAGCTGGCCATGTGATATACCGTGACGACCGACAGCTTGTTCTGTTTACGTCTGTTTACAAGATTTTTAACTCTTGACAAGACGGTGTCTTACTTTTTAAAATGTTAATCGGTTCACTTTTTTATTTAACTGTCGGTAGGTAGTAGCTAATCGTATTTGGTGCTAACGTGCGTTTTGAAGACAGTTAATTTGTAAACCGAATTTTCAATAATAGTTAGTTTATTGTTTTATGTCCAACTAGCTGCGCCTATCGGTGTTACCCGCTGTATTGTTGTCGCCTATGTGTTATTCCAGGGTCTAAGCTATCCCTATACCAAATTTCAGCTCAATCGGACCACCCGTTTAGGCGTGAAGAAGTAACAAACATACACACTCACTAACTAATATAGTGTTAGTGATGTGTACAAAGAACACAAGAACAAAGTGTCTTATAGAGACAGTAAGAATACGTGTTATTGGACACTTTCTTAGATTAACTCTTGTTCACTCACTTTAAGTAAGAACTTAATTACTTATTAGTGTAATCTAGAAGGCTAGATTGTAGTTTTTTTATACACTTATTCTAATAGTAGGTGTCATCATCATCTTCCTGCCCTTATCCCACACTAGGTAGGGTCGGCACAACACGTTTTTCTCCTCCATTCTACTCTATCATCCGTCAAATCTTCATCCACTCCCCTAGCACGCATATCGTCTTTCACACAGTTCATCCAAACCTTTTTTGGGCGTCCCCTTCCCCTTCCCGAATTACCACCAATTACCATATTCATAGATTTTTTGGTCACGTGGTTTTTCTCCCTCCGCATAACATGTCCATACCAGGCCAATCTTCCACTCTTTAATTTTTCTGTCACTGGTGCAACTAATAAGTTGCACCAGAAAAATGTGTGTGTTTTTTTTTGTTTCATACACCTACTATTGTAGGTGTATGAAACCAAAAAAAAAATCGGTCCACCCGTTTAGCCGTGAAGAAGTTACAAACATACACACTAACTAACAAACTTTCGCATTTATAATATGTGTGTGTGTGTTTGTGTAGTGTGTATTTGAAAGAAAAAGTCGTTTACATGAACAACCTATAAAAATATGATTTTTGTAATCTGTAAGGGGTGTGATACCTTACGTTTTACAGTGTTTTTCTATTAGCTTATCAAAATATCCAATCATGGCAATATTGCTAATGTTATATGTACAGTCAACTACAAAGAGATGTATCCGTGTTAGTCTTACAAAATGAAGGAACTTTTAGTATGCAAAAATTATTTACCCTTACTTCGTGACATTTTCAGTATCCACCAAATCTTATACTATATTCGATTCATTTTGAATGCTATTATTATGTATCACGGAAGGAAATACATCATTGTTGCATATTAAACGAGTCGATGATAATATAAAGTTTGATTGCTACTAGAAATGTCACGAACCAAGGGTAGTTAATTGTGGCAAATGAAAATTTATTTCATTTTGTAAGCCTAACATGGATACATCTCTTTGTAGTTGACTGTACATGTCGTTTAATATTTTTAGTTTCCTATCACTTAGCGCAGACCAACTAATTATAAGATATTAGTAGATAATATTATGTATGTAGTTACATGCAAATGTTTCAATTCATACTCTCGTTCATTAAAGATAAATGGATACTGTCAATATAGCTTACTGCTTACACAATGAGGAACAACAAGATTTCATTACGTAAAGACATTACAACTTTAATCAATTACAAACCCGTAGCCGGATGATTGGATGAAAGATGAAAGTCGTTTGTTCTTGTGACGTAATTTTCTAATTAAGGTATAGGAACTAAGCCCATTGCAGAGGCAAAGGTACTCTTTGTTATATGAACGGTATATATGACTCATGACAACATGACATCAATCCAAAGCTTGAATCCATCAGGGCTATTCATTTATTTGTCAGGGAACCGAACCGAAGACCGAATTTCATACATTTTTGACAATTCGGTCTTCGGTTCGGTTCTCTGACGAATAAGTGAATAACCCTGCAGAGCTTGAAAAGACGTTTACAACTGTTGAAAACGTATTTTCAAGTGACAGTATAGAGAATGTATTACGACTTAAATGTCCCTTACGACAACTGAAATTTCCAGCATCGATATGTATAGCAAGAGCAAGGCTTAGCTATGCCTTGCAAAATGTACCTATATCGCAGTAATTGACAAGTTACTGAACAGGGAGGGAATATATCCCGCCTTCTAGGTTTAGTTTGCTACCATCTACAGCCGCATCGTCGCTTAACATCATGCGAAATTGTGGTCATATGAGAAAAAAAGATCTATATTTTTTAATAGTTCATCATTTGTGATCGAGTCACGAATCGATCTTTTAATGCAAAGTGTAAAGAAAAAACTTTTAATCAATTACGAACGAAACCCGCATCCAGGTGATTAGATGAAATTCTATTTCTCTCGTGACGTAATTTTGTAATTAAACTATACAAGATTTATTCTGTATTATTATGTTATTTATTTTATGTGGTGTATAAACCAATCTTCAAAATGAAGGGAGTTTAATATGAAAATTTCCCCACAAGACGGCAGAAAACATTGTGACAAAAAGTTTCATCTATTTACAATGATTGTTCTCTGTATCTTATTTTTCATTGCCGTTTCAGACGAATCGGTTTAGCTAATAGAGGAAGAAAGAAGAAAAAATAATTTAATTTACAACAACACATCTAGAATCACGATTTGTATCTTATTATAATTTATTCTAAAATAAACAATAAAGAATGTATTCAATTGACTCTGAACTCTGATTTACTAATACAAAATTAATCATATTACATAGGCGCGCAGCAGCAGATGTCACGCTGAGCACAAAGTTATTGACCTACTCAGCACTGTTGCATAAAATGTAGATTAGTGACAAAACACACATTCTGTAATTATGTACAATATTATAGTCATTTGGTGTATTTTTTTCTAGTTATGATCGTGTATGACTTATTTTGTAATGATAATGACCTTTCCTTATATTTTTAAAAGTTTGAGAAGGTACAAATAGTAACCATTTCAAATAGTTGAGTGAAGAAATAGTTGTGAAACCTTTTAAAAGAATATAATCCAAACGATTCGTGAGTATTTAGTCGTGAGTATTCATCTTTGTAAATAAACGGCATAAACTCACTTGTATTTACTTTGGCTATATCTTCGTACGACGAAGATCCTCGTACAGCAGGATCGAAACGGTCGGCACGAAGCCGAAGAAAATACAAGTGAGTTTATGCCGTTTTTTTACAAAGAATAATACATCCATATAAACTGCATGTACTATTAGTAGGAGTTAGGAGAGATTGAAGAAGGAAGACGGTTGCGATTTTAATAGTTCAACAAGCATTTAAAAGAAAATATCCATTGCTTATAATCGTCGAAACCAGTGGCCAATTACAGGCGTATCTAATCATCGTTCGCATGATCACTTCCTTTCTCTTGATTTTATATGTTTTGTGTAATCTACTTGAAGCAATTTCGATAAATAATGTACCTACCTTTTATTTCTTCCTGAGGGCCTATTGGCTTTCGCGCTTTGGTGTCTTATCACTATTAGCCGACAAAAATAAAATGTTCCTGGTGTCATAAAGCGGTAAAATTAAAGACGTTTTAAATTAAGTTATTAAATTTAAACAATTTATTTTTGTCGGTTAATTGTGATAGATACCAGTGTGCTATATACTATATATAGGTATATAAGATAAGCCAATAATATAAGATCTTAAAATCCCTGTGTTGTACGTTACTTGTAGCAAATTCAATAAAGGTAAGTTAAGCTACTTGAGTAAACTCGAATATACACCTACATTGTGTGGTTGACCACTGTAGCTCTGATTACATGTCTACAGGTTTTGGTTACGTGACTGAATCAAAATAAATTAAAATTTGTACTAAATTTTAAGAAAAGTTGCGTATATTTTACGCATGGTATGTTAGACTTATTCGTGAGTCAGTAGATAATATTATCCTTACAAAGTTGCATAAAATAATTCGATTTTATATCTCAATCAAAATAAAAATTTCGCGGTTGAATTGACTCATCGACAATTTATCCAAATAAATGACGTCATGTGGGTTTTTCCAAATATTTTTTTATATGTTTTTCGTACAATTTGCTGAGGACCACCAAGTACGAGAAATAAACACTCAAGCTAATCCTACTTAGGTACCTATATGAAACGTGGCAATGCTGCCAGCATTCTGGGTACTCTGCCATCTGACAGTGGTTCGGAGCACTTGGATTTTCTGTAGATTGGCTTGTGGCCGATTTGCGCTTAATAAAAGTGTTCTTTACTGCTGTAGTATTGTTAGTTTATACTTCTTAATATAGGCATTTGCCATTAAAAAAAACTTAATCTAAAATGCAAAAGTATGGATATGTATGTGTATTTGTTACTTTTTACATTTACGATGAGCTTGCGACAGATTATTCACTACACATCATAAAATACCTCAAGTTAATGCCGAAGAACTCAAGTAACTCAGTGACCTTTTGAAAGTGCATGAACAGTAGCGAGTCAAGGTGTCGAATGTCGAAGATCGGTTTGTGCAAAATAACAATATAACTGATGCAAACGCATGAGGAGATATGTGATGTTGGTTGTAAAACAGTCTATAGGTACTCTTATAAAATTAGTTAAAAGAATAATAATTTTACTGACCAATGAGCTTTGAATAGGAGAGTGAGAGACGCACGTTTTGTTTCATAACTTGAACTCGATCGATTTTAAATTGAACCATCTGGAAATACCATTTAAAGAATTTTCCAAATCGGTTTAGGCGTTTTTGAGTAGTCGTTTTTTTTTTTAGATCAATTAAGAAGTGAAAATACATAATAATTTGACCCATTACGTTGTTGTCCGAATTAAATGTTTTTTTTTTGACCCTTAAATTAAAATACAACAGGTCAATGCTTTCTTTCGCACGGGTACCTCTGACGTCACAAGTCACATTCTCTCGGAACAAGGTGCTGTAAGAGATTTTAGATTATGCGTGCGAAAGTGTAATTTAACCTGCAGTTATGTTATAATTGAACTTTCTTTATCTCACATTAGGTACGGATTTCATTCATGGCTTGCACTTGTCTATGTGAGAACGTTACATGAAGTTACGAAATATATCTGTATTATTAGTTAAAAATATACACACAAATATTTTCCTTTTATTATGATTTGCAAACGACTTGAATAATACCGCTCGTTAAGTCAGTATCTTTATAAATATATTGTGCCCCTAACATACAGTTTGTCATAATTTGTGCCCTTTACAAGCTATGTTATAATTTGAAATTGTATAATATAAGATTAAGAGGTTTAGTGGTTGTAAAATGTACTATTTATGTGTCAATAAAGCGTGATTTATCTATATCTTTACTAGGATCAAATGTACTGAAATATCCGAGTGTATTATTGTTCGTTTTTTTTGGAAACCATATATGTGTCTTTAAAAGAAAGTAATCGTGGAACTAGCTGCGAATATAACACAACACTAAAAAGTACAACACAGATACATAGTATTTATATAACACTTTCCAAATAGATTAAACTTACCCTGTAAACTAGGTGCAGAAGCGGGCGCGGCCGGCTGAGGCAGATGCGTGGCAGTCGGCGGCCTACGTCTTCTAGGAGCGTGCAAGCCCGGCGCAGACGCAGCCCGCGTCGCGGTCCTGAAGCCCGGCGCTCTATACCGAGCTGACTTCACCGGCCCGGCCGGCGCCGTGCTGTTGTGGGTGATGGAAGGAAGGCGGGGCAACGAGCCTGCTCGTTGTTCTTCTTCCGACTGAGGGAGAAACACAGACATTTAAAAACAAAATTAATGTTGCCAGAGAGTAAAAGATTGAAAATTATTTGCCATTTACGGAATTACCCCGTTTACAGAAGTTACCAAAGTTACCCCAATCCATATTACCTATAGATACTACTAATATTATAAACGCGAAAGTTTGTAAGAATGTGTGTGTGTTTGTTAAACTTTCACGCCTAAACGGGTGGACCGATTGAGCTGAAATTTAGTATAATATATAGAATAGAATAATACTTTATTGCATACCAAATAAATACAAAGAAACGTACTGAGCTAGATAGACATATTAGAGATAGCTTATACCCTGGAATCTGGAATAACATAGGCTACTGTTGGGTTAAACCGATGGGCGCAGCTAGTGTCTCTTATAAATTTGCACGTCCTCTGTATTGGACAGTTTGGAAGAACAAATAAAAAAACTGACTTCAAGCTTTCTTCCAATAAGCGTTATCGCTTTAATTATTAAACAATTAAAAATATATTAACTGTTTATAGGTGTACCTACTACACATAGTACATTTAGTTTTAATGATAAAATTAAGCATGCACTTTTAAGTATCTGCTGCTGTAATGTTCCCCAGGAAACCAGGTAATTGAAAATATTACATGAAATTCTTTTATCAGAACGGGTTATCTTGGTTTCCCAGTAATCTGTGGGAAAAGTGTTGGAAAGTAAACTATGGGTTAAAGGCCAAATTATGCATCTAAGTAGCAGGTTACTAAGGTCAAGATTTAACGACTACATCTACTGAGAAATGTGAGTAAATATAGTGACAAATATGCGTGAACTTCATCACCAAAACCACTTTTATCCTCTTTTTTACACTAAACGATTCGTGAGTATTTAGGTAGATTCATCTTTGTAAATAAACGGCATAAACTAGCAACGCAACGGAGCTAACGGCATAGAAGATCCTCGTACAGGATCGAAACGGTCGGCACGAAGCCGAAGTAAATACAAGTGAGTTTATGCCGTTTACAGATTCATCCTCTTTCAACCAACTGCTGGCTGGACTTAAGCCTCCTCTCTCTTACACCATCATTATCATCTATCCTCTCTTCTAACTTCTATCACTGTGTAATGTGTACTATATTTACGAGCATGTAAACATACTCAATTGTAATATTTTTAGTTGATTCGGTTGTCCACAATTATAACGAAGCTGAGAAACTATTGCAACAACTGCTGGTACTAGCAACTTTTAGGAAACTTTCTAGCAACTGGCTGTTTCATAAATTTTTAAATTTTTGACCGTTGCCGAACTTTAATTAGTGCAACGTGCCAATATACGAGGTAGCTCAACAATTTGAATCTTGTTCGATGTAGCTATTGCATTAAGGTGTACATGAAACAGCTAGTTGCTAGAGTTGCAAGTGCTAGTCTAGTTACACTAAAGCCGGGTCTTCAGCTCGTGTTTTGGTCTACACAATCAACAAAAACAATATTAACATTTGCAAAACGCCTAAATGTGCAACACTATAGAGGTAATATACGATTGAATTAAATAACTATTATATAAAACAAACGACAAATGATACAGATACAAAAAAATATTACGTTCGCTTGTCGACATTGTGTATATTATGCGTAACATTTTAAAGTAATTAGGTACTATAGGCGTGTACATAATTAATCCGAAAGTTAAAGAATGTTCAATGAACGCACGAAGCACTTGTTATGCAAATATGAGTAGAATCCGCTCTGGTTTCGTAAAATATGCAATCATAATTGTTAATGTTAGGTAACAGAATGGGTTCAAATTATTACTTACGCAATCAACAGCTGATAACTTTCGATATAAATCATTTTGAAGCGGTCAGCGGATCTATTAGTTTTTTGTTTTGAAATCTTCATTCAGTCACTCATTCATAGAACATTGTATCTTTCTAAGCATATTATAAGAGCAACTGTGCCATTGAATAGAATTTAAGCGCCATTGAGCTGATTGAATTTATTCTAGCTTTATTTTAATTGATTGTAATTTGATTTAATTTATTTTTATCTCATTTTAATTTGTTTTTATTTTCATTTTATTATGTAAATATTATTTACTGCAAGCTGTGGTTAAAACAAGTGTTCTTGACGGCTCGGAACCTAGAACACATTCTGATGGAGTAGGTCTAAATCCCAATAATTAGCACTTATAGGTTTGATTTATGGAGCATTAATAAGTAGGTTTGATTTATGGAGCACAGTACCTATCTGCTTTTATTACGCTTGCATTACACTCAGTTATTATTTCTTCAAAACGTTCACAGTTTGTTTTAATTAAATATAGAAGTAATTACAAAAGACAATCATACGAGTATAATTACCGTTACAATAATCTGTAACACTGTCTTATATTATTTTCAACCATCCATCCAGAAACAAATGAAAATCGGGACAATGTTATGGTCCAAAAGCCTTTTGATTGCAGTGACTAGTAGGTTCGAACTCTAGTAAATTCTAGTTCGAGTAAACCGATGTTTGTTTACGACCTATATCAGCGATTGTAAAAGATAACTTATCTTCATTATCGCCTTAATAAAAATAAGGTATATAACACAGTAAATTTACCTTTTAATGATAAATAAAGCTAAAGGTAAGGTACGGTAGGTATCACGTTCACGTGGCGATTACAAGACGTGCGTGACATTGACACTTGAGAAATACCTACTATTCAGTAATATTGTTAGGCCACTTCGAATGCTTTGAGAGTTGGTCCGGTTTCGTCACATCTTGGTTGCAATGCTTGCATTGTATTGGGTAAATACCTACTTGAAACATGTTTATGGGAGATATTATTGACTAGTTAATGTAATTCGTAGTGTTTTAAACAATAACATAACCTAAAGCTAACTGTAAACATTGAAGACAGTAAAAGATTAAGTATTCTAGACTCCTAACTTAAGGATTGACTAACCGCTACTCAGAGAACTGACTATGACTATGCCCTGCTGTGGGACGATAATATAGGCTGAATAATTAAAATGGGTATTCTTACCTCTGCATCCGGTGCAGACGCTCTTCGTCTCCCGCGCCACAATCTGTCTTCACTGCCACTAATAGCTCCACAACTCCTCGAGTGCGACCTCTGTGCAGCGAGCTCCACTCCCGCAGGAGACCTCCTCGCTTCCACTCCTCCTCCCAACGTTCCTCGCGAGTCCGCCGCCAGCAGCGCCGACTCAAAACTACCTCGCCACGAAAATCTCTCACAATCACTCGCCACACTCCCTCTACTCGCCGCAGCTTCCAATATATCATGAGATCGACTACGAGCCAGCGCTCCAGGCTCCGATGCACTATCATCATCCGTGCTCGGCGAAGCTCCCGCTGACACCTCGTGCATTAAAGCCACCAACCTCCCGCCGATATGTCTCATCACCTTCCCGAACAAGGGAGGCGAGCCCTCTCCCGCTCGGCCTAATGTCGCAGCTAGCCTTCGATACGCTCCGGCCGCGTCACGCTCCAGCGAGCCCGCGTCATTGCATCCGTTATCGAAGTTATCGATTATCTCACGGCAGCTCTCAGATATTTGTTTCCTCAAGGCGGATCTGTTCGCCGTGCCCTCTAAATCGGAGCCGGCGTAGTCTGAAGAATCGTACGAGTCGCTCCACGTGTCTTCGCTCGACAGATACTCGACGATCTCACGCACTTCTTCGTCACGAATACCCGGTACAGTTTTCATTAACCTAGTTAGTTCACTTTCAAAATATAATAGTTGAGGTGGTTTCGGTGGGCGGGGACTTTCAGAGTTCGACGAAGCGGGTGTTGAGGTTCTTACGTTCGTCGTGTTGACCATTTGCTTGAAAAATTGGCGCATTTTTGTCATCATCAAATTAGTTTCTTCGTCTGACGACCAATTGTTAAAGCTATCTTTACGGCTGAGCGGAGTTTGCGGTGGCCGTGTTGACGGGGGGCCTTCAATACGCTCTTCTATGTCAGGCCTGATTTCTTCGATTATTTCCTCTAATTCGGTTTTAGGTTCGTGAGATCTGAATTCGGTGTTAGAGTCACCGTTTCTTAATAAGTCATCGCAACTGCCTACGAATCCGCTATCTCTACTAGTTTGCTTCTTAGATTCAGATAATTCAGATCCAAGAGGTGGGAATTCAGGTCGAGGCGATAATCTGCCATCCTCGCCTTCAGAAACAGATCGTGTATCGTCGCGTGCTTCCTCTGTGAACTCTGCCGACTGTCGCCGCTCGTCCGCGGGGGAACCACGTGTTTTTTTACTCTGTTTCTTTCTTTTGTTTTCACCTTGCATATCGAGCCTCTCGCATGAGTCATGTCGATCCTCAGTCTCAGTACTTGATGCGTCAGAAACTTCCTGGGCATCTTGAGAGGGTTCGTCTCCGGTCAACAAGTTATCCAATGAATTAGAATGTGATCGCGGGGTACCTCGAGCGCGTACTAGTCGTTTTCGGCGTTGCTCAGGGCTCTGTCTCCCTTCACTGTCACTACCCACACTGCCCGACCCGTCTGAATCCCGACGTTCTTGATTGAATCCCATAAATCCTGACAAAAAATATTTTTCCAGGCGCGAAGACACAAGTTCATCACTATCACCATTTCGAACAGGCTGTTCATTATCAGCAATAGATTCACCACCTTCACTACACACACTAGACGCTTCGGACACTGCTTCCTCATCGTTTTGCACGTTTCTGCCATCACCTAATCCGAAGAAAAAGTATTTTTCCAACTCGGTTGCCGAAATTGGTCGTGTTTTCCTCGAGGACGGTTCCGTTTCGCTTTCTTCGCAACTTTCTTCAACGATAGTGTGCAGAGTAAAGTCTATGGAACGTCTGCAGTAGGCGAACTCTTCACCTCGGGTCGGCAGCGAGGCCTCGTCCCCTGAGTCGGTGTCGGAAGGCGAGGAGGCTTCATCTTCGTCATGGCTGACGTCCTCGACCCACGAGTCGTCGTCTGCAAGCCCCTCCTCGAGGCACACGACCGCCGAGAGAGTGTCGGCGTTGCTAACGACAGTCACTCCGCCCGAAGGCTGTGCCGTTTCGTCGTCGGATAATCGTTCGTCGTTTTCGTTTGTTTGTTGTGCCACAGTTTGAGGTTCGAGTTCGTTTTGCGAGTTGGTGTGGTGCACTGTGATGTCGCGCATGAGCCGCGTCGTGTCGGAGGTGACGACGGAGACGCGGTCGTGCGTTATCATAACGCGGCTAGTGAAGCGCGCGGAGCCGTCCGCACGAGCCGTGCGCGAGCGGCAAACTGTTGTCTCGGCAGGTGCGCACGCGCCCCCCTCCGGCGAACTGCAAACCGGCCCACCGTCATGCATTTTCTCCGCCTCTTGATCCTCTAACAATTCTTTCTTTAAAAGTTCACTGAGTGTGCGTTCGATTCCTTTGAACAGGTCAATTTTTTCTGGGACCGTCGTCGAACTCGAGTCACCGTGACACGGTTCAGGTGTAGTTGCCAATTTGCGGGATGATTCCGATACCTGTTCGTTATTATCGCTCTCTTCAGGTATTTCCACGGTGACTTTTACTTTTATATCACTCTCTGAATTGGTACCATTTTTCAATGATAAATCGTTATTGGTATTTTCTGATAGGCTCTGATATCGATTATAATTGCTGTTATCTGTGTTATTTATATTATTATCTAGATCATCACTGCTCGAGCTGCACGACGCAACAAAACTATTAAATGTTTCGCACGTTTCACTTTGAAGCATATTTTTATCACAAAAATCATCCCCTGGGCTCGTTCCTTCTTCACTTCCTTTAACGACAGTTCTCTCGTAGGAAATTACGGGGTATTCGGTAAAATTAATCGAGTCCAACAGAACAATACTCGAGTTATCGTTGTTTTCTTGCGCGGCCTCATTCGGTTCCGGAACGTTTACGTCGTCGTGCATGGCTACATCCACCGCAATTATTTCTAGACTATCTGATTTCTTGTCGTAGGAGTCGTCACAGTCGATGCCGCTGCTGTCCGCGTTGTCTTCTAAGTCAGAAGAGGAGTCGGCGGGGTTGACGACGAACACTCGCGAGAACCGTCCCCCTCCTCCCCCGCCCGAGTCGTCGGAGTCCTCGTCCGAGGTGGCGGGCTCCTCCGGTGCGCCGCTCGTCAGGTCGTAGCTCCGCCGCGCCACGCCACCCTCGGAGTCACTCGAGTCCCCGGACTCATTGGACGACGGAAACGCTCTCTCCGCATTTAAATGTTCCGGCATAGCATCCACTCGATCCGACAGCACCGACAGTCGGTCCTCCTCCGCTATCACTTTGATATCGACTGACGGTTCGCATTCAACGTGCGGCTCAATAATCTTATCGTTATCGGGCTGCGGAGCTGACGTTTCGGACTGAATCGCCTTATCGGTCTTGACGGTGGTCATCTCTAGTCTGTTGGCTGCGGACGCGGAAGCGGTGGCGGTGGCGGCGGCGGTGACGGCGACGGCTGCGGCCGTGGTGAGGCGAGCGAGCGCCGCCGCATCTAGGGGCGGGAAGCCCGGGTACGTGTTCCAGTGTGGCGGGGGCGGTGTTTGCGGGAAGGCGAGGAGCGCGGGCCAGAGGGCGGCGGGGACCGGCACTGGTACGGGGACCGGGACCGCTACGATGCGCGGTTCAGCGCCGCAGGAGCAGGGCCGCGGGCAGGGCTGCGGCGCGTGCTTCGGTGGAGGAGGAGAGGGTTGCGCCGCCGCCGCGCCCGGCTCGAAGTAGTCCCAGTCGCAGTCGTCGGGCGCGGGCGGCGCGGCGGACGACGCCGTGGACGAGGAGTCCTCCGTGTCCTCGCGGCACGACGAGTCCGAGCTCAGGAACACGAGCCGGTAGTCCTCGGGACGCATGCGACCGGCCTCCGGCTCGCTCGCTTCTCCCGTCTCGTAGTTGACGCCCCAATCTGAAAAAATAAAAATAAACATTTACAATAACATTCCATTCCAAGTCCAAAGGGGAGGCCTATGTTTAGCAGTGGACGTTCTACGGCTGAGATGTTGCTGATAACATTCCATTATACACGAGTAAGATAAACAGTTCTAGATAAAAAATAATAGCTGCAAATAACAGAACACTCGCAATATTTATTGCAAAGGCGCTCTGTCGCGACGCCTGCATTAAATTCTGAGCAACAGCTACAACGCAACTCATGTTTACATAACAAATAGGGGCTGCGCAGACGACAGACTATCCATGACGCACTTTTTAGTCTGTGAAAATAGAACCTATGCAATTATATGCAGTAACGCACACGACGCGCAAAAAGTCCGGCACACAAATAATCCGTGTAATTCGGGCAGACCGGATCGCGCCGCGTCGCGCCGCTCCGTACAAAAAGTGTGTGAAAAAAATAGAACGTTTGCTTCAACGCGCGCTAACGCAGACGACACACACTTTAGTCTGCAATCTGCATTTGCTAGTGGTGGACGTAACGCTTCTTTCTTCTTCTTTTTCTGTACTTCATGTACAAAATAATACTTCGCGATCTCTGCACGATTTCCATAGCGTCTACGTCCAGCCCTGGATTTACACTAGGGGCATTCGGGGCGAGTGCCCAGGGCGGCAAATTTTCAGGGGGCGGCAAATTTACTGAGGGCGGCAAATTTCGAAACGAGAAAAAAATATTCAATCCATAAACATCCGATGTTGAATTAAAATTTGTATTCTCAATCACGCTGGTTATTATTATAATTTTTTTTGCGCTCATAATAAGAAGTCTGGAATACTGGCCACACGAACTCAAAATTTTTGCTCCAAACGAGCTATCCGTCCACTTTTCGTAGCAAGACTTTTCTCGGCATTTGCAGCTAGTTGCTCGCCTTCTTTTTTTTATTTTTGGCACTCAAAACGAACTACGCACTCACTTTTTGCAGTCAGATATACAAAATTTTCTTGGTGCTCGCAGATAGCTTCTCGCGCTTTGAATAATATTTTTTTTTTTTTTAACACTCGGAGCAAACTATGCATCCATTGTTTATATAGTCACAAAAACAAAATTTTCTCGGTGCTCACAGCGATTTTGGCACTCAGGGTGAAGTGTGCGCCCACTGTTGTGTAGTCAAATATACAAAATTTTCTCGCTTGCAGCAAGCTGCTCGCAGTCTCTTTAGTCAACATAATATTATAATTTTCTTGCCACTCCAAGCGAGTCTTACGCACACCTGTCGTAGACAGATAGATAGGTAGATAAAACACTTTATTGAAAAATAAACTTAAACATAAAAACCCGGTATTATAATCTATGTGTCACAATTCACAATCAGCGGTCTTATTGTAGTTAGCATTATAAAATTTCTCAATTATAATTTCTCCTTTTCAAAGCAAGCTATACACACAGCTTTCGTAGTTAGATGTATATTTTTTTTTATAAATATTCATAATTACATATAATATGAAAGAACTCGACAACAAATTTCTTAGCAAAATGTCTAGCCGATGAGCGTTTATAAATAATATTTCGGCGGAGGGGGGCGGCATTTTCTCACTGCCCAGGGCGGCATTTTGGCTAAATCCGGGCCTGTCTACGTCCCTACAGCTCTGCCGACAGAATGATCGAAGATGTGCGTCGTGTGCGTTGAGTCTGTGAAAAATCCGCAACAGACTTTTTGCGCGCCATGCAGACTTTTTGTACGCCGCAGACTCGATCGTACAAAAAGTGTGCCGTCTGCGCAGTCCCATAAGCGCCTGACGTTTTACTCCATAACGAAGTGTCTTGCTGTTATGTATTATTAGGCGTTCCGCGTAGCTGGCGCGTGGCTATTGCATAATGCAAGTATAGATAGGTTACTGCTTCTTTGGTATTTTTTACTAGCTGTTTCACTTGTTCTAAACTGTACGTATACTGTACCCTGTGGGTTATTTCATAGTCCTAAGCAACCTAGAATTTCAACCATTTGCATAATATAATACGATTATACGATAGAATTTAGAATCTATCTTACCTACCTATATTAAAATTAGGACATTTATATTAGAACGAGAAGTGAGATTTTTATAATTTTAAGTATCAATGAAGGCAATTCATAGACATAAAATTTAAAGACACGATTTACAAGTACATTAGAGCATAGTATGGAATGCCATGGCTGATCGCGATCATAGAAAGCACCACGGTCGGTTGGTTACGATCGTGAGCTGAAAGCGACATGGCACACGATAATCTCTACAACCAAAGGTGGCTTGGTAATTATATATGAGAAGAACATTTATTGCATTAGGCTACTTTATGAAACGGTGGTAGGGTTTCTTAATGCGGGATCCCGCCTGGGTCAGTTATCTCGACCTTACCCGTAATATTCTGCCGCAAGTCTATCCACTTGAAACGCCAAAATGATTTGTGCTATAAAGAATCTTTATATTTCTCTGGGGTGACAAGCTTGGCGCAATGTTACAAAGTATTTAGTATAATTTCTAATACCTATAGATAATCGAGCTCGTCTCGATTATCTTCTTAAACCAAACAGTTAGTTTTTAATATTATGAATGTACTTAAATATTACTTTGGACTTTGGATGAAAAGTGCAGTACAAAGAATCAGGCTGGCAATTTTATGGATAACATATTCGAAGTTTGAGGAATAAAAGAAATGTTGTACCTACTTGTAAATTGTAAAGATACGAGTATAGTTAAAAACTAGAAATCAATTCACTAAAGGTTTTAAGTTTTAACGCGTAATTGGTTGTTGGGTATTTCCCAAACCCTAATCGGTAATCAATTCTCGGTAAAACTGTGATCTGCATTTTACTTGGATCCTTTCAAAACTCAAAACGCAAGTGACTTTAAAGAAACTCAATCTCAATTGTGGTGTTTTTAAAGATCCCTTGGGATTTTATTTTATGCACACAATTGTTTCACATTGCCAAGAATCCACCCCCAAAGAATCCTGCCAAATCTAACTATCCATTCAATTTGGGCTCGGTCAGTCAATCCATACATTAATTTAGATTTTAAAGGTCACAACTTGCACATAATAATAATTGGGCGTGGCTTAATCATATATAATGAATCTGAATATTGAATAAAGTAAAACAGGTATGTACACATTATGTAGATTCGTTCGTAACAATAGCGTTGATTAATATGAGCATTGCTTATCAGAGACCGTTTTCTGAATCGCTAATCGTTTGTAGGTATGTAGGTGCTCGTAACTCGTACGACATATACTCGTATTTTATGTGTAGAATACTAGTTTGTAAACATAAGAATTCATTCGCGCAAATCTATTTGAATGATCTGATGTTCGCCGTACAGTAATAGCAGCCTATTCTTATTTGGCTACTGGTCTTCTCAGGCCATTCTGGAGGTCTATAAAGAGACTTCGACCATATGTCGGTGTAGCCAAGAAAACGGGATATGATTGGGGTTTTCTGGAAACGACAAGTGCCACTGTGGTGCTGTCCAGACAATGGAGCATTTCATGAATGACCTAACCGTTGCGCAACGTGCACAGTTAAAGACCTTTTTGAAAACAATGAAAAGCTGTGAAACTAATAAATATTGCAGGACATTTCACACAGAGCCATCTTACCCTTTAAGATAAGAAACTAGCTCGTTACTGGCTAAACCAGCTTTAACTTAATAAATAAAGGGAATAAACGAATTACGTAATATCATGCGTTAAACTTGTACAAAGTAATTGTCTTTTGCGCTAATATAGGTACATAGTTTTATCTCAACTAGCTAATAAAACCCATATAAAAAAGGTTATTTTCTACACATTATGTTCTTTATCCAATACAATGAAACACTTGGTACACATTTCAGATGGCCTCATTGTAATCAAACCGGCATTCAATCGGACAATGAAAGTAAGAGCCACAAGCATGTTGGCGCACTCTCAAGGCTCCAGTTACTTGCCTAAGTTGGAGGAACGTGGGATGTTCGAGGTTATGTGTGCATGGGTTTTGGCGTTGGCAAATAAAATTGATCTGATTTAAATGTTGTTTGAGATAATTCATCGATGCCTAGCGCGGTTATGGTAAGGCTCATAGTTTATGGCTTCCTAGTTTCCCACGCAGAAATGCTTTGAGCATGATTTGATTACATAACTCACTTCGAAGCGTAGCAGTGTTAATCACGTTGATAAAATTTTGTAGTAGAAACACTACAGATTCCAAGTAGTCAAGAGACTTCAATTACAATTTAATTTGTTCTTGCACTACCTCCTGTCCGAATTCTTCAAGACGAACGAGTGAAAGAGCTGACTTAATTCGGGTAGGAACAACACTGATTTAGTGCACAACTTTTTAAACAATACCTACCTATAATCTGCTAGAATTGGAAGATGTACTACGGATATTTCATTAGACAGTTTGGACAGATATCGGAAAACTAGTGTGTAAACCATACAAATTTTCTATTCGTACTACTCCGACCTCCAGACAGCTTTTCTTGAACTTAATTTATAGGAACATCTGGTATCTCTAACAGACTACAGACTAAACGTAGACCCGGCTATTAAATACGAAGTACAACAGTCAACAGTGTTAATGACCAAGAAAACTATGAACGGCACAGGTTCCCGGTAAGTACATAGGTACCTGCCTAACAGGATGTAACCCGAGCTCGGTAAGCTCCGCCGAGCGCCGACCGGTCCCGTACCTTCCTCCCTTTGCGGAAATACACCCAATTATAAAATCAACCAACTTATATTCCCCATTCCCTGGCCCCTGGCCCTGGTGACAATGTCGCTAGTGTACCACCTTATTAACCAACCGTTTGTAGGTAATGTTTTATAAGAAATTGTAAGTAGATGTGACTATCCTATAATTATAATTAATTTACCTACGATTATTAACTGTCGAGAGTTTGTAAATTTCTCCGAAACAATGAATTAATAGATTATTGAATGTTGACCATATATTTTTATTGGCTAACATTTAGAGCATCTTAGGATAGTACAAGTTTCAGCAAAATCAGCTCATTGGTTGGTTGATTTACGAATCAACATGTGGATCTGGCTGCTGGTCCTTAACGCGCTTATACATGTAAATAGATAGTATGACTTCGAATTGGTATTTTTTTTAATTTTCTCTTGTTTATTGTTCAGATTCGCGAACTAATTTTCCGCAATTAGGCCTATTTAGGGACCATTTTGTGTGCAGATGGGGTGCTGTATCACTTCAGCCACCTAAACTCCCCGAGGAATCTCAGCAGACCTCTAGGGCTGCTGGCGACATTAGAGAGCGACCGAGTTGTTATGCCCTATATGATGCTACTGTACCTGTACCTACATTTAAGAATAACATGAGCAGCCAACTATCTTTATCGTCGTTGTGAGCAGCATTTGTACAGTTTAAAAATTTGTAGTTCCATTTTCGGCCATCATTTAAATGATTAAGTGTTAGTACACGTTCAGCATCGACCATGAAACCGATGTTATACACAGGAAACATAAAAACTGTCTATTTAACTGTCCATTGTAAATTATAAACCTCTAATATTATAATTTCCTATATTTTTCAAAGGAATTTATTACCTACTTTATTGGTAAGCTTTATTTGTTTTGAGAGTTTGATTAGCTTGTTGGATGAAGTTGTTAAACGACTTCGGAAAAGGAGTTTCATCATTAAGCTAGGCCTTTTACGTTCATTCTATTTTACATACCTTTTAACTCAATGGTTTAACGATCAGTAAGTACTTACCTAATTGTTTTGTCTTTTCTTTATAACACACTAACCAACTTTCGTGTTTAGTATTTTTAACATCTTCTCAAAAAACTTTTCACTACCCACCTATTCATTGTCTGAACAATAAAGATGCGGATTAGATACTATTATATCGATAACTTTCTAGTAAGTCGGTACTTGCTATCTAACACCGAGATGCTCCGATGGGTCTGATAGTTCCATACGAATGATTTGCACGAACTGAACATGATAAATATCAATATTACCTACATTGTACGGTAAAGGTAACTTTAGCTACGTACATCCTATCCGTTTTACTTTGTTAATTTACCCAGTTTTCACAAAATTGCATAAATGTTGACCAGTTAAGGCAACCGCAGTAACACGGTTTTACTAATTGAAATAGCTTGTCTTATCATCCGATTCAAGTTCACAGAAAGCAATCCAAATAAAGTTTTAACCTAAGGGTAAAACAATTTGCTTAGGTTCCGTGCTACGTCCGATCTAAATCAGTTCCTAATCCTTGATTCTGATAACCGAGACAGCTCTAACTCGGATTAGACGCAGTGTTTGTTACAACTTCTATCATCTATGGCTACTTCGGTCCGTCATCAATCATCCGACATGGTGAAATCTGATGACTTACAAATGGTTGCAAAGGCGCTGAATTATTATTACCTATTTGAACAAATGCATATGAGTTTGAATTCTACGACTACTCCGGACCGTATTTAAACATTCGGATAGTACTCGGATCTTACAATGTGTGAAGTTCCCTTATGATACAGAAAAATATTGGTTCTGGTTAAGGACCACCTTTAATCTACGACACAAATAAGGAATTTGTCATTACCAGTATGCATTTGCCGCAATTTGCTTATCAAGGGGTTATCCCATGTCCTATCATAATCTTAGCAGTAGGTGAACAATCAGCGTTTAGGCTGTATCGTATCACGTAAAGGTTAACGAGATGTTATCTCATCAAAGACACGCCCCATCTTAGCATTTAGCATTCCATCAGGTGCGATGGTGATTAGGTTTAGTAGGAATAAATCAACAGCCTTATCCCCCGAATTTTAAACGTGGATACTTAAGAGTTTATGGCGGAATTTGAAAACAATGAGATATGAGATAACAGAGATGCCTCCATCGGGCACAAGCTTAGCTCTTCTTGTCACCCAAAAACCTACGTGAGCGTCAATATAAAGCTAAACTAAAGGAGCGCTTTGGTGGTATCTGTCAAACTTTTGAAAGAGTTTCCGAACTAGTAGACAAACACAAACGGCGTTCTTATCACTGAATTTAAATATCGTGATAAAAAACAACATCCATTAAAGGTCACTCACACTCATTAGAGCTTTTGTCCTATGTCAGCCTGAACTGCATGTGACATCGCGTGTGTTTCGGTTCGAGGAACAGAGTAACCATTGAAATTGCTCTTCCGTGAGGACCTTGCATGCTCTGTGTTTAAGAGAACTGGGAATATAACATTTACAATGGCCTAATGGCCATATTTGCCACAGTCATGATAGTATCTCTAGAAATTCGAGTAGGTAAAGGCTAGACGAGAAGAGCTGAGAACCAATCTCGATTGTGTACCTATATCTACCTACCTATGTCATTTAATATAGAAGTTAGAATGCTGATAACATGCTAATGGTTGCCTGGTTGTATATTCCTCAGGACAAATAAAATGAAGGATCACAAGACGAATTTTAGGAAGAAGCGTACAAAATGATCCTCAATATCTTTTCCCGAAAGTGATATCCAAATAGAGAGAAAATAGGTTTTTACTGTACCTACAAGTCAAGCGTTTTTCAACTTAAGCAGCATCATCCCTTAACCAGCACTCTTTCCTTCGCAGAAAGGTCTTATGCAATGGAAAAAGAAAAAGTCCGCATGGCGAGTTCAAAAATACTCTGTTCGGGTAACTGCGCCATACTCGGGTATTAACTAAGAAACTTTGTAATGAGTGCAACCCTCTTAATTCGTAGTGAGAGCGAAGAAACAGTCACGTAGGCCATTGGCAGGTGCGTTAATTATTTGCATGTTGCACGCCCAAGTCCCAGGTAAAACCATCTGGCAGTTGCTCAAACTTAGCTTTCAACTGTTTTTCTACCTGCTGTGGTAAACAAATAATGTGGGAACCAATTTTGGGAACTGGCTGGAATACACAGGAAGTCTTAAGAGCTTTTTCGTACTCGACTGGACTTTCGTGATCGGAATGAATCCGTGAAATGACGGATTGGTAATGACCCAAAGTAGGTACCTACTACCTACCTACCTATAGTAGTAAAAATATTACTGCTTCATATTTTGTATGTCCATAATGCATAATAATTTGATGTAGGTAATATTAAAGATGATGGACCGAAAAATGTTCTATGGCCTCATTTTGCATAGGAACTGGTGTACAAAAATTGAAAAATAAAATAATATTTCTAAATAAAATTAATGTTATTTATAATCTTGCTGAACAGATTTGAAATAAATTTAACACAAAAGTACATCACACTAACATATCACACTATGAATGCGAAAGTTTGTGTGTGACTGTGTCAGTGTCATGTTTGTTACTTCTTCACACCTAAACCGGTGGACAGATTGAGCTGAAATTTGGTATAGAGATAGCTTAGAACCTGGAATAACACATAGGCTACAGTACGGCTGGTAAAACCGCGGGGCTAGTAAGTAATACATATAGGTAGCAAAATAAAAATCGTATAAGCAAAGCTGCAAGCTAGTCTATTCTAAAACTGACAAAAATGTATCAAACTATGTAGGTGTATGTATAATTTTCCAAACACCAAAGTCAGAGGTTTCATTATCTTCGAAAGAAAATATCCTTTTACAAGGTGAATTGATTGACCAATTATTGCTTTTTGGGACAGATTGATACACACACACCACTGGACATTCCTGTACATGCCATGCTGTGCTGTGCATGTGTGTGTTGGACATGCCTGTATTTGATATATTATAATATTATATCAAATACAGGCATGTCCAACTTATATGGAAATTTTGTGATGTTTGCATTAAGTTTTTGTTACTATGTATATCGCCTACATGCAAGATGAATATGGACAAACTTTAACTAATTTTATGTAGGTATGGTATAACATAGGTATTATAATACTAATAGGTATAATATATTTTATTTAAATTTATTTTTTATTCTTAGACTTTAAAGTATTCTTCGGACCATTTTAATATGTATGTTGAAACTTTCTACACATAAAATAAATAATAATATATGATATGAAATATTATATTTTTAGTATTTTTATTTACCTTATACCTAAGTGTAGTAAATTAAACTTTTAGAGAGAATAGATAAAAAACTTGAATTTATGATATTATTACCCTAGCCAGGAAAGAGAAAGCTAAAAGGATATTTTTAAACTAAAGAGAGAAACTATTAACCTAGAAAAGCAAGCTTTAAATTACTTTTTCTTTGTAAAACAAGATTTTAATCTTTTAGTTGAGATCTTCTTATCTAAATGGTTGCTATGTTATGACTGGAGCTTCTCTGGCTTCCTTTGTTCGCAACAACCAATGTTAAAAAAAATTGTACTTATTTTAAATTTTAGCACAATCTGTTCGGCAGTTGTGCGTTGATAGATCAGTCCATCAGTCAGTCTATTTATATTAGACTAAACATACTTAATAAAGAAGTCCTAAGTGGGATTTTTTCTTTATTCTTAATGACTAAAGATATTTCTTTCTGATCTTCTAGAATCTAGATTATTTCATGGTAGCATCCCTTTTTTATCCCAGGAAAAATGCATTACGCATCATCACCCCACGCAGAGGGACAGGGGCGGTATGTGCACTAAAAAAATCTGGGTGTGTTCCTGCGGGACGCCATAATGCCAGGGCAATGGGTATGCCGAAGCACTCATCCATGGCCCCGAGGATGATTGGTCTTCACTGACAGGAAGACCAATCCCTCAGGTATTGGCAGCATCCCTAAGGTATCTCAAACCAGTGGTAGGTATTCACCGTCCCTCTGTCCTTCTTTAGCTGTGACTCAAAATTAGTTTCTCTGCAGGGTTTAAATTATTAAAATGGAACTGTTAAACTCTTCTTCACTAGGAACAGGAACATCGAATTGTAAAGGTACACTTATTATTATTTCTTTGTCTCAAGACAGACAAGATTCTCTTTTTTTATTTTATTCTTGATTCAAAGTGCTAAATTTACTTAACTGCCTAAATATTCACATGAACTCCGATTCTTTTGCATTTTCACATTCCCATCATCTAACCTTCAATTTTACATTCTTCAGTGTGCAAAAAAAAACAATTTCTTGGTTGGATGGTTGTTAGTAGGTCGTCACCTCGAAACCATCACGAACTATAGAACAATAATCCCTCGTGACCACAGAATAGACCTTAGTATCTATGGTCCACAGTCACAGCCTTACGTCATCTATGGACCCATTCAAAATTGATTTTCATACAACTTAATATTTAATATCCCATGAAAATTTACATTGAGCCTGAATCATTAGTTTCGTAAGAGATTTTGAAAAAACCGTTATAGAGGCTCGCTTTATTATTGTGCAATCATTTATAAACAATGGATTAAAAAACAAAAATGGATAAACCTTCATAAAGATACGTAAAACTGTAGTCAATTTATTGCTTAAGCATTTTCTTCCAGTTAACTTTTCGAGTAGAAAAAGACTACGATAAAGTTATTGAAGGCATACAAAAGTTAGCAGGTATTAAAATGTAATCGCCTTACTTTAATTCAATTTCGTAACAAAATCCTTAGCATCCAATTACTAAACTTCAGCCTAAAGTGTACTTACCAATGTTTGGTAAGGTTTCCCGGCTAAGGTTTCACAGGCATAATAGTTGAAAAACACAGTTACCACAATTTAAAACAATTGTTTTGCACACTGTAAAGTTCTCACGATTAAACACTCATTTTACATCACTGGCATATAAATTTAAAAGGTATTTACAAAAGAGTTTATTTAAAAAAAAGTTTTTATTCAAAATTTAAACTTGGATCGCGTTTGACGTTTGTTTCAGGAACTAGGGTTGTGCCGAGTGACGCGAGCTCGAGCGCACAAGCGGATGTGCGCCGAGTGAGCCGGCCGGCCGAATGTTGCGCCGCGCAGCTAGTGTTGCGCTTCACACGATTGTTTACTGTCGACGTTGCTATGACGCTTCTCGCTAATTTATATGCCATATTATGTACCTTATTACCACATTATTTATTGCAGGTACCTACTGTGTAAATTACAGCTCGTGTGCAATGAAATCGGAGTATTATATTATATGTGTAGATTGAGGTACGAAATGGTAGGGGGCAGGGGGCAATGGGGTAGGTAACCATTTTATTTCTCTCCACGACTATACCTAACAGAAAAGGAAACAATAATAACGTACCTAAATGAAAAATGTATCTATCTTTGTTACAATCTATCACAAATACCTTCAATATAAGAAAATCTTACTCCGAACACTACCTACCTATCTACTTAAATTATAATAGAATTATAGGTAGGTTGGTACCCACCTGATTTAAGAACGGAGGGTAAGATTAGTGAGAAATGGGATGAGGCATGAGAATATTTTCTAAGATACCGTTTTTATCATAAATTATTCAGATAAACTAAAAATAGGTCATTGTATAAAATCCGTCCGTTATCTCCACAGGTAAGTATATCGACAAGTACTATCGACTTTTGAGTCAACTAACATCGTGACTCACCTCGCGTCTCAACGCCAACAACAAAACATTACAGCAGAACTAAAATGACGTAAGTGACCGGCAAAACTCCGACAAAAACCTGCTCAAACTGACGGCCGAAGTTTACCACAAAAACTACTCGCGAACCGAGACGCTTACGTCCAATTGTCCGTAGAAAACTAACGAACAATGAACTTGCACTGGCGAACTAGACCAAACACAGCTTGAATCGGATATGGAACAAGTTTAAAAAGCTTCTTTTGTTTGTGGAACCACAGTAGAACGTAGGAGGGCCTCAACTCCTACTTACGATGTTCATTACAAAGGTAACTGTCACATACGACTTCACAAGACAAAAAACTGTTAATTTCACCTGCTAACTGTACTAGAGATGTCACCATCATCGACAAACCGTGACGAAATACTCGCAGCTACATTTTTTGTGATAATAAAAGATGAATATAATGTTTTTATTCTATTGAGTTTTTGTTGGGAGAAAAACCACGGAATCGGAGGTCGCTAGATCTAATTAAGCTTAGGAAGTTGCGTCATTTGAAAACTCTGTAATTGTTGATGTGGTTTAAAACATAATTTAATAATTACTAGGCAATAAATCGAATGAGGCCTTACGACCCACTTACTGACTACGGCGGTTTTACTTTTGTAGGTACGCCACTAGCTTATGCTTGCGGCTTTGCCCACATGCAGAAACCCTTTCCTGCGTCATATAAAATTTAATAATATGCAGGGATGTGTTCAAATTTCAACCCAATTCGTTCAGCGGTTTGGGATGTAATTTGATAAATCAGTCAGTCAGTCAATCAGTCAATAAATCACTAATTTCCTTTTATATACATAAGTAGGTATTTAGATTAGTCCAAAATCGTAGGGTAAGGAGGGGAATGGCGTTCACTTAAGGAAAACATGGTGTATCTTTTTAATTATTTAATATAAATCAAAATTAACAAAAGTAACAAAGTCTTTAATTATCGAGTAATCAACGATTTATCAACATAGGCACATATCTTTGACTTACTAGAAGTAGGAACACATTTAAAAAAAAACACGTTTGAGCGGCATTGCCCCTGGCATTGGGTAATGCCGCTCAGGGTCCGGGTAATGACGCTCTAACATGTTTTTTTCGAATATAACAAGTAAGATACATTTAAATAAGAAATATAAATGAGATCAACCTTATACAATAAAAGTAGAGTCTACAATCACAAATTATCATCAATCTTATATATATACGATTAGCCTTTTTAGTATAGCGAAGCCATCCTTTATAGTATAGCGAAGCCATCAACTTAATTTGTTCAGCAATTTCAGTTTCTTGCTGTTGGGTGAAAACGGGCTTGCGACCAAGTCTTGGGTTGTTCATGCTTTCATTTTTTAGTCGATCTCTCAAGGTAGTAAATGGAATTTTATATTGTTTTGCGGCCTTCCTTTTGGACATACCTCCTTCAATCGTAGTTTTAGCCGACAGAAGGTCTTCTTCGGTCCAAGCCGTTTTAGCGGTGGTCCTTTGACGATTTCGAGGCATATCTACAACAATGAAAAAATAATTTACTACGGGGTAATGGCGCCCAGCTGAGCGGTATAACCCCAAACGGTCGTTTGGTAATTAAATGGAAAATAAAAAAATATCATACATATTTACTAAAAACTGATTACATTATCACAAAACTGAATAGTTTTTCTATTAGAAAATAAAATCAAAAGCTAAATAACCATTAAAGTTTTGGACTTACCCGCAAGAAACACGTAACCAAAAATTAGATCAGCGCGGCCACAAACAAAGAAACGCACTTCACGGTCGCATGACGCGAGCAGACTGCCCGTTTGCATCGCTGTCTATTAGAGGAGCCCTCCCCGCGCGCTTCATGCCCCATGGCGTGTTGCTACATCGCATTTTGACAGAGTTATAGAGGTGAGCGCCATAACCCAGTGCGCGCCATTCCCCCTGCTTACCCTACCTACTTGTTTTGTTTAATTTCTAGCACACCAAAACAAATTCAGATTAGTATATTGGCTAATGAAACCTTAAAAATATTTTGGGCTGTAACACCCACATTATAATATTATTAACCTATATACACACACATAATAATATTATTATTATAGGTGGTGGTAGGTGTCCTTAGTTGCACAAAATCTGATGTGTATTAGAACCAAAAAGTAAAAAATGTGTTTTAATTTAATCTTTGGATGTTAATAAAGCATTAAAATTAATTATATTTATAAATTTTTCGAGTTTCGAGATTTTTGATAGTAGGTGATTCAAAAAGTAATAATAATTTATTATATTATTATTTTTTTTTCTTATTTTGAATTCTGCCACCTCCTGAAAATTTGCCGCCATGGGCGGTTGCCCTGAATGCCCCTAGTGTAAATCCAGGGCTGTGTACGAGTATAGTCCGCGCGATACAAAAGACTTCAACGAGTCTTCGTGCTGAATGATATAAGTAACTAAGTACCTATCTACATACCTAAATGTACTTATAGGTAACTATAATTTTATCACAATGATAATATTTATATTCATAAAGAAAAGACGAAAGTTTGTTCCTTCCTCACGTCTAATGACTCTGACTGAGTTCAAGAGAAGCTGTTATAGGTAGGTACAGGTCCCAAGTAAGTATCTAAGAAAAAAGGATACCTCGCATAATAGGCATGATTAGTCCCTAGAATATAATATGTACGAGTGGTTCACATGTCAGAGATAACATACAAATGTTGAAAGGAGGAAATAAACATTTTTAAATAACTTTTCAGCCACAAATACATCTATGGAAACGATGTGTAATTTAAAAGCGTTTGGCCTCTAAACAAAATTTTAGGACCAAATTGGCAAAGTAAAACCAGGTCAAGGCAGAAATTAGATGTCCTTGCAAAAAGCTGTAGGTAGAACTTCTTTGTTAATAACGGCATTGACATTACCATTAATTATTCAATAATATTATGTTGGTACCTATAATAATAGTTAGTAAGCTGCCTACATCTTCCTACGCTTTCTTTTACACTTCCGTAAGGGTTTGCGACAGTTAATTTTATGTAGGCTTCGTACACGTAACACGTACGTACCTTTCAGTTTAATTAAGTACAATGTATAGAACAGTAAAATATTTAATTTATACTTCTTGGTAGAGCGCTTTTTTTTCTCATAGTGATGTTATGCTTAGTGCAGATAATACAAAGTGGCGCAAAATTAATCATTTGATTGCTTTTTGTTTCTAAAATAAATCGGATGATTAATTTTGCGCCGCTGCGCCAACTCGGGAGTCGGGAGCAATTTTTTTTCGGGCAATTATATTTTGACCTCCGAATGCGTTGATTGCTGATTGATCCCTTACACAGTTCACAGTTTTACACCCTCATTTGACCCTCATATTTAGAACAAAGTGAGCGCAATATTATCCACTCACTACATATTGATATTATTTTATTAGAAAAGCATTGTCGTCTATTTCAACCACTAACAATAAACACTAAAACAAAGATGTACAGTATGTACCGTTCCATACAATTTTTTCGAATAAATTATTTATATAAAATGTAAATATATTATTAATATTGTATTATATTTTAGAGTTCTCCAAAATCTATTGCACTTGCTAATCGTGCTTTCATTTTGCTAGTTCAGTTAGGTACTCCGCGCGCCATCTAGTTATTGTCCTAAGAAACGTTGGGTTCATATCAATTTTGTCAAACAGCGCCATCTATCTGCAAATCTTATAACCATGTAAAGTTAATGTTGTTAGTAAACATTACATCTACCAGACGCATTATTATTTACACAGATGGCACTACGTATGCACACATTATTATTATACTGTTTTCTAATGTGACGAAATATTGAACTAATAATGCGAATGTATAATTATAATTATTAATGTATCTAAATTTACTCAGCACGCCACCGCTTTACTTTTCCTCAAATTCTTCCAACCAGGTTGTCTGTAAGAGATTGCTTTATGCGATAAGACCGCCGATTGTTTACCTCTAGTTTTAAGTTTGTTATATTATGTTCATAACTATTTCTTGTATTTTGGTATGCAATATAGAGTCATTCTATTCTATTCTAATTCTGCATAGTAATACAGTGCAGTTTAAAACTACCCTAGTACATAGACACTAGCCATAATTTACGTTCATAATGATCGTGGTGTCTTATGGAAAATGCGCAACAGAAACAGATCTCCACGTGACTGGAGTAATAGTTTGTTTAGTTCTATAATTATTTATAAACAGGTTACCTACCTACTTACACGTCTCAAAGAAATTTAATATTTCTCGTTTTGCCATTCTTTTGGTACATAAATGAATTTTATTTTGTTAACCGATTGCAAAAAAGAAATGGGTAGAATAAGTAGTAAGTTACATTCACTAATATTTTAAAAATATTTTTTTAGCATTTTTTCATTAGAGTTTAGACCTTAAAATTCAATCAAAACTCAGAACCTCAGCTTGTAAACTCTGAGCTCAAAACAGTGCAATTTCATCAAAATCGGTTCAGTCGTTTTCAAGAAACGAATTAAAATTAATAATACAATCGACGTAGGACTTACTCTGTTTTAAAAACTAACCCTTGGCCCTCTGCCTCCCCCCCCCCCTAAATCCGCCTATGGATGTCTGGATGTATTGATGTCTGGATGTATGGATGTCTGGATGTGTGTTTGTTATCTACTCTTTCACGTCTAAACGGGTGGACCGATTGAGCTGAAATTTTGTATAGAGATAGCATAGACTGGAACTGGAATAGCACATAGGCTACATTATAGCGGGTAAAACCGCTGGGCGCAGCTAGTAATCTATAAGTACTACTTATACCTAGGTACCTACTTATTAAGTGGGTACCTAGGTATATCTAACAAGACAGAGAAGAATGCGAGGGCGTACCTCCGTGGTCCCCGCTAAACAGCGGCTGGAAGGACCCCGGGGTAGTGGGTATATCCGGCTTCTCCGGGGAGTCCCACATAACCACCCTGTGAATAGCTTTGCTAACTGCTGCTCAGGGTGGTATGCGTAATGCATTTCCCCGGGGAAAAAAAAAAGAAAAAAAAAGGTATATCTAACAAATTACGTTATACCACACAACACGATGTTCTATAACGTAACAAAGACTGAGCAGACTGGTATAATAATACCTTGTCTTGTGCAACTAATCCATAATAATACCCATTTCCTGCGGAGTGCAGCTACGAGTGCAAATAGTAACTTTATAAGTATCATGAACCTATTATTTTAATTCTAGCTACTAGCTGCGCTCAGCGATTTTACCCGCTGTATAGCCTTTGTGTTTCTCCAGGGTTTAAAGTTTAAGCTATCTTTATACCAAATTTCAGCTCAATCGGTCCACCCGCTTAGGCGTGAAGAAGTAATAGACATACACACTCAGACACAAACTTTCGCATATATAAAATATTAGAGTGATACTAAATACACCTCGAGGTTTTACCGGCGGAAGTACAAAGTAAGGAGAATATGAGAGAAACAGGGAGGGATTTATCCCGCCTTCTAAGTTTAGTCTGCTACCATCTACGGCCGCATCGTTGCTTAAGAGCGTATTATATCGAGTGAGGCTCTCTCGCTCGTACTATTTGACAAATTTTGAAACTGTAGTGTACCAAATGTGGGTACCATCACCTAGTCGTAATTGTAATAAGAAGTAAATGTAGGTAGACGTAAATAATCGTCTATCAGCAAGAGATCTTTTGTATGACGCATTGTGAATTATCCGAGCAACCTTAACTAACGTATTTTATTATTTCTCCGACCCTACGAATATCACAGAAACAAATTCATAGAATTAATTAATTGAAAATTCCTCGAGTCCAGCCCTGCATAATAATATTAAATATTATTGCACTCATTTTAAAAGTGTTTTCAGTTTGATATATTAAAAATGGCATGAAAAGTTAATTAAGTTAATTTAAAGTTAAGCTAATCTTGAAGAAAAGTAGGGTATACTCGTATATGCAGTTGCATGTACGAGTTAACAGCTGGCTACATTAAATTGAATGGCACATGAAATTAAATCGCAGAACAGATTATGTTATAACAAATGATTAATCTACATTTCCATTAATCGTAATGATAATATTCGTATTATTATTATATAGTTTCATTAAATATTTAATTACAAAACGGCCTTGAATGCAAAATGCGTAACTGAACATTTCTCATCATGGTGACGTCATTCATTATTATTTTACTCATGAAAAAATGAACTGAGTCTGCTTTAAAAAAAGAAGCACTCATAGTAAACCGTCTCGATAGCTCCTACTTAGCTCCTACCATACTACTTATGTATATTACAATTTTCTACCATTTATTGTGAACGTGAATTATGAATGTTTGTTTTAATGTTGGTTTGTAATATTTCCTTTTTATGATTGTGTCTTTTTAAAATTATTTTATTGTGTATTTTTTTTGGAAATATTGTGTTGATTAAGTACTGTAAGTGGTTGTATTACCGTTACGATTTTTAAAACTATCGCGAGTGTTCTCCATAACTAAAAGTTGTATTACCGTTGTAATTAACAATAATTATAAATAAATGAATTGTGTTCGAAAGTTTGTATGTGTGTGCATATTATGTGAGTAGGTTTAGGTACCCCTTCACTCCTAAGCAGCTGAACCGATTGAGCTAAAATTTGCTTAGACTCTACAAGTTACTTTTATAGTAAAACCGCTCTGCTTTTTAAAGGTAGGTCGGTAGGTACAGTATTCCTGTAATAACAAGTCATTTTGTGCGCTTTTTCGTAAACAAGTTAATAAACTAAGGGGTTTTCAGTTTTGTTTCACGAATCTACTTCTAGCACTTTGTGTTCTTACTTTCTTACATTTTCTTTATAAAATGAACATTGTTTTGTGTACGTTATCTTCATCGTTTTCTGTACATAATTAGTACCCAGGTAACAACCTGTCTACAGTTTTGTTATCTGAAATATTTAGGGTAGTCATTCATTAGTTGCTATGAACAGTTATTGTGATACAGTGCTACTTCACATCGTAATGGGCTGTGTATTCTTTTTTACCTGTGCCACAGATAAAAGAATACTAATACCTGTGTTATGGGTTTGTTTGTCGAAAACGAAGGAGTTTAGTCCTATACATAGATTATGACCTAAAGTATTGAATTGCAGAAATGTTCATTATCATTAAGTCTGTTACATTCACTCAATTAAAATCATTAGTCATTAGTACCTACCTATCAAAAGGGGTTTACGAGCTCATGTTACGTGTCTGAAACATTTTTTTTTCGATTAGAAGAACGAGACGAGCCAGACTTGCATGAGTTTAATCAATAATGCCTTCTCCTTTACACACGCTGCAAGTTATCGTGATGATTTAAGTAAGGTCTGAGATCAATATTTCTTGTGGTATACTTAGCTATTATATTAGTAACATTGGAATTCTTTAATAAAATTACCCACTATTATTTCGAGGCAGAGATGCCAGTCCGTCCTGCAGTTCAAGTTAAAGAAAGCCTAAAGTTTACTCACCAGGGTTTGCTGGCGTCCTGCGTCGACGAGCCGAAGCCCTCCTCACTACAGTCGACACTAAAGAGTCCATTTCACTCCCTGAGTCCCACCTCGGCCTGAGAACCACTGGCCTCGGTACAACCCTAGCATCGTCTTCCGTGTCCCTATCACTACTAGTCGGTGGTAAATTCGATTCATCACTTTCCGGAGGCGCTTTCACATCACTATTAAACACTCCTACCACACACAAATCATCAACACCTGTGAACGGATGGGTAAGAGTTCGTTTGATGTTGCTCTTTCTGTGTTTCACTGAGCCTTCTGACAAGGACCTTTTCCCGTTGAGTTTGCTCTCCGATTTTGAGTCTCTCACGCATTTTAGATCGGACGGTGAGAGGGACTTTTTTCGTGAGTTGCGTCGTTTGTTGCAACGCTTCTGCCGGCTGGATTCTCGCGTTGATTGCATTGTGGCTGCATTTGCTGGGTCTGTAACAAGGAGACAATTTTGTAAGAGTTGAACATCGATGATGGCAATAATGACAACGTGTTAAGGCGTCCATGCAACGTGTACCTAAGGATGTGTTTAAGGATCTTTGAAAACTCAAGTGATAGAAATCTTAAGGACTATGTATAGAGTATAGAAGTATACGGGTGTTAGTCTATATAATTATTTTTTATAGCTGACTAAACATATTGACACTGAATTTTATACAAGTAGGTACACTTTTTGTAGTCTTCGGTATTTAGATCATGGACTAACATTCGTGCACTTGAAACACGTATGTTTGCTTTAAAGTCTGGGTGTTTAATATTTAAGTGTAGTCATATAGAATCACGAGCATGGGTGTGATGATAAGTAAAAATAAAACTAAATATAGTATGTTGTTACTATAGCAGCTAGAACTAGACTATGGCAGATTCGGATATTTTTTATTACAGCTCTACAGAATTTCGTACTGAGCGCTACCGTATTTTGATAGGTTAGTCTTCTTATCGAAGGATAGGCTAATAGTTCAAAGTTTTTGGCAACGTATATAATATCGAAGATATAAGCCAAAACATCTAAAAACTCTATTTTATTTCTCGTGTGGAAATTTCAATATTAAATTATCATTAGCTCATGGTTGCACCAGTATGTTACCAGAAGGACTGTCCTTATTCTTTAATAATTTTGATTCTGACGCCAACGCAAAAGCAGTCTATCTTTGGCAACAATAAGATTCTGAATAGAAAATGGGGTAACTAGTGCATTAGACGGCACATCAATAGCACCTTTCGTTTGTAGAGAAAGTCTACCTAACTCGGTTCCTTGGTAACTTCCAACGCCAGCTCGAAGTCTATTAGGGTTTCAGGTTGGCTAGGAAAATCGTCACTCCGTAGAATTTTCTTATCCGTTGACTGTACTAATATTTTAGATAGGAATCCCTCCTAGTAAACTCGAATAATTTCATATCTGATGTTAAGCTGCACGAATTAATTAACATACTTTATTGACTTATAATTAACGTATTTCGCATAATACTTAACAAATTATAGCTAACTGGTTAACGATTTAGATATCATTATGTTTTTACCTTCCTTTTACGCAATAATGAAGTTATCTTTTTGTAATTGATTTTCTTTTGTTCTGATTAATAGCAAGGGTACATGATATATCATTCGTTAATGCTTTTATAGAGGTGGTCTACTATGGAAACCATCGTTACAATTTGAATAAAATGTCATCAATTACGTAATTTATGTAATTAGTAATTACAAGGAGGTATACGAGTAGAAATTTGTTTTAAGTGATAACATCTGTAATGAACTAACTTACGTGTTTTTCCATTACCATTTATTTCATTTAGCTCTTTTAGTAATAATTTGTTTCTCAAGATTGTTTTCAGTTTTTGTAAACGTCACTTATAGAGGCTTACATGTGTAGTGATTGAGCTTGAACTCCACTATAATAATTAATTTTATTTTATTAATTAATTACACTCCATCAGACTGTTATAAGGGTGACCTGTTCTGTTTAGTCAACAAAATTTCTCAACAAGTTTTGACTTAGCTCTTATATTGATAGCTTCAAAACTTTGTGTGGAGTAGAGTCAAACCAACCTTTTTATCCTCAAACAATTGTCGCGTTTTGTAATAACAACAAGGAAAGACTAAAGTAATAACTAGACTGAAGTCAGAACTAGTCTAGAATAACCAGTTACACTCTGATATTTAGATTAAACGGACAACTTCTGTAAGGAAGTCTAAGAATAGTGATTTTGTGTGAACTTTTGTTGTAAAAGGAAATAATTAGTTGTAAAATGTCTGTTTTATTATAATTATTGGTTATTAATTGCCACGTGGAATAAGAGGCCTTAAAAAGGAGAGTGAAGTAGTGTGTCTTCAGAACATTATACCTACTACTTTTCGATATATTTTATCATCAATTCCATTCCAAAGTGTACTGACAAAAGTAACAAAAGTCAGTTTAGCGCTGCTGTGTTTGCGATTGGTTGAAAAATAACGCCCTATTCTTGGGACTTATCAAATAAAGTAAAGATTTTATAAATATTGACCAATTCGTTCCTGTCGAATTCGATTGCAAACATTGTGGATACGAGATTTTTTAAATACATAATAATATAATTTAGATGGTTGATGAAAATATGTTATAATAGAAGCTCGCCAGGCTCGACTTTAACATGTTTAAACTTTAAACGTCTGGTTGTAGAAATGTTTAGACTATGGGCCTAGATCTGTATTTTGTTTTATTTCGCACAAAAATTACAACAAATTTTCAGGTAATATGCAAAATACATTCGCAAAATGATCAATTAAAGTGGCGCAACGTTCAAAATAAAACCGTACGAATCGAGTCTTTCGAGTTAAAAATTGTTGGTTTTATAGGTACTTACCTGTATTAAACTGGGTCCATTATATGGTGGACAAGGTTGAAAAAGGTCAAGAGAGCTTTACCGTCGTATGCCCATTCAATTATACTTGAAAATTGAGCCTCTTCTTTAGAAATACATAAAAGTATGGGTTGGTACGTACAATACACAATACAATACACAACTCTTTATTGAAACTCCACATGAAAACAAGAACTAAATAAAAATGTTGTTACAATTGGCGGTCTTATCGCTAAAAACGATCTCTTCCAGACAACCGTGTACTTATTCAGATTTCAAAAAGAATTTAGTTTTAAGATATTGAAATATATATAGTAGGCCACAGTTTTAATAGCTATTAATGTCTTAAAATATCGTAATTTAAAAAACTCAAGTGAAAAGTGATTGCAACGGTACTCTACGATAAAACCAAAAACCCAAATTAAAGAGCCGAATTTAACCTTAAACGTAGAAATAAAATTACATTAATTAACAATAAAATTTAAATTCGCAACATTTATTCAGTTAATTTAAATGATTTCGGTTCTATACGTAAATATGTACCTATATAAAAGAAGGCAATTTTATAAAAAAAAAAATATCGCAATAAATAGTAGCGTAAATAATAATGTTATCCCGGGGGTCATCTACTTACATGGGTATTATTAGATAATGTTAAATCGGTTCAACCATTTAAATGTGAAAAGGTAATAAACATACATCAATACGCCTAATTTATAATATGAGTGCGATCTTAAATATTATGTAACTAGTATTACCATTACAACAAGATTCAAGATAAATCAAATTCATACTCGCATAACTAAAATATTTGAGTTAAAAAAAAACAATATCGTATTGTTGAGAATCCTGAAGGCTTAGTTAAACACCATCGTATTCCTGGAGATTTCCTCTCACTAAGTAGAGTCGGCACAACATGTTTTCCTCTTCCATTTTATTCTGTGAAATTTGGATACTAAAATTTGGATCGCAAAGAAATTCTTATTAATAAAGCCTTATCCTGAAGAACTGCCTCCATACGTAAATCAATTAAGTTAAGGCTGTACAGTCAAAATCTTTTAATATTATGTACGTATAAAAATGTAAATAAATAATTGAAAAAGATATCAAAATCAAACCTGGAAATTACACCGCACAACCGCAAACTGAGGAAACGTTATCTACGCTGCATCGATATCATAGTTTCGTATTACACTAAACAAACAAGATAATTGCGAATTAAAAATAAAAACGATAGCTATCACAAACAACCATAGTTACGGTTACTATCTCACAGCACTGACATTGGCAAAAAAATGTACTACATAAAAACTTTTTATGTAATCGAGCGACACGACTGCACCCAACGGTTCAGCGCGACGTACTAAGTACTAAAGACTAAATTCTAGTATGATGTGTGTCTTGCTGAATCATTGGGACTTTGGTCTCTAGTAACAAGAGACTAAAGGCTGCCACCGATATTCTGATGATCTGATTTGATGCTTGTATTTCGTATTTACAACCCCTTGGACATGCTACGTACTTTTAGGACAAAGCATGATGTTCAGTGAACCAAGTGAGCGCCCGAAGCCGAATAATATAGCGATTATAAGAGAGCGCTAGGACAGTATCATTCATGTTATTGCTAATATACATAGGTTTTTATCCGAACTTCTAGACTCTTCCTGCTTCCGACTTTAACCACACAAAAAATATATATTTTTGTTTAAACAAATTACCCATGTTTTTGTTAAGAACTTGGGTTATTGTTGTGCTGCCTCGTAGGTCCTCTTTCTTTCACACAACGAGTAGAGTTCGATAGGACTCTACCAACAACAACTGACAACTTTTTGGCATTAGCTAAACGCTGATGTTCGGCGATTGGCTAAAAAGGCTGGTCGGAAAGGCTTGACTCCAAAATAAGTACATAATAGAATGGAATAGAAAACTCCTTTTTGTAACACCACAAATATACAGAAAAACTAAAACACAAATCGGGAACACAAACATAATGGCGTCGTTAATGAATAAAATAATGAATAACTTTTCTGTTAATGTAATAGGAAATCCGTTCTGCAGGACTAATTCCGATTATCATTACAGCCAGCTCTCAGTCATGTATTACGTGTTTTTCCACATTTTTTTCGTATCTTAACAACGAACCATGAAGCTTAACTTAAGATACTCGATACGGCGAGAAGCAATACGACACGCTTCGGGCTCTTCGCCTCAATGGAACAGATAATAATCGTAACTAATAGAATGGCTACAGTTATGTCCACAATTACATTAATTCCCATTTAAAAAGCATTCAATTTAGAACCGAATGACCTGAATTGCAGCTACAATAGATTTGTGAGTGGTTGAGCGGTGTGGTTTTTTATTAGAATTTATTTTTTGAATGGGCCTATTTTGAAAGATTCATGGGATCTATAAATGTGAATAACATTTATATTTTGTCATGAAAAGACTTTTTTTTTATGTAATAGGTGACAAACAAGCAGACGGCCCACCTGATGGTGAGTGGCTACCGTCGCCTATGGATACCTGCAATACCAGGGGTACCGCTGGTACGTTGCCTACCTTTCAAGACTCTATTCACTTGCCTTTTGAAGAGTGCCATGTTAAAGCTCATCGGAAATACCACGGGCGGAAGCTCATTCCACAATTTGCAGGTGTACGGCAAGAAGGACCGAGTGAATCGCACAGTGCGAGAATGCCAAGCATCAATAATGTGTGGATGGGCTTTCGAGCGGTGACGGCTCGTGCGGTGATAAAAGCGCGACGCCGGAATCAGGTCGAATAATTCTTCAGAACACTCCCCATTGTATAAACGGTAGAATATACACAGGGATCCAACGTCTCTACGAAAGCTGAGCGGTACTTAATAAGTATTTGAAATTAAGAATCTGGAACTAAGAAATTTAGACACAAATAAAAATAAGACAATATGAATATGTAAACATTTAACGATTGTAATTATGGAGGTCTTAACAAAAGTTGTTAAAAAAAGGAATTCAATTTGTATGCATTATACATGCTGAAGTGTCTGAATATTATCTTCTTTGCGAAAATGTTAGTGTGTACAAATGTTACCTTAAACATTCTTTTATCTGTGCCTTAGATCTGTATTTTGAGGATGTTACAGTTTCATGAAAAAAAACACCAAAATTGTACAGATTTTTTGGAAGATTTAGTGTTAAAATAATTAGATTGGTTTAAAAAAAAAACAAATTGTATACATAATAAGTAAACTAAGCCTTCAACACTATGTAAACACTAAATAATAAAGCAATAAATAAAACATAAAATCTCTGTGTAGGTAATATTAATTTTTACGAGTTTCAATGACTTTAGTTGGTTCTAAGCATTCGAAATGGTTTATGTCGATATCGGTGCTATCCGTTCACTCGGCCTTTCTCTTATATATTCAAGGAAAATATCAACTTTACATGCCTTGTTCACAATTTAATTTATTCTTATAACTTGTTAAGCCAAAATTATCGTTCCTTACGGTATTTAGCAAAATCATGAATTTTATTGTGTAAGTGGATTTTGTCCAGTTTTATAACACACCTCTCTCTTCGACCAGAATTGTAAGGTCATTAGAAAAATCGAGTGCACTCTAAAAGCGAAGCAAACTCTACATAATTTTCTATATATACCTCTACATATGAAGGTCGGTTTGTAAAGGCTGA
Source organism: Hemithea aestivaria (assembly GCA_947507615.1). Taxonomy (NCBI): domain Eukaryota; kingdom Metazoa; phylum Arthropoda; class Insecta; order Lepidoptera; family Geometridae; genus Hemithea; species Hemithea aestivaria. Next base: position 11,038,793 of record OX382332.1, on the reverse strand, counting down.
TTCGAAAAAATCGCTTAATGTGATAAGTTCATCCTTTGTCGATTGAACTACAAGTATATACTCGTATAATAATGTATGTAGGATATTTCTATGTATGTATTTAAGTTTTAAATTGTGCACAAAGTTGATACAAATAATGCTTATTTAAGTTTTTAGAACTATTGTAAACTTTATTGTTTTCTATTGTTATTTAATTATCTATTGTTTGAATGATTTTCTAGTCATTGAAATGAGACTTAAAGATTGAAATTTCCTATTTTTATATCTGTGTGATCATATTTTTATGGTCTACTTTTCCATTTTAAGTTTCGCCATCATCGTCGTTATCTTGATCACGTTATATGTTTTCAAAGATACATTGAACAAATTGGAATAATAGAAATTTGTAACATTGTGTAGGTGTAAATTGTTATAGAAGCAAATTCTAGTAATAGCCAGTTCTCAAATTTGATTTTCGTAGTAGCAAATAATAGTAATAGAAAATTAATAGAATAGAATAATATTTATTTGTAACTCGTCATTGTAGCTAATTCTCATACACTAAGTATGCACACTAAGTAGCTCAGTAGAAAAATAATAGGAAATTGTCATATGTAGTACCAAAGTGTTACTAACTCAAAGATCGGTAGCTAAACGTCATTGTGTAGCAAAATATTATTGTAGCTGAACATTACTATTTAGCAAAAAATCTTCACTTTAAAATTGTGCGATGATGAAAATGTCGTACATTAATTGTAATAATTTAGGGCTGTAAGTATCGCTCTTCTTACTTTTATTAGGTAATTCTTCTAAGCATGCAATAGGGTCAACAAACTAAAAGATAACAATTTGAAGAGATTTACATTAATTATGTTAATCAATACCCAGAGAATTATGCAAATGTTTTGATTTAAATAAATATTAACGAGGTTGATTACTGAGCTCGGGTCACGTGCTCATAGCGCGTGCTAAAATGCTTAATTTTTTTAATAAATTATAAATGTTTGGTTATATTTAGCCAAACCACTTACATGCCAAGCAGCCTAACCTGATCACTGATCATCCATTTATCAAAAACTATTTGTAATTATATAAATTGAGTTTCCCTATCGACCATCCACCTATTGTGATTCAAAAGCTACGCCGAATCTAAAAGCTAATAACTCAAAAATGACCCACAAAAAAATAAAAAAGAAGAAATATTATTTATATCTTAGGGTGGGGCAAGTGTAGTATGCAGTATTGAATATTGAATATGAAATCCATATTGAAGACACTGTAACTGTTATGTTCGTCTCGGTTAGTAGCAAACCAATGTTGTGCTCATCTCCTTCCATAAAGAAATAGTAGAGATCGTCCATTTTATATTATCCATGTTTTTTGTTTCCCATACATTCATTCTCTTTTTATAATTTTTAAGGTCAACATGTTTTCCAATCGTAAATGTTGAGGCCTCCCCTAATTGAGAAAGCACATAGGTATTTTGTACAATCAATGTTATTGTCACTACAGCTTAAGATGTTATTTTTGTCGGTGGCCCTTAATAAATAAATAAATAAATTTTATAAGAGACCATCACTGCACTTTGGTGGGCTTATGGTAGCGTCACATCGGGAAAATTTTGATGACTTTTTTGTAAGATATCAGGTGCATTTAAAAACTGGTCAAACTCAACAGTTACAGGTAAAAGTAGGTAAAGTTGACCTTAAAGAGGGTTCATAAACTACAGTTACAGCCATCAATACCGTGTGTGTTCCCATTGAGGGACGTGCAGTTTCCCATGGTTCAACAATGGCTTTTTATCGTAACCCTGATCACTGAGGAATCTTTGTTATGCTTCTTGTTATTATAATTGCATTGTGATTTAATTAATTTTATGATGTGCTGGAATTATTAGGTAATTATTATGTTTGTGCTTATTAAAGTTGAATCATTATAATCGCCGTTGAACATATCGGAATGCTATTAGAGGTATAAATTTACTCGTGTGTAGACGTAGAAGAGACGGCTCCAAACAAAAGTCTAGGATCCTTTAGAAGCTCTATAGGTACCACTTTAGAATGATATACTTACATGTCAGCCTACTCTCAATCAAGAGGCCCGAAGAATGTTGTCAACTTCTTCGCGTACATGAATGGGTGTCTTTTTTACAAGCTTTTATTTACTTTCACTTGTCTGTTGTCTGTCTGTCTGCCTGTAATCAAATCTTGCAAGTTTAATTTGACCCACTTTCCCGTATCCGATTGAGCTGAAATTTTGCATGCATGCATAATCAGATAACAATGCAATATTATTATGACATCGAGTTGATCTGATGATGGAGCTGGAAGGTGGCCATAGGAACTCCGTAATTAAGCGACGCAACCCCATCGAGTTTGGGCTCATTTAATTCGTCTTGACGAGTACTTTGGTGCTGGATGGCATTAATAATAATAAAAGCTTGTTAAAATTTTACTTGTTATTCATTACAGGTTAGCCTTAAACCACGATCTGATCTAAAGCGATGATGCTGCTGAAGATGGTAACAGATTAAACCCAAAGGGCGGTATAAATCCCACCCTGGCTTCACTGAATATCGTGCCGAAACCCAATGGTATAATGAACGCTTGGCGACACGGTTTTGTATAGTGGGTGGTCCACTATCTTCCAACTGTTAAGTATTTGCCTTGGACCGTCACTCATTACAGATTATATTCATGTCCAAAGCTTATACTTATAAGCGTTACATTGGCAAGAATAGCATGTCACCAATAATAATAATTATTACCTTTTATTATAGTTTATAAGATCTGCCAAATTGGCCGCCACAGATGACATTATTACAGTAATATTGAAAAAACATTGAGTGTACGGCCTTCTTAAGGCAGATACAGCGTGCAAAAAATTAGCTCTCAGAAATTGTTAATATCTTCATTTTTATCAACATGATATTTGGGTAAAACTCAAGCTTTGATCATCCACAAAAGTTCACAAAGAATAAATTATTCCTACAGCATTTAAATGCTAGACCCGTTTATCATCGGAAACATCAATATGTCTTCAAACAGCCTTGAGGAATGGCTTCTCTCAAAAGCAGTCTTACTTATATTGGTAAGAACCATAGCGTTCAAGTAGCTCGCAAGTACAGGTCAACGGCACTTGACACTTAGCATTTTTGTTAACAAGTTTTTTCAATCACCCAACGGCTACAAGATAAGCTACTTTCGTCTGTTGTAAGTTGCATCACCCTTTTGTCAAAGTGCATCTTATGACGATGACATAAGGTTTATTTTCTTTTGTGTGATGTATTTCATGTCTCAGTTGCTCAATGATTGGCAGCCACTCGGGCGACTTTCAGCTATGTGGGACATGCGTCCGGTCATGTGAACTAAGCCTAAAGGTGAACGAGATGGTTGTCATGGGCAACTCGATCGGCGACTTAAAACTAGACTATTGCCAATACCTAAATGTCTTTGTCTCCAAAGAGAATGTTAGGTCACACGAGAAGACGATCAAAAATTTCAAGTCAATGTAATTTAAGATTAAGAGCGTATATATATCGAGACTCGAGACGCTCTCTCGCTCGCACTATATGACAAATTTTGAAATATAAATTCAAAGAATTTTTTTTTGAAAATTCCTTAAGACCAGCCCTCCATAATATTATTGCACACATGAATTTATACATCAATGAATTTATATTTCAAAATTGGTCAAATAGTGCGAGCGAGAGAGCTTCACTCAATATATATACGCTCTTAAGGACGTAGCAGTACCTGAATAACATGTGTGCCTGCACCTTAATATTTTTAAGCTCCTTTAATGACAGGAATTATTTTATTCGGCAAGTTTATTTTACAGTGGAAATGTTAATTACTCAGATTAATTATGTGAATATCCGTCGCTTCGTGACGGCTAAAGCTTGACAAACAAAACAAAAAGTATAAAATTAAAAAAAAGTTAGGTGCGATGCAATGGAATTTGGGATGTAGGCAAACGTAGGTCTTAATTAGTTTATAAAAAAAAAAAGTAAATTTAACCATGACGAAAAGCTCAGTTTATAAACTACAGGATGCTCCCAATACAGTGCAAGCTGTGCTGTGGAAAGTCGAAAGCTCATCCGGTGTTTTCACAGAAACTGTTAGCGAATGACTTCCATGAAACCTCTCATAAAAGCTTCTGCTATCTACTAGAGAAGCCATAAATAATGTTCCATAAAGTTTTTGATCTTTGCTGCTGATGAATGTAATGAATTTATGTACTGAATTTACTCATTCTAACTGAATAGGCATCCTAATTTCTACGAATATTTAATATTATACCTGCGAAAGTATGGGTGTTTGTGTGCGTGAATGATTGTGTCCTCTTAACCTAAAGCTCTCAAAAGGCAAGTGAACAGAGTCTTGAAAGGTAGGCAACGTACCAGCGGTACCCCTTGTATTGCAGGTATCCATAGGCGCACCAACGCTTCTTACTCAAGAGTCATAAGATGTTAAGACTTTTTAGCCCAGTAATTTTAAATCTCATTAAAGAAACCACGTATTTTAACATAGACTTCTTGAATATTATACGAAATTTAAGCCATAATTTTCTGTAAGAGATTGCTTTTTGCGATAAGACCGCCGATTGTTTACCTCTAGTTTTATGTTTGTCATATTATGTGCATAACTGTTTCTTGTATATTGGTATGGAATAAAGTATCATTCTATTCTATTTTATTTTCTTTTCCTAATAGATTCAAAATGTGCATTATTTCCTTATTCTATTTTACAGTAAATATTCTCAGTAGAAATCGTAATTAGCAAGAACATTATGCATCCGTTAATTTATCGCTTGACATTGAAATTGCAGCGGAGTGTGAAGATCGCGACAATAGTTTGCGATTTCTTTAGCTATTTTTTTTTGTCTCGCATCGTCTGTTGCGCTTCTTTCAAGATCAGTGCGATATTTGCACATAATACCAAAAAGTTTATGTTTTTTATTCCTATATTTTTGTTAAGAATTAAATTTATTTATCGAGACTTATCGCGTATAATATTTATGTTAGTTTTTGTAAAACGTTTATTTATTACGCGAGAAGTCCCGATAATTAAAATTAACATGTGTTCAGACCGCGAACTTGTTCTTTATTAATTTATATATTCTATGTTTTGGTCATTTCTTAATTTTCCCGAAGGAAAAATATGTATTACTAATCTTGTTATCTATACTCGCACTGGTTAAGACATAGAAAATAATATTACAAAGTTTTTTCATAAAAATCTTTGAAGTGCTCGCTAAGACATCGCACAAAATGTGCTCCATTGTTTCCCTAACGCAGGCTCTGCAGTCATATTGAGTGCCTTTACCATACTGTGCTTGTAGAAATACCAGTTTTAATAACAGGTGATAATTGGTTTAGCGCCTATAATCATGCAATAAAGTATAATTCAGTAAAACCTTGCTGCGTGCAATTAAGGCATGCAAAAACCATTCGTTTTCTTGATTCATGTCATGAGAAAGTGGTTGAGATTAGATGTTACATTCTGCTGTCGTCTTAGGATGATAAACTTATCATTGAGCTTTTCCTGCTTTCCCTCTTACGACTGTGACTGCGGACGTTTGATTTTAATGATAATTTATTTTCTGTGATTTGACAGGCTTTTCCTGTGGCAATCAGGCTTTAAGCTGAAAATGGCATATAAATAGTTTGGCTTAAATTCTACACCAAGGAGTAAAAATACGAGCAAGACTTTCTCCTGATGGTAAGAGATAACGCTGCTCACAATATTAGTGTACAGGGTTACCTAGGATTTTACAATGATGTAAAATTTTCATAAGATGTTAAGACTCTTTAGCCCAGTAATTTCACTAGCTTCAGTACCCTCCTACCGACGCACAATAATAACGCTATTAAGCACAACGAAATGCGCGCGGGTCCGCTAGTTAAGTATGTTACACAACTACTTAAACAAATAACACAGCTGTTTAAACAAATACATATTAATTTATTCCATTTGAAATTCCATTTCTATAGTATCAACTCAACTACAACTTGGATGACTTGGATGAGCTTTACGTGTCCATCGTAATTTGGAAGGAGACTATAAGAGGTTGTTAGTAATTCAGTAAAAAAATATAATCACTTTCGTTGTTGTGTTTGTTATTGCAAGAGCACTCATGATCTCATAGTCATAGTCATAACAATGTAAACTTAAGTGAACTTCGTGGTAGAGTTCTAAATAAAATTTGTGTTAAATTAATCGACCGAGCGAAGCGAGGTCTTAGAGTCGAGAGCCGCGAAAAGCCTGCGTTTTGACCAGTTTAACGGTTGACCTCTGGTGCTTAAGTTTGATCGACATTTACTCGAAAACGGTTAATCCAAATTAAATGAAACTTTGCACACAAGTTAAGTAGGGTAATATAATAATTGTAGTACAAAAATAGCCAAATAGAATTTAGGGTTGTAGAGATATAGGTGACTTAAAGTCTTTACGATAGGTCTTACGATTATTTCAAAACTGGACCGCTGATAATTTTTTTTCTAACATATACACATTTTTTATAAGCGACATAAATATATTATTAAAAGTGTATGTTTGTATGTATGTTTGTTTCGCGATAACTGGAAAACCAATGGTCCAATCTTTATGAAACTTTGCAAACGCGTAATATAAATCCATAGAATTTTTAAGTTCGAACATGAGCCAAATCGGTCGAAGGGTTCTAGAGTTATAGAGATTGCTTTATTACAATGAAACTGATGATCCAGTCTTGATAAAACTTTGTAAACAAGTAGTACAAACTATAAGGATTCTCACGTTCAAAAATGAGCCAAATCGATGCAAGGATTGTAGAGTTATAGGGAATACAAAATTACAATATTTATCGATTATAATAATATGAGAAATGAAGGGATATTCACTTATCCGTCAGGGAACCGAAACGAAGACCGAATTATCAAAAATCGATATGACGTAATACGTCATTTCATACATTTTTGACAATTCGGTCCTAGGTTCGGTTCCCTAACGAATAAGTAAATAGCCATGTTGACTTACTCAATATATTATTATGAATTTAAATGATCGTGTGGGTGCAGGATATGTGCATAGTTTTTATTTGATACGTCAAGTTTGATAATAATAATATTATCCTCGTATAGATCCTACCAGTGGAAGTAGGTACTTAATTTACTGATTTTCAAGTTTGCATAATACGAGTAGTATTTATAATTATTTGGCCTAAATTTGAGCATTCTTTTTAGTATCAATATAATATACTTTCTAAATTTATTAATCAAACTCAAACCCATTTTTTATTCACATAGGCTACAGTGCTTCACTTTTGAAAGTAAATTTCACAATTATTTAGATCAATTTTAAGACTACTACTCGTTCGAAAAGCATATCTATGAGAAGAACGAGTAAAAAACTTATTGGGATTGTTATTTATGTATTTATCACATATTATTATGCCATTAAAACCATCATCCACTCCAACATCTGCAAACATCCCTCACGCTCTGTAGTAACGAGACAGCGCCAAAAGCATCCTGAAAGCATTGTTGTACTGCATCCGCAGCGCCTTGAGATCCCTTTCGTTTGTAAAGTTCATCTACAAGTTTTTTTAAAATACTAATTAGGCCTACGTTTGATCACATCCCACCTGATGGAAAGTGCAAATGTGATCGACGAGCTGCACGTATAAAAAGTGACAATGCCTTGAACAAGGACACTTTGTCTTGCTCAGTAGCTGTAGATACGAGTACATCTTGAAAACCTGCGAGCCAACATGTTACGCGTGACTGTCAAAGCTCTGCGTTCTCGCTCCAAGTCTAAGTCATCGTCGGCTGCTACGACAAAAATGTTAGAATTAGCTACAATATCAATATAACAGCTGTCGTAAATTGTCTGTATAACACAAGTAAAGCTAGATAATATTTTTTTCCAATTCTAAATCTTCTAATGTCCACTGCATCGGCAACTTTTTCGTAAACAAGTGCTACAAACTATGAAGATTTTGTGAGAATTTTTGTAAAAACTATAGTAATATTTATTATTTTATTCTATTATTTTCTGCAAGTGAATACACACATATCCTTTAATATTTTTTTATTATTGAAATTTTGATCACAACAATAGAATAGTCACAGAGACAAAGATATTTTTTAAAGATATATCCGTTACGTATTTTGAGTTTTAAAATTACTTTCAATTTTGGTATTTTCCTTTCCTTTTACGAATATTTTTTTTTTTATTTTACGAATATTATAGGTTTAAGTTTCCATACATTTTTACTTCGTAGATACTTATAATTTTTACCCATACCTAAAACCCAAGGTTTTAACATTTTCAGGGAAATTGGGTCTGCGAGGTCCCAGTTCGAGGCGAACTACTAGTATCCAAATATATTAAAGGAAAGAGTGACTGACTGACTGATCTATTACCGCACAGCCTAAACCGCTGGACAGATTGTGTTGAAATTCAGAACACAGATAGGTTTTATGATATAGACCTCCGCTTAGAAAGGATTTCCCCATGCGGGCAAAGTCGCGAGCATAAGCTAGTAATAATAATTATAATAATTGGGGTTTATACTCCAACAGAACAGGTTTCCCCAATTACACTGTCAGAGTCAAATCACAATTTATAGGTTGTGTGGCGAACCTATATGTTGCAGTTTCAGGTCACCGAGATTACTACAGGGCCTGCAACATGACCTAACGACTGCCTCCTACATATCTTAGGAAACAGCCGGGACCCACAGTTTTACGTGCCTTCCGAAACACGGTAGCGTCCAGGCGAAAATCTTTGCCACACTGAGATTTGAACCCAGGACCTCCGGTTTACAAGCCGGACGTATGACCACTGGGCCACGGAGGCTACATAATAATATATATAAGTATGTATATATTAATGTGTATTGTTATAAGTGCAAGTGGGAGAAGATCACATCTCCAATAACAATAAAAACAAATTGATAATCAAGTACTGATATAGGAATTGTATGAAATCACTTCACACATGACACCCACTAACCGAGGCATAAACGGCAGTGTTGCCCACACTAACACATTGTTCCCAACATTGTCGCCTTGATCACCACTCTCTAACACACATGGCAAGGCTGCATTCAAATAACTTATTTTAATAAGTACGTTGTCAATGACCAAGATAGAAATTGCATGTATACATAAGTATTTATACTAGTAGTTCGCCACGAACTGGGACCTCGCAGACCCAATTTCATTAAAAATGTTAAAACCTTAGATTTTTAGGTTACATCTATACCTAAAGGTAAAAATATAATGAACCTATGAAGTTTTTACATTCGTGGAAACTTTAACTTTAATAGTCGCAAGTAAGCTAGTGCAGACAGCCGACTGAAATGTGGCTGAGGTCCGCACCAACATCCTCATAGATTGTAGCTCTTGTATAGGAAAAAGTTGCCAACCACTGCATTAGAAGAATCGAAATGGCTTTTAGCAGATTTTTTAAACGTTTTTAATGAGGAAAATATAACCATAAGATTGATATCACTAATAATAACTACTCGTAACATCACATCACCTGAAAAAAATATCTAGTATTTTTTCTGATGTTTTACAACAAACCAATAACGCGACTTTACGACTATACCTACCTCTTATTGATATATTGGAGCAAATTCCAACATATTTGTCGTAGCTTAGCGTAGTAACTTTGATTTAATCTGTGATTTCTAATGATATGCCATTCAAACGAACAACAATTTAAATTTAATTATGTGCCGCCTTATTTCGTTCAAAAAAAGCTAGCAATAAGTTGAGGTCACAGGGTGGTGCACACCCCTGAAAATACGTACCTACGCACATAACATTGCTTCACATCGATAATTACGTACTTTAAATAAAGCCATTTTTTAACATAATATGAATTAATTACATACGATTAGTATTCAAATTTTGTCCTGAATCTGAACCTAAAATAAGTATATGTATTCAAAATCTGCCAAACTTCATAAACGGCAACTACCCTATGAATTTCGATTTATTCGGAAGGTTGTAATGTATGTCTTTGGAGGATAAAAGCAAAAAAAAACGAACGGTAGCGTGTTAAAATAGATCTAAATATGTAATTGTAAAATTTACTTATAAAAGTGCAGCAATGTAACCTTGAATAAAAAATTTGAGTGAGATTTAATGAAGCCTATTATTACTTATCATTTACGTAAATATTATATATGTAAAGTACTACAAAGCATACCAAAATTAACACAAAATTAAAGACAAATAATATTAAACTCTCGGATGCTTGAATATTACTATAGCTATAATTATATGAACTTGAAAATAGGTAAATTGAGTGCATACTTCCACCGGTAGGATCTATTATATGTAATATCAAACTTAACGTTTCAAGTAAATAATATTTATGAGCCTATCCTGCACTCTGCGGTCAGTTAAATTCATATTATTGTGTATGTCAGTTCTCATGTAATCGATAAACATCGTAATTTAATAATCTCTATAGCTCTACAACCCTTGCAGCGATTTGGCTCATATTTGGATTTGAGGATTATTTTAGTTTGTACTACTTGTTTGCAAAGTTCTATCAAGATTGGATTAACTGTAGCGTTGTAATCAAGCAATTTCTATATCTCTAGAACCCTTCGACCGATTTGGCTCATGTTCGAACTTAAAAATTCTATTGTTTCATACTACGTGTTTGCTAAGTTTCATAAAGATTGGACTATCCCTTTTCAAGTTATCGCGTAACAAACATACATACAAACATACACTTTTGATAATATATTTATGTCGGTTATAAAAAATGTCTATATATTAGAAAAAAAATTATCAGCGCACCAGTTTTTTAATTATCGTCAGACCTATCGTAAAGACTTTAAGTCATCTATACTCTGCAACCCTGGAGCCTATTTGCATTTTTTTTTTTACTAAAATTATCCAATTAACTTACTTAACTTGTGTGTAAAGTTTCATTAAATTTGGATTAACCGTTTTTGAGTAAATGTCGATCCAACTCAATCACCAGAGGTCAACCGTTAAACTGGTCAAAACGCAGGCTTTTCGCGGCTCTCGACTCTAAGACCTCGCTTCGCTCGGTCGAAAATATGTACCTACGTGCGGGGCGCGGGGTAAATTACTGATCTACGTCGTTTTCGAGTCGCCTGCAAGTCAAATTTATTATAAAGTTGAAATAATCTCGAAAAATCCACCCTTTTTCCTGTAGTAATCTCGGTGGCCTGAAACTGCAAACTATGGGTTGGCCACACAACCTTTAAATTGTGATTTGACTCTGACAGTGTAAGTAAGGTAACAATACAATACAAAGGTAACCTGTTCTTTTGGAGTATTATAAACCCCATTATTTATTTATTTTTATTTATGAAATAAAATGCAATTTAATTGTTTTGTTATTTCGCATCTTTTTGCAACTGCCAGTGTGCGATTTGTAATAAAAATATATTTATAATAACCTACATTGACTGCAAAAATGCAATTTGCAAAAATGTAGATATAGAGAAATTAATCCATATCCATACATATAATAAGAATGGAAATTTCTCCCCATTCATTGTGATCCTTTACTAAGGTGAACTGTGAAAATACGCATATGAACAAAACGACGCGAAAAAGTCGCTTGCGCGATCTAATTCGTAAAACATTTTGTCAATTTTTCCTAGGGAAACGTAAAATAAAATAATAAAATAAATAATAATCATTTATATCGGACACATCGCCCCTAATTTACATCAAAATTTTGAAGTAAAAGTAATAGAATATAAAGTAAATTCAATTCAAAAAAATCAAAAAGCAAAAAGTGCGACAAACTAAAAATACGCCATCTATCGATGTGGCCATAAACGAAATTTACCAGAGCAGTTTTATTAGGCTTAATTTGTAAAAAGGTTATTACTTATGTGTGATAAAACGGCACAACCGAATTGTATGCAGTTTTCGCTAAAACGTTGCAAATTTCTCTAATTTTTAAATAGTATTGGTTTTATTTAAATCGGTTTTTAAATAAAAGAGTTATATCAATCTAAAGATTTACTTATCTTATTATATAAAATCGTTCGTACACTTTCGTGCTATCAACGCATATCCCAAACGGCTGGACGGATCGAGCTGAAATTTGGACAGCGTATTCTTTGGAAAACTTCATCGTGCAATAAGAAGCGATTTTTCTAAATTCCTTCGGGAACAGGAATTATTCCCGAAAAACGTTTGTATGCAAATCCGTAACCGCTGAACCGATTGAGCTGAAATTTTGTAAAACTATTGTTAAGATTGTGATTAGAAACATGAAATAGTTTTTTTGTCAGAAATTTACTTTTAAGGGGGGGTAAAGGGGGGTCGAAGTTTGTATGGAAAATTTAGAACCGCTGACCCTATTGAGCTGAAATTTGGTACACAGGTAGATTGAGTCCTAAAAAAAGATATTGGATACTTTTTATCCCAGAAATCAACCTTAAAAGGGGGAAAGGGGGGTTGCAAGTTTGTGAAAGAAATCGTTAACCGCTCCATTGTTTTAGCTGAAATTTGGACAGCGTGTTATTTAGGTAACGTAAGCGACCTGTAAAAAGGGATTTTTGTAAAATTCTCCCGGGAACGGGAATTATTCCCGAAAAACGTTTGTATGGAAATCCGTAACCGCTGAACCGATTGAGCTGAAATTTAGTAAAACGATTGTTTGGATTGTATTTAGGAACATTAAATAGTTTTTATGTCAGAAATTTACTTTTAAGGGGGGGTAAAGGGGGGTCAACGTTTGAATGGAAAATTTAGAACCGCTGACCCTATTGAGCTGAAATTTGGTACAGCGGTAGATTGAGTCTAAATAAATGATATGGAATACTTTTTATTCCAGAAATCAACCTTGAAGGGGGAAGAGGGGGGGTAGAAGTTTGAGTAGGAAATCAGTAACCGGCCATCTTTTAACGCTGAAATTTGAACAGCGTGTTTTTTATGTAACGTAGATGACCGGTAAAAAGGGATTTTGCAAAATTTCCACGGGAACGGGAATTATTCCTAAAAGACGTTTGTAAGCAAATCCTTAACCGCTGAACCGATTGAGTTGAAACTTTGTAAAACGATTGCTTGGATTGTGTTTAGGAATATTGTTTTTTTTTTTTGACGAAAATTAACTTTTAAGGGGGGGTAAAGGAAGGTCGAAGTTTGTATGGAAAATTTAGAACCGCTGACCCTATTGAGCTGAAATTTGGTACAGTGGTAGATTGAATCCAAATAAATGATATGGAATACTTTTTATCCCAGAAATCAACCTTGAAGGGGGAAGAGAGGGGTAGTAGTTTGAGTAGGAAATCAGTAATCGGCCATCTTTTAAAGCTGAAATTTGAACAGCGTATTTTTTATGTAACGTAGATGACCGATATAAAGGGATTTTGCAAAATTTCCGCGGGAACAGGAATTATTCCTAAAAAACTTTTGTATGCAAATCCTTAACCGCTGAACCGATTGAGCTGAAATTTTGTAAAACGATTGTTGGGATTGTTTTGAGGAACATTAAAGTTTTTATGACAAAATTTAACTTCTAAGAGGGGGTAAGGGGGGTACAAAATTTGTATGGGAAATTTAGAACCGCTGGCCCTATTGAGCTGAAATTTGGTAGAGAGGTAGACTGAGTTCTACAAAATGATATGGGATAATTTTTATCCCAGAAATCAACCTCAAAGGCGGAATAAAGGGGGGATGCAAGTTTGGGTAAGAAATCGTTAACCGCTTCTTTGTTTTAGCTGAAATTTGGACAACGTATTCTTTAGGTAACGTAAGCAACCGATATGAAGGTATTTTGCGAAATTCCCCCGGGAACGAAAATTATTCCCGAAAAACTTTTGTATGCAAATCCGTAACCGCTAAACCAATTCAGGTGAAATTTTGTGGAATCATGGTTTGAGTTTTGTTTAGGAACACTGAATATTATTTAAGACAGAAATTTACTTTAAGAGGGAGGGGTGTGGGGGAGTAAGGGGGGTAGAAGTTTGAGTAGGAAATCAGTAACCAGTTATATTTTACGCTAAAATTTAGACAGCGTGTTCTTTATGTGACTTTCACGACCCGTAAGAGGGGAGGGGATTTTGCGAAATTCTTACGGGAACGGGAATTATTATTCCTAAAAAACTTTTGTATACAAATCCACAATAAGATTATTGGGGATGTGTTGAGGAATAATAAAAAGTTTTATGTCAAAAATTACCTTCGAATTGAAGCGTTAGGGGGTCAAAGTTTGTATAGGAAATAGGACCCTATTGAGTTAAAATTTGATACAAAGGTAGACTGAGACTTAGGGATACTTTTTATCCCAGAAATCAACCTTTGAGGGGAGGAAAGAGGGGGTGCAGTTTGTGTAGGATATCGGTAACCACTTCTTCGTTTAAGCTAAAATTTGGACAACGTATTTTTTATGTAACGTAGGCGACCGATAAGAAGAGATTTTGCGAACTCACCAGTACTCAGAATTTTGGTTCTGTTAATGAATAGTTTGTTATGTCAGAAATTAACTTTTAAGGAGACTCAGTATTGATCCTTCCCCCACCTTCAGGGTCAGAGTTTTAATGGAAATTCAGGAACCACGGAATTGATTTGAGTCGCGGGAAGGATGGTGTGAGAAATTAGTAACCTATAATTATAATTTAGCTTAGAAAAATTATAATAGTGATAAGTTAAAGAGTTACCGGGAAAGGACCACAAATAGTATTAATTCCTGAGGAGAGGCGTGAAAATTTGTGATGGAAATCAATAACCGCTAAACTTAAATAGTGTGATCTCTGAGAAAGGACATAGCATTGGTTCCTACGGTAGCGAAAAAAACTGCATAGAAATATCCAGCCCGATATTCTTCGCTATCCACAGCGGGAGCAAATATTATAGCCATGCCTTATTTTACGCTTAAAAAGTCGCGGGGATGGAAATACAATCATAGTCAAAATAGCAGCACCGAATTCGCTTTATTAATTGACTCTCACGCGCAACGAAGTGCGTGCGGGTCAGCTAGTGTATAATAATTCAAGTTATCAGAACTCGAATTCTACTAAATATTAATTCAATGCTATCTCGCACGTATGAACGTGATTTCAAGAGACATTCTCTGACGTTCGTAAAACGGCATGATTTGTGTAATTAAACAGAATCATACTCGTAAAGTATTAATATAACACTTACGTATTTAATGATTAATTAATATATTATTCGCTACTGATAATTGCACTCCGCTCAGGGTCAAGCTTTTCGAATAAATTGTATGCGTTAAGCTGACTCTACACAGACGCGGAAAAGCGGTCGCGATTTTGTTTTGTTCCTGACCACGCTTTATATATTTTGTACTAGCTTATGCTCGCGGCTTTGCCCGCGTGCAGAAATCCTTTCTTAGCGGATGTTTACGCCCTAAAACCTACCTGTATGCCTAATTTCAACTCAATCCGTCCAGCGTCTTGGGCTGTGTGTTGATAGATCAGTCAGTCAGTCACTCCTTCGTTTTATATATTTAGATTTCTTTTGGTCAATTTTATTTATTATATATTATATTAATTATTATTTTGTATTTTACACTCTGTAAAATTTGTATGGGACTTGTACCTAGAAAAAAGAACTTTTTTTGAAGTGAAAACTTCTTTAGCGGCGCTGAGCACTTTTTTTGTATGGGTAAAAACTTTCAAACTCGCGTCAGGGTCACGTGATGCTGATCGAAAAAGCGTAAGATCGAGGGGAAGGGAGAGGAACTAGTATCTCCCACTCTTTCTACCGTGCCTGAGTGTGCTGCTCTGTTTAGGCGGCACAGGGCGCTTGCGCGAATGACCGTGTGTGTTTATGTACAGCGTCCCAGCGTTGATAGTACTTTTATACTTATAATTAAACACAACGTTAATATTGAAGTTTTCACTTCTGCCGGCACTCCCGGAGTGCTACCTTTTTTTTATATGTGACATTGTGCGCACCTACCATTAGATCTAGCATATTACTATATGTACGTGGATAAACTGACATACCAAAAAAGCGTGACAAATTTTGATTTGATAAAAGTCTAGAGTCTACGGCGTTATAGTTCGGACTTTTGCGGGCCTAAATTCTGCACAAAAAAGAAACGGCGGCGCAGCAAAACGTAAGCAAAAAAATAACCTATAAACACATTTTTATTTTCAAAAACGCTACTTTGAGGTGTCCAAAAAATGCTAAATTAAAAAAAAAATGATGTTGCATTTGTCTTTGTACTGGCTTCGTAAGAATTTTAAAGATTTTTTTCAAAATTTTGTTAAAATTTGACAGTGGGCGCCAGCAAAACGAGAAGCGATTTTGGACCGGAATAATCCCGCAGGCAATTAATACAAATCTGTCAAACAAAAACAGTCACAGTCACAATATATTCGCTTTTCTTATCTATCTTGTTTTAATATTGAGAATACTTTTTGTCCTGCTCGTCATTGTTTCTCTATGGTACTCTATGGACTCTATGGTACGTACAAATTCAAACATTACAAAAATTCCTGTCCCGGATCGCAACCGCTTTTTGTAATTATCGCTAGGACTTATAAACCAGCATTCAGCATATTGAATAGTTTACTTAATGTCGTTTATTTTAATATGAGAAAGTATCTACTAGCTTTCCCTAGCTTAGCTCGTGAATGGAATGCAATAGTGGATGCAAATTGTCCTGCGGAGCTGTTAATTTGATTTTCAATAACGTTTTACTCAGTTCAACCTCTAAGAACAATTTGTAAATAGCGTATTTGTACTTGTAATAGAGATTGCTTTATGCGATAAGACCGCCGATCGTTTACCTCTAGTTTTATGTTAGTCATATTATGTTCATAACTATTTCTTGTATTTTGGTATGTAATAAAGTATCATTCTATTCTATAACGCTAAAATCATTTACTGAGATGACAGGCGTTATCTTTCGTTTTTCCACAACGACAATCATTTTAGCACATTTCTACCCGAAGAAAAAAACATAGTTTACAAGACGACGCGTATACTTATATTGTTTTATAGCTTGATTGGCGCTTCACTAGGGCCCTTGGTTACTGTTTGAAATAAATTGAGAACTCTGTTTTGCTGTAATAGTGATCCCATCTAATGGGGAATAAGTTAAGGAAGAAAGACCGCGAGGTATTTTCAAATTATAAACTTTGTCAGTTTTTGTTTTGTTGTACGTGAAACTAAATTACTTATGCAATTGTACCATTTAATGAGCACTATATACTACTACATACACTATCTACAGCTACAATAAACTAAACAAGCTACTGCTAGACTTTCTATACATTGAGAGGAGGCGTGATGGCTTAAGGCTATCCACCTACGAGGTTATGGTGACCTGGTATCATTAACTGGTCCGTTTAATTGCGTCCTTGTCACAGGAAAGCACCATGACATGAGTGGTGTATACACTGGCGGATCCAGGATTTGGTTCTGGGGGGGGGCAAGGTGCAGATGGGCAAAAATATTATAATTTTTACTACGAAAAGTGTGTGTTTAGCTCGCTCTGAACAGTTAGAAAGTTCAAATATCCTTAAAAATAAGTGCGCGAGCAGCGAGAATAAAATTATAATCTTGATCATGAAATATGTGCGAAATTCGTATCTCTAAGATGCTTCTGGGGGGGGCCTTGGCCCCCAGCCCCCCCTATGGGTGTATATGAGTACCTATTACCTACATAATGCATGATTAAACATATACCTTTGATAGGTAAATGAAGTTAAGAAATAAAAAAATCTTGCCCGTTCTTTTTTTGCGAGACAGACTGCATTCTTGTATTATAAAATTTCAAAATTAATAAGCGACAGTGCTTTCCTTAAGACATATTTGAATTATTAATTGGATTTTTAATGAATTGTAACGAATTATTTCAGAAACTATTAAAACGTCATTAAATGACAAAGTATTAAAATTTAGGTTTGTTTTAAATTTAGATTAAGACCACTTAAAATGAGAATATTCATATTCGTTTTTAAATTGTTAAATGAAGATTTTTTCATGCAAAGAAGTAAGAAGACGAGCAAGATGCTCTCTCGATAAGAGATAACGCTACCCATAATCAGTAAAATGCTACCCAGGATTTCACAATTATGTAAAATTCTGGGCGTACTGCACCTACGCTTCTCACTTAAGAGTCATAATAAGATGTTAAGACTCTTCAGCCAATTAATTTCTCTAAATGAAGTTGATAAATAAAATAGATAAATCCTGCTATTATGTTTTATCATTGAATTCATAATTACAATATACAAGTACCATGTTTTAAGCACATAATATAATAATAATAAATAAATATTTCTGGACATTTCACACAGCGCCACCTAACCCCAAGCTAAGCAACTCAATGCTTGTGTTATGGTGGTTAGGATAACGGATATAATACTTATATATACTTCTCTTATGTAAATACATACTTATATGTTAAGCTTATTTCATTGGCGTTTCACCCAGAATCTAACGTAATTATCTAATTTACTGCATAAAGACTAAAGACCAAAATCATTATTCTAGCATCGTTTAATTCCCTTGAATCGCATCCAATTTTCCTCAGAGCAAGTCTACAACATAAGTGTCCATGTTACAGGCTGTCCTTGTATCCATTCTGTCTTCCGGCCGTTTCTTAATAACTCCATAGATGCATTATATTATAGTTATACATGGAACATGCACGGATTACGTGGCACTAATAACGCTAATAAAACTTTGATTTGACGATCAGGGATATTTAATTAGTTTTTTTTATACAAAGATGTAAGAAGACGAGCAAGACGCACTTCTGATGGTAAGAGATAACGCTGCCCTTAATAAAATTAGTATATCATTGTGAAATCCTGAGTGCTTTTACAATGATGTAAAGTTCTAGGTGCACTGTGCCAACGCGTCCTACTCAAGCCCTGGTCAGCTACAATGCCCTCCTGCCGGAGCAAAGTGATGTATGCACTTCAATGCTCAGGGGGTACAATAACTGGCACTGTTGGGGTGCCCATCTAGTCGACCTCCTGTAAAGGAAGTCTACTCCTGGTATGATTTGTTTATGGATAGCTGCAACAGATTGATTTTATTAAATAAATGCCATGCTACGATCGCATGTGACGAAACAAACAAAACGTGATCGTTTTGTTAAATCTTGAAGCTTGCCTGATAATTATGCAATCCACTCATAGGTGGAATTGCAATGCATTTCGCGACGCTGCTCTGCTTTGCTTTTGCATTACAATATGTTTTAAATTAGTATCAATAAAAGGAAGGCTATAATTGTTATGTGTGGTGTGTTTAATGTTCTGTTTAATGTAAAATACATATCTACATGTTAACAAAGAGAAGACAAACAAATTTTTATGCGCAGTTCTTACTGCTAAATGAATCGCATTTGCCCCTTTTGAATAAGGTCTGCAGGAGTACTTATTTATAGTTTTCGAAGACGAAAAGCCCGAGATACTAAATACATACATACATAATATAATCCTGGTTTCCGATGGGGTAGGCAGAGACTATTATTTCCCTTCACTTGGTACTATCCTGCACACACCTCTTTCGCTTCCTCAACTTTTAAAACATTCTTAATACACGCTCGCCGCGCCGGTTGGCCCAAGATACTACCTACCATTAATAATACTAATTAGTGGCAAATGCCTTTTATTGAGAAAAACAAACTAACAATACACTACCTACAGCTACTACAGGAGTAAAGAACACTTTTATCGTTAATAGAGTTTTAAAGTCTAGGTTCTTATAGACATGACTCATGTGTATCATGAACACAATTTTCCCGTTTAAGTGTATGTATGTTAACTTCATTATCAATTATCTACACAAATTGTGCGCCGATCGCCATGCCTTTATAAGGCTGGTGTTAAATTTGTCCAAGCAATTATTAACTCTAGCTTAAAGTTAACTGCCAATTAAAACGTATGGCCTCATAAGTGCCATCTTAAATGGAAGAACCACTTGAGTCGTCTGCAAATTCTAGATATTCTGCATGTCTTTCCCAAGAAATACTACTAATTTAATGTATTTTTGATTGGCGTAGACACTAATATGTTTTGTTTTTACCTGTTTATAATCATCTAATTTTTATAAATATGTCATTAATTTTTTTAATAAAATGTCCCGGTAATACAGTTCTGATTTTCACGCTATATCTGTCTGCAAAGAGGGTTAAAATACCTCGCTTTCACAGACATTATTACGATACAAATACAATACAAATACAAATATCTTTATTTGCGAATATAGGTTAGTCTAGTTGGTAAAAAAACAGTGTAATGGTCAGCTATATTCTGCCTTAGTGACATGCAAATACTTGTCATAAAATCATAATAAAATTAGTTTAAAAAATTAATAATACAAAAATGTCAAATATAGTTCATTAATATGTCAATTAGATTATTATTCTCAATTCGATTCAATCTCATGTCAAATAAATTATGTATTATTTTGAGTACAAATTATGTGAAAGAAACTATTATATTATAATGATTTGTCGTTAAGATATTCTTGTACCGAATAATACACCTTTGGTAGCAATAATTTATTTAGGGCATTCTTAAATATGTTCGGTTAATTGATATTGCGTACTTGGTTAGGAATTTTGTTGTAGATAATTGGCGCCAAACAGAACACACTAGAGCGTAGCAGTTTTGTTTTACCTCCCACATGTCTCAAGGTACCTTCACGACGACTACTTATTGGCCATGGGTCGAACAGTTCTGGATTGCTCTTTACAAACATAGCTACCTCACTTATGTATAGTGAGGGCAGCGTTAAAATGCCGTGAGTTTTAAAATACTCTTTGCACGAGGAGTACGAGTTATGTAAAAATACCGACGAAAATTTTACCAGGGGTAGACTTCCTTTGCAGGAGGTCGTCTAGGTGGGTACCCCAACAGTGCCAGTTATTCTACCGCCTGAGCAGTGATGTGCAAACATTACTGTGCTCCGGTAGGAGGGCACTGTAGCTAGTGTAATTACTGGGCTAAAGAGTCTTAACATCTTATGACTCTTGAGTAAGAAGCGTTGGTGCAGTGCTCCTAGATTTTCACATAATTGTGAAATCCTAGGTAACACTGTACTGATTATGGGCAGCCGTTATCTCTTAACATCAGGAGAGCGTCTTGCTCGTCTTCTACTTCATCACATAAAAAAAAAAAAAAAAAAAAAAATATATATATTTCCTTTTAGTATTTTATACTTCATTTCATTAATTAAAGCAGTCCTAATTCATTTTCAAATTCCTGATCATAATAAGTCACGCTTTCGTAAAGCTTATCAAAACCTTAACACGGGATTCGTGATTCGTCCACAAAACCATTCTGGTTTCTTTATTAATATCGATGACCCTTTAACAGCGTAGGTGTATGAATCTTACAATAAAAGATCTTAAATCCAAGACAGGAAAGCCAGAGAATAATCACCTGTAAAACAATAGCCGGAAGGATAAGTTTCGTGTGTATAGAATGTGAGAGCAATGTTAGTATGCGACTCGATTTGTAGGAAATAACGGAACAGACCAGTCTGTCGATGGATGTGTAAAGTTCGTATTGGCTACTAGGAAGATGCACTTTGCTATTGGTTTTATCAAAGAGTTTAATTACATCCCTTTTTTTACAGTAGAATTTCAGGTTTCGAACAAAAATATTCTTATCGATTACATTACATTATGTTGAAGGCCTACGTATAATGACCATCTACCACTACGATGCACACACTATATTTGTGACTTTTAAGACAACACCTATACGAAGGCTTACTAGCTCTAATTCCAAGCTTTAAATGCTTATTTGTCTGAACTAATTAAATCATTCAATAAGTGTTTTCAATAAGAAGTTCTTATAACTAAAGCAACAAAACGGCAAAATTTACGTCTCATTTTTGTCGTTTTAGTTATGAAAAACACTCGCGGTAGTTTTAATCGTTCCACTGTCCAAATGCTCCAAATATACCATTAGGTGAGCAATTATGTCCAGGTCATTGTTGGTATCGGAACCAGTGTGTCAAATTATAATATTTACGGTACGTGCCGATTGGCGATGTCTCATCATAAATTCAGGCCGAACTCCGAGTTATAGAGCCAGCCAATATAATAATATTTGAAATATTATGTCATTTCACGATGATTTATACTTTTTTCGTGCTTTTTAAGATCTCTTGGGAATGTACGAGTGAATTCTCTAAGCTCAAACTTAACAATAATTATTTCTCTTTATAGTTGTGTCCAGCGGCTTTTTCAGCTGAATGTATACTAAATATTATAACTATACTTAATTTATATAATATTTAGTATTATTTCAGGATCTAACCTATTTTTATAACAATTAGACTCAATTAGACGTTTAGTCGTAAACAGGTACAACACACATCCATGTTTTCGCATTGATACGAGTAATATTAGTAGGAAACTCACCAGATTTTGACACAACGGAATCTTTGTCAGGTTTTCTAGTTTTGGATGCCTCTCTATTTTCTATAAAAATTGCTTTTGTTAAGATGATAGTGACTCGAGAAATGGCATAAAAGAGTCTAAAATTAATTTCATTATTCAGTCCGCAGACGTTGTTATGTTCTAAAATATTTATAAAATTTGCAAAACTAGACAAGAACTGGTTGGAACTAAATAATAATTAATTCAAGAGGAAAGTTGATGACCTCTCGTGTCGATGCGATGCTTAGACTGAATTTAACGACGAAATTAATCGAAGGACTTCCCAATGAGTCAGAGACGAAGACAAGTAACCGCACACAATACTTTAACTGCTTGAACTTTGTCATAGTAATTAAATTGTTGATCATCACATATTTATTTCATTAAGAGCCGTGCCAGGCATGTTGTTCAGTGAAATCAAGAAGGAATTTATCTTTGAATTATTAAAATCAGTCGAAATTTCGAGAGTGTGGTCAAAGGCTAATCTAGGGTCAAAAGCGTTTTCTATAAACCTAAAGATTTCTTAAAGAACTTCCATAATTGGGAGACTTCATCATTTATATTATTATTCTTGTAATATGGTATGGTTTTTGTTACAATATGGTAAAAAGTTTTAAGGTTTATAATTAATTAATATTCACACAATGCATCACACACATCAAGTTACTAATCAAAAGATATGAAATCAAGTTCATTTTGGTCGTAAATAAGACATTTTGTAGGGTGAGACGTATTGTTATAAAATGTGGGAAAGGGAGTCATTATATTCTAGCTAAGTCAAAACCTAATTCATTTACTCACATTGATGGCCGCTGTAACGAATGCAGAATAAAATAACTTGCCTTAATTGTCACCGATGAGAAAACAGATGTACAACCTATTGCAAATAAACGCCAACAATCCTGATCCTAGGAAGGGTTTAGCAAAAAACTGCATTTTATAGCAGTGCTTGCAAGAAATACGAACAAGTGTGGGGAGGTAGGGGGCAACGTCCTGCGACTCTCCGTAAGGCGTCGGACTGCATACTTAATGTGTAAAGCTAGTATGGGCTAGTTATTGTGTGGAAATTTAACTTAAATGCTACTATTATATTTAAATGGAAAATTGCTTGGAGGAAACCAAAGGTAATGATATGATCTGCATCCTGTAGATTTCCTTAGATTTTGTTTTATTTTTTATGCATATCGAATTCTTGGGAGTGCTATTGGCTGTCTCAGTTCGATCTCCAGTAGGCTTTTCATCATCACTCTCCAATTCCCAATACGCGCCACTGAGCCCGGTCCTCAGCTCTCCTTATCCAGCTTCTGCCAAGTCGTCACTCCGCCAGGTCGCAGGTACGTTTACGCTTTGGATGGTACGTGTAGCTTTTAGTACAGGTTGTCTCTTTTAGATGATCTGGGAACTGGCTAAGGAGACAATGTATTGTTTCCGGATGACCCAACACAGTGTTTGGTAGGACTTCGTTACTAGTTGTTTTGAAATACCTAGGTAATACTGCAATTTTAATGGGCGTTATTAACATGGATGGAGCTGACTTAGTTCTGGAGCAATTCACCTCCGCTGAGCTGGTGATGTGCGGCGTTAGGCGTCATCTTGCAATCTTTCGGACAAGTGAAAACGTGTAGTAAAGCCTTTGCTTTCTTATGCAAGGAGATAAGTACGATGTTGGTTTGGTATTAAGAAATAATTACTTGTAATAGACACACTGTCATAGTATTTCACAAGACATCAATTATAATCGTCTTAAAAACAAATTGTACTTTACAAATAATTCTGTATATTGGTTACCTAGTTTTTTCCAGTGCTTACGTAAAAGTATTACCTTCAAAGCCCTAGGTCTCGAAGAACAATGGCTGAACAATGATGTTGAAATAGACCAACATTTTTCAATGTCAATGCAAATGTAACACCTTGTTAGCTTGTGTTATCGATGATAAGATAATTACTTTGCATACATTATGGTATTTTTACTGCCTATCAGTACAACACAATGCCCTATCTAGCCAAGGATACATGGTATTGGCCTCTCTAATACCGGAACTACAATACGCCGTCTTTTGGTAGAATTCGTGATCTTAAGGACGACCTGTAAAAAGACAGTAATATGCTGGTTGCAAATGAAATCTCTTACGATTTTGACCCACTTCCTAGCAATCTATTGGACTAAGATTTAGCATACATATTTGGTATTCAGACATCAATATAACAATCAGATTTCTTGTCATTCAGCAATCAGATGACAATGCAATATGATTACGTCACAAAGATAGATGCAGATCTTCAATACGTAAGGTGATCACAAGAACTGTGGAACGAAATGTCACGACGTAACTCCTTGAGGTTTGGATTGGTTTGATTCGTAAGATATACATACACATTACATTCATGACTGGCGAAACACGTTAAGTAAAAGTTGTATGACAAGAGATTAGGAGGCAGTAGGAGAAGAAGAAAATAAGAAAGGTTCAGCAGTATAGACTATAATGATGATGAAGAAGTCATATAAGCATGTCTTTCTTCAAATCAGATTTATCAGTAATCTAGCGATCTCACCTGACGATAAATTCATGGGAATAATAATAATAATAATTCATTGTACATATTTCATGATGTACAATCTTGCATTATTGACTTCTTACTTTCTTTAAAAAGTATAACATGGAAAACTTTAAATCCATTATGCTAATATTTACACCTACTCAATTATAATTGATAAAAAGTCTCATATTAACGTCTAAGTGTGAAACTTCGTTCGTGTGACTACTTGTTTACCGTTAAAACAAACGGACTTCCTAATACGACTGACATGAGGATATGGCTGGTGACTGGACAGTGTGAATTGTGTACGTTATACACGATATTAATACCACTTGGAAAGACAGTGATGTCTCGAACGCCTACGGCACACATACATTATTGAGAACTTGAGCTCAGAAAACTATGAAATGAAATTATATAAGATTAACGATTACATTGATTGCTATAATTATAATAAATGTTGAACAACTAAATTACCTTTAATATAAATTAATGTTATGGGTGACACTTATCGGAGTCTATCTCTGTAAGTCATCTATAGAAAAAATGGGCTCAAAGACAGTCTCCGCCAAGTGACAGGACTATAGCTATTTTTTTTTCATTTTCATATTATTTTGGGTTAATTTTGAACTTATATTTACAACATATGACGGATGATAGAGCAGAATGAAGGAGAAAAGCGTGTCGCGCCGACGCTATCTAGTGTGTGAAAAGGGCTGAAAGATGATGATTTAAAACTAGGAACTTGATGATGATACGATTTTTATAACCGGTGACCGAGGAGCGTCGGGTTCTGCAGGCGTGAACTCCTGATGAAGGACATCGTGATTGTCCGAAACCGTGGTCGAGATATTCTCGACAATACTAGACGTGAGTTGTGCCGTTTTTGTTGTTTTAGTTAATGATGATGTCGATAAACATTCTTAGCAACTTAACAAGCATACATATTTCATAACCCACCTATTCAATCACTTAAATTACACTACAATATTAATAACAGTCCAATTACTGTTACATAGACGTGATGTAATACTATCTTCGTAATGATATTCTGTTGCTAGAGTTTAAGGATTCGTTCCCACGATGAGATTGAGTACATAATCAAATATTTTTAATTGTCAATATTTATTTGCAGATTCGGTATCTCCATCTGGAAAATATTATGTGCCTACATTTCCGTGTTCGTAGGTATTATTCGTGGGAATGTTCTAAAAACATAAAACATAATGTGTTTTAGTAGAAGGTTTAATATTTTTATTTTTTTAAAATCTACTCGTAACAATGACACTGCGTCAGCAACACTACTGTTGCTATGTTTCTATAAACATTTTTTTAATAGAACGAAGTGAGAAGACAAGCAAGACGCTCTCCTGATGGTAAGAAATAACGCTGCCCATAATTAGTACAATGCTACCCAGGATTTTACAATGGTAAAATTCTGAATTCTGAGTACACTGCGCCAACGCTTCTTTCTTGAGAGTCATAAGATGTTAAGA
Source organism: Hemithea aestivaria (assembly GCA_947507615.1). Taxonomy (NCBI): domain Eukaryota; kingdom Metazoa; phylum Arthropoda; class Insecta; order Lepidoptera; family Geometridae; genus Hemithea; species Hemithea aestivaria. The sequence continues at coordinate 11,012,401 of OX382332.1, read as the reverse complement.
CTCTTAAGACGTTTCAGTAATTTCAATTTCGTTTTTTTCCATACGAGAATGTAGGTGACTTGACGTTAACCTTTCACTATCGGGCGGGCTTGAGGTGTTTGTTTGTTAGATTTTTTTTAATTTTATTATAGGTTAACCTTTGACGACGATCCCTGATGTTAAGTGACGACGCGACGACGCGCTTCTGTAGATGGTAGCAGACCAAACCTAGAAGGCGAGATAAATCCCTCCTAAACATACAAAAATAATATTTTTATTATTTATTTTCTCTTTGAAATAAAGATCGATCATGTGTCGCCTTCCTATCGCTTCGTGGGAACAGTTTCGAAGTCCAGCCGGACGGGTGCCTCGAGTCTCGGGTGGCTATTGCAATATTTATAACTGGAGCAACGTCCGGCAACGTTGCCTTTCTGCTTTGCACATTAAGTTTAGTATACTTTACTAGGTAGGCATGTATATCTTTACTCACATCTTAATGAAAGCAAACTCTGTGCACTAAAACAAGTTAATTCAAGTTTACTATAAATTTGTATTATGTATGGAAAGTTTACATACATTAAAGAATTACAACTACACTTAATAACGTAACGTAGTGTGGACGCCCATGGGTGAGATGGGGTGATGATATCCGGAGGGTCACTGGGATTGGATGGAGGAGGAACACGGAGGACCGAGTTGAGTGGCGTGCTTGAGAGATTATGTCTAGCAGAGGATGAACATGAGCAGATGGTGATGATACAATACTCTTTATTGAGACCAAACATTATCAAAAAAATACTTAGGTACTTAATGCTAAACCATATTGAGGTCTACAATGGGCGGCCTTATCGCTTAGAGCGATCAGTGTTGATGATGGTGATGATAAACCGCTAATTCATACGCAAACGTATTCTTTCGAAGCCAGTTTTTTCTATGAATTGCGATAATATCTACCTATATTATTACGTCCGTTATCTCTGGTATGAAACCCGATACCTGAATATTTCTGCGTTAATGTTATCTTCCGTGAGAAAGATTTTTGTTTGATTATATTTGTATCTAAATTATTTAAGATTTATGATTTTCAAACAGGTATTAGTAATTGCATTGGTATTTATTTTAGCGGACGGAAGTGTCAATTCAATTCTACAGGTAGGTAAGGTAAAAAATGGATACAAAGGCTCACGATTTAATAATCTAACAATATTAGATATTATATACTCGTATATAAACGATGTGGACGGCTAGCATTTGCCCTCGGCGCGACGTTCGTTGAAGATGTTGATGAAAACAAGCTAATGATACTTAGGTTACTTAGGGATTATGTGGCATACTATTGAAAGAATGCTTGAAATCAGTCCTTAGTTTTTGGATTAATTTGTTTAAAGTGGTTAGACTTTCATATCGAGAAGTGATTTAAAAAGACGATATTACATACAAAAATTATATATTATATACAAATAAAAATATATGTTTGTGGTTGTATGTAAAATATTGTATCTAGACTGTAGACAGCTTAGATCCTGGAATTACACAAACATACTTTAAAGCGGGTAAAACCAGATGCAGTTGAGTATCAGTTATAGCATCTATAGTTTAAAACTCAACGGCTTAATTTGAATAAATCATAAATTCATTTTGCAGCGAACAAAACCGTGAGACACTTCTAGATTTTAACAATTACCTATTAAGCCCATTACACACGACGCTATACTATATCTTGCTATATGACTCCTGGTACCATATAGCATCGCATAGCAAGGCCTTGCGATACCTCGCTATACCTTGCTATATTATTTTTAGTGATGGCCAGGTTACTGATCGGAACTATATTTTTTAATAGTTCATTCGTTGTGATTGAATCTTGAGTCGATCATTGAAATTAAATCAAGTGACTTTATTAACATTACTTTTTCATATTTACAAACGTACTCAAATATTTGGAATAACTTGTCAACAATTTCTTTGAGAGCGTTTCGAATAGGTATATTAATACAAAAATATAAAAAAATTATATTATTTAAAAATAAAAACGGACAAGTGCAATTTGGAGTTGCCATATACTTGTGTGGAAAAATGTTATTAACATAATATATTACGAATAAATACGTATTTTAATAGTTTAGGTATCTGTTCTTTTATCCCACACAATAATGATAATTATTAAAGTTTCATTAATGTAAAGTGAAAATTACTCATAAAATAATTATTATATACTTATTTTCATGTTATGTAGATTGTTTTTTAATATATGTTAGCTATACTTCAACTGTTCTAAAACCTTCACGGAGTTCCAGTTGCTACTTTACGGCTTTATTATGGGATCAATGTTACCAAAATATAGCATTATCACCAGTCTTACTTACCTAATAAGTGTATGCACAATTTCCACTTTGTGCCTCCTGCGATGAATGATATAAGTTGAAAACCGTTGTTTAAAAGAAATACAAGTATATATACTAACGTATACGTAACGTAACGTAATATATACAATAATTAAACTGCTTTTAAAAATCGACATAAATTAGTGATAAAACTAACCAACTTATTTTTATCTAATCGAAATTAATAAGAGAAATAATCTGAAATTTTATTATCTTACTTTTCTGTACATAATTAATAGTAATAGGCACTAATAAGTCGAATATTTTTATATCAAAACCTATAAAATGATATTGTATGTTATTTATATTACCACCGATTTATTTTACGGTGACTGTGTAAAACTTTATCAGGATTTCGGATGAGCGTTATTGCATGTACATAGGCGCATGTGTGTTTACGTACATAGGCATGCAAGTGACTCACATATCCTATCTAAGCAGAAAACGAACGCAGTCTAACTGGAAGAAATTCAAAGTGGTTCTTAATGCGAGCAGGTGATCGAGTTTGCGTATCCAAATCATTTCTCCTGTTCGAAATCAAATCACATTCGTACGTTTGCTTCACTAGACGTATTTATTTCATGTGGTTATCTGCTATTTATATCTATTGCATCTGTGCAGGACTTATACTGTACATCTTTATATCCGAGAAATTGGACTGTATTGTTTATGCTTGCACTAGCAAGCAGCATCCGAGAATTCTTAAAAGAAAACGCTTTATATATTTTTCGCTTTATTTCTCTCTTCTCTCTTGATTTTAAGGTGGTTTGGTCTTAAAAAATAGTTTTTTTTTATAAACAAGCCAATCAAAACTAACCAACCGTCAGGTTTTGGAGATTTTGTTGCTAAACAGAAAATCACGACAACGGGTTTATTTCATTTTATTTATTTTAATTTCTATTTAATTTCTATTTTGGTTCTATTTTATTTCTCCTTCCTATGCACTTTCATATATGCACACTCGTTAAAGGTACATACCACTTTTCATCATTTAAAATTTGTTAATATTTTTAGGAAGTAGGTACCAGGAGTACCAGGAGTAGGAACGGAGATTCAATCACTTTGATTGCATATAGTTCCAATGATTCCTCAACACTACTTAAACAAATGAATTTGACAATGTTTTCTACATAAAGGATGTTTCTTTTTTTCCTAGATTTTGGTTTCCTTCAAATCTGCTCCTGGTAAACTTAAAAAAAATGACGTTTCAAAATTCGTCAAAAAATCCAGAAAATTTTATTCTAAATTAACATCGTTTACTAAAAGTATGACTTACGTTAATCAAATAAGATCAATTCATGATGGATTTGACCGACTTTATCAGAGGATTCTCGACTACATCGGCCAAATACCATAGGTAGAGAAGCTCATTGTCATCCGGAAAATCAAAGGAAAGCGGACTCTGGTCGTAGTCCAATGCGTTGGTCAGATCAGATCCGCACCACCCTTGAAGTTGCTGTTGTCCTGTTGTCTTTTGGCTCCTGGCTATGAAAATCGCATCCAACCAACCCAGATAGCGATCTATCATCAGATATCAAATCCTCCAAAGGCCATGACTCCCAGTAATAGGCAATATGACAAGGACAAGAAGAACTCCAAACGTTCAGTTTCCTAGTAAAAATGTCTAGACAAACTATAAAATAATGATTTGTTTTTTTTTCTCTTTAGAGGTACCTACAAAACCCTTGAAACAATGTGTTTGCATTATTACAGATTTAACTGACAATCACTTTTATAAAAAAAAACCATGGCAACCTCCTGGTATGTATTTTTTAAAAATTTGAGAAAAAAATCATGAATTTTTTACACATCCTGTATAAGACTCAAAATTGACATTGTCAACAGACATGTTGCTGTAAAACCATACAATTTGGCAAATCCCATATGAACTAGATTAAAAAAAAATACGTAGCCATTTTGTAACATGACTTAGCCGGTTAAGCGAAAGTCTACTGCAAGGTATTCAAAGGTCTAAGTTATTCGGACAAATAATCATTATGCATTAAAAGAGCTCCTATTACAAGTAAATAGGAGGTGAAATTTAAAATACAAATTATATTACTTTGTTTCGTAATGCTAACAAAAAGACCTGCAAACGCAAGAAAATATTTAATATATATAAAAAACATTTTTTTCTAATTTGTTACACAGCGGTTAAACATTTGCTACTATTTAGTTTAATATATCGCGTAGGTAATAGGAGTTTGTTTTTTTTTGTCTCGGTAATACAAATCGGCTTAGTCATTTTATCACCTAGTCAAAATGAAAAATGGCGGATTCTACGCATCAACTGTAAAATATAGCGCGATATAGCGCTATATGTCATTTATAGCTACGTGTGTGACGGATGCCGATTTGTACTGAAGCTATGCCGCGCTATAAGATGCTTTATAGCGCTATATAGCGACGTGTGTAATGGGCTTTAAGGTTTTGATTCGTCTGTATTGTTAAAAACTATATATGAACAATTAATAATGCTGTATAAAAACTAGTAAATAAGACTTTGAGTTTAATTAAAGCTGACAATATAATTTTAATAATGTTATTAACCTTGAGCAAATTGCGTAAATAAGTACTACATACAAAAACTTCCTATATGGAGTATCACGTTATAGGTTTTCGTTCTAAGCCTTACTTAGAATTAATTCCACTCGACTTACTTTAATGCTACAAAGAACTTAACAATGTGTCGCGTAACTTCTGTTTAATAATGCTGAAGTAGTCAATACTTAAGTGACTATTGTTAGTTCAAAAATGGATTTCTAATGGTTCATTATTTTAGGTTTTTTTAGGCCTGTAGAGAACTATGAAGATATTTGACAAATATCTGGGGGCACGGTAGTGCCCCCGCCAAGTCGAGCGCGAAGCAAGCAATGCCATACCATCTTTACAGGAACCATTTCGTCGCATTTTCAGGCCCCTATTTGAGAACCTCTGGATAAGACCAGAACACAGAAATTTTCGTCATCCAGTAAGCTATAATTAAAATCCAAAATTTCAAGTCTGTAGGTCATTAAGTTCCGAAGTTAAGCGAAAGCAAAGTTTCGCATTTTCGACACTCACTCACTCATGATCATCAAAATAGAACTAGTACTTCCCATAAACTCAGAGAGCTGAAATTTGGTACATACTTAGAATTTATTGTATTAGCCATAGGAAAACTAAAAAAACATGCAATTTCGGTCTCGTTTTCGAGATAATTCTGAAAATGGAGCATCTGGTTTTGTACCCTTGTGTACCCTTCAACGGCCAAGTCACACAACATTAACTATAATAATAAAGAAATCGCAGTAAGGAACCTTATACTTGGCACGACTTTGTCTAGATTTCATTACTTTTTAGAGATAAACAAGCAGCTCCATCGAGACTTGGCTAGATTTTTACAGAATGTTTTTGGTGCGATATTATATTACTAGCTTGCGCGGCTTTGCCCGCGTGGCAAAATCAAAATCTTAGCGGAGGTCTACGTCTTAAAACCTATCTGTGTTCCAAATTTAAATCAAATCCGTCCAGCGGTTTAGACAGTTTGTTGATAGATTAATCAGTCAGTCAGTCAATCAGTCACTCTTATATATTTAGATAGATAAAAGATAATACAAAAAATTAAAAGAGCCGCTGTTTTTGTAAACGATTGCTGCTAAATCAAAAAGTGCGGTATCAAATAAAATATATGGAACCATTTTCGCATGAAGCAGACTTGCACATGGCTTCGTATATAAACATTTTGCGACAGACATCTTGATTCAATAAAGCATTATTTTATTAGCTTTACATCTAATAGAAAACTTTCTAACGAGAGCCTTTCTCTTCCATAAACTTTTAGCAAACGAGTTATATCACTATAACCCCCGAGCTATGAACAAAAATAGCTTATGAAATTTAGCGAATGGTACAAATCTCAGATCGTGATGTTCGTGAATTACATTGCTTTACGCTGAAAGGTTTCGTAAGATAATATCTAGCCTTCTTAATAGGTTAATCTTGGTCTTTCTATTTGAAATGATATCTTTGACCATCTTTAGTGTGTCAATTAGTGTTTTTATTTTTCTGGTACCTACTATCGTCTCTCTATTCTTATAATATTCTAGCTTCTTCTGTACTTTGAGATTTCAACTACTCTTGTTTTAAACATCACAAATCTTACTAATATTATATACGTGAAAGCTTGTAAGCATGTATGGATGTCAGGATGTATGGATGTATGTTTGTTACTCTTTCACGCCTAAACGGGTGGACCGATTGAGCTGAAATTTGGTATGAATATAGCTTAAACCCTGGAATAACAGATAGTACAGCGGGTAAAACCGCTGGGCGCAGCTGGTTGTATATAAAAATACAGATTATAATATTATTAAGCATAGACTTTTGCTATAATAAATATCAAACTTATAGAATGTAAACGCTAGATTGTCCAAACATGATTTTCAAACAAACAACACGATAAAAACATGTTGCACTTAAAGCCAAGTTGGCAATTTTGTCCCATGAGTCACGTGGCAATCGAATCTAATTGATGAATGACACATCTTCGCAGTCATCGTCACCGATACTACTGGTTGATTTTACAACCTTATTGACAACTAAACTGCATATACAGGTAAATACAACGTTTTCTTCATTATATGTTATGCCTTTGACCACGATCTCGAGGCTCAATGGCAACGGCTAGGCCAATGTACAGGATGGAGGCTCTGCCGATTCCCATACCTTCTTCATAAAGACGATGCGGGAGTGCCACTAAGTTGTTTTATACCCCATTTACATTCAGCCAAAACGGGCAGGGCAGGAAGTATAGTGTTTACACGCATGCCTTGCTCACTGATCTATCCGTTTCGGGTGAATGTGAATGAGGCTTTAAAAGGTATAGTACTTATGACCTATGCAGTCCTCCTGCACGGGGAGTCCCACATAACCCTCCCATACCTCCAACCGGAGGGTATTTTATAACAAAAAAGGCTTTACAATGTCTTGCTAGATCATAATATCTTTACATTAGATGCAAAATCAATTGAAGATGTAACCTATTAGAGAAGATACTAAACAAAACTCGGTAAAGTATAAAAAATACCAAAAATTAATAATAAATTCATAGCAAATAGTACTACAAGTACTAAACTGGCTTTTAATACATTGATTTTAAAGCAAGAAGTGTGTCACTTATAATAACGTGAAGAAATACATAAGCCATTAAGGTTTTGTTCGCTACACTTGCCCAACCCCAAGTTTGTTAAATCAGATAACATATCTAACAACTTAAAGTTTCTTGGAATTTTGGGAGCTTGCAACCTGTTTTTCTTACACATTTAGCTTCGGAGCTCTTTGGACTAGAATTTTATTATTATTAACATGAATTAAATAAATCAACATTAATTCTATAGAATGGCTAAAATTGGACTTTGCCTTCAGAATTCAGAACGCTCTGTATGTAGATGAACAAAGCATTAATATACGCATACAGAAATGTCTACATTTAGCTTGATTTGCATAATAACTGCTATAGTTAACGAATATATAAGACTTACCTAAAACTTGGGATCCGCTGAGTCTATCCAAAACAGAGAACCAAATATACAGACGCTACTCATACATCGAGGACTCAAAATCAGGTTCTGCAGTACCGCTATGCACTTAAGATACACACATCGAAATGGCACACAGCACTTTTAGTTCACAGTCTTGTTTATGCTTAGTTAAGAGTACAATTCGTCTAAGTTCGTTCGTTCGTTTAACCGGTCCGCACCGTCGGGTTCGCGGTCGGTCGACTGTCTGAGTCCGTACGATATGATAGGCTGTATTCTGTATGTTTACGTGGAGGGTAGTGTGAGTGAGAAGGCTTCGCTGCGCGTGCGAGTGTGCTTGTGTTGCCACTTGAGAAATTACCACGTGTCGTGACTTGTGGTATTTTTAGTGATCTTTTGCTCTTTCGGAAGATATTATGACAAATGATAATAATAGAGTAGAATGGAGGAGAAAAACGTGTTGTGCCGACCCAACCTAGTGTGGGATAAGGGCAGAAAGATGATGATGATATCTTTGCTCTTTCGTGTTCTATCAAACGTTTTTTTCGATATTACTTGTGCTGTGTACTATGATATTATGGTTATGGAAGATATGGATTAAACACTTTTGAACTTTTGTTACACTTCTTATATTATAAATTGTTTTTTAGTTCAAAGTTTTTGTATATAACTGTGGTGTTATAATAAAGAGTTTTCTAATCTATTTTAAATGGTCATGCCGGATTCATACTGGATATCTTATAGGATCAAAGTTTCCTACTAGAGCTTATGTAATCCAACCATATTATAGTCTAAGGTTTTTTTAAACGTTGAGAACTTCACCACGGCAGCATAGCTCTAGAAGCGTAGCATCTGTGGTACTACGCTTGCTACGCCATATAAAAGCGTTGCGTAGTGTTATAAAAAGCGAAATCGTAGAACCATAAAGCTGAGCATCGTAGTTTATAACTGCTGTTTCCTATAAGATATGTAGGAGACAGACGTTAGGTCATGTACGAATAGCATGCCCTGTAGTACCTAATCTCAACGACCTGAAACTGCAACATATAGGTTGACCACACTATTTTTGTGAATTGACTCTGATGGCGGCTCCAGATTAGTGCCGTGAAGCCCCGTGAACAGGCGTGAACGTGAATGTGGACGGTTTTCGCGGGGTTCACGCGCATTCACGCCTGTTCCCCGATCACTGTCGGTATTTTGTCCCGCGACAAAGGGTTCGCGCCCCCTTCGCGCGGCGATCACGCGTACAAATCCACATTCACGGCCCCGTGCCAGTTTCGTTTTTCAGATTTTTGAAATCGTCACCCTACAGGAGGTTTTTTTGTCCATAAAAAAAAAAAATACTCCGGCCTACAAAGGCGAACGGACGTATGCAGTTTTGCTGCGCAAAATGGAGTGGCGCGCAAACTTTTGGAACTAATCTGGAGCCGCCATATTGCCACAGCAAACAAAGTTATTGCAGCAGCAGCTTCTACGTCCATTTCGCGGCAGGTTTCAGGAACGATTGAGAGCATCCCGTGAATGTGGAGGGCACGACTTGTGCCGTGAATTCACAGCGAGAATTCGCGCGTGAATTCACGGCACTAATCTGGAGCCGCCATGAAAGTGTAAGTAAGGTAACAATTTCTGTTGAATTACATCTACGCGTATAAAAGCCAATTACGAGTATCATAAAAATGGTGACTGCTTTTCTTAAATCACTTATTCGAGCTGTACGGGTAAATAAAATTCTACACTGGCAGCACAGTTCTTAAGGCACATTCTCATTACACGGGATTTTGAAAGCCCAGCTCCTGCATCGTTTCCCTTAGGCTTAGTTTTATTTCAATCCAAAAATAGCTCAGGTAAGATTCAAGACGTTCTGTACGTCGCGTCGTACCACTTGTATATTTTGTTTTTGTATATGAAAGGTTTGTGTATGTTTGTTAGTTTCATACGCTTAAACCGCTGAACCGATTGAGCTGAAATTTTCTATGTAGCTAGCTCAGCCCCTTAACAAATAAATGCTTTTTGAAGCTTTTCAGTATATATAAACTACTGGGCGCAGTCTTTCAGTGACTAATCTATCAACGCACAGTTCAAACCCTTGAACGGATTGGGTTGAAATTTAGATCACAGGTAGGTTTTATAACGTGGATCTCTATAGCTGCGTCGCCAGCTAATATTTTGGTCTACTCAATCAACAAATCATCACAACATTTTTCATAAAACATTGTTAAATTACACTTTTTGTTTGCTCCAACAATGTTATTGCTTTTTAAACCCGATGGAAAGAAAGCACGTATCAATGTCAATATTCATCAAAATCGCCAAGAATTTTGTTGAATGTTGTAATGTTTTTGTTGATTGTGTCGACCAAAACACTAGCTGAAGACGCGGATGAAGAATATATTTGTCCTCGCGGGCAAAGCCAAGAGCGTAAGCTAATATTACACACTATGAACATTCAATATTGTTTTTCTGCAAACATGTATCTAATCAGGTTTCATTTAAAATGGCAGACGGGTTGGTCCGGTTTTAGTAATTCTTTTTTATTTATAATTCTTTTAGTTCTTAGTATGCTTTGAGAGGATAAATTATAATGGTTTTATTTTTCGTGTTCTTTAGAATTTAGTTTTGATCGTATTTGTATGTTTATTTTTGCAGCATTTTAAAACAAAGCTAATTTTAATGATGTGGGTTCCGGTTTACGACTAGAAAATTAACAATTTTAATATATTACTTATTACCTTAAAAGTAAATAGCTATTGTTATTTTTATATTAATGTCTTTATGTTTCTTTTCATTAATACATATTTTTATAAACAGCTACCTGCGCTCAGCGGTTTTATCGCTTTTCTATAGCTTATGTGTTATTCTAGGGTCTAAGCTATCTGTATACCATATTTCAGCTTAATCGGTCCACCAGTTTAGGCGTGAAAGAGTAACAAACACACATCCAGACATCCGTTCTTACAAACTTTTACGTTTATTATATTAGTATAGATTTACGGTTACGGTAAAGTTAAATGTTCAATATAGAACACTGTCGCGGTTTAATAGCTTTTATTTTATTCGTTATAGGTTGGCCTTTGACCACAATCTCACTTGATGCAAGCTTTGAAATAATATTTTTATTTTGGAAGAATGTTCAAAATTCCATAGATTTTTTTATGTACCTACCTATGTTTTTTTATTTCTCTTGTGGTTTAATAGGTAGGGTATTCTAGTAAATGAAAAACATTCATAATTTTTAGATTCATTTTATTTTCAATAACATAAAAATGTTATTATTTTTTATATTTTATACATTTCGAAATGAATTCAGTGGTTACCAACCTGTTTGCTAATGTTCACATAATGTTCAAAAGTTTAATTCATATGCTACAGTACAGTTTGGCTTCGCATTATATATCTCGGGTCATGGATAGCTTACATTATTTAGAATTCTTCTTTCACTTATTTCCAAATGCATTATCTTACATTTGTACGAGCACAAAATCTACTTCACAGCAGTTCATTATAATATTCAACAAAATATAGTAATATGATACTCCTCGGATGGACCAATTTGGTTTTTGTCATCAAACTTGATATGCTAAACATTTTTTGTGATATTTTGAAATTTTTATTACAAATAAATAAGTTTTAAATCACCTAAAAGAGGCATGTACAAAATTACTATTTGGTCGAACAAAAACCATAGTACTGATCCACCCTACAGTCGCAATAACTACAATAAATAGATCTAGCTAACTGGAATTGAAGGTCCCTTAAAATTATGTAATTTATGTTCAAACTGTGGTCAACTATACAAAGATACTCTTTCTCACTTCAGCAATATCTTCATAAATACGAGGAACATTTTCATTAGACCCCTCCGTCTCTTGAATAGTTCACCACAACTTCATATAACACTAATTTATTGTTTTATAGTCCGACTAACTCTAAAGAGGCATCCATATTCATAGCATGAAGTAAAAATGCGCAAATCACCAAATTACGTAAAGTTAGTGAGAAACTGTCAGTTGTCCATACAACTCTAAGTTATATATATTTAATAAACTGTTAATTTCAAAAACTTTAAATGTACAGTAAGTTTACTTTAAATTTTACATCACTAAACACAACAAAAACGGCACAACTCACATCTAATATTGTCGAGAATATCTCGACCACGGTTTCGGACAATTACGATGTCTTTCATCAGGAGTTCACGCCTGCAGAACTCGACGCTCACTGGCGAACACACTCCTGATGAAGGACATCTTAATTGTCCGTAACCTTGGTCGAAATATTCTCGACAATATTAGACGTGAGTTGTGCCGTTGTTGTTGTTTTTAGTTATGGAGAACACTCGCGATAGATTTAAAAATCGTATTTTACATCACCTAAATGAATAATGGAGTAACGAGCTAACATTAGATTTTACGGGAACTTAATTCCATTTAGAAAAGTCCACGATTGTTGATAATTTGCGCCGCGTCTACCCTAATTAGTATCAAAATTAAATTATGTTTATCAATAAGTTACTTTGTTATTAGAACGCTATATAAGGAATCATTTGAAAATATGTGAAACAAGATAAGAATCGATGCTCATCGCAATTGTTTTGAATAAATATATTAATAAATTTATTACTATTGTAAATAAATATTTATATAGAATACAATATTAAGCACTTAATTATTGCTCGTTGGTGTTTATTGAGTTTAGGCAACGAAATTGTGATGAGCATAGATTATGCGAGATATTAAAGTTGAAAATCAAGATTTGCAATGCAATAGCTGACGAATTGGAAGAAAATGCATGAAATAAAATCCTACAAGTGTTATATTGTTTTGCGAATCGTGATTTTCAGTTAATTATAACTTATTGCAATGAAAGAACGGCGTTTCAGAGCACACGGACAGGATACTTAGAAAATACTTAGATGAACTTGAGATCTTTATTGCTTAAGTCACATTGCTACTCTAATTTTTATGTTGAAGTAAATTTTTACTAAGAGACTGTTTGTGATTTTTGTCCTTGATTTTTAATAATCTCCTGAAATCTAAGTCTAAGGATTGTTAAGTTATTATGTAACGCCTCAGCGTATTAAGTAATTTTTATGTAAAAACTATGAAGGTGAAACTGAAATTTCTTAAAATGATGAAATCAAAATATAATTTTAATCTATTTAATTAAGATTTCAGGCCAAAGTTTCGATAGCTTTTTAATTATTAGGCAATCGTTAAACGATATTATGGTTTTGAAAACTTTTAGTGGTTTCTTATAATAAGTGTTTGAGACGCCAGAGGTGCCAAACATTTTGTGGTGAAATATCAAAACAGAAGTTGGTGGTTAGTATCTACACATTGTAAGTATATGTAATAATTTATAGGTGGGTTAAACTCATGTAATGCTCTTCAAAAACCATCCTGTACTGTACTCTGTCCGCAAATTATTCAATGTTGGTATTTGTATGTACATGTAAAACCATGTGTAGATTTTTAAATTTAGTAATACTATATATACTAAACTGGCCGTCATATAAGTATCTGCCATGTTCTCCTATAATAGCTAGGTAATATAATATTCTTAATTAAATTCATATTTACAAATAATACAGCTCATTACTATTTATATAGAAATTAAAATATATTTCTATCATTCTTCGATTCACATAACGCAAAATAATTTAACAGAGTTCATATTTGCACTCACATGTACAATATTACATTAAAACTATAGTTCTGTAACACGCGTTACAACTCGACAAACAATTCATTTAGAATATATCACCCAATAAGCGAGTAGCGTTATACTCACCGATCCTATCATATCTTACTTAAAAATGCAAATATGCGAAAACTTCAAGGAATTCTTTACAGTAAATGGCAATTGAACATTATAGTTCTCTCGCAACAAATAGGAACTATAAAATTCATAATGCCTCCGCTGACGCCGCGGCCGTCGCCCACTACCCTACAATATATTTACAAGGCGACTGTCGCCGGCGCGCACACCAAAACAACTAGCACAAATAAAATAACTCCTCTCTATTTACACCCGGTCTATTCACAATTATATGGACACTAGAAAACTCTAATCGTTAGATATATTCAAGAATTTCAATGAATTTGTGTTACAGTTTATGCTAGAGTTTAGAATATAAAGGAGCTCAGTGGCGCCACCGTGCGCGGCAGTGCGAGGAACTATACATGCACAACACCGCAGTGTCTATGGCCGTTCGCCTCCAATACTTTACTTATACACCTAATAAATGTTCTCCAACATCGATGCTTCAACGATGTTCGCCACGCTGAACATTGCAACCGAAACCGGATGTTAGCACCTTTATAAGGTGGGAGATTCTGTTACATACTCGTTTGTGTTGCTGCAATGTTCAATTTGGTTTCGAATGGAGAAGGAACTAAAATCTAGTATCACAATGTCGGGCTCCGCGGCTCGAATGCGAGAATCGACGCCTCGCTAGGCTTCTAATCTAAGCTAAGTAACGAGTTTCGAATTACCAGACTGATTAATACCGAAATTAGAAAATCACACTTTACTATCAGATTAGCTGCTGTCAAAGAATGACAAAAATTAGCTGCTTGAAGAAGCTACCAAAGTTGTTTTAAGTTATGACTGCATCTAAATAGTGAAAAAAGGGGTCCGTTCTAGGGAAGTTTTCAATCTGGCATCGTTTTCGCTCCATCAGCTACGCTAGTTCACTCGAAGAGCGCCAGGAGGTCGTCGGAGGAAGGCGCTCGCGGCGGATGCGACCCCGCAGACGACGAGGAGGAAGGCGGCGTGGCGAGCAACTCGCCCAGTGCTGGTGCGTCGAGATACGACAGTAGCTCCATCGGATCTACACTCGTTTCTGGCAGTAACTGGAAATTGGAGAGAAATACGTCAGTCAGTTGTCAGTGTCACCAAATTTGGTGAGTCTTTTGGTCCGTTGAGTATATAAGTTTATAACTTGACTTAAGTTATTTATATTGTCTTCTAAGATTGTTTTATTTATACTCGTACCATTAGTGGCAAACAAGCAGATGTTCCTCCTGATGGTAACTGCTTATCGCATATATGGCTACTTCTTAAATTCAACTCGCTGTCATTTTGAATATTGCTAAATAGACAAACTGGGGAAGGAAACTTCGCTCTCTCTTTAATCTGAGAATGTTTCTTACATTGAGATTATCAGTTCCCTCGCCGTCGATGACAGCCGCGGGGTCGAAGTTGAGATCTGCAGGGATGTCCACGTCCGTCAGCGAGTGGTGGTCTACCGAGGGTGGGCCAGGAGTGTGTGAGGACCCTGGGGTGTGTGCTCCACCGCCACCTCCGGGGGTATGTGCTGATCCGGGCGTGTGCGGTGTGTGGGGTGTATGCGGCATCTATAAACAAACGATATGAGTATTTTTGTCCTATGTTTTTATCCTGGTATGTATAATACATTTCCTTGTTCATTTTTGGTTTGGCTGTTTTATTTTTGGTCGTTACGTTACGAAAATATTGCTTTAAAACACAGAATTCATTTAATATTCTATATACCTATAATTATAAGTAGTCAGAATACTATGTGTAGACAATTGCACCTGGCTAAAAGTAATTGGTACCTATTTAAATCAACAAAATATTATCGACATTCTCGGCATAGACCCCTTATCGTCACATATAATATATTGCCTTCTTTTTTATAAACATACAAAATGACTGATGACTGATGATTTAGAATCCTAACAGTATTACGAAAATACTCACCTGTTCATTAAGACTTTTCTCCATCGCGTTCAGTGGGTCTAATGAGTTGACACTGTCGTTTAGATGCGACAGAGGTCCATTTCCAGCGTACTCGTTGCTTCCTGGACCATTATTCATCCCGAAGTCATAGTTCTGACTATTAGAACCGGAGTTTCTGTTCTGCGCACTTTGATTATATGAAGAGATCATGGAACCACTGGCAATAGTGTTCATATCTGGAGGAAGGTATGGGGACAACGCTTGGTTCATATCCCAGTTGTTCATTGTAGGCATGTTCATAGAACCAGGTGAATGCGCTTTACCTCGCTTTCCAACACTATTGTCATTACTGTCTTCTTCTTGCTAAAATGATAAGACACAAATTAGATTTGGGAACTGCTTTTACTCGTAATAGAGCATTAAGATCTGGAAAGTATTGAATAATTTTCAATCTCGAATGAACTTACCTTAATGCCAGGCGCTGATGGACTCTTAGCTGCCTTCCAATTGGCCCCGCTGTCGATAGTGACTTCGTCGACATCGGAACCATTTAGCGTGTTTAGAATACCCCACATGTATTGATCTACTTCTAGGCCTTCTAATTGTGCTGGTTTACTGTAAAAATAAAAAGTCAATTAGTATGATGGTTGAAGATATTGTTATTGAGATATATTATGTAGAAAATAAGAGAAGATTCACTTACTTGCAGACCGGACATCGCCACGATCCCCGTTCGCAGTTTAGTTGTAAATAAGATTCTAAGTCGAAGCACTGTATGTGTTTGCATTCATGTCCGCGTGCCGGCAGCGTGATCTTCTTGAACGTGATGGGACATTTTAATGACACTTTTAAGGCGGTTTGTTCGACGCTGTCCCGGTCGTTACCCGTATTTGAACCGTTGTTTCCGTTTACTGGTGTCTGGTTGAAGTTCATTTTAATCTTCGCGATGCAATGGTCGGCTGTGAGCAGCCGCTTTCGCAACAACCCTTGCAACACGCTCCTCACGCTCGGCCGGTGGACTAATTGTAATACGAACAGATGCGACTGGAATACGAAAAACATATTTATTTATTTCTCTTTGTTCTACTGATTGCGTACTATCAAATTTAAGCATAACAATAGTATTGGCACAGGTGTTTCTGCATAATGGAAAAGGCTGTTGTCAATTGAATGACATAATGAAGACACTTACACAACAACAGGCGGAGACGGTGATCTGTATCGTGTTTCTGCCTGGCTGGCAGACTTCTTTCAGGTACAACGGTTTGTGTGATGTTTTGTTCTCTCCTCTATCTATCATTAAGGGCGTCGCATTCACTGACACCTGAACACTTGCTGGCCAGTTGGTGTTCATTTGCCGATCCTCGTGGTGGAAGCATTTCAGTTGTAATTCAAGGTCCGATCTGCACAATAGAAATTAAAATTCAACGTTTCATTTAGGTCATCTTCATAAAAACATACTTTGTTACTTGTACATGAGTGAATAAATAATTACCTCCATATTAACGTTGAATGGACCGTGGGTTTTAATTGGAATACATGATTGCTAACAGCTAAATTATGTTCTAATCTAAATGGTGGTAGTATAATACCATCTCTTACAGGGAATGTTAACCGGAGCTCGTCATCTGAAAATAATAAAAGTTTGACGTTATTTACTGAGCAATATTTGACAAATAGTGTGAGAAATTTATGAAAGTTGATTTAAACTTACTTTGCATGCCCATCGGTGGTTTGAGCTCGTTAAAGTGGGGTTTAACATCAGCATTTGGACTGATATAAGGCGGCATACTGGTTGCGGGCGTGAGAGGCGGAGTGGGGTTCCCGGGGACCGGACTGTGCTGATAGCTCATGTTTGTTCGCATGGCTACCTCTTGCGCAAACTGACCACTGTACTGTCCCGCGTACTGGCCATTCCCGGCTTGGTGCTGAGGGTGCTGAGGGAATTGACTAGGCACACCACCGTTGAAGTACTGGCCCTGATTCGAGTAAGGCGGTGTCGACTGCCTCATCGTTCCTCGCATCGTTCCACCAAAATTTCCACTAGGCCCCAGTGGTTGCTGAGGAGGATACTGGCCCTGGAAGCCAGGCCGACCTCCGTACCCCGCTGGATATTGAGTGGGACCAAAACCAGGTTGACCACCCATGTATTGCGGCTTCCTTTGACCCATGAGCATCGTTCCAGAAGGATACGGCGTGTGCCGCCTCTGGTAGCCGGGTCCCATCTTGGCCGAGCCACCCATCTGGCCGGGCCCCATCTGCGAGGGGATCATGTTGCCGTGCATGCCCATATTGGCCATCTGCGCCATCGGGTTCATACCGTTCATGGTGGCGTTACCCATCTGGCCCATGCCGGTCATGCCGTTCATGCCACCGTTGCCTCCCATCCCCATACCGGCCATGGCCGGGTTATGGCTGCGCTGTTGGCCGTAGCCGTTCATCGCGCCATATTGGGGGTTTCCCATCGTCATGTTGTTTTGCATCTGCAAGTAAATAACATCTTATTAATCCTACACGTCTCTACGTGACAAAATTTACATTGACTTAAACTATATTATGTACTTTTACGGTTAATTTTGATTAACTTGGACTTTGCATTATAAATAATTATTATGTAGGGTGTTTTGCATTACCTACGAATAACAATGGTGATTTAAATCTAAAATTTTCGTCCATTAATTTGTAGACAATATATTATGTCTGGATTAAATAATAGATTACATACAATTACAGTGATAAATTAGAGCACTTTTTCATAACAATACTAAGTATTTGTGAACTTGTAGGTTCGATGTCTAGGTTAAAGTTATCGAAAGGTTTTCTCTTACCTGCGAGAAAGGCTGCGAGTCCTGCATCGCGGCCGTAGTGGCCGCGGCGACCATTGCGGCGGTGGCGCCGAACTGCGCGTTCTCGCCCCCGCCGCTCATCGCGCCCGAACCGCCGGCGCACCCATAGCCGCTGAAACAAACACAAACCATCTTCAAACAATTGTTCAGATTAACAGTCTTGCAATTTCGCTATTGTGCAGGACCTATATGTTTATTTAAAAAAAAAAACAAATTCATTGCCACAGTGCGATCCTCGCACTCTTGAAATTGAAAGATTCGCTACATCAGCCAAATGAAAGTAAACTAAAGATCAAGAAGAGGCTGGCGCCATCGAAACCAGCAATATCATACTTTCATCAACATTCAATGGCACATTAAAAAAATAGTTATTTTTACGTCTAACCGGATCTAAACTTAATCATAACATTATAGTTCGCAGCAGCAGTTATCCTTGCGAGCACAGAAATTGCCAGCATTCATTGCCCATCTACTCTGACGGAGCAAATAGATAAGTACATACATATTATTAAATGTGAAATCGGTCCAGTTAATGTTATTTCACTCACGATACGAACAGTTTCTATTGCAAGCGGCCTTGCAGAGTCGAACATTCCACACGTTAACGCTTCGATTATTAATAAACTCAGACTCAATATTCAACCCAAAATCTATCGGCGTAAGATCTTTTTTTTTATAGCGAGTAGAGGTTTTATTATTTTACTAACAATGAGAGAAAAAATCAATATGGATGTATAGTGACGCGTTGTTACCCCTGTGTTTCTCTCGGGATGTTTGATTTTTTGTACGGCGCCGGAGTGGGAGAGCGACGCATGTGAACCGCTTTTAGGGCGAATTCCCGAGCCTTCCCGGAGCCCTTCCTAATAATTCTCATTCGACAAATGCACGACAAACACTCGCACGGGCTATCCATTGTTACCGCTTCTATGTAGTAGTGCAACAATATTGGGCTTTTGTGTATTTATATGAAATTATTTTAATGAATACAAACTCACTCACACACGGGTATCTCGCCATCGTACGCGTAAACGGCAGTTAGCCTTTACACAATATGAAATTCTGTGCTACATGTACAGGCAATTAGTCGAACAAAATTAGTTATTTGCCATAACGCGGCTAGCAATGTCATAATATTAGCGTAGAGTCAATATTTGTCGCTAATAGATCATCGTTTTTCCACAAGTCCTTCTTAAGTATTCTCATAAATAGCTTACTTAACAGATACTTAGTAGCGTCGACAACCAATAAACAGACAAGTCAACAACGCTCGAGTCGACATCGTCTCTATTCATCTACACTGCAGATGATTTACAAGGGTCCTTCCTTAGGTAAACTCGGCCCGACCTGCACTTCTTTTTATAGTTTTGTCTGGACCTTTTTTCCTTTTGCCGACCGAAATGTGTGTCCAACAAAAAATCTGTGTTCTGTATCCTGGCGCACTTTTTGTAAAAGTGGTACCACATCCGAATAATCACTTACGACCCGTTCAAAATATTTGGGATCTTGAATGCGAGCGCTCGCTGAGGCACGCACTCAAAAGAAATGCTTTTGAGTGCGTTCTCGGAATTAACCTTTTTGAAAGCTTATCCTGCAAATGCACGTAGACAGACCAAACGTCTACGTACAGAATTGAATCAATCCCAAGTACACAATCGACTCTCGCTTTATGCGTGGAATATGACACGATCTATTCGTGTGCACATTTCACCCGGTTCTTCGACATGCGAACTCCTAAATAAATCAATATGAATGAGTAGGTAAGCTGCTATTTCGAGAAGCTGGAAGGTGTTTGGCATACTATTGAGAGATGTGCGAGTAACGCGTAGGTATTTTGATACATAGGCTGCAGTTAATTTTAGATTGGTGCGCAGACGTGTCGGATTCCTGGTTAATTGGCAGTGGAGATAATCGCGTATTGAGTCGAACGACTTAACAATTATTGAAGTTTAGCGTTGTTTTCATCATTAAACTAGATTATCTTTTTATGTTCCTCATCTTAGACACGCTTTTAACACTTTCAATTTGAGTACCAAGTGATGTGGTAAATAACGTATTAATTATTTGAGTCTCGTATAGATTACTATCGTGGCTAAAGCGAAGCCGTGCCTCGTTCAACCCCTGTGTTACGACGACAGTTGGTCACCCCCATTTAAATGCCACTTCACATTGTGGCTTGTGCGCACATTTCAATATTATAATAGCTTTAACGTTTTAATATTATTCCATCGATGACGTTTTATTGGTGTTTGTGTTGAAACATAAACCAATTTTATATTATTGTTTCTGTTTCGTTGCGCATGTTTTTATATCTGACGTTTGTCAGTTGTCCAATTTGGTAAAGATTCAAGAGATTTACTCGTTTCGTATGACCTTTTGTCTTTAATTAATCTCGAAGGGTAACATTCATCTAAGTAATAAGTTTAATTAAGTATTTCGATATCTATCTCATTCTCGTCAATTGACGTCGGGGTCGAGAGAGAATGAATCATGCTTCAAGGAGTGGATTCCGGGGGTTTACAAATGGAGGCGAGCGGAGCGTTCCGGGTAAATACGGTACAATAAGCGGGGAAGGGTCGCTCGCTCGGGGAACCTAAGTGGGGCTGGCCGCGTCAATATGGGCCTTTATTATGGCGACGCTTCTGATAATAATTTGTTTGCTTCTGTGAAATTACAACTTACATCCAAATACTTCGAGTAGGTTCTTGTAAATTGTATAAATGTACAATTTCATTTGATAACTGAAAATTTATTACGACAAACTGATGTTTTCAATATTATCATCATCGTCGTAGTATTTATTTCGTTTTAAATAGTTAATTTAACTCTTACAATCCCAAACTGTCTACTAGCTAAATGCAGTTGATACAAAAAAGAATTAAAAACTCATAAATCAGTAATCAAATGAGTAATTTAATTAGCCTTAAGCGTTAACGAGTGGTTTTTCAAAGGAGCTTGTTCGACCCCATTGAGCACGTGGTGTAATGTATGTTGTGCTTGTATCCGCCCCCAGCCGCCTCGCCCGTTCAAAACTGACGTTTTTTCCCACGATAACTTACGTACGGTTACAAATCTGTTATTATTACGATTCCTTTGACTCTTATCTTCTTTCAACTTTCTTTTTAGTTAGTTTTGTTCATCTTTCACTGGTTCGATCTTTATTATATGATTCAAATTATTATTTTGTACAATTATCTCATCATCTCGTTCATATTCATCATTGTCATTGTTCTCTTTTACAAGTTATATTAAAATTCCAAGTTTTGTCAGATTTTCCCAGCCCTTGCCATTCAAGTGACTTCCTGTATTCTCTGTTCACACAATCTCGTTGCCGTTCCCCATTTTATTATTATTCGTGTGTCGTTTGTAAAGGTGACTACAAAACAAAGCCGTTGAGCTTCTTGACTGAGCACCTGCTGTTTTATATTATTAACATAAAAGGTATTTTTTGAAATAATGTAGCTAACATTTAGCAATCAGAGTTTATTCAAAACTGCTGCATAAAGTCGTTACTCGAAATTGAATAATTAAAGAATTTAAAGGTGTTGAAATTAATGATCAGTGTTTATTTTAATATGAGGATATTTAAAAGAACCTCGGCTACTAGCTGCGCTCAGTGTTGCTAGTTTAATGTTTTGTTTGTTTGTGTTTATTGTAAGCGTTAAAGTGCAGTCACCGCATGCATTCCCAACGCGGGCTTGTGTGAGTTTGTACAGCGGTGTGCGTGACCAACGTTTGTGTGAGTGAGGCAGGCTGCGTTAGTGTGGGTGCTCGGCGCCCTTTAAGCGTTTGTGCGTGTGAATTAGCGATGGGTCGTCGACGTTTTTACAGTCGACGAAACTAGACCGTTAAATTTCGTTCATGGACGGGTCGATCAACTAGTTAAATTCGTCGACTAGTTAACGTGTCGTCTCGTTGACTATTATCGTTGTATTAAACGTTAGACTTGACGATTAACTTAGACTAGATGACACGTTGCAGTTGGTTTAGTGTTTAGCCTATTAATCTATGTAAAATTGTAGGTAAATTTTAAACAAGTGAAATTTAAAAAAAAAAATTTAAAAACAAGCTGTTATTATTATTACCATAAAGTACTCGTAAAGACGAATCAAATGAGCCCAAACTCGATGGGGTTACGTCGTTTAATTACGGAGTTCCTATGGCCACCATCCAGCTCCATCATCAGATCAGCTCCATGTTATAATAATATTGCACTGTCATCCGATTCATGCATGCATGCAAAATTTCAGCTAAATTGGACACCGAGAAGTGGGTCAAATATAACTGGCAAGATTTGATTACAGACAGACAGCTAGACAAGTAAAAGTAAATAAAAGCTTGTAAAAAGGAAATGATCTTCCCTTCATACCAAACACGCAACACACGCATTGAGCCAACGCATTCCCTCTCTTTCGCAACCGCTACGTTACCATATTTGCCATCCTCTTTAGTTTAAGTATAACGCGGGAATAAAAGGCCTATCATCTTAGAGCGTTTATTTTAATAATAAAGATCTTATCATCTTACATTTAGAGTTTACTTTAGATTGTTTCAACTGTTCGACTGTCTACCCGTTTTGAGATAATTATAAAGTAACCTCTATTACATTAGCGTTAGAGTTTATTTTAGGTTGTTTCAACGTTTAGACGTGTAGTAACGTAAGAAACGGCCACGTTAAAAAGTCGACGTTGCATTGCGCGTTGATAAGAACGTGGGGATTTCTCGTTTAGTCGTTTACGAATTTAACTAGTAGATCAGAGAACGGTAGACCGTCGAAGCGTTGAATGCACGTCGACGGTTGATTTAACTAGTCCGTTTATTTAACGCTCATCCCTAGTGTGAATGGATGGAGGAGCACATTTCATTTATAATTGCAGCGATGCGCGGTCGACAATGTCACACTTACTTGTGTACTTTTAGTTACCCTTCGTTTATTAGGGCTTCTTTAGGGTTAGCAACTTATTGATTTGGAGTTTTGTGATTGTCATTGTGAGCTTTGAATTTATTGTTTTTACATTCACCAGTTGTATTATTATATTCTTTGACGTTCGTTTATACTTAATTATTACAGTTGTCGCAGAATCTTTCAAGTTATTTTATATTATGGTCTGATTTTTAGACATCATATTTTTGTATTTTATTGCTTGTTAACTACGATAAGGTGGCACAGGTAAGCCAAGTCACGTTTCAGCGTTTTGTTGAAATGTAAACAAACTTGTTCCGGATAAGATAAAAACAGCAGAGTAATAATATGTAGGTACACAAGTACACGCGTACGTATTTTGGTTTGCGGTAAAACTGACTAGAACAATGACTGTTAAATATTCGAAAATCTGGTTTTTAGACGAGTTTTTTGAATATCATTTCCAAATTTTGGTTCAAACCGATGTTGATACACACTGATATTTTTATTCTATTGAGTCTTATGTCCTTGGTATCGTTACGTCGTTGACGGTCAATATTTACGTCTAAAGTTAAGATTTTATTGCTTCTTCTTTTATATCCCATGCAACTCTACATTTTATTTTTTATTTGTAATCACGTCTATTTATTATGCACCTCTCAGATTCGTTTCGATTGAACGTTGATTTCACATTTCTGATAATATCTAGCACTTTCTGAATGATTTCTCACGCTTATTATTATTCTCACCTAGGGGCGTTGACTCTGTATCCAATGGTCCCTTGCTGGTAGTGTTTGTTGTTGGGAGCTATTGCTCCTAGGTTGTGCCTGGAGGAGCCGTATTCAGCCGTGCTAGCAGAGTTCGCCGTCCTGTCTGCCACACTACCTCCTGAAACAGGAAGCACTCTCTTGTAGTCCACAATCACTTCGAAACAATCCTCTGTTCAATCTTTTCCATCAAAAGCTTCCACTTCTGACGTTCTCAAATCTTTGTTTAATTTAAAATTGAACACTGAATAATTTCTGTTATCGCGTGTTGCGCGCAAATTTCACTCTAGCTGGTATTTGAAACTTCCACAGCAAACGCCAATGTCGACGAATCGTTCATCGCAGAATCATAGCCACTTATGCAAACAAATATTGAATTTAATTTTTAACCGTTTTGGTATTTTCACTTGTTTTATTTTTAATTTATTGAATTTTCTTAGCAATTTTTAAGGATTTTCATTTTGATCCATTGCTTGAAAATTTTTCACTTTTGAAATTTTCTTTGTGAGAGAAAGGTAAAATTATGATAATCTGTTTTGGGTTCTCGATGAACTCTTCGTGCCACGATTCATTGAACTTGGTCAGCTGGGAATATTTCACTCGAAAGATACTACGCTGACGACAGGTGAAGAGGTTGTTTTACGCTGTCTCCAACAAAAGTTTTTTTTTTTTCAGTTATAATTGTATTTTTTGTGGAAACCTTCACAATTACAGAATCATCGAAAAATTTTCGAGATTTTCTGAAGTCTCCAAACTATAAAATACACTTTTAATTACTTTTTATAGCACTTCCACGTAACAAATCCTTGGTGTCACTGCAGCAATATTTCGGTCATAATCCAAATTTTGTGTCACTTTGCAATCCTTTTTCTGGTGTCCACTTCACTTTTATTTTGTTCAAAAATATAATTCTCACTTTTCACAGTTCACAAAAATAATCCAAATCCAGGGTGTGCAGATAAATAGTAGTCACTGTGTTCCAGTATTTTTCAGGCAATAAGTTATCACTCACGAGTCCGAGTTTAAAATCACCGAAACATCATAGACGTGTTGCACGAGCGTCGGCACCGACGTCACTGACGGCGACGGCGAGCGACCGCGCATTCGACCGTCAAAGGTAACACTGGATGATGGCGATGGCGAGCCGGCGACGGTGAGTGAGAGGTTGCGGCGCGGGGCGCTCCCACCCCGCGCGACGTTGCCAGCTCGCCGCGATAAGTGGCGCACCCCCGCGTCCCCCGCTCGTAACTCGTCGTCTCGACACTCGGCGCTCGGCTGCGCTCGGGCGCCACCGTCGCCGTGTCGGCTCCTGCCTGCCCCACCCCGCGAGCTTGACGTTTTCACGTAACGGTCCTCAATCGAGCGTGATACAGCGATCGAGATAGTTGCAATGTTCTCGCCCCGTCGTAGTCATTGCGATCAGTTCGATGATCGAACTAGAACATTGATCGTTCGGAGATGATAAATAGTAAAATGGATGTTCGATGATGATTTTTAATAGGATTAGGGGTTTGATGAGTCGAGAAGCGGATATTTTTTTGTGTCGTTCTCAGGTACATTGAGTTTTTGCGTAGCGGCGGCAGTCAAGGCTCGCCGCGTCGAGTCGAGTTGAGGCATAATAATTAGCGGCGATAAACAATGGGCATGTCGTCCTCTGGTCGGTGAGGCTACCTGCGCATGACGATAGAGGACGGGTGACTTGTCCTGCGGTGTCCTTGCGACGCGCCGCCCTCGACTCGCCACTCCACTCGCGACGACTCGCCGAGCCGACGCGACTTTGCGATCCGAGTTAGGGTTGACACTACGTAAAAAATAAACATTTAAAAAGTAATAATATCTATGCTTCAGCTTGTACCATATTAAATAAAATATAGTATAATACCTCTAATTAAACTGATAAGTATACAAACAAATTTATAACGAAGGCGAAAAATAAAACAATTCATAATTTGCACACAGTGTGATTAATATCTGCATATAGATGTAGATTCTTTGATATATTTAAAAAAAATTGTATATACCTAAATAAGTCAATTAATTCATTTAATATTATTGCAAAGTTTGTTCTACTTGATATTTAATTTGTATGCGATTTTTTTATAGGTAGGTATATATTATTATCATCTACAAAATAAAAAAGCTTTTTTAAATAAGCTGCAATGGAGCTTGTCAATGTTTGCAAAGCAATTTATTTTAAGAGTTTAGCACCTATTTCGAAATAAGATACAATATATAGGTATATCATTATTTTGACATATTTATTATTATAATATCTGTGTATCCAATACGCAATCAGTGCCATGAAAATACTATTGATTTAACGTGCGTCTAAAGTCTAAATAGAAACTTGTATCAACCAGGCTGAATTCTTAACATACTGTTTCATATACTTACGTAGGAGAGTTGGAGGTAAAATTATAGCCTTCAAATAGAAATTTTTAGCGCGATGACCTTGGAAGGGCCATTAGTTCGCTCATTTACCCACTCACCCCAATGCCGTACGTCATTTTCTATAGATTTAGGTTTACTATTCTACTATTCATTTGTTTTAAAATGTAAAATATATACAGTAGCATGACACGGGGGATCTCGAAGAAACTTCAAGAGTGTCATCCCATACATTGTACTTTTGTGAATGTATGGAATGACAGTTGACTTGACAGCAAGACAAGTCTACGCAGAGTCAGCAGAGTCTGTTCTTGCGGGGCTGGGCTATAATTTGTTAAGGTGTCATTTTGAGCTATTTATTAACTGTAGTATTTATCCTGAAATATTCAAATTTTACTGTCGTATATCAGTAGCAGCAGGATTTTTATTTGTTCATAGCTGTTTGTGATCACTTGTTCAGTCTATAAAACAGCTGCTCTACATTTACGCAAATTTTCGCGCGAACTCTCAAATTCTTATTTAAGAATTACCTACTTTTGACATTTTTTGTATGTTAGTGCAAACATTTACGCAGTAAGTGACGTAACAGTGTAATGACAGTTTTTTTATCTATTTAGCCTACGTTTGACCACATCCCACCTGTTAGAAAGTGCTGATGATGTCGATGATTAATCACTTAAGAATTAAGAATAACGTAGTACATATTTCACAACGTAGAAAAAAAATCCATTCAAATTATGAGATTCCTTTAGACATATTATTTAATTCATTTAAACTGATAGGTATAAATATTTCATGCTAAAATAAATAATGCAAAAGAAACTTAATACTCGATTAACTAACAAAACTTGTAAGTAAATCATTACGATCAATAACTTGACATGCAAATGTATAGTAAAAGAGCGATTTCATGTCAGGAAACTCGGGAAAGCGGCGCGCGCGCTCATCCGCGTTCCGATTTCCGTCGTCACCGCCCTCGGCGCGGCCCATTCATAAAAATAAATTGCACTATTATTACTATGCTACGGGCGCGTGGTAGTAGCTAGTAACTCCAAAACAGATTGGCGTTGGTCCGGTTGAGGCTGTATTTTAGACCAAACGTGTTTTTCTTAGAGTTGAGTCATTAAGCTGACTTCATTATTTCCTACTTTTTTTTAACCCAGGAAAAATGCATTACGAATCATCACCCCACGCCGGGGGTTGCGGGGCGGTATGTGGGACTCCCCCGCTAAAGATGGGCGCGGCGGGGTTACCCACTAAAAAACCTCGGGGTGTTCCTGCGGGACGCCTGATGCCATAATGCCGGGGCAGCGGGTACGCCGAAGCACTCATCCGCGATTATTTCCTACGTTATCTTACTGGTAGGAAGGCATCTCTGTGCAAGATCCCGTCTGGGCTACCATGACCTTTGCCCAATATACTGCCCGGATTCGCTCCGATGGAAGGGTAAGATGGCCAGGCGAATTACTAAGATTTTGAAACTCAACATCCTGTATCTTATGACAGTAAGTACAGTGCAGTGTTATGTAGGACTTCGTAGAATGCATAATACATAGATAAGCGGTCATTGTGACCGTGTTCCGGCATGATGTTCAGTGAAGCCTGGGAGGCATTTATTCCGCCTTCTAGGTGCTGCCATCTACGGCCGCATCGTCGCTTAACATCAGACGAGATCGTGGTCAAAGGCTAACCTATAACGAATAAAAAAAAAGTAGTACTGCGATTTTGATGGGCCGGCGCTATCGCTTTACATCAGGTGATAGTAGAACTCGTATTCCTTCTCCAATAACTGGATAACAATAACTAGCTCTTGATGGAGAAAAATTGAGAGATTTTAGACTTTAGCCCTTTGCTACCCTTAAATAAGTATAAAGTTTGTATGTGAGAATGACCCGTGTAAGATGAGTAGGTACGTAGCTCTGTCAACGCAAAAACTCGGTGTAATCGCTGGAAATTAGAACAATGGTAACTTTTATCCCAATATATCCAGAGGAACGGGATTTACGCGGGTAAAACCGACCGTAGCTAGTTAAATATAATAATCTGTTACACCAAGTACAAACGTGTTTAGTTCGGCATCTGCTAACTGCTTCACAAAATCTTATCTCACCGATAACGCAATGACGCAGGCGCCGATAATTACACATTTTGTACATAAAAGCACGTATGGTCTTGGAACATTTTCAAACGTTACTGAAATAAGCTCAAACGTGATAATAACATAAAAGTAATCATGGAAATATCTAGAATATTTATCTTATCTCTATTTTACTTAGAATATTTAACCACAGGAATGGAAGCCAATAATAATTTTAATGCTAAAAAGTTTGTCAGTTTCTGCAGGAGGAGAGGCAATGCACGCCAATAATGATACCAACATAATAAATAATATACATTAATGAATTTTCGATAACATAACTACGCACGCACCCGACAAAATTGTGAAACACTGACATAAAATATACGTACACCGTAAAAATAACCTGTATTGTTACAACTAGGTTTATGCCCAGAGGCACATTTTTTGGCAGCCTGACCGTGACGTATCCAGTTGGATGTCTAATCTAATCTATTTTATTAGCGCTCAAGTTATGAGTATTCATTTTCATGGTAAATTTAATATTCCGCGTGATTATCAGAATACGTAGTTGTTTTGATACTTTCATGTCATTCCGTGTTACTAAATGTGGCGAAACGATTGCCAACGTACTTGACGTTATTGCGTGATGTTGAACAAGAATAGATGCTTGCAGTTGCCGTCTATTGATTGTTTTAATCAAAATTAGTCCTCTCCGTCAATATGTATTATATTAATATATAAAAGGAAAGAGTGACTGATTGACTGACTAACTGATCTATCAACGCACAGCCTGAACCGCTAGATGGATTGGGTTGAAATTTGGAATATAGGTAGGTTTTATGACGTAGACCTCCCCTAACAAAGGATTTTGCAAAGCAGCGAGCTAAAGCTAGTTGTAATATATAATGTGTATTTATTATTTAATATGTTTAGTATATTTTAGTATTATTATATTATATCTGTTTTTTTTTGTCGTATTAATTTATAAAGCATATAATATTCTTCTGTTTTCCTAAATATCTTTATAAGCACCGTCATTCTGAACTTGTATTTTCCTTTCATGCTTGGTTGTCTGGAAGAGATCGCTATTAGCGATAAGACCGCCAATTGTAGCACTTTTTAAATCAAATTTATTTTATGTTAATTGTTTTGTCTGTAATTACTGTATGCAATAAAGAGTTATCTATCTATTAGATATGATTGTCGTTTTAATTAATATGTTCCGTGAATGAATTATTATTAACTTATAGATTCGGTTCATTAGTATACTACTAAATTAATTGAATTAATTTAATTAGAACCATTAGGTGTAATTTGTAGTTCTAGAAGATTACTAAATAGGCGAGTGGTAGTAGAGCTACGGTATAATATGTAAAATAAAATATAAAATATATATACAATATGTAAGATATAAAATAGAAAGAAAGAAAACTACGTCAAGTTATTTTTTAGACGTTAATATTTTTTTTAGACACACACATATTTTTTTGTCAATTACTTCCATCCAAGAATAGGTATGTATTATGTATCTAATTAAAAAAAAAATGTATGTGTTAACTTGTGTTATTGCAAATCATGGATATGCGTTCTTAAAATTAGACAGACTATAGGTTCATCGAATATCAACCTAGTTACGCATGCAAATGTATATATTATATACATACTCGTATATAAAGTAGGGTACAGGTACGTTATATAGGTTTTTCACGTAAGAAAACCAAATATTAAGTTTTCGAATTATATATTTTACTAAATTGAAACAATTATGCAGCTTAAGGAGACATACGGAAGGCCTTGGGGTCCGTAATGCAGTTTAATTACTAGTACAGGCTCCATCGCTTCACTAAAGTATTGTCATTATGTACATTGTAGTATTAAATAAATAAATAAAATACAAGAGAATAACATAAGAATAATAATCAAGTGTGTATGTACATATGTAGGTATTTGTATTACGGTTAGCGACTGGGCGGGCGGTACGGCTTGGTGCGGTGCTGTGTCGAGTAAGCGTTTACATAATATTATGCGTATCAAATCGACAAACACCTCGTCACAATTTCGCGATTTTGTTTAGATTTTTTTAACAAGTAAAGCATTAAGTGGTAGTAAAAATACCTTTAGAAAAATAGATACTTTTTTTTTAAATCTTAATTTTACGACCGCATATTTACTTTTTTTTACCGAAACTCTAACAGACGGTTCGCCTGATTGTGTGGTTACCGTAGAGACGTTTGATTTATTGTAAGGCATATATATATAAGAATTGTTGGTGAAAAATTATAACATTAAATTTAATTATGGTTGTACGTACCTAAGCAAATACATACTACCTACTTTACCTTAGTACCTACGTCATAAGATGTAAGTTTACAGATTAGTTTTTCCGAAGTATCAGCGTCAGAATGACATCTTTGTATCTCCTGATCATGCGCAGCGGTTACCTCTTAACAATAGCTCATCTTAAATGAGAATTAAAAGTGAGTTTTCCCAAGAAGGTTATATTCAATGGAGGCTGCAAAATAAACACTAAACTGAAGTTAGAAAAAAAAACGTCACGGTTGTTTGCCATCTCACTTACTCATACTTAATACGTAGGTTAACGATAGTATTTTGTTTTTAATTTACATGCATAATAATGTATACATGTTATCACGCCTGGTTTCCTTCACTTGGCATGATCCTGACACATCTCTTTCGCTTCCTCGTTTTTAATTTGTATGAGGTTAGTGACATGGCTGACAACCCTGACGTCATTTTCCTTTCTTCAGTTTGGTGTTCACGCTGCAAAATCCAATTGAGTGTAAAATTCTAGCTCTCAACAATAGCTCATCTTCAAAGCGAATTAAAAAGTGAGTTTTTCCTCATACGTTGACAAGTGTAGTAAATCACGGTTGCCGTGTTTATTTTACGATCGGGCTATTATCGTCAACTGGCGGTTTTGCAACTTGCCTTCGTATCGTGGTTCGTAGGCGATGCGATGCGCAGACGCAGGATTTTAGGGTTGGCAATTTAAACTGAATACTTCCTGCTTGGATGACTTTTCTTTCGAAAGAACGCAACTGCGTCTGTGGTTTGAACGCAATTATATAAAACTAGTTGTGCCCAGCGGTTTTACCCTCTGTATAATATATTCTATTTTGTAACCCATGTGTTATTCCAAGGTCTAAGCTATCTCTATACCAAATTTCAGCTCAATCGGTCCACCCGTTCAGGCGTGAAATAGTAACAAACATCCAGACATCCATTCTTACAAACATTCACGTTTATAATATTTAGTAATATTTAGGTAGGTAGTATTAATTTGCTAGAATAATCAAGTATAGATATTAAAATCTAATTAAAGTAGGCAGTTAGTTTTAAGCTTCTCTGCTATTTTTGTGGTGTAGATAAAATAAAAAGTTATCATTCATTCATTCATTACATTTGTACTCACTCAACCTGCATGATGGCTTGCAAATTATAAATTATATTAGTTACTATAATATATTTTTTATAATATACTTATCGCTCTAATGTATTCAAAGTTTTAAAACCATGAAGATTTTGCTAAGTCAGGGAAAATAAATATCTTCTTGATTTAACCTGTACCCACCATGATGAATATCATGAAAGCATATATTCTCGAAACAAGTTTAGTACAATGAAATTCCTTAATTTCATTATAATATTGTATACTAATATTGACGTTTAAATACAAAGTTTACGATAATAGAGTACCTATTTAAAATAAATTACGTTTGAGCTCGTAAGGCGATATTAGTTGATTGACCTTCCTTACCAAGTTATGATATAAAATTGTTTATCGATTTAACAAAGTTGCATCAACCCGGAACAAAACAAGCAAGAGTTGAGACGCGTTGGAGGCATCCCTAGGTAGGTTGCATCGTTTAATTACCGTTCCTATGTCCAACCTCTAGCTCCATCATCAGATCAGCACGATGTCAAAATAATATTGCGTTGTCATCTGATTTACAAATGCATGATAAATTTCAGCTCAATTGTAAACCAGGAAGTGGATCAGATTTAACTTGCAAGATTGACAACGGGATAGGTAAAAGTAAATAAAAGCTTGTAAAAAAACAGATAATATATTAGGTCTGCTGTATGCTGAAAGAACGTAGGACCAAGATTACGACTCAATGGATTCCCACTACCAAATGGCCACGCGGCAGATCAGAGGAGATGGAGAGACGACCTTTACTGCTCTTATGCGGAAGGATGGACAACTATAGCTCAAGTCTGTGACAGTTGGAGGGAGGGTAGGGAGGCCTTTGCACTGCAGTGGGATCCTACTAATAATTAATAGTCATAGTCCTCCATAGCACCAGTTCACCAGTCCATCAATAACTCATCTCAATAGGTCAGTCATTTTAGAAGCCACATTTTTCACAATAGTTCTTCAATACCTATACTTCTCGGATGCATTTTTATAGTGCACATAGGGGTTAATCATCGGCTGTTGTCACATTACTGCTTAGAGTAAATTGTCAATGGGGCCTGCCTCTACGGGTTGGCTTCGTGGCATTTTTTGTATCACAACACAAATATGTAATAATAATAATCGATTAACAAAGTTGCATCAACCCGGAACAAAAGAAGCAAAAGAGACGCACGTGTTGAGACAGCCCTAGTACATAGAAGTCGTAAAAAGCAGATATATTCGTACATGCACATCGGCTATTTCTGTGCCGCCTTGTAGAGCCACTTCCATCGAACCAACGCCAATATTCGAATGTGCATTCGGTTAATTTTCCTATTCCTATTTTAACATCGGTTCAAATCACTGACTTCTAAATTTAAGGTAATTTGAGCCTTAAGTTGGAACGCTTAGATACTCGCGATTCTGTCTGAATGCTTAGGCGCAATTGTCAATAACTTGAATGATAAGAGAACGACACCTCCTTTGGGGCATTATTGTCAGTTATCAGTCCTTTTAATTTGCCTGTCCAGTGCAGTGCCTTGCACAGTTCATATCTAAATTTTTTATACAAGTCGTACTACACATTTTTCATGCAAGAAAGAACGACAAGACTAACAATAGCGTAATTTGCAGGCTATTAAAATTGTTTCAGCGTATAATTGTATGTACTTATCCAAAATTTAATTTTGTTATCTCGTTTACACGTCTAATATAAAACGATAAAACAGTGCCGACACAATAAAAATTATTAAAAATAAATGTCCACGTCTATCACGACTTAGGTACAAAGTGCATTAATATTACCTTTGATAAATAATATTCAGGTAATCTTAAAGGGCCGGGTTCACTTCGTTTGCTGTGTGTTTTTTTTAATTCTCAAACAACGTTAAATTCTGTACCTAGAAATTACTAGCGAGTCTTAGATTGAGTGAGCAGTATAGCACCAAGAATTTTACATCGTTGTGATATCTTAGGTGGCACTATTATACTGATTATGGGTAGCGTTATCTCTTACCATTGGGAGAGTCTTATTATGCTTGTTTCGTCACTTCTTTCTTTAAAAAATGACAAATTTACTGTTTAGAGTTTTTTTAAATCTCCATCGCATCGATACATTGTAATTCCATCTCTAACAACCGAGCAAAACTTGGTTGAAAGTGGCCCTTTCTGGGTGGGCTACAGTAAATATTAAACTCAGTTTTATGTATAAAACCACCATTTTAATATCTATTTTAAATAAGTTCTAGATGTTCATATAATCTGTAATAAGAACTTCCTATAAATAGAAGTACTAACATTGATATTAGTTTTATGTTTCATGAACCCAATGTCGTGAATTGCGCAATTAAAATAACGAAGGTTATTCGAAGTCAATGAAAATCTTCCTTTATGTTGGCGAGTATGCGTCATTTCTTATCAGTTGCTATACTAAATCAGTTTATGATTCGTTTTTAGTGCGCATTGTATTAAAATATTTCAAATCTTTGGAAAAATTAAAATGGTAGTGAGTGTATGTGTTTGTTGCTCTTTCACGCTAAAACGACGAACTTTCACGCTAAAAGAATGAAGTTGCAGTTTACCTGGAAAACTATATTTATTACTAACTGCGCCCAGTGGTTTTACCCGCTGCGCTGTTATGTGTTATTCCAGGGTCTAAGCTGCATTATTGCCCCGGCATTATGGCGTCCCGCAGAAACACCCCCAGGTTTTTTAGTGGGTATCCCCGCCGCGCCCATCTTCGGCGGGGGAGTCCCACATACCGCCCCGCGCCCCCCGGCGTGGGGTGATGATGCGTTACGCATTTTTCCTGGGATAAAAAAAGGGTCTAAGCTATCTCTATACCAAATTTCAGCTCAATCCAGACATGCATACATTCTTACAAACTTTCACGTTTATAAATAAAGTAAGACTTATAATATAAGTAAGATGAAGAGTTTCGCTATTTTTTGGCTGTGTGAACCACTGCAATTTCTAAATTTACCCTGGCTCTCCCCATTGTTTTCCTTGACTGATCGATGTTGTAGGTAGATGATGATTTTATATTATTATGTTATGTGGGTGGTTGTGAATAAAGTAGTCTTTGCATGCCACTCGGTGTTGTCACTTCGTCTCCCGTCTTCCCACTCCTTTACATGGCGCAGTCGATTCGAATCGCGTAAAAACCTTTAAAAACGAGTACAGTACGACGCGAGAAGCACGGTGATATAATATTCGTCGCGGATCAAGAAGAAATTGTCAAGAAAAAATGGATTTCAGTGCACGGCTCCAACCGCCCCCGCCATTTTGCTTTGAGAAGGACTTAACTAACATTACATCTGGTAATTTAAGTTTGCAGTGGACGAAATGGAAGAAAGCTTTTCAAATATATTTTAAGGCGTGTCAATTAGGATCAAAAGACAAAGATGTACAAGTGAGCATATTATTACACATCATCGGTGAACAATGTCGTGATGTCAGTGACACATTCCCGGCGGAAGCGAACGTTACGGTGGATAGCTTGCTCAAAAAATTTGATGCATTTTTTATTCCGAAGAAAAACCTCACAGTTGAAAGACACAGATTTTTTACTCGCAACCAGGGTGAAAATGAGACCGTTGAACAGTACGCATTTGAATTAAACAAGTTGGCGTTGACGTGCGAGTTCAGGGATTTACAGGAAGATCTCATAAAGGATAGATTGATTTGTGGTCTCAGAGAGAAGGTGTTCCGTGAGAGGTTATTACGTGAATATGATTTAACGCTAAGAAAAGCATTAGATATATGTAACATAGCAGAAATGTCCCGGAAACAAGCTAGCACAATGGGGTTGGAGCAGGACGGGAAGATTATCGACGAAGTGAGAGAGTGGGACGGCAACACCGAGCTGGCTATGCACTGGGTGCAGAGACAGCAGCCGGGAGGCGCTTGCGGCGCTTGCCAATGCAGCGCGCGCGCACCCGGCGGACACAGGACAGGAGGCGGAGGGAACCAGCAGCGCGGGCGCCCCGGCAGCGCACCGAGCGCGCGCCCGCCGCCCGCCGGACACCGGCCGCCGCAGGTGAGCGTGGCGGGACAGCGCGCCCGGACGGGGCACGCAGGAGGAGGCCAACATATGGAACATCAGTGCGTGTATTGTGGTAGTTCACACGAAAAGTTTAAGTGTCCCGCGTATGGTCAAAGATGTGCGAAGTGTAAACGTATGAATCATTTTGCGAGAGTGTGCCGCGTATACGCCGTCCAGGGTAACTCAACGGATCAGGTACGTGGGTCAAATCTTAAAGCTAAAGATGACTGGTGTGCGGATATCTTGATAAATAATAATTCGATTCAATTTAAGTTGGACACTGGAGCGGATGTAAATGTTTTGCCGTACGGGTTTATGTCTCTGGTAGGTATTGTCGAGAGCGATTTGACGCCGACGTCGGTGAGATTAGTCAGTTACTCGGGCGGTCAGATAAAAGTGTTAGGTCGATGTAGGCTTAAATGTTTATACAAGGATAGGCCTTTCATTGTAGAATTTATAATAGCTGATGTGACATCACCGCCCGTGCTAGGAAAGAAATCGTGTGAAGAAATGAATTTAGTGAAGCGAGTATTATCGGTCACTGAGAAGTTAGGAAATTTGCTTGACGAGTATCCAGAAGTATTTGATGGAGTAGGATGTCTGCCGTGTGAATATAAAATAAGGCTGGCCGCAGACGCGCGACCGGTCGTACACGCACCGCGTAAGTTGGCTATCTCGTTGAAGGATGATGTTAAGCGGAAATTGGATGAAATGCTTGAAAATGGAATAATAGCTAGAGTGGAAGGCCCGACGGACTGGGTGAATAGTATGGCAGTGGTGAGAAAGCCCAATGGAGATGTGCGTATTTGTTTAGATCCGCGTGACTTAAATAGGTATATTAAAAGGGAACATTACAGGTTGCCGACACTTGATGAGATTACGGCAAAACTATCAGGAGCGAAATTCTTTAGCACATTAGATTGTAAACATTCATTCTGGCAAATTAAGTTAAACGATGAGTCCACTGACCTTTGCACTTTTAATACGATCTTTGGTAGATACAAGTTCTTGAGAATGCCATTCGGGATATCATCGGCTTCTGAAGTATTTCATAAGCGACTTTATGAATACTTCGATGATATAGAGGGTGTTACACTATTAGTGGATGATTTGTTGTGCTATGCGGAGACAAAGGAAAAGCATGATGCATGTCTGCGTCGGGTGTTGGAAAGGTGTAAGGAAATAAATATAAAATTAAATAAAGAAAAATGCGTGATTGGTATGACTGAGATTAAATACCTAGGCCATATAATATCACGGTCTGGTATTCGGCCGGATGATTCACACATTCTGCCTATAAAAAACATGCCGGTGCCGCAGAATGTTAAGGACTTGGAACGGTTCTTAGGGTTAGTGACGTATGTAGGCAACTTTGTTCCTAATCTGTCGGAAAAAACACACAAGCTGAGAGAATTATTGAAGAAGGATATTGCGTGGCATTGGAATGAAGTACATGATAAGTGTTTTCTTGATCTGCAGAAGTGTATCACGAACCCGCCAGTTTTAAAGTTTTATGATGTGAACAAGCCGGTGACAGTATCGGTAGATGCGAGTAAGAATGGGTTAGGCGCTTGTTTGATGCAGGATGGAATGCCAGTTTGTTATGCATCGAGGTCTCTGACAAAGACTGAACAGAACTATGCACAGATCGAGAAAGAGTTATATGCGTGCGTTTTTGCTTGCGAAAAGTTCTATATGTATATATATGGTAAGAGTGACGTGACAATAGAGACTGATCACAAACCATTGGTGAGTATAATTAATAAACCGATAGTAGTTGCACCTGCGCGACTACAAAGAATGCTGATAAGACTCCAACCATATACGTTTAAGTTAGTATATAAACCGGGCAAATACTTGTATATAGCTGATACCCTGTCGCGCGCGGTGGCACCGAGCGATGAGCAGGATAGCGGTCCGCGCGATCAGCTGGACGTGACAGCGCAAGTGTGTGCTATCGCAGCTAGTAATTCATTGACAGATACACATTTTATTGAATTGCAAAAATACACAAATGATGATGACGAGATGCAGGAACTTAAAAGAATAATAGAGGAGGGATGGCCGATACATAAGAGTGAGGTCAAGGATGTGATAACGCCCTATTGGGACTTTAGGGATGAGCTGACCATGGCATATGGTTTAGTGTGGAAAGGAACCAGGATAGTGATTCCGAGATGCATGCGGAAGGATATGCTAAAGAAAGTGCACATAGGT
The DNA here is from genome assembly GCA_947507615.1 of Hemithea aestivaria. Taxonomy (NCBI): domain Eukaryota; kingdom Metazoa; phylum Arthropoda; class Insecta; order Lepidoptera; family Geometridae; genus Hemithea; species Hemithea aestivaria. Next base: position 10,974,154 of record OX382332.1, on the reverse strand, counting down.
CATTTAGGTGCGGAAAAAACTAAATTAAGGGCGCGCGAGTTAATGTTTTGGCCAAACATGAATAGCCAAATACAAGATATGATTTCTCATTGCCAAGCTTGTCTAACGTATAAAAAACAAAATAGTAAGGAACCGCTTATCTCGCACGAAATACCTGCACGGGCATGGGCAAAGGTTGCAGGCGATATATTTCACTTTAATAATAAAAGTTATCTCTTGGTGGTTGACTACTTTAGTAAATATGTGGAGGTTGAGGAGGTTGGAAATTTGAGCTCAAAATGCATTATTGATAGGTTAAAAAATATATTTAGCAGGCAGGGTATTCCAGAGGTATTCTTTTCGGATAATGGGCCAGAATTTTCATCGGATTTGTTTCGAGAATTTGGAAAAGAATGGAAATTTGAACATAAAACGTCATCACCTAGATATCCGCAGTCGAATGGTCAAGTGGAAAGAGCGATTCAGACGGTTAAAAGTATGTTACGAAAGACTCTGTATGAAAGATCGGATTTTAGATTAGCATTATTATTATCTGGGTGGTTCAATATCTATTATAAGTATGTATTTACAAAAGAAAAAGTATAATATAAGTATTATATCCGTTATCCTAACCACCATATTACAAGCATTAAGTTGCTTAGTTTGGGGTTAGGTGGCGCTGTGTAAAATGTCCTGAAATATTTATTATTATTATTTATTATTATTATTATTATTATTAGAATTTTTAAACACTCCTATAAGTGATAAATTACCATCTCCGTCAGAGTTATTAAACAATAGGAAAATACGAAGCATAATCCCTTGTTCACCACTGTTATTAGAACCGAAATTGCATGACAGTAAACAAATACACAACGAATTGCAAAGACGACAAGTTGTTCAGAAAAAATACTTCGATAAAGGCAGCAGAAATCTTAAACCGTTAGTTGTAGGTGATAAGGTCAAAGTTCGCATGGGAAGAAATTGGGTTAATGCAAAGGTAACCAGTTTGAGTGGCCCTAGATCATACTTGCTAAAATTAATAAACACGGGCAATACAATTCGTAGAAATCGGAGACAAATCGTTCTCGACAGCTATTTACGCAATGATAACAATCCAATATATAGCTATAACTATGACGATGACGTAATGACAGGCACACGCATCTCCTCACCGCGTAGCTCCAGTGCGCCACAAAATAATTGTCTAACAGAAGCACAGTCAACTGATAATGATTATGTAACTCGCTATGGCAGGACCGTTAGACAGCCTGATCGTTGGGGATACTCTTGATGGCCTCCGGTGATGCGTTATGGTGATGATAAGAACAATAATGATTATGTATAAAAAGTATAGCATATAATTATAAATTTGTTATTAGCATGAAAATTAGATTAATTAATGCACAGGTTATTTTATGAAATGTATAATTATTATTAAAGACATAAATAGAATAAAATGAATTACATGATTGGAATTTAATGATTTTTTTTAATTGGGAAAAATAATTATACAATTTAATGATAATTGTTGTTTTTTTATTATTATATTATTTTATATTGATTTTTAATTTGCTTAATGAAATGTTTTTTAAATATTATTATTTAGTATTTTATTATTATTAAATAATGATGAATGATATTGAATTATGAAATATGTATAGTAATGGTTTAAAATAAATTAATTGTATTTTAGATTTTTCATGTATTAATTTTGTAATGAATTTAAATTGTAATTATGTAATGGGATTATCAATCATACTTTTCTCGTCAAGGAGAAGAAGATGAAGGAATATAAAAATATTGTAATATTAAAAATAATGGAATGTGGAATTTATATATAATATTATATATATTGATTATGTTTTAAAGAAGGGGGTTGTAGGTAGATGATGATTTTATATTATTATGTTATGTGGGTGGTTGTGAATAAAGTAGTCTTTGCATGCCACTCGGTGTTGTCACTTCGTCTCCCGTCTTCCCACTCCTTTACATTTATAGTGTTGTTGATTCGACTAATCCTAAATAGCTTAATTCTACTTACGAATTTTTCACCAGCAGAATTCATAGGGCCAGTCATTAGTCATCTTTCAAAAATATCGTATTTTACAAGCTTTTATTCACTTTCACCTGTCTGTTGTCTGTCTGTCTATAATCAAATCTTGCAAGTTTTATTTGATCCCGGTTTCCGATTGAGCTGATATTTTGCATGCATGTATAAATTGGATGACAATGCAATATTAATATGCCATCGAGCTGATCTGATGATGGAGCTGGAAGGTGGCCATAGCATCTCCGTAATTAAACAACGCAACTCCATCGAGTTTGGGCTCATTTGATTCATCTTGACAAGTACTTTAATGCTAGGTGGTAATAATAATAAAAGCTTTATTTTCAAAAGTTTTTTATTAATTTCACTTTTTTAACCCCCGACGCAAAAACGACGGGGTGTTATAAGTTTGACGTGTCTGTCTGTCTGTGTGTGTGTGTCTGTCTGTGGCATCGTAGCTACCAAACGGATGAACGGATTTTGATTTAGTTTTTTTTGTTTGAAAGTAGAGTTAGTAGAGAGTGTTCTTAGCCATGTTTGGTGGAAATCGATCCAAGATGGCGGCCGCTACAAAATGGCGGATTACTTTTTTCTTCCACGACCCCATCGATATGGGTATCAAATGAAAGGGCTTAACGAGTAGAATACAGCCCACTATATAAAATTTAAAATCAAAGATGGCCGCCATAAAAAAAAATTTGAATTACGTATTGCGTTGGGGGTTTTTTAAATTTTTAATTTAATTCACTTGTATATAGACACCGTTGCTAGTCCAAGAAAGTGATCATGAATCTTATATCACCTATACAATAAAGATTATTTCAATAGAATATTATGGTTATTTACTCGAGATGTTGAGGACTGAGGTGCAGCCGCAGGGTAGAATGTCCACTCTGTAACTAGCGACGTTCTGTGCGTTCCGTATTCTGGATCTGATCAGGTAACATATACAGAGCTAGTGTAGGAGCCTACTGGTTCATAAATTAAGGTGAGATTAACTGAAAAAGCCTTTTCGCTAGAAATAGATTTCAGTCTTGTCTCTGCGCGCGCTTTGTCTTGTCTACGCTAAGGCAGGTCCCATTCGGCGGCTTAGTGGATGTCTATGTACATTTTTGTAATTTGTTTCTTTTTAAAAATACATTTTATAAGTCGTCGAATAAACGTGTTTCTTTCTTTCTTCTTGACTGCTGGGTTAGATCTTGGAAAAATGACTACGAAAAGCTATGCTAAAATAAAAATGGGAGATCGACCATTCACGACGATTTCAGGATGAAAATTTATCTCAAAAGAGCTTTGAATATGGTGCGATTTAGGGTACAAGAAGTTATTAGCAAACATTGTTTAAGGATTCAAGTTTCAGTCTAAGATGCATCATCTTAGACAGTCCTTTAATATGAAGATTTAGGTAACAAGCGCAGATCAGTAGGTATTACGTTGGACATAAAAAAGAATGACGTCTCGTCGAGAGTGACGTCACTCGAAAGATCAGTCAAAACTGATTCATCACAATATTCTCTCAGTCGAAGAGCGTGCATCTGCTCCTCTTGCATAAAAATCTTCATTAAAGTTCACAGACAAAGGTCGGCAGCTCTCAATACTTATCGCCTATTACACAAACCTGTTTCACTGCAACTGGAAACGACGCCGCGCGTGCCAACCAACTTGTATCCACTATCCATTTATTTACATTTTTTCACAATCAACCTGCCCATTCGGCCTGGGCCTATGTATTATGCATCAGCTGAACATTTTGCGTGTCAATCTATGAATCTATCAATGGCAAAGACTCTGATTAAGATATAAGTTGAGGAAGGTTAGTTTGTTTTTGAACTTGATTTGACCTTTGGGTTATTTTTAGTACAATAAAAGTTGGTCAAAATAGAATAGAATATTGAATGATTAGGAAGTTAGAAGGTTCTAGCAGATTACGTCTACGTACGTACGCTGTCGTCATTCTGTTAATATATAATTTATACAACCACCTCTTAGGGCTTAAAGGGTCAACTTCTAACGAAAGTTTGCGACCATCATAGCAATTTAGACCCTTAACATCGATATACAAAAAAAAATTCAGAACCACATGGACTAGGATAGACAATTACCTATTTATTATACCCTTAGTAGATGTGAAATTAGCATATGTATAATATTATTCCAGGACTACATTCTAAATTTCAGCTCAATAAGTTCAGGCTATTGCGTAAAGAGGCAACAAACACGCATACTTTAGCATTATTGATTGTAGTAGTATGCTACAATCTATTTCATTGAATATTCTTTTGATTCACATAGTCATTTCCCCAATTAAAATTCGTCAAAATCGAAATCAAAATTCATTAATTCAATAAATTTTAAATATCTTTGCAATTCAAGTCGTTAAATTATGCGCACACAATTCACTAATATTTAAAGTATTAGAAATAGATAGATAGATGCACTATTTTGAAACAAAAAAAAAACTAAAAACTAAAACAATAATTAATACAATTAGGCGTTACTTTGCGGAAATCCATGATAATTGTTAGTTAATAATATTATTATTTAGTGTAGAGAAATTACAGCGATTAAACCTGAGCCAGGGAGGGATTTATCCCGCCTTCTAGGTTTAATTTGCTACCATCTGGGCTAAAGAGTCTTAACATCTCATGACTCTTGAGTAAGAAGCGTTGGTGCAGTGCTCCTAGAATTTCATATAATTGTGAAATCCTAGGTAACACTGTACTGATTATGGGCAGCCGTTATCTCTTAACATCAGGAGAGCGTCTTGCTCGTCTTCTACTTCATCACATAAAAAAAAAAAAAATCGACAGCCGCAGCGACGCTTAACATCATGCGAGATCGTCGTGGTCAAAGACTAAACTACAATGAATAGATTTTTTTAATGTAATAGGTGACAAACAACAGACGGCCCACCTGATGGTGACTGGCTACCGTCACCTATGGATACCTGCAATACCAGGGGTACCGCTGGTACGTTGCCTACATTTCAGGACTCTATTCACTTGCCTTTTGAAGAGTCCCATGTTAAAGCAACCATGTTAACAACTAAAATATGTAATACTAGCTGCGCCCAGCGGTTATACCCGCAGTAGGTACTTATGTACCTATGTGTTAGCGCAGTAGGTGCCTATGTGTTATTCCAGGGTCTAAGCTATCTAAAATTTCACCTCAATAGGTCCACCCGTTTTGGCGTGAAAGAGTAACAAACATCCAGAGATACAGACCAGACATCAATTCTTACAAACTTTCACGTTTATAATGATATATATAGTCATCCTTGCCGGTTTTCGGCTACGGCGACTCTTCTGCTTTAAGTTATCGCGTCAGTTGAGCTTTAGTGTTTAGCTCTTATGTGGCTTATGTAACCGATTTTAGCAATGAAAACGTTTATAATATTAGTAAGATAAAAAGAAACCCGACGGATTAGCAAGCTGAAGTGGCAATGGGCAGGCCATATAGCACGCAGAGCGGATGGCCGATGGGGTCGAAAAGTGCTAGAGTGGAGACCACGGACTAGCAAACGAAGCGTAGGACGTCCACCCACAAGGTGGACAGACGACCTTATAAAGGTCGCCGGAAGACGCTGGATGCAGGTCGCTTCCAACCGGTACATATGGAAGTCCAAAGGGGAGGCCTATGTTCAGCAGTGGACGTCCAATGGCTGAGATGATGATGATGATGAAAAAGAAAGTGTAAAGTCGTCTCTACACATTTCCCGTTCACATATCCCTCGCGCTCTCCTCTCTACAAGTCTACATATAAATCCGGCGTCGAGTTTACGCGTGTCTATATTTACAATTATTTAAAGGCGATGATTTCCATTCTTCGCGCTTCGTTCGTGTCCCGCCTACAACGAGAGAGCCAGACGAAACACGAAAACAGTCTACGCTCTATCTATTTATACCTTTAGTGATTATCAACTGAATTTATAAGGTTAAATGAATGTTAATTGTTCATCTTAAGATATTTTTTCTTCTTTTTACAAGCAACTTGTGCATTTTTATCTGGTAAATAGGTTAATGGGAATTTACGTAATACTACGCTTAATAATCTAATTTTCTTCACTTTGTCTGGCAAATCAGAGTAAAATAAAATTGATAATAGTATCTGACAGTAGATTGGAGCACTTTGATTTCCTATAGATTGGAGTGTGGCCGATCTGTGGTTAATAAAAGTGTTCTTTACTTTTTACTTTTGTGTATGTTGCTTGCTGTAGTAGCTATTAGTATCCTTGTTTTTTCTCAATAAAGTTATTTGCCACCAAAAAAAAAACAAACATAAACAATATATGTATTGTATTTGTTTCATTTAATCCTGAAAGACGATGCATCATCAACCTAAACTCACCATCCCGAAATCGAGTCAAATGACGTCCAAATACTTTAATTAGAGTTCGTAATTCGTCACATCAACAGAAACAATGATGCGAGCTTTCGTATTCCTCTAAAATAAAGGCAAGTGAACCGGCACAATGACTCAGATGGAATTCAGCGGTGCCGCCATACTGAGGCTCGTCGGAATCAGAAATACAATCCTAATTATAATCGTACGCATCCGTCGAGCACCTCAATCGGTCGCTAACGTTACGGGCAAACCGCATCTTCAACTTCCTAATGTTTACGTAAAATGTTTACAATCTCGTACATGATATCGAGTCTTTGAGTGAAGACTCTGTATCGAGATGGTTAGGTACAATTCGGGGCACTGTCTGCATTTTGGATTTATGCAGCTTTTGTGGACATTTGGAAAATCCATGAAAATTAATGTGCGTTTTATTATTATTTTATTTATTTATTTCGGAAAACAAACAGTTTGCTTATGTACTATATTATATCTATATCTTAATACTACATTGTTTTAATAAGCAAACCCATAACGTATTCCACATATTACTTAAAGAATTATGGTGTATCAAACAGCGTTATCGCAAATTACTAGAAAAAGGAGGAAATTTGTATACGTTATGCGTTATAACTCTTATAAGTAACTGACATAAAGTGTACAATAAATTTAGATGCGTGCGTTCATAAACAGTGTCAATAACTTTTATATAATACTGTAAATGAAAATTATTTCTTAGTAAAATTACAATAAACTGGGCGTGTAGCGAGATTTCACCATTTAATATCCCCGTGAGAAAATTGAGATAGAAGGTAAAAGTAACCTAAATGGTCTTCCAGGTTTTCAGTTATTTATGTGCTTAGTACCTATCATCGAAATCGGTTAAGTGGTTTTCGCGTAAAAGAACAACATACATACAAAACTTACATAGAGTCATATAAAAAAATGTAGGATAGTTTGCGATTATAATTTTATCTCTGTATAGAAACTATATTATATGATTTAAAAAAAATACTTATGCTCGACAATAGCTGAGAACGTGCGACTAATAAATAAGAAAAAAAAATACTCCCAAATCTGTACTCCAAATCCAGTTTAAAACAATAAAATTTAATAATATTATCCCTCCTGATGTTAATGTAATGTAAATAAAAATATAATTTTTATCGTTTTATGTAGGTCTTAATTCATTTTTACACCTTTCGGTATTTTAATGGGCTGCAAAAACTTGTTAATATTATGAGCTACTTACAAGTTAAAATGATGAATTTCATTATAATTTGTTTGATAACATCTACATTTTGAATCACACGTCAGCGAGTATCTTAAAGCCCGTGGTAACTTATGAAGTTCTCAGATAAAAGACGTCACAAACATAGGTATTATAATAGCGTGGTAGCCAAAATTACGTCAAAATGCCATAAAATATTCACGAAGACAATATTTATTGACGTACCTTCTTAATGTGTACGATAGGTATTGGATTCAAGATGCAATTGTAAATTCATCAAGTTTTAAGTATTTCAGAAATATCAAGTGTTGACGAAAGAAGTCCTAGGTAACACTGTTATATAATGGGTACCTAACTGTACATATATGTAACTATTATAATTTATAAGGGACAAGGGTATTGATCAAAATCAAGCATTATGTGCTAGCTCACTCAATTTGGGTCATCTTCGTAAGACGATGCGATGGTGCTACAGGTTCTGTTGGTATATCGGTATAGAATAGAATAGAATAGAATAATTCTTTATTGCAAACCAAACAATTACAAAGAAGCTTAATGAACTAGATATCTTAATGCTAGGTAAACAAAAATAAAAAAAAAAAAATAATATATATAAATAAATAAATAAATAATAAATAAATAATATATAAATAATATTAATTTAGTTCAATTGTTTCTCAGTTTAATTGTATTTAATTCTAAGTTTAATAAAGTTGTGGTGTTTTATTAAGTTATTAAAATAGAAAGAGTGACTGATTGATCTATCAACGCTTAAACCGCTGAACGGTTGGGTTGAAATTTGGAGCACAAATAGGTTTTAAGACGAAGGCCTACGCTTACAAAGGATTTCTCGCAAGCAAAACCGCAAGTATAATTATAATCTTTAATTTGGCAATACTTAACTTTAAGTTCAATTGTTGCTGAGTTTAATTATACTTAATTCTTAAGTATAAAATTGTAGTCTATTAGTGAAAAGTCAGCATATAATAAAGAAGAAGAAATCGCTAAGAAGAAGAAAGAAAAACCGCGAAGAGATCGCTATTAGCGATAAAACCGCCAATTGTAACAGTTCTTTCTGTGTAATCTTAGTTCTAAGTTTATTTTATTGTATTTGTGTGTGCAATAAAGAGTTTTCTATTATATTATAATAATACCAAGATCTTCATTCTAAAACAGAATCCTCATCCGATACAAAATATCAGAGCCTTACGTAGTACCAAGTGGATGTTTGCTAGTTGCGACTAGAGTGGTACATAATAACGTATGTGTACATAGAAGGAACGCCGCAATGCGGTGGGCCGGCCATGTGTCGACATATCAACTCGTGCCCTTTGCGGGCGAGACTTTTGGATTACTATCATAGCTACTTGATTTCGCTTTTAGATTTGTACTGAAATATTTAAGGGGTTATTTATTGAATTCGTCAAAGCGACTTATCGCTTTCCAGTCGATTGCTGTCAAAATTTTATAGAAATTTTGAAACGATATAAACACAGCGCAACAGGCAGCAAGTTGCTTTGTCGTCGTAAACGACAGCATCACGATTCACGATAGAGACGCCAAAGTCGGCCAAAGCATCTTGGTACTGCAATATTTTAGTAGGTGTGAGCAGGAGGGTTATTTACGATTTAATTTATCAAGGCGGCTTATCGCCTTTCAGTCGATGGCTGTTAAATTTTATAGAAATTTTGAAACGATAAAAATACAACAGCGTAATAGGCAGCAAGTAGCCTTGTCGTTGTCGTGATGCTGTCGCTTCTAAATTTCATTAAATTTTTACAGCGAACCGTTTTGAGATTAAATTGTAAAAGGGACTCGTGGCCTTTAAGCCGCTCGCTATCAAAATTTTCTAGCAATTTCGAAACGACAGCAACATCGATTCCAAAGCATCCTGGTTAAGTACCAGTTACCATAATATTTAAGCAGGTGTGATTGTATGCATGTGTCAATGCGATTCGTCGCCTTCAAGTCACTCACTATAACATTTTCTAGCAATTTTAAAACGACAGCAACACAACAGCAATTACAAAGCAACTTGGGTACAGAATACACAAGCAGGTCTAGGTTATTCTTGTTATATGCTTAGTACGTAGGTTATGAATAGGAAAATCATTTAACGTGCAGTTTAATTGCAGGTCGTAGCTGTGAAGTGTAAGGTTATACGAGATAATTCATATTGTTTCTCGTATCGATACATAAATAAACATTTTCTATATTTCTTCTACATATGGTGTCAAGGGGCACTAATATATTTATAGATATTCCCCGCGTTTAACGTGTATTCCTCTAGATTTCCAGCTATATACATACCAAGTTTTCATCACAATCGGTTTAGTAGTTTATGCATAAGCAAAAAACATTATAATACTCGTATTATAATGAAGGCAAACATTATAAAGAAAGACTATGAAGAAAATAAAAGTAGGAAACTTTTATTTTCTTCATAGTTCAAATAGCTCAAAATAGCTTTAGCGGACGGCTAAGTCTGTAAAAGCTACAAGATCTAATTATTAACTAAGATTTTCGGAAAGTTCATTGTCATTTCAAAAACGTATGGAGTAGAGTATACAGGTAGTTGAATGGTGAAGGCGCGTTATCAAGGGCTCCTTTCCGGGTCAGGTAATGTTCCGCGCGATGATTTCCACCGGGTTTTGTTAACCGGACCGCTAAACGAATAATGAAATTACAAACACAGAAATTACTAGACCTAGTTACATTAGTACTAATGAAGCACTGATAGTAAGGTCAGCTGGTTGTATACAAACAAACACTGTTTAATAGAGGTAATCGTTCGCAGCCTGATTTAGACCATTGCAGGATATAGGCTTCCTATCTCATAAGTCAAGCATCTAATAGTAAGTGTACTCGCTTGTATTGACATCCACACGTTTTTAGGGATCGTAACTATTAGAGCTAATTATTTATATTGAGGGCAATTACTATACTGACAATAAATTATATCCTTAGGTACAGTTAAATTCAGAATTTTGCAATCTTAACTATTTATTGGTTGATTACACGAACACTTGTCGAATATAGTTACACCTGACACATTGGCGAATAGTGTGCACAAAAGTGTTAAGCGTCAGTGTGTGTACAAAAGAGTGGGCTTACTTTATGTGCGTCATCTCTTTTTCAGCAAGCTCAGTCCATTTTTTTTCATTTGGAGTAAGTAGTGTTTTACGTGTTTTAAGTTTCACGCCTCAAACGGCCTGCTGCGGTGTGGGTTATTATGACAAAACAATTAAATGTGTAACTAAGTTAACTTACAAATTATATTATTTCCACGTTATTAAATTAACGCTCAGCGTTGAGTTGGTTAGAGTTTTTGTGATGATTATAATTGATAATGCGTGTGTGAATTTTCTGTCAGTTTATTGTACGTGGAGAAAATTTTAAGCAGAAGGCACACGAAGAAGCAAGGGATCGAACCAGATCTAGAAGTAAATTTACCTTTTCAATCAAAACTGTATGAATTTTTTCGTACTGAAGGCTTAAAAATAATATTTCCCAACCCAGACTACACGACCTGTTAGTAGGTTATCTTTTTAGCTTATGAACAGTATCTACATTTTTGGTGTTCTTTTCTCAAGCTCATACTCAAAAGTTGGGCATTCTGATCAGCCCATGTGGATGTTATGATTACCAAAAAACAAAGGAGCATCGCACTACCAAAGGGCGGAAATCAACCAAGGGAGAATACCCATCAGTCAACAATTTCAGCGGTTCTTAAATACTCTTTCAAATATTTCAGTGGTTATTAAATTAATATTATGTAAACAAAGCCACGCGTGTACCCCAAAAATTAATAATAGAGCTGATTCAACGTCCTACGTAATACATTAGTCGGGCGTTGATTTACATGGCTACGTATCGCCGCGTCTATTCATAGTACTTATCTACTAAATATAGTATCTATTCCCTATTATTTCTCGCCACTCGCGACCGGCTGACGTCGAGTTCCGCTTCTGTATGGTTGTAAAGCGTTTAGAATTTTTTCTTCGACAAAAATGTGGGAATTCGATACGAAATGATACGTGTATTGTTGGATCGAACAATTTTGTACCGTCTTTGCTATCTTCCGCATCGTTACTTAACAAATGCTGACCAAGCGCGCTCGTGGTCAAAACTTAATTGGTAGTGGATGAAAATAAAAAGTAGGTAATGGTAATAGTAATGGTGGGAAGTAAGATTTGAAATTAAAATGTGCAGTGAAATAGCATAGCAATGTTGTGTCATGTGTCGTATACCTCTAGAACGTTAGTTAGAAGTATTATAAATAATCATAACTCTGTATATTTAATTAGAGGTGCGTAAAATAAATTTAAAAAGTACGGGGAAATATTTACTTTAATCAACTATGAAAAATTTGTTTTTTGCATAAAATTAATTTATTTTTATCGTTTTGCCTATTTTGCGAGCATCCTCCAAGTGTTACCGTATTTTTAATAATTTATTTTTCTTAATAAAACAGTAGATGATTGAATACACACTAAGATCAAGTTTCATCCCATTAAAAACAATTGACGGCGTAGATTATAGATAGACTCAAGGACGCAGTCGCGAAGCTATGCAGATCTTGCGCATATTGAGGAGCATGCATATGGATCAACTACTAAGTAATCTGTGACCGCAGGTAGAGACCGTCCAGAATAGCTTGCACTCCGTTCTACTTGATGCTAGAAACATTTAATACAGCGGCGAGGTGTCATTTAAAGTGGTCGTGTTGGCGAAGGGCTGGCGGCAAGCCTTGCGTCTGCGCACATCTGCTTGTCGAGACGGGGATGTGCGGCGCGTGGCAACGGCAACTGGTAACCGACATGCACTCAATTAAGGAAAATATTAAAATAAACTAGTTTGCTGCTGTAAAGTATTGAATTATTGTTTTGTTAAAACTGTGTTCAAATCAAATCAAAATCAATTATTGCATGAAATACATGTACATATTATGACGTTAAATATTATTTAACGGCATGAATGTATCCTGCCTAAAGCATGCAATTTTAATTAATATTTACAAATGTCAAAACTATTCTATGTGTTAATGATGATTTGGTATTATTCAGTCTTAGTAGGGTAGCTAATAAGTATGTACTTTTATTATCGTCAGTCTGAGTCTGTGTTAGTCCACAGTTGGTTCGCGTCCTCTATTAATCGTAAGTCTTTTTTTTACTTCTTTTATTAGCTATCTTCACTATGTTGTAGACCTTTGACTTCGGTTATGTTTTTACAGAACTGTCAAAAATTTTAATTTCACGTGAAAAACTCTCAACTACCCCCACAACAACAATTGAAGTATCCACAGTAATCACAAACTTCACTTACTCTATAGAAGGTGACCTTTATTGACCTAGGAAAAACACATTACGCATCGTCATCCTGACAGAAGGTGACCTGTCTTTAGTCTTTACAAACGGTTAATAAGTACGTACTCGTATTAGCTCCTTAACAGCAGGCCTAAATTGGAAGCATACGAGAATTAATTCCGCTGTCTGTCTCGAAATGACGTCATTCGATACATCGACGGTTCTACAACACCTAATTTTGTAAATATATTCAAGCCCGCACTCACGCTTCCTCCGTATAATATTTCGGATTTAGACTCAATGTCGCATTTAGCATTTTATCAACTACGACTAATATAGCTCTTTCTATTGAAGTATCGATTTCATCCTGTTTCGGTTTATGACTTTATTTTACAAGATGTGTCGAAATATTTTTAAATAATTATTCTATTTGAATATCTGTAGGTTTAACTGTATGATTGAGTAATATTCGTAGGCTTTATGATTATTATTTTTGATAAAGTTCAGTTAGAATACAAATTGGAAACCATCCGATTGTGATTTTGATTGTGTTTTCTATCCCACATCATGTTGTAGCATGTAAACGTCTTCATTTGAATAAATTACTGTTTCTATTTGTTACTTAAAGATCATCTCGAAATTAACTCAACACAATATGAGGTTAAGTACGCCGTAGTTCCAGTTGAAATTAAAATTTGTGAACACTTCGAGTTATTGTCAACAATAAATTAAGCTTTAGAGTCTTAATTAAGTTGTAGAGTTCCTACATAAAATAATCAGAGATATAACTCAGTCAAGTCGTATTCGCCCTTCAATAGTGTGAAAACCCACCCGTTTCCATTCTTTCTTTTTTTAAATGGAAAGACAACAATTACTAGGGTCTCTTGATATTATTAATAATATGACCTATTTGTGACATTTAAATATTATGACATTATGAATTTTATTTTGTAAATATCATGTTGAATTCTTTTAATACCTATGCAATTTATTACACACGACCTCAAATTTATAATTATTATCAATTTAAATTGAATGCATGTCTTAATGTTATAATTTAACGCATATAATATATTTTTTAATTTAAATATTTGTACGCCCTCTGGGCAGAAACATGTTGAACTAAATATCACATTATTTAAGATCTATATTTTTTGTATAAACCATGTTTGTTGCAAATAAAGATTTTCTGATTCTGATTCTGATTCAGTCTTCTTTCCTTCCAAAAGTAGAGTTACCTTTCACAGTTCGCCCCTAACTTGGGCCACTCAATGAGCTAGTTGCTCAGCTAATTATAATCTACTAACATCATCGAGTGCAGTTAGGGTCGCGCGTCGCCTTTATTTTTAAATAAACTTTTTCTCCACTTCCTAGTAATACCGATTTAGACCGTCTACACGTGGTGAATGAACCTAAATTTGTATTTGATTAATTTCTGTTTTCACTCATTCACTGTTTCCATACAAATTTAGATGCGGTATTTGTTTTAAGACTACTTTATTGGTGGGATTTGTGGAAGAGATATTGGAAAATGTTTTGTGGAAAGATCATATGAATTACATACATTGAAATAGAGCAGGTTACGTAATATCTAGCACACATATAGTCTAAGAAGTAGTAAAAATTGTTTAGAATCGTCGTAAGGCGGCGCTACACTTCGTGCAGATGTTCCCGCGAAGAGGGCCTATAAGAAAATTTAGGAAGACTCAAAAGCGAAGAAGTACTTATGGACTTTGAGTAGAGGTACTTGAAGAAAAAGAATGTGTAGAGCTTCGGTACTTTAACGCAAGTAAAATAATTCATTAAAAAACTCGTTACAAAATATTTAAACAATTAAAACATAAAGAGCACTAGATACAATCTCGGTTCCACCTTCGCTAATTACGGACCATGCTGACAACATGATAAAGATCGTTTTATTTAAATACGTGAATAAAACAAAGTCATGTGTCATAATAATTAATCTACCTACTCGTGCTCTATTTAAAATAGTCTTGGGCTGGTGCCAACTATTCTAAATACCATACGTGGTCTCGTTCACATTTGTCTATAAGAAAAATTCCGCGAAACAGTCTAAAGAAAAAATCTCGTGAAATAGAAAGGTAATCAAATTCGTAGCAATCACATGCTCCACATGTATAGTAGATAGGTATGTATATAATATACTCGTATGTTGAATCGTGTGAGCCATTGTTGGAGTAGTAGCGTGAAAATCAAACTTCCGTATTGCTACGAGTATTAAGGTTATTACAAACACTTTGTGGATATCTATTATTGTTTTTTTATGTTCCGAGTGGAATCTCAGAAATCTTAACGGTCAACAGGCCATAGACATCAAAGTCAATGCCTCATTGTGTTTATAACGCCAGTTTACGCGTAGATAAGGAGAGTTTACGTTTAACATGTTACAATAGACTAGTCTGAGTTGTGTGTTGTGTATGTATGAAGAAGGCAGATTATCCGAGAGCACCAAACAAGCTTGAGTCGAATGCCGTTGCGCATTTCTTTGTAAATCTTAATTCTTGTGTTCCGTTACAGTAATTCCAGTGTGAGGGCACCGCGGCCATACATTTTTCTCTTGAACATATCACCTTGTCGTTGGGAAGCTGGTTGGTTACAATTAAAAAGCGAAAAGAGCGCGGATTCCTCGGCGAATTTCGAGAAATATCGACGGGGTCAACGAACCGTGTCGACGCATCGTGTCCGCGTCTCCTCGCCCAATTTTTTTTATACATTTTGGTATTATACGGACAATTTCGGACGAGATTTTATTGATGGCGTACTTTACTTGACGTCCGTTAGGATTCTTTTAAAATTGGAACCGTTGTTTTTACCTGTTTAATTAAACACTCATATTTTTTCTTCCTTACTACTTATGCCTCAAACTATCTTAAATTAAAAAATAAATGTTTTTTTCACGTATTTTCTACTTAAAACAAAAATTTCAAATTAAAATCAAAGATTAACGACTTATATTTTTTGATTGATTTATATTAAAAAATAAATAATGAACATAAATATTAGGAGAACATACAAGTATAAGTACCTAATATAACATATTTTTTCATATCCCAGGCAGCATTCTCATCAATCCGGTCGCAAGTCTTCATTACACACCATTATTTTCATAAAGCTATCGACTGGGCTCTTAAAGGGTTTAAATATATTACTTACACTAAATTATACAGCTCGTATCGAGCAGTTTTAATCGTATGTTGTTTTCAATTCGGTCGGTTTGAAGTTAAAGGAGGCAATATTTTTTGCGTGCGCTTGAGAGAGCGAATGATCGATTCTCAGTAGCTTCTTCACTCTTGGAGGAAATAAATTGCTGATTTTGCAGCGAGTAAGTAACATTTTGTGAATATTTATTACGTAATGTTTAGTTTTATATTGTGTTTATATGTGCGACTTTGTTTAATCTAAACCGGATTGACAAGTTCAAAAAAGTCATTCATGATTAATTTATTATGTATTTGAAGGAATCCTTTTCAATTCTTTTAATTTTGATATACAATTATTTTATAATATTTTTGTAATGTGTTGAGTGTTGCTGTTATTGGTCATTAAATTGAATGTCATTAATGTAAACAGAATAAAAAACAAATAAATACTTACATTTAGTTTTTGGGGGTTACCTCCTGATTCCTGATGATAAAATTCTTTTTTTTTCGTTTCCTTTTAGGTGGACATAAACTTACAAATGTTATCCAAACCGGTGGATCAATTTTCAAGTTATGAATTAAAATATGCGTTTCGTCCTCGCCTTTTGAAATCGAGCTTTTGTATTAATCTCTTTAACATTTTTTTAATTTACAATATTAACCTTCATCTTCTACAATCAGGTCACACAAATCGTACCATGTTGTTTAACATTGCAGATGCTCTAATTTCGGTAACGTTAATCTTATCTGATAAAAGATCCGTTTAATTCACTTGACGATTCTTACAAAAAGGTGCAACACTTGCCGCTTTTCATGTGCAGTCCGACGAAGGTGAACAATAAAAATATCAACTGCGGTGAAATAAATAAAAAGAGCAGCCGGCCCAGGTGTATGGAGGCAGGTGGAATAATTGGCAATTCTTTGTCTCAAGCTAAACCCAGCGACAACTTAAATATATCCATCTTATTTTACTAAAAAACTTGAATTCTTATGCACAACCTGCTGTCGATTAGGCTTAACCCTTTGAAACGTAGTGGTAACTATATTGTATACATATATGTAGATACATGGTATGTATATTCCATACGTTATTTTTTGTCTAGATTAGATCACTCTTCTAAAATACTTTTTTTTTGTTATTTTTCTCTAGATTACATTAGATAACTCTTCTTAAATACCATAATTACAATAGCTTTGATTAAAAATTTGGATGACGTGTTACAATTGGCGGTCTTATTGCTATCTCATCCAGAAAATTAAGCAGGGAAAAGGAACATAGAAATTAGAGCGATGGTAGAGTAACCCAGATATACCTAGTCAGGTCATAAATTCTGTCACATGTTTAATATAAAATTATTGGAACAAGTTTATTTATTATGTAACCATTTATATACCAAAATGAACTTAACAAAACATAGATTCTTATGACAATAAAGTTTATTCAAAATGACCTCCGTGATTTTGAATACAGGCCTTCAATCTGCGCGGCCAGTCGTCTATCGCAGCACGAACGAGGTCCATGTCAATATCGGCTGCTGCCTTAATCAAGGATGTCTTTAGTGACTCCAAATTGGGATGAGGCTTTGAGCACGCCTTTTCCTCCAAGTGTTGCCATATCTTGTAATCTAACGGACTCAAATCTGGACTGGAGGAGGGCCAGTCTTCGTGCCGGATGAAGTCGATTTCACGCGCCGCCAGCCAGTCTTGTGTGCTCTTCGCTCTATGAGCTGGCGCCAAATCTTGTTGGAATACCCAGTGCCTGTTATTGAACATGGTATGAGAAACAGGTTCCACAAGGTTCGTCAGGACTGTATTTTGATACACAACTGCATTCGTTTTTACACCTTTCTCACAAAAATGTACCTCTGTTAAGCCCCAATAAGAAACTCCCAACCATACCATGAGCGAGGATGGAAAATGACCTCGTTGGACACGCGGAATACGGTTGCTCGCTTCTTCACTACTGTGTGCGTACACCTTATCATTTTGTTTGTTGTAGCTCTCTTCTACGGTAAAAATTTTTTCATCCGAAAAAAGAATTTCTCGATATTTTTTTCTCGCGTACCGCTTCAACAAAGCGCGGCATCTCTTCAGTCTCAGGTCCATTAGACGAGCATTTAAACGATGTCCTGTTTTTCTTCAATATGCCCGAAGCCCTAAGTCTTCATTTAACACCCTTTTCAGCGTGGTTCTGCTTAACCCCATCTGAAGGGCCAACAGTTTCTGCTTACGTTTGGGATTTCTTTGAATTCGCGCTTTCACAGCTTTTATCACTGCTGGAGTCCTAACAGACCGAGGGCGACCACTTCTTGACCTGTCATCTACACTAGAGTCTTCATTGTATCGTTTGATGGTACGATAAACGAATCTTTTGGTTATATTCAAATTTTTCAGGATGTCAAAAATTTGAATTGGCGCGTAACCGCAACGATGCAACGCAATAACTGCAACACGGTCTTCTTTAAGCGTCCACTCCATATTTAAAAATGAGTAAAATTCTAAAAAGTATACATTTTTATTTTCATGAACAATTCGAAATTCGAATTCAATAAACTTTTTTGTGGCCAGCATTCTAAAAGAAAAGTTTTTACTGTGTGACAATACTTATGACCTGACTAGGTACATAGGTACCTATAGGAGACATAATAAGTTCACGTTTTTTTTAATTTGAAAAACCAAGAACAAGTCTAACAGACAGGTGAAAAGCTTGTAAAAAATCGCACATAATAATATGTGGTCCTAACTCCATAACATTACTTTCAATGCCTATCAATTCGGACGTTGCGTTGATATCACATCTAGTTTCCTTTGCGTTATAAAGGGTTAAAACACAAAATGCTTGCCGATCAACGTCTCGTTTTATAGGTGATAAATAGAATGTGAAGATTAAACAAGTATTGCTCAGATAACGATGTAATCAGCTCGAGGAACGTTCATCGTGATTATGGTGGAATTAATGACTTGAACTCTTTTTGCGGTTGATATTAGATATTTACTCTGAGGTAGCAAATCATGGTGAATAGGAATAAAGAAAATGCATAAAGTGGATCTTTACAAGGATCTTAATATTATCGGCTGTTTCTATAGGATATGTAGGAGAGTATGAGGCTGTCGTTAGGTCATGTTACAGGCCTTGCAGTAATCTTAGCGATTTGAAACTGTAACATATGTATAAGTTGGCCACGCAACCTTATTATGATTTGATTCTGACAGTAGGGTAACCTGTTTTGTTGGAGTGAAACCTACCACCAGACGACCTTAAAAGCTTGCCGGAAGACGCTGGATGAGACGTCCTATGGCTAAGATAATGATATTAAATCTCGATTATAATTATTAGAAAGCTTACACATAGATGATAGGGGCTTTTTTGAAAGCTTATTTTTTCATACTGAAAACAATGGTCTGTTTTTATAAATTACATGGCTATAAAATTCATGGTGAAAGAAATGAACCTGAGCGGTTGTCTTTATCCGATGGAAATGTACTAAATTACGCTTGGGTCTCTGAAAGGCTTGTTTTCCTATAGATATCCCGAGACGAGATAAATGTCTTGAGATAGAAATGATTAGTCAATACGTTATTTGGTTGTCGAGTAATATTTAGATCATATGTTTTTTTGAAGACCATAATTAAATAAGAGTAAGCTCAAAATTAGACACATGGAATAAAGTGTTACAATCCGCGGTCTTATCGCTAATACCGACCTCTTCGAAACAATAATTCTTCTAAGGAGAGAAATCAAGTCAATCATGGTAATAATATTATTAGTCGGGGTTTATCGCTTAGGTGTTTTAATGTTAGTTATTTTCGTAAAGGACTGGCATAATTTTCGTTTCCAACATCGTATAATATTCAGTGCAAAGTAGCACTTCATTTGGGGATTGGCAAATCCGATCACTGTACATTGTGGCTGTCAACGTGAGAATTCCGGAAGGCAGGAATGTGGGTGAGGTAACCCCATTCGAGCTGTGCACATGCGCCGAGCAAATTCTGCTATAACCCCTCCAGTTAGGAGAGCATAGCTTACCGAGGAGAATGTTCAGCTTGTTTTTGTACACAACTTGGTTGGATATTAACCTCATTGTGCGAGTACGTAGCGCAACCCGGTCACTTAGCTAGTACGCATATTATCTACATTTGCATAGTGCCGACAAGTAGCGGTGCAGACTTACGCGCCACTACCGATGGATATGCCCATAGATTTCGCATAGAAAAACAAGAAAAGTAAATAAAATCACTATACATGGATAAGAAAATATATTATACGTCGATAAACATACATTCTCAAAACGCGTGACTAATATTCTGATTTGTCAAAAGTCATTCAGTCAAATTATGAGGTGCTAGTCAGGACTTTACAGGCAATATATTATTAATTGTTGTTTATAGGTCATCACGATCTCGAGTGATGTTAAGCTACGATGCGGCCGTAGATGGCAGCAGACTAAACCTAGAAGGCGGGATAAATCCCACCCTGGCTTCACAACATCACGCCGTAACACGGTCATAATGACCGCTTGGCCACACGGTTTTCTCCAGGTCATACAAACCTGTCAATCAAAAGACCAAGATAACCAAGGTGGACAGACGACCTTATTAAGGTCGCCAGAAGATGTTGGATGCAGGTCGCATATTTAGAGGTCCAAAGGGGAGGCCTATGTTCAGCAGTAGACGTCCTATGACTGAGATGATGATGTTGCCAACCAAAAAACAGTCGCAATAACAATAGAATCGCTTTCCTTTTCTATCTTGTTATATGTATATTCGTAAGCGATTATTTCTTGTCTTGCTCGGCTGTGTTTATACGTAACTCTATGCTTGCAATTGCATCGAAAGTAGAATAAGAATTATCTTTGTGTACACTCGTCGTTATCGTGATCCGTCAGAAGCTAATGAACTTTCGACAACAATGCGCGCGTCATGTTTAATCCATTATTTATGTTAAATGATAAATTTCGGATGTCTTTATATTAACATTTACTTAATTCAGACTTTTTACTTTGTCCTTTGAATTTTGTTATATATACTTTGATATTTAGATATATTATATGATATGATAATATATAGGTATTAAATGATAAAATAGTTGATATAATTTATTGCTTCTATTCGTGAATGGAATCTTGAATATGTCATTAATCTACTTATTTGAGCAGGAATAGGTAGCGCAAATCTTTTTGACCAATCTAAATAACTTTGGAGAGCGTTAGCTGAGCTGTAGCCCATTAGGTATGGGGCATTGCTATACTGAAGAGACTAAAGAGCTGTCTTCAGATCAGTCAAAAAGATCTGCACTAACAATTATATATACATATATCAACTAGCTGCGCCCAGCGGTTTTACCCGCTTTTTTATAGCCTATGTGACTATGTGTTATTCTAGGGTTTAAGCTATCTGTATACCAAATTTCAGCTCCATCGGTCTACCCGTTTAGGCGTGAAAGAGTAACAAACACACATCCAGACATCCTGACATCCAGACATCCTGACATCCAGACATCCTGACATCCAGACATCCAGACATCCATTCTTACAAACTTTCACGTTTATAATATTAGTAAGATACCCATTTTCTGAATGTAATACACCGGAAGGACCAAAATAGTCATCTCATTCAAAGCTGTTTTCAGAATCATCCCAAAATCATAGTCTCCCACTTAACAATCTTCAGAATAGGTTTGATCTGCAATATGTCCTACATTTCATTGCTGTACTACAGACATTCTCTGTGATAAAAATCAATTCAGTGGGCGTTTCAATTGCATTCAAACTATTTATATATTTAAAGCATTGACAACATCAAAAATGGTGGTTCCAACATTGAGCATTTAGAGGTCGTCAGCTAAATATATGAAGAAGATATTGAGAATAACAAAAACAGGTTTAAAAGTAAAGTAGGTATTGTAATGATTGTAGGTACGAATGACGAACAATTGAATCCGCCCGAGAGCGTACTTTGTGCGACATTGAGCTCAGCACGCAAGTACGGTGATGCACGTATAACTAGGCTGACTTTGGCGCTACTGTGGTTGCACAAATATGTTATAAGGACCTTTCTTTCTGAACCTTCTTTAACCTATGTACCATTATTCAAACAAATTAACATCGCTTTTTAAGTCAATGTTTTGATTAGAATTTTACATCTGAGTAACTTTAATTACTCGTACGTAAATGATTAGTTCCTAATAAATCCACGTTCATTTTATAAATGGTGCTCAGAACGATTGTTATGAATGAATGTCGCTCACATAGCAAACACGGATAATGATGATATTTGCCTTGTCTTCCGTCATCGAGAATAGCTGGTTTAAATACGTAATATGTTACCTTTAAAGTTTTAAATAGAAACCATTGTATACCTAATTTATATTCAGGTGTTTTTAATAGACTTTAGCCAAAAGAGAGAATGTTGACAGCTGTATTCAGCTTTTTATATGTTTACAATCTATTGAAATCTACAAATTTCAAATTTTCCAATACCAGACCTTGAACCATATTTTGGCACAATTCGTACTGGTTGAAAGGGTAAGGTGACCAAACAAATTATTGGGCTAGGACTCAGGATGACAAAGGCAGTATACCGTACTCCGTACCAATTGAATTTGAAAACTGTGTATGTATGTAATAGGCCAGAATGGTATGGAAAGTAGAGCTCGTCTTGCATTAAAAAAACATTTTAAGTTCGAAACTTGCGTACCACAAATCTAATAAATATTAAAAGGAAAGAGTGTTTGTGACTGACTGACTGATCTATCAACGCAAAGTTCAAACTGCTAAACAAGGGTTGGAATTTCCAGCACCTATAGGTACTTCGGTTCCGGTCCGTTTTTAATATGTAGACTCCTAGGAAAGGAAAAGGATGTCCACATGGGCAAAGCCGTGAGCTGGTAATATAAATATTTATTTTTAAATCTATTTTTATTTTGATCAATTTTCTTCAATAACGGAATAGCAGACGTTATAGTCTGATCAATTCTCGCAGGACTATTTTTGTCACGTTCGATTTAGCGGTCAATAAATCCATACACTAAATGTATCGTAATAAATTATTTATTTATTTATTATTCAGCACATAGCTAGGACTAACTTAATGCTACAATAGCATTTTCTACCAGTTGCCCTGAGGCAGGAGAAAATGTGATAGAACTAAAGGAGGCTGACAAACATAGGAAAAGGTTAACCTACAATTAATTGTAATTAAATTACTTATAAGTAGCAGGTACATAGCTAAACAAATTAAATTATTGTTTTATGTCATTGAATTCTATATACTACAACAAATAGAGACGTTGCTGCACTATACTACTTTGTTCCATTTAATTGCGGCCTTCCAACCGCATTTTTCTCAGTTGCTTGCCCTATATCGCGTAAGAACTACTGATTATAAATTTAAAACGTTTAAACACGACATAATTAATTAGATTACCAAGGCAAATAAATACCATTAGATTACTTTGCAGCATTTTTAATGTATTGACAACTTGATAAAAAATATAGGAGTTTATTAATTTGATATGTGCGTATAATATTTTTGGAACTGCGAGTTATTTATATAGGACAATCCTGTAAGGCTTTGAAACAAGCGGACAAATTTTTAGAACTGTATGTTTGTGGATGTATTATGATTTGTTTTATTTCACTTGTTAAACCCAAAGTTTCGCTGGGGATGGCTACTCTAGTAGGTGTACATAATATTATAATTCAATGTTTGATATTAATATGTTTTTTATTTTTCTCTCGGATCTAACCTCGTACGAACCTTGTGGCTGATCCAAAATGTCGATATTGACGCGATTGCAAAATCGGAAACACTTCGTGCGCAATTACATAAATATTTTATCTTTTTATTTTTTATATAATATTTAATGTATTAAAAAAAAAAATATAAGTCACAGAATATACAAAAAGGTTGACACCGCGATGACATAATGTAGAAATAATAAAAGTTACGAATTTGTCTAAAGATATGCCCACCTCACTACCAGAAATAAAATAGATTTAACGGTAAGATTTTTATTATATTGTATGAATTCTTGAGGTATTATAAAACAAGTGGCGCACATGTGACCTGAAACGTACCTCCACAATCATGATTCGTACTGAATGTGAAGCGTATTTTTAGTACTAACTGCACGCTTCAATTTTGTTTTATGAAGTACAGTATCTCTTTATATTTTTAAGTTCGAGTTTAATATAAATTAAACTTAATAAAATATAAATTAAAATATTGTACTAATGCATGTTCATGAGGACGAAACTGTTGTAACTCTAGAATTTAATATAATTTAACACCTTCCTCTGTACCTAAAGTTTATGCAATAAATAAAATTGGATTGAATTCAATTTCTGAACGGAATTATTTGGTTTTATTTTTCACAGCATTGTAACCAACCAGTAACAATGTCTTCAAGAAGTTGGCAACAATTGTTTCGCATTATATTATTCATTGTGACGTCTGTTTGTATATCGCAACCGATAGTCCTTTATCTGCCCTTAATTATTCGTAAATTCAACTCTTTAATACTTGTCACCGCAAAAAAGAAAACAATTCGTCCAAAATTCGGTCATATAAAAGATTTACTAACCAACAGATGTAACATCAAGTTGATTTTGATCGCAAAAAGACTGACAAATTGTTTTGTATATGACAAGGATACACTGCAAGGATATACAAGAATATACAAGGATATACTGACAAGGATGTTGTCATGAAAAAAATACTAAACAGGAAAGAGTATGGCGCACCACACACTGGGTATAAGCTACTTTTGAGTGGGTAACAAAAGTCGTGTAGAAGAGTAGCAACGCGGCGGCGGCGATCATTCGGTGACACACGCTAGTCGCTGGAGAGTCGCAACTACGAATACATCCCGGAAAAATTGCGAAGATGTCACCGAGAGCCGTTGTCGCGCCATGTATGAACAGCCTGGCCTTAGTGAAAATGAAAATATATTTATTTTACATTTGAACAAAACATGAATGTGAGTATCTGTGGTCCTCACACTAGACGTGAGTCTGTGTCGTGAGAACCGAAATGATGATTAACAAATATACAAATTATATGCTAAGTTGACAATATCTAAACATGATTTTAATACTGAAAAATACACTGAAACGAATATGTCACTACATTTGAGCCAAGTGAACACCTAGTTCAGTTGGCCACATTTATATTCGTTATGTCATCTTCTCGTATATAAATATATATTCCAATTAACATTTTTAGTCGATCGCTGAGCTTCGTTAAATATTTTGGCAGACGGTAAACTTTTAATTGAAAACCAATAAAATATAAAATTTACTTCTCGCGTTGTCACAATACATTTTAGCACTCTCTTTAAGAATTCAAAATCTATTAATCTTTCTAGTGTCTTCATTCTATTTCTGTATCAATTTAGAGGCTAATATTTTTTTTTGTGGTGAGAAGTGGGTACTGATGTGAAGAAAACTAAAAACTACATGAATCATGAATAATATTAGTTCATTTTTCGGGATCGCGTTTTGCGATTACAGTTCCAATTGGTAATTTATTACCATCTCTTGCTTGGACTAGGTAAATTACAAAATTTTAAATATGAATTCACAAAAAAAAAATACATAATTGTATTCAAATTTAATATATAGGTTCATAATTTGTTTTTACTACCTATATTTTCAATTGATACATTTTCAAAAACAGAATTCTGCGAATTGCTATTTTGAAATCCGTCGAGGGGACTTTTTTAAGTATCCATCTCTAAGTAAATAAAAATCAAATTATAATATTTATTTTTCTAAATAAATAATTAGTTTTGTATTGCAAAATTATTAAAAGAAGTTGTATTCCTCTATTTAATTCAATTAAGTATCTATATCGCCAAAATATGTTGTTTTGATTAACCAAAATTTAATCCAATTTCATATAATTATAGATTAAACTAGATACGCACGTTTTACATCAATAAAGATAATCATTTAGTTATAAATATAAAGCAAGGAATATAAATAGTTTAGATTAAAAGATAACGTAATATGTTTAATAGACTTAGCTTTTTATATGAGGCATTAAGAGCTCGTGCCCCTAATAATATACAAAATTTAAATTTAATATCAAATTTTATTGTCTTTTATTGTTTGTTTGCTAAATGTCCATCCATTATGCAAGGGGTACAGCCATTATCAAATCAAAGAGGCACAAACATGGTGGAACTAACGTACATATTATGTGTTTCTGTTAGTAATTATTTTGTAAGTTGTCGTGCTAGAGAGCTTCTCAGATCTCTTGGCTGACATTGATAGTGACATATTTGCTAGTGGGATAGTGTAAATTTGGCATATTCAGGGTGCATCATTCCTTTTTTCAATACGGGCATATCATTGATTGTGACATAAACTGCAACAAATGCGATATTGTGAGTTGGGCGTACTAAGGGTGCATCATCATTACTTTTTCAAGACGTTTTATCCTCAGAATACCTTCTCCCGAGGTTTATTCTGAGGTTCTATACTTTAGTTCTCTAGGTCCATGACACAATGTTATGTATTCAAAATTCAATTATATCAATTTATAGATTCGGCGGACACTTTGCAAGATTATTAAGAAAAACCGGTTCAGTATGTCGTTGACGGTTTTATCTGTTTTTAATAAGGTCAGGTTCAGATATGCTTGTTTTAGGTTTAGTGGTTAATGTCCTTGTCACAGTTCTGAGTGATAAATTGATGAGGTTGATTTAAGCCAGTTGTGCGTAAGCAAGTTTAAGTTTTGCAAAGTAATGTTTGGCTGCGAAGGGATTTTTCTGTCGATCTATTTTAAATTTAAGCCCTGTATTTTAGGATATAATTCTCAAATGAGAAAATGTGGATCTTCTAAAAGTCACTTTTGTGATAACCTAATAAATATACAGGTAAATAAATATATAGAATTTCAATTCTTTTCAAGATGTAGGTACTTTTCGTTTTACTAAAAATTATGTTCCAGCCAAGTAGCACGCCGTGACGTCATCATAGAATTGCCGCCGTTGCGTCACAGAATTTTCTGTAAAACAATACACTATCGTTGACATAATTTTGTTATGACGTAATATTTTTACCAGTAAGAAAAATGTGTAGGTAGGTACAATTTTTTTTTAAATCACTCTTAACCTTTTTGAAACATCCTGATTTTAATAAGTCAGTTGCGAATCAATATAATAATTTTTATACGTATGAGTTTTGTCCTCAACCGTACCTACTCGTATCTATATGCATGTATGTATAGAATGAGGACTGAGGACGTTGAATTGTTATTGTCAAGTATGTGTAAACAAAGCCCGCGATCATGCGTCGATGTCTGACGGCGCAGGCGCAGATTATAACCTACCTACTATGTATTTTTAAACTGATATTTGAATACACAATAATTTTTAACTCAATAAAATTGAAAAGAAAAGAATCCCTTTAAACAATTATTCATACAAAATCTTTGGTAGGTAATCAAGGATGAAAATAAGATATTTTGGTAAACTAAACAAAACATTAAAATGTGTAAAAAAAAATGAAAAGAGAAAAAGTTTTTCCAAAATGAAGGGAGTATATTTATATATTGTTTCGTGTATTTTAAAATTTAGTATTTTCTATGGTAATCAATAAATATATCTAATTTAAAACTTCGTATATAATAGTTATCGAATTTCTTCTAAATCGATTTCTTTAAGTGGTAGTTGGGGTACTTTTGAGAAAATATGACGTCATGTATTTTTAATTTTTCGACTAACGCAAACGACGCAGTCAATTTTATATTACTTGGAAACGAAATAGAAATATCATAATTGTATTATAATAATATGTGCCTAACTTATTTAGAGAACAGTAGTCCAGTTTATTTTTCAAAGAATTGTTCTAATTTAATGTCTCCATCGCTTCTCTCAGTAACATCAACATTATCTTCAATGAAGAGGCACAATGTAAAACTGGTCGCACCTACCTAGGTACAAAAACTATTCTCTGGCACTGTTTAAATACTGTCATAATAAATTTTAATTTCATTAAAACGAAATACATTTGTTGAAAGCATGTCATTTAGTAGTACATCAACGGAGATGTTCAGTTGCCAACAATTGTGTCCCACATTTCAGAACGGATATGTAAAAAATACTTTTACCTGTAATTCTAATTTATTTTTACTCTAAATTAGAATAAGAGACCTACATATATACTGGTACAAATTTTAATGATGATAAGCTTAAATCATCATCTTCCTGTCCTTATCCCACTATGATGGGTCGCCGCAACACATCTTTATCATACATTCCACTCTTTCATCCATCACCACGTGGAGACCACGGACTGGCAAACGAAGCGTAGGACCCACAAGGTGGACAGACCACCTTATAAAGGTCGCCGGAAGACGCTGGATGCAGGTCGCTTCCAACCGGTACATATGGAAGTCCAAAGGGGAAGCCTACGTTCAGCAGTGGACGTCTTACGGCAGAGATGATGATGATGATGATCCATCATATCGTCATTCACACTCCTAGAATACATATATTATCTTCTTTCATAATATATTCCAAACGTTTTTAGGGCGCCCTTTCTTAGGAATTAAACTTAAATCTAAGGAAATCTAAGTGTGAGGCTACAGGAGAGGTCAAGAGATACTAGTAATTCAGTAACTCCAAAGCGATACCAAAGCAAGGCGATGAGCAATAGGTACTCAATAGTTAGACGTCAGGTTTCTCATAAAAAACCTAAAAAAATCTGGTTCAATTTGGTAGAGTTTATACATGAATACACATACATGAATTATGAATAATTGTGTGGATCACTCTTAAATTGCACATTATTTCCTTAGCCGGTATGAACTACGACGATATATTATCTGAAAGGTGCATTTTCAAAATAGTACAGGTATACCTATAAGGTATCTGTATAACTCTCTACAGAAATTCAATATAATATGTAATTGTCTAATAAAAATTAATTTTCTTGCTGTTTATAACATTTCGTACCTAATAGAATAAGATAGATGTGACAAGCCTACTGAGGCTGTCCATATAAAAATCTTAACAAATCATCGAACAATACGCCATTAATTTTAAGAACTTAACTATACTTAACTAATGAATTTCCTAGACATTATTTTGGCGCGTGGCCGTCTGTCTAAGGACTGTAGAGCTGTCAAAACAATGGTATACTTCCTATTGATGTGAAAACGAAAAGCGATGGAATTGGCACAATATTGATTAAACTTTAATATTATATGAATTTCAATATATTCAACACGAGTCTCTATTCTCGATGCAAACTGCACATGAGATTAAGGAGACAGTGGAAAGCCTTTTTTTACCTCGGAACACTATATAAATTACTATGACTCTGTCAGTTGAAAAAGCCCGATAACTGAAAATTTCTATAGAAACTAAAACTATATAGGATAAGTGGTAAACAGTATTAACATCTCTTATTTTCTCCAGCAAAAATAATTGTACAAGTAATTTATTTATCGTAGACGGTGCCTTATATAAATGTGTCTAGCGATAAATACGTTGGTCAGTGACCGAAGCCGTACCACCCCTTATACGAGACGAGTCCAAAGTCCTAATTACCCCCTGCTGATACTGTTTCTGGCTTGCTTATAAAATGTTCCGCTACGTTGATATTATTTTGTGAAACAACCTAAATAATTATCATGATAAGTTACTAGATAAGTACTAAGTACCTCTGCTAACTACTAGTATGAGTTACACTGAAAGACATTGAATTTTTAATAAATTGATGGATTGAAGCAAGGAATTGACGATTCGGCATCTGTGTTTTTCATTAGGTAATACATGAAAATCTAGCAGAAGAAGTCGTGTTTGTGTTGTGTGTGTGTGTTGTGTTTACTCGTGGCCACGGTGCATGTGCAGCGAGCTATGGAAAGGGCTATGCTCGGGGTTTCTCTACGTGATCGAATCAGGAATGAAGAGATCCGTAGGCGAACTAAAGTCACCGACATAGCCCAGCGGATTAGCAAGCTGAAGTGGCAATGGGCAGGCCACATAGCGCGGAGAGCGGATGGCCGATGGGGTCGAAGAGTGCTCGAGTGGAGACCACGGACTAGCAAACGCAGCGTAGGACGTCCACCCACAAGGTGGACAGACGACCTTATAAAGGTCGCCGGAAGACGCTGGATGCAGGTCGCTTCCAACCGGTACATATGGAAGTCCAAAGGGGAGGCCTATGTTCAGCAGTGGACGTCTTACGGCTGAGATAATGATGATGATGATGACGGTGCATGTAACTGTGCCGAAACGTCCAGGTTTTTTTTTATTTTTTTTATGTGATGAAGTAGAAGACGAGCAAG
Source organism: Hemithea aestivaria (assembly GCA_947507615.1). Classification (NCBI taxonomy): domain Eukaryota; kingdom Metazoa; phylum Arthropoda; class Insecta; order Lepidoptera; family Geometridae; genus Hemithea; species Hemithea aestivaria. The sequence goes on along the minus strand of OX382332.1, from coordinate 10,943,785 downwards.
ACGCTCTCCTGATGTTAAGAGATAACGGCTGCCCATAATCAGTACAGTGTAACCTAGGATTTCACAATTATGTGAAATTCTAGGAGCACTGCACCAACGCTTCTTACTCAAGAGTCATAAGATGTTAAGACTCTTTAGCCCAGTAATTTCACTAGCTACAGTGCCCTACTACCGGAGCACAGTAATGTTTGCAGGTTGGTTTTAAAACAATTTTGTAACACTAACATAAAAATAATTATGTGAAAAGACCCGATTAATAAAATTAACAACAGAAAAAGTTTAACAGGAATTAATTGCAATTAGCTTCCCTATTTAAAAAAATAGATCGTGCATAATTTGTACTCATAAGCACCTTGACGTACTTTTACATATTATGGATATGAATAAAAAAACTAAAAATAAGGATGTTTCAGTTACATGTTGCGAACTGAATAAAATATTTGTCACGTCAGGAATTTTAGGTTAAAATTAAAATACAAAACACAAAAGAGACCTCAAACAGCGGTCAGTATACGGAGTTAGCTTAGTAATATCTCTATTCTTAAAAAATGTGACCGTATGAGGTCATTTGGTTGTTTGGAAACATTCGGGTCCGCTGTGACTCACTGATTCCAAGGTACGGTACGGCAACCATCGTGGAATGAGTATCGGGATATGTAGGCTAATTTCCTTTAAAAAATATATAATAAAAATTCATAGAATAATTTCAAATTAAAAACACTTTTAAAATGTGTGCAATAATATTGGGTACCCGGGTTTCTGATGAGGAATTTTCAACAAAAAATAGTGCGTGTGAGAGAGCGTCCAACTGTATATAAGCGCTCTTAAAAGAAATCTTACATCGTTTTGCTGAAGAACTGCGTTTTGATGGGATATACCTACCTATACACCTACATAATTTGATTTGCTTTTAAATGCATTTGATCGTCGCATTTGACCATTTTTCTTTAATTATTGTTTATCTAAATTCTCTTCTTGTGCGTTTTAGTTTGTCCAATAATATCAAGCCATGAACTTAGCATATGAACTTGGTGTTAGGAGACGGCGGTTACTTAGGATTTTCGGAAACAATGTGATCCAACTACGTCCCCGTAATTTTGAACCATTCATTTAATATTGTTCTGGAATTTTCAAATTATACTAAACCTTCTATTATTTACTCTAGAACTAGAGAAAGTTAATAGCAACGAATTAGGGGTTAATAGCTATAAATTTAAAACTCTACATGCTACATAAATAGGTACTAGGTACACACTTGCATCTCCAAGCCACTGTGATTTATTTTTTGTTATTTATTCTAATCCCTCATATAGAGGTACATGGTTCGATTGAATGAAGATGAAGAAAATGTATATAATACTAGCGGTTTTAACCGCTAGGGTCTAAGCTATCCCTTTACCAAATTTCAGCTCAAATAGTCCACCCGTTTAGGCGTGAAAGAGTAACAAACATTCATCTCATCCAGACATCCTGACATCTAGACATCCATACATTTTTACAAATATTCATGTTTATAATGTTGGTAAGATTATAATTAATCATTTTTGTACGCAGAAACCTCAAAAGATGGAGACATAAGGTGGTACACGCAAGATCAAAACAGCACACCGCCGCGGTTGACGATTGACGGATACCCACAGCGGATAAACTTATTGATTCAATGAGTCGACTAATTGCACTGACGGTTAACCCTTTGTATGGTTACATCATGTCACTCAGTGACTGACCTATTTTGGAAATAGTTATAAGTGATGATGAGGTTATGAGTCGATATGTCACCAAATTGTTTACGTTGAAAAGTAGTAAGATTAAACTGGCTGTTTTAAAAATTCAGTGTTTTGTTTTTTTCGTTTGGTTTGATCATAAAGGATCCGAAAATCATAAATGAAATAATATTACGATGATGAGAAATGAATTTGCCTTGCAATTTGAAATGTATTTGGTTTTCAAATTCATCATCATCACTGGCTTTTTGCATCTATAAAAGATGATTTCAGCAGCGTCCATGTTCAAGGTACGGCACTTACGAGAATGTCTAGTAAGGCCTATACGGGAGTGGCAACGTCGCGTCGTCCGCAAAATGTACAGACAAATTGTGTTCCAAATTACATACTTCTATTTAAAAAAATAACCTTTGAAAGAAAATGAAGTTTTATACTTCATCATAACGAGTGTTCCCAATTATATCGATAGCTTTAATCCATTAAGGGTTGTAGGTATGGACTGGCAATAAATAAATATTCGCATAGAGTCAAAGTTTTAAGATCATCCGTATGTGTATTTACATTGACGATCTAAAAATAGGAAGATGGTATTCCTATCATCATCTCAGCCATGGGACGTCCACTACTGAACATGGGCCTCCTTTTTGGCCCTCTAAACATACCGGTTGGAAGCGACCTGCATCCAACGTCTTCCGGCGACCTTTATAAGGTCGTCTGTCCACCTTGTGGGTGGACGTCCTACGCTGCGTTTGTTAGTCCGTGGTCTCCATTCGAGCACTTTTCGACCCCATCGGCCATCCGCTCTACGTGCTATGTGGCCTGCCCATTGCCACTTCAGTTTGGTTATCCGCTGGGCTATGTTGGTATATATTTAATATAGGAATACCATACATTCCTATATTAAATAATATAATTTTAAGGATGTTACTAACATAATCTTGGAATCAGAAATAAGTAATTGTTCTTTACTATTTTAAATGACCCAATACTCAAGTACTTAAATATTATTCGATAATTTAAATTAAGAAAGAACATTACGCATCAAAATCTAAACAATTATGCACTTTCCTGCACTTTATAACGCATACTAAATAACACATTTCAGCGAATTAATTTTCATTTCAACAGTTTCAGTAGTAAACAGAAGTACCGAATCAACTACCCGAAATAACTGCTCCATTTATTGCGGCAGCGAGAATTGCAATTCGATTGTACTCATTCAAGACGATAGAAATTATTTGATAGAGGCATCATTTGACACCGAGACCTTTGTTGTGACTTATGACTTTGTTGGGTATGCTTTATTGACCTATAGAAGTTGGAAATGTTTTAAAGTTGCTTTTGACGCTGCAATGATTGTGGTTGGCTTATTTTCATGTTATTCTTCATTAATTTTTTGTTAAGCTAAATTGAAATGACGATCATGAGAAATCACCCTAAACGAAAAGATCGCCTCTTGAAGAAACTTATATATAGGTTACAGGTTAGGTCTGTATATCTTGCCTATATTATTTCAATCTTAAAATAAGTCAGTCGGTTAGAAAGCTATAGGGCGTGAACGACGTTATATTATGACGAGAAGAAAAATACTTATTGATATACAAAAAGCAAGAAATTTCGCTTGGTACTAAGATATTACATTTAAGATTGATGTAGTCAGTAATAGAGGCTTCTTATATCTCATCCTCCTGGTTTTAACTAGAAAATATTACTGAGCCATCTATGGAACGTTTTCTAGGAATTCACATTGCACACGTTATTGAGAAGGTAAAATATAATACTCGTACTAGTATTAACAAGAAAAGGACAAAAATTGCATATTACTAAGGATTTTCCGGATTGCGACCTGCAATCATGAGTAACATGCAGAATAGATAATGATCTGATGAGTAACAACACTAAAACAGGACAATGCTGAACGATGCTTCTTTGAACTCAATGAGTGTCACTTTTCGGAAGTGAGGACAGCTCAGGATGCTTTTTTGGAAAATAGTGGTGGGAAACGGATATTATTATTATTTCGAACACGTACTTTTAGATAGATTTAATTTTTACGTTATATCTGCCAATTTTTTTTACGTAATATCTGCCAATAGGAATGATGAATTTGATATCTATATTAATTAGTGCAAGTCCTTCTAGAGGTTTAATATTATGTACATTATTAAAAAGATATGATTAATTTGTCCTTAATAAAAAGATTTATTCCAAATTTACTTTAAAATGCCTTTATTGGAAAAAAAATCAGAAAAAAACACATATTGGCTACACAAATAAATTAAAATAAATTGATCATAAAATTTCCATGTAAAAAAAAATTAAGTCCGTTAAAAACAAGACTGATCTTTAAGTTCCAATAGCACATATCACAGGTACAATAAAGCACGAATAAGCTTTAAGTTATGACGAGTGTGAATGTATGTCAGTTAGTGCTGTCTGCAAGATTACGTGGGCTTAGCCGTTGCGAAATCACTGAAACCGATTTAGCGCACCGAGATGCGGAAGCATGGTTGTGACATGTTAAATCAAAACCAAAATCACTGATTTACAAGTGAATTAAATTAAAAATTTAAAAAACCCCCAACGCAATACGTAATTCACCATTTTTTTTATGGCGGCCATCTTGGATTTTAAATTTTATATAGTGGGCTGTATTCTACTCGTTAAGCCCTTTCATTTGATACCCATATTGAGGGGGTCGTGGAAGAAAAAAATAATCCACCATTTTGTAGCGGCGGCCATCTTGGACCGATTTCCACCACGCATGGCTAAGAACACTCTCGACTAACTCTACTTTCAAAAAAAAAAAACTAAATAAAAATCCGTTCATCCGTTTGGGAGCTACGATGCCACAGACAGACACATACACACACACACTCACACACACACACACACACACACACACACACACACACACACACACACACACACACACACACACACACACACACACACACACAGACACAGACAGACAGACAGACAGACAAACACGTCAAACTTATAACACCTCGTCGTTTTTGCGTCGGGGGTTAAAAAGGACATGTCCGAGAAGGTTGTATACAAGTGAATTAAATTAAAAATTTAAAAAAACCCCCAACGCAATACGTAATTCACCATTTTTTGATGGCGGCCATCTTGGATTTTAAATTTTATATAGTGGGCTGTAATTTACTCGTTAAGCCCTTTCATTTGATACCCATATTGAGGGGGTTGTGGAAGAAAAAAGTAATCCGCCATTTTGTAGCGGCGGCCATCTTGGACCGATTTTCACCAAACATGGCTAAGAACACTCTCGACTAACTCTACTTACAAACAAAAAAAATTAATCAAAATCCGTTCATCCGTTTGGGCGCTACGATGCCACAGACAGACACATACACACACACACACACACACACACACACACACACACACACACACACACACACACACAGACAGACACGTCAAACTTATAACACCCCGTCGTTTTTGCGTCGGGGGTTAAAAATGAAGTTTACCACGTCAACACTAAACTGAAGCAAGAAAAATGACGTCACGGTAGCTTGCCATCTCACTTACTCCTACTGAATACGTAGGTTGACGATAGTTTTTTGTTTTTAATTTAATTTGTATGACGTAAGTGAGATGGCAGACAACCCTGACGTAATTTTTTTTGCTACAGTTTGGTGTTGATATTGCAAACTCGATTGTATATAACCTTCTTGGACAAGTCAATAAAGATAAAAAGATTTTCACCACTCTTGCACGAAAATGGTGTCTTTGGTCATCGATTTCAGTGAGCAAAAGCTGTTTTTGCTCTCTAGAGAGGCAAAGTGATTTGAATTTCGAACACAATTTTATTGGCTATGAAGAAGTTGGTGTGTTCTGAAACTTATTTGTGTACAATTATTTAACTGAGATGCACATAATTTTTGATGTTATTTATTGAATTTTAAGTTTATAAATTGTATTTTTTCAATAATATTTTAAATAAAATACTATTATAGAATAATAAGTCGTAAGTGAGTTTTTTTTTTAAAATATTATTACAATTTGTTTTTCATAAATATGTCACACACACAAATTTCGAACGCAACTCTTTTAATAATAAAAATAAAAAAATACAAAATGGCGGGATGTAGAAGTTTAGAGTTTACAGTCAAATGGAGAATGCGTTGTGACGTCATCGATAAATGCCATCTTTGTCTCTCTCTTTTGTATGAGGTAAGTGAGATGGCACTTATAGTTGTCATTTTTCTTGCGACAGTGGTATTCACGACACATTTTACATTTGGTTCTAAACCTCTTGGTAAAGATTCAAATAAATATTTTCAACTTTTTGTTATATTTAGTTGTTATATTTTCTCACTGTTCGTGGTGAAAAGCTGTATGTTCAACTGGTGAGAAAGTTTTTTTTGATGTTTCGTACCGTTAAGTCACTCACTGCGCTCAGCAGTCTATTATTTGAATCACTCGCTGCGCTCGTGATTCAATTCTAGACTGCTTCGCGAGCTCGTGACTTAATCTCGGTACTCACAGCAAAAAACAACTTTGCTCACATGTTGAACAAATAGCTATTTCAGAATTTTGGATCCAAAAAGTACTAAAAAGTTGGACAAAACCGCCAAGCGGTCATTTTGATTGAGTTTCGGCATGATGTTCAGTAAAGCCAGGGAGGGATTTATCCCGCCTTCTAGATTTAATCAGCTACCATCTACCGCATAATCGATTAAGAGCGCTTGTGCAGTGACATAATATTACGTCGTATCGATTGAATACGTCATTTCATAATGTTTTGACAATTCGGTCTTCGGTTCGGTTCCCTGACGGATAAGTGAATAACCCTGCCGATTATTACTTCCATGTATTTGGCAACGTGACAGATTAGGTAATAGTTGCACCAAGACGCGCAGTGAAAGTGAGAGCGATGCGATGTCGCGTGCTCACGCGCACCCACCGACCTTGCCATATAGGCGAGCCCGGACGCGTATTTACAAACCCTGATTGGACAGGTGGTGCGCGAAGTAATACAACACTTTTTTAACCCCCGACACAAAAACGACGGGGTGTTATAAGTTTGACGTGTTTGTCTGTCTGTATGTGTGTGTGTGGGTCAGTCTGTGGCATCGTAGCTCCCGAACGGATGAGCTTAACAAGGAAAGGGCTCCCGAAAGGGCTTAACAAGTAGAATACAACGCATTATGTTACATTTAAAATCCAAGATGGCCGCCACCCCAAAATGGTGAATTACAGTTGTTTATTCAGTATATATGTAGGTTGGATTCTGACCACGAACTTGATGTTAAGCGACGATGCGGTTATTTAATCTTTGAATATATAATAAAACAATGTACATAATTGTAATATACTCCTCCAACGGGACAGAACTTACGCTCGAAGTATGAAAAAGGTTTATTTTTTTAATGAGTGAAGTCGCTAGTAACATCTACCTCTAGATAATTTATTAGACTATTAACAAGTGCTTGAAGGTACGTATGTACTCGCATAATATCGTTTTAATCACACCATTTACAACACATTTTGTTTATAATGTGTTACTTCAGATTATATGTGCTTGTTTGACTTACAATTATTGCAAACAAGTATAATATATAATTTATATTCATCCTTAAAAAACGAATAGTTCAATGAAACGGATCTAGTATTTGAATACAATTAAGTTTTTATAAAATCATGTGATAATAATTAAATTATTATCGAGAAGAATTATTTCTCTCGACGAAGCCACTGTAACGATCACAGATATTTTGGATACTATACAGAACAGATATGAGTTTTACAAGAAAAATATTTTTTATTGCTAAATACAACAGTAGGTACGATAAAATGGGCTGACAAAGAGCACAAAGAAGGAATGCTCCGGCCGCAACTACGTCACTGGACGTCCGCCTAGAGTCTTGAACTACATCTATTGGATAAATTTGTTTCTCCAAAATTTAGTTAATTGCATGCGATTCCTTTCTATAAAAAGTATCCAATGCATAGTATGTTTGACCGCTTTGTATCAAGCAAGTCAAAGACCAATCTATAATGCTACCTCTCCATATACAGTCTAGCCGATCTTTTTTTTTAATTAAGCGATAAAACCTCTGTATGTACTTTTGTTTTTGATGAATTCAATTGCTCCTTCTGCAATGTTTGTCATACTGGTTACACTTTTGCTTGTGGTGAATAAATAAATTATTGAAAGAACATTTCAGTGCATCTTTGCCAATTCGACTACTTGTCTTACAGTACTTTCGAGTTACGCCGTCGCGCCCGGCAGACGTATTACCCGATACGCCATGCACCAATTATCTTGGAACGCCTTTTTGCCCGCCTCACCATAGTCAATATGCCGACCACACGTGGTTTATTTGTTTAATTGCCTTCAAACAGGTTTTTGCACTTACGCTTGTTGGTAAGGGATGATCGTTTGGCAAACAAACTTGGTCATACGTTACTTTGTAGTGAAGATATTTCATTTTGCACTTGTAACTCCAGTTTAACCATTCATTATCGCTTAGCTTATGACCACTTATCCCAAGATACTGATATTAAACTATGATGTCAATGGGTAAAGATGGAATCAAAATAAACAAAGAAATTATTAAAATCCATCCTCGACTTCCTGAAGAGTACTGAAGTTATTTGAAAACTGATTTGCGAGGAAAGGATCTAATATCAATGTACGACTTAGATTTATTGAGCCTCATGAACACTGACTATTAAGATTTTTGACTGTAAATTCCTCATCATCAACAGCCTTTACTGGCCCACTGCTTGGCAAAGACCTAAAAAAAAAGACTCTTTTTGATTATCCCGTTCTGTCATGTCCCTCCGTCCACTTCCGTCACTCTTCTGATGTATAATAATTATCTGAGCCACCATTATGTTACTGAGCTGTAAATCCCTATCAACTTTTAACTTAAACATCGCATAACTTTCGGCGTACAAACGATTTACTTCGTTACAAAGCCGATGAAATTGTTCGTAATTGCACCAACATCAGAATATCCATCGCGAATTGAATTCCTTTAGCCATTTACCCATTGATGACTTATAAAAAGGTTAAAAAGTATTTAAGAATGCTTTTAGGTGGCCGCGAGCGAGCGATGGTCGGGTGACCGACGCATCACCTGATGCTTGCCAGCTGACATACTTTTTACCCGTTTTGCTGCGCATTGTCACATCGCATCGCCTGGTGACTTAGTGACCACTTGCAATTTATTTATAGATGTATATTGTATATCTGAGGCATCGAGACGGCTTATTTAACGCTTATATTCGTATCTTATATCTAGATGGAGGAAACTTATTGATTTAATCATAGAAATAAGTATTTTCATTAAAATTATAATAATGTATTAGTTACAAATTTTTTAGACAGATACATAATTGATATCTTGTTAGTCTACTGCTGGAGTAGGGCCTTCCATGGCAGGATAATATTATAATTGATACTATACTTGTTTTTTGGGGTGGTCAGGTTTAAGAGTAGATTTTTTGTTATTTATTAAGTTTAAATATATAATTGATAAGATACATAATATACAATAAATAATATATTTGATAGGATACATAATTGATATCTTGTTAGTCTACTGCTGGAGTAGGGCCTTCCATGGCAGGATAATATTATAATTGATACTTTACTTGTTTTTGAGGTGGTCAGGTTTAAGAGTAGATTTTTTGTTATTACGGTTAATTTTATCATTCTTCACGTATAAATAAATTGAAGGCACTGAAATATCACGTGAAAATACGGAAGAGTCAGCATGATGAGGCAAATCAGAGTACTTACATTCTAACAATCATTTAAACTTTAAACGATCATTTGTTATTTACCTAGGATCATAATAATTATCAGCTATTTATTACACAACGTACAAAGTGCAAACACATAAACTGTGGTATATCATTCAGATCATTCTCACAGCTCTGCTCGTCTCTGACCTTGGAATATTCGCGTTTTAACCAAATTTTATTACGATATTATGTAACGTACGCGCCGAACATTTATCATCGCAAAATCGGTTATTATATACCTATTTAATGATGCTTTACGTCTAGGCTTCGCAAATAGTTTGCCGTGTCATTGAGGGCCTTATTATGTTTCTGCTTCCTACTATTAGGTATATTCGCTTAAACGTTTTTTGTTAAGTTATAAATATTTCGCTTATATATGTACGTTAGTTTTATGAAGACCTTAGTAAGGGGTTTCTCTTCGGGTATATAACGAGTATGTCGCGAGCATTTATTCACGTACGGTCTCGCTCGTTTACAAGCGTAAGGCTGAGCCAGAAGTGATAATATGTGGCTTCCTTCTCAGTCGGTCCCTCAATGATGAGGATCGTGACTCCCTTCATGATGCTTTGTCCAAACTACTTACTACCACTGGGCCCAATTTTCGGCCATGTGGAGTGCAGGCCCACGGCGCAAGTTGTTTTAGAATAACAAAAAAAAAACATTTCGACTTGAAACGAAGAAGTACAAAATATAAGTTTTTATTAAAATTATACAGCTGCGTAGTAATAAGTAATGCAAAAGAGAAAAATATACAATAGAGATTGGCGCACTTGGCTGTCATTTTACACTTGGACTACGGTCAAACTCTTATGCCACTAATTTGTACATATTTATCTTTACCGTCCACCTACGTAATATTTAATATTACCTATCTAGATTTGTGGGCAGCTATTGTTTTTCTACAAATGGGTAAAATTATTCAAAGTAATTGTGTCGTCATGGTATCAATGACGTCATATTTCCGTCAAATGGTTTATTAGTTATTTTCCTTGTTCGTTGGTCGTCTATTACGAAGGTTGCGTTATCTATTGTTATTTCCCGGATTTTATCGATTTATCTAACCTTACTCTAGGTGTTTTAAATTATAATATTCTATTTTTAAAACGTTCTTGTTCTTACCTCGTAATGTAAGGTAATTATTATCTACCGGTTCGACAAGTGCTCATATTTTATTATGTTTGTTTTAAATACATAATAATATACGGATGAGCAACATGCTGATACCTGTCGAATTAGCTGGGCCGTATAGAGATCAGAGAAGTAAGTACCTAATATGGAATTTTAGATACCTTTTAGGTGCCCCAATCCATAACTTTTTTCTATAAAAACTTTGTTAAGGGGTTAATAGTCGCTGAGCCTCTGTCTCGCTCGCACGATATAACAAATTGTCAAATAACAATTTTGATAAAATTTACTTTTTGGAAATGTTTTAAATTGAAAATTTAGCTCATATTTTTATACTATTTTTATAAGTATTTCCAGTTTGCTACCTTAAATAACAACAATGGCATTCTCACTTATATGAAAAATATATATCTTTAAACATGCCTCAACAATTTTATAATGTATCAAACTGGTTATACTTTAAAAAATTGTATATAAATATCAGCAAAATTTTCAATTTAACACATTTCCAAAAAGTAATTTTTATCAATTGTTATTTGACAATTTGTTATATTGTGCGAGCGAGACTGAGGTTCAGCGACTAGTTAATCTAGTTGTACTTTACATATGGACATAATTATGTTAATGTCATTGATAATTATTAAGTTTTTTTATAATAAAAATAACACAATAATTGTGTTAGGTTGGTGTCAGTGGCATCGCATGATTGTCTCTATGATGAAGGACATAGCAGTATTTATATTCGAAAATTGTCTAAATGAACTATAGCCACTTACGATTACAAAAAAAAATATGTGCCATAACATTTGATGGAACAAAAAAAAAGAGTGTGTGTACTTATGTACACGCGTTAGAAGTTATACTTCTTTGTCGTATGGAAAAATAAATAATAAATTATTAGTATCACCGTCGTATATGAAATTGATTTAATAAAAACACCAAAATAATATTTATTTATTCACATTGTTTAATTGTACCCTTACTAAACACGTGTTCTAAATATAAAAATACTAAAATATACAACTTGAACATAGTTATCAATTTCAACAGTGCCAGTTATTCTACCGCCTGAGCAGTGATGTGCAAACATTACTGTGCTCCGGTAGGAGGGCACTGTAGCTAGTGAAATTACTGGGCTAAAGAGTCTTAACATCTTATGTCTCTTGAGTAAGAAGCGTTGGTGCAGTGCTCCTAGAATTTCACATAATTGTGAAATCTTGGGTAACACTGTACTGATTATGGGCAGCGTTATCTCTTAACATCAGGAGAGCGTCTTGCTCGTCTTCTACTTAATCACATTAAAAAAAAAAAAATTTTCATGCATGCCACCTAGAACTAACTTCACGATGTAGAATTTAGGGGTCGGTGTGCGCGCGCATCGTAAAAATTCACTCTCATCATTTTTCTCTATCGCGCCAAAAGAAGTATAACTTCAAAAAGGAAAAAAAAAATTGTATTAAAAGCGTTATTATGTTATGTCCATTTTAATAAATAGTTTATAAAGCAATACCCCATAGCAGCAGGATGTTGTTGTCGTACGCTTAAGGCGGTTTAAAAAAAAATGTTATGCACACTATTTTATTAATTCGTAACACACATAGTATAGTATAGGGACGTAGTAAAAATAAATTGATAGTGGTAACTAACAGAGCGATAACAACTAAAAACAATATATAAACAGATTTTAAAGTACCGTATTTCTATATACCTACACATGGTAACGCGATTATAATAAGCAATTTATATTATTTTACGGTTTTTCACACAATAAACAAATGTGCACTTCTTATCTTGATTTTCCTAAATTCATTATGGCATACGATTTTGTACTACGCGATCATTATAATAACTATTACATATAGTTTTTTTTATTCTTAATAGGTTAGCATTTGACCACGATCTCGCGTGATATTAAGCGAGGCAACGACCAACGATGCGGCCTTCGATGGTAGCAGACTTAACCTAGCAGGCGGAATAAATCCCTCCCTACGTGTCAATCTTTACTTATTTCCCGGTTGTCCATACTTATTGTAATGGTAGGTTTGTAGGGTTGCCGTCGGGGCCGCGGATGAGTGCTTCGTCTTACCCGCTGCCCGCGGCCCGCTGCATTATGGCGTCCCGCAGGAACACCTCCAGGTTTTTTTAGTGGGTATCCCCGCCGCGTCCATCTTTGGCGGGTGAGTCCCACATTCCGCCCCGCGTGGGGTGATGATGCGTAACGCATTTTTCCTGGGTAAAAAAAAAACATTTGTAGGGTTCTATTGCAGAGGCCACGTAGAGTACACATTTATTGCCAGTTATTCATCCTCCAAGCAAAATGTGCAGGTATTAGTGTGTTTCTAAGGGCCAATGTTACCAGCGAAATTGGGCGCGTCGAAATTCAACAAGTACCTACCTAATATATCGAGGACCGAGTTGAGTGGCGTGCCATAGGGGAGACCTATGTCCAGCAGTGGACGAACATAGGCTGATGATGATGATGATATCAGGGTGACAGGCGCAATGAAAAGTCGAGCAGAATTTTGTAATTTAAAAAAAATTGGTTGGCAATATACTCGTATAAAAGCAATATTGATTTTCCATCGGACACGTGATTTCCTTCCGTGAAGGAAAAGAAATGAGAATGTTGAGATGGATGTGTGGAGTGACTAGAATGGATAAAATCAGAAATGAGTATGAGAGGGGAAGCTTGAAAGTTGTACCAGTGACAGATAAATTATAAAGATTGGAAGATTGTCCTGTATGCGCATATTATGAGGATATAATGTGGGTTTTTTTTTTAATTTATGTTTTGCGGCTGTGATATCACTACGGCCATGATTGGCCTAATGTGGGATAAGGGCAGGAAGATGAAGACGTGATTTCATTCCGTATTGTATTTTGTAACTATATTATTGTCACAAAAAAAAAACAAAATACCCTTTAAAACTTCCCCGAATTTAGAACATAACTGGTTTTACGCAACCAATTTAGGAATGACGTCGGCTAAAAGCCAGTGACGTAATATCAACACAATCAGTAAAATGGTCAGTTAAACTCAAACAAATCAACTGAATGCAAGCACCAATCATGGGTTGGTGGTATTTTTTGGAACTAATTTTGTTACTTGTAATTTTAGGTAACAGCACTAAAAATTATGAAATACTTAAATAGCTTAAATATAATGATAGGTATATGATCTTGTAAATCAATTTTTTTCCAATAATACTTGTAGAATAGTTTTTTTTCTGTTTTCAGCACTTTTGATGCAAGTAGAGCAATCACACTAGAAAATTTACATAGGTTAGAAGAGATAAGTTTTAAGTAATTTACGTGATCCGAATTTGCATTTTCGACTAAATACGATGTGTTGATATGTGTAAGTTTTATTTGTCTTACTAAAATATTTAAAAAAAAAATACTCCGACCGATCATCTACCAGTTTATGCTCTTTTATTTATATCCCTGTAGTTTATATATTTAAAAAAAAAATAGGTGATGATTTCCAAAAAAAATCTCTATGGATCCATGGAGCCATACACAGACACACAGATACACTTGTCAATCTTTCACGTTTTTTTTTTATGTGATGAAGTAGAAGACGTGCAAGACGCTCTCCTGATGTTAAGAGATAACGGCTGCCCATAATCAGTACAGTGTTACCTAGGATTTCACAATTATGTGAAATTCTAGGAGCACTGCACCAACGCTTCTTACTCAAGAGTCATGAGATGTTAAGACTCTTTAGCCCAGTAATTTCACTAGCTACAGTGCCCTCCTACCGGAGCACAGTGATGTTTGCACATCACTGCTCAGGCACGTTGTCATCACTGCACGTTGGGGGTTAAATAAGTACAGTGGCGCCATCAACGCCAAGTTAAACCAGCTACAGTGTACACTGGTACACGTGTAGGAACAATAATCGCCTCTTACATCAGTATAGTAACAACCACCGGCAATAATTAATTTTAGTAGTTTTACTACTTGAAGTGCTATTGCGCATTTAGCTATTTTTAAACGTGTGATGATTTCTGAATATGCACGGTTTACTTTATTTGTCTATAATTAGCCAACATCTTGGTTTGGTTCCTATATCAGAATTTTTTTTCTTTGGGCGATAATACCGCCAATTACACGCTTTGTAATTTCAACAGTTTGATTTTGTTTTGTGTTTAACAGCTGTAGTGCCGTATTACTTTTATTTTAGCAGAAGAATTATGTTTTTTAGATGTTGTAAATACGTCGAATATTTATTATATCTTTGTCAAATTTCATCTTTTTTAGCAATTACAGCTGTGAGTCGATAGTGTAGTTCGTCAGGCAAGTTATTATTTTATTTAAATGTATTCTTTTAACAATTGTTAAACCTGAGCAGTATTTTAATTGCTATTTTATAGAGTTGTTGCATAACTCATAACCAATCTGGAAATATTTTCTTACCGATACATCTCACTATGGTTCCTATTGTTAAAGACTGCGCTTCACTTTGCGTAATAATAAGTTTAGTATCAATATACGAGTGGGTTAAAAATCACCTTTAGGTTTTGTAGAGACTATTTACAATTTGTACACTAAACGATTCGTGAGTATTTAGATTCATCTTTGTAAATAAACGGCATAAACTCACTTGTATTTACTTCAGCTTCGTGCCGACCGTTTCGATCCTACTATTCCGTTTCTACTATTTTCAATTATTGTTAGTCGTCTTCTTCATGCAAAGTACCTACTGATGATGGGCGGCATTATCTCTTAGGTACATCGGGAGAGCGTTTAGCTCATCTTCTTACTTCTTTGTATAAAAAAGTGCAACTGTAATGGACAAGCGGTAAGCGGTAACGCTTAATATCAGGCAAAGGTCGGGTTTGTCTCGTTCAGCATATTTTTTTTTACATAGTATAGGACTGCGTTTGACCATTGTCTCACCTGTTGGTAAGTGATGGACCTGGTCGAAGTTGTAGAGCATAATGCATAGAAATATAATTAAACTAGCTGTGTCTAGCAGTTCTTCCTGCTGTACTAGCCTTTGTGTTTTTCCAGGGTCTATTCTATCTCAAATACCAAATTTCAGTCTAATTGGTCCACCCGTTAAGGCGTGAGAGTAACAAACATACATCCAGATATCCATAATCCATAGATTCTCACAAACTTTGACTTTTATAATATCATAATACAACGAAGTTAGAAGACGAGCAAGACGCTCTCCTGATGGTAAGAGATAACGTTGCCCATAATTAATACAGTGCTACCAAGTATTTCACAAAGGTAACATTCTGAGTGCACTGCGCCAACGCTTCTTACTTGAGAGTCATAAGATGTTAAGCCTCTTCTGCCCAGTAATTTCTAGCTACAGTGTCCTCCTACCGGAGCACAGCAATGTTTGCACATCACTTCGGCGGTAGAATAACTGGCACTGTTGGGGTACCCACCTAGTCGACCTCCTGCAAAGGAAGTCTACTCCTGTAAATAATATTAGTAGGATTAGTAAAATGCGACAAGGTTTCACAAGTTACAGTAATGTTATAAGCCAACTAATCACCTGATGCGAGGATGCACATGCGGCAACCAGTCATTTATTATTATCGCAGTAATTGTGACGATCACGTGCCCCCGAGGACAAGCGCCGTGAAAACTGTTGCCAACGTTTACCTACACTTTTTGCTGTTACAAGTTTTATGTCATCTTTACTATTCAAAGTATTTTACTTGATGGAAATATCGACCTATCTGCACAAAGTCACATATTATGTAAAATCTCTACTTTAAAGGAGAGCTATTTAAAGTATTACTTGCATTAATTTTGCCCTAATACTCTTTTGACTCTTCACTAAGACTTATTCAGTAAGACCTGGAGTATGACGTAATTCTGGGTCAAAAAAGTTTAATAAAAAAGTCTCTTTCACCTCCCATGCCAAGATCTTACCTGAGTAATAAAAATAGAGGACAACTTGCTTCATGTGGAAAACCGAGATTATACACCAACAAATGAGCGAGTTAAGTCTCATTAGACAAACTTCTGACGCGTTTAGATGTTCACCATGGTCCTATTTCCTAGTAATTCTGTGGAGACATTAAAATATATCTTCTAAATATATGTAAAGAAAGGAAAGTATATTGGACACACTGGACGGATTCGGTTGAAATTTGGAATACAGATAGGTTCTATGACGCAGCCCTCCGCTATGAAAGGATTTTGACATGCGACTAAAGCCGCGAGTTTAAGCTAGTTATATCTAAAGGTATAAAAATACCTTTGACATAACTTATTTCAATCTTAAATTAACGTTCAAATTCAATTCTATGTAGTAATTGAAACCAAGAATTCAACGTTGCATTATCCACTACTTAATCGCGGATACGTCGCCAGCTCTGACATTTCACAATCATACCAACTACCGAACCAAACTGGTTGGCATAAAGTGGCATAATGTACTCATAACACAATTATTGGTCTGATTATTTTATACCTTACCGTCATTGATGTCAAACTATTGGACTAAGTTTGGTAAAATCAAATGATGCACCCATTTTAGCGTTTTCGCACTAAAATATTATGACAGTCCGATAATAAATATTTGTTAAAGTTTATGCGCTATAATTATTCGATTTCTGTCCTTCATTGGACTATTAATGATGGGCATAATATGCGATGATGGACGATGATGAAACGAATTAGCCGTAGTAACAGCGTTTTAGGCACGAGGCGCAGGGTTAGTAGTATTTGTATGATTACATATTATAATCGTTATAACTATCACTGTTCGGACACTACGTCTCTACTAGTTTTATTTTTAAATGTGTATATGTAAAGAATCGAGGGGACTTGTTGCTTCGTTTTTGTTTTTGTGAAACTCCTTCTACACGTATTTGTGTACAGTAAATTAAGATATCCCTAGGCAAATTGAAATAAACCAAAGAGTGACAACTTTTATGTATTCATTTATCTTCGATCATAATGTTCTCGACGCAATGACGTTTATGATTTCCTTATAGATTTCTTGAATGCACCTAGAATCGTAAATTCTTTGTAAAGGCTTCTTCCGAGATGACTTTTTATGTGACATTACAAAGGTTATAAGTTGTGGATTATAATATTTTTAGATTTTAATTGATAATAAATTAATAAAATTATTCATATGTAAGTGAATGAACAAAAAAAAAAAACTATACAAAATGACGACGTAGCAAATCTTTGAGAATCTTCTGGGCTTCTAAACATATTGTGGCGTGTGAAAGACATCGGTAGGAAATCTGAATTCTAGAGTTCAGTAAAAAATTATCTATTGTCTGAAATCAGTATAACAATTCCCTAAATGCGCCATTTAGAATCCACAAAAACATAGATCATTATCAAACAAACAAAACGTCAAACTCTGGGTGACAATTGACAATCGGATACGTAAACGCATGAATAATTTCAAGTGACCGGAATGCGGTCGAATTGTATGGTAACTACTGTTTATATCAAAATATTACTTACTATCAGTCTGAGCCTTAGATCATAAATCCCACTGGATACGTCTAAATACGTCGGGTATTTAGTTTGTCAGCTATGGTATAAAAAATACTACTATATACGTATTTTTTGATTTGTCAATGTAATTGAATGTGACTGAGATACAACGTACCTATATAAAATTTTTGAGGGGAAACGCTATACGTCATAATATTATTTAAGTACAAATCGTACCTAAAAGTGATGCCATTGCCTTACAACTACCAAGCATCTTAGGGTGCTCTACCAATTATTTTGGGGTGCTGTAACTTACTAGTTTTTCACTAAAATTTACAAAACAAAAACGTATAAAATATACAAATAATGTACATTATGGACAGAAAACATTTTTTTGGCGTCATCCCTATTATATCATTAGGCTGGTACCATTATTGGCGTGCGTTGCCTCTGCCCCTGTAGAAACTGGCAGAGTTTTGAGCTTAGGAATTAGTAAAGGCATGTACTCACGAAGTTAAATGTTCTTAGGTATAGGCATTTTAATGGAACAGATAAAGACAACAGTGTATATTGGCAAATAAGTGTGCATTTGTTTCGGGGCCGCGTTAGAACGGCCGACCTCTCGCCTTCATTGAGCCACAGAAAATGACGTGTCATATGTACCTATGTAGGTACTATATTACGTAGCTATGTCTTGCAAGAAAGTCTACATGAAATATGTCACGTTGGCCATTCGTGGGCCTTCGTAAATAGGGTAAAGGGCGTATTTAAATTCCTTATACCTATTATTATGTACCTATGCACATTAATATAATACAACCAAACTCAGCTTGTCTGGACCAATATGTTTGTCTAAAGATACAAGGTTTAAACCCAATTAAAAGATTCATGCTTGGTGAAAAATATACAGTACTTTCGTAATTTCAAGTCTTTTAGTGCCACTATTTCGAAATTTTGAATCGCCATAGTCCGTCATAGTCATCCTACACACATTTTGAATTGTTGTGACATTTTTACTATAGTTTTTAAAAGTATATTTATTAAACATCACTTTTGTATTTATTGCGAAATGTCTTTCTACCATATCTACAAAAATACTTTTTAATGTATCTTACTAATATTATAAACGTGAAAGTTTGAAAGAATGGATGTCAGGATGTTTTTTACTCTTTCATGCCTAAACGGGTGGACCGATTGAGCTGAAATTTGATATACAGGTGGCTTAGACCCTGGAATAACACATAGACTTATAGCCTATAGGACAGCGGGTAAAAGCGCTGGGCGCAGCTAGTATAATAATAATATATTCTAATATACTTAATATCAAACTTGAAAGTCAAGTTACGCATGATTTACCCTACTGTGTTTACGGACACTGCGGCTTACCGGCGCCCGCGTTACTAGAGGCATTGAGGCATTTACCTTTCTTAGGTCAGGCATGTCCTCAATTTTAGAAGCGTTGAATTATTACTGTTCTCGTAGTAAGTTAAGACTGTGCAATATGTTTTGAGTTTTTTAAGCAAACATGGACTGGTAAGGTTGCCGACTTTCGAGGACGGTAATACCAGGGTCATTGTTGCGAGTAGTTTGCCCTGCCCCTGCCTGTTTGCCTGTCTGCGTCTGCATATTTTCTGGTAAATTTTCTTCAGATTCACTACAAGACAAAATAAGGTAAATCTATTTTAGGCGTTACTACTAGTGTCGCGTGTTTTTGAATAATGAATAGATAACTCTTAAATTAAAACACATAAATATAAAATGCTCTTAGTGTTATAATTAGCGGTTTTATCGCTAATATTGATAACTTACAGACAATAATGCAGGGAGAGGAGAAAATTTCAAGGATTTTTCTGTGATAAAATATCAGAAGATTAGGTACAGAAAAGTCTTTAAATGCAAAAAAGCTAAATATTTTGTAAGTTTTCTTATTCTATTTCTATTTTCTTCTATTATCTTCAATGTATAAACTGTGACTTTATTGATTTTGAATACTCAAGTTTTTCAAGATTTTCCTTTAAAGTGATGTTCAAGCAAAAGAAATCTTTCCACTGACCCTTATTTTATTTTATTATTTTATTTTATTTTCAAAGGAAAACTTACAGCTAGGTACATGATTGATTACATAAAATAGTTCATATAAGGCCAATTAAAAGTTTTCACTGATGATTACAATATATCAACCAAAAAAAAAAGATGTTTATATAGACAGAAGACAATAACGTTCAATATTATGTATAATATAGAATAATGTATAATATATATATAATATAGAATTCTTAACTTTCATGTTAATTAATATGTCAACCTTTATTATAAGTTTACCGATCTATTTTGAAATTGTAAACATAAAATGAATTTCCGAGATATTTTTGTGTCAATGCCATCATTATGAGACGATAAATATTATGATGTCAAGGAATGTTATGTTTGTCTCATTGAAATATTATTGCTTTATTAGCAAAACTAAGCACATTGGTAAGGACACCAATGTACTCAGAGCTCGGCATGTTTCTGAAATTAGGAATTGATATCGTGCCTTTATTCTACTGATTTTCGAATTTTCAACTGTGGCCGTAGCCATGACACACGGGATCCCGCAGAAACTTCAAGTGTAGAACTGTCATCCCATACATTTGTACTTTTCTTTTGTGAATGTATGGGATGACAGTTGACTTGACAGCAAGACAAGTCTACGCGTTGTCTGTGCTAGAGGGGCTGTATCGGTCCACATCAGATGAGACAGTGGTCAAAGATAACTAAATGCTATGACAACAATGACAAAAATGCATAGTTCAGTGGATCAGGGAACTGCAGGGCTATTGGCTAATTCACACCCACTAAGATTGATGTCCTCTTCAATGTACATTACCGCGTTTGTTATATACTCATATTGATGAGGAGGTTTAATAAGGTAATGTAGGCAAGTTTGTGTATGGATTCTAGTGTTTAACATGTGGGTGAAAGCCAATAGACCTGTAGGAGCAAAGACATGCCAGGGTCTGATGAGTACAATATCTGCAAAGGCCTGCTGATTGCTGGTGATATAAGTGGACTTCAGAGTAGCTATAAGCTTTGATAAACGAGAATAACACTAAAACGAGAATTTAGATTCATCTTTGTAAATAAACCGCATTAACTCACTTGTATTTAGGTACTATGGCTTCGTGCCGACCATTTCGATCCTGGACAAGGATCTTCTTCAGGGAGTAGCTGCGGTTACGCGCCCCGCTTAGCACAAAGAAAAACGCCAGCCCGCCCGCTTTCGAAATGATCGGCACGAAGCCGAAGTAAATACATTTGAGTTTATGCCGTTTATTTACAAAGATGTACATTATTTCTTCGTAGCAAAGATGCACTAAAACGAGAAAATTATCTACGCAACGGGGCCGTCCCGCGGTTTGTTTACAATGCGATGACCGGAAAATGTGTACCTATATACATGTACCTACATATTTACTATGTATAAACATACATCGTCATAAACAAATTACTCTCTGACCTAGCAGGGGCATGACGAGTGTTTACAAAAAATGACGGTCAAGGAGACCAGCGGAGCCTTGAGCTGATTGTACAATACCTGAGCTAGAGAAGATTGATTACCTAATTTTAATATTTCATACATTGTTTT
This sequence comes from Hemithea aestivaria, assembly GCA_947507615.1. NCBI lineage: Eukaryota > Metazoa > Arthropoda > Insecta > Lepidoptera > Geometridae > Hemithea > Hemithea aestivaria. Next base: position 10,922,092 of record OX382332.1, on the reverse strand, counting down.
AAATGACACTTCAATTTATTTTTGCTTCCTGAACTTTAATCATTGTCTCTGTCTTTAAGATCCGTGGAACTTCAAACCATTGTTATTTCTTTGTAAATGTACAAGTTTCCTCATCCGAAATGGCTGAACCAATTAAGCTGAAATTTGTACCTATTTATCGGTGTAGCTTAGAACCTGAAATGTCACAGAATACTTAGTACAATAACAAAAACAAATACTCGACGTTAGAGCCATAAGGTTGGATGTCCGATTCCTTCAACCATCGACACCGGTCACAAGGACAAGTCGATAGCCGAAAAAAATCAGACATCTGACCCTATGGCTCTAACGTAGAGTATTATCTTTATGTGACCCAATAAATGTACCATACATAAAATATCGGTTCTGCGGCAAATGTGACCAGCCCATTGCCATTTCAGCTTGCTAATCCTTTCGGCTATGTCGGTAACTTTGGTTCTTTGCCGAATCACCTCATTTCTGATGCGATCCTTTAGAGAGACACCGAGCATAGTCCGCTCCATAGCTCGCTGAGCAACTTTGAAATTGTGGACCAGTCTTGCCGTAAGTGTCTAGTCTACGTCTCGGCTCCGTACGTCAGAACAGATAAGACGCACTGGTTGAAGACTTTAGTCTTCAGACACTGCGGTATGGGTGACGAGAAGAGCTGACGAAGCTTTCCAATTGCAGCCCATCCCAGCTGAATCCTCCTATTGGCCTCTCTTTCGAAGTTGTTTCTACCTAACTGCACTGTTTGCCCAAGCCTTGGGCCCCAAGGTATACGTATTCCTTAACAACTTCAATAGACAGTCCATTAACGATAATCGGTCATAAAATATACAGTTGAATCCATAGGCTCTCTAACAAAACTGTGTTTCAGAAGAACGGGTAAAACTTTCTGACGCAGCTAGTTTAACAATATATTCGTAAAGTAGACCTATAATAAGCACAGTGGCCTAACCGCCCGCTTTGGTGCCCGTTTAATGGAATTTGAACGGGTAATTAAGTACCTAGCCCTAAATTGTTTCTTCTCATTAGTGACGGGCCGCCTAGTTAGATGGTAAATTTTTCCATTACTCACGGCCTTGGACGAAATATTATAAATAAAGTTAAAATATACTGTAGTGATGTGTAAAGGCAGAGTTTCCCCAATTAAATTAAATTTGTTAAAATATAATACAACGTATTTATTTATTTTGATAAGGTTTGGGACAATCTTACTAATATTGTAAACGTGAAAGTTTGTAAGAATGGATGTCTGGATGTGTGTTTGTTACTCTTTCACGCCTAAACGGGTGGACCGATTGAGCTGAAATTTGGTATAGAGATAGCTTAGACCCTGAAATAACACATAGGATACATAATACAGTACTGCGGGTAAAACCGCTGGGCGCAGCTAGTTTAATATATTTTATTTTAAGTCAATATATTACCCTCAACAGTATTTTATCGTACTTCATAAAGCAACAATTTGTCGGTAGATTGTTATCTCAGAGTAAAATAATTAATATTAACATATTTTAATAACTTAATTATGACATTAGTCTTATATAAGGTACTCTTTTAAACGAGTTTTAATTATATTGCCATTTTCACGATAAGCTACATAATAAAATTATATGTATTTCCAATAGGTACCAAAGTGCAGACTATTTTAATAAAAGCAGACCCCTATCATCATCTTCATCATCTCAGCCGTAGGACGTCCACTGCTGAACATAGGCCTCCCCTTTGGACTTCTATATGTACCGGTTGGAAGCGACCTGCATCCAGCGTCTTCCGGCGACCTTTATAAGGTCGTCCCCCGTCGTAGTTAGACCCCTATATTCCAAAGTAAACAGACATCTTGCTATTTTTGAACATACTTAGTACGAGTACGTATTAAAGAATAATTTTTTGCTTGATTTTCATGATTTACTAATAAAAAACTATGTATCCATATATATAAGAACTTAATTATTCCACCAATAACAAGTAAATGAACTCCTCATTCATTCATTCATTCCTTTGTTCATTCACTCCTTCATTCCTTTCCTATTTGTTTCATTATTCCTAAGTTATACCATTTAACATTATTATTCACAAATGTGCAGTAAAAATAGTTTCCATATTATATTGATTTTACGATAGACAAATTATTTTCTGTTATTGAACTAAGCATTATTTTTGTTTTTGGTGTAGGTATCTACGTTAATCATTATAATCTGTGGGTGTAATAATAAATGATATGTCCAAAGATTCAAGACGCGATCAAATTGGCTTCTAGTTAAACTAGTTTAGAAAACTTGATTGTTCTATTGCAGATTGGTACAAAAGTCCCACTTTCATGTCCATCGGCTTCATGGACAAGCTAGTTTATGCTCGAGACTTTGCTTGTGTGATTATGTTAGGTTAGGAAATGCTGCCGCGGAAGAGTGCTTCGGCGTACTCGCAGCCCCGGAAATATGGCGTTCTGCAGGAACACCCCCAGGTTTTAAGTGGGTATCCCCGCCGCGCCCATCTTCGGTAGGGGAGTCTCACATACCGCCCCGCGCTCTCTGCGTGATGATGCGTAACGCATTTATCCTGGGTATAAAAAAGAGTTAGAAAATGTGCCGTCGGGCCGCTGCCCCGGCATTAGGGTGTCCCGCAGGAATATTCCCAGGTTCAGTGGGTATCCCCGCCGCGCACATCTTCGGCGGGGATGTCCCGACATATACCGAACTGGCCGACCACCTAGGGTGACGACGCATACCGCATTTTTCCTGGGTAAAACAAAAGGTCAGGAAATGGTAAAAACAAATATCAGTAGTTATCAACTTAATCAGTTCATCTACTTAAGTGAAGAAGTAAGTTACAAACTTTCGTCTTTATAATATTAGTGAAATTTTAAGTACCCATTTAATTCTGTCGAACATCGAATGGAACATTAAAATTATTATAATGTACTTTTCAATACGTTATTAAGTTATTAAAATCGAGCCGCTAACATTTAAGGCTCTATAAAATTTATTTAAACATTAAATGATTCCAAATGCTACAAAGAAGAGAACTTAATTCGTATATCTTATCTTGATAAATAAAGCTTAGAAATATGAAAAGTTTTATTTAATTACGTTTAGATAATTTAATTACGAATAAATAAGATTACATTTTAAAGATAACTGTTAACTGTACATTATAGTCATAAGACAGAAATCTATTTTTATTAACTTTTAGAAATTTTCCCTTATATCGTTTAAAAGTTTAAGATATAAGTATACGAAGTCTTACACATCACTATTCGTTCATTACAAGTATATTATAGTTATTGTGTATAGTAATAATAATGCTTGTTAATAAATAACTACTGATGTATCTGAAAAAACTCTGTTCCGAAAGAAATATAGGTATACTTTTATTTATTTTCAGACGGACCTTCTGAAAATAAATGACGATTTCTTATAAAAAAAATATAATATATATAAAAGTACGCGCAATTGAAAAAATCTTAGTCTCGATAAAGAGTATTCTATAACGAAGTAAAATAAGGAAATTGACATTAAAATGATTACGTAGGGATGTTAACCAGTTCTTTCAACCCTCGATAAATTGCTAGTTGTATCATGCCACACGATACCAGAAAGCAGTAATAACTTGTAGAGTGGAATCGACTCGTATTATGTGTGGTTTATTGTAGTTAGGGCTTACGTGAGTATCGATATAATCCGAGGAAGCGCTGTTTGTCCCGTCAACCAATGCCTCGCGACGCGACGGTTCCACTTGATGTGTGATCCAAGTTTAGCATTACAGCGATTTAGAACAAGTGAATAAAATTAAAAATTAAAATAATTTCTCTTTCCTCATACGTTGCTTTTTCCTCTTTTTCCCTTTGTCCTTTTTACGGTTACGTACATAGAAAGAAAAAAACAGGACCTGTATAGCCAACCCGTACCCGTAGCTAAAAAAGGGTCTAGAAGGACAGACGGACAGAAAACCAAGTGATCCTATGATCACTTGGTTTTCTGTCCGTCCGTCCGTCTAGACCCTTTTTTCGCTTCCCGCTGTCGCTTCAGCTCATCCCGTACAGCACACATGACGCGGTTGACATTGAACGCTCGACCTGATTAAGCAGACGATTTGCGAGGCCGCACCGACGTCCACTGTCCTACAAGTTATTGTTTCATTTGCAGTGATCATTGCCATTACGACTTTATTAACGTGTGGAAAATTTTAATATAATCTTACTAATAATAACGTAAAAGTTTCTAAGAATGGATATCTGGATGTTTGTTACTCTTTCACGCCTAAACCGGTGGACCGATTGAGCTGAAATTTGGTAAAGACCCTGGAATAACACATAGGCAGTACAGTAGTACAGCGGGTAAAATCGCTGGGCGATAATATATAAAAGGAAAGAGTGACTGATTGACTGACTGATTGATCTATCAACCCACAGCCCAAACCACTGAACGGATTTGGTTGAAATTTTGGTATACAGATAGGTTTTTTGACGTAAACCTGCGCTAAGAAAGGATTTTGTCCCGCAGGCAAAGCCGCGAGCATAAGCTAGTATATTAGGGCAACTTTTTATAATTACTAGTGGATCCGTGCGCATTTCGTAGTGCCTAAAAATAAATTATTATCAGTTTTTATATTATAAATATATTATGTGTGAAATATTCATAATATAAATCATCCTCTTGAATAACTTGATCGTTTTCCAAAAGCCGCATACATAATATACATATACAACCATAAATTGGGATAGACAGATAAACACGGGGACCGTCTTTGTTTTTTACTATATGTATTGATGGGTATGTTAAGTGATGTTGCGGCCGTAGATGGTAGCAGACTTAACCTAGAAGGCGGGATAAATCCCTTCCTGGTTTCACTGAACATTATGCCGGAACACGGTCGCAATGACCGCTCGGCGACTTATAATAGCTATACATTTAGTTTAAGTTTTAATTAACAAACAGAAAATTAATTGTCGTCTAAATATTAACTATTGATTATACCTACCTCTAATGTAGATCTATAATTATTTTATTAAAATGATTCTTATATCTTATACTATTATATATATAATATATTGTCGAATGATTTGTGAATACTGTCTTTTTCATACTTAGTGATTATCTTAAATACGTTTGTAACTTTGTTATGTATAACTTTGTTAGGCTTAAAGATAATATTAGGAACTAACCATTAAAACTGCCCAAGTCAGGTATTTTGGTTCATGATGTGTACACATAATTGTGGAGTAGAATTTAGTACATAACTCTCTATTTCTTGTATCTTTAGACTAGTTTTGATTGTACTCTGTTTTGTGTACCTAAATAAATAAATAAATAAAATAAATAATGCAATCCATCCTATTTCATTGAACAAATGTGACTATGTTACAAAAACCAATTGATATAATATAATTATTATATACACGTACCTAGATACTAACTCTTAATTACATTTAATTGTACAACTCAAAACATACAAGAGAACATAAAAAAATAATAATCTACAAACATATAAAAATATCTCTATTAAATAATGGATCATAATGTAGATTTTCGGTTAAGATAATCATAAAAAGACAGATTAAATACTTAACACGAACAATTAAATAAAATTTTATGTAGTGATAAACAAATTTTGTTCAAAGAGCTTGTAGGGCATGGTTAAAAAGTTGTACCTTCTAATTATTACTAGGAATACAGTATTGGTAATGATAATAATATCTAGTGATTTTTATCGTCAATCTGATTAAAAATAACAACATATTATCATTATCTTTGTTTGGATATAAAATAACTGTGAAACCATTAACCATAACCGTTATTTTCCACGTTTGTATGTTTACGTGTTAAACGATTTTCTGGAATTGAAAATACTTTACTTATTATTGTTGTTTAAAACTATATATTGATGTACGTTACTCTGTTTTATCGTTCTTATTGTTTAATAGTGTGCGTGTGTATTAGTGAGTAAGATCCGTCCGTGATGCCACTGCTGACGGTTTCAGCGGAAGACCAGCGTAGGTCCTAGTCGACCTATATACATATATGCTGAGCTGGCACCATTTCACGGCGATGTAATTTAGTTTATTTTTATTTATAGTTCCATAGTTTTAGTAATAATGTGTATTATTTTTTAAGTATGTTTTCTTGCCGTGAATAAAGTTTTTTCTATTATATTCTATTCTATTGGGAGTGACAAGCAAATCAAGGGCCTGAAGGTAAGCACCATGATATGACATAATAGGGGCAATATCAAACTTGTCCTGTTTATTTTTAGTTTATTTAATTTGTCGTGTTTTTTGTTTGGTTATTTAACAAACTATTTTTAGTTATATTATAGAGCTACTGCAAACATAAGAACTTCATTTGTTTTAGCACTGTTAATTATCAATTTAGTATTACAGGTTAAATAATATGTTATGAACCTAAGACTCATTTGTTTTCCACTAGTGTACACGCGCGCACTTCGTCGCGCTTTATAGATAATTATCAGTGTTTCTCTACTATATCATGCAAGTATTATACATATAAACCTTCTTCTTGAATTACTTTATGTATGAATGAAAACCGCATCAAAATCCGTTGCGTAGTTTAAAATATATAAGCATACATAGGGCGAGGCGACTTTATTTTATACTATGTAATATAGTGATTTTATACAGGAGAGTGTTGAGTGACATAATGCCCAGCTGTGGGCAATCATTTCCTGTTGAGTGAACTACTACTACTTTCAGTGTATGGCCTACAAGATTTATTTCAGTAAGTACTCCAATCTACCCGTTTTTGTTCTCAACAATTTAAGATTGTAATCGCGGCAATTATAACATTTCTGTGTTGCTTAATTTTGTGAGTACACTACGAGTTTCATGACGGAATTTGGTGTTGATTTATTTTTAAGAAATATTTTGTGGCAGTTTTTGCCTCATTAGTCAAGGTATTAATTAATTAGAGAATAAAGGTCAAACGATACGTATAACTTGCTTGACGAGAACTTAGATATTAACAATAATTATTATAGTGATCTTTTTATTTCATATTCTAGTGCCAATATTGATCGGAGACACTAAAGCAGACACGTGCAATAAATGGAAATCATAATATTATTGTATTTCATATTTTGGATATCAAGATCCAAAATATATAGTAGATAATCATAAACTAGAAAACTATGAATTTAAACTGAAGACTAGAACACAAGTCTTTAATTGCAGCCAAAGTCAATATTTCGGTATTTTAAATTTATTGATGCCATAAGTGAGAGGATTGGTAAGTACCTAATAATCGCTAAATTTTACAGTTAAACTAAGTAAAGACATATATACACGCATACATACTTATAATCGAAACAATATTATCTATAGATCATAATATTATACAATTTCTCATAATATTATAATATTTTTCTCAGGTGGGAATCGAACCCTTCTACGTCAAAGCGGGCTTCTACCTACCACGCTATGCAAGTCGTCAAATAAATTGTCATACAAGAAGTTAAGTAAGTTATACAATAGATATATTAGTACAGTTAAAAGAATCAATATAGTTATTATTTAAATAAATGTTTACACAGTTACGGATGTCCGCAGTACTACGAACGAGGAAGCGGCGCAGACGATCCTAAACGCAGACACCATGGGTGGCCGATTAATTCAGAACACGCCAAAATAGAACATCACTTTGTCTGCGCGTAGATCAATACGGCTTTAATGTAAATGATCTCGATTGTGATCCGACGGCCGCGACACAGATATAATGATAGTTACTACGTCGCCCCCGTAGGTGTAGACTTAGAAAAAAGCCAGATATCGTGCACCAAAACAAAAGTGAAGCTTATTATTATTATTTAGCCTGTATCGTCCCACTGCAGGGCACAGGCCTCCCTTCTCTCTTTCCATTCCTTCCTTTGGGTAGCGGTCTGGGGCCAATTCTTAAGGTAGGAGTCGAGCTCATCTCTTCACCGAGTTCTGGGCCTGCCGCGTCGTCGTGTCCGGGTGGGTGGACTCCACTGAGTGGTAGCCCTTCGTTCCTCCGACATGCGAAATGAAGCTTAGTTTTTTAATATTCATTACAGGTTAGAATTTGACCACGATAGTGTATTTGATATCGTGTGATCTTAGGTGACGATGCTGCCGAAGATGGTAGCAGGTTGAACCAAGGATAAATCTCTCCAAGTACGATTTAAAAACAATCCGTGTGAGTTTTGTACGTTGTTCTCATGGAGGTGCTTTCCGAATGGGAAGATTAACTTGTAAAGATGCTTCGTTGTGGCCTATTGGATTTGATTTGATGAACTTAATTCATTTATTAGCCACATCGGTTTTTACCATTAAGTTCGTCCTGATCGAGAAAACATAATACTCTCTAGGACTTCAGTTTAAATGTATTGGTGTCTTTGGAGTGCAGTATATCTGTCTACATAAACGTCGCTTGCGCATGATGTCACACGGACCTGCGCGGTCGAGGCCTTTACTGACGACTCTTTGAGATTTTATGCAATTTAAACAAGGTGTATAAATGATAAAGTATTATTATAAATCCTACTATCACAATAAAAATAAAAGCGAAAAAAAATCTATAAAATACTAATATTACAAATTCGAAAGTGTGTGAGTGTTATGTTTGTTAATTCTTCACGACTAAACGGGTGGACCGATTGACCTGAAATTTGGTATAAAGATATCTTAGACCCTGGAATAACATAAAGGCTACAGTATAGCGAGTAACACCGCTGAGCGCAGATACATAATATATATTTATTACAAAAGCCATTTCTTAACTGGACTGTGTAGGACTTTAGGTCAAACTAACAACCCCCACTTATTAGTGGGGCAGTATAGTTACTGCCGTGAACCAGACGAGATCTCGACTCATGTGCAGAAGGATTTTGAGAAACACCTTTTTTGTGTTTGAGTTTGTGTTCACATAAGATAAACACGCTCTTTAGTATAGCTCCTGCTTTTTGTAACACGTGTTATTTTGTTATCAAGGCACATCTTTTATAACTATGATTTCATTTTATACGGATTATAATTTGCGATTATATGAAGTAAATCGAAGAACTATAATAAGTAGAATAAACCAATTTAAAATTGCACTTGTCAGCCAAACAAAATGTTTGAAGCTTCTATAGAAACGAACGGCAATTTTAAAACGGTCGAACCCTACTTATTTTAAAGCATTAGTCACGAGTCACGACACGAGTAGTCATTCAAGTTCACCCAAAAATAAATATTTATGCTAATAAATCTGACAGCTTTTGTGAATTCACTCATAAAAAGTTCAAGCAGTAGCCAGTAGTCTAACATAACATAAATTATATTATTTTACCGATTCTGACATTTTATTTTTTAAAACATGTGTAATATTTCGATGTATTAATTATATTACTCTGAGTATTTAATTTATTGGTTTAAATGGAGAAAATCTAAATGTTATACATAAAATTGCACAGAATTTATTTTTACAATAATAGAACTTCTGTAATACACTCTACGGATTTACCCCCAAAAATTAATTTGTTCCAGGGTCTAAGTATATCTACATAATATAATTATGTATGACTAGCTGCGCCCAGCGGTTTTCTCGCTGTACAGTAGCCTATGTGTTATTCCAGGGTCTAAGCTATATCTATACCAAATTTCAGCTCAATCGGTTCAGGCGAGAAGAAGCAACAAACACACACACACACTTACTAACAAAAATTTCGCATTTATAATATCAGTATGATTTTAGTTCAATCGATTGACTTGTGTATGTATGATGGTTAGGTGCGCGTCTTTTTATTATAAACAAAATTTACAGATTCATTTCCTATGTGTTATTATCCAAATTCACTGAAATTTATAAAATTCTAGTTGGACACGCGGTTTTACCCGCTGAAAAGTAGCCTATGTGTTATTCCAGTGTCACATCCCATATCGATCTAGTCATTTAAAGTGCCGAAGCAAAGTTAAAGACGCTGCTTCTGCTTGAATCATCTTTCATAGATGTAGGTAAGAGGTCAGAGATATAGATCGCCGAAAAGCTGCGCTATTCTAAGAAGTACTTATAAAATAAATTTAAAAAAAATTACTTTTTTATAAATAAATATTTCAGGACGTTTAACACAGCGCCACCTAACCCCAAACTAAGCAACTTAATGCTTGTAATATGGTGGTTAGGATAACGGATATAATACTTATATACTTTTCTTTTGTAAATACATACTTATAATAGATATTGAAAAACCACCCAGACCAGAAACAAATACCTATGGATCACACAAACATTTGTCCCATGCGGGAATCGAACCCGCAACCTTCTGCATTGCAGGCGGGTATTAGCCCACCGTGCCACAGAGGTCGTAAGTTGTCTACGTACATAAAATAGAAATACATGTAAGTTCCTTATTCACGCTTTCATTTAATAAGGTGAAATTCCTACTATTCCTTGCATATTATATTCAAGTTAATTATAACTTAAAATAAGACATAAAAGTTTGGCCTACAATGGCCGGTATTATCGCTTTAAGCGATCTCTTCCAAGCAATTGCATTTTGTGTGAATATAATATGCAAGGAATAGTAGGAATTTCACCTTATTAAGTAAAAGCGTGAATGAGGAACTTACATGCACACATAATCTAAACTTTCGTATTTATAATATTGGTAGAACTAATTGATTTTATATAATTTGCAGATCGGTTGTATTACCTAAGATGGATAGATAGAGTTCAAGGTGTATCCGTTCTCCAAACTTCTAAAATATGTATATTACATTACTCTGTATGTATGGTAAGTGGCAAGTCGCCTACTGATGTCATAATCGCTAGTTGTGTAACAACTGGTTTTGTCAATTTTTTGTGTTCTCATTTTGTTTTGTTACAAGTTTATACCGAATTGTTCGACAAAAACGGGCCTCATTTATATGCCAGTTCATAAATATTATCACAGGGACAAATTTGAGTGTGTATCACTGAAGACTGAAGGTGAATATGACAAAAAATATATCAGTCGTAATGAAAAATGTGTATGAACTTGACTTTTTGAATAACAACTTTGTAAGGCTGTTGTTCCACCACTAGCGAATCAGCGATGCGATGTACGCACTATTACAAGTATAAGTATAAGAGTATACCTATATCTTCGGATAAATTATGATGTACTCGTATTAAATAGCCATCGACGAATGCGATTCTCAAGATTCAAATAAACTTGTAATTTTTTTTATTAGGGATATAAATTACGAAATAATTCGTTTTTTTACCCTGTAAACTTTCCTAAAGTAACAACGTATTGATGTTCAGTGAAGCCAAGGAGGGATTTATGTCGGCTCAGGACAGGGAATACCTGCTTTACCTTAAGAGTCATAAGACGTTAAGACTCTTTAGCCTGGTAATTTTACTAGCTACAGTGCCCTCCTCCTCCTACCGAAGCACAGTAATTTTTCACATCACTGCCTAGTCTAGGCGGTAGAATAACTAGCACTGTTGGGGTACCCACCTAGTCGTCCTCCTGCGAAGGAAGTAAGTCTACCCTCGCTAAAAAGGTGTTTAAAGGTGAGGATCGACGACAAGACTACAATTATTTGTTTGTTCTTGCTTCTTTCTCGCCTCGCTATCGCTAATCGCTAGCAGTGGTACAAATTATAAGTGAGATAACATTATATCCAGATTATAAAAAATCAGGGTCTGTTATCTCTTTCGTGAAGTAATTATACTTAATTAGGTTTGTACGGTAAGTTCATCAACATATATTAATTAGTAGCGGGAGAATGAGAGTTTTTGCAGCGTAAAACCAAAACTGATAAGCGATTCTTTTAAATATGTATGATACCTATAGCTGGCGGCTGTAGGTTTACTCATTATTTTAGGTTACTGACTGAAATTTAAATAAAGATGGAGAGTTCACAATTCGTCAGATTTTTTAATATTATTTTGATCGATTGATTACACGAAGACTTGAACCGATTTGGAAATTGCTATTCTGTATCAATGTGAATTTTTTTCAGGTGGTCCCATTTAAATTCTATCGAAATCAGTTCAGTGGTACTCATAAATTATTTGCGTCTCGCCATAATTTATTGAAAGAAAGTTTGAAGTAAGGTAATCATTTTTTCAATTTACTTTTGTATGCAACTCTGTCGGCTCAATTGGTTCAGCTGTTTGGGCATAAATAAGTAACAAACATATGTACATACAACATTTCTTCTATATTTAGCGTGACTATTTTACTAGAGGTGTTATGTTATGCTCAAAACCGTGTTACGGGTGAACATAACCTAAACTCTAGAGGTCACAGCATTATGACCTGGATTTTCCATAGTTGTGTGACCTATGGAGATAAAGTTTTGTGAATATTTTTTGTGAATATAAATATATTCCCAAAGGGCCTATTCGCTATCGCCAGACATGTAAAACACTAGAATCCATAGACAAAATTGCGTACATTACTTGCTTAAACCTCCTCATTAATATGAGTAAAATAACAAACGCAGCAATGTGTATTGAAGTTGACAACAATCGTAGTGGGTGAGAATTAGCCAATAGGCCCTTAGATCGAGTTACGCGTATATTTTGTCAAACACTTTCAGCGACCTGCAGTATATCGCTTCACCTCCTTCAGAAGCATGAATTGCATTTAGCAGAGTAGTGCTTTTTTTCGTAGTAAATGCAATTCATTTCCGCGAATAAATGACAACTCTACAGTGTCGGATAAAGAGGGGCTAGGGGGTAAACCCGCCCGAAATCCTATATCTAGCAGCAAACGGCTAGAATGTCCTATCTATATCATGATTTAAAAAAAAATAACAGTTATGTATAAACATTACTGTGCTTCGGTAGGAGGGCACCGTAGCGAGTGAAATTACTGGGTCTTAACAGTCTCAACAGCGTTATTTCTTAGCATCAGGAGAGCGTCTTGCTCGTCTTCTTATTTCTTCGTATAAGATTCCGAATCCCCCCAAACTATTATAGAATCCTGGATCCACTACAATCTTAACAATGTATTTTGCAAGGTTTTTATTGCAGCTAGCAATTATAATACGACTATTATGACGACAAGTAATAGATCTCTATTATGATTATGACTTGCCCTGAATTCACGTGCGTGTTTTAAATAGAACCTATATAGATTTTTAAAATGTGGAGAAGAGCTCCAGTTGGCATATAATATGCAATATTTTTTTACATTTTTACTATGAAGTATCAATCTTAGCAATATTATAATGTTTTTTATGTAATCTTAATGATAAATAGTTCAAATTAATATTTATAAGTATTTTATGACGAGAGAAGTTCCAGCACTCGGGCTATCTTAGAGTGAAAGGTATAATAAAATGTTCACGTCCTGATGTCTTAGCGCTCCGACCAGGATAGTTTGCTCGTAGTTCTTTGTAGTTACACCTTTTTTTTCGTAAAAATATGATCTACATATTTGTATTCGTATTTTTAATTCATCAATTAGTGTGACAAAAATATTTTCGTCAGATTATAATCGTCCTGATGTCGAAATCACGACATCTATTCTAATATATAAGTAAGTATGTATGTGATAATCACCAGTGACTTCATAATAACAGTTTCAGGTATTTGCCATATCACGTGTCATCTCATCACATACCTATTCACATATCGTGCTAACTTTGTTGCTATACAATACCTATCACACAGCGGCGTTAGGCGTTACCCGCTACTTAGTCCCGTGGCTAGTTTATTAGATGGATCTTAGGCCCATGGACTAATTCACCGGACGTAAAAGAACTTTCATCTTCAGCTCCCTGTGTTTGGGTTATATGTCTAGTTTATGGGATATGAGTCTATGTGGCATAAAATGAAACGTACGTATGAAAACACTGTAATTTTAATCAATTATAATACATCTACGGCTTAGGGCCGTGAAGTTTCTGAGACGACTGCCGACGGAGTGAGGCGTTCGGACAGTCGCTCCACATAAAATTGCTGACTCTAATGAATTTCACAATATATGTCCCTACACCTGCTTGCTATATAATTTCGTTCGAATGTACATATACATTTTAAAACCAGACATAGTAGCAGATCTAGGATTTATTCATCCGGCAAGGCTTCGTAAGGCCCCGTATCGTTAGCTTATTATTAATAAAAAAAAGTCAATTTGAGCTAGGGTATTCTCGACCCAGGTCATTTGACCCCCATTGAAGCAAGGACCCTTCCATCCTTAGCATTTTGTCAGCCCTGCCACTATAAAGCAATACTGCTATGATTATATAATGATTGCTAAATCAAAGCAGTTTCCAGCCTTATTTCCCAAACTTTCGAAATATTTTGTTAAAAGTGTAGGTAAGGTGTTCTGGACTAAAAGGTTTCGAAAAAAAAATCACGTGCTGTAAAATGTGACTGAAACTAAAGCTAGCAACACAGCAAGGTTTCTCATAATGTAAGGGTTGATTTGCGAAAGCTCTGTTGAATGAAAATATTTATGAAAGAACTTTCAAGGTATAAAAAATAAGGAACAAAAGTCTTACGTAAAATGATTGTTTCATAGGGATGGTGGCAAGTGGCAAGGTCAAAAAATATAATTTTAGCCCGTAATTTATATAATAAAAAAATTTAGACACGTAATTTTTGGTTTGCTAAAAATACTACCTATAAAATGCCATGGCATCACTTCGATAACTTACACGTTTACAAATTAATTAAATTTTCGATATTATGATATAAAATTTATTATAATTAATTAATATGACCTATCTGTTATGTCTGGTACAACATAAATTGACACTATTAAAAGTTTTATTTTATCATTAACACTTGATAACGAATGATCGCTTGACCTTTTACTTTGTTATAACATACACCTACGAGTATGTATAGATTACAAGCATAATATAATAATGATAGATATACCGTGCTCATAGAAGACTTAACCACTTGGTAAAGCTTTTTGGTAAAGTACCTAGTCCTTGACCGTGCACTAATAAGTAAACAAAGCTTGAAAGCTCATAATATCATAAAAAAACTACAGAACCGATTTGCATGCAACATACACTGTGTACTAACATGTACTAAATGTATGCTGATAAAAACGATCACCAAAATTCGATTAATGGTTTTGAAATTAACACTAATATGGCATTAACTTCAAACATGCAGTGAGATAGATGTTTCCTGTTTTCTTTAATTTAGTATGCTACCATTTACGACCGCATCGTCGCTTAACATCAAATATGATCGTGGTCAAAGGCTAACCAATAAAAATATATAAAAAATAAAAAAAATAAACATAAAACACACGTCTTAAGTCACGGCATCAGTTTTATTCCATGAAGCCTGATATCTGCCTCTAACAACATTGTGACTTGCACCATTTATTGTTGAAAGTATACGACTTTCTTACGTCGTGTAGGTGGTTTTTATATGTGATTAGTAATTAATTCAAATAGGGTATATCACGGACGTGGGTGTCGGTATTTTGTAATAAAACGTCGCCCATTTGATGTTATGTACTTTAAGCACCTCGCTAGGCGAGTTGCATCAAGTGAAAGAAGAATGAATGGAGGTGATATGGTTTTTAGTTGAAGTTTTAATACAAAACCCACTCTGGGTTTCGTCACTTGGACGGACTTGTATATGGCACTGTTAGTAAACCCTTGATAGACTTTTTCGAGCCAATTCTTGTGTCATGATTTGAATTTAGTTTTTCTTTATAAAATCGATTCGATTTCTGATTGAGCTGAAATTTGGCATGCATTATATTATATAAATCGGATGACAATGCCGAGTTTGGGCTCACTTGATTCATCTTCACGAGTACTTTGGTGCTAGATGGTAATAAAAATACAAGCTTGTTTTTAAAAAGTTTTTTATAATTTCACTTCTTTACCGTTGTGGTGTGGCTCTACACACCACTGTTATGTGGAATTTTGTAATGACATACTGTAGTGATGTGTTTCTAGCCATTTTAAATGTATGAGACCAATACCTGTTTTTGTCGCATCTTGACGCACCACACCGCCATCGTATGGCTTTAGCTTGACTCTTATAGAGCCACAAATAATCATACTTCTCTAACGACGTGTAAAGGCTGATAAATTATTTGAACCCTTCAAGCTGTGTCCTGTCATCAGATAACATTGTCAGGTGATGTCATTGATCTCCCATGTCTTATCCCAACTCCCAACGACATTATATTCCTGGATTTTGGGTAAGATAACTCTCACAGTGTGTTCTTTAAAATAAATGCAACAAAAAATACTTTTTTATCCCTAATAATTTTACAAAGCAATGAGGGTTTTCTCGAAATTTTAATCCGACAGTTGGCGCCACTGTGACAGGAGGTCCATCTTAATCTATAAATCTATGATAAAGAAAGTTTTCGGTGTTTGTCTATGAATGTTTTCAATTAAAAATAAATAATTCTTGAATCAAACCTTCTTGTTCACGCGCATATGGACAAAAAAGGTTGTACTCAGACATTTTTTACTGTTCCGGACCTGATGTCTCAGAGCTGCCCCCTAGTGGATGTTTTTTTTTTCAGAAAACCCTCATTTCATTTGATGTAGGTAGAGCAGTAGGCTCTAAAACTGACTGAAAATTTTAATATATTAAACTAAACAACATAAACTTCAGGTCTTATCCAACTCTATAAATCTGTAACAACTGCTATTGACTTGGAACCGCTGTGAATTGGTAAGATTGGTTCTGTTTACAAATTTATATGATTTGGTGAAAACAAATAAAGGTTAAAAACATTGCTTAATATCTCTTAAAGCACGTATGATTCTATGTTAGAAAGTCTTTGAGGACGACATCCGAGTTATGTAAATCAATGCCTTATCCATTTTTCTCTCTTCACCGAGAATGTTCTTTAGGTGGGCGTGCATTCTACTATGTACGCGTATTTGTAATAGTATCTCTAGGTAGTTAGTGCGTATGAATATAATGCAGTTCAAGACAAAACATAGACAAAGTAAAAACAGAAATAAAGCATCTATAGTAAGCCCACGCTTTTCTGTATAGACACACTACACACATAATCCACCTTACTGACACATGTTTTGCTGACACTGCGTCGCGTCGGAAAATATAGGTGTTGCTTCTTCTTCTTGTGCCATCTCCTATTTCTAGAGGTCGGCAATTGTCATCACTACCTTAACTTACGAGACAGCTGCAAGGCATAGGAATTTTGAGCTCATACTGAACCACGCTCTGAGGTTTTTGAGCAATGAGGTACGTCTTCTTCTCGCTTTTCGGCTCCCCTGAAGGGCACTTATTTGTCAGGGAACCAAACCGAAGACCAAATTGTGAAAAATGTTAACGTCGTATCGATTTAATACGTCATTTCATTTATATTTTTGACAATTCAGTCTTTGGTTCGGTTCCATAACGGATAAGTGAAGAACCCTTCTGAATTTGATATTGCAGACGTCTATTATAATTATTAATTTGACTACTTGCCATTAAGCAGACCGTCTGCTTATGTGTCGGTGTCTAATCTTAAAATGGAATAAAATGAACAAGTTCAATAGTGGGCTTACTATGGGTGCTTCACATCATTCTTAATCCAGCTCAATAAGTTTTCATCAACGAATTCAGTGTAATATCTCGTTTTGTCTATACGTTATAATTTCTAGAAAGCACCGGCTGGTGTTATGTGCTTAAACTTTCAATTTGTTATGAATTTATGTACGGTTGTCTTGTTTTCTCTCGATACGTACATACTTTCTTCTTTATACGGCTGCGTGTTTTGCATGTTGCAATTGAGTTTTGAGAAAGGAATTTTGTGAAAATATTTTGACAGCGAGATTTTTAATGTGCTTTTAAAATTTTTTACTACTTACTACCCGTTGGATAGCAATTAACCGCTATGTGCTTTTCCTCGGGCTTAGCTGCATATGATATAATATATCATTCAGCTAAATCGATTTTGATAAAAAAGTTAGAATAAATTCAAATAATTTATTTTATTCACTTTTTATGAATTTATATGTATGATAGAACGAACAAATAACAAACATACAGGCATACCAACTTTCACCATTATATAAAGCGTCATCTATTTTAAATGAAGGAGTAGTCATAAAAGTTTTACAATGGTACTTTTGAATCTAAGTGCAAAGAACTTTAAGTTTTTTATGTTTATTTTTCTAACAGTTGCTCTCTTAGGCAAGGAAGAATAATCTGGTTTAAAGTTGTTTATTTTCCCCATAACTTAACGTAACTCTTATTCTATAATATAGCCACTGCTTTAAAGTTAACATACAAGATAATTTTAAGATAATCTCATACAGAAGTGTTTGCTTTTTTAAATGATACGAAACAGTGAATTACGCTGCCGCAGGTATAAATTTCCCTGGCGTTCACACATCGACAACTCTGTATATACGTACCTTGTATGTATGTGTAAATACACTGAACTAAGCGTTAAATGTGTAGACTTTATTACGGTGGAATACGGTTGAAAGTTGTTTGTAAGTGTATTAGTAGAATGAGCTGGTAAAGTTGTATTACTATACCGTATTGTTTCACGTTTGCGCGTCTCTGTGTGGCGAGTGGCGAGGTTAAGTAGAGCGGTGTTATCTCGGAACAGAGATTTCGTGGAGATCGGATTATTGAAATTTTTTTATGACAATTTTTCAAATTTGTTACGAAACAATAAGGGACGAGACGATTTGAGCGCTGTATATATAGGTTACTAATTACTAAATAGGTGTTTGAAAATAATGTGATTTTAGTAATATTAGGAAATGTCAACACAATAATATATTATATTATAAATTCATAAATTTCTGTGTAAATAACAAATTCTTGAGTATACTCTCCTACACATCTGCTAAACCAGTAACCAGACAATCTAATCAAACCTGTCTAAGCTAAGTTACCTAACATTATTGAACCCAAAAGCAAATACGGTTTCATAATTATTGAGGGTTTAGCGCATTGTCCGTCCAGTTTAAATGTCATCGAACGGTGTTTCGCAAGCGTCAATCACGCGCGGTCACCCACTTTCGCGATTGGCCCGACTCGATTAGTCGGATACATTCACCGCCTCGACTCACCTCTAAAGGCTGCCTCTACGCAACAATTGTTTCTGTAGGAATCTTTTATTTATGGCAACTCTGACTTGAGCCTGTGTGCGTGACCGTACTCGTGTTTTACCTGTACCTTACCGACTGCGTTCTATAAACAACTTTGTGCTTTACAACTTAAGGTTCAGATTGAGTTTGTACAGTCAGATACAGAAATGCTCTACCGGCAATAAGTCAACGCTCGAACTCGCCTGTTTGACAAGATTCCAACCGCATCTGTCCTGTTTGTTTATTGTAATCGGTTTGACAATGAGCTTAAGGTACGGTTTCGAGTGATCTCACGGCTCGCTCCTCTGATTGTTCTCGGCGTGAGAATGTGTTTGTATTGGTATGATACGTCATGTATACCGGCTTACTGTAGATTCGCCTCTTAGCATCCATAATTGCTTGGCGACCGGGCTTAATGCTCGTTGTTGATTAGTTTTTATTTGTAATTTAATGTTGTAGGTTGCTCTTGAGGGTCGAGTTCTATAATTACGCGTATTTACTTATTTATTTGTATTTTAGATGATGAATAAAATATAGTCAATGTCATTATTATTACTTTCATACATGCATCTGCACAGCATTTTATAAGTACTATATTAAATGTGTATCAACTGTAATATTAAAAATATATCTGTAATTATTGTCGTAAATTAACATGAAAATAAGAGCACGCGACCGTTTGACGCGGCAGTCAGCAGCCAGTGCATTAAGTGGCGCTTGCCGCGGCGATAACTCGATGACAATCCTAGTGCAGTTCAGATAACGGAAGGTCAATGAGGGGACGTCACACTATTGAAATGGCGCGCGTCGACTCCTCACTCTTCGTAGGTCGCGCGTACCGAGCGAACGCTTCGGTATATCAGACAGAGACAGCTAGCACCTCCCTCTCTCTCCCACCGACCTCCTTGGATGCGCGGCCCGCAAGGTCGGCCCCGTCTTAATTAATAAACTCACCTTAAAGTATTTGAGGCCGATACGATGACTCCTACAATCTTGTTCGAGCTTTTGTCTAGTTATTGACCCGACCGTTGCGGGGCGATAAAGGATTTTTTATTTGAATCTCTCGTAACCCAATAAATAATGTAGACTGGGCTACATCGTCAAATGAAATGAAATAGCTATTTGTCTACACTGTGAGGCTTAAATTGTTTTAGTTTTAACAGAATGGAGTAAGTTAAAAAATATTTACTTATCTTTTATACAACAGCTATCTGATTTTTATACGTGTTCTAAAATACTGGTCTAAAATACAGGCATTTGTTTTTCTATCAGTAAAAACCGTACATAGATCAAGGACCTAAAATGTGATCACCTCCAATAAATCATTTTAAAATTATATAGATCGATAGATTAGCGTGACAAATTAGTTAAACGTATTTTGTAACTCATTAAGATTAGGCTTACATCATTAGCCACACCCCCAGGCCAATGTTATGTATGGTGTTAACGTTTATGTACTTTAAACGGAACATGTCATAGATTCTTTATCATTGAACCGATGACAGGTATTTTGATTGATCATGTTAATTACCTTTTGTCGCGCTGACGGCTCCGGTGACATTTGACTTTGCACCTTCGCTGTTCAATAACAAGTTAATTTTATGCAAACCGTTGCAATGGTTTGTTGTTCTTGTCGAAAATTTGGCTGTATATTTAAAATACCTGTCATCGTGTATGTCATTTTCAAATGTAATATTATGTTCTCGAAATGTGACCCTCCTTAATTCCTCTTTTACTGGAAACTGGAACTGGAAACGTACCTATTAGAAAGCCAAAGATAACATTTTTGTCCTAGCTGTAGTGATTTTACCCCCTGAAAAGTATCCTATATGCGTTATGTTTAAGGGTATAAGCTACATAAACCAAATAACTATACGTATCAGACATCAGCTCGTCCACTGCTGGACATAGGCATTTCCTAATGCGCGCTACTGAGCTTCATCATCCAGTTTCTGCTAGCCATCTTCCTCGGATCACTAACTACCTGGTCGCTGGCCAAAACCACGTTACCAAATTATAATACATAGATAGGTACAGCTTAATCAATCCACTCGTTTAAACGTGAAAGAGTAACCAACATCAACACCATTAAAACTTCCGCGTTCATAATGTTAAGTAGGTTTTAGAATAAGAAGGAAAAAGTCACAGAATTGTCGCTGAAACTGCAATTTCGACATGTGATTAAGCATAAAGTATAACATCGCGGGCTTTATCTCGAAAATTGACAGAATTATGTCTGTGAAATTAACACGAAATTGATCCGCAGTTTCTGTTTGCGCTTATGGGATTGTTATAAATAGCGGTTTTGCAAATAACTGGACTGTGAGCGCCGCGGCCGTGTCGACGCGAGACGTGTATTCTGTAAATTCAACATAGATTACGGTACATTCAATATTTATGACTACACTAGTTGGAAGCTATTAAATATTATTATTTCTTAATTTTTTTTTGGTTGCTGAGATTAAACACGTTACGCGAAACCTCTCGGTCGGGAAGGTTATGTGGAACCTCAACGTTCAGGACTACTAAACGGGTATACCCACTAAAACGACTCAGCAGCATTCTCGTATCGACTTTGTAATGGAAGACTGACATTCAGTACCTATGCAATTATTTCATAATTAGAAAAATTAAGAAATTCTAGAATCGAAACCTAGGTAGGTACTCAACTTGTGTAAACTATGACCTAGGTAATGGACCAATTAGAATGAACGTTGGTATTTCTTCATCAGCTCTGTGTATGTCCACTGCTCTAAGCCCTTTTCTCTTGAGTTACTTACTTCTATGTATTTTAAGTGGATCGTCTTTTGTTTCGATGTACACAGATTTAATGAATAACAAATGAAATTCCTCATCCAGTTACTCAATCCCAGAACGGAAGCGATCGAATAAAATCACGCGTTTCCATCTACCAACAGTTGAGTTGAAACCAACCACAGTTGATCTTACAGTGAGTAGGCAGGGCAGACACAGGTTATGAAGTAGTTAATAAGTATAAGCGAGCAACAATCAAAGCGAGCCGATGTAACTGTGAACCGGGCGTTTGTCGAGCCGTGTCAATAAACTTGATTCTTGATTCGAAAGTGGAAGACGCTCCGGCTTACATAAGCGACCGACAATGTCGTCGCAGATTAGCTGGTAGTTACTCGGTATATTTGTATATTAGAGACATATAACATGTTCTTTTATGATTTGACTTACCAACGGTCCAATAACTATGAGACTTCAAATATTTTATTATTACAAGCTTTATATTACTTTCACCTGTCTGTTGTCTGTCTGTCTGTCTGTCTGTCTGTCTGTCTGTAATCAAATCTTGCAAGTTTAATTTGACCCACTTCCCGGTTTCCAATTGAGCTGAAAATTTGCATGCGTGTGTAAATCGGATGACAATGCAATATTTTTATGACATCGAGCTGATCTGATGATGGAGCTGGAAGGTGGCCAAAGGAACTCTGTCATAAAACGACGCAACCCCATCGAGTTTGGGCTCATTTGATTCGTCTTGACGAGTACTTTATGATGCAAGATGATAACAATAATTAAAGCTTGTTTTTAAAAAGTATTTTTTAAATTTCACTTGTTAAAAATGGAAGTTACGAATACCTTATGAACTAACTATCGTTATGAAAAAAAAGCCTGACGAAATTGCAATTACTATTCCGACTTTTTATACACATTTGAAAGCAAGGTATCCATCTACCTTTATGAAACAAAATCTGATTGGTAGATATTTCTATGTGTGACAAGCACCTACCAATATGAAATCTTCTACTAATGAAAACCAAAATATTTAAACTTACTGTTGTATTTGACTCATTTTATTGAAGTGACAAAACATACATCAATAAGAATATATAAAAAGAATGATTCAAATTTTGATTACAATGTGTATAACAGCCAGTAATACAACATACACCCCCGTAATCAAAATGAGACAATTAACATAAACCTATCCCTTTTATACAATTCTGATGCTTAATGCGTGCTAGCGGCTTAGTGAATACATCAGCCCACATCTCCTCTGTGTGTTTAAAGACAACATTGATAACTTTCTTAGCAACTAAATCACGTAGAAAATGATACCTAGTGTCTATATGCTTTGTTCTGTTGTGGTGGACCGGATTTATTGCTAATTTTTGAGCAGATTGCGAATCATTATAAATTGTTACAACAGTTGACTCACCTGTTATTTCCAACATTAGCCGCTTTAAAAATACAGCATCCTTTGCCGCTCCCGCTAAACTCATATATTCACTTTCACTAGAGGAAAGAGCAATTGTTGTTTGTTTCTTGCTCTCCCATGAGATTGCTCCACCAGCCAAAGAGAAGTAAAATCCAGTGTATGAACGACGATCTATGGGACAATTAGCCCAATCTGCATCCGCATAGCCAACTAAATTTCCTCTATCTTTCCTGTAAGTAATACCCACATCGATACTTCCTTTTAAATACTGTAACACGCGCTTTGCCGCAATCCAGTGAGTTTTGTCGTATTTAGTATTGAACTGACTCAAATACGAAACAGCAAAAGCTATGTCGGGTTGAGAATTGACTGCAAGGAACATTAAACAGCCAATTAATTTCTGGTAAGGATATACAGTAGAGTCCTCATTACCTTTAGATGGCACTAATTTTTCCTTTTGTAAAGGTGTATGCATAGATCTGCAATCACCCATTTGAAATTTTTCTAACAAGCTCCGGATATAAGTAGCTTGATGTATTTTTATCTCATTAGGTTTCCAATCAATGTTTAAACCTAAATAATAACTCAATGGCCCAATCACTTTCATACTAAAATGATTCTGTAAGTCAGATATGACAGAGTCAAGTGTAGAATCTTTTTTATAAAATACGACAATGTCATCGACATGAAAGGCCAGAATAAGTAACTCGTTACCAACCTTCTTGGTATAAATACATGCTTCTGAAGGAGTTTGTTTAAATCCTATACATTGCAATATTTCGGTCAACTTTTTAAAGGCCATAAAGAGAACTTTCTGACAGCATAGACCTTACCTTCTCCATAATGGACTTATTCGTCCGTTCAGCAATACCGTTCTGTTGAGGACTATAGGGAACAGTAGTTTGGTGTTTAATCCCTTCATTTTGTAAATGATTCGAAAAAGCTGCATTAACATACTCTTTTCCGTTGTCACTCTTCAGTGTCTTTATCTTGGCTCCCGTTTCCCGTTCCACAGAGGACTGGAAAATACAAAACTTATTCTTTACTTCAGCTTTTGAAGAAATAAAGTAGACAAAAGTCATACGAGAAAAATCATCTATAAAAAATAAAATATATTTATTGCCTTGAAATGAAGATTCAGGCAAGGGACCACAAACATCTGAATGAATAAGTTCCAGAACTGAAGTTGATTTTTTTATGTGAAACTTTCTTAAAAGTTTTCCTATTCTGCTTACCTTCAATACAGGAGATACAAGGTTCCTTATCGACTTCTGAATAATCAACGCCCACCGCGTGACCCTTCTTAAGTTGGTCCATTCCAATGCGGCATAAGTGACCTAATCGTCTATGCCAAAGCTTGAAACAAGATACATCAGAGTGCGTTTCAAAAGCGGATAATCGTTCATTGAGTTTAGAATTGACTGTAACATCTAATGAATACAGTCCACCACAAATAGAACCATGTAAAATTACATCTCCATTACAAGTAAAAGCATCAGAATCATAAAAATTACAACCAGTTTTATCAAAAACTAAACTAAAACCTTTATCTACTGCCTTCTTAACTGATATAAGATTCGAGTCCAAGTTTGGCACATGAACTACATCAAGAATCTTTTTGACCGATGTCAAATTATCATTGCAACTGGTAATCGAAACTTCACCAACACCTTGGGTTTCCAGTATATCACCATTTGCTATAGTTACAGTTCCAATAGGGGAATCATTCACATTCTCCATCCAATCAGCTCGTGATGTCATGTGTGCTGACGCTCCAGAATCTATATACCATTTCTCATTATCTAATTTCTCATTTACATTCAGTGCACAGAGAGCATTCTTATGATTTACAGATTTCTTATTCTTGTCCTTCTTATGGGGACAGTCTGGACGCTTATGACCTGGCTCATTACAGTCATAACACACAATAGGCTTCTTAGGCTTGGATGCAGAAGATTTACTTTGATTCATCCGGGAACGAAGAGCAGTATCAGGATTATCATATTCAGTTTTATTCAATTCATTCAATAATTTTGTCTTTACAAGGTCCGAAGTTATATGTGTATTCGAATTTTCCAGAGCTAATATTAAAGGCTCATATCGTGGACTCAGACCTCCCAGAAGAATAGCAGCTATTGATGCATCTTCTATTGTTTTTCCGATGTCAGCCAAGTGTTGTATAGTAGACATGATGGCATTTATATACATCTCAATTGAGTTATAATCTTCAAGGCTGCATCTATAGAGTTTACGTTCAAGGCTTATACGTCGACCCAAACCTTTGTCTTCGTATGCGGACGAAAGAGCGTCCCATGCCTCCTTTGCAGTTTTTGATGACCTTACGTGGGTTATTGCCAGTCCATCCAGAGTAAGGCAAATCTTCGATAAAGCTTTCTGATCATTTCTTAACCTTTTATCGGTGGATACATTACTATCTTGGTAACCTACGACGGCTTCCCACAATTCTTCATGAATAAGGCACATCCGCATCTTAAACTTCCATGTAGAGTAGCCTTCCCTATTAACTAAAGGTTTTATGCAAGAAAGGGAATTATTATTTGACATAATTTTATAACTCACGAACAGCTGGTCAATGTCCAAAAAATACACATATGATGCACGTAATACTTTAGAAAAACTTTCTTTTCACTTTTAATGCAGAAAAACAGTTTATTCTTGTATTTTATTATAAATTCGTGCTGATAACGTATGTTGTATTTGACTCATTTTATTGAAGTGACAAAACATACATCAATAAGAATATATAAAAAGAATGATTCAAATTTTGATTACAATGTGTATAACAGCCAGTAATACAACACTTACTATAAATATTGAAATATTTTCTAATAAATAAACACAAAAACGGTCACTTAATACTTTCCAAAAACAAAAACTTTTAAATCATCTGGTTTAAACACTTTATCATGAAGTGGTCATTCAAATGACATGTTATTAATTTATTACTATGGAAAGAATATAAAATATTAAATTATAATAGGTATATCTACCAGTAAACAAAGGCATTATAATTCTTCTTGATCAGAACAATCTTTGATGAATAGCCCTATAGTCTAATTAGTGTTAGTCACACCCTATTAAGTCCATTACATTATTTACATAACCCTGTAAATCTAAAACCAATACTTAAGTTATCAATAGAGCTATTAATCATTTCTACGGCTAAAGCTGTTAATAAATTAATCCGGCAACAATTTATATACTTGTATCAAGATGTTTTATGTTAATTTTATGTAAGGACCGCCCCCAAATGTATATTCTCACAAGTTAGTGAGATGTTGACTGGTAGCTAATCTGTGTGAACAGGTATAACTATTTTTAAAAGAAAATGTTATAAAACACGAGCAAAATACTATCTTTTTACTGGATGCTAAGGCTCTGCCGATTCCCAATCCTCTGTCACGAAGACGTTGCGGGAGTGCCGCCGAAAAGTTTTAGTTGGTATACCGTGCAGTCGTCCTGCACGGCGAGTCCCATATTCCCATATAACCCTCCCATACCCTCGTATGAAGGGGGGTACGCGTAATGCGTTTTTACTTGGCGTGAACAAAAATAACTATCTTTCGTTTCGGCAACTCCACTTGTGTCACAGGCTTTATAGGCGACGGTAACCGCGCATACTAGGTATACTGCAAATAATAAAATATTGTTTTAGACATAAAGATACACTGACTGGCTGTCATTTTGCTAGCTGTAATTACTGAAAACATAGTTATGAGCCTAGAGGATAGTGGGCAGCAGAGCAATCTTTTCTACTCTTCCCCCATCTATCACTTTCTAGAATTACACATCTTGTAATATAATTAAAATTACTCGTCGAGATAATAAAAAAATCGTTGGTCCGAATTTCATCATTCAAGGGTCAACGATTTCGTCTCCACGACGATAAAATCAGTCAGATACTCTATTAATATAAAAGCATGGATGTTAAAAAATAATTAGCGTCCTATTTTGATTTAATATCAATTCCACAAGTTAACGTCTCAAAACATCGCAGTTTTCCTTTGGCCATAAGTCATACCTAAGTAATAATTCATTCGCTGTATAATATCTTATGTTAAAGCTTAGTCATTATGTTTTTATTAGCGATAAATCTAGTGTTAAACGGATTGTCGCTACACAATCGCTGCTTTTTTTTTTTTTTTTTTTTTTATGTGATGAAGTAGAAGACGAGCAAGACGCTCTCCTGATGTTAAGAGATAACGCTGCCCATAATCAGTACAGTGTACCCAGGATTTCGCAATGATGTGAAATTCTAGGAGCACTGCACCAACGCTTCTCACTCAAGAGTCATAAGTTGTTAAGACTCTTTAGCCCAGTAATTTCACTAGCTACAGTGCCCTCCTACCGGAGCACAGTAATGTTTGCACATCACTGCTCAGGCGGTAGAATACCTGGCACTGTTGGGGTACCCATCTAGACGACCTCCTGCAAAGGAAGTAGAGAGTAGAGAGAGCTCCGAGAGCCCGGTAGAGCTCCGAGTAATAGCTGCTTAGATCGCTAAGCTCCTGTCAACGGATTCGGCCAGTTAGCATGCGGCCTGTATACAACGAATTTAAATTCGAAGCGTTTTGCATCGTCTTTCATTATGAGAACGGCGAAGCTTTGAGATTCACTACCATCAAGTTTAGTATCAGTTGATCAGTATTTCCCGTATGCTATAACGTGGGGTTGTTCAAATCAAGAGTGTAGGTACCTACTGCACAAACGTGCTACAACTTAGTCTGCATCGTCACTTACTAACAGGTGAGATTGCGGTGAAATGCTTGTTTAGTCTGCTATAAAAAAACTTTTCTCAATTTCAGTCTTATTTGCAGCATCAGCTATGACTTTTTTCTTTCACAATGTCCTGTAAAGTGTTTGTATGTTTATGAATTTTACTAGGTCTTTGCCCAGCAGTGGGACAGTATAGACTAGAAAAAAAAACATTTTTACATTAGTACGTTTTCTAGATTTACTCTGCTACCAGTAAGAACAGGCAGGTTCTAAGTCAAAAGCAAACCTTAAATTTTAAAAAAGTATGTGCTTATAGATTACTTACTAAATTAAAAGTCGTTTTACTTTAAATTGCACGCAACTAACAACGACTCAACGATGCGACTTTAAGACCATGTAGTTTGATTTGAAAGTGCATTTTAAAAATGGTTAAACTACGATTATAATATGTTTGATTATTCTGAGTAACATGTCTATGCTTTTGTCCCAGATTAAACTTAAAAATATTTGAAATTTTTGGTGTACATCTAGTTATGTTGTTATTCAACGTTCGCCGAGAATACTGAAATGTTACACATATTTTGAATGCAAAATATTCGACGTATATAACCCGCACTTATTTGTACACTTATATTTGAGTGTGCGCTTTTGGGCACTTACTAACCGCAGAGTAAATACTTATTGAGATACAATGTACTCGATGTCAAGATGATTTATTAATTTATGATTATATAGATACAATTATTAAGAATATTATATTATGAAGGGATATCCTACCAATATTATAAACGCGAAAGTTTGTAAGAATGTGTGGAGGTTTGAAACTGTTTCACGCCTAAACGGGTGGACCGATTGAGCTGAAATTTGGTGTAGAGATAGCTTTGACCTTGGAATAATATATAGGGTACAGCGGGTAAAACCCTGGGCACAGCTAGTGGTCTATAATGGCATAAGATAAATTCTAGGCTAATGCTAATAGTAAAATTACCTATTTCATTTTTATTTAATTTAATTTATTTCACAAAATCCACAGCCCTTAAATAACTATATTACAAGCATAATATGACTTAACCTACGGCCAATTACGGATTTACATTTTATTTCTAATATATTATGTATTAGAAATAAAGTAAATAGATTACAATAAATCCAATCAAACGACATTCCACACTCGGAATCGTCTAGAGCCTAGAGTATCCATACTCCATACGTATTAATATAATATCTACTCATTGTATTAACGGGCATAACTAGTAACACACGTAAAATATACAGGCATTATAAGCCTTATTGTAAGAAACATAGAGTGTATTTTAGTTTGTTGTTGGTAGCGTCTGCGTTATAGTTTGTGAGGTGGAAGCATGTTTGTAAAGTAGACGGTAAATCGTTAGTCACCGACATCAATGCTCAAAGATTATGGAAATGTACAGAAGATATTGTGCCTACCATTATTGATAGGTATTGTACGTTTAATAAAAATGTACTATTTATAATCGTTTTGTACTTGAATATTATTGATTAACGTATTTTAATTTCAGAAACACATTGTAACGTAGTAAGTGGCATTTGGATTTTTTGAACAATATTATTTCTCAATTTTAAGGAAAAATAGCGGATTACTTGTCAAGAATACAGAAAATAAAACATCACGGAGATTTTATGAATAAAAAGAAAAAAAAATACGATTTAATTTGACGGTAAGGATGTTTTAATGGCGGCAAGAATTTATTAATAAAAAAAATAAAAGAAAACTTTATTGAGTAAGGCACTGCAGACCCAAAAGAGCTGCATCCCAAACTAGATAAAACAACTTCTCATATAGATTGTAGGTACATTTAACCAAAGTCCCTTCTGTATTTCACATCACAGGCGTTCATCTCGAAAGCGTACCAACCGTGCGTGTAGGCATTTACATAGATCGCGCCCACTTCATACGCTGCGATTTTTGCCAAGATACCAGCATTATGCGACCAAATACGCACATTATGTACGCCGTACATATTTAAATCGGAACGCGCGACTTCTCAACTTATCAGGTTATTAAATATACTGGTTCTGGGACTGGAATGCGATTCGTGGTACGCAGAGGTTAATAAAGCGCACTTGATGCTTTCAACGATTAATGTGTTGGAATGAGCTTGCTGAGAAAACAAAAGATGCTTATAATAGTAAGAGTAATAAGCTCCATCGCCCATTCACGCACGCAAAAACACTTGCCAACGTACTACACAATGTAAGGTGAGTTGAGGTCATTATTTCATATAAACATATAGGCAGACAGTAATTTTGTGTGTTAATCCAGAAAGTGACAGGAGTCTACTGGAAAAGACAGCAAAAGACAAGGGAAACTGCTAAAATTTGACTATAAACCAAATATAACTAAATATATCAAGATAAATCACTAGTGTGCAGACAAGTATTCAAATTATGTGTGAGTTTTCTATTTACGGGTGCATGTATGTGCTAAATGTGCTTACTATTGGTGCTTCATATCTGTTTCAATGCAACTGCTTCCACTAATTTTATTCTTTTGTCCGCTTTATGACTTTTTGCACCGATAAATAAAAGCGCTTTCGAGTAAAACAATTTATGCTTTATTGAAACTGTCAGGCTGTACCGTATGCACTCGTTTTATGCCGAATGGCTTAGTAAAGCTGGCCGGTTAATTGGAATAGGTAACCTAGGTTTATGTAGCCTTCCTTTGATCAAAAACGGTTTTAGTAATCAATTTACAAAGTTAATGAAAATTAATGAGTATGAACCAAGATGATTAAATTAATACAACAATAAAGCCGACTAGAATTTCACATAAATGTGCCTACCTGTGTCTAGTATATGTGTATTTGTTACCTTTTTACACCTAAAAGGCTGACCTAATTGAGCCTTTACCCTGACATTATCTATAGATTTTAAAATAGGAAGATGCGGTATCGAAGTTTCTGACATAGACCAATTCAATTAGGCCCATGGGCCTAATTTAAGAGCGGAAAATTGTGCCAGGCACAATATTATTTCCGCGCGAGTCGGCGCGGCAACCGACACTTTCTGATCCAACAGGCCCAAGCTTGGCATAGCAACGATAGCGCTACGGCGCATCTTCACATTTTCTTTTAATTTAAGAGCGCTTAGTCCACGGGACGCTCTCTCGCTCGCACTATTTGACACATTTTAAAATACATATAAAACACATCTTAAAATTCATATAATTTACTTTTTGAAAAAAAAAATCCTCATGAGCCTCGATGCACACATTAAAAAATGGCATAAAAAGCAATTATAAAAACAATTTTTTTTTAAATCTCATCTTCAAAAAGTTAGTTCTATGAATTTAAATGTCAAAATGTGTCAAATAGTGCGAGCGAAAGAGCGTCCCGCGGACTAAGCCTAAAGCCTGAAATAGCACATATAAATTCACAACGGGTAAATAAATGGATGAAACTATTAAAAGATGTTTCAAAGTTTTACATCATCATTATCATCAGCCTACATTCGTCAATGGCTTGTCATTTAATTTAGTCCGTCTTCCTCCACCCAACATTGCCTTTTCCAACATCGACACAATAATATCGTATTTATAGGGGTTAAACGTATCTTCCCACTTCAGCCACCTACGGCCTCCGTAAATTAATACCTTCGCAGAAGTCACCCCATTTGAGTAGCATGAGAGTTTTACAACTCAACGTACGAGGTGTGGGTGGTAAACATAGAAATATTTCGGAATAGATGCCGCCAGTATTTTTTGTATTTGTATTTGTATTTGTATAGTACGTCCCTTTAAATGGAAACTAATTTCTCGGCTGTTTTTCGAATGTGTAAAAGGTCAGCTCTATTTTGCGTATGAGATCCCGCAGATCTCTAGAGTATAATAGTATATCAGATCTTAAAAATATATAAAATGTCAAAAGAGTCAAAACTACTTTTTATATGATACTAGCTTGTGCTCGAAACTTAGAACTAGTAAACTGGTAAAATCCTTAGCGGTTGTAGACCACATCATAAAACCTATATATATTCCAGATTTCAAGCAAATTTATTCAGCGGTTTGAGCTGTGCGTTCATAGATCACTCTTTTCTTTTATGTATTTAGATGTTCACGCAAAAATATCCGCCCGATTTCACAGTAAGATACGAGTATACAATATGCTTTTAAAAACTTTTAGGCAGAAATGTTTGATATAAAGTATAAACTTATAATCATAATACAATAATAATTATATTTCCGTAGTGCAGAGTTCCCGAGACGCTGGAGACCGTGACAAGTGGAGGCGCATCGCGAGGGCTGTTTTAACCAATAATGAAAATGCAGCATCATCAACCACGACCACTCTGTCAAGAGTGAACGACTAAGGAGAGAGAATAATAATTATTGTTGTCGAAATAAGTATAAATAAATATAGTTTATTCTATACTTATTTATACTTATTTCGACAACAATAATTGTAATAGTTTATTCAATACTTATTTCGTAAAGGCAAAGTTGGTAAACTGGGTTTCTATCCCGGTATATATCTGTGGTAATGAACTTGCCTACGCTTCTCGTAGCGCTCGTAGACCGTAGGCGGAGTCGTGACGTCAGAGCCCTACGAATAGCTACGAACTATGAATGCTCTACGCTCGGTTTTTTATAGAAAGCTTTTATAGTAGACTACGATTTTGGAGAATTCTTCGTAAATTTTTCTTTCTATCAACCTTAATCCTGTCAAGATAATTATTATTATATTAGTTCTCCCAACCACACAGTTAAAATAATTAAATAGATTATGTAGAAAGGCATGAAAATATTATGACATAGACTGCTAATAGTATTACGCAAGTAAAGCCGCGAGTATAAGCTAGTCCAAAATACTATTCATGTGCGCGGAGTAAATGAAAGAGCGAGAGGGAAAGATAACCCTTGCTGCGCGGCGTTGTAGTTCATCTAATTCATTCCGTCTTTGTCATTCGTCAGTATGCGTCGAAGCGCGACGCGGTAAGCACGTCTTATCAAAACCACGCTCCGTCGCCATATTTTTTTTCCAGTAACTATGTCAACTTCCAATTTTGAAGAATGGCGACGATATGAAATCGAGCTAATAAATATGATAAAATCCGATTACCCCATCATATATAAGAAACATGATGGAATGATGGGACGTTTTAGAATTAAAAAGGTTGAAGATGCTTGGGACGAAATTACCAAGAGATTCAAGAATTGTCCGTGTAAGTATAATTTGAGTAAGTATAGTTTGATATTGTTATTAAAATATTTATTATAATAATAATTACAAAATATTAATGTATAAAGTACTTTTAGATGACCTTGCGAGGGCATGCGTTAACGCTGTCTTTGTAAAGCTACAGTCACACTAGTGTGCGTCGTGACGCGAAAGAATTGTATCGCTACCATAAAATACATTTTTCTTTTATTTATTATGGCTCCTTATGTATTTCTAGCCGTACTAAATGTATGAAACCGATATGGTTCTGACGCGTCACGCACTCACCGATCCACAATATTGTAGATCTAGCTAATGTAAACATCGCAATACAATCGCTATATTTCACATAATATATTGATAATAATTAATCTAAATAATTAATTTAAATTTTGTTTCAGTTAAACACCACCAAACCACATGGAGAAGCATAAACCTCTATTATGTGAACAAATATCTTAAACCAAAGTACAGGTTGGTTGTAGAATTCAAAGGTACACCTTTCAGCTACAACGAAAATAAGATAAAAGGAACCTGCAGCAACAAATATAACGATGGGACACTCAGTTTTCTAGAACAAGAATTTTTAAATACACGAAGTAAACAGGCGCAACTTGATAAAAAGCCTGGTAAAAAAAATATACAGCCGGAAACTGACAAAACTGTGAAAAATAAAGAAAAACCTACGACGTCAATAGAAACTAGTAATGCAAGTGTTGTTCCACAAAATCTGATTATGGAAGACACAAATGATTTACCAGATACATTTATTGATACGGCTGATATGCTCATGAATACTGTCAAGCAAGAAACAATCGAAGAAGAAGAAAATAGCTCATCAGCTGATGAAGACGTCATAGAAATGGTTGATACAACTAGCAGCAAAAAAGTTTGGACTGAAGAGGAACTACTGAATGCTACTCGTTTAACCCAGGGAATGATTTTAGAATTAATACGTATTAAGTGTAGGAATAGTAAACCTGATGAAATTGTGGATCTAGAATAATTTATACGTAATAATAAGTTTGTTTCTGTAATTTTAGGTCAATCTCGTCGTATGATGGCTTGCTTAGCTGTTTGTTTAGTTTTAAATGCAATTTTA
Source organism: Hemithea aestivaria (assembly GCA_947507615.1). Classification (NCBI taxonomy): domain Eukaryota; kingdom Metazoa; phylum Arthropoda; class Insecta; order Lepidoptera; family Geometridae; genus Hemithea; species Hemithea aestivaria. The sequence goes on along the minus strand of OX382332.1, from coordinate 10,887,863 downwards.
TATATAAATTGTCATTTACTTCATTTAAAATTTCCTTGTGTTCATTTGGAAGAAAAGGAGATGTTAGATGTAACAATTTAATTTAATAAAATTAAAATTACCTAATTTACCAACTTATTGCTTCTTATTTAATTAAAAAAAAAGTAAACAGGTAATTCATTCGATGTAATTCAATCGATGTTTAAAAAATATGGTTTTTCATTAAATTAATCTTAAAGTTTTTTTATTTATAAAAAAGGTACTGAAGTACTGTACAGAAGACCTGAAAAGCTCTTTTAAGACATTCCGTACACTCTCTCTACACTAGTAATAAATGTATAGTACTAATGTGTGTAAAGAGTTGTACGACAATATTATTACTCGCAAAAAATGTGTAAATAACTCAGGGTTTAAATAATACACAAAAAACAAATTTTATAAAAAATTGTGTATGTGAGCAGACCCTTACTTGAGAGCGAGAAAGAGAAACGCGTGCGCGCGTGCGCTCCCTGTCTTGCAGCGCGCGACGTTGTCAGTTTGCGTCTGCGAGTGACGCGAGAAGCACGTATTTCCACGCTCCGATGTTTTAAAAATTTGTTCAATTCTTATTCAGTTCTCAGACTTAAATTCTCTCCGTTTTCTCAACTATTTTACGAGTACAATGACTCTTCCTGATACAAAAGATTGGCAACGCTACGAAATGGAGCTAATAAATTGTATAAAACATGATTACCCTATAATATACAAGGAGTATGAGGGTATGTCGAAAGCTTTAAGAAGTAATAAAATCAGAATCGCCTGGGAGAGTATCGGTGAAAGGTTCAGGAATTGTCCTTGTAAGTACTTATAGAATTAATTTATATAATACTCATTATTTTTAGTATAACAATATTTTATTAGATTTATTAATCTGTATAATATTATGGCTATTATTATTAACGGCAAGAATTGTTATTTATTTTTAAATTCTTAATATTTCTGTACCTTGCTGCAATTAGGTATTTAGTGGCCCCGCTTGATTTACAAAAACTCTTCTACTTTGCTTTTGGCTTAAGGCTTAAGCATACGTTTGAAACGCTCATCATTTAGTAAATATATTATTATATAGGCGCTTTTAGACACGCGAATGCGAAGTGAGCGCAAATGTGCGCGTTGTCAGTGCACCTGAACTTGCCAAAATACATTACTGTAAAACATAATATAATGTAATTTTTGTTTTAGTTCAATTTCACCAATCAACATGGAGAAATATAAACACATATTTTATGAATAAATATCTAAGGCCGAAGTACAGAGGGCCACATGTTCGTACCAGCGAAGAAATGTTCTTAATAAACCAAAACGTGCCGAAAAATAAATACATCGATGGAACTTTGAGTTTTGTCGAAGACGAATTTAAAAAAAATGAAAAATATAGAACACAGTGTGAACTTTCTCTTGATAGAAGAGATATTTCGGCATTTAACTTTGATCGGAACAACGTTGTTCAAAAATCTACGAAAAAATATGCGTCTTTGGAGAATGAAGTTCGAGTTGTGGAGTATCCGAAAATTCAAATACCATCAATAAGTCGACAGTCTCCGCCACAAGATAAAGAGCCATCCATTCCAATTGATACAGTAGATTTAGATTCGGATTCTTCTGAAGAACAATTAGATGAAACGCAAGAAAACGATGATGAAGATACAGGAAATATTGAAAATGACAGCGTAACTTCAATAAGTAGACGTCGAAAGACTTGGACTGAAGAAGAACTACTGAATGCTACACGCTTAACTCGGGGAATGATCACAGAATTAATACGCATTAAATGCAGGAATACTGATGCTGATATCACTGTAGATCTTGAATAATGTTTTTTTATTACGATGTTTGCGAAAGAATAATGGAAATTTTGTTTAATTAGTATTTTTGCTAGAATTTAAGTTGTGATAATAATTATTAATAGAGTCGAAGTAATTTTTGTTTAACAGACAAGCCTGTACTAGTTTTTATTAAATAAATTTTTCGGAAATTACATGGGTAGTTTCTTCTTTAATCAACCAATTGAAAAGTAGGCATATGTGTATATGTACCTAGTTCTAAAGTCTATGATGTATTGGGCTTTATTCATAATTCATAATAAACAGTTGTAATAAGTATTATGCTTTCATCACAAAGAGAAAACAGGGATCCACAAATAAAATGTACTTTCTTTTATTTTAGATAGGAATGTCCAGTGGCTTACTACCAGTGGTACTACCTGCATACAATATTTCAGCACAACCCGTCCAGCTGGTCAAGTGTGAAGGAGTATAAATAAACATCCATCTAAAGGTTTTGTGTAATAATATTTGTAGGATAGTGGCACTTGGCACATACCTATAATAAAAAAAGGCATGACAATTTTTAAGTCTTATGTGCTAAATTTTACCCAAATCGACCAAGTAGGTACCTGGTACCTTCTTTAAGAAAGATAAAAAAAACATTTTAACATATTTTCAAAATATTTGCAATCGATACAAGAATAGGTACAACTAGTAGAAAGAAAACAAAATACTCATATTTAAAGATTTCTAATTATCATAGAGGTAATATTTGTTCGAAACTCGAAACCGTGGTTTTAATAACCTCAACAAAAATATAACGTTGTCTGGAAAGGATCGCTATTAGCGATAAGACCACCAATTTGTTACACTTTATATATTACAAATTGTACTTAGTTCTAATTTCTTGTATACAAATTAGATGTATCAATAAAGTGTTATCAAATCTAAACAAATAGGTACCTACGCGAGTACAGTGAATCGTATATTTGTAATGAATACAAAATAAATATAAATAACAGAAAATAAATAAACACCGCTCTCGCATAAAGTAGATCTCGCAACTCGCACGGAACGCGCGGGCGCAACATTCACAAACTCCGTGACGGATTGGTCACCGTGTCTCGGATCTCTTTCAATTGTTGTAAACTGGTTGCGACTTAATATTTGTGTTACCAAATTTCTCTGCCCACGGAGTCAGAGCGTCGTATGTACCGTAAGTGGTATGGTTCACTGAGATACAATCAAATGTTCTTACGAACTTTCTAGATGGATTTTTGGGTATCCGAAAAGCTTTCGATCACGTTAATTAGACTGGTTAGTATGAATTAATCAAGGGAACGTTTAAAAATTTAAACATTTCAGATTTTTTTTTGTTTTATTCAGTATAGTGGCTTACGTAAGTTGTGAAACAAATTATTAACATTTGCGTTTATTCTTTTCATTCAATCAAAAATATTAAAATCTCGTGTCACAATGTTTGTTTTTGAACTTGATTGATCTTTTTGTGTAATTATTGGTAGGTCAGAAGTAAAGTATTTTTCAACAGATGCAGACGAGGCTGCACTGATCAGCAAGCAATGTAATAATTATTTAATGAACTTGTAATTAATTGTATTTTAATGGTTAATCGATCAGTTGAGAACTTTTATGTAGCTGCTGGTTATGAGTTGGGTCCACGATCGGACAGGCAAAAAAACAAACTAAACTTATCCCTATTATAATAGAGGAAAAATGTCAAGTGCCAGTATAATAGAATAAAGTTCAGCTTCAACGCGTGATTAAAAAGATAGATACGCCTCCAATCTCCCCACGGTACAAGATAACGTGGCACTAGGTAAATATATCCAGTGATAAATGCTTTACTTACCTGTCGCGACCGCAACGCGCGCTTCAATAATAACCGTGATATTGCGATGATACGGACTGGAAAAACTCGTTCGGCGGATGTCGATATCCTTATAGGCCCACGAGCCAAACATACTCCCGAACAACCAATTGTTGGACGATAAAACCATTGCGTGAAGACTGTGTCACTTGATGAAGAGTCTACCATGTTGACGCGCAGTGGATGTTGCGTATATGAAAGCAACATTGCTTATTTTGTGGATACGTGGTCACGATCGTGTGTAGTACGCAGTCAGTGAGTGGCTTTCATTCATACCGCCTCGAGCCACGTTCCACGCGAGATCTCATCTTCCAATTACTGACTACATTCGTGTGCCGCGCGCTGCGATTTTTGTCATTGTCGTCAATATCCGTGGGTCAGTTGCTTTTTGAATTGAAACTGCAATATCATTTTTGAATTGAATGTTATTTAGTTTGTTAGTCGTTTTGCGTACGTTCTATATTTAGCTTTGATCCGCGTTTTATAAATGCAATAAACTGTAGATTATAAGAGTGAACTATGGATGTTTTTTTTCTCTTCATGCCAATAATACGAATAAACTTAGGATAGAACATATAAAATTTCGAGTTTGTAAGTTTAATTTCAAAGATTTTCAGCTGAAAACTTAGACATCTGTGTTTTCGACAAGGCGTTCTTTTCATTCAGACATGGAATACTTACTATCAACTAAACGGACCTTATTTCTTACTACAGTCACAGGTGTAAAGTTTCTAACAATATGGACTCATTTAATTTACGTTTAAGCATACACTTCGAATATTGAGAATCAGTAAACTACCAATGGCAAAACCATCTAAGTGGTTTACTCTATTGTTATGACACAGTGTTTAAGGTGGAAGGATTCTCACCAGCAACTATTCAATGTGAGTTTCAACATATGAACATTTTCGAGGGCCAGTCGATTTGGCGAAGCATTGTGCTGGTGTATTACACAAACAGTACTGAACGCAATCGCTCAACGTTTCACAATCGCGGGTTCGCCGACCGGCACCAATACCTAAATTAATTTTCTTTTCGGTCCGTTGTCGCAGCTCATTGTTCAATTTGTCAATCCGATTTTGGAGCACTGATTCTCATAGACTAATGTATATTGTTACGTGGGAATTGCTTTTATTGAAAAGGAAGGGTACCTAATTCTACAACAGCATAGGTCTAAAGTCCAACCCGACCAAAATTATATTTTTTTGCGTAATTAAAATCAATTAGATTAGTCAAAGGGCAAAGGATTTTTTGTGGACTTCGGGGAAGTCCTACATACTGTCCAAGGCAGGTATTGCACCTCGGTGCAGGGTGACGATGCGTAAGGCATTTTTTCTGGGTCAAAGAAAATAAAGGTCTTTACGACAAACAAAAGCTAACCTAACAAAATAATGACCAGTGATGTACAAACATTGGGGCTGTAGCTAGTGAAATTACTGGGCGAAAGAGTCTTACCACCTAGAATTTTAGATATGTACGAGTACATCATTGTGAAATCCAGGGTAGCACTGTACAGATTATGGATTATCTCTTACCAACAGGAAAGCGTCTTGCTCGTCCTCCTACTTCCTTATATAAAACCAGTTAATAAAAAATTCTGTATATTCTTGCATTTAAAAATTACTACACACATTGTTACGCGTACAATATTAGTAGGATATTAAGATAACACTAACCAGTCTATGTAGTTGCTCAAACACACGAGTATGACATTTTATAACTGTAACAAGGTCATTTACCGTTCGTATTGGGGAATTATTCAACTGTATTGTACAATACATGGTCAATCTGAAGAGGTTTGATGGATGTGAATGTCAGAGTGAAGGTTGAGATCGATTTTTGTATCAGATCTTTACGATTTGTACGTGGTTTGATTACTAAACGATAATAACATATAGCTTGCTCTACACTTAGTTCAAATTTTTGCGCGAAGTATTTAATTCTCATTCTTCATTTTTTTTTTATTTATTGAAAAGTTTTTGACAGTCCTCTATTTGCGACAATTATGTACATATGTATCACTTGGAGAAGGATTTTTTAATTTTTGATATAGCAAAAACTGCTTTTGTAGAAAGATATTGAGAGACACTAAAGGCCCTTTTCATACAGGAAACGCGAAAATGTTACCTTAGCAAGTTTTGGAAAAAATACTCACGAGTTCGCGTATATAAAAAATGAAATAAAGGTCAATACAAATTAAAAGTTGTAGATTAAATTAATTTAAATCATTTTTGGAAGCAAAATTTTCCTAGTAACCCTAAAATTTATAGATAAGGCTTAGCAACGCAGAAACTGAGTGCACCATTATTGCAAAACGTCTCGGAATAGTCAGTTGCAGAACCAAAGCGTTTTCATTGCATCCATTTCTCGAATGCCTGAGATTCCCGTGTGATTGTCGGAACCATGGTTTGGTGCTTTCCCATCAGTTGCGTCCGAGGAGAGCCTACGTGATCTGCGCTTGCGACATTTGGACAACCACAGAATATGTCAATACAGAAATATCACTTTTAAGTATCTTTAAGTGAAAAAAGTTTTAGTTTTGACATGTAGACTTATATTGCTATGCGCAGCAATAATGTTATTTTTTCAGTATGGTATATTAATTATCGTCATCAGCTCAAGTTTAACCACTGCTGGATTTCTTTCCCCTAGGGCACGCCACTCAACTCGGTCCTTCGTCTTTCACCTCTAATAACTTCTAGTGACTCTCCACTCTCCGGATATCGACTCGTCATATATTCTAAATAACTAGGTACTAAGAGTATGATGCTGTCTTACTTTGGGCCGCCTCCTGTCCTGATCCTGTTACTATTTATCCTTGAGATTGGTTGAATATACTTTGTACTATGCCAATAAATCTCAAATTGCATTTTTCAGAGCAGCCAACACGAGCCCACGGAGAATGTCAAATTTTAATCACTCTCACTCTCAATCTGAAGAAGCGAAATTCGTCCTTGGGCTTCATCGATGTACGTTTAAAGTTTAAACTTATGCCTAAAGCTGGGAGTAAACCAGGCCCGACAAGACGCGAGTTTACGTAACGGTTACTCTCTCACTATTCACTAATCTATGTCAGTTACTCGAGGCATTCTTCGCTTTTGTTCCGGGATGATAAATGAACGAGACACTTGCGCATGTTTGACACAAAATATCTAAAACTTTCTTCACGCGTGACTTCAACTACTTGTGTAATCGCAATATTAAACGAGATTAGTACAAATGCTGTATTATGGGTTTGCGTTATGGTCTCAATCGACATAATGTTCTTTCTCTTTTGGTCTTATTTACTTTATATTTTATCTAATGGTTTTTATTGATGTTTTTTACTGGTAGGATTCAGCCGTGGCTAGTTACCACTAGGGCTTGCAGTATCGGTACCATTTCAAGAACCGGGAATTTTGAAACCGATACTCACACGGTACCGGGAAATTCCCGGGAATCGATACTTTTCGATACTTACTAAAAAAATTGAAAATTTAATTAAAATGCCTTATTAACGCCTAGAAAGATTAAAAGGAGTTATATCACTAATTATTATTATAAATTTAAGTCAACTAAAGACCCAGTCCTTATACATAATTATTATATTATAGTAGATTTCGCAATAGAAGCCTATATAAAAGATGGGGTTGCAGTAAATATCATAATTTCAATAGGTTTTTTTTACAAAAAAGTGAGAAAACGAGCTAGAAGGTGATGGTAATTGATAACACTGGCCATAATCAGTATACAGTGCCCAGTGCTATCCAGGATTTCACAATTATGATAATTCTAAGTGAGATTGCGGTCAAACGTCTGCTATTATATGCTTGTTTAGTATGCTATAAAAAAATAAAAAAACGCTTTTTATTCGAGAGTCATAAGATGTTCTTACTGACCCAGGAGGAAGCGAAAGAGAGATCAGGAGGAGGACACAGATGACTAAAGCAGCAATGACCAAGCTCACACGCATATGGCAAAGTCGAAAGGTCTCCAACGTTACGAAAACGAGACTAGTGCGAAGTCTGGTTTTCTCAATCTTTCTCTACGGGGCAGAGTCGTGGACAATTAGGGCATCAGAGCGTAAGAAAATCGATGCATTTGAAATGTGGTGTTGGAGACGAATGCTCCGCATACCATGGACGGCCAAAAGAACAAATAAATCTATTCTGGACCAGCTTCGCATACGAATCAGGCTTTCAACAATCTGTTACCAGAAGATCCTTAGTTACTTTGGTCACATTGTCCGCCGACAGCCGGATAACTTGGACAAGTTGATCATGACGGGCAAGGTGGAAGGAAAGAGGACCCCGCGGCCGATCACCTAGTCGCTGGTGTGATCAAGTGACCACTCTCATTGGCCTTCCAGTTGTAAGCGCCATATGAGAAGCCGAGGACCGGACGAAGTGGAAACAGCTCATGCAGCGGGCTACGGTCGAATTTCAAGGACGCGACCTTCAGTAATGAAGAACACGACTAAGAAGAAGAAGAGAAGAGAGAAGATGTTCAGATTCTTCAACCCAGTTATTTCACTAGCTACAGTGCACAGTGCCCTCCTATCTAAGCACAGTAATATTTTTAAATCTCTGCTCGGGCGTTAGAATAACATGCACTGTTGACTGTTGGAGTGCCCACCTAGTCGACCTCTTGCAAAAGAAATATGCCCCCGGTTAATAATAATAAAGTCAAGTAAAATAGAAAACCATCGACATTTCCATAACGTACTGGTTTAAAAAGGTTTGGCATTCTCACTCTTCGATTGGACAGGTTTGTTCTGTTCTTTGCCGATCTGATGGATTCAGCAACTGTAATGCCGGTAAGGATTTTTCATTAACTACAACTTTGAAGTAGTAAATCGTTTTGTTTATCGCGACGAGTGCGTTAATGTCACTGTCAGTATTTTGGTTTTGGTCTGGTTTATTATAATGAGACCAATCTTCTTCTTCACTCTAGAAAGCAGAACACCGAGTTCTCCTTCAGACTTCGCAAGATACTGTAAATTGCAAGTTGTTGCTATCGAGATATTTTTTCCACTTCTCTAGAGCTCTCCTCATAAAATATTCCCCATATATTATTAATGCGGAAAACTAAATAATCACTTCTCTTGAGTATGTATTTCGTTTTGTTCTCGGGTCTTTCCATCTTTTCTTTTATTTCTTCGTTTTTTGACTTTTATGACTTCGTTCATATTATTATGGTCAGTAAAATCTAGTAGATTTTCGGATAAAAAAAGCTTAATCTCATGTTTCTAGTATTTAAAGTCATTTAATAGATTTCAATTTACAAAATTAAGCAGTATTTTATTTAAAAAATTGATAAAGTAATGAATTTATAACTAAAGCATCAAAAGTATCGAAAGTATCGATTCCCGGGAAATTTCAAAAAAGTATCGGTACCGAAATGTCATAAAATTTTCGAGAATTCCCGGGATTTTCGATACCGGGATTTCCCGGGAGCATGCCCTAGTTACCACCCACTGGTCAAACCGTGTCGCCAAGCGGTCATAATGACCGTATTCCAGCATGATGATCAGCGTCAAAATAGCCAGGAAGTATAAAGCCAGGGAGAGATTTTCTGCCTTCTAGGTAAACCTAGAAGACGAGAATGGTAGACTAAAGTCTACCATCAACAGCCGCATCGTCGCTTAAAATCACGCGAGATCGTAGTCAAAGACCTAAAATGAAACTAAAGAAACCTATAAAAAATAACATTAAATTATTGATCGTATATTTATGCAAAATCAAAAGTGTAACAACATTTTAACAGCTATCAATGCCTTTGTGTAAGACTAACGGTAGTTATATTATTTTTAATATGGTAGTTATAAGCACAGCTATGGATAACTGTTTGCATTTCTCAGTGCTCTTTCTAAGCAGCAACGCGTGTCATTTCAATGCGCCCGCGCGTCTTACATCAAAACAAACGGAGAAAGTAGCCATATTATTTCTACGTACGATCCGCACTATTTCCTATTTCCACATGGAACTAATAATTTTAGTAGAATAGGAAATTAACGAACATTTGCTAGTTTCACCTTACGCCGCCGGAATGCAGAAGTGATAGCTGCTTTATGATGTATGACAATCATTACGTAGCCGCGTTTGTATTAAATTATATTAAAAATTTCTACGCAAATTTCCGTTCGTTCACCTATGTTTTGGTCTATATTACAACTTGTGCTCTTGAACTGAAAGAGCTTAGTCATTGTGTTTGTTTTGTTTATGATAAATAAATAACATTCTCATTTATTCTAAATTTAAAATGTGTACTTGACTAAGTATAAATAATATTGTTAAAAATACCAAACAGTAAAGTAATTTGAAGCTATATAAATTTTGCCCTTTCATTTGACCTAGTTTAAGACATAAAATATTCCAGGGTTAAAAATATTAGCGCAAAATTTTTACTAGGTCAAACTTCAAATCAGGTATAGACCTGTAAAAATTAGAATTTTTAACATGTAACTTGATACGCTACGGATTCTTTGGACTGCTGTCCGCAGTATTCCGTTCTTTATGACTCTACACTTTTCCAATATAATATCGGGGGCCAAACTTTAATCCACGAATATAATAAATATCGTACCAAAATAAACAAATGATTACATGGTCTTGTTTTGTTTTTAGTTCGTAAGTCATTGTGCAACATCAACTCGATTTGATTACCTTCCATCGTTCGTTTCATCAAGCGATTGTTACTTTCCTTTCGTTAAGACAGCGCGGCGCGGGCGCAAGCGCAATAGTAGACAATTACCACATTCCAGTACTACGGTCGACGATGTGCATTACCATTTTTCTTTGGGATAATTACTTTCATGGTGGTCTGTTGACCTCGTATTTTGGTTCTTTGTGTCGTTTGTGTCACATTCTATGTGTTGTATTTGGAATACGAATAGAGAAATTACTATGATAAGCCAAACGCTGCCACCAGTGTGGCGAGTTGGAATACCATACGTCATCATCTCAGTCGTAGGATGTCCACTGCTGAACATAGGCCGCTCTTTGGACTTCCGTATGTACTGGTTGGAAGCGACCTGCATCCATCGTCTTCTGGCGACCTTTATGAAGTCGTCTACCCATCTTATGGGTGCCATACATAACTAATAGTAAATCCATTGGTCAGAATTCGAACTCGGTGATCCAAAATGCGAATTCACATCTACAAAACAAAACCTCTTGGCCACCACTTTAAAAGTAGGTAGCTTATTAATGTTTTAATTATTTATGGTTTAAATGATATGTCTACGTCATAAAACCTACCTTTGTTCCAAATTTTAACTCAGTCCTTTCATTTGTGTGCGTTGATGTTGAATAGATCACTCAATCAATCAGTCACTCATTTCTTTTATATATTTAGATCAGTAACTACTGATTAATTATTATAATGGTCAATATTAGGAGTCGTACGATGACAGAATCCAAACCTATTGTGAATAGCTTATGTAATCAGTGGTGCCAATAATCTAGAAATTTATACGGCTTTCTTCAAGGTTATGAAGTAACACAAAAGTTTTGTTGTTTCTTGAATTGTTACCTCACTCAGTGTTTTGAACTAAATCTATATTTGGACTTCGATATACTTAGTATTTCTAATTTTTGATATAAAATGAAATTATGAAGATTTGTATTGAAGACCTATGTAACACTTATAAGGGCAGTTTTTTTTTTTTAACTTAAAAAAATCACCAAAGCCAATGCTCTTGCATTAGTTTTGTTATAAATTTGCCATGGTAAAAGTTTCATGGAGATAAACAAAAATGCACAAATCTACAGGCATCGAATTATAAACAAACCACCGGAAGGGCAAAGGTGAGCAGAGTTCAGACCTTGGAATATAAACCCATAACCACACTAAAATTCATACATCAAATTTGAAAAACAATATACGATCTACATGCAATACGGCTACCGATTTAAATGAGTTCAGTAATCGATGGATACAGAATATCACAAACAACTTATCAGGATAGTTGCCGTGAGTTTAATACTCTGTGTGTGTTGTGTGTTCTACAAATTTCCGCAATCAGCAAGTAATGCTGCTCTTGCCACATCTTGGGGTTGTCGCTGGTACACGTTATTAATAATAATTGGGGTTTATACTCCAACAGAACAGGGTTACTTACACAGTAGAGTCAAATCACAATTTATACGTTGTGTGGGCAACATTTATGTTGCAGTTTTAGGTCGCTAAGATTCCTACAAGGCCTGCAACATGACCTAACGACTGGTTCCGACATGTCTTATAGGGAACAGCCGGGACCCACAGTTTTACGTGCATTCCGAAACACGGAAAGTAGTGAAATTACTGCAAAGAAAGAGATTGCGGCTGAAGAGTCTTAACATATTATGACTCTCAAGTAAGAAGCGTTGGTGCAGTGCACTGGGTAGCACCATACTAATTATAGGCAGCTCTCTTACCATCAGGAGAGCGTCTTACTCGTCTTCTTACTTCGTTGTATAAAAAAAAGGTAGCGGTCCAGGCGAAAAGTTTTTGGCACGTTCAAATGTCAACCCAGAGCCTCCGGATCACAAGCCGGGCATATGCGCGGCAACTATACTGATGTATTATTGTGATACAGACTTGCATTCGAGGACAGGCATTCGTGGAATGCTTTCAGTGACTAATCGGTTAACCATTCGTGGTTAAACGCTACAAGTTTGCTTCAACCGTATTTTAGATCTGTGATTTACAGGGACGACGAACTTAGTACGGATTAACCAGTCTTAGAGTTTACGCACTATGTTATAACTAAAGGAACATTTTATATGGTGGGGCTGTGCATTTTTTTTAAAGCAGACTAAAGTGATAAAGTGCCCTAACAGTGCCAGTTATTCTACCGCCTGAGCAGTAATGTGCAGACATTACTGTACTTCGGTAGGAGGGCACTGTAGCTAGTGAAATTACTGGGCTAAAGAGTCTTCATATCTTATGACTTTTGAGTAAAAAGCGTTGGTGCAGTGTACCTAGAATTTCACATCATTTTGAAATCCTAGGTAGCACTGTACTGATTATGGGCAGCATTATCATTTAACAACCGGAGAGCGTCTTGCTCGTCTTCTTACTTCTTCACATAAAAAAATAAAACAAGCGTTTGACCGCATTCTCACCTGTTGGTGACCTTTTAGTAAAATTGGATTAAGTTAGTTAACTAATCAAGCCTATAAGTTACATGGGTAGGTAGTAGGTATCTATAGTATAGGTTAAGATATGTTCTAGTTAAACAAATAGCGAAGTCATCAGGCTGTGAAGGCGACACACTTGCCAACTTGGAGACAAATGGGTAAGCGCAAGTCGCTCCGCACGGCTGCGCGTGACTTCAATGCAACCGCCGGCGCCGGCGCAGCGCATCCAACTTTGTATAGCAAATGTAACTTGGCGTGCTTTGGCGCCACTGTGCTTACGGAATTTACTTTGTACAATTCAAAAATAAACACAAATTTCCTTTATTCTCAATATGCCCTTCACATTTTCAGGACATTTTTGTATATAAATTATATTGGTCAGTAGATGTTACTACATGACCAAACGACAGCCTATCTACATATCTTATAGGAAACAGCCGGGTCCCCACAATTTTACGTGCCTTCCGAAACACGGTAGCGTCCAGGCGAAATTTTTGCCACACACCAGATGTTTGTTGTTGTGGTTTGTTTTTTGATTTGAACCCATGGTCTCCAGATTAAAAGCCAGTATGACCACTGGGCAACGGACGCGTCAAGTCAGTAAGTATTTTTTACAAAGCACACCTTACACTTTCTGAGGAGATTGGACTTTAAAACATTAGTAAAAGGATATCTATTTAGCTTCTCTTTCTCATTGTTTAATCACTTTCAACACTATTTAATTACAATAGGTACATTATTTTCTTAGTACCCTCACGAGTAAAACTGCTAGCTAGGTACTTTGTAACATAAAGCTAAGCCCAAGTTGACCCTCTTACTTGTAAAACTATTAAATTAGTTCCAAAAACTCCCACCGTCAATTTAAGTTTGGGGTATTAAAAGATGCGCTCGCATTTACATGAAACCATTCTGACAGATGGTGACCTACCCAAATACATAAGTATTATGTTTTATGGAGACTGGAGGTGATGGATGTCTTCATGTCAATAAATAAATCACTGTTACTGTCAACTCGCCATGAATTTGTGTCATGTGGGAGGTCACCAGTCGAAATCTCTTTATACTTTTTTGGGTATTTTGAATATTCAACTGGGTGCATCTTCCATTGAAGAATGTTTAATTTTCCATAATATTCCCATATCAATAGTTCCTTATAAAAAGTTTCACAACTTACTTCTAGAAATGTACAATGGTCAGAATATTTGTTTAGGCTCTCAACTTTGCTTCAGTGCAAATTTTGTAGACCTTGAGAATTTTTTTTTTGGCGAATTTTATATAATCTTCTCTTCTCTCTTAGCAAACATTTGCTGGAGTTCCGTATTGCCTATTACGATTCAATGACTTTATGTTATTCCCTTAATTAGATCACGAAATTATAGTAGGCATATTAGACTCTGCTCTAATTTATATTAGACCCACAAAACTCTAGAGGTATCATTGAAAATGTTGTTAAAATAATGTGTTTTTCTTTTACTAGCTTAGTTCATAGATCACGTAATGATCCCTAGAAAACAATATGCACTTTTCAATTAATCTCATCATAATATTAGACTCTGCTCTAATTTATATTAGACCCACAAAACTCTAGAAGTATAATTAAAATGTTGTTAAAATAATGTGTTATTCTTTTACTAGCTTAGTTCATAGATCACGTAATGATCCCTAGAAAACAATATGTTCTTTTCAATTAATCTCATCATAATATTAGAATCTGCTCTAATTTATATTAGATCCACAAAACTCTAGAGGTATCATTGAAAATGTTGTTAAAATAATGTGTTTTTCTTTTACTAGCTTAGTTCATAGATCACGTAATGATATCTAGAAAACAATATGCGCTTTTCAATTAATCTCATCATAATATTAGACTCTGCTCTAATTTATAAGACCCACAAAACTCTAGAAGTATAATTAAAATGTTGTTAAAATAACGTGTTTTTCTTTTACTAACTTAGTTCATAGATCACGTAATGATACCTAGAAAACAATATTCACTTCACAATAAAAGTTTTTAGGCCAACGGAAGTATTCATTCCCTACCTTAAAAACAAATCACAAAGTTCAAAGCATCTAGTTCGGCCAACCTTTACCGGCATCTGCATAACTGAGCGACGGCGCGGGCGCAGCGTTCTCATTAGCTGTCCGTTAGGCCGACCCGACTCCCGCGCACGCGCAACGGGATCGCACCGACCTCGCCTGTTTACTATTTCTATTTAGACCTTTGGAACAAAGAATTAAATGTACAATTATTAGAAATAGTTTTAATGAAGCAGACTTTGTATATTTAGTGCATATTACGTAGCCCTTTTACACGCATTAGAAAAAAACATGTCATGTATAAAACAGTGGTTATTGCCAATAAATAGTAATATAACCCTTTAAAATTTCGCGACTTGAACTCTTGACTGTCTTCGCGTAACCACGGCTCATGTCGTGAGTCGAAACGTCGAGATTGAGTTTTATAATGTTTTTGTAAAACTAACAACGACAATGGCTAAAATAAATAAATAATAATAATAACATTAAAATAATTATGCAATATACTTACATAAGTCCCGATGAATGAAATTAATAATAAATTTATCTAGTAAAGCTTTGTTAGCTTTTATGTTTGATTTTATATTGTCCTCTGCAAGATGTACTGCTAACAATAAAGTATCCATTAATCCATGTTTACGTATTTTATTTCCTTTGTTTATTGTGCAATAATGTTAATCAATGAAGCACCTATAGTAAAATCACTCGCACTCGCGTGTACGTACATAATACACGCACGCTTACGAACACATACATATACCGTAGTATTGGCGTATTAATAGTGCCATACACGCACGCTTACGAACACATACATATACCGTAGTATTGGCGTATTAATAGTGCCAGCACACTATTAATACGGCGTGAGAGATCTTGTGTCCATGTATATTCAAACTAGCTTATGCTCGCGGCTTTGACCGCGTGGACAAAGCCTTTCTTAGTGAAGGTCTACGTCATAAACCCATCTGTGTTACAAATTCAACTCGATCCGTTCAGCGGTTTGGGCTGTGTGTTGGTAGATCAGTCAGTCCATCAGTCACTCTTTCCGTTTATATATTTAGATGAGTGGGCTTACTATAGATGCCCCATTACTTTTTTCAACAAACTCAGTCCAAAAGTGTCCAAGTTTGGAATTGGAACCGAATTTTCTAATGATTGATTGGTGGATAAAATCTCGGCTGTTATTGGTAAATATTGTAATGGCGTTTTATTGATTCCGCTGTTATAAATTTTACATTTAATTAACATAATTTGCTGATTTATTTTATGTATTGTTTGCTTTAGGTTATATCTAATTAGCAAGAATGTCGTTAAAAATAGAATTATAGCAGCGTCTTAATTCTTAAGTGTTTTAAACACTAATTTTAGTGTCCAAATGATTTAGGATGTTGTTTTAGATTTTGTTTAGAGTTCGTCGTTGTAGACGTATATTTGATTGCTACACTCTTGAAAGAAATAGAGGGATTTGTCTCGCCTTCAAGGTTAAGTCTGTTACCGTCTTTGGCCGGATCATCGTTTGACAACACACGAGATCTTGGATGAATAAAAATGCATATCTACTTCACTATAATATCTTTATCTCTCTCTATAATATACATATAGTAGTACCTACTGTGCCTTATAAATTTTCTAACAAGTTAAAAAAAAACTTAAAAACAAGCTTTTATTATTATTACCATGTAACACCAAAGTACTTGTCAAGACGAATCAAATGAGCCCAAACTCAATGGGGTTGTGTCGTTTAATTACGGAGTTCCTATGGCCACCTTCCAGCCTCATCATCAGATCATCTTGATGTCATAATAATATAGCATTGTTATTCGATTTATACATGCATGCAAAATCAGCTCAATCAGAAACCGGGAAGTGAACAAAATTAAACTTCCAAGATTTTATTACAAACAGACAACAGACAGGTGAAAGTAAATAAAAGCTTGTAAAGACAGATTGAATTCACAGAATAGTTGTTTATCTTTATAACAACTATATCGATAGCCATTACAAGAACAAACGCCCTACAGCGGTTTCCTCTACCGCTAGAAGTAAACTTACAAATAGAATAACGAGCTAAAACCATTATTTCATATTCATTCGTGGAAACGTGTAAGTTTATGAGTTTCCATAGTTGTATAGCAGCAGCAGCTGACATTTGTCAGTTAACATAGTTCACATTAAGCGGTGTCCGTTATTTTACCCAGCTTCCGTGCAACGGGATCGCACCGATCTCGTCTGTTTAGTCGAACTTCTAGAGACTACAGATATTAATATGCTATTTTGTACTACTATATTTATGTACGTATATTATATCATTGCACAACTTTAAATACATTAGTTGGTGGAAAATGAGGAAAACGGCTAAAATTTAGATTATCTCATGATATACCTATCTAGCTTTGTATGTCAAAGCAATCTTAGTTTCATTGTAAGTATTTGGCTTGCTTTTTGATTATTCTGTTTCTTTACACCAATTTTACTAATTATATCAATGTTAAGTACGGCAGGGTTGGCAACGGTAGGGTTGTCCGAAAAATGTTTGGATGTGTAAAAGACGATTTTATTATGATTGCTAGGTGCTAGGTGAGTGTAATGAAGATATAACGGATAATAGAGTAAAATTAAAGTTAACGTGTTGTGCTCACCCTATAATATGTGATATAAGAATAGGCCCATGATTCAAATTATCATAACCGATGAACTATAAAAGTTTTTTACATTATTGTTAGGAAAATTTGTAATATTTCAGTTATCAGTCAGTATATTCAGTTGACTCTTTAAAAAATAAAAAAAACACTGATCTAATTAAGTGCGTCCTGATTACAAAAATAGATGGAATTTACGAAAACTTTCACAGTTACACGCGAAATTGGCACGAGTTATAAACAAGCCCTGTAGGTAGAGGTCAAAGGCTTTCTCTATGGCCAGTTATACCTATTTAGTGTGGGGAGAAAAGTGGAATGAGAAAGAGGGGGAAGCCATCGAGCGAGTAGAAAGTCCTTACCCATTGTTTTCATTACGACACATATTTATCAACTGTCGGACTTCGTTCGTTGCATTTTATATGTAAATCTAGCTGGGATGTTGCTGGAATTAGGAGATACCTTTTTGCTTATTTAACTTTTCACGACTAAGGTGATTTCAAATTTTGGCAGAATAAAAAAGATTTTGGCAATATCAAATCTTTTAAAGACATTTAAGTAATTGCGTATAACATTTAATATCGTAGTACAGTTTCGCGGCAAAAATTGCCATGATTTTAAATGACAACAATTAGTTTATGCTGCAAATGCATTTTATAGACAACATCTAAGAAATGGTAACATTCAGCAATCACCAGCCTAAAAAAAAAAATTAAAACACGAATTAATTTTAATAACAAACATCACTAATTACGAGTATAATATTATTAAACATAAACACTATAATTAACCAAACCCGCACTTAGTAAGATGTAAGTATACATAAGCACAAAGATAGCAACAGCGCTACGCTTGTGAAACAAAGAGAAACAAATTGATATAAATTGCCTCAGAACCAGGTGACCAAGATCCATATGCCCTTGTTTACAGTGATTTGTCCATTCGAGCCATGGGAAATAAAACTATCGGATAAAATGGCCAGTAAAATGTTGAACACAGTGTTTAGATCTCAATTCGTTTGTTCTGTCGCATTGTTGATGCGGCAGCCACAGATTGGTGTCAAGTTAATATTGAATAGGTAGTTCTGTTTTGGTAGCTAGGCTGCGGCCACTTTTGACACTTTTTTGTGCGAATTCGATCCAGATGTATATGAAAATACAACCCATCATGGTCTTCCAAGTAAATAGGTCCCTATACTGCATAGATTTCTAATCGATCACAATGTTGACGCCTCAAATAATGAATTGTTTTGGTTTATGATCGGAGCCCTATAACGTCATATTTATTTAAAAATAATATTTATGGTCCTTCCCTCAGGTGGTCCTCTTAAAACATTGTTGCTGTATGACTTACTTATAGACTAAATGATCAGTGATGACGACCTTATTAACATGTTATCTCAATTACTCTAAGAGTACGTCTGGTGGTAGATTCAGTCTTCCAAACACGATTGAATGCGATGACTAATTTGGAGATTATCAAATAATGCTTTGCACTGTTTCATTGCAGATTTCATACCATAGAGGATAGTGGTAGTTCTTGCGAGTTTATACGTTATCGTACTAAATTATTTCTTGCCTTCAGTGAGCACGGCCTTACTGAGGACGCCTCGATCGTAGGATTTCTAACACATCATTTGTAGTTGCCAAAGCGATTGGGTCATTCTTTTGTCCGCGTGGGAAAGATGCAAATGAACGGGCTCGCTATTTCTTTGTTTGATTTCGTGAAAGTTTACACGATCGAGTAGGAAACGCGGCCGGCGACGGCTCGATGTGAACGCCATTTTTATGTAATTGTTACGTCGCGATGTTACTACGGTGGAAGGTGTAAGAGGTGGCGAGTTCAACATTATTGATTTGTAAATTTATTTAAACTATATTAAACTAGTAGTTCGCCACGAACTGGGACCTCGCAGACCCAATTTCATTAAAAATGTTAAAACCTTAGATTTTTAGGTTACATCTATACCTAAAGGTAAAAATATAATGAACCTATGAAGTTTTTACATTCGTGGAAACTTTAACTTTAATAGTCGCAAGTAAGCTAGTGCAGACAGCCGACTGAAATGTGGCTGAGGTCCGCACCAACATCCTCATAGATTGTAGCTCTTGTATAGGAAAAAGTTGCCAACCACTGCATTAGAAGAATCGAAATGGCTTTTAGCAGATTTTTTAAACGTTTTTAATGAGGAAAATATAACCATAAGATTGATATCACTAATAATAACTACTCGTAACATCACATCACCTGAAAAAAATATCTAGTATTTTTTCTGATGTTTTACAACAAACCAATAACGCGACTTTACGACTATACCTACCTCTTATTGATATATTGGAGCAAATTCCAACATATTTGTCGTAGCTTAGCGTAGTAACTTTGATTTAATCTGTGATTTCTAATGATATGCCATTCAAACGAACAACAATTTAAATTTAATTATGTGCCGCCTTATTTCGTTCAAAAAAAGCTAGCAATAAGTTGAGGTCACAGGGTGGTGCACACCCCTGAAAATACGTACCTACGCACATAACATTGCTTCACATCGATAATTACGTACTTTAAATAAAGCCATTTTTTAACATAATATGAATTAATTACATACGATTAGTATTCAAATTTTGTCCTGAATCTGAACCTAAAATAAGTATATGTATTCAAAATCTGCCAAACTTCATAAACGGCAACTACCCTATGAATTTCGATTTATTCGGAAGGTTGTAATGTATGTCTTTGGAGGATAAAAGCAAAAAAAAACGAACGGTAGCGTGTTAAAATAGATCTAAATATGTAATTGTAAAATTTACTTATAAAAGTGCAGCAATGTAACCTTGAATAAAAAATTTGAGTGAGATTTAATGAAGCCTATTATTACTTATCATTTACGTAAATATTATATATGTAAAGTACTACAAAGCATACCAAAATTAACACAAAATTAAAGACAAATAATATTAAACTCTCGGATGCTTGAATATTACTATAGCTATAATTATATGAACTTGAAAATAGGTAAATTGAGTGCATACTTCCACCGGTAGGATCTATTATATGTAATATCAAACTTAACGTTTCAAGTAAATAATATTTATGAGCCTATCCTGCACTCTGCGGTCAGTTAAATTCATATTATTGTGTATGTCAGTTCTCATGTAATCGATAAACATCGTAATTTAATAATCTCTATAGCTCTACAACCCTTGCAGCGATTTGGCTCATATTTGGATTTGAGGATTATTTTAGTTTGTACTACTTGTTTGCAAAGTTCTATCAAGATTGGATTAACGGTAGCGTTGTAATCAAGCAATTTCTATATCTCTAGAACCCTTCGACCGATTTGGCTCATGTTCGAACTTAAAAATTCTATTGTTTCATACTACGTGTTTGCTAAGTTTCATAAAGATTGGACTATCCCTTTTCAAGTTATCGCGTAACAAACATACATACAAACATACACTTTTGATAATATATTTATGTCGGTTATAAAAAATGTCTATATATTAGAAAAAAAATTATCAGCGCACCAGTTTTTTAATTATCGTCAGACCTATCGTAAAGACTTTAAGTCATCTATACTCTGCAACCCTGGAGCCTATTTGCATTTTTTTTTTTACTAAAATTATCCAATTAACTTACTTAACTTGTGTGTAAAGTTTCATTAAATTTGGATTAACCGTTTTTGAGTAAATGTCGATCCAACTCAATCACCAGAGGTCAACCGTTAAACTGGTCAAAACGCAGGCTTTTCGCGGCTCTCGACTCTAAGACCTCGCTTCGCTCGGTCGATAATAAATTTTCACGTCAGATCTCCATACTTCATGGACATGGTATCGTAGAGTGTCATTACGCCCATGCGCAGAATGGATACCAAAAAATTTTTGTAGAGACTTTAAAGATATATGGATGAATGGTTGATCTTTACTCTATGACGTGTAAACGGCTAGCTAAATTGGGCTAAAATTTGTAAACTATTGCTTAAACCGTGAAATAACACAGGCTATTTAAGGAGTAAAGACACTGCACGCAGCTAGTTTATAATAATATTATTTTTTTACATTATTACTCGTAGTAAGAAACTCTTCATTGATCCACATAAAAAGTAAATTTTACAAATATAACAATTAAAGCTAAAGATGTACCAATTGGCGGTCTTATCGCTCAAAGAGATCTCATCCAGACAGCCGTGATCGAGACCATAATCTACTTTATTTATTGATAGTTTATAAAGCGAGGTACCTATGTAAATGTTAATTCACGTCACCGCTCACAGCTCGCACCTTATAAGTTGCGTGCTACGGAGGGGAACGCCCTTATGAAATCAACTGCCCTCACTGCACCCGGGTCAACTAGATACAAATAGTATTCTTTTCGAAATTCTTTCACATTCATCTGTTTTATGCATATTTAATTTTATTTTTCTAATTATTGAACTATTTTTAATCAGCAGTTTTCCCACAGCTCCTTTATTTATTTTTAAAGTCAATTCAGTGTCTTCATTTCACCTTTCGAAATTAATCTTTTTATATTAAGACTGTTTCACATTCTTATTACGATTTGAATGAATAGCTATTTATACGGAGCTATTTTTTTTAACTGATATTTTTTACTGTTTGATTGTTATTTACATTAATTCTAGATTTATAGAGGTAATCAAGATAGTTCCCAATAAGGCATAAGGCCTTGATATCTGGGCTAAGTAATCTTATGTCTGGGCATCAAATTACATTTGAGGGTAGACTTCCAACATTCTAAGCACTGAACCCGTCTTACATCCGTTGCCCGACAACCAGGCCAATATCATTATCTACATTATATTGTTCATTAAATCTGGTTAATAGAATCATTTATCAGAAAATATTAACAATCTTCAAGACATCGTACGCACAGTTATTTTAGTCACACATCTAATACACAGGTACATTCTAAAGCAGCATTCTTTTACCAAGTTTACTAAGAAATTCAATATTCAAGCCTAGTTTCATAATAATCACCTTGCAATGACATAACGTTTAATGTTTGTTTTCTCAACTCTACCAGCATTTACTTAAGAGCTATCTGCCATGAAAATGGAGCGTGCAATTAATCGACCATCGTATGGTTGCGAGATAATCTTAGGCGAGACGCTACTCCGTGGTAGCCTCTGATTCCTGAGCACTTCTTTTAAACTCACCTACATTACACAGTTTACTTAGCTTGTTATATTGAGATATTGAATCGTGCGCGCAATGTACTTGTTGTTTGTGTATGCAGTCGTTTTATAGGAGTGGCTGAACTGCATAGAAAAATTACTGGGAAACGGTATGTCACGGCATCCACTCACTAATTTAGGTGCCTTGGGCACTTGATTTTGCAACAGTCTCCCTTTTATCGAGTCTCAAGGCTAACAATTTGCTACTTAAAATTATGATTTGTGTCGTCTATAGCGTTTCTTTTTAAGTTTTATTTTCAGGCGCTCTCCTCTGATGGTAAGAGATGACGCTGCTCATGATTAGTACAGTGCTATCCGGGATTTCACAATGATGTAAAATTCTGCACTGCGCCAACGTTTCTCACTCAAAAGTCATAAGATATTAAGACTCTTCAGTCCAGTAATTTCACTAGCTGCAATAAAATAAAATAAATATAAATAAAATATTTCTGGACATTTTACACAGCTTCACCTAACCCCAAGCTAAGAAACTTAATGCTTGTGTGCAATGTACTAGCATTGTGTTGTATTCCTGAGGTTTAAAGGTTAATATAAATTATATTAACAAGTGCTATGAAGGAGAATGTCTCTTTGCCGTAAATATTTCTTAACCGGTCGACCTTTAGTGATAAGGTCGAAATGTTAAAGATGGGTAGCTACAAAGTAAATATAAACAAAAGGCTGCGCACGAGTCATTTTAAGGACATTACCTAAATAGACGAAAACCTTAAATTTACAAAAAATCTTTAATTTACGTTTAAAGCAATGATACGAGTGTGAAGATGGGCAGTCATTAGGTCATGGATAGTTAGTTAATAGTTTAGTTTTTAGAATTTCATTAAAATAGTAAACGTTATGGATTTATATTATAAATACGACACGGCTGTACTCACGTTGACTTTTTTGTTGAGATATGTCTCAACCACGGTTTCGGACAATTACGATGTCCAAAACGATGTGTGGTAGTTTCCAAAATCGTTATGGATTTAGTCTGCTAGTTTATTTAAATAAATAAATTGAATTGAATGGATGCCGTTGCCTTGAAAACTTTAAAAAACTCCAATTTAACCACATTAACAGTGGTGTGAAGACTATGCCAGTTAAAAAACATCGCCCTTAGAGAGTAGATTCCTACTTCAAATATCACACTAACATAAATGCGATAGTTTGTGAATGTGTATCTTGTTCACGCCTAAACGGGTGGACCGATTGAGCTGAAATTTGTTATAGAGATAGCTAAAACTCTGGAATAACACACAGGCTACAGTACAACGGGTAAAACCACAGTTTATAATATTCTTTATTATAATAATTAAGGATATAATTTTACTGTCCATCTGTGAGACAAAGAGAGAAGACGAATTTTTTTTATTTTCTCTTCTTTTATGCGCAGCTGCTTCGGATCATTTTTTAAAAGTCCAAGTCTTTATGTTAATACGTATTAACTAACTTATGCTCGCGGCTTTACCAGAGTGCCAAGTCCTTTCTTAGCAGATGTCTACGCCTTAAAACCTACCTGTATGCCAAATTTCAATTCGATCCGTGCAGTGGTTTGGGCTGTGCGTTGATAGATCAGTCAGTTAATCAGTCACTCTTACCTACATATATTTAGATTTACCTACTTTAAAGCAAAATAACAAGAATAAGATTTATAATCACCTTGTGTAACAAGGTTTCCTAATGTCAATACCCTTTGGTATTGCTCACTCTACTCACGGAAGAACTAGAGGTTAAGGTGTACAGTCAACTACAAAGAGATGTATCCATGTTAGTCTTACAAAATGAAGGAACTTTTAGTATGCAAAAATTATTTACCCTTACTTCGTGACATTTTCAGTATCCACCAAATCTTATACTATATTCGATTCATTTCAAATGCTATTATTATGTATCACCTAAGGAAAATTAGTGGGATACATCATTGTTGCATATTAAACGAGTCGACGATAATATAAAGTTTGATTGCTACTAGAAATGTCACGAACCAAGGGTAGTTCATTGTGGCAAATGAAAATTTACTTCATTTTGTAAGCCTAACATGGATACATCTCTTTGTAGTTGACTGTACAATGAAGTACGAGAAGTTACTAGAACAAAACTTTACGTACAAATTTAAAATATTATTAAGGGATTTATCCTCCACGGATGACGCAATTTTAATATTAGACGTACAATTAAATCGTGTTTGACGTTCATACATAGTTACATCACAATAATTGCGTATAGGAAATTGCGTGGACTTTGTAGATTTGTGTATGTTTACTACCTCTTTGCGCAAAACATTTTTACCGGGGGTAGACTTCCTTTGCAGGAGGTCGACTAGGTGGGTACCCCAACAGTGCCAGTTATTCTACCGCCTGAGCAGTGATGGGCAAACATTACTGTGCTTTGGTAGAAGGGCACTGTAGCTAGTGAAATTACTGGGCTGAGGAGTCTTTAACATCATCATGACTCTCAAGTAAGAAGCGTTGGCATGCACCCAGAATTGTACCTTTGTAAAATACTGGGTAGCACTGTACTAATATGGGCAGCGTTATCTCTTACCATCAGGAGAGCGTCTTGCTCGTCTTCTTACTTCGTTGTATATAAAAAAAACATACGTCAATCACACTAATATTAGGAAGGCGAAAGTTTGTGAGTGTGTATGTTTGTTAATTCTTCACGCCTAAACGGGTGGACCGATTGTGCTGAAATTTGGTAGGTAGGTATAAATATAGCTTAGACCCTGGAAATATCCCATACTGTAAAACGGGTAAAATGGATGGACGCAGCCAGTTTTTACTATAAAAGTACGTTTTATCTTAGAGTAAATAGGTACAAGCTTTTCAGCAAGTGAAACACAGATATTAACCAAAATATTGTGAAAAAACGAGGAAATTGTTTGAGGAAAAGGAACCCTATTAAAATAAATTATTACCATGTACCACTTCTACGATTCTCTTGTAATAGCATCTGACCCCAAATTGGTTCAATAAGATTTTTTTCCATGAATGTTAAAAGGGCCAAATGAGATAACAGAATTTTGGCAGAACTTTTTCTCTACATTTCCGTTTCAATCAGAAAATTGTGCAATTCAATGAAAATATAGCATATAGCATAACTAGAGAACTACTGAAAAAGGAATTGAAGCACCTCTAGTATGCCCAAATCGCGTTTATGTGCGACACGCACGCTCCCACTTCCATACATCACAATACGCCTAATTTTGTCACGATCAATGTCACCCAAATCATTATGAATAATAATTATTGTGTACATTAACAGCTTCACATATAAATAGTAGAACATATTTAACATCATTGATTTGACGAAAAGGCGGATTATTCTTTCCTTAAATGTATTTTTACTTTTTTACACAACATATTCGTACTCACATGTCATTTTTGTCCTTCTTGAATTTCTTATTAACATTATGCCTTGTATTTACTCGTAGTAATATAGTTCTGACCCCGAATTAACATTGTTCGTTCTGATGCCATCAGATTACGTAATAATGAACCTACTTGGACCAGCATTGAGCGAAGATTATGCACTTTCTGTTTTTGCGTCGTATTTTGTAAGAGTCACAAGTTTTATTTCATAAGCAGTTTTACTTGGTACAAACTATGTGTTTTATCAGTTAATCATTAACCAAATTTGAGATCAGTCGTATTAATAGGCGTGAAGAAGAATGCGCACATCTAAACTAAAGAACCTATTCATACACATCTGTTTTTCCCATACCTTTATCTTTATTACCACCGTCATTCTAAAACATATATTTTTCCTTTCCTGCTTGGTTGTCTGAAAGAGATTGCTATTAGCGATAAGACCGCCAATTGTCACACTGTTCTTTTTCAAATGTATTTTATGTTGTATATTGTTTGTAATTTTTTTGTGTGCAATAAAGTGTTTATCTATCTATCTATCATAAGCATGGCGTGAGGCTATTCGTAATTACCTGCGGATAGCAGCAGCTGTCCGGTCTAACGTACAATATCCTAAAAACCTTGTGACCTATGAGCCTTTAAATCTTGATGATGCGTAACGCATACCCACGCGGGGATACCCACTAAAAAACCTGGGGGTGTTCCTGCGGGCCGCCATAATACTGGGGCAGCGAGTGAGAGCACCTAAAGCAATTGTATATTAGATTTTTTTAAAAGTAATGTTATCGACACCTATCCTTTAAACTAAAAAAAAAAACAGTCTTCAGCTATTACAGTTTGGCGGTCAATCCTCAATCCCTACATTTTAGCAGTCTTATCACTAAAAGAAAATGTCATAATATTGGATTTAATACAAGTTAATGTTATCTACAGCCTAACAACCTTGGCAAACTGGCACACGTAGTGATTACCTGCCAGCGACTTCCCTGACCTATTTCCCTATTTCCAAGAGCGTCATATAAATACGAGTGCTGAGTATATTGTTGTAACATTTGCTAATGTTTCCTTGTCCTACTGATGGTATTTGTTGTAAAATAACAATTTTGTTGTTTGTTTTAAACAAACCTTATGTTTATCTAGAACTGGTAAGCTTCGCCCGTGGTTATAGTTGCCATCTATGGGACAAAACTGTCGCCAAGCTTCTATGTTTCGACACGATGTTCAGTGAACCCAAGGAGGGAGTTATCCCGCCTTGTAGGTTTCGTCTACTATCATCTTAACATTGGGCGAAACCATGGGCAAAGTCTTACCTTTAATAAATAAAAAACTTGGACATACATGTTGACCTTACTGATAAATTTCATTTACCTCTAATTGTAAAAGTTTGCATTTACTTATGTAGGTGTAACATTGTAAATTGTAAACGTCTTGGGTTCCTGTGAGTTCATTAGTATAACTTCTATAAATAAATAAATAACGTTAAAAGAAATTTCTAAAAATATCTTGTATTTTAACTGAGGTTCTTTTACTAACAATAAATAGGTAAGGATCCGCGGAGTGTGCTAATAGGTAGATTAAACGTATTTCTCGAGGAAAATTAATATTCTTAATTTAAAACAAAATCAACACGATTTCGCTATTCAATTTAACAATGATTTTAGCTTGGAATTTACATAGTTTTTGTAACATAGTCCGTTTGATTCGGTTACATAATCGGTGTTATAGCTTATGGTATAACTTATAAAAAAATAGACGTTTCTTGTTAATCTTTGGCGAAATAAAGCTGATTTGACTAAATTGACGAGTGGACCGTGAAGCTTATCTGGACCGAATCGGCAATGCGAGTGTAGTTTAAAGTTTAAAGATCTTGGGGTTGATGAACTTTAGATGTAGAACCAAATTCCACAGTCCGATTACACCTCTATAGACTGAAAATTATTGTAATAAAGGTAGACACTACGCTTAAAACTATTTTATGCAGTCTAAGTAGCACGCTTGTTTAGTAAGAACCTATGTACCTCTGTGAGTTTCTTGAAACTGCAACATATATCTTCAAAGCGCGAGTGAACTTTTAAAGCAAGCGTGATCCATCCTATACTGCATCTGCCCTTATCATCAGATGAGATGTACTGAAGTCATATAAGCAAGTAGTATTTTAAAAAGGGTGAAGCCAAATTCTATTAAGGTACACATTGGGTAGTTCAAATCACCCAATGTGTATTATATAAAAGTTTGTGAAAAGTGTTTTACCGACATTGAAATAATATATTTACGGTACCTACCACATGTAACCTCAAAAAACAAACAGGACTTGACTTAGTTTAACACTAATCGGGATACGTATTGTTTTATACTAGCCACGGCGCGGGCGTCACGACTTATTTTGTGTACCGCGGAGTCTGCTGCTGTTACTAGAGTATGTGTCTTCAATAAATCGATAAATAAGCGTCATGCCGCTAATATACCTCTATTATTGATTATATGATAAGAAGGTTTGTTATCAGCACATAACAGGGCTGTGAGCACGTGTACATGTGAACATAATTAATCAATACATGGTATAAAATAAAGTTGCTTCCCGTTTCTGTCTGTCCCTATGTATGCTTATATCTTTAAAACTACGCAACGGATTTTGATGCGGTTTTCATTAGATAGATAGATAGATAGATAACGCTTTATTGATACAACATGAAAGAACTTAGAACTAGATACAATTTGTAATGTAGACAGGGTAACAATTGGCGGTCTTATCGCTAATAGCGATCTCTTCCAGACAACCAAACAGGGAAAGGAAATAAATTACGTACGACGGTGGTTGCATAGATATTAAGTGATGGAAATACATTATATATAGTTACCTAACTACTAAAATACATAGTCACTACATAAATATTAATATAAAAACACCAATACATATAGTAAATATAAAATTAAAAATATATAATAACATTATAATATATAATTTTCCTTTATATAATGAAAATATAAACATATATATATATATAATACACATACTATAGATAATATTATTATAGTGAAAGAAAATGAGCCTTGACACGAAGTTTAAAAGTAGCAAGTGAAGGTGCACGTCTTATCTCCACAGGGAGATTGTTCCATAAGCGAACAGCTTCCACAGTGAAGGATCCACCGTAGAAACCGGAGCTGTGTACTGGACATTTCAGAATTAGGTTCTCCGATGATCTCAGTAGACGTGAATGCGTCGCGTGAAGGAACTCAAAACGTTCCCGAAGATAGCGCGGGGAAGAGGGATTGAACAGAATACTGTAAAGCAGAGCTAATATATGAGTATTCCGGCGAAGGCGAATAGGAAGCCACTTGAGCTTGGAGCGAAATTCGGAGACGTGGTCATATTTGCGAAGACCAAATATAAACCTAATACAAACATTTTGAAGACGCTCAAGTTTATTTAGCTGATCCTCCCTAAGATCAAGATAGCAGACGTCAGCATAATCAAGAACGGGGAGTAAGAGAGACTGTGCAAGCGCAATTTTAGTGGAGGTTGGTAAGAAGTTTCGCAGTCTACGGAGAAACCCAGCTGAAGCGTACAATTTTTTACTAGTGGTTGTTAACTGTGAGTCCCAGGAAAGACATCGATCAAAAATAACACCGAGATTCCTGACAGTATCACTAAAAGGAATAGGAACTCCATTAAATTTCACCTGAGGCAGACTGTCCCAATCCACTTTGCAGATAGCTCGAGAGCTTCCTACTATAATGACCTGAGTCTTGGCTGGGTTGACTTTGAGACCATACGCGTTGCTCCAATCCGAGACCCGACACAAGTCACTGTTTACTGTGGCTACTGCTTCAGTAAGTTCACTAAGAGGAGCTTGGTGATAGAGCTGAAGGTCATCAGCATAGAGATGGTAAGAGGAGGTAAGATTAAAAGAGATAGAATTTATGAAAATAGCAAAAAGAAGAGGAGAAAGGACGCCACCCTGAGGTACACCAGCAGTCGTGTTACACCACAAAGATAATGAGTCTTTAAGATGAACTCGCTGCCGGCGCCCATACAGGTAATCATGAAACCAGTTAGTAGCTGCCGCAGATATGCCAAGAGAGCGAAGAATAGCGAGAAGGATGTCAAAATCGACAGTGTTGAAGGCATTGCTGAAATCCAGGAGCGCCAACACGGTTAACCTTCCATTTTCCATTCCAAGACGAATATCGTCTGTGATTTTAACAAGTGCAGTAACCGTGCTGTGCCCTGGACGGAAACCAGATTGAAGAGGATTTAGTAAGTTTTTAGCAGTTATATAGGAGTGAATTTGGTTATGGATAAGACGTTCAAGAACTTTAGATAGAAAAGGTAGAATTGAGATAGGTCTGAAATCAGCGAAGGACTTTGGATTGGACTTTTTAGGAAGAGGAATTATTTGAGCCTCTTTCCACAAGGAAGGAAATACATTATTCAAAATGGAAAAATTGAAAATATGGCATAAGACGGGAAGGATGTGGTCAAGAATAGGGGTTATCATATTACGACTAATGTTGTCGACACCGACGGCATTAGAAGAGATAGAGAGTATGCTCTTTCTAACATCAGCAGCAGCTACTGGACTAAAAACAAAGGAGAATATGTTCGAACAGGGCAAAGAGGAAAGATAGTTTAAGGTAGAAGATTTAGTGGCGTCATTGATATTAACTGAAGAAGAGAAATCCATGGATTTTATCCCGTATTTTATGAAGCTTTTATTATAAGTAATAGATTATAATATGTTTATAGCATATACTCATGATATTTTAAATGTACAAAACTTTTAAGACAAAATGTTATGTTGTATTTTCTTGTGTATGTGTTATTGAGTGATTTTGTAAAACTGTCCGTGATGCCACTGCTGACGGTTCCAACGGAAGACCAGCGTAGGTTTTACTCGCCTACACATGCTGAGTTGGCACCATTTCGCGGCTACATAATTATTATTCAGTACTTAGTTTAGTTTGCTCCTAATTAGAAAAACTGTTTCTTTTATTTGTATATTTTTTGTTTTTTGTGTCTTATGGCCGTGAATAAAGTTCTATTCTATTCTATTCTATTCTAAATGGGTGTTAAGAGAGTTAATATCCAGATCATTGGGGATTGTATCATGCCGGGTTTCCGACTCCTAGTGTCCGAAGAAATCTCCAGACTTTCGCCGGGTCCTCATCTTGAACAGAGTCATGAATATGACGCCGCTGAGCGTCTCTGCACACCAAGTTACAGCGATTGCGAGACTTGACATACCGCGACTTGTTTATGTCATTTGGAGTCATTTTGTATTTGGTCTTGGCAATAGCTTTTTTGTGCTTCAACAGTTTGATGTCTTCAGTGAGCCATGGTGCTGGCAGATGTTTTATTTTAATCGACCTAAAAGGTGCGTGGACATCATACAGTTGCATAACAAGAGTGTTGAAAATAGCAACTTGCTCGTCGATTGTATCAGCACTAGTAAACTGGAGACCAGTCTATACTCCTAGCATCATTTAAAAATGCTTCTTGATCCATACCACTAAAATTGCGCTGCAGAATTACGGTAGGTTTAGGTTTGGGAGGACGAATTTTATATGACAGAAAAATGAGGTCGTGATACGAAAATGCATCAGCCGAACACTGACCATGCTTAGCAACATGTTGTGCTGAGGATACTATCATTAAATCTAAAAGAGATGGCGAGGAATTTGGAAAATGATGAGTGGCGCCAAGGGGGAGAATAGTCAGGTTGCAAGAGTTTATAGCATTTTGTAGAGAAGAAGAACGGTGATCTTGTTTTAGGAGACACGTATTAAAGTCACCCATGATTATAGTGTGGCTGTATGAAGGCGAAAGATTGTCAAGGATAGATTCAAATGAAGAGAAAAAATTGTTATTTGAAGAAGGGCTTTAATAGACTCCGAGCAAAATTTTAGTGTGTGTGAAAAGAATTTCAATAAATAGATGTTCATCGGCATTAGAGAGCGGTGGCTGGGTAGATGTGCTAATTACAGTGTAAGGAAAGTGGAAACGAAGATAAATAGCTACACCTCCACCACGGCCACTAGATCGATCGTTGCGTATGAGATTAAAGCCGGGAAGAGTATAGGAGACGGATGGAAGAGTGGGCTTAAGCCAGGACTCGGAGACTAGTATAGCATGAATATTGTTATTGTCAAAAGACGTCAGCATATCAGAGTGGTGGGCCGGAATACTTTGCGCATTTATATGGATAATATTCAGGTTTTTGGAGACATCGGAGAAATGGGAACCCAACGTTTCAGAGAGCGATGGAATACTTACATAACTATCGTCATCACAAGAGGAAGATGTAAATGATAAATAATGATCACTATTTTCACAGTCAGATGTTAACATAATACAATAAAATATAAATAAAATAAATATAATATTATAATATAAATATAATATTAATTATAAATAATAAATATTATATTGGATCACACAATAATTATAAATAAACTACATAGATTGCACCTGCCGGGTTTCTGTGGAAAGTACAAAACTAATTACATATTATTTCATTTAAATAACAAACTTATTACAACTATTAATAATATTATGGATTGCCCTTTTAACTTATACTATAAAATTATACTGTACACATTTTAGCAATTTTCATGACAAGCAAGATATAAAATATAACAAACAACTTGTAATACCAACAATAAATACAAAACCTGACACTGGCAAAAAGAAAAATACTTAAACATAATATTTTCCAAAAGAAAAAAGTAACACAATAATTGTTTACCGTAAAACGGAACGCAAAATTCATAGAATGACAAGTGACATTGACAGCTAATAATATTAATGAATAAGTGTCATGCAGAAATAATTATTGTAGGTTATTGTAGGTTGGCCTAAAAAAAAGAAATTAGAAAAAGTTACGAACATAATTTAAATAAAAAATACCTCCAAGTTTATCAAAAGTAATACACGGTTACAATAAGGGCAATCATCAGCAAGAAATACAAGCAAAGATAGACATAATACAGCACGACATATAAACACAAAACCTGGATTGTTTTATAACAGTCCAGCACATAATAACAATGGTTATTTTTTGCTGGCAACGGCGGCCGCGCGCTTGGACCTAGCAGCGGCTGCAGGCTCTCTCACGAGCACCGTCGCGGGCTTGGGGTCCGCTGCAACTGCTGTCGCTTGCATTCCAAGCCTGTCGAGTTCTACGATTGAGCTCACTCGGTGCCTCACGCCTTAGAGCCGCATTAGAGTGATTCAAGAGGAAGGTTTTTTTTATCTATTATCTATTCATTATAGGAAAGCCTTTGATCACGAGCTCGCGTGATGTAAAGCGACGATGCGGCCGTAGATGGCAGTAGACTATACCTAGAAGGCGGCATAAATCCCACCCTGGCTTCACTGAACATCAGCCCCCCTGGCTTCATCGGGTTATATGTATAATACGTGCATAATATAATAGAACACAATTTTCTATTAAGTACGACGAAGTGCGCGCGGGTCCAGCCCACTAGTAGATACAGTTACAGTAATATACAGAAAAGAAAATTATACAGAATACATAATAACGTACAGTAGGGCTAAAGCCCAGCCCAGGTAGGGCTAAGTAGGTGCTTTGGAGATATCGGTCAGCGAGGCACTCCACAAAGCCGAAGATCGGAGCCAGTGGAAGAAGACAGTCTCGGGCAAGCAGCAGGGAAGGAGTCACGATCCTCAACATTGAGGGAACGAGTGAAGAGAAAGAAAGAGGGCTAAAACCCACACTGGGCGACAGTGACTCTCTAAGACATGGCCGCGGCATTCCAGCGTTATCGCCACAACTCTTCAATCTCCAGCGGTTCTCTGGGGACTGGATTCTGTCTTTAAGTGGTCTCCGCGCCATCAAGATTATAAGACTTGCATTTTTCTTTTGCAAATTTGATAAAAAAATGTGGGATATACAACGCATAAAATTTGCTTAGTAGAAGTTTGCGTCGTAACTAACCAGACTCGTTCGCTGCGGTTCAATAAGTACTGAAAAGTGACAAAGCGCGTCTGTGCCCAAAAACTTATTAGTCACTTTTCATTCAAAACAAAAATTTCAAAACAATGTAATATTTTGTTATTATATTTAAATTACGTACAAATTATATGATGTTTTAGTTGTTAACCTTATAAAGGTCAAAACCCAAGTGATACCAACATTGTATAATCTGTGAAATTGGAAAGTGATGGTCACACGAAATTCCGTGATAATATGTAATTCTTATCTCCCTTATCATATCCATATTTTTATTGATTGTGGGAAACCCGCTTTGTATTAATAAAAAGCTAATAAATACTGATACGAGATATTATATTAGGTACGTGAACAATATTTTGTAAACATTAACAATATCAAGTAATTTCTCCGAAAGTAAATGAGATTAATTGCTCACTTTCATGAAATTGTAAAAATAGAAAAACCAGGGTTTATTTCACACGTAAGTTATTATAATTTATTAAAGAATTATAATAATATTAAAACCGATAGGAATTTATGTTTTTTCCCCGTCGTCATCCAATATTTATATTGTCACTATCTATTTATTATGGTCTATAGTTTAATATAGCTTGCCTTTTACTTGTCCCTAAACTAGGTGCTCAGCCCTCAGCTTCTCCCATTTTTTCATTCATTGCTTGTTTTCTCATAAAATTACATTAACGCATAGGTAAACATTAATTAATATAATAATTAGGGTGTGAGATCTACACACGATCTCGGATTATACGAATAAACTGACGAAGATGAAGTATGTGTAAATGAAGTAAAGAAGTCCGAACTTCTAGTTTTTTGCAAAACACTCTGAAAGAATAGAAATGAAGGGCACCACTAACCTTATAATCCACGCCGCCTCGAGCAGCAGTAGACGCAGTTCAGCTCGACAGTCCTGCAGGTTGATCAACCACTACACTCCAAGAATAAACCAAATGTTCACAAACACTCCCGGCATGGAAAATTTAATAGACAAATAAATAGTTATCACACGGGCACGGTGAGGGCGCCGTAAAATTTGGCAGATTTGGCAGGTCCTGCACAGAATCACTAGCCACACCTCTAAGGTGAGGGTGTTCGGAGAAATTGAGAGAAGACAACTTGCCTCCGTTATGCACACGCACTGACTGCGCTTTTGGAAAAACGCGGTTTTTAGAGTGGAGCAGTTTTTCAAACTACCCTCTATTATGAATTTAGTAGTAGGTATTTTATTTATTATTTATTTTCAGCCTGGTTTATCCCACTGCTAAGCAAAGGCCTCCCTTCCCTCTCTCCATTCATCTCGATCTAAGGCTATGGTTGTCCAGTTATTGCAAAACGTATTCAGTTCGTCCCGCCATCTCCGTTTAGGCCTGCCGCGTCGTCTGACTTTTTGTGGCTCCCATAAGGTGGTGGTTCGGGCCCATTGTTCGTCAGACATGCGGCCTAGGTATTAATATTGCAGTTCGTTTCCATTGAAGTCAGAGGGCCTATTGGCTAATTCTCACTTACTACGATTGATGACAACTTCAATGTACATTGCTGTGTTTGTTATTTTACTCATATTAATGAGGAGGTTTAAGCAAGTAATGTACGCAACTTTGTCTATGGATTTTAGTGTTTTACATGTCGTTGGAAGATAGCCAATAGGCCCTCTGAACGTTTAGCTGAAAGTGTACCATTAAAATAAAACCTCCTATAATTTAACCTCTCTTACCTATTCAAAGAGTTATAGCATCCCTAAATGGTATATTCTCTCACAAATCACAGCTTTCTCTGTCCAAGATGTAACATTGGTATCCTCAAAATTAACATTATTTACATGCGTTTCGTAAAGCCGGATCGTTCGACGTGGTGTAATAAATAACTCGCCCATAAAATACGTGGGAAATAACAGTTTAATGCGTGAAGAACATTTGAAATTGTAAGCGACCAAGGTGGCTCGTGGTCTTTGTAGCCTTGCCTATTGGGCCGTGTGATGGGTTACCTAATAATTTACACCCTTTAAAAACAAAAGATGTTTTAATTATTACTAATATTCTTATATTTCATATGCAAAAATGTGTGTATGTGAGTGTTGATACGTCTTCATGTTTAAAACGGTTGAACCGATTGAGTCAAAATTTGAAATATATCCACATAGATAGTTGATGGGCTAAATCGCTAGGCGTACCTAGTGATAAAATATGATCTTGATTTTATTATTTTTTAATTATTGAAATTGGTCTGTACTGTACATACTAAAACTAGAGCGGGTACTGTGATATGTCATCAAGTGGCAGAAGCACGTCAGAATCAGTATCGATTTTATACATTTAGTATGACACATACATGTATTAGGTACAGAGTGTCAAGCTTGAAACTGAGTGTATAAAATCGACCATTATTCATTACATTGTGTAAATATAAAAGATTCTTAACTTCATATAAACAAATTCCTTCCTATATAGGCCAGTTGTAAACATTGTAACAAACAGATCTAACGCTTAAAACTGTACTGCACAATTGCACAGCCCGATGGTCTCGTATTTAACCACAATTTGTATTAAACAAAAGCACCGTTACAATCAATCAGTACGAGTTTATATCACGCTATTTTAAACCTTATGTCTCAGTAATAGGTGTGTTAGAATTGAAGATGCTCGATTTGTGGGAGCGTAGTGCGTGAGAAATGCACATTGTTTTGTAGTGCGCCCGCACATGAGGTCATAGTTTGATTGTGGAATCAATTGTGATTTGGAGGGAGCCCTAATAAAGATAAATTAATTAGATGAGTGTACTCTAGTTCTGCCATACAACACTAGCTTGTGCCCGCAGTTTGTTCGCGTTGTTTGATTTTAGTTAAATGGGGAATTTTCAACATGGGAATTTTCAAAGTGAGTCAATTATAGGTACCTTTCTAGGTATCTCACGTGATAAATCATCGATTGCATCTGCACTTTCCATCAAGTGGTCAAACGTAGGCCTATTTAGTATATTTGTAGAAATAAAATCTTTCTTTTTTTACCTTTAGGGGTAGAATTATCGTTCAACTCTTTTCTACCGATATA
Organism: Hemithea aestivaria; assembly: GCA_947507615.1. Taxonomy (NCBI): domain Eukaryota; kingdom Metazoa; phylum Arthropoda; class Insecta; order Lepidoptera; family Geometridae; genus Hemithea; species Hemithea aestivaria. The sequence continues at coordinate 10,850,844 of OX382332.1, read as the reverse complement.
CTTTCTAAGTAGTTTTCATCTTATCTGATGTGGCGTTCGTAATTGCCCGAAATTTTTTATATTAAATTTCCATCAACTTTTTCCCCATTTCATATTTACGACGAAAATCTATAATGTAATTTTGATAGATAAATAAATAGATATACATAGAGGTAACATAATATGGAATATTTTTCACCTGATAGCAAGGTCGCGATGAGTAATAGATAAAAAATAATTATCAAAATTGTTAATAACATTACATTGTCATTCATTACATTTGCTGATAAAACGCTAATTCAAAAATGATAAAACCGACGATGATTCATTATAAACTTAATAAATGCACACTTTTGTAATAAGGGTGGATACCGCGTATTAAATACTAACGTATAATTAAACAACTATAATTTTAATAGTAGAAAATAAGTTTAAAACTCAATTAACATTGTTTTTTCTACACCTTATTTCTTTTTTTATTATTGTCTAAATATTCAAAAATTTCGAACTCATTTATTTATTTATTAAAGCATGCCAACATAATGTACACCTTTACTAACAATTATACACATTTTTATATAATACATGCTAAGTGTCATTACATTTATAGGCACAGACTGCATTTAATGAGGTGTGCGAGTAACTTTACATTAAAATAATATAATAAAAAAGAAAGGAAATCACATGGTAGGCAGTTATTACTAAAACTCACTTGAAAATTAATTTATAATTATTAATTTTTTTTTTTCATAAGTGAAATTGCATTGTTCAAGAACCTAATAATAAGATAAAGATATTAAATGTCAACTTACTAATATTATAAACGTGAAAGTTTGAGAGAATGTATGGATGTCTTGATGTATGCTTGTTACTCTTTCACGCCTAAATGGGTGGACCGATTGGGCTGAAATTTGGTATAAAGATAATTTAGGGTCTGAAATAACACATAGGCTACAGAAAAGCGAGTAAAACCGCTGGGCGCAGCTAGTGCCAAATAAATTGCTAGCATATTACCTTTTTCATTATTGCTATCACGTCAAAATATTGGAGCGTATTCTTCAATTTAAACTGTACAGCGTCAATTTTATCTTTAAAGCAGTGCGTCTTCATTATACCTCTGCAATAGTTGAATGATTAAATCAAATAAAATTCATGTGACATGTCTACTTTATTAAATAAATCGTCATGCACTCCCGGAAACGGTATTCTATTTACCATTTATAATCAAGGTTGTCTGCATTAGGCGTTAATTACTCTCATTTTGTCAAAAACGGGTTTTGCTCTATTTGAACTTTACTCTTCTAGTTGTCCGGAAAACCAGGGCCTCACGGTTCACGAAGCTTGAAATGGGGCAGCTAAAATGCTACTCTACTCCTTTCGTAGAACACTTGAGATGTGATTTGACAGTGTAAAGGTAACCTGTTCTGTTGGAGGAACTCAATCATTTATATTATTTTTAACCTGTACTTTTCAGCTTGGTCTTGATCTCGATTTAGTAATTTGAGTAACAACTTATGTACAGAAAGGTACTGAGAAATATAGAACGGGATAGAAGCCCGATGATCAGACAATTTTATATAATTAATGGTGTGAAAACAGCATAGCTTGGATTTGTTGTCTCGAAAAAAAGAGAAAAGCCTATAGGTACTTTGTTTATATAACAAGTTGTTTGGGTCTCAACTCTCAACACCTGAAATTGTAATTTAGTCATTGCACAACGATTTGTGTAACTAATCCAAATACGTGAAGGATTGAGAGATAACACAGCAAGGTCCAAAAAGTGCTTACGGCCATGACATTGCACTAACGGTCAACGGTCGACTCATCACAAATCGATATTATAAATTATTACTCAAGAAGCGGCAAACTAGTCACCACTATGGCCGTGACCGAACGTCACAGACTGAAGTCGCCTACGCTTACACTGGCCACTTTACCTGACACCTCTTTTCTCCAACAATCAGCTAAAAATCACTCGCAAAAAATGTCCAATAAGGTTCTAGCCTAACTGGACATGCATTGTCGCCTACGTAGATGGTTTTTGTACTAATTGAACATATCGGTCTTTGACATGAGGCTGGTGTTTGGACAATCAATTAGATTGTTCCTACAGACTTTCAAACAGTGGCGTTCAAGGTCGCAGGTGTTCTTTCATGGAATGTATTGTTTTGTAATAACTTGTTTTCAATGGTTTAATATGTTGACTGACTAATGTTGTTCATTTATTATGATAGAAGTTATTGTTATGAAATAATGAAAGAATTGTTATTGAAGTTAAAACATATTGTGGAATAGTTTCAATAAATAAGACTATGTAAGGGCTTATATTACCTTCATGGTATTAAAAGTAGCTTCAATGTAGCAGACACTTTTCCTTATTATTAAGTTATTAACTGGGTCATCTGAAATCACACATTTAAGTCCCAAAATCGTGAGAAATTTGGAAAAACATAATGAGTTTAATCGTAAACAGTTCAGTGGTTTTTGCGTGAAAACTTAAGATAATTATATAAAAATTCAACCCACTTCAGCTCGCTTTCAGTAGCAGGAGCCTAAAATAAATAAATAATAATGAATGTAAACTATTAAAACATAAAAAAAATCGGATGAGCAGTTTCGTAGAAATTTGAGGACAATAAATAAAGTACACTTTTGAATTTTTGTAACCTATCTATACTGATTTAAAAGCTTTAAGGGATCATTATATACGAGTATTGTCATAATATACTCGTATAAATATCTCGCTGTCCCAACAATTTACACAACATGTAAATAGTAAATAGAGATAACTTTCTTCTTCGAAGTCGGTTAAATATCAGGTGCTGAAATATTGTGAAAAATGTCTAGTATAGCATTTTCCCTTTGTCAGCGGGCGGGCGGATAAAGGTCTTGTAGCGGCCGTGACCAGCCGCGTCGTATGTAGGTGACCTCTCTAGGACCTTCCACTTCAGTATTGACATCTTCTTTTAATAATTTATGCTATAATTTTAATATTTTTTGCTGGAGAATTTCTTTTTTTTTATAACTTGGTGGCTCGCGGCTTTGCCTGTGCCTGTCTTTTTTTTAATATAATTTAAGCGGCAAACAAGCAGACGGCCCGCCTGATGTTGAACGGTTACCGCCGCCTATTGACCCTTCCAACACTAGAGGTGCTATCAGAGCGTTGCCGGCCCTTCAAGAATTTCTATATACTCTTCTTAAATGCAACAAGATTAAAGGATACGACGACTTAAAACGACGTGTCTACGACGTAAAAACTATTTGTGACCCAAATTTCAATCCACTTCCCCGTTAAGCTGTTTGAGCTGTGCCTTGGTCAGTCAGTCAGTCAACCAATCAGTCATGCTTTCCTTTTTAATATGCTTAGATTTATCAGGTAAGTCATTTTGTCTAGTTGTTATAAATAACATATTCTCATCACGTGATAATCATTTATTAATAAAAATAATATAAATTTGCCATCTGCTTTATTTTATAGATTTTTCTCAAAAACGTGTTTCAATTTTTTTTATTTTAATAAACCGACGACAATGTATACATTTTATTATTATTTTGACATTTACGCAAGTGATTAATTAGCATAAAATCAGTTGGTGAGATAAGATCACTGACGTAACGCAGACAGATGCACATAATTACTGGACGAACTTTACTGAAGGCAAGAATTTTGCACTCAATTGGATTCTGCAGCGTGAACACCAAACTGATGCAAGAAAATAAATTCTTCTTCGTAGACGTCAGCCCCCGTAGCACTGTCATTGCATACAATTTGCAGCCCCTTTAGCAAAGTAAGACATTGACATAAGACAAGCAACTCCCGTCCCACTGTCAAGACTAAACTGACATATTTTATCAAGACACTACTCTTGCTACTCGCGCTGTCATTGCATACAATTTGCAGCTACTCCTAATGTCATTGTGCCCTGACAAACGTCAATTACTCTTTACAGAGGGATGGTCAATGTCACGGTCTGCTTGGATTGCTGGAAGAAGAAAAAACGATTAAAAGCACACATATGTACGAGTAGCATAAAAATAAAAATGTGGTCTCTTTAGGTCTAAACGGCTGAAACTATTGGGCTGAGATTTAGTATAGCTATAGCTTTGACTTCGGAAAAATACACGTACGGTTTAGCTGGTAAAACCGCTGGGCTAGTCTATTATTAAATGTTTTATGTAACAAATTTAATTTAAAAAAATACTTTTAAAAAACCAGCTATTATTATTATTACCATCAAGCATCAAAGTACTCGTCAAGACGAATCAAATAAGCCCAAACTCGATGGAGTTGCGTCGTTTAATTACGGTGTTCCTATGGCCTTTCAGCTCCATGTCGCAATAATATTGCATTGCCATCCGATTTATACATGTATGCCAAATTTCAGCTCAATCGGAAACCAACAAGATGATCAACTTGCAAGATTTGATTACAGACAGACAGACAAGCAACAGACAGGTGGAAGTAAATAAAAGCTTACGTAATTTTTATTTTATTGAATGTAATAAAAGTGATTAGCAAGCTGAAGTGGCAATGGGCAGGCCACATAGCGCGGAGAGCGGATGGCCGATGGGGTCAAAAGTGCTCGAGTGGAGACCACGGACTAGCAAACGCAGCGTAGGACGTCCACCCACAAGGTGGACAGACGACCTTATAAAGGTCGCTGGAAGGCGCTGGATGCAGGTCGCTTCCAACCGGTACATATGGAAGTTCAAAGGGGAGGCCTATGTTCAGCAGTGGACGTCTTACGGCTGAGATGATGATGATGATGAATAAAAGTAAGTCAGTTTAGTAAAGTTCTATATTAATGGTAAATGTTCTTTTAAAATGGCCATTATTGGTCCATTGGTATACACAACACATTATGCACAATTGCAAAATAACAATACTAGTGGTTAAGTTTAACAATGGCGTATCAGTGTGTTGTATGATTTCTAGGGTTCTCTCTACGACTACGGAACCGTATCCAACTTTTAATATCATAAAAGAAGTTGAATATTAAAAATACCCTTCTTGTTGAGTCGTCAACACTGGCCTTTTGGATCTATAAAAGATGAAGCAGTGCCCCTTTTAAAGTTAACGGGAGTGTCAACGACATCCGCAAAATGTACAGACGAATTGTATTCCTGGTGATGCTGGAGGCTTGGCCGCACGTTGATGGCATCTGTCACGTTTTTGTGTTAGTTGCTCGAACCAAGCAGAGTTTGAGTTTTGAGTCGTATACATTCGTTATAATTAGAATTGATCAGGATAGGACAGCCATTTTTTGCCCGTATTCACCTCACTTTGTTCAAGATCATGCGAAATCATGGTCAAAGAGTCAAAGGCTATCCTATGAATAGTAAAAAAGCTCTTTTTACCGGTTGATCTTATTTAGTAGATAATATTAGAAGAAGGCAGTTTGTCTTCCCTCCTGAAGTGGGTAGTGTTTGTTATCGAGACAGCTATAGTAACTTTATAGCAGGACTGTAGAGGCACTATATTATAATATGGAGTCTATAGTATTGTAAGTTTACATAATCATCATAAATGCCTATATAATTCGCGGCGGAACCCTTATATTCTCGCGACACCCGCTTCACCAGTTTTTTAACCTTCAATTACTTCGAACATGGTAAAGTGCTGTGGCGAGGTGACATGTGCCAAAGGAACGTGATTCGAGCGTACACGTGTCGAACTATTAACCACTGAGCTCGAGGAAGTCAATTCATTAGTTTTACGACATTTTGCTATCGATGGTGACATGAATTATACTGTTATATTTGTAATTTAATTACTTTTCTAGTAATAGGTGGTTCTATCTTCAATTAAATTAAATTTACTGATATACATACATTATAAGTTAATCTTTGTTCACGATCTCGAGTGACTTTAAGCGACGATGCGGCCGTAGATGGTAGCGGACTAAACCTAGAAGGCGGGATAAATTCCCCTCTGAACATCATGCCGGAACACGATCATAATAATAGCTTGGTGACACGGTTTTTTCCAGTAAGTAACAAGTCACGGCCGTAGCCTACCGCCGGTATACGTTTTGCATTATTATGTAAAGTATTTGTATTATGAGTATACTTTCCAAATTGCAGATCGTTTTCCGAACACACTAATTAAACCATCGACTATCGGTCATTATAAAGATAGAAGATGCACTTACTCGACTGGAATGAGCTCCAACGTACTCGCGAACGGTAAATATTTAGACAACACAATTATCAGTACATCGCGATCCTCTATTACAGTTGCTACCTTTACTTTGCACGTCATCTAATCATGTTTGCGCACCATTACTGTTTTTGTGCTGGAGTTAACGAGTGTTAAGAAGTTGTAGGAGTGTTGGTTGGTGTGTTATGCGATCGATTACGGTAATAATGGTTTGAGGGACGAGCGAGGTAAACAGGTTGATTACTACGTAATCCGTCTGGTGCCGCATGATATCATTTGTTGAACATCGCATCGTGGTCACGCCCGCCTCGAGATTTCAAATGGAATCCAAGGTTGATTCGGCACTCACTTTTCTGCAATATCGGTGTCATGTCCTAACTAGATTCGAAGCTCAAATGAGGCGCGTTCAGGTGGATTGATGGAGTGTGAGAAATGTCTCGAATTACATTGATTTGTCTTATTATTTTAATTTCATAAAAATATTTTTGTTTTTCCAAAAATAAGTTTTTATATATAATTTTATTTCATACTTTTTAACTTTACTTCACCAATAGATAATATTGAAAGTACGAAATATGAAATATTTGTATGAAATATTTGAATTAATGTACGAAATCAAAAAATTTTGGATATCGATTTCAAAAATTCCTTTATAATTAGAATACTGAATTTAGCCCTAAGACACTTATATTATCTGTCATTGTCTGTGGTCGAAATCGCAAGAAAATGGTGGTTTTCAATAAAAATACATACATTTTGATTATAATATACCACTGTTATCAGTTATCGCTTTTAACATCAAGTGAGCATCGAGCTCATCTTGTCTACCCTTACCTATGCTACCCTTAGTTTTAAATAATTGTTTTTAGTTAAAACCAATAGGAATAATAAAACCTAACGGTAAGTAAATGTCGTAACAACACTTACTTAATATACTCGTATTTAACGTCTTTGGCAACTGATAGGCATTTATGTAAACATAGTAGATATGTATCACATACTATAGTTATAAATACAGAAACCACGTTCAGTGTAACAAAAGTGACTCCATACAGTGATAACAAAAGAATACTTTTTAAGAGTTATTTCCATGAATCTTTTGTATACTACAAACTCACCACCTACCCATGTAAATATAATTATTTCTCTCCCTGCAAGGTTGTCTGGAAGAGATAGCTTTTAGCGATAAGACCGCCAATTGTTACACTTATGTCGTGATTTTGTGTTATAGTTTTAAGTTTTCTGTATGTTTGTAGTGTTTTAATAAAGAGTATTCTATTCTATTCTATTCTTTTTAAGGTATGATAGAACCCAATCCGCGAGTGATGGTACGAAAGATTTGGTCAGAAAAAAAATCTATTAGGGTTTGTAATATATTTCTATAGAATAGAATGTCCTATTTACACGATCAGAGTCATTTCAAACAGTTACTGCCGACTGCCGAGTATAGTGCAGTATCAGGTCACCAATTTTGCTACAAAGCCTGCGAGTTACCTAACGACTGCCCCCTACTTATATTACTCAACCGGGATCCCACTGTTTTACGATCTTTACAAAATATGCTTCAGGCAAAATTTTTGACACTGGCTTTGAAGTTTGAACCCAGGCCAGGGTCGAATAAAACGGCCAAAAACCCAGAGTTTTAACATAAGTTTTAAATTTTATTTTGTGTTTTCACAAATATTATTAATCACAAAAATATGTATTTTCTATCACAAAAATATCAATTTTATATTCATTACTTAGAGATGCATATCTAAGGCGCTGTCTCCACGAGCGAGAGAATCGCGGCGATATTATCGTCGTGCCACGTATTTCTATACACTCTCTGGGGAACCGTCTCCACACGGCGATATTATCGCTCGATTATTATAATGGACTCGCCGCGATTCTCTCACTCGTGGAGACAGCGCCTTAGTAATGAATATAAAATTTAACAAAACTTAATTTTTGTGTAGATCGGTGTCTGCCTGTATTACAACGATCTGTCGAAGGAAGGTATATGCAAGTGTTATCAACATCCTGAGACGTGAATGGAATGCTAAGCACGTACGTATATGCTGTATTTATAGCCGATCTAATTCAAAATGTGTCAAGCAATTAATTATTCACTTCCATTAAGATAAGGCGTGTGTTTCATGATGAAAAGTTCTTTATTCTTTCAAACTTTAAATGCATACGAATAGGTTACGATGGAGCTTTTTGTGAGGAAATTTTCACCAAAGTGACAAATTTTTGAGACTATCACCCATTTTTCCTTATGTTGAGAACTGATTGATCTAATTACTAAAATTATCATAACATATAATCGATTAATATTAACGCTTAAATATCATGTACTTTAAGTCATCAAAGATTGATAATATGATTGATTGCATTTAGTGGTGTAACTGTTACTTAAACTGTAGTCAAGGGACTTTATAATTGGCACCAGGCAGTTGTAATTTTAACAATTATAAACTTTGAAGTACCTACATATTTTTTCCTATATGACCTGTAGGAGGCAGTCGTCAGGTCATGTTGCAGGCCCTGTAGTAATATCGGCGACCTGAAACTGCAACGTATAGGTAGGCCACACAGGATACAATGATTTGACTGACAGTTTAAGTAGGGTAACCTGTGAGTTCTGTTTGAGTATAAACCCCAATTATTTTTATATTTTATTTTTATATAACTTTTTTGTGTTTTTAACTATTAAGGAAAGTAAGTAATAAAGTAATATAATATATTAGTAAGTTAGTAGTAACTCTACAAAAAAAAAAACATCCATATTATAAACAATCCCTTCTTTATTATAAAACTTCAATTTAATCAATAAAACAAATAAAAATTGTAATGTTTTGTGCATAATGTTATGACAATATTTTTGAACCTATAAAGCTGTAGGTAACAGGAGTGGCTATTTAATAAATTCTTTTTCTTTATTAAATAATATATTATCTACAAAAATAACATGCATCTGTGGGCGCCATAAATGACATAAAATGGACCACACATGCTCGTGCGCATAATAATCTGCTTTAATTAAAAAATGTTGCATAAATTATTATTTCTAGGAAATCTGTCCCTTATCATAAACACTACGGTTAAAAATGTCATAAAATCTATTCAATGTAAAAGGTATAAAAGTTGACAACTAAATAAAATTATAATACGAGAATTTTTTTTTTTTTCTAGAAAAGCTTGTAATGAAGATATCTATATTATAAGTAGGTAAGTTTTAATTATGATAAAAAAAAGGATTAAAAACTGTCGTATGTCCTTTATTGAGACTTGAACTATCTCTCTATATATAGTTATAAATTTCATCTAAATAATCAGGCTTGAAGAGGTAACAGATAGACAAACACACATTCACATTCATTATAATACTAGCGGCGCCCAGCGGTTTTACCCGCTGTACTATGTGTTATTCCAGGGTTTAAGGGTCTACATACCAAATTTCAGCTCAATCGGTCCACCCGTTTAGGCGTATTCTTACAAACTTTCACATTTATAATATTAGTAAGATTAGTAAGGACAATTTATCTACAAATCCATATAATTCATTTTTTCAAAGAGGTACCTGGTACCTACGTATTTATGTAGTCTTTATTTTTTTTTTACAAAAAGGGTTATACGAGTGAATTATAACGTTTCGTAAGTCGCGTAGAGACGCTTCAAAGGCAACTAAAAAATTTGCGAAACAAGTTCGATAAAATACGACTAAAAAAGGAAATCCATTCGAACGAGCGGTATCTTTGATGGATCCCACACTGCTCTATAAAGTTTTAATTTTTGTACAAAGGCAGAGTAGACCAAGCAGGTAGGTAGTAAAAAATGTCTTACTGAGACCGTTCGAATAAAATTTATTTCTTTATGCAGTACGTAAGCTTTGAAAAAATCTAAATAAATGTAATCATATATCTCCAACAACACTGTATAATATGAAACACAAACAAGCGCACACATTTAAATAAGATTGGTTTCTAGAAAAGAAAAGTATATTAATATTTAATATATAAGTATTATAGATAGATAGATAGATAATCCTTTATTGAAACACAAAAATGTACAAAAACAACTTAAAACTATAATATAAAACTAAGTATCCGTATATCCGTTATCCTAACCACCATAACACAAGCATTAAGTTGCTTAGTTTGGGTTTGGGGTTAGGTGGCGCTGTGTGTAAAGTCCTGAAATATTTATGTAAATTGGTTTCTAGTAAAATATCAGAACCTTTAGAATAGAGAAAGCAGTCAATGTTCGCACCATAAAATTATGATGAATTTAACACAAAAATTTATTTATGAAATGTGGGCCATTGCTTATCATCAGGCGCCTAATTTGCGCGTCTAGTCACTCATTATCGTAAAAACATAAAATAAAAGTGTACGCACATAATATAATAATTAATAAATTATACAGTTTTGTCTGGACCTAAGATACTGTATTGCAGAGCTCGCTCGAGTGTCGGCACAAATCAAAGTACCATAAGATGCTCCCACGACAGTATTTCAAAATAGTTCTATTTTTAAAATTTTGAACAACTCTTTTTGTGATATAGACTGTGTATTTACTTTGTGGGAATTGTTGAATAGGTAGGTACCGCGTTTGAAAAATGGAGTGCTTTTTGAATGTATCTTATATCTAATATTAATACCCTATGTTTTATCATACTAATTATTATAAAGGCCAAAGTTTGTACGAGTGTGTTTATGTTTTTTGTCTTTGAGCCTAAATAGCTCTACGATTGATATAAATTTCAATATTGACAACAAAAGCTATGAACTATGAACATTTGTAGCTAAATAGATATTCGAACTGAATAATTGATTTCTCACTGATTTAAATGTTTTTCTACTGACATAGGTTTTTTATTAATATTTTATAAAACACAATCAAAACTTTGTAAGCGTACCTATATGATGTAGAAAAAAAATCGAGTCGTCAACTTTTCTTACTCAAGAGACGATTAAGCAGAAATTTTATACGATTAGAACAAATAAACATAAATTTGAAAGCTACTTACTACATATTAAGCAAGTGAATCCACAGGGCGCTACTAGAATTATAAAACATTACATTTTATGGCAAACGACGTATTCAAACTAAAGGTAAAACCTACATGTAAAACTTAACATTAACAGCTTATATTAATTTATAGGGCCATAATTTCCAATATGGCGCCGCTTTACTATTAATTACTTAGAGGTGAATGCCGTAGTATTTGTCTAATAACAATTAAAATCATGACTATGGAATATTACACTATTATCAAGTTATTATGAGAGATGCAGATTCATCACAAAATGGCTAGTGGTGTGTTTTAATTTTTGAAGTGAAAACTTCTTTAGCGGCGCTGAGCACTTTTTTGTATGGGTAAAAACTTTAAAACTCGCGTCAGGGTCACGTGATGCTGATCGAAAAAGCGTAAGATCGAGGGGAAGGGAGAGGAACTAGTATCTCCCACTCTTTCTACCGTGCCTGAGTGTGCTGCTCTGTTGATGGTGTAAAAGTCGTCGAAATTATGGATGGAAGTTGATTTTTCTGAGAGATAAAATTTAATGTAATATATAAATAACGATATAATATTATAAATAACAACATATAAATTGTCATATTTGTGTACGATAGCGCAATAAATAAACATTGTATTCTACCTCATAAATGATAGTACTTTTATACTTATAATTATTATTTCAACGAACTAAGAAGACCAGCAAGACGCTCTCCTGATAGTAAGAGATAACGCTGTCCATTATTAGTACAGTGCTACCCAGTATTTTACAAAGGTAAAATTGGTTTTTTATGCTGCTAACACCGTTGTCTTTCTCTATTAAGTAATAAATAGCTAATTTTCTAGGGTTTTTCAATAAAATCTTATGAAAATCAGCACTGCGAGTTTCTAGATATGAATGCGGCGCGCCCTCATTCATTTAAAGCGATCTTCAAGTAATTTCTCTGAAATTCTCTTTTACAAAATCTGTTATTGCCGTACAATATCTTAACTGTACTTGGCCTCATGTCAACTTACGTAGCTACTCACTATCTGCCATTACTACAATACCCTGTGTCATTAACCTGTTCATAAATGACTAAATTCCAACGCATCTGTAGTCATCTTATAAACCACGGTTACTAATCGTCGCGGCTAAAACCGGCTGCAAATGGTAATAAAATAAAGGTACACACTTTAGATTTCAATAAAAGGGAAGATGTGTTACAGGCGTCTCGCAAATGGACCGCTCGATTAGGTTTAAGAACACGATCACTGACATCAACCAGCACTTCCCGACTCTCTGACTCTGTCTTGCTTGCACAGAACTCTAAACTTAGGCTCTTAGATTTTTATCGCTCACTGGAGCAACACTCCACGTAATAATGCAATGTAACTGCTTGATAAACGTGTGCGTGGAAATATTTAGGTACGTAATATATGCTGAGCTGGCACCATTTCATATTTATATTTATAGTTTTAGTCAAATATTGTTTCCTTAAGTGTATTATTTTTTAAGTAGGTACCTATTTTGCCGTGAATAAAGTATTTTCTATTCTATTCTAATATTACAACAGACACTAGTTTTTGTTTTATTTATTACAGGTTAGCCTTTGACTACGATCTCGCATGATGACTGTAGATGGTAGCACAGCAGACTGAGCCTAGAAGGCGGGACAACTCCCTCCCAGGCTTCACTGAACATCATACCGTAACACGGTCTTAATGACCATTTGAAACTAGAAGGCGGAATAAATCCTTTAGCTTCATTGAAAATCATGCTGGAAAAACAGTCATGCCATTTGGGTATAGCAAAGACAGCGCGTACCATATCTTCCTTTTGTGTTTCAATATGGTACACACGAAGTGTCGAAACGTTCTCTCTTTCCGATATAAATAGTGCGCGAGAGCGGCGCAGTGACCGTCCATCGACAGAGATGCCGATAATCAGGCGAATGTTTGAGTTTCTCTATTTTCAAATCGAGTCGTGGAGTCTTCAGGTCCCTAGTCCCTATTCCGAGCGTTTGAAATATGTAAGTGCAGAAGACGGACTAAATATTAAAAAAAGGATAATATAAAATTCTATAAATTTCAAATATATTAAAATTTTGTGTGTTTCTAGCACGCGCGCCCCAGATAGTCTAAATTTCCTAAATAAATATTTTTAAATTATTTTTGTTAGTTTTAAAGGTTTTTTAATAGACCGTCATCTATAATTACAGAAATATGCAACACCTGTACAGTGATGTTGGCATTGCCGAGACGTATTGAATCTTATGGATAACAAAATAAATCTGTGTGTAGCAGCAGCATATAGGTACATTATATTATCAATTTCGTATGAAGGTAAAAAAAATCAAACTTTTAAACCAGACAGCATGCAGCAGTTGATACACCTACAATTGCTATAATTTCACTGACTTCTCGATACGACAATGCTGCTTCAGATAGTGGGAGTACAATAATTTTTCATCTAATAGTCGTGAAAATCAAACAGAGCTGTCCTTCTACAGCTATTCACGTGAAGACGTTAGCGCGTGCGTTTGCGTTGGGCAGCCGCGTCGCGGATCGGTAAGTGGCTGGACAGGTCTGGTTATGCGGATGGGAAGGGTATCAGCCTAGGCTGTGCAAAAGGAGAAGACGATTAAGATTGGAGGGCGTGCTAGTTTACAGGTTATGTTTTATCTATTTTTGTCGCTTAATAAATAATATAGAAATTAATATAACTTTGCTTTTCGAGATTTTCAAACATATTGAAGTGTCAATGAAATATATAAATGACCCTTACTTTGCAGATAACAATTAAATTTCAATTATGATTACATGATTATGAGATATTTTCGAAAGCAGTCTTATAAGCGTCGCTATCTACTTGTACAGATGGACAGACTTGCCAAAGACATGATAATTGCCTGTGACCTTAGTGGAGTAAAACGTCAAATTGCACCGCGTATGAGACTAAATTGGTAAAGGATAACATTTGCTGTGCTTTAATTTAAAAACCAAAGAGAATTAATTTAAATATCGTAGAGGCATTTACAACAATCGGAACTACACACTCGATCCTCGCTGCTCGCCAACTCGTTTCTACATAATTACTGGAAAATTACTGGGCTGAAAAGTCTTAACATTTTATGACTTTCAAGTAAGAAGCGTTGGCGCAGTGCACCCAGAATTTTACCTATGTAAGATCTTGGGTAGCACTGTAGTAATTATGGGCAGAGTTATCTCTTACCATCAGGAGAGCGCCTTGCTCGTCAACTTACTTCATTGTATAAAAAAAAACATTTTGGTTCTACTCGTTACTCGCTCATCGTTGCCCGTGAGACAAGTACCTTAGGCCTCTTTTATAGGAGGAGCAGGCTTATACCCAACAGTAGGTGGAGACGAGCTGAATAGATAGTGACATTTAGTTCCCTAAGAATGCCGCGGTTCTTCTCTTTCCGTACATACTACCAGCTAGCATGAACCACCGTGTGAACGCGCCGCGTTAATTGGCGTGCAGTGTCGGCCACGCGCGAGCTCGTTTATCTACCATCCGCACTGGCCGTTTATATTTGAATTGAGAATGAGAACCTATAATAATAACTTGGTAAATCGACCGTTTTCCTGTTCGAATTTCGAATGATTTGATCAGTCTAATAATATTTATGGTTGCTTAGATCCTGGAATGAAACGTAGGCTACAAGGCTATAGGTTTCAAGTTGTAACGTAGGCTACTATTCAAGGGCTTAAACGAGCACAGCTAGTTATGACCATAATTAGTAACGTACAAGGCCCCTTACTTACCTACTTATGATCCGGAGTCCCTGGATATCCATGGGTATTTTCTGTTTCGGAAGGCAAGTGTAACAGTGAGTCCCAGAAGTTACCTAATATAAAAATGTGTTTCTTTCTTTCTATATGTAGAAGATAATTATCGTAGGGTCATGTCGCAGGGCTTGTAAAATTTTGGCGACTTGAAACTGTAGTATAGTTAGGGTATCGTGTTTTGTTGAAGTATAAACCCTAATAATTAAAAATATGCAATAAACAATTGGAGTGCGTTCCTACAATTAATATCCGAACGACGTTTTAAACGTCCACATTCCAAATGTGGGTAGTTTGAAAAAAATCGACTTCCTACCTTCATTTTAATTTATCTCGTTACGTTCCTGAGCTGGCAACTGTCAGTCGAATGTCTGACGTCTGGCCGAGATGGTCAAGAGCGCATTAAGTCTCCCCAAAAATCTCTGTTTTACACAATCTGGGGCCTAGTCGAATCTAAATAAGCCAATCGCTTGTAAAGTTAAAAAAATGTGCTGAGATGGCAGCCACGTCATTGTGGAAAACAAAAGACTGTCGTACCAGTACATCTATTAGAGCCAGCCAAAAGCAATTGCCGCTTGTCTAATCCTGCTGATCAGTGTCGGGTGATCAGCTAATTCGCATCGCGCATCATCGTTGACGAGGCTTAACCTCATCAAACTAAGACAATTAGAAAATCAGTGAGAGTGTGTGAGAAGACGGAAGGACATAGAGCATAGTCCTAAAGAACCAGGCAGTCGGTAAGTACCCCTATTCTTCCTCTAGCGTATATGATATGAGCCTATCCATATTTAAAATGTTTTTTTTTTCGTTAGACATCACCCTTAGCATCTTTTTAAGTTAGGAACTCACCGATGGGGGCTGCCAGAATACCAGCGCAGCATTGTGTGTTCACAGTTCATACGCAGTACAACGTTGATAAAGTTCCTATTCGGTGGTTTGGTGGATGTTGTTTAGGTGCATTATTGATATTATGATCTTTTTTGTATGTATTACCTCCTATAAGCTGGCCTTTCCTGCCTTATTTGTCATGGAAATTCCATAATATTGCTCTTTTAAAAATACATATATCACTTACATGCCTACGCAGATTATGAGCACTTCATAATTACATACATTCAAAATACGTTGATAACAATTTCCAACAGTGAGTCAGATGAAACTTGACCAACGCGAAATAAACCTAAAATAGAATTACGTCAGTCACAATTCCTTTGTTTCGAGAATAAACGGTTACCAATTTGTTATCAAAGTACTCTCGTTATCGATGCTAAGTCGTACAAGGACGTTTATGGCGCACAACTCGTCCTGTTCTGGCGCCTAATGATAACGTCTATTTCATTTTGTGATAATTATTTTTTGGTTTAAGTGGTTCTTGTACCTACTTGACCTTAGTGGTGTGGTAGGCAAAAGTTTGCGGGTTCGATTCCCGCTTGGGACAAATATATTGTCGTGATCCACAGATATTTGTTTCTGGTCTGGGTGGTTTTCGATATCTATCACAACAATAGAAAAGTGTATAAGTATCGTGTCCGTTATCCTAACCACCATAACACAAGCATTAAGTTGCTTAGCTTGAGGTTAGGTGGAGCTGTGTGAAATTTCCTGCAATATTTTATTTATTTCATTTTATTTCTGGCTACTAGCAGTATTTCTATTTATATTACAAGTCTATGTATTCTAATATTGCACACAACGATCTATTATTATCATATTCGTTCTCTTCCAGTCCTAGGTTGTCTGTAAGATATTGCCTAGTCCGATAAACTGCCAGCTGTTTCATCATCTTCCTGCCCTTATCCCATACTAGGTAGGGTCGGCACAACACGTTTTTCTCCTCCATTCTGCTCTATCACGCATATCCTCTTTCACACAGTTCATCCAAACATTTTTCGGGCGCCTCGGCTTCCCGGATTACCACCTATCACCATATTCATTATTTAGCCAGCATCTAAGGCATCTAGTTCAGTAAGTTTCTTTGCAATTATTTGGTATGCAATAAAGTACTGTATTCAGTTTACCGTATAGAAGGAGTGATTAAATCTAGTCGTAGCTCGGACTAATTACGATATTCTATGGTAACAATGCTGAAATTCGGAATAAAAAAAAACATTATTGAAAATAATACCTACTAATGCAATTTAAAGCAATTGTGTATTGCCTATTTTATAGCTAATTAACCTATAATATTGTTTACTTCTAGCAAAACGAAATAGAATTAAAATAGAAACCCTTTTTTTAATCATACCTCAATTTAACAATAGTAAAATATACAATAATAAAAGTTTAACAGTCCCTAATTATATTTTTTAAACATATCGCCATTTAATTTAGAAACGATTTATGCTAATTCTGGAATATTCTCATGCGTAGTAAACAATATTGTAGTTTGTTTTTATTTTTATTAATAAGTTGCTTTATGTTTTATTTCACAATAATCAGCGCTGCTTGCCACGCATTTTGTTACTTTCCTTCTTCATTCTCACTTTGATTTTATATCACCTAGCATACGCTAATTTGATTTTGCCAAGTCGTACTGCTCCCCGCTTACCAGTAATACTGTGTGTGGCTACCAGCGCTAAATTTGAGTGCTATATTTGACTAATATATACTTCCCCTGGGTCTTCCAGGAACACCGTTCCACCTCGGAACTAAACCACCAGTGGGCTACCACGGTATCCCACGGCCATCTACATTACCCCGGGCTACCCCGGGCTACCACGGTCATCTACATTACTCCGGGCTGCCTCGGACGTTAACGGACTACCCCGGTCGCCCACGGAATACCGCGCGTTACCACCGACTGTTGCGGAGAACTACACCAGGGGAGTGCGGTACTTGTTGTGTTAAGTGACCTTAGGCCGGACTTAAACGCTCATAGTTAAAATAATTAATGTTGTTATAATTATAGTTATTGTCGAGTAAATACCATCTTTCATTTCTGTCTTAATATTTGTCCACGGACTATTTCCGTGACAATGGCCACGGAAATAGTCCGTGGACAAATATTAAGACAGAAATGAAAGATGGTATTTACTCGACAATAACTATAATTATAACAACATTAATTATTTTAACTATGAGCGTTTAAGTCCGGCCTAAGGTCACTTAACACAACAAGTACCGCACTCCCCTGGTGTAGTTCTCCGCAACAGTCGGTGGTAACGCGCGGTATTCCGTGGGCGACCGGGGTAGTCCGTTAACGTCCGAGGCAGCCCGGAGTAATGTAGATGACCGTGGTAGCCCGGGGTAGCCCGGGGTAATGTAGATGGCCGTGGGATACCGTGGTAGCCCACTGGTGGTTTAGTTCCGAGGTGGAACGGTGTTCCTGGAAGACCCAGGGGAAGTATATATTAGTCAAATATAGCACTCAAATTTAGCGCTGGTAGCCACACACAGTATTACTGGTAAGCGGGGAGCAGTACGACTTGGCAAAATCAAATTAGCGTATGCTAGGTGATATAAAATCAAAGTGAGAATGAAGAAGGAAAGTAACAAAATGCGTGGCAAGCAGCGCTGATTATTGTGAAATAAAACATAAAGCAACTTATTAATAAAAATAAAAACAAACTACAATATTGTTTACTACGCATGAGAATATTCCAGAATTAGCATAAATCGTTTCTAAATTAAATGGCGATATGTTTAAAAAATATAATTAGGGACTGTTAAACTTTTATTATTGTATATTTTACTATTGTTAAATTGAGGTATGATTAAAAGTTTTTTGGAGTGTTGCAGTTTGGGCAATCTGGACTGCGTACATCTTTTCGCCCGCACTTAAAGCAAAAGATTTTGCGTTCTGCCGTGCAGTCTTTCATTGAGTGAGAATCTTCCCGGCACCTGTAGCAGTATTGCTTCTTCTTACTCTCAAGTACGTCCGTTTGTTGAATTTCAGCAGCTCCTTTTTGCGGCTCGTACTTACTGCGATAGAAAGTGTTCGGTTTTGTTTTCTTTGTATAAACAAACTCCGGTGCCAAGGTACTAGATGTGGCCGAGGGTGGTTCTCTGAAGGATTCCGAACGAATCTTTATCCTTTCATAATTCTTGCAGATAGTCTTTAGCTCTTCGATTGAGTTTATGTTTGGACTAGCGGCGATAATATTAGAGTAGCATGGACGAATGTTATGATAGAGGATTTCCAATTTTTCTTCTTCGCTCAAAGGCGTACTCAATCTGGAGAACATACATTGCATAATTGAGAGGTATACAGTAATGCTCTCCTCCTCACCTTGAGTGCGTTGTCGTATTTCTGCTGACATCCTATAATCATAGTCAGGTATATCAAAATCGTCCTTTAGGCACTCAAGAACTTGGTTCCAAGTTTATATACATAGTCATCCTTTTAAAGGATTCTTGACTCTTACTCTCAAAGAGAATTTTAAATTTTCAACATTGAATTCAGAAATCTACGTCGCAAAATAAGTTTCCACTTCACGTTATTATCCAGATTACTAGAAACATTTTGCAACTATTACTTATCTATGTAACTTGTTATGTGTTATTAAACTTGCGTCATAAAATATGTCTGTAATCATATAGGTAATATGAAAATGTGATTAAATTGCTGCCATAAGTGCAATATCTGAACTCTAATACTGAACAATTTTAAAAAAGAAAGTAAACGTATTAAAATTCTTTATAATATTGACTTAAATTTATGTTAAAACTTCGAAATTAGGGCTGATCATAGGTAGCTTAGACTATAGAATAAAACATGGATTATTTTATTACTAGTCGACCCGCCCGCACTTTGTTGCATCTAACAGAAAATTATTAGTGTTTCTCGGCTATATTATGCATATTATATGCATCCCTCCTTCTTGAATCACTCTGTCTATAAAAAAAAAACTCATCAAAATCCGTTGCGTAGTTTGAAAGATCTGCATACATAAGGACAGACGGTAAAATAAAGAACACTAACTTATGATTATACAATTCACGACAAACTATAATATTATTTATTTATTATTCAGCACAGAGCTAGGACTAACTTAATGCTACAATAGCATTTTCTACCAGTTGCCCCAAGGCTGGAGAAAAAGTACTAGAACTATAGGGGGGCTGACAAACAGTAGGAAAAGTGTTGTTGTTAACTTATTACTACAAATCTTAAAAATAAATAGACTACTTATAATAATTATAATATATAAAAAATGTAATTTAATGTAATTAATGTAATGTTTTAATGAAATTTTTAATATATATAATATTCTTAATCAAACAATTCTATACGTTTAACAATTTGTGCCACAAATTTTGGCAGGTGTAGTATTATTCTGTATGCTCATCCGGATGTGTTAACTGCACGCCAAGTGCCAACTAAAGAGTGGTTAACAAATTATTGGGTGTAAGCAAATGTTGACCTTGGATTTGAGCTAAATATTTTAACACTTTAGCAGTTAGTTTTGGGGTATTAGTTTGTTTATTGAGACTGTAGTGTCAGTTTTACTTCATTTTTATGTTTTAGTGGGTTTGCAATATTAATGAGTGACTGTTAAAGTAGTAATAGCTCATAAAGAGTTCTATGGTCATAAGAAGTTGAGAGAAGTTGAGTTGGTATAAGAAGTTTATTTTTTATTCATAATAGGGTTAGCCTTTGACCACTCCTCTAATCTTATTGTGGCGATAATTGCCGTGTTTAAAGCAATGTAGGAGGGGT
Organism: Hemithea aestivaria; assembly: GCA_947507615.1. Taxonomy (NCBI): domain Eukaryota; kingdom Metazoa; phylum Arthropoda; class Insecta; order Lepidoptera; family Geometridae; genus Hemithea; species Hemithea aestivaria. The sequence goes on along the minus strand of OX382332.1, from coordinate 10,830,255 downwards.
AAATCCTAAATGAAAATAAATATATTACTTCTTGGCAACACGGATATTATGAATATTTCAGATTTGTGTGCGTGACTTTTTTTATTATTATTTCAGATAGGTATGTGTTTTTTAAATATTTTTACTATTCGATTAACAGATGCACCTCAAATACCACTACCGTTCTTAAAAATCGCCAAAGTTCTCTCATAGTTTTTATAAAGTAATTAGTTTCTTATAAACTCGTATTACCGTTTTTTACTTCAAAGATAACATTGTGTCAACTCAATAAGAGTTGCTTCATCACGTCTTATTATCTTTTGTTAGCATTCACGTGTTAGTACGAACATATTACGTATACATATTTTGATATGATTACAATGGTTCGTAGTAACAACCGTTTGTGCTATATCGTACCTTGTCATAATAATTTTGTTTTGATAAATATTTCGTGCAAACACTTGGATAAATTCTCTAAATCAGTTTTCGTAAGTATTAATAATATTAATTATAAATCAAGAAAACTGCCAAGGTCTTTTCCTGAAACTGTGCTCACTTCTTTGATGACTTTTGCCTTGAATGGTTATAGGATTCTTTTATACCAGTATAAAAGTAGATGAGTAGAAGTCAACATTATGATTACGTATGATATTCTCAAATTATTTTGTTACTAGCTGCACCCAGCGGTTTTACCCGCAGTATTTATGTAGCCTATGTGTTATTCCGGGGTCTAAGCTATATCTGTACAAAATTTTAGCTCAATCGGTCTACCCGTTTAAGCGTGTAAAAGTAACAAACATCCTGACATCCAGACATCCATTCTTACAAACTTTCACGTTTATAATATTAATTATAATAGTAAGATGTCTATTATACGACTCCAATGTACAAAACTTATACAAAAAACAAGTCTTGTACCTCCGGTGGTACCGGTCTTGTTGTTGTGTCTTGTGTTGTGTCTTGTTGTTGTCTTGTTGTTGTCTTGTGTTGTCTTGTCTGTACTGATTATGGGCAGCCGTTATCTCTTAACATCAGGAGAGCGTCTTGTTCGTCTTCTACTTCATCACATAAAAAAAAAATAAAAAAATTGTTCTTAATTTACAGACAGCAGTCTACTCTAATGCTGAAAGTATCGATCGTTGGATTGCAATTTTCTTAAATTTGTAGGATATTCTAGGACTTTAGCCTTATCTTACTTAATTTTTTTTTTATGTGATGTAGAAACACGAGCAAGACGCTCTCCTGATGTTTAAAGATAACGGCTGCCCATAATCAGTACAGTGTTACCTAGGATTTCACAATTATGTGAAATGCTAGGAGCACTGCACCAACGCTTCTTACTCAAGAGTCATAAGGTGTTAAGACTCTTTAGCCCAGTAATTTCACTAGCTACAGTGCCCTCCTACCGGAGCACAGTAATGTTTGCACATCACTGCTCAGGCGGTAGAATAACTGGCACTGTTGGGGTACCCACCTAGACGACCTCCTGCAAAGGAAGACTATCCCTGGTATATGAATGCTGAATCTTTAGTTAACGACTAAAAAACTATCAGATATTTGTAAGGTTTAGATTTATTTAAAGCCTATTTGAATTTAGTAAAACATTGTTATGTTTTATTGTGATAAGGGCCCACGTCGGATATTTGCGTCGATTACAGGTCGTCTTATCGGTTCGTACGTGAGCATTGCCTTTCGTAATAGGAATTTTACACAGTGTAGAAAGTAATGATTTCTATTCTCAATGCCATTGTTATCATAATATACGTCAGATAAAGGAAATATTGTATAAATTGTATGTTTATTTACATATCTACCTAGTCAGGTCATAAATTCTGTCACATGTTTAATATAAAATTATTGGAACAAGTTTATTTATTATGTAACCATTTATATACCAAAATGAACTTAACAAAACATAGATTCTTATGACAATAAAGTTTATTCAAAATGACCTCCGTGATTTTGAATACAGGCCTTCAATCTGCGCGGCCAGTCGTCTATCGCAGCACGAACGAGGTCCATGTCAATATCGGCTGCTGCCTTAATCAAGGATGTCTTGAGTGACTCCAAATTGAGATGAGGCTTTGAGCACGCCTTTTCCTCCAAGTGTTGCCATATCTTGTAATCTAACGGACTCAAATCTGGACTGGAGGAGGGCCAGTCTTCGTGCCGGATGAAGTCGATTTCACGCGCCGCCAGCCAGTCTTGTGTGCTCTTCGCTCTATGAGCTGGCGCCGAATCTTGTTGGAATACTCAGTGCCTGTTATTGAACATGGTATGAGAAACAGGTTCCACAAGGTTCGTCAGGACTGTATTTTGATACACAACTGCATTCGTTTTTACACCTTTCTCACAAAAATGTACCTCTGTTAAGCCCCAATAAGAAACTCCCAACCATACCATGAGCGAGGATGGAAAATGACCTCGTTGGACACGCGGAATACGGTTGCTCGCTTCTTCACTACTGTGTGCGTACACCTTATCATTTTGTTTGTTGTAGCTCTCTTCTACGGTAAAAATTTTTTCATCCGAAAAAAGAATTTCTCGATATTTTTTTCTCGCGTACCGCTTCAACAAAGCGCGGCATCTCTTCAGTCTCAGGTCCATTAGACGAGCATTTAAACGATGTCCTGTTTTTCTTCGATATGCCCGAAGCCCTAAGTCTTCATTTAACACCCTTTTCACCGTGGTTCTGCTTAACCCCATCTGAAGGGCCAACAGTTTCTGCTTACGTTTGGGATTTCTTTGAATTCGCGCCTTCACAGCTTCTATCACTGCTGGAGTCCTAACAGACCGAGGGCGACCACTTCTTGACCTGTCATCTACACTAGAGTCTTCATTGTATCGTTTGATGGTACGATAAACGAATCTTTTGGTTATATTCAAATTTTTCAGTATGTCAAAAATTTGAATTGGCGCGTAACCGCAACGATGCAACGCAATAACTGCAACACGGTCTTCTTTAAGCGTCCACTCCATATTTAAAAATGAGTAAAATTCTAAAAAGTATACATTTTTATTTTCATGAACAATTCGAAATTCGAATTCAATAAACTTTTTTGTGGCCAGCATTCTAAAAGAAAAGTTTTTACTGTGTGACAATACTTATGACCTGACTAGGTATACTAGTAGCTACAATTGCTAGTAATATTTATGTATTTTTATGTAATTTTGGTTTACGCTCGCTGTTTTGGTTTTGCTTACAAAATCCTTGTTTTGTGGGTGTTTACGTCACAATATGCCTATTTTCAGCTGAATCCGGTCATGGTCATAATGGCAATTTTCCGGGACGACGTTCAGTGAAGACAGGTAGGGTTTTGTTCTGCCTACTTGATTAACAATACGTCGGCAACTACCGATAAATTTGGCTATCCAAGGTACACTTTAGGCTATCCAAGATACACTTTAGGCAGGAGGCAGCTGGATGAGGACTGCAAGGAACAGGGGAGAATGGCAAAATCAAAGGGAGGCCTATGCCCAGTAGTGGGCAATTGAAGGCTGATGATGATGATGATTAGGTACACTGCTTTAGTTGCAACCTGCTTTTGTACCTACATGTTTTACAACATTCCTTTCAATCAAGTTGTCTGTAAGTGTTTGCTTTATGCGATGAGACCGTCAATTATATATTTATCTCTATTTTAAATGTATGTTATAGTTATTTCTTGTAACTTCATAGATAATATTAATATGCTATAAAGATTTTTACTATGGAACTAATGGATATGCTCGATCTATAACGAATATAAAAAAATATCTTGTTATAGGCCTTTAGAGGTGTCTCTATCCGTAAAGCTGGCAAATATTATATAATATCACTGGCGGATCCAGGATTTGGTTCTGGGCAAGGGCAAGGTGCAGACGGGCAAAAATATACATATAATTAAAAAATATAATTTTTACTACGAAAAGTGTGTGTTTAGCTCGCTCTGAACAATTAGAAAGTTCAAATATCCTTAATAATAAGTGCGCGAGCAGCTTGCTGCGAGCTCCGAGAATAAAATTATAATCTTGACGATGAAATATATGCAAAATTCGTACCTCTACAATGCTGCCGGGGGGGGGGGGGGGGGGGCGCGGCTTGGCCCCCTGCCCCCCCCCCCTAAATCCGCCTATGTATAATATTATTATATAATATGTAATGCAAACATAATTCTGCCCATGCAATAAGCACCAGTGAATTGGCCAGCATGAAAAATGGATTTTCATTCATCCTACGTTTTAATAAGGCTATGTGTAGGGGTCGCAAGGTCTCAGATCGAGGCAAACCACTATTATTATAGTTAGAATATTATACAATTGTAATTCATATTGTTACATTGATCACAACATTGTCATATTCCTCATAATACCTAGAACTATTCAGTATTCTGTGATGTAAGTAATAGAGATGTATGATAATCAAAAATAGACCCGTACTTTTACGTACATTATAGGCAGGGTGGTCAACCTATATGTTGGAGTTTCAGATCGTTAAGAGTTATAAGAGTCTTCTAACTTTAGCTATCCCCCTAATAGCTCTCCCGCCCCATATCTTATAGGTGACACATAAACTATATGTCGCCTACAAGATATGGGAGAGTGCTTCCCGAATAATAACAATAATTTTCAGTATGCTACAAAATACAAGAAAACCTACTGGTTTTATTTATCAATCGTTCATCATCATCATCATCATAATTGGCAGCCCTTACTCGTCTACTATTGGACATAGATCTCTTCCAATACGCACCACTGAGCCCGGTCTTCAGCTCTTCTCATTCAGTGTTTGACAGCTATCATCTTCTTCAGGTCGTCACTCCACCTGATCGCAGGCCGACCTACACTACGTTTACCTAAGCATGGTTTCGATTGTTAATAATAATTTAATAATATAACAGTGAAGTCGTAGAATGAAAGCCATGGTCCGTATACCACACTACGTGGGCGCCCAACGATTGGCGACGACATCCGAGGACATACAAGACGTGACTGGATGACCAAAGCAGCACACAAAACGGGTGGTCTGGACTAAATTGGGAGAGGCCTGTGTGCAGCAAATCTGTATTTTAAAATGTTTTAAATACTTAATGAACCGTATTTGCCTTATTGTTCTATTAACGCACTGGTAATTTCGTAGGAATGGGTTGAAATTTTTAGGTTCTGAGACATTTATAATGTACATTCTCTAAAAATGGAGTAATCAAGTGCACTATAATAGGATTGATAAGAAAAATGCATAAATATATGAGTACAGTGAAGTAGGATAACTACGTCACACCATACGTTCGGAATGTACAAGCATGTGACGTCATAACCCACTACCACTTTAATTTTTTTATTTGACAGAATGTTTATTCCACATCCCTATACGACACGTGTGTATTAAGTTTATTAACTAAACCGTGCATTATGTGACACAAATTCATGTGAGTTAACAAGCAGTTTAACTAGGCTAAGGCTTACTGCTATCAAATAGACCTGCCTTGCCTTTAACAGTGCGATGCGTTGCGATTATATTAAAGCTAGATCATTTTATTAAAGTTCACTTATATAAGCATACATGTTTTTTTTATAGAGAATAGGTCTGCCTTTGACCACAGTCTCACCTGTTGGTAAGTGATGACGCGGTCGAAGATGTTACACACAGACCTAGTGAATACCTATTAACCCTCGATTTGAAGACTCCTAAGTTGTAATTTACAGGAAACACTGATGCTGGCAGAGAGTTCCAAACCTTCGCCGTCCGGATAATGAAGGTTGAACTAAACCGCTTCGTACGGGCAAATGGAATACACCACACACTCATACATTTTATTGTATTTTATTCAGACAAATTACCTATACATTAACAAGTAAAAATTAAGTCTATCAGTCGGAGAGTCAAGAGTCAGGAGGAGAGATGAGAAGCCTTGAAAACCTGATGGTAGTTGAAAACTTGGAAGACAACTTATGCTCGCGGACGATCTCCCATCAGATTATAATGAAATGCCCATTTTTAATTCATCCCAGTAGAAATGCGTTATGCATTGTCACTCAGTGCCGGGGAGCGCTGCGCGGTATGTGGGATTCTCCCGCTGAATATGTGCGTGGTGGGGATACCCACTAAACTTGGGGGTGTTCCTGCGGAACGTCTTCAACTAAGTTTTCCTCAGTCCGGTTGTCAGGAATGCCTTCTTTAGTCAATTTTTAGCTACCACTGGAGATAAACGTGTCGTAAAGCGGTCATTTTGTTGTTCACCAAAGCATTCAGCGGACATTTTGTTGTTGCAAGTCATATATATATATATATATATATATATATATATATATATATATATAATTCTCTAGGTGTAGGCTTCTACCATCTTAGGCGGCATCATCGCTTTTGACCAGGCGAGATTGGGGCTATCCTATAATGACAAAAAAATACTGAAAAAAAAAAAGAAAAAAAAAGACTTGTAAGTAAAGAACATGGATTTTAGTAGAAGGTGCAAATCTTTTGGCAGAGAAAGAGAGACGAAGAAACACGTCTAATCTTCAAGCATAAACAGTATACTCACACGAATAAGCTCTGTTTGTTGTGACCTGAACGGATGAAAGCAATTTTCGGAAAGGCCTATAACGTTTTATTATTAAGTTCCCTTTTTATTGGTCGTTGGTCACATATCGTCACGTATTACATCGGTCCCTTTATGTGCTGCGTACTTCATAATATTGATGGCGTATTGCGGAACCAAATCTTATATAAAAGAGGGTGGTTAATGGTTAATGTTTGGGACCTTGATCGTATGGAATTTTACTTATGTTTAAGTCGTATATTTAAAGAAATAAGAAAAATAGAATTATGCAATGAAGTAAGGAGAAGAGCAAGACGCTCTCCTGATGGTAAGAGATAACGTTGCCCATAATTAGCACAGTGCTACCGAGCGCATTGCGCCAACGCTTCTTACTTGAGAGACATAAGATGTTAAGACTCTTCAGCCCAGTAATTTCACTAGCTACAGAATACGATAATACTTTATACATACCAAACAATTACAAAGAAGGTTAATAAGCTAGATGTCTTAATGCTAGTTAAACAATCGGCGGTCTTATACACTAGGAAATTTTTTACAGACAACCTGGGAATGGAACAGGACTAAAAATACAATAATAGACGGTGGTGTGCAATACTTATCTGAATACATAGACTAGTTACAGGATTTTAGGGTAGTTACAGGCTTTATCAATGGAAAATTACAATTTGGTTAGCGTATATATAACACAGAATAATACATTTGCAGCAAAAGGCTCCAACTCAGCATAATATGTAGGTCATAAAGGACCTACACACGTACCGATCTAGGTACGTAGTGTAGGGCGTCCTTGGGCGAGATGGGGCGATGATATCTGGAAGGCCGCTGGGAGCGGTTGGAGGAGAAAGACGGAGGACCGAGTTGAGTGGCATGCCATGGGGGAGGCCTGTTTCCAGCAGTGGACGAACGTAGGCTGATGATGATGATGATGAAAAACCTACGCTGGTCTTCCGCTGACACCATCGGTTGTGACATCACGGCCAGGCTAACAAAATACGTACAGCTATACAACTTCTTTATCTTGATATATGAAAGGAAAGAATAACTGATTGACTGACTGATCTATTAGATCGAGTCGCTGAACAGATTTGGTTGAAATTCGAAACAAATTTATGTTTTAGACGTTGTCAAAGGATTTTTCTTGGTCAAAAGCTTGCAACACAATGAGAAAATGCAATCAAATACATACATGCTGCAATCTAGATATTTTGATTATAGCTATCATCAGTATTTTAGCAAATAATAAATAAATAGAAAATCCGGGTAATTATTTAACTAGTAAATATTGGTTTCCTGCAGATAGTGCTATATTTTAAAAATAGTTATCATGGCATATGAAATTCCCAATAGATTGGAAAATCCATTTGTGGTTAACTCGAATCTGGGAATACTTCAATAAATATTATTAATAATTATTAAATGTTTATTTTACTTACATATTTTATATTCCATGGTGAGTAGAAAAAGTTAATTAACCAGTTCAGAGAATCAGGACGTCAGAAGTCAGGAGCGATTCGTTCGCCGTCGGGGCCGCGGACGAGTGCTTCGGCGTACCCGCTGCTCCAGCATTATAGCGTCCAAAGACGAAATAAATACCTCCATGTTTTAGTGGGTATTTTGGGCCTATCTTCGGCGGAGGAATCCCTGTCCACTAACCAGTGTTCCACGGCGCAGGATGACGATGGGTAACGCATTTCACCTGGTTAAAAAAAAACAAAAGAGCATCTCGGTCATGGTTGCATAATAAAGTCTGCTTTTTTTTACAAGGCATGAATATCAATATAGAGAATGTAAATAGTTATCATTAGGGTTTATACTCCAACAGAACAGGTCAACCTTCTTACACTGTTAGAGTCAAATCACAATGTATAGGTTGAGTGGCTACATATAATATGTTGCAGTTTCCGGTCGCCGAGATTACTGCAGGGCCTGCAACATGACCTAACGACTGCCTCCTACATATCTTGTTAAAGAATTATGAGATAAGTGAATACCTAGCTCAGTAACCGAGACTTATGACCGTTATGTCATTCACATCGCAAGTTAAACCCGAGATTGCCTCACATGAATTCTGCATTTTTCATACGTAATCGAGTTATGGGAAGTAACAAAGAACGGTCGACATTCTGTTACGCGCTCTTACGAAATGTTACATTACAAACTGTTACGAAATCTTATATCATCCAAGAAGTAGCCGTTATGTAATTCACACGAAATATATTAGAAGTTGCACTTGCAATCATCAATTAAAGAAAGTAGCGGTGTATAATTTATTTAGATTCGGTCAAGACACGTGTACCTGTAATATAAATATTTATATTTAAATTTTCAACGTTGATCTGTTGAACGGCCGTAAATGACAGTAGACTAAGCCTAGAAGGCGGGATAAATTCCAGGCTTCACTGAACATCATGCCGGAACAGTCATAATGACCGCTTGGCGACACGGTTCTGTCCAGTGGATATTAATGGTAACTAGCCACGGCTAAAGCCTACCACCAGTAGTAAGCATCTGCATTGCGGGGCAACGCTGCCAGAATTCTAGCCGTATATCCCTCCACCAGGTCCATTATCCTAACCACCATAACAGAAGCATTGAGTTGCTTAGCTTGGGGTTAGGTGGCGCTGTGTGAAATGTCCTGAAATGTTTTATTTATTAGGATTAAGTTCTTAAGGTTTAGTTTTTTAGTTAGTGTTTTTATATATTAGTTTTAAATTTAGGTATTGAATTTTTAAGTTATTTTAATTTTATATCAAGACATATATCAAAGTGACAATAGACCATTCAGTAGTAAGTTTATATCTATGACAAGTAAAAGTAAAATATGCAAACGATACATTGTCAGAAATTAGAAACTATGGCGCACAATAACGTTCACCAATTCTAACAGAAACTGATGCTCATTAACAAGCAAGCAAATCTCGTAAACAGTGGACATAGATTACTTATAGAAGTAGATTGGCGGATATTGGATTTTTGACTCAGAATTGATGTTGTCAAAGACGGACAATATCTGAAGAGTGAGCGCTGGGATAGCGCTCTCGAAGTGTGTATATTGACTCTTATTCAGTTATGATTAGGTCGTCTATTGTAGAAATATTTCATCTAGAATCTGATTCCTCAATACAGACAGAACAGTTAAATGACCAAGGACCCCCGAAATTTTCTATTGACTAATGAATTAAACAGATGGTTTTGTATTTAGTGTTTAGTATACCTGAATCCTGCCCTTTTTTCTCCACTATTTCCGGTCTTCAGCATTCTATACCTATATTAAGTATTAAAACGTTGCGTTTTGCACTCGGATGGACAAAACAACTATAAACTATTATTTTGTATAAATTTTCGTTTCAGGTAAGTCGAACAGTTTTTTTGGCACTTGATGACATCCCACCCGATGGAAAGTTATATGTAGGCAAAAGGTAAATGCACATCAAATCTATCGGCGCCAAACGAAGAAAGTAGATTTTGTATCGGAAATCTTCTTCTGATTCGGACGATTGAGAGTGTGCGAGGTTTCATGAGATTTCATATACAGAATTCGAAATTCTATAAAAAAAATCTATAAATGTGTACGATTAGTTTAAGATCTAATAAGACCGTTCCTCCACCTCATTTACTCCGCGCATTGGAGAGCGCCTGTCCGTGCGTTTTCACTGGCGTCGATACACCGCGATCTAATTCGAAAGCGATACGCCTTTCACCTTCCGACCGGTGACTGTGTGCGTTATGCTTACCAACTGTCTATTACACTGTGGGCTTATAAATGGTAATGAGATCATTTGCTTATTTACATAAAGGTACTGAGAGTTGTACCGTAGCTGATGCCTTGATGGATATACTTTTAGCTATATTAATAAATCGTGTAGGGGTAAAGCATATTAGCAATTATTTGTGTATGTGTGTACAAAAAAAATATTTCGTTGCACAAGCATGTTAATATTTTTTTTTTTAACTGAAGTAACACAACCTTTAAAAAAAGAATAAATAAAATAAATAAATAAATATCATTTATTGACCAAATTCCATACATAATTGACAACATAAAAATGTGTACTTCTTCTTCCTGTCATTAGCCCACACTAGTTAGAGTCGGCACAACACGTTTTTCTCCTCGTCATATCTGCATCCACTCCCCAACATAAAAAGTGTGCACTTATATAAAATCCGAAACAAAACGTATACCCCCCATAACCCTTGGACGTTGGAAAAAAATTACAGAGAAAATCTTTATGTATATTTTTATTTCGATGTCTTCTAAACAAATATACTTATTTTATTAATAAGTTAGCCTTTGATGATGCGACCAGACTAAAGCTATAAGGCGGGATAAATCTATCCCTATAATTTAGGCGAGTAATCATAATAACGAAGATGACGATGTAGAGCATAATCCCTTGGTGTCACATTTCACATTTTCCACCCATCTTCAAGTAAACATCTTTACCTAACCACGTAATTTCATCCAAATTTTTCCATTCTATCTCTAGTCCAAATAGGAAAACCCTCGAGTTATGATTTATAGTCCACCTGGGTAAGTTTAAATCCCACCAAAAACATTCTGTAAAAAACTAGCCAAGTCTCGATGGAGCTGCTTGTTTATCTCTAAAAAGTAATGAAATCTAGACAAAGTCGTGCCAAGTATAAGGTTCCTTACTGCGATTTCTTTATTATTATAGTTAATGTTGTGTGACTTGGCCGTTGAAGGGTACACAAGGGTACAAAACCAGAAGCTCCATGACATTTGAATCGCCTAAACATAAGTATTATTGAAATACGCAGCTTTATCAAGCCTACAATTGACTGGTTATCCAATCAACGTTTTCCAAGTGGAAATTTTCTATCGTCAATGGGTAGCGGACAGATTGGTGCAATAGTGTCATGGAGCACCTGGTATAATACCCTTGTGTACCTTTCAACGGCCAAGTCACACAACATTAACTATAATAATAAAGAAATCGCAGTAAGGAACCTTATACTTGGCACGACTTTGTCTAGATTTCATTACTTTTTAGAGATAAACAAGCAGCTCCATCGAGACTTGGCTAGTTTTTTACAGAATGTTTTTGGTGGGATTTCACTTATTTTTGTAGAAACGCTATATTATAAGGTTATCAGAAATACAAACCGTAAGCGCGTTTTAAAATACAGTCAGCGCCATCTAGATACGTGTGCGTTCACTCTTAGTCCAATGCATCATAATATTATACCAGGAAGTGGGCCTAATTAAACTTGCATGATTTAATTACAGACAGACAGACCGACAGGTGAAAGTAAATAAAAGCTTGTAGTAAAGGCGGTATGTCGATCTCTTCTAATAGTTTGGTTGGGCTCTTATTTTAGTTGGCCACGCTAGATATCGCCTGATCATAACTGACGATTTACGACACATATACACACTCACATATACATATACTATGCCTTAAATATATTTTGAATTAATAAGTTGGATATTACACAATTTTAACCATTGACTGCAAATGTAACTTTGTAATCCTATACATTTATATGAGATTACAAAGTTATTTATGCAGATGAATTATCTCGAAAACGAGACCGAAATTGCATGTTTTTTTAGTTTTCCTATGGCTTATACAATAAATTCTAAGTATGTACCAAATTTCAGCTCTCTGAGGTTATGGGAAGTACTAGTTCTATTTTGATGATCATGAGTGAGTGAGTGAGTGAGTGAGTGAGTGAGTGAGTGAGTGTCGAAAATGCGAAACTTTGCTTTCGCTTAACTTCGGAACTTAATGACCTACAGACTTGAAATTTTGGATTTTAAGTATGTAATTATAGCTTACTGGATGACGAAAATTTCTGTGTTCTGGTCTTATCCAGAGGTTCTCAAATAGGGGCCTGAAAATGCGACGAAATGGTTCCTGTAAAGATGGTACGGCAGTGCTTGCTTCGCGCTCGACTTGGCGGGGGCACTACCGTGCCCCCAGATACATTTACAACGTTTAAATCTCGTATTCTGGCAGAAAACTCATCGACGCGTGCCAAATTTGACGTGAAACCAATTTGAGGCGAAGGCGTTTTACATAATACATAAATAACTAGTAAACGGTGGTATAGTAGCTAATGCCAATCGGGATGATAATTCATCTAATTATAAGACAAATGACGTTGGTGGAGTCCATAGAGTACCGTATATAGAGTAACAAAAATGAGCAAGACAAAAAATTGCCTCTTACGAAGACCCCGAAGGCCTCTCTCTTTTTATAAGAAGACAGAGGAAAATGAAACTATTGTTATTGTTATCCTTTTGATTGACAGGTCTGCAAAAATTGACACTCTTCTCAAAATCTCGATTCTTGATATGAGATGAAAGGTCCTTCACTCGTACCTTGAAGACGCCCAAGTTGTAACGCTCGGGAAACACGGATGACGGCAATGTGTTTCAAATGCGACCAGTTTTTATATTATAAAACATGCTAGATCTACGGTGAAGTCATTGTTGGATTATGACTAGATCTTTGGAAATTCGCGTAGGATTGCTCGTGGAAAGATTAAGTCAACATAATAATATGACAAGTGCGAGGTAAATTGTTTGATATACTTTGTCGTTTTCATTACATTGTTTTCAAGTTTAATGAAAAGGTATTATTCTTCCCAGTACTTAAATAAGTATTTTAATATTATCACTTTGTTTTTTCTGTTTAACTGTGTGTCTATCTTGTATTTTATTTTTCTGTGTTTTGTTGTCGAAACATGACTTCTTTCTTTCTTTCTTCTGTGTAAATATTTTTATTCATTGCCTTATTGGTTAGAATTTGACCATGATGTCGTCTGATCTTAAGCCTTAAGCGATGATACGATCGGAGAGAGTAGCAAACTAATACCTGGAAGACAGGATAAATTTATCCCTTCTCTCTAAGGACAAAATCTCACCAGTTATTGTTAAGTGATAAAGTGGTTGAAGATCAATTCGGATTTGGTATGGGCAAGCATACGTAAATTCCTTCAGATCTTCACTTAACATTTTGCCAAAATTTGACCACAATGGTAATTTGGCGATAGGAATTTGTCTAGCAATCTTACTGAACTAAGATCTAGAGAAAAATTGAGCCTAGGTATCTAGAGTCTAGTAGTAATTTAAGTCGTTACAAATATTTAAAATTTCTAGGCCACGACTTCCAAGTTTGTTTTTTTGGGTTCACTAACCATTAGGTGGCCAAATGTTGGAAAATGTTGGTTGTAAAAGAAAACAAAATTTAAGATAGTGAGAACTTCTGAAATTTTGTAAGCAATACGCCGATGAAATAAAAGAAATGTTTAAATAGTTGGAGATACAAAACGTAGCGTTAGCGTGGTACGAAGTACCAAGCTAAACCATTAACCTTCTTATTCCACATATGAGAAAGCACAGGTTTAACTATCAGCTCGGAGCATATTTCGTTTCTGTTTAGCACCAGCGTAATAAATCTTAGTTGTTTAGTGCTCAATAAAGTGTTGCCCTTTAACAGGGACGGAATCTGTTAAATAAACACAGTAAAAATATACATTCTGGTGATACTGTTTGCAGCATTTATGATGAGCTTACGCTGGCATATAGGCAAGCCTTACGCTTGCCTGTGTGCCAAATTTCAACCCTATAAAGGTAGAGGCTTAAGCAGTGTATTGCTAGGTCTCATACAGTACTTTTTATATTTACGTAGAGTAAGAAATATACCAGGTGTAGAGTTTATGAAGCATGAAAGTTATAAAATAGTTCATTTTATATAGATACCTACGCAACTTTTAAATATTATACAAAACTGATTAAATAATAATTATAGGAATGAAATTATGATTTAGGTTATCCGACGAGGCAATGCTACCAGCGTTCTGAGTACGCTGCCATCTGATTGATAGTGGTCTGAAGGGATCTGAACCACATAAATGTTAGGTATGAAAAATTATCAAACTTTGATATTTGAGATTTTGAGTCGTTGCGCCAACATTTGCGGCAATTGGGACTGGTCTAATATAGAGGTATATTGATATTATTGCACTCGTATTATGCTCTTTAAATACGTCACTGGGCAGTAACAATCAAATGAGGTGTGATGTAGAAGGAGCAAGCATCGGTTTACGGTGAAAGTCTACTTTCTTGTCACCTTGTTTCTGCGGTAGAAATGCTGACTTTATGGCAGCTATAATGGGAGACAGATTCTGATATATCCCCCTTGTTAACCAAAGACTTAATCTTTATGTACAAGTATTGAATTTCAATTATGAGGTCTTCGTTTTCTCCAACAAAGAAATCTACGTCTACTTGAGTACTTTCTTGTCTCTGAATTGTTAATTATACGATAGTTGACCCACTAATTTGAATCGACGTACGTTTTAGAACTAATTATCGTCTCACGAAGTCCACATACGTTCTTGCTCGCATGACTTGCGTTATAATCTCGAAAAACAAATCGTAATTGAAATCACAAGGCTGAGAGACCTGTCGATCTTGCACCAGAAAAGACGCCCTTCCCGAAAATAGCACGGACCTGGTAAATTCTTTAAATAATAAATTAACAAACTGTATTCGATCGAAGTCCAACAATCATTGGCAAGTATTCAAGTACGCACAATGCACTAAATATTTACCTGTCCGACGTTATTTGATGTCAGTCCAGTGGATTGAGATCACTCTTCATTTGATCGTTTCATGCTCTGACGCATTTATTTTTAGTGTTTTTACACTGTTGCTCACGGAAAATACGAAAAACAGCAGTGGTCAAACGGTTTTATTCATTTTTATCGCTGTTGCGCAGTGTCCACGCAAATGTACGAGTTTACAGGTGAAATGGATTTTATTGCTGGTGTTGCTGCTAACTAAAATAAAGCATAGTTTGCAGTACTATATGGTATTACAATATATATGTGAGTCTTAAACTAAGCTGCAACCTGTGTCTCTGATATGCAAATCCTGAATGTGGATTCTGCACCTTAGTTGCTATGGTGTCTATGACGTGTTGCTGTCGCGTTTGTTTTAACAACCAGCGACTCAAATACAACGGCTCGCTTTGACATGTATTCAATCGTAAATAGCCATTTCCTTTGGCCATGCATCTAGTAAGGATGGATAGAGGTAGATATTATGATCATGAGATGTGGATCCTAAAACTACCTACATCTTAGAAATTATGTATAATAAAATATTTAATTTTATATTTTTATGAGTTTATGCTGTCCCACTGCTGGGCAAAGACCCCTCCTGGTCTCTCCACGAATCTCTGCCCTGCGCCTAAGGCCAGCCGGCCTGGTAAGAGTCGAGGTCGTCCCTCCATCTCTTTCTGGGCCGGCCTCGGCGACGCGGTCTTTCTTTTGGGGCCCATTCCGTGTTAGTTTTATATATTTAATTTTATATATTCGGTGTTATCTACTTACGTTCGCACGAAGTGTTAAATCCCCTTATTCATTAAATGTGTTTGAGAATACAGATTATCGTAAGTTAAGTTGCATTTTGCCCATACATAAACAAAAAGTTTAGGACACATTCGATCACTTCATCGCACATTATAATATACTTGTACATCAGTAATATATTGTAAATGGAACGGATTACAGGAATCGATGGACATCGAGGTTGCCGTGGGCCGCAAGAGGGGCAATAAATAATAAGGTCGGGGACGCGGCCGCGCGGCGCCGGTCGACGCCCTGAACGTTGAAGTATATTACGTCTGATTGTTTTGGTTTAGCTATATGTATTTCGTACTAATGAATATGCCTAACATTGCTCTGTTTACTGAGGGCAGAATGTGACTTAAATCCTTTTTTGTAATTACCGTTTTTAGATTTTTTCATTTGGGGCACTTTGCAGCTATTTGAAATGGAGGGAATGAACTAGCTATTTCGCGCTTGATCTATCTTGAAAAAAAAAAAAAAACACTGTAAATGTTTAACTAAGTAGGTGATTTCACTTAAGATCTATAAAATAGGATAGGCTTACATTTGACCCCATCTTTACTGATAGAAAATGTGGATGCAGGCTGGAATGAATCAAGCTTTGAAGTGGTTGCTTAGAAAGCTGTGTATTTTTATATCACCAAGTAAGAAGACGTGCAAGACGCTCTTCAGATGGTAAGAGATAATGCTGCCCATAATTAGTACAGTGCTACCCAAGATTTCACAATTATTAAAAAATTGATGAAAAAAGCGTTTTATTTTCAGAGTTGAGGAAAATACCACACGTGTCCAAGAGGCATAGTTTCAGATGGTAGAGTGGCTTAGTTATAATATATTCCCGTAAGCTAGGACATCATAACAATTTATATGCATATAGGTCAGCAGTCAGCTCGCGATAGCCACAATCATGTTGCAAGGAGGACTTACAAAAACAGGTCAGACGACAAACTATTGTAATACTCTGATACAGGGTTCCGAAAAAGAGGTGTTAAATACTTAAAAAGAAAAGTAAATTTTATTAATATTTTTTTACAACGAAGTAAGAAGACGAGCAAAACGCTCTCCTGATGGTAAGATAACGCTACCCATAATAATAGTGGAGTCACTAAGCGACAAAAATGGGTCAAACCTGTTTTTTTCATGCAGAAGCATGAAACTTAGGACATTGATTCCTAATGTAAAAATAAGCTAATTTCGATCGGTAGCCCTCGGTAGCACCCCCTCTGGCAGCGAGGAGGGGGGTTGTAAGGGGTGCTACACCCGGCTTCATTTTAAAAATTCTGGGAGACCACACATAGCTAATAGGTCAAGTTTGGTATCAATTTCGGATAAATCGAGGACGTAGATTTCATTTCTAGTATAAAAAATGACATTTGTGATGATTTGTTTCACAAAAAAATTAAAAATTAGAATTACGTAACTTAGTTTTTATTGTTCAAATTACTGTAAATTCAAAAATACTAGGGTTTTTAATAAACAAAAAATATGTTAATAAAGTCTATTTAATTTAGATTAAAAAATATATAATTTTATATTACTTTTTTTAATAACAAACCGCATAAAAAAATCTTTTGCTGTCCCGGGTCGCAATTTTCTTTTTACCGCCATGGTAAGGGTTGTTAGTAAATAACTTACTATTTCATGCAGAAGTTTAAAACTTGCTACAATTACTATTCCTTATGTTAAAATAAGCCGATTAGAATCGGTAGCCGTCGGTAACCAGCCTTCTGACAGCGGGGAGGGGGGGGGGGGGGGGGTGAAAGGGGCGCACCACCCAGCTTCACTTTAAAAAATCTGGAAGACCACGTTTAGCTAATACGTCAAGTTTGGTGTCGATTTCGAATAAATCAAGGACGTGGATTTCATTTCTGATAATAAAAACGCATTTTATGGGTTTTTAACCAAATTATAACACAAAAATAGTACTTAGTTTTTTTAATTTAGAGGCACTTTAATTCTAAATTATAGTAATATTTTTTGATAAACATAAATATTTTTTAAAAGTTTATTTCAAGTACATTAAATAAAATAGAACTTTTATATTATTTTTATTAACATTAACTCGTACAATTTTTTTAAGAAACTAGAGTCGCTATTTTCTTCTCACCGCTGCGCTGCGTTGTAAACCCCCATCAACTGTAAAATAAGACTATGTACATTCATTTAACATGTTATTGATATAAGAACTTGACATTGTCAAACATAAAATACAGAAAAATCCTATGGTACATCATAATTTACTCTCCCGGAGACAACCTTTTAAAAAATAGGCGCGAAAGTCGTATCTCTTTAATAATAAACGGCTAACCAAAGTTATGCATCTATTTTTTAATTAAATGTAATGTGGCAAAATTATAAATACTACTGGCACCTACCTACAGCTTATTTATGTCGTTATGTTGTTTTCCAAGACGGATGCTCCATATATAATATAATAATAATATAGCTCAAAACATTTTATGACGAATTATGATAAGCCTTGCATTTATTTATTTAATCAGTTCCATGCACAATATTCTGGCAACTGAAAGGTTTTCAGACAAATAGCCCAGTAAAAGAAGGATTGTGGATCGAAAAGTCGAAAGCAGAAAAACTAACTTAGGGACTTTGTTTGAACTAGTTAGGAGATAAACATACTAAAAGTCCCCACCCCTCCGAGGTGAGCCCGAGTGTGGGGAGGCCGAAGAAGGTCCCATTTTTAGGTTTTTTGCTTATATGTAAAAAACTGTGAGTTGTATGATATTTTGTAGTACTACATTATGAAAAATTCGAATGTAATGTGCCCAAACTCGACGGGTTTACTAATAGCCATTGAAGAGTTTCAGTAGACACCTCCTGGCTCCATCATCAGATCAGCTCAGTGGTACCAGATTATTAAACTGTCATAAGATTTCTAGACATTTCCAAAGTTTCATTATGGTACGACAACCAGAAGTTGGTCAAATTTTAATTGCAAGATTTTTTGACCGACTTTGTATGGAAAACTAATTTATGCGTCTTAAAAATAGACCATGTTTGGAAGCTCATAGCTGGACAACGATTGGAGATAGATAAAAACTGTGAAGGCCAAAGTTGTAGAGAATTTTATTAGGTTTCATAATGTAGTACAACCAAATATCGTACAGCGCACAGTTTTTGACATATAAACAAAAAACCTAAAAATGGGACCTTCTTCGGCCTCCCCCCCCTCGGGCTCACCTCGGAGGGGTGGGGACTTTTAGTATGTTTATCTCCTAACTAGTCTAAACAAAGTCCCTAAGTTAGTTTTTCTGCTTTCGACTTTTCGATCCACATACCCTTTTTGAGCACTCGTTGACTGGACTAAAAGGAATGGTCTGTTTCTTGATTCCTAAACCAAAAGAGAGGATGGGTTAGACTTAACCAAGAAGTTATGCCTAGCGTCTCTCAAACAAAGTTCCTTGTAAACTGCGTATAACAAATGCTGGTATACAGACCCATCATGGAAGTAGAAGTATATTTTCCAAATAGTGTTTTTTTGTGATAAGGTGTTTCCTACATAGTTATTGATTGTCAAGTAGTAATTACTGCTTGATCTGCAGTTTCATTGACCGCAAAACATCATATCAAAACCATACAGGTAGAGTCCGGCACTTTTATGCCAGTTGAAGGATACGAGTCTTGCTATTTTCCAGCCTCCTGCTTGGTTTTAGAAGCAATAAGCAAACAAATGGACACCTTATTTATCTAACACCGTTTTGGTGGCCAGTATATTATGCACGAAACTGACTTAATATATAAATAAAGGGCGGATTGCTGAGATTGATGCAATACTGCATGAAGACGGTTTTAAAATGTAATGAGTAATGAGCGATAATAATAATATTATCTTTGGAAGAATCAGTCTTTGAATGTATAACATACTGATATAAAAAAGCTTTAAGCCTGGAGTATTTATAATTTTGCTACATTAAATTTTGTAACAGTTTGATTCATAACAATGTTTAGCAGTTTCTGTTCCGCGATTTGATCGCGTTTTATCGCACCTATTTTTTAAAAGTTTGTCTCAAGGAGAGTAAATTATGATGTGCCATAGGATTTTTCTGTATTTTATGTTCGATAATATTAAGTTCTTATATCAATAACATGTTAAATGAATGTACATAGTCGTATTTTGCAGTTGATGGGCGTTTACAACGCAGCGCAGCGGTGAGAAGAAAATAGCGACTCTAGTCTCTTAAAAAAAATGTACGAGTTAATGTTGATAAAATTAATTAATAAGTTCTATTTTATTTAATCTACTTGAAATAAACTTTTAAAAAATATTTATGTTTATCAAAAAATATTACTATAATTTAGAATTAAAGTGCCTCTAAATTAAAAAAACTAAGTACTATTTTTGTGTTATAATTTGGTTAAAAACCCATAAAATGCGTTTTTATTATCAGAAATGAAATCCACGTCCTTGATTTATTCGAAATCGACACCAAACTTGACGTATTAGCTAAACGTGGTCTTCCAGATTTTTTAAAGTGAAGCTGGGTGGTGCGCCCCTTTCACCCCCCCCCCCCCCCCTCCCCGCTGTCAGAAGGCTGGTTACCGACGGCTACCGATTCTAATCGGCTTATTTTAACATAAGGAATAGTAATTGTAGCAAGTTTTAAACTTCTGCATGAAATAGTAAGTTATTTACTAACAACCCTTACCATGGCGGTAAAAAGAAAATTGCGACCCGGGACAGCAAAAGATTTTTTTATGCGGTTTGTTATTAAAAAAAGTAATATAAAATTATATATTATTTAATCTAAATTAAATAGACTTTATTAACATATTTTTTGTTTATTAAAAAAACTAGTATTTTTGAATTTACAGTAATTTGAACAATAAAAACTAAGTTACGTAATTCTAATTTTTAATTTTTTTGTGAAACAAATCATCACAAATGTCATTTTTTTATACTAGAAATGAAATCTACGTCCTCGATTTATCCGAAATTGATACCAAACTTGACATATTAGCTATGCGTGGTCTTCCAGAATTTTTAAAACAAAGCCGGGTAGAGCGCACCTTCCACCCCCCCTCCCCGCTACCAGAGGGCCCGTTTCATTAGGCTACCGATCGAAATCAGCTTATTTTGACATAAGGAATCAATGTGCCAAGTTTCATGCTTCTGCAAGAAAAAAACAGGTTTTGCACTAAAGTCTCCCACTATAACTAGTACAATGCTACCCAGGATTTTATATGGGTAAAATTATAGGTGGACTGCGCCAACGTTTCTTACTTGAAAGTCACAGATGCTAAGACTCTTCAGCCCAGTAATTTCACTAGCTACAGTGCCCTCCTGCCGAAGCACAGTAATGTTTGCACATCACTTTTCAGGCGGTAGAACAACTGGCACTGTTGGGGTACCCACCTAGTCGAATTAGGCGCGACTGATGTTATTTGTGTTGATTCGGTCCATATTCTGGCATGATGTTCAGTGAAGCCAGGGAAGGGATTTATCTCGCCTTCTAAGTTTAATCTGCTACCATCTACGGCCGCATCGTCACTAAACATCACGCGAGATTGTGGTTAACCTATAATAAATTAATCATAAAAAAAACCCGCAAATTTTTCAATTCAACTATACACAAGTATACACACAGCGCCACCTAACCCAAAGCTAAGCTTCTATGTTATATATATTTTTTAATGACTTAGGTGGTGAACAGTCCCCAAAAACATATTGATTAATTGACAATTTAGTTCGTAATGACCGAAAAAGCGGTTTGTTTACCACTGCACGGCGTCACTTTTACTTTGTGGGGTGTGGTTTCTGCTGTGATCTGTATAGTCTGCGGCCAGACGATATTTATTAACGAATAGTGGGACTAGATTCTAGATTGAGTGTTCTATTTTGTGTTCTAAATGGTAAATAGGTGAAATTGATGAAAATATTTTTACCTAAATCTATTCAAATGAATACATTTTTAAGCTAAAATACAAATAGTGGAGTTAACTGTATACAACGAAGTTAGAAGATGAGTAAGACCTTCTCCTGATGGTAAGAGATAACGCTGCCCATATATTATATTTTAATATCTACAGTGCTACCCCGGATTTTACCGGAGTTCCTATGGCCACCTTCCAGCTTCATCATCAGATCAACTCGATGTCATAATAATATTGCATTGTCATCCGATTTATACAGGCATGCAAAATTTCAGCTCAATCGGATACCGGGAAGTGGGTCAAATTAAACTTGCAAGATTTGATTACAGACAGACAGACAACAGACAGGTGAAAGTAAATAAAAGCTTGTAAAAGGCCCAAGTACACGTATGACGCCAAGTTATTTATACTCGTATAATCGAATTATGAATATGGGACAGAAACAATCGCAATATCTGTTTGCTGATTCAATGCTAGGCGTGACTTTATCATTGCCATTCCGTATGTATTGAGGCGACTTGCAAATGACATCTTCGTAACCGATACACTGGAAAACAGTTACCGAGCTTCTAGTGTAGGTACGTTTCTTTTATGGCCTCAAAGGTCTTATTGGCTATCACC
Organism: Hemithea aestivaria; assembly: GCA_947507615.1. Classification (NCBI taxonomy): domain Eukaryota; kingdom Metazoa; phylum Arthropoda; class Insecta; order Lepidoptera; family Geometridae; genus Hemithea; species Hemithea aestivaria. The sequence continues at coordinate 10,807,843 of OX382332.1, read as the reverse complement.
AAACGACATGTAAGACACTAGACAAAATTGCGTACATTACTTGCTAAAACCTCTTCATTAATATAAGTAAAATAACAAATGCACCAATGTACATTGAAGTTGTCATCAACCGAAGTGAGTAAAAATTAGTGAATAGACCCCCAGGAGAGCATCTTGCTTGTCATCATACTTCTTTGAAAAAAAAGAAACCTATGTAGTGTCTGCCACACCAGATGTATTGCCAACTTGCCGACGCGGTGTTGTTCATGGCCAATACTATCTACCTATGTCATAAATATCCCTTTCCTGGCTTCACATTTTTACACTTTATGAAAAAAAGATAATAAATATAATATATTGACATTATTGATTACACATTAAAAAGCGTGTTTAGGTTAATCCTGGGAAACCTGAAGAACCCTGAATCCGACGATTACTAGACTGCTAGACTGGATAGTAATAATAAGTAATAAGGTTCAGTATGTTTCCTATTTACTTATTATATTATGCCATTATAAATAATGCAATTTAATTTTTTACATTATATTTATTGATCATGCTGTAGATACATTTTTTTTTTTAAGACGACGATTTAATGGAAATACCTCTATCTCGAAATCCATTAAGCTTATGTACTGAGGCAATAGAAGTGAAGTAAGCGCGTAACCGCTTGCGGGTTCCATGACCTGCGCGTTTCGACTTCCGCCGAGAGATCACTTCCGTTGCTGATAATGATAAGAATTTAGCACATATATACTTATTTATAACTAGGTATATGTACTGTACATCGCTTGAGGAAGCTAGTTATGTGGGTAAGGGGACTACCTCAATGTCAATGATATAATATTATACAGGTATCTTTAAAGAACAGTAATAAATTATCACGTTGATTAGCTTCTTATTATATTGAATTCAACCTATAAGCAACTTGAAATAAATTAGAGAAATTGAAAAATGAAATGAATGATTGATTGAAATTGAATTGTATTTCAGTGCTAATATTAAGTAAAACTGTAATTTTCTTTGGTTGCAATAAAGAGTATTCTATTCTATTCTAGAGAAAATTCTCTTCGTCCGACTCTTCAAAAATATATCCGATATAATCAACGAAAGTACGGCTTGGGTACATTTTGGCGTAATATAATATATTTTTATACCAAATAAGCTTACGTTTGACCACATTCCACCTGATGGAAAGTTCAGTTGCGGTCGATGATGAAATACGTAGGATTCATCTTTGTTAATAAACGGCATAAACTCACTTGTATTTACTCCGGCTTCGTGCCGACCGTTTCGATCCTGTACGAGGATCTCTTCAGGGAGTAGCTGCGGTAGCCGAAATAAATACAAGTGAGTATATGCCGAATCGAATACTTACAAATCGTTTAGTGTAAAATTACGTAGGATGCCTAGAAAAGTTAAGCGTTTCAAAGTCCTTAAGATTCGTCAAAGTCCAAGGTCGTTTGATAGTTAGGTGCTGTCGCCTGGAGATTATCTTGCTTCAAAGGAGCAGGGAGATTTTGCCTACTGTACTGTACCTTGAAAAGTACCCATTCACTCGGGCCTTTAAAATACCCAATATGTATCGCTCGGGAAACACGGATCCAAATACGACCAGTTCATTATGTGACCATTTTCTGAATTATATACGAATAGGTAAGGTATATATATTTTTTAATCTTTTCTTTTTTATATGTAAAAGGAGTTATCGGAGTTGAATGACCTATGTGATGATTTAATGATCGTGACGGTGCTTCGATCCGGGAATGGACTTCCAACTAAAACAATGACTCACCTGGGAAAATATAAGAATGAACGCGTGACCTCGTCATCTCCACAATGTTATGTACGATTGGCTTGTTTTAAATCCACGTGGTTTTAATCGTATACCGAAGTGTTCGAATCTCAGTTGACAGATTGACTTGCTCAAAAGCTCCTACACGATGCAATGCTGCCAGCATTCTGGATACGCTGCCATCTCTCTCTCTGCCATCATCTGACAGTGGTTTGGAGTATTTGGATTTTGTATAGGTATGCTTGTGGCCGGTCTGTGGTGACAGGATATGCGTGCTAGGGAAGTGAATGAAGATATGAAGGATGAAAGAATAGAATGGAGGAGGAAGACTTTTTATGCCTCCTTGCATCTTATGTCTCTCAAGTGTCGTTTGCGCAGTGCACCCAGAATTTTACCTTAGTAAAATCCTGGGTAGCATTGTATTAACTATTGGCAGCGTTATCTCTTACCACAAGGAGAGCGTCTTGCTCGTCTTCTAACTTCGTTGTATAAAAAAAAATAAGCTGGGTAGGAAGATGACGAGTAGCTGTAATATTGCTTCCTTGTTTTTTTTTTTAATACAAAGCGTTGGTCCCAAAAAGTACTCACACGGGCAAATAAATCTTAACCATTTTTATTACATTTACCGATTTAAAAATAAGTGTCAAGTTTATCTCAAACACACAAAGCTACACATTTTTGACCAAAATGTTAGCATAAATAGACTTTTCGAATGCCAAATGTCTGAGCGGTGACATTTAGATGATATTTCCCTTCGGCGAGGGTTGGAAACATATTTAACGAATATTTTTGTCGGGGTTGAAGATATATATTATAACACTAATAGGATTTTCAGATATCTTAAATGCTACTGACCTTACGTTGAACAAATTATGTTTTTAAAAATACGAAAAAAAATAGAGACCGTTAATGTGTTGTAGCAAAATAAGCTACTAGGTCCTAGAAAAATAATGTTAATTTTACCTTAACACACATACCACATCATATTAGCATATTTTCACTGTAGATTTTCAATGTTTTAAAGTAAATAATTAAGTTTTTCATTCACCCTCCGTAATTGAAACAAACAAATAAAAATATCTTGATAAAAAGGGTGGATGTATAAATAGGTTAGTTGTCAGATGTCAAAATGTCATCTGTCAGTCCGACCTTTTTTTTTTTTTTTTTTTTTCTTTTTAATAATATGGCAACATGTGCATTTTGCCAGTGTCGAGTAAAATTCGTGAATGTTCACGGGATATTAAATTATGGTCTCCACTTTCGTGTTTTGCCAGTGTCAAGTTAAATGTTATTTTTTAAGTAATAAGTTAGTCAGGTCAGAGTCAGAGTGAGCTTAATAGCTCGTCTAGTCACGTGAGTCTTCCAGTAAAATGGGTGGAATTTTACTGAAAGTTCGGAGGAGTTTTGGAGGGGGCACCAAAATTCATATTTCAGCACCATATCACTTGCCTACATCTGTGCACATTCAAAAACACTTAACACGCAATATTCCACCATTATTACACGCTAACAATCAAATTCAACACGATTATTAAGCAAAAGACGTGGAGCTAATGATATGATCAAGGCTTGCCGCCAAAACTCCAGTCCGACCTTTTGTTTGTCAGTCTGACATTTAGGGTTTTTTATGAATGTCACAAGCGCAAATCATGTGCCAAATAAAAATAAATAGTTGCCAGGGAGATAAAAATCCACTCAATGGTAGGAAATTTTTATCTCCCAAGACAAATAAATGATAATAAATTCTAAAATAATAAAATTGTTAAAAATAGTTAAATACCCGTTTATATCGGTTTCCTCTCCAATAAATAACAATTAAATAGTAGGCACTACCAACTACAGGTAGGGTTTATAGTGAGGGAATCGTCGTGGGTTATATGTGAGGCCGATTCGATGGATTTCACTGATCGGGTCGGATTAAGATTTTTAAACAGTAGGGTAGTCGTGTCAAGTCTGTTGAGTAGTATTTGGATTTATGCGCTGGTAGCCCAGCCGTCCATGGTTTTTTCCCTCCAGGCCATACGACGCCATGAAATCCTTTATAAGGCAAAGCACGCCCATTGTTCTTTCTTTTACGCATCGAGAGCACAAGTGTGAAGTCACGGTTAGGGCGGGGGAAGGCCGTCGGCTCTGCCGAGGCGTCCCTCGCCCATGAGTGTTTTATTCTTTTATAGGGACAAGTTCCCCAGCCTCCAGTAAAAGTTTTCATAATAATACAGTAAAATCAGTGTTGTGTTTAATCACCGCACTGTTTCCGACACCCCGAGCTGCGTGTGCCGTTCGCCCCGCACGTCCGCCGGGCGACCACGTGTCCGTGTCGGCCTACCCACTTTTAAGTGGGTCCCGGGTTAGGGCTCCGCCCTCTTCAAGCTTCGGCCACCGCCCGTCGCAGGCGAGGCTGCCGCCGAGCATATTCCAGCGGGTGGCGCTACTGTAGCTGCCCAGCTGCGTTCTACGTGGTTAAATTCCCGATTTTCAAGCCGCGCCGTCGCCGCCATTTTTTGGTACAGCCACGTGCGTGCCGCAGGACCCTAGGGCTCCTGTTGTAGTATTCGTGTGAGGAATATAGTACTCCCCCATATAATCTCTGCCGATAACGCAAGATTTTTAATAGATTTATTGTAACTTTTGTTCTGTCCACGTGGGTGATTCCTGGTCACGGTCGAAGGGCCATCAGCAGCTCCCTGTGACATCACCACGTGTGATAAATAATACTGGACTTACTTAAATAACCTCTTTATTATTTAACCTAATTTGCTAATTTAATTTCGATCGTAACGTACCTTTTTATTTTTGGGCCCTAAGCCATTCTTAGGTACCCTATTGTATATTAATATCATGTAAATTTACCGTATGAACATAATACGGCCTTTGTCTTAAATTAGTTCCATTTTAGGCCACGCGCCATAAGATCCTAGTTTGTGTAAGCGGCTAGTAATAAGTCGGAATTGTATGTACCATAAATTAATTTCACCAGTACCTCAACTTGCTTACATATTTATTTAGATAATTTAATGCATGTTTTTTTCTGTTGTAACAAATGATGTGGAACCAAGGAATAAAATAACCTATATAACTTTGTTAATGATTTTTATTTTGTACCAACCCCGCTTCTCGTTTGTAGGAGGGAGATCATTGGCGCCCTTATTCTAAATTCTTCTGATCTTTCTCCTCTCTAGGCTGAAACCATCCATGACCCTGGCTCTCATGCTGGTGTACAATTTTGCTAGTCGGAAATTTCAGTCAGTACACCCTAAATTGCTACAGTGTTATTAATAAATTCATAAAAATAGATGATCGACCTCTTCTGGACAACCATGATTTTTTTTCAAGTTTTTTTTAATGCAAAGAAGTAAGAAGACGTTGGTTTCCTATTGATAATGGTAGATAAGAGATGTCCATAATCAGAACATCTACCCAGAATTTCACGATGGTGTAAAATTTTGGATGCACAGCATCGGCACTGACGCTTCTCACTCAAGAGTCATAAAATGTTAAGACTCTTCAGCCCAGTAATGTCACAAATTACAGTGCCCTGCTATTCTACCCAGGATTTCACAATGATGTAAAATCATGGACGCACAGCATCAACGCTTCTTACTCCAGAAACTTACAATGTTAAGACTCTTCAGCCCAGTAATTTCACTAGCTACAGTGCCTTCCTACTATGTTTCCTGTTAAAAATTGTATTTCATAGAAATGTTATGATATTGTATTTATAATAGTGTTATTATACTGTAGCGTCCGTGGCCCAGTGGTCGTTGGTCCGGCTTGTAAGCCAAAGGTCCTGGGTTCAAATCTCAGTGTAGCAAAGGTTTTCGCCCGGACGCTACCGTATTTCGGAAGGCACGTAAAACTGTGGGTCCCGGCTGTTTCCTATAAGATATGTGGAGGCAGTCGTCAGGTCATGTTGCAGGCCCTGTAGTAATCGGCGACCTGAAACTGCACGTATAAGTTAGCCACACAATCTATAAATTGTGATTTGACTCTAACAGTGTAAGCAGGGTAACCTGTTCTGTTGGAGTATAAACCCCAATTGTTACAACTATTATAATAAACATTGTATTCGATCACGTGACAGCCTTGACACTAGTGATACGAGTATATATATACGTTATCATTTCATTGTCATTGCGGTCAAACTTCCCTATAAATACTAGGAATTCTAAGTAGGTGGACCTATTTGATATTGATTGTGGCTTTATCGATACCTATTTTAATTTGTCTTATCAGTAAAGGTGATAAAAAACCGCAACTACTACTGTGACGTCAGAGCCCATTGTTACACTATTTTGTATTTATTTACAGCATAATATAAACGCAAATAAATAGTTAGATTGCAATAATAGTCAAGTATGTGGTAATAATTGTAAGCAGATTCGAAACAGTCTTAAATTGCACATCGTCTCAAAGATCTGAAGAATATTTTGTTTGACCGACAGGTGCAATTATAAAATGGTTTACAATATAAAACTGCTCAATTACTTTATGAAATCAGTCTTCAGCACTTCACATCTAGCTCCTGCTAGTAGTTTATCTCATGACGTCACTCCATCTAGTTGCAGACCATCCTACTAGAAAATATGTAGGTATATTTTGGGACCATTCAAAATAATCGCTCAACGGAAATTCTCGGTTAAAATGACAACTTAGCGAAAATAGAAGTAATTCTTACTAATTGATAGAATCAATATAATGCGTACATAACAAGTATTTTCCACTCAAATGTATTTCGTAGCACACCAAACTCAAGCAAGAAAAATTACGTCAGGTTTGTCTGCCATCTCTCTTTAGTCATACAAATTAAAAACAAAATACTATCGTCAGCCTACGTATTCAGTGTGAGTAAGTGAGATGGAAAACAAACGTGATTTCATTTTTCTTGCTTCAGTTTGGAGTTGAAGTTGCAAATTCCATTTTAGATAACCTTCTTGGTACGTAGGATTAACTGCACGGGTTTTACGTAATATGATTATTTGTTTTACTTTGAATCGTGGATGATTTTCCCGTCTCTATATCCGTAAGCAAGTGTGGGCATTGTTTGGGAATTGACGTCATACTCGTCACGTTGCTTTAATTATTATTATTTTCAACCTGCAGGGCTATTGGGTAATTCACACCCACTAAGATTGATGTCCACTTTAATATACATTACTTGTTTAAACCTCCTCATTAATATGAGTACAATAACAAACGCAGTAATGACCATCGAAGTGGACATCAATCCTATTGGGTGTGAATTAGCCAATAGCCCTGCTGATCTACATATTAAACGAATATATTATTTTCTTGTGTAAACACATACCTACGAGTACTACATTCATAATATAGAGATAGAAAACCTCCCAGATCAGAAACAAATACCTGCAGTTAAAATGTCTGTTTCTGCCAGGAGTTGAACCTGGTACCTTTTCCAGTTTCCATCATGAGTGCGTGTTAGCCCACTGCGCCATAAAGCCCTCTAAATGGTCATATTATAAATCCATACATCAGGAACAAAATTCAAGGTCGCGCTTCCCATGTGTCTCGAGTCTCGGCACTATGTGACGTTGTGTTAAGGGAGCTTTGTTTAAAATGTGTGCAATAATATTATGCAGCGGGTCGCTGCATAATATTATTGCATCGTGAGGAATTTTCAAAAAGATGATTCTATGAATTTATATTTCAAAATGTGTCAAATAGTGCGACCGAGAGAGCGTCCCGCGGACTAAGCAGCCTTAAAGGTGTCCATCATAATTTTCCGCGTGTAACTCCGATATCGATAAACAGTATGCGATATAGGTATGCATGCATCAAGGATGGCGCTTTCGTCACGTCTGCTGGACTATTATTGACTCATAACTAGAGATTTATGATGGGAAATATATCGATAGCATCATATATTTATTGTTATCTATAATAGACATATATTTTTTATTTATAAGTTATTTTTTCTATTGGTCTCAATAAAGTGTATTCTATTCTATTCTTAAATGTTGATATATGTACTTAGTACCTCTTGGTGTTTACGTGATTTTTAGTTTTATTCTTCTTCATAATGCTGCACACAATTATGTTTTCTCGTCTTGTTCTATTTTACCTTTTTCTATATTTATCTATGAAAACTTGTTATTGGCCTTTCGTGTTTATATATCTATCTATTCATAAGCTAGCTGTAAGTTTTCTTGTTATTAATAAAATTAAATAAAATTATATCTATTTAAATGAAGCTGATTTAGAGTTTAAATCACTTATGTTTATTATTAGGTTATAGTAATTGTAGAAAATAATTGATGAATAGTTTGACCACATTTTACAATATAAAGAAAACCCTTTAAAAGTCTTTGGAATTATTTCCTCTATTTTCTTTGAATGTTTCAAAAGAATTAAGAGTTGTGAATTAAAATGTTATAAAAAAAACTTTTAAGTCAGTTTAATATATTATGTTCATTTGAGAAAAGTGAGCCCACTCTCTCGATACTCATTGTAAAATAATAATTGTTTTTAATTCTTAGTTCTATATTATTATTATGGTGTTTCAATAAAAATACACTTATCGATAGATGTCTGTCATTGATAGATTAATATCTATCATTGATAGACACATATGTATACATAGGTATATTGATTGATAGATAGATTCAATCATTGATAGATATAGTCATTGAATAACAAACCATCGTATAATACAACACTATATAGTTTGTCGCAAATGACAGATATTTGATCTACTGACAAATAGTTTTCAATCATTGATAGATAGTTAATAGTTATCAATCATTGATAGATAGATATCTGCCATTGTATGACAAAGTATCGACAATATCTCACAACCCTACTCATGGTTTGTCGAGTTCAGTTTAACCGTGTCAGTGCGACCGTCGCAGAATAGAATCAAGGCTGTTACGATATGGATCGACAGAACACCTGAGTGTGCTATTTTTTATTAATTAACGTCTCATTGTCGCTTATAAGCCCTTTATCTATTCTACGAATTATAGAAGACAAGGAAACCATGAAGAAGTATAAACTATTGTAGAATCTGTGCTCAGCAATAGGCAGTTAAAGCTGCAAGATAAAAAATAATTGAATTAACTAATTTATTAAAAAAAAGTGAGGGTGGTAGCTTATACTTCTATTCGTTAGTCTGACAGAATTTATTTCCACCTTACATATATATGGGTACAAACCCATTTTCGTAATCAATAAATGAATTATGAATTTAAAAAAAATAGAATAAAAAAAAACAGTTAAATTCTAACGCAAAATATTTTTTTCAACAAATAGCACCTTCATCATGAGGAAAATCTGGTCAATTATATAGGTATTTACCAATTTTTATATTCCTTCTTACAAATCCATTGTTGTATTAATCCAGTAAAGTCATCCTGTCTTAAAGAGCATGTCGCTCCCTAAGCCATCTGGAACATTTTGTAAAGCAGTGAGGTACATTTTAAAACTAAACGAACTTTCATACCTTTAAGTAACTTGCTGTATTAGGTAGCTATCTTTCTATTTTATGCAACTTAGTTTGGCTGACTTTGTCACTCGGAGCTCCAGCCTCCCTGTTAATATTTGAAATATGTAGGTAGGAGGGTATTTATAGATATTTTCGACGAGAATCCGGGTGGCGGTCGAGGGTCCCAAGATTTATGGCAAAACGGGAGAGTCCCATCCAACAGGGATCTTCGAAATTATGGCGCAATGTAAGAGAGAACGAGGAAGGGTCATGAATATCGATTATTTTCTTTTTGAACTTATTTTGGGCTTTTCTCACAAAAGAGACTAGAGACCAACATTTTATATTTTAAACTGCAGAAAAGTTTTTCTGTGTAGATTTACTAAAATTCTATTACAAACGAGTACATACATTTTTTAAAGTGCTGAAGTTTTTGTTTTTACAGAGGAAGCCAAAATATTATGTCACTATAATATCATCAATATATTTAATTAATTTTGTTGTAATAATAAACTACATAATCATTTATCAAATTCAGAAAATAGAAAAACCAATATACACATTTATTTCATATATTTCATGAAAATCTGTCATAAAATTAAAATTTATATCACATTTTTAAGTCACACTGCGCTTACCTGAATTCGCTCGCAACAACTTAAAAATCCATACCAACTCAACTCCCATTCATCCCTTGTTCTTTGTCCAACGGTTCTATACAGCGGTTAGTTCTTATACCTTATGCCTTATACCATCGGCCAATCTCGGCTCTCCTCACACCCCCGTCAGCGAAGGGCAACTCATTTCGCCGCCCGCTTCAGTACTATCTACGTTACGAGATATTTTTCTTTGTAATTCTATTGTTGAAAGAAACCGACGGTCGGTATTCAAGAACTCACCTTTGCTTTGCACTTTTTGAGTCTCTTGATCTTTGGTATATTGATGCAACAATCCCACTTGTGTGTGAAGATTAAGATGTGCGAGTGTGTGAGAATTATTGGAAGTTCTTCGCGTCCAAACGCAACTGATTTTCTGAGCAGAAATTCTTATATTGATCATACTTGTAGAATAGTGTGCTTCGTTTTAAATCTGGAAGAAATCGCTTTCGTCCATAAGACCTGTGCTTGTATCTTTATTCAATTTTTCCTATGATACGTTTCTTCTGCTCAATAATTACTTACAACTCACTCAAAAGGAAAGGGACAATTCTGAAAAAGAATCACTAGTCTGCAAAAAGTAATTAGTAATTATTAAGTTATCAGTAATAGGTGAAACTTTAGAGACAGTATTTGACTCTTTATTAGGGAAGATGCCAATTAAAGAGGTTATTTTCTACCGAAAGTATCCGGTGTCTTCTGGCTGCTAAGTATAAACTATCAAATATAAACAGACTGCCCCATTCAAGTTAAAATTATCCCGAAAGTGATGAGAGGGATCAAGCTAACACAAAGGGCAAAACTGAAGCATGAGTCACGATCCCCACAATACAAGTTAACAAGTGTTAAAATAATCCAAATGATATATTCTCCAAGTGGGTGATATTCTTGTCATTGCCTTAACAGAATATTTGTGTTCATAGACAATAAATTCTATTTGAATGTTCGTAACGCAAAGATTAAAGGAACTTTTTCGTTCTAATTTTTCAACTTCTTCGCTTACCGATTCGTTGGTTATTTCATCTTCTTTTACTTCGACATGGTACCATTAAAATTGTTATCATGTTTGGGTATAAAAACTAGAACGCAAGCTGCTTCTCGCACGTGGCAAGGGTCCTTTCCGCCGTTTAACAGCAGGTAGATGATTTTTTTGGAGGAATTATGGAATATTCCAGTTCGTATCGATCCGTTTGAAGAGTTCGGGGGCTTCCCACGGTAAGTCCGTCATCGACTTGAAGATGTTAAGTGATTCATTTGATTACCTGATAGTGGAACGTAATTTTATATCACATTGTGAATGATTCATTCTTTAACCGCAAGGTAATTAAATTGTCTTAGTGGTTCATTGAAGATCAATAAAGTTAAGCTTTAAGATGAAATCGATTTATTTATTATAGTATGAAGTTCACTTAATATTATTGTTAACCAATTGCATATTATGTTTTATAGCTTTGGAAAGAAATACATATACATATTACCTATGTTTTCTATTTAGTTATATTTAGTACATAATATTATTAAAGTTAGAGGGTCTATCTTGCCTTACTGTTTTAACTCAGGCAAGCTTTTTGTCTTATATTTTAGATTCTGATATAACATTTAGGATTTAGTTCTATGCAAGCCCAATTTAAATTCATATAAATTAAAGTAGGTATTCTTAATTACAGAATGTGCAATAAATTACGTTCCTATTAATTGCGGAAGTTACAACATAAAAATAAGAAACAACTTTGATGTGCGGAAGCCTTTGTTTTACATCACGAATCAGATAGTCATCATATTATTGCCACTTAAGACGGAGCATCCTTTTGTAAGGAGGCGCTGGCGGCGTCACTTTTGAGAGTTATAATTCAACCGATTTATTATAAATGCCCTTAGCTAGGTATAGTCACGGGTGCAACATTCCTCTGCCTTAATTTGTGGTCCTTTCTGTTTTATCTTTTTTCTTTGTAAGGGTGGCGGCGGATTTTGTAAGGTTTTTTGCCCTAACAAAGGATACCCTAACGGTACAGGGGGCCTGCGCCTGCGCATTCGTCGATCAGTTGTCAGTTTATGGGATTGTAGTGATTTTTATGTGGTGATGAAATTGAGATTCGACTACCGAAAGCTAGTTCGAAAATAAATTAAAGATTTCAGATAAAACACAAATAAAATATTCATTGATTCTATAACGGAAGCCGGTAAACGGTACCTTTTAAATGTAAATTAATTATTTTACCAAAAATCAACATTATTTATTCTGCTCACCAAAATTGTATGCAAACCTTTATTAATCGAATTATTTAGCTAATTTTTTTGCTATTTAAACCCACACGGCCAATTAAGGCTAAAACGGGAATTTCCAGTCAATAAATAAAAATAAAGCGAAATTAGATGAATTTATTTACCTTCGGGATGGCCGATCGGATTTAAATCATTCCCGATAGACTTGCCTCGAGTCTAGACATGAAGCGTTTGATTTGGAAGATAAATCCTCGATTTGCATATTTTTTTCTATTGAAAACCATAGTCTGAAATTGGTATTTATAATAAGACAATTAATTTTTTTTGGACGTGTTTGTTACCGACCAATTTACACAGTGTGTTTTCTTTTCATTATATAGCACAAACAAGTAGTAGGTTCTAATATTTATGTGATTCTAGTGCGCTTCTGTCGCAATACGATATGGTAGGTACACCTCATCATAGTAGTGTAGCTCTAGCTTTATTTTATGCATTATCTTTAGGCCATTACAAAACAGTTGTTAAATTAACGTAAAAAAAACAATTAATTTGAGTACTAAGTACTGACACGAATAAATGTAACATTTTAAAAAAAGTAGATGTTTTCACAAATATCCTAAAACCCAGATATTCTAAACATTGATGCTCACTCTAGATTTACTGAAAATAATTCTCCAATCAAAGTGATCGTTTCCTCGAACCGTTGTGAAATCTCGGCCAATATTTATAGAAATGTGTTGTCGATGAAGCTTTTTTGTAGTGTATGTCTCACATTAATATAATAGATAGAGACAGACACCGCACTACGAAAAACTGTAATAATAATTAGGCGAAATAATAATTTTGCCTTATAATATATACGTTCATTATATTTGGATATGGAATATGGATCATCAACAAAAAGATGGTATCTGAAATAGGTACCTACATGAAAGTTTGAAAAAAAAAATAACACCATTAATATTAAAGAGCAGAATAGAACATACGACTACCACTAGATTTTTACTAGTGTAAATTAGCCAAAATGACCTCAGCTGGCCATCAGCTAGTCATCATCAAATTGTATCATACGTCATACGACCACATCACACCCGTTGTGGAAAGTGCAGATGCGGTGGACGATGATTCACGTAAGATGCCTAGAAAGGTACCTTTTCATTCGTGTCTTGAAGAGCTTCTGTCTAAAACAAGCCTTATCTGTATTTATTCCAATAATCTGTTGTATAGGATATCCATCAAGCGATGTCGACGCTGGTTCGCTCGAGCTCAGGCACCGGTGGATCGGAAGGCCTGAAATAGCTTTATTAGTTTACGAATAGATGCAGAGTGATCGCCCTCTTATTACTATATTCAGATTTAGAAAACACCGACGGTTTAAAAATATGCCGCGCTCGGCGTGTGCGCAGACGTGTAACTAACATTCTTTTGTTTTAATTTTTGTTCTTCAGCTGACCTATTATAATTGCTTGGCTTAAGGGCGTATATATCGAGTGACGCTCTTAATACGAGTATCACATTATGTTGGACAAAAGTCAATCGCTTGTTACGCCAACGTTAAAATTACTGAGATTTTTTTTACATAGAATTCCTATTCTTCTTTGTTTGACCACAGTCTCACCTTTTGGTAAGTGAAGACGTGGTCGAAGCTGTTACACACAGGCCTAGCAAATACCAGATGACAGTCATTATCGTTCGTTTTTCCACAATGATTGTCATCCCAGTACATTATTTCAGCCACAAGAGATTGGTGCTAGTCTGAGCTTACTGTCGTACACATCTTGTCGATAATTGTTAAAAAACGCCACTTAAATAACAACTAGCTACTTAGCTAGTTGTTATTTAAGTACGCAGTTGTATGACAAGAACTTGAGTTTTCTACCTCTAGTTTATATGCTGCATCTATTTATTAAATTTCAAACCAATAGGTTCAGTTCAGTTAGTGGTTATGGTGCAAAAACGAAAAATCTCGTGTAAATCCACATATCTATATTTTACTTCAAGCTTTGATGGTTACAATTTTTTTGTTAACATAAGAGTTGCTATATTTTATTATATATTATTTAAAAAGCACTCAAGCATATTATTGCATCCAGAGAAAAAAGAGCGGCATTACTACTAAATAATCACTCACTGCTCACTCGCATTCATTAAGAATAGTCACCATTTAGTTATCTTTTACCTTTTTGTCAAGCGCAATAATTTATAACATTGTTTGAAAACAACTAGTGACGAAAACCCAGAACAATTCTATTTAAGAAGCCGTAACTTTCAAAAGCAATATATCACGGTAAGTCAAAGCTAAATACCGACAAACATTGTCTATGACAAACTGTGAATTAAAAAAGTAAAGCCAGCCGCTTAAGCGATGCACAAACAAGCTCCGCGGGTGTCAGGGTAAATTCAGTGGATGCTTGCAACTCGATACAGTACAAGTTATGAGAATTTAGCGCTTTTTACAAGCTTTTATTTACTTTCATCTGTCCGTTGTCTATCTGTCTGTCTGTAATCAAATCTTGCAAGTCTAATTTGATCCATTTCCCAGTTTCCGATTGGGGGGAAATTTGCATGCATGTATAAATCTGATGACAATGCAATATTATTATGACATGGAGCAGATCTGAATAATGGAGCTGGAAGGTGGCTATAGGAACTCCGTAATTAAACGACGTAACCCCGTGATTCGTCTTGACGAGTACTTTATGGTAATAATAATAAAAGCTTGTTTTTAAAAAGTTTTTTTTTAATTTCACTTGTTAAATTATTTTTACACTAAACGACTCGTAAGCATGTAGATTCATCTTTGTAAAATAACGGCATAAACAGTAACTCACTTTTATTTACTTCGGCTTCGCGCCGACCGTTTCGATCCTGTACGAGGATCTTCCTCAGGGAGCTGCTGCTGTTACGCGCCGGCGTCAGCGCCCCGCTTTTTTAATTAAATGGTATATTTTTTTACTTAACTTTTTTTATACACTGACATACACCCAGGACTTCCGGGTTACAAGCCGGACTTACGACCACTGGGCAGCGTCCGTACGCTACAAATGATGATTTATTACAAGCTTTATATTACTTTCACCTGTCTGTTGTCTGTCTGTCTGTCTGTCTGTCTGTCTGTAATCAAATCTTGCAAGTTTAATTTGACCCACTTCCCGGTTTCCATTTGAGATGAAAATTTGTATGCGTGTGTGAATCGGATGACAATGCAATATTTTTATGACATCGAGCTAATCTGATGATGGAGCTGGAAGGTGGCCAAAGGAACTCTGTCATAAAACAACGCAACCCCATCGAGTTTGGGCTCATTTGATTCGTCTTGACGAGTACTTTATGATGCAAGATGATAACAATAATTAAAGCTTGTTTTTAAAAAGTATTTTTTTAATTTCACTTGTTATTTACATACTGTGAGTAGTCTAAGACCGCTGAAAGGAAGAAAGATATTAGTGACCTCGCCGGTGAAAGTATAGTTCATGAAAGAGATAGTGAAGTAGACAATTTTAATATAGTTAAATACTAACAAAGATTTCGAAGTTTATTAGTCCCTAAATCGATCAGAATCAGAAAATCTTTATTTGTAACAAACATGGTTAATACAAAAAATATAGATCTTAAATAATGTGATATTTAGTTCAACATGTTTCTGCCCAGAGGGCGTACAAATATTTAAATTAAAAATATATTGTATGCGTTAAATTATAACACATGCATTCAATTGAAATTAATTTATGTTAATAATTATAAATTTGAGATCGTGTGTAATAAATTGCATAGGTAGGTATTAAAAGAATTCAACATGATATTTTTAAAAGGTAACTCGATCTCTATAATCGCGCTTCGCTCGTGACTTACGCCTCAAGTACACAGAGCGAAAACGTCCGTTGCTCCATCGGACATGTTGTAAAAACAAGTTAATTATTAGGCCTCAGTTATTGTCACAATAAGCAATCACTGACAGTATCCCGCAGACAGGGTCTTCTCAACACTTTAGGACTTTGTCGAAATAAAAAAAGTTGAATTTCTCTTTGACTACCACAGTTTTAGCTAAAAGTTTTATTTCGAAAAAGCTTTTAAAGTATGTTTCAAATGCTGTTTTGTATTTTCTAAAATTCCCGACGTTCTTTGTGGGTGTTTGAAATAAAGCTACAAAAATAGATTAGTTTCACCGTTTCGTATTGTTTACTGGACCTACTGCGAAGTGAGATGTTAAACTGTCGGTTAGTGAGGCTGTTTACAAAAAGCCGAAAGTTTTCATTTGGTATTATATTAATTGTAATTGTACGGATAAACGGAAGTGCCAAATACGTTCCGCCATTGGCATTTTGTATGAAATAGACTTAAAATGTCAGTGTTGATAAATAAAAATTGTATACATTTCCACAGTGACTTGTTTATTTGATTAAAGTTTAAGAGAACTTAGCAATCTGAGCACCACCTAGATCCATAAAAATAAATCGTAAAAGCATTAAATAATACAATTAAATCCTTTAATAAACGTGGCCCATTTAAGCAAAAATGGGTTAACTTAAGGCGCACGTCTCCCTCGTAAATATTCGTAAAGATTTAAGGGGCAGTAACGCGATAAATAAATTTTAATTATGAACCACCGCCACGGTTACCGGAAAAACGAAAGCTAAATAGGGCAGAGAAATGGGTAGCTACCTAATTGTAAATTAAAAAGTTCGCGGAGTTACGACACCACAGTCCACAATGACACCCCGACGGTTGGGACGAGGGTGGAGAACGGGAGCAACCACCCTACTCCCTATTGAGGGTGAGGGGGTAGACTCGTGGAAAGCGTGTGACATTTTGTTTTAAAATATTGTCGGCGCGAACACATTCACGTGGATCATTTTTAATCGCTTCTTTCCCCATTCCCATTAAATTTAAAAACGTTTCGAAGCGCATCTAAAACATATCACACGCGCTCAGCGTCTTAATTACCGATGCGATAAAGAAGCGCTGGCGCATCAACCGTGAAAGCTCAATAAACTGAGCGGACCTTTACATTTCCGGCCACAGAGTAGAAGAGTGACTAAGAAACGAGTGGTTCTCTGGATGTTGTTAGCGTAGTTTCTTTACTGTGAATGTTAGGCTGTGGCTGTTTAGGTAAGCGCACCAAATATTGTCGTGTCAAGGCCGCCGGCTTTCCTCCAGCATTCCGTTCCCGCCCACCGGGATATCTCACACTAGTGTTATGTAACATTTGGAAGATTTGGTTACGATTGACATAATAAATCGTTCGTTTCCCGTTACAGAGATATCTATTTTTAATTGAATAGAATACCGATGTTCCATAATTTTATGGGTTCTAAAATGAAAGTAGTGGCGACAGAGGTTTTTATTTTGTTAGTCTGCATACCTTAGATAAAAATAATTACTTGGTGGTAGCTCTGTTTAGCTATTATTATGATATTTATATTTTATTATCGTTACGGGCTGTAATATAATTTTAAACATTCTAAAACGATAATCTAAATTCGTATTATAATTATCATATAGAGATGCGTGAAGGGTTTTGGGGGAGGTCTTTGCCAAGCTGTGGGACAGTATAGGAAAAAAAAAGCTTATATCCATAGGTACAATATATTAATATGGCATGGTACAAATTTATTAGTGAAAGCTATTTTAAAACCATCATTACTACATCAGGTACTGATTTTATTCGATAACAATGGATTGAACTGAATTTTGGTAAAGGTAGCTTAGATCTTGGACTACAAGCTTCTCTAATAAACAGACTGGGAACAGCAAATTTTACAGATTTGTAGTAATGAACTAAGAAAGTGGTAAAACAATTAAAATTTTGTTACATGCTTATTATCAATATTTGTTTAACGGGCTTAGTGCAATACGCGACAACGTTAAAAAATAAAATATCTATTTAACCTTATCGCTTTATGTCTGACATTTTATTTTAGTCGGTTAATAGTGATAGACATTAGTGGCAATGTCCAATAGGCTCTCAGAAAGTAAATCAGGTTCATCTCTATACCAACTTTCAGCATAATCGGTCCACCCGTTTAGGCATGAAAGAGTAACAAACATCCAGACATCCATTCTTTCAAACTTTCACGTTTATAATATTAGTAAGATAGGCCTGACCACATCCCACCTGATGGAAAGTGAAGATGCGGTCGACGACGAATGACGTATCGCGTAAGATGCCTAAAAAGGCCCAAGTTCCAGTTGTTGTTGTTATTGTGTTGCTAGTGAAATTACTGGACTGAAGAGTCTTAATTATGACTATCAAGTAAGAAGCGTTGGCGCAGTGCACCTAGAATTTTCCCATTGTAAAATCCTGGGCAGCATTATCTCTTACCATCAGGAGAGCGTCTTGCTCGTCTTTTTACATCGTTGTATAAGTTGTAACTCTCTAAGTAAATTTATCAGATGGAATCATAAAGGCGGTGCGGTGGTGTAAATAAAAGACACAATTATCCCTAACGGTATTTGCGTCGAGGCCTCTTCGCACCCTCCGACCCGTGGAGAATCTCATCTCACTGGGATTGTGGGGATACCAGTGTTTGGGAAAAATATCCCACTATTGGCAACATGGGTAATTTTAATAATCTTAACATTGCTGTACCTACATAATTTTAAACTGTTAAATAAATTCATGTCAACAAAATCTGATCAAATCCATTGAAATTTAAAGTAAACATCCCGTTTTTTACCTAGGTGCCTTAACAGAAAAAACATAAATAGATAAATTGAGATGAAAAATTATATTTTAATATCATTTTTCATCGTTTTAGAGGTGGTTAGATTTTTAAATGTTGGTTTCTTTAAAAATCTGAATCTTGGTTTATTCTTAACTACTTTCTGGTTAGAAATGATAGGTTTCTTTAATGTTTTATTCGTTTAAAAGAATATTTACAATTTAATAATACTGTTACTGTTTGCATATATTAGAAACTTCAGGATTCATTCTCCGGAATTTTCGTGGAAATTTCCCCGACTGGCAACCCAAGTCCAGTGTAACATCGAGTAAGCGACTTGGGGCGGCCAATGCACCTTATTGACTGAGTCCGACCGCAGCCGACCTATCCCGACCTCTCCCGAACATTTCCGAGCATAAGGTTGTCACAACAACTGTTTACAGTACATCTACTATCTAAAGACATCCGAATTAAGGCGCTAGTATCTATGCGTTAGAGAGTTTTAGTGGAAATTAACTATAGAAGAAAATTAGTTCTCTTTCTCGCCACTTCCCTTAAGTTAGTAGATGATTTAAGTTATTCAATAACTTTGCGCCGACCCTGGCGCTTCAGATTACTAATTTACTTGAATAGTTTGTCAACTTTAATTAATAGGTTAATTGCTACCTTATCTTAGTATAATAAAAATTTTAAATCACTTTAAAATTATTATAAAAATAAAAGTCTTTAAAAGATTGACTTTTGAAATAGGTACGGATTTTCTTATGCTTTTTTCTGTCTGTAAATCTGATTTTCTAGATTAGCCCCTAATTAATTAGTGTTGATATTAAAATATCCAGTTAAGTTTTTGTTGTTTTACTTCTACTAATGTTGTAATAAGAAAGTTTATAATATAAATATTTATTATGACAGATTTTTGTGTTAAAATTAAAAACTGATTCCTACTCGTAATATTTTTCAAGCGTGTTAAAATGTTACACTACAATAACTATGAAACTATATGTATACATTCGTAGGAGGCTCTATAACATGCAATTAGACCTCTAGCCTAAGTTAAGATTAAAACCGTCTACATTTTGACCTCTGCGCGATTAAAGTCAGAATTCAAAAGTAGGTATCCATCTCCATATTTCACAAAGTAAATGCGAAAAATCGCAATAAATCGTAAAAGTAAATAAGTACCTAAGCGCGGAGAATAATGCACTCACACCACTCCACTCGTTTCTTATAATTCGAGATTCATAGCAGCTTATTCTCATAAAAAGTTGTTCCCTTCAAAATGTAGTAATTTCGCCGAGGAGGGGGAGTTCTCCCCTTTCCCCCATCTCTTCGGCTGGCCTTTTAACGCTGGCTATATTGTCTCTTTAGTTAGATCTGTATTTGATCTAGTATATACGAAGATTTCAGATGAATCGGATGAAATTTAATGTCATGTACAGCAAAATAGTAATGCTACTAGCATCCGATAAGCGATAAGCTAGTAATCACCTTTAGGCAACTTATTAATGTTATTTGGACAATAAATGAAATTTTATTTTACTATTATTATATCGACGTATATTATGTCATATACATATACGTCGATATATATGACAGATATTTTTATTTATTTTAAAGCTCATTTGTTTTTTTTTTCACATTGGACTTAACATTTTTTTTCTTTTACATCATATTAATCTAATATATTTAAAGTTCATCATAATATCAATTTATTAAGTTGGATAGTACTAATACATGTTATAAACATGAAAGTTTGTAAAAGAATGTATGGGTGTCTGCAGTCTGCATGTATGTTTGTTACTCTTACACTACTCTCACGCCTACACGGGTGTACCTATTGAGCTGAAATTTGGTATAGAGATAGATTAGACCCTGGATTAACACATAGGCTATAGTACAGCGGGTAAAACCACTGTGCACTAGTGTAACAATAATTCTAATGTGTAATTATATTTTGTGTTGTGAAGTAAGTGCATATTTTAAAATTTAATATAATAAAATATGTAGTTTTGAATGTTATCTTTCTATGTTTACGATAACTGCAGCAGAATCGTAATATTTTTTTTCCAATTATTACCGGTTAAAACTGGACACTGAAACGTTGTAGGTACTCTGTAAGAAACTAGGTACCTATTGTTTCTTTCTCCTTGGGAAATAACAAACTTTCACATCATTATTACGACAGTACAATCGGTTTCGATTTGACATAAATGTTGCCATTCCCATGGACCACATAGACAAAAAATATGATATTATACTGTCCGCTAATAAAAAAAAATAAAAATTAATGTCGCTCTGTGGAAATTGAAATTTTTAATAAATTCATTCAAAATAACAACTCAAAATAAAAAAAATTAAGATCACAGATCTCAGGACGATCGGTCCAGCCGTTTAGGCGTGAAAGAGTAACAAACACCCATACAACATTTTCGCAATATTATAATAATAATTATTGTCCCAGTGTATAAAAAGGCCCGGGCTTAGTCTGTATTTAAAAGCGATATAGTTATTATTAGATATAAATAGCATTTTATATATTATATTTGCTAAACATCATGTCGTAATAAAAAAAAACAAATAAGAATCAACCACTAAACAATCAAAATTAAAAACATCATAATAACCCTAACGGGTTTTAAATATCGATCGTTAACTTTTTAAATCTGTCCTGAGGCTGTAGTAATACGTTATTGATATTTGTGAACAGGCCGGATAATAATATTTGTGTGTGACTGGCCAGTGTAAGTTGAGCCACCGCTCTTTTTGGTGGAGATTTGTCGCATAGATGTTTTTAGATGTTGCTCTATGAAAAAACCAGGAATAATTAAATCTGCTTTGTTATATAATACGATTTCCTAATAAAAAAATAAAACTCTTTAATAAAACGTTGTCTGTAAAATATTGTTTTATGCAATAAGACCGCCGATTACCTACATAATATTATACATAAAAGCATTTTGTCATAGATCAAGTAACATCGGTCACGTCACAGAATGCCCGCAATGGCCGGAGAGGTCGGGGCTTTACAATGTGCTGCCGAGTAATTGTTTAACTTAAGTAGGGTTGTCACCATTCAGTTCACTCATACGGTTATTACGATTGTTTGACTTATATCACAAATATTGCAAGAGTTTTTATTATTGCCTGATAAGACAGGATTTTTTATAAAACAATATAGGTATCAACATTCAACATACAAGATGAGGGAATTTATCTCGCCTCGACCGACAATTTCGCGTCGGCGATGACTGATTAGACTGACACTGATATCACGTTGGCAATCGATCGTGACTTTGTCTTTAACATAAGTATAATACGATATAAAGTGAAGTATAATACGATGTAAAGTAAAGTACGGATATAAAGTGAGATTTATGTTAAGAGATTTTATAGAAAAAAGTAAGCAAGTTTTAAAATTGTCTTTTTTTATCTAATTTTATTTAATCAAATCGTTAGGCGTACCTAATCAGTAATCACTCATTCAAATAAAAAATCACTTAGCAACACTTTAACGGAAAACGCTTTTTTTGTGAGTGATTGCCATAGATCAAGTAATATTGGCTATACAGAATGCCCACAATGGCCGGAGAGGTCGGGTCCCGTCACAATGTGCTGCCGCGTAATTGTTTGACTGAACTAGGGTTGTCGCCGTTCAGTTCATACGGTAATTAGGGATGTTTGACTACTTGACACGAATGTGTTTGTAATTTTTTAACTTAGTTATTTTTATTAGGTATTTATTATTTCACTACGTAGAACAGTTTTATTCTTTGAAGATACCCGAGTTATACCTTCATGACATGCCAAATTTCAGTACAATCGGTTAAGCTTTTTAGACTTTAGGGTTTTAAGTAGGTAATATAACATATGTGCATGTAATGAGATACATATAATGACATACATTTGTGCCTTATAAATATTAAAAAATGCTTATAGAAAGAAAATTACTATTAAAGATATCTCATAGAAAAACAAAAGTTAATGTTAATATCAATTGAAAACTCTTAAAACACGTTCCCACGCCCATAAGAGTACAATTAACTAATTAATTAATAAATAGAGCACCAAGGTCGGATCGATCGATCGATCACCGATCAGTTAAGGCGACGAGACGAATATTCAATTCGATTAGACCACCGAGCTAAACCTCATAAGTAAGTGTAATGCTATAGTCCCACAGCCTATTACCTGCCAATTTCACAGAACAATCTACAGCACACAATGATATCATGATGCACACA
Source organism: Hemithea aestivaria (assembly GCA_947507615.1). NCBI lineage: Eukaryota > Metazoa > Arthropoda > Insecta > Lepidoptera > Geometridae > Hemithea > Hemithea aestivaria. The sequence continues at coordinate 10,784,849 of OX382332.1, read as the reverse complement.
TACAAACATTTACAATCTGAAAGGGACGGCACCGCTCCCGATTTGTTTACATAGTGTAGCTTTCCCTTTCGCGTTTGTATGTGTGTGTGACCATCTGCTGGCGGCCTTACGCTTGTAGTACCTTAGCACCCTGATTCGGGGTACGGGTGCGTGTGTATGCGTGACCCAGTCGAATAAATCTAACCCACGGAGTATTATCGGTAGTGCAGACACCTTGCTGTTGTTTAACAGGGAGTGTTTCTTAATACAAGAGTTTGTTAGGGTAAGCTAACACTTCATCCAATATTTAACCACGATTCGCTTCGGTTGGAAGGGTATGGTGGTCAAGCAAATTGAGCGCAGTGTAGTGGGTAGAGCTTCGTTGTCTTCTGAATACCTACCTATGTAACACTGCGAGTGTTTATTTTAATTCAGCAGTTTATGCAATACAGACAACCAAAATAGTTTTCCTCAAGACCAGAACCACTCCTAGAAGAGACTCATTTTGCCGGTCTTCCTTGAACACCTCACAATGTAGACTCTTCCGTTACAATGAACTACGTTCATTGATGTACTCGTATTACTGGAAAATAATTATTAAAACTCACAAACAGATTTTTTATTGAGAATTTCGTTAAATTCTTACGATTGTTATAACAAGTAGGTAGTACAAGTTCTCTGATCCCTGTCCCTGAACTAAGATGACGTTTTTTATTTCATGGATCAGCTTACCTCCGTTGTTAGTGTGCGTTTCATCGGTTTTTTAAAGAGAGGAAGATATGACACGGCGCCTCCTGCACCCTTGAGGCCTCAGTTTTAATTTCAGTACGCGGTATCTACCCGTTTCACAATATTTTGGGTTCTAACTTCACACAAACATATTGGTGGCACGGCGTGTCATTTTTACGCTTGTGTTGACTGCTTGGGGTTCTTTATATGATATTATTATTCTGATTACATCCTTTATGCTTACAATAAAATAATTAATAAGGGATGAAGTGTATTGTAGTACGGCAGTTTGATCGGTATCGGTACTCCATTCAGTGAATGCTGTTAACAATATTAGCTTAATTGTGGTGATTGTTTTAAAGTAATTTTGATTAGTTATTTGATTGGTTAATGGTTTATAGCTCTTTGAATTACCGTTATAAATGTTTAGTTAGAAAGAGAGATGATATTTTGTTGACAGTTGAGCTAGAGACTAGAGTCCGACCGAAACTAGTTTTACGGCCGAAACCGAAACCGAAACCGAATGTTCGGCCGAGGCTTTAGTTTCGGCCGAAACCGAAACCGAAACCGAAACTCACGTGGTCAAGTAAAAAAATCTTTAAAATACTGAAATTTGGTGCATTTTACCCATTATTCTTCATTATTTAGGGCATAAAATGGAAGCACAGTATAATATTAAGTTTGTTGCATCAGTTGGAATATAAAAAATATAACAATAATATTTTAAATTTTTTTAGGCTTCCGTGGTCAACAAGGAAGCCTTATAGTTTCGCTTTGTCTGTCCGTCCGTCTGTCCGCGGCTTAACGGAGAAACTATAAGTCCTAGAAAACTGTAATTTTGCACAGAGGAGGCCAATGATTAGAGTAAGAGAACGGTTACAAAAATAAATTTAAATCAATTAATTTAGGGTACCTTTTTTATGCGTAGAAGTAAGAAGGCGAGCAAGACGCTCTCCTGATGTTAGAGATAACGCTGCCCATAATCAGCACAATGCCACCCAGGATTTCAGAGTGATGTCAAATTCTAAGTGCATTGCACCAACGCTTCTTACTCAAGAGTCATAAGATGTTTAGACTCTTTAGCCCAGTAATTTCCCTAGCTACAGTGCCCTCCTACTGAAGCACAGTAACGTTTGCACATCACTGCTTAGGCGGTAGAATAACTGGCACTGTTGGGGTACCCACCTAGACGACCTCCAGCAAAGGAAATCTACCCCCGGTAAAACTTATAAAATGGGGATGATATTTTTTCTGGCTGATCCCATCATTTGGGGTATTGTTGAATAGGTATTTTAATGAAGGATATATATCTAAGGAAATTTTTCGATATAATGATCCATTTAAAAGATATTCAAGTTTAAATTTATTTTGGGCGTCTAAAATCTAAACTACTTGCTTTCAAACACTGTTAAAAATCACGAATATAGTTTAAACTATGAACTTTCCAGGAAAACCCTATGGTTTTCCTGTTTATCTTAACTGCTATCAGTTAAGATAATAGTTTTATAAGTTTTAAAGATATCATTGATGAAAATTAAGTCAGTATATATACGATTTGCTAGTTCTATGGAAGCCTAAATTGCGCGTAGTCTGAATAGCGCTTGGGCTTTTTTTTAAATTAAGTTCTTATAGCAAAACATTTATCAGTTATCAATTATAATCAAAACACTAATTGTTACTGTTTTATTAACCCCTTGATCCAGGAAAAACTCCCAGTTCAAATCAAAATTGATATCTATTATTTCTAGCTTCTTTAAAATGAGGTTCAAATTCGCATGCGCAGGTGCGGCTCGATTGAGCCGCTCGGGGACATACGGGTAAAATACTAAGTATTAGTATTTTGAAATCTTACTAATTAATACTTTGGTTTGTACCTATTTGTACTTGAATCATCAATCACTTTTAGGTACCTCTATATAAAAATAATAATTACTAAAATTGCTATTACACGCTTAGTTCCAGTCTCAACAAAGATAATATTATCAAATCACACATTAAAAATTAACAAACCTATATTATTACAGTTATTAGTCGTCCGCCAAAGCGTTGTCGCGAGAAACGAAGCTAGGCGAGCGTGCACGTCAACTTCCGAAGGGAGTTTCGGTTTCGGCAAAAGTTTCGGCCAATTTTGGCCGAAACCGAAACTTTCGCCGAAACTCGATTTTTGGCCGAAACTCGGCCGAAACCGAAACCGAAACCGAAATTTCGGTCGGACACTACTAGAGACACAGACGCAAAGTAAATAAACAAGAATAAAAAAAAACAAGATAAGAATACCTAACTTTAAAACAAGTTTAATAGATTGACAGTCAGGGCTTGTTCACGTTGTACGCGCGGGCGCGGGCGCGGGCGCGAAATATCAAACAAACGACGTGCTATGAAAGTGTTCACGTACAAACGCACGTGCGGTGTAAGCAAAGTCTGTCACGCCCGCACCCGCGCCCGCGCCCGCGCCCGCGCCCGCGCCCGCGCCCGCGCGTTCAAACGTGAACAAGCCCTTAGTCCTTCTAACTAATAATATAAATGCAAAAGAAAGAATGTGTGGACGTGTGTTTGTTACCTCTTTACTCCTAAACTGCTGAACTAATGGAGCCGACATAAAAATAATATATATAGACCTTATTACAAAGGGTGCTCTACATATGTATAATTTAAAGGTTTTATTCATTGGATCAACCCGTTACGCAATGCTATTACTTATTATTAATGATTTAAATAAAAAATAAATAAATTAAAATTAGTCTAAAAATAGTAAATTATTAGTCTCTAAATTATATCTTATTATTCTTACTACCTTACGCTCGCGGCTTTACCCGCGTGGAGAAATTCTTTCTTTCTTCTTTCTAAAGAAAGGTCTACGGAATAAAATCTACCTGTGATCCAAATTTCAATCCAATCCTTTCAGCGATCAATCCGTTGACCAGTCACTCTTTCCTTCCTAGATACTCAACGCATCATGATAAATATTTCAATCGATTCTCTGCATCAACTTCGTATGCTAACTTATTGTAAGTACAATGTACGTTACGACGTGTATAAAGGGGCTAATTTGAAGCAAAACCACATATATAAATCCTGTGACGATCCCGACTGTCATGACGCTACAGATTAGAAATTGATCCGAATAAGACGCTAGTAGGGGTGACACCTATTCACCTACGTTATTGTCGTTTGAACAGCGCCTTACACGAACATAATATATCAGGTTAGATTCTGCTACTTTTCGAAGTAAATAATTGTTGTCACACTAGTTTCTAGCAGTGGCTTGTGAAATTATCATATAACTAGTTGCGCCCAGCGGTTTTACCCGTCTGTGTGTTATTCAAGGATCTAAGCTATCTCTTTACCAAATTTCAGCTCAATCAGTCCACCCGATTAGGTGTGAAAGAGTAACAAACATACATCCATACATTCTTAAAATCTTCCACGTTTATAATATTAGTAAGATTAGTTCGCATGAATGTATTTTTTTAAGTAAATATTAACAAAATACTAATTAATTGTATTTTATGACTACCACTCATTCAGAAAGCACCATGATAAGATTTTTTTTTTTTTTTTTTTTTTTTAATATTTGGGTACACTTTAAATACATATATGTATCTTCTCTTCTCTCTAGTCTTCGAAGTAATGTACCTATCAAATATGTACACATTCGGTATAAATACATATATTAAGAATAACGAAAAAAATATTCCTAATAAAGTTTTTGAGCATAACACTTTTTATTGAAATAATACTAAAAACAACATTAATAGGACTACCGATGTTATAGTTAAAATAAAATACACAAGACACGCTAGGTTTTCAGTTTTCGGGTTAAAGATCATTTCATTTTCTCGTTTTCATACATATTATGTATTATGAATTATGACACTTTCGTGGCATCTATCCTAATATAGAATAGCTGCTGTTGTGCCACCCCTAAATTGAGCGACGCAGCGCGGAGTTACACGACCAACATATTTAGCTCGGTGGTTAAAAATGGAACTACAACTACGTACGTAAGACAACGTTTACTAAAAGTGCCGGCGATACTAGCGACATTATCCATTTGGCGGCATTAATACGAATAGTGACGCGCGTACATTGTTGATATCGATTTGTTGTTCATATGTGATTAGGTGATATACTTTTGTTAGATAATAAGGATATAAGCTTTGTAATAGAATATTAATACAACATTTTTTTCAATTTATTTATCGATATTTTACTATTATTACAATAAAAAAATAAAGGGTTTCTCTTCATTATAATTACTTTGGTAAGTAATACCTTTAAAAAATAAGTGTTATTATTATTCAGTTAGTCTAAATTGCAGACGTACGTCGCGTTAAAATTGAAAAATTAACTTTTGCAATAATTTATAATCTATACTATTATATAAAATAGAAAACTGACTGACTCATCATCGCAGGGACAAAACCGCTGGACCGATTGAGCTGAAATTTGGACAGCGTGTTCTTTAGGTAACGTAGGCAGGTAATAAGAAGGGATTTTGCGAAATTCCCACAGGAACGGGAACAAAATGGAAATCTGTAACCGTTGAGTCTATCAAGCTGAAATTTGGTGAAAAGGTGGTTTTACTACCATGGAAAATTTAAAATAGTTTTTATTTCAAAATTCCTACGGGAACGGGAACAAAATGGAAATTTGTAACCGCTAGGCCTATTAATCTGAAATTTTGTATAAAGGTAGTTTGACTACCATGAATGGATTCAAGATAGTTTTCATTCCAAAATTCTTGCGGGAACGGGAACAAAATGGATATTTGTAACCGCTAAACCTATAAATCTGAAGTTTGGCATAAAGGTAGTTTGACTACCATTAATGGATTCAAGATCGTTTTCATTCCAAAATACCTGCGGGAACGGGAACAAAACTGAAAATCTGTAACCGCTAGGCCTATTACGTTGAAATTTAGTTGAAAGGTAGTTTGACTACCATGACTGGATTCAAGGTAGTTTTCAACCCAAAATATCACGGGAACGGGAACAATTTACGAGTATGTCTATACTCTATACCAATATGTATTTAAAGTGGAAATCTATTGAGCTGAAATTTAAACAGCGTGTTTTTTAGGTAACCTAGGCGACCGATAAGAACGGATTTTGCGAAATTCCAACGGGAACGGGAAAAAATGGAAATCTGTCAGCGTTGAGTCTATCAAGCAGAAATTTGGTATATTGGTAGTTTGACTACCATGAAAAGATTCAGGATAGTTTTCATTCGAAAATTCTTACGGGAACGGGAATAAAATAGAAATTTGTAACCTATTACGCTGAAATTTGGTATAAAGGTAGTTTGGGTACCATGAATGGATTCATGATCGTTTTCATTTTAAAATTCTTACGGGAACGGGAACAAAATGGAAATCGCGGTAACGCCTATAGCGCTGAAATTTGGAAGGTAGTTTGACTGTCAGGAAAGGATTCACAACGGTTCTTCACGGGAACGGGAATAATATGAAAATCTATAACTGCTTGGCCGATTAAGCTGAAACTAAATGCAAAGGTAGTTTGGCTACCAAGAAAGTACAAGATAGATTTCAACCCAAAATTCTTACGGAAACGGGAAAAATCTATGTCTATGCCAAATTTTTAAGTGGAAATCTAACTGACTTATCATCGCAGGTATAAAATCACTGGACAGATTGACCTGAAATTTGTACAGCGTGTTTTTTAGGTAACGATGGCGACTGATAAGAAGGGATTTTGTGAAATTCCTACGGGAACGGGAATAAAATGAAAATCTGTAACCGTTGAGTCTATCAATCTGAAATTTGGTGTAAAGGTAGTTTGACTAGCATGAATGGATTCAAGATAGTTTTCATTCCAGAATTCTTACGGGATCGGGAACAAAATGGAAATGTAAACACTAGGCCTATTAAGCTAAAGTTTGGTATAAAGGTAGTTTGAGTACCATAAATGGATTCAAGATCATTTTCATTCCAAAATACCTATGGGAACGGGAACAAAATGGAAATCTGTAACCGTTTTAAGCATTTAACGCTGAAATTTAGTATAAAGGTATTTTGACTATCAGAAAAGGGTTCAAATAGTTTTCATTCCAATATTCCCACGGGAACGTGAATAATGTAGAAATTTGTAACCACGTGGCCAATTAAGCTGCAATTTAATGCAAATGTAGTTTGGCTACCAAAAAAGAATACAAGATAGTTTTCAATACAAAATTCCCACGGGAACGGGACTAATATGGAAAATGTAACCGCTGAGCTGAATAGTTTGAAATTTGGTGTAATAGTAGTTTGACTACCAAGAAACGATAATGGATTGTTTATTCATCCCAATATTCCTATGGGAACGGGAATATTAAGCTGAAATTTGGTATAAAAAAGTTGTTTGATTCCCAAGCTCAAGCGCATCGCCTCATTCTCGCTTCGTACGCTCGATTTGCGCATTGTGGATACTTTCCAACCTAACTAACATAATATGTGGGACTACACTAAACTCTGTAGGGTAATCTGACTGACTCAATCATTATCACAGTAGAGACGAAACTCCTAAACCTAGAATGATAAAATTTGGAATACCTATCCTATAGGTTCTTTTTAATACCTAAACATATATATTTTTATTATCTTTTTGCTGAACTGATAGAGTTGAAATTTGGCATGCAAAGGTATTTAAGTACCAGGAGAGGATGTAAAATAGTGTTTATCTCAGATATTCCCCTCTTATAGGGGGAAAAGAGGGCCATTTTTCTCCTATAAAAGTGGGGGCAAATGTTGTATTGAAATTTAGTAAGTATAATAAAGGTAGTTTGTATACCAAAATAGGACATAGGATAGTTTTTATATTTTATAAATCCCCTTTTAGTTGTTTGTATGTGTTATTTTTATATGTTGTTTTTATATTTTATAAATATTATAGTATGTTATTTTATAAATATTATATTATGTTATGTATTTTATAAATTTATAGTATGTTATGTGTTGTTTTTATATTTTATAAATCCCCTTTTAGTTGTTTGTATGTGTTTGTTGTTGTGTTGTTGTTGTGTTTGGGTTGTTGTTGTTAAGTACCAGGAAGGACACAAAATAGCTTTTATCCCTGAAACCGCCCTTTCAGATAGGAAACCAGGCATTTAAGAGTTTGTATAAGGAATCAGTATCCGTCGAACTGACGTAGCTTTAATTTGGTTTTAACCAACGAATTAGGGAAATAAGTTTTAACACAATTTGAGTCCTGGGACAGAGCATAGGATAGTTTTTATTTCCCTGAAATCTTTGTAGTATCTCCAAACATTGTAAAGGCCGCGGCAGTGGCCGGCGAAGCACCAGAAGCTACTAGAATATTTTAAGATAGAAATATCATAAATAGGATCACAAGTTGTAAAAGACTAAATTCATGTTAAGATGCGAATTTAATGTTCGTGATCATTTTCTATTTCTAGCAATGGTATTATACTAAATCTGTAGGTTTGTCATTGAAATATTTAGGTATTGCGTAAGTCTTATTATTTCATTTTATTTTTTTATTCATAATGGCACCCGAAGCGAAGCGAGGACGGGCCGCTAGTAATATATGTAATAAGGTTCTAATTTCTATATTTAATTTGATAAAATCAATAAACGAAAATCGAAGAATAAACTTGTCATACAATCACAAAAGCCATTAGGTAGCATTTTTTGCAAGTGGGTTGGTAACATAATTTAGGTTTTTTTAGTTCTCTTTACTTTATTAAATTTTAATTACACCATAAATATGTAAATTGTTAGAGTTTACACGTTCTAATTAGTTATCTATTAAAAATATTACATAACAATTAGAATGCGTGAAGAGTGTATCGACAAAGCATTTTAATCTACAGTAAATACTGTGAAAGCTTCCGACACTTCGTAGTAATCTGTTTCCTGCTTAGATCATACATCCAACTGGATACGTCAATGTCAGCCAACCCCCGCCAAAAAGACGAGACCGCAGTACATAAAACTAGTTGTCCCAATACAGGTTATTCCTGTGAATGTATGTACTCGTGTGTGTGTAGGGGAGGTAGGGGAGGGATGGGCAGTTGGGAGGCATTGGCACCCCCCTTTTATTCTGATCTGGTCAGATATTTTATATTTGTTCTAATTTGGTAGTTTACTTTACCGGCTGGCAACACTGATCATCTATAGATTATCTGTCATTTCTGTCAGTTATCAAACACAGACACGATTAAAGGTTATGCGCTCGTAACAGTAAATATTTTGTTGTGGTTTCTGATCGTAATTGAGAGAAAATTAACGAAAGGTATGTCTATTCTTTATCATAAATATATACCATATTTACTAACTGATAAATTAAACTGAAAGTCACGATTAAATATCTAAGTTTTTAAAAATACTGGTAACTTATATTGAAAATGAGAGCATCGGGAGCGATGGACACTCTGATGTGAGGGAGGTCTGGGCATGCCCAATGCTCCCTTCTATACGTGAAGCATAAAATACAGACTTTGTATCTGCTTTTACTGCTATTTTAATTATTTTAAATTACAGAAAGATGCCGTTTAAATTCAAATTTAAACGGCAAAAGTTATCGTCAAGATATGACCCTATTATCCAGCCAACTTCAACTCAAGCCCTTCCAGAACAGCCTGAAAGTGAAAATCTAATTGAAGCAGATCCTGGTCCTGTTAATTTAAATAACAATGCTGATGCTGATTCTTCCTCGTTGTTTGCTACAGATCAAATAACAATTGGAGTTGCTGAAGTTATAACCCCTGAAATAGTGAGACCATACCCAAAGGCTTGCCCAAGAAAACTGATTAAAAATTCAAGGAAGAAAGGGAAGACAAGGATATTGACAGACACACCTGAAAAGACACATAAAATTAGCAGAACAAGAAAGACAAACTAAGAACAAGGCTAAAAGAGAGAGACAGGAAAAAAAAACCTTAAAAATACAGAGAAGAAGCAGATTCCTAAACTTCCACCAGAACTAACATCAAATAGAGTAAAGAGCAGGAGTGATGTAGAAAATGACAGCTCTGATGACTCATTTGTTGAAGAAACATCTGAAGAAGAGTTAGATGAACATGATGTGATAATGATGGACAGAAATTTTCAAATGAATGTTTTGTGCTCGTTAAATTTAATACAAAAAAGACTGATGTGCATTATGTCGGTCAAATTGCAGACATTAGTCATACCATGGCCACAATAAAATTTATGAGGCTGAGTAAGTTAAGAAACACCTTTTTTTTCCTGATGTAGATGACATAGCTAGTGTGCCACTAGAAGACATCAAAACTAAATTGCCAGGACCAAAGACATGCAATAAAACCAAACGTGGTTGCTCTAAGTACACATTTGATAAACCTTTATGGGTTATACCAAATCTTAGATAAGTTACTATTTAGCATGTTTTTTATTTGTTGTTAACCTTATTTTGTGATGTTTTTATGAATATTTAAAGGCCATGCCCAAGCCTCCCACAGGGTGTGCCCAAACCTCCCTACCATAGGGAGCATTGGGCACTTTTGACTTAGTTCTGAAATGATCTCGTAATTTGGAGACTGATTATAATTTTAAGAAAGTTATTTCTAAGATATCTAGCCAAATATATGGTGCAATAAGAAATGACATTAAATGTTGATTATATATAAAATCTGATTTTTTATAAATTTAATTGTGAAAAAGTGCCCATCCCTCCCCTACCTCCCCTATATATTATGCCAGTGTTTGATAATTTTGTCGGGTGCGTGCGTAGTGACGTTATCGATATTCATTAGTGTGGAATCATTATTATAAGCCTGTTAAATTAATCCTTAGCTAAAAAGGATAACCTTTTTAGCTTATATTACTGAATTTATGGTGTGCAATAAAGAGTTTTCTATTCTAATATTGCCACGGCGTATATTGTGTATTGTGTGCCGTGCGTAGCCTCAACCCCGCAGAAACAGACTTTTTCATAAAGGAATTAGTTTTGGCGTGTCCCGCTGATTTTATTTTCTAAGATTTCCTCGTTCTAGACCACATTGTTCTTCTATTATTGACTTATCAAGCAATTTTCAACTGTATCGCAATTAACATATGGATTATTTTTGTTTTATCAACGTTTATGATTAAGGATATTGTCGATGTAAGTGCAGAAATTTATTTACGACACCCCCTCATTTAGAAGTTGTTCTTTCTCTTTCCTGTCCATATTATTGTGCAGCTGTCTCTGTCTGTAGGCTCATAATAAATTTTGGGGTGATTTGGAATTAACAATACCATAGTTATAATACCGGGGCTTGTTTCCACACTTATAGGGATGTTTGATGATTATGTTAAGCCGTGATGTGATTTTGTTTGTTTAATTCATTAATAAAACTTATTTAACCTTTTCTTCTATTTTTAACATTATACTATAACCCTTGATATATCAACTACTTTGTACTTGTATAATTTACAATCAATGATTTTTACATTATCGTTAAATCTTGGGTAGGTAGCACTGTACTAATTATGGGCAGCGTTATATTTTATACCATCTTGCTCGTCTTCTTATTTTTATGTATAAAAAAATTAAGATATTTTCTTTTATATGCCTTTTACTTTTTATGTTTTTAGCGAGTTAGTAAAAGCAACTGCGACTTGTGACCTACATCAGGGGTCGTATTTAAAATGTAGATAAATATCATATAATTAAACTATAAGTTAAATCTAGAAATTGTTCAAAATCAAGCTATGGAATTTATCTAAAAAAATGACAAAAAAATAATATATCAAAAGTAAAAAACAATAATCATATTTAGTAGGCGACGTTTTTCACTTTACCTTTTTGATTTATTTTTTAACTAACATTTCTCACCTCCTCCTTAGTCGTTCACTCTTGACAGAGTGGTCGTGGTTGATGATGCTGCATTTTCATTATTGGCTAAAACAGCCCTCGCGATGCGCCTCCACTTGTCACGGTCTCCAGCGTCTCGGGAACTCTGCACTACGGAAGTTTGTGTCGCAGCTTTGATGAGGTCTGTCCAACGCGTAGGTAACCTTTCTCACAGTATAACTTAAAACAGCAAACTATATGCTCAGCTAGTTAGTAGAAGCAATTGTAAAGTGGCCTGCACCCTCCAAGGGGTCGATTTTGCACACAGATAGACATGCTTATCATAATCGAATCTCCTTCGGGATTCAAATGAAGGAATCAATCAAACGGCAGCGCGCGGTGACAGGACACCTAAAGAACACCGTCTTTGTTGATTTTCTGAATGAATTTGTATGGAAATATTGTAAAATGTATGAATAATTTAAAAACAGAGTTCTTTTCACAAGCTTTTATTTACTTTCACCTGTCTGTTTTCTGTTTGTCTGTCGGTCTGTCTGTTTGTAATCAAATCTTGCAAGTTAAATTTGATCCACTTCCTAGTTTCCGATTGAGCTGAAATTTTGCGTGCATGTATAAATCGGATACAATGCAATATTTTTATGACATCGAGCTGATCTGATGATGGAGCTGGAAGGTGGCTATAAGAACTCCGCAATTAAACGACGCAATCCCATCGAGTCTCATTTCATTCGTCTTGACGAGTACCTACATACTTTAGTACTGGATAGTAATAATAATAAAAGCTTGTTTTTAAAAAGTTTTTTTTGTTGTTTACACAATATAGGTAGTTAAGTTAGCCTTTGACCACGATCTCGTGTGATATTAAGCAAAGATGCAGCCGTTGACGGTAGTAGGCTAAACCTAGAAGGCGGGATGACTCCCTATATGGCTTCATTGAACATCGTGCGGGAACACGGTCTTCTTCTTCTATTCGAGTCGTATGACTTTTTATGTTTTTTTTTAGTCGAAAGTTTTTTGTCGTTGGCGCTAAAAAGTGCCTTTTTTGTTGATTTGGCTTTATTAGGGTTTTGTAGGCATATCGTGGTGAAGCCTACCACCAATGTTAAGTTATGATTAATATGTATTATCTTGAATTATAATATAACATTTCAATGACTAAGAAAAAATAAATCGCACTCTAAAGATAAGTTAATTGTCTTTAGAAAACAACTAACGCCATCTAGCGGCGTCAGGGTTAACTATATTTGTAAACAATACACATCAATTAAAGATTTAATTTGATTATTTTACAAATTGAATTTAAGAGTTTACAAGTTAAGAACATTTTTTATTTAATTACATATCATGCGACTGTTTTGTAAGTACACAATCTAACTATGCATAAAAGAAAAGGGTGACTGATTTATCTATCAACGCACTGCCTAAACCGCCGAACGTAGTGAGTTGAAATTTGGAACACAAAAAAAGAAAAGAACGGGGCAAAGTCGCGAGCATAAGCTAGTATTAAGTACTAAGATAACCTAAACGTCGCTTCGTATTTAAAAAAAATGTGAGTAAACCTAGTTCAGGTTACCAAGGTATTTTTGTCACGTTGAATACAAACAGGCAAGTGAGGGCAAGTCAGTAGTCAGTACAGTCACAAATTGGCGCGCCATCGTTTGTCAACGAGACTGTAGGGCTTCCTAGTTGACGGACGCCCCTATTTCGATGGGCGATAGCGGACGATCGATATTTGATAGAAAAAACTGTTACCGAGGGATCGCTCGGTACTCGCGTTACGAAAATGTAAACTTTTAGGTATAAAAGGGTTAAGACTGGGTGGTACTTTCTGTTTTATGAATCACTAGCTGCGTCCAGCGATTTTACCCTCTGTACTATAGCCTATGTATTACTATACCAAATTTCAGCTCAATCGGTCCAACCGTTTAGGCATGGAGGAGTAACAAACGTAAATCCACACATCCAGACATCCATACGTCACTTACAAACTTTCAAGTTTTTATAATATTAGTAAGAAGTATGTACCTACTAGTAAATTTTGGATCTTAATAAAATATAAAATAGACATTGGAAAATTTCCAGACACGAGGGGATTTTTTTTGTTGTTAATTTTACCCACTCGAAATTGTACTTATCTTGAACATGTATTAAGTAGAGCGACATTCTGGTAAAGTGTTGGTGTTTATATACTTCTACTTAGTCTGCCCAGAAAAATTGAAAAGTACCATAATATGTGTTATTCCAAGATCTAAGCTACATACAAAATTTTATCTCGACCGGATCAGCGGTTTATGCGTGAAAAGGTCACACTCACATAGCCACACTTTCTAACATTAAAAGGATGGAAAATTATATAAATTATAGTACTCGCTGCAGAGTACTTCAATAAATTTCTATTAAACATCCAAAGCCTATCAGCTAATGATTCTCCCACACACAATCAATCTATCGATCGTTCAGAATAGGTGTGTAATCTGGCACAAAGGGTAGATAAAGTGATATCCAAACAACAGTGACGCCCGGATCATGCGTAATTGACTAGTTTATTGTTTCGTTTTACCAATTCAGTGAACGATAGCTTCATTATGGAACGGGAATAAGTGATAATGCTAATAAGATTTAACCAAATTTATGTCAGTACAGGCTTGAGTCTACGATATCGTAATATTAGGAATGTTAATAATTATGGTTTCGCTTATACTTAAACAGATGTCAGTTATGTACCCTACGTACACTGCCAGTCAAATTACAATCACAATTATTTAAGGATTTCTGGCCAACCTGTAGCTATGTAGTAGTTTCAGATCGCCAAAATTGCAACATCAACATCCTTCAACATGACCTAACTACTGCTTCCTATATTTCTTATAGGAAACAGCATCCCTGCTGCACCACAGCTGCCCACAGCTTTACGTGCCTTACGAAATACGATAGCGTCCAGTCAAAAACTTGTCACACACTGATATTTGATTCCAGGACCTTCGGACCTGCGACTACTTGGCGGTAGCGTCGCCAACATACAACAACATATAACAACGTACATTCATGTTAAGAAAGTTAAAAAAAAAACTTAAATCTATTTTGTCCTCCCAATAAGATTCAGATGTCTTACAAATTTCGTCACTTCACCTACTGCAATGCGAGCAAGGCAAGGTTCCATGAATCAATTTAAATTCCTTGTCACCAAGCAATTAGTTCCATGTTTCTAAATAGAATTCGAAATAAGTGGAAATCTACACCATTATCGCTAAGTACACATGTAAAAATGTCAATGACACTATTAAGCTTGTGTTTATAGCTATTATCGCAATCGCGAGTGCCGTCGTGTAGAAAGTCGTATTTAAATTAGGTTGATTGATTCAATTGATACCGTTAACCGTTTCAACAAGTTTAGGATCAATGAATTTTTTTTGTACAGTGAATACGTTTATTTCAAACAATTCCATTTCATCAATATTATCCTTTTTAACATTATCGTTTAAGTACTAATCAGATCGAACACTTGTTAAATTTAATCGAAAACCAGTGACAATTTCTTTCCTATCCATGAACTGTATTGTGCTACTCTGGTGTAGACACCAGGGTATACTGAATCGGCACAGCCTTCTCCCCAGGACACTATTCCTACTAGATGGTGGTTGGCTACCAAAGGTCCTCCTGAATCTCCTTGGCAAGCGTCTCTAGGAGGGTCTGAGGCACCAGCGCAGAGCATTCCAGATGTGATGGTAGCCATTCGGAGATATGTGCGAACGCATGTATCTTGATTCACAATCATTACCTTCGCTGCGAGAAGGACTGGTGACACAGATCCTTCATACTGAAAGTAGAACAAAACTTGTTTGAACAATGGTAGATCCTGTCAATAAAGGAGACATCAATATTTTCAACATCATGCACGCCAGGTATTTGAGGATCGTTTTAAAGTGCTTTATTTTTAATAAATATACATGCTGGCGTCAGTTTAACGACGCTGAATGCTAATCAACCTTTATTATTAGTGGTCCTTGACTTACCGACGTAGTTCCAAATCCCGTCACAAGAGCTTCAGTACCATCAGCAAGATAAAAATCCGCTGGAGCAAACGTTATAGCATTCACAGTTTGTCCAAAAGTCATCCTCTTGGCAGTTCCCAAGATAGCAATATCATTGTCCAGGGTTGCTGGGTAATAATCTTCATGGATTAAAACATGTGAAATGTCGTATGATTTTCCTCCGGAAACTCTAGATGCTGTACCAACGACAACTCTGAGTGACGACGGGTCTGATTCATATCTGAAATGAAACAATCGATGACTTATCTGACATTTTCGAGATATGTATTTCCAGTGGATTTGGGCCTTTTTGACGCATGTAGTTGTATCAAATCAAACTTTGAGAATTTGGATAAGATATTGGTTGACGTTGGTAGAGTAACGTTGCTGTGTTTCATCTTCTCTATGTAGATATGTAGATTTATTAAGCTGTAATGGGTGGTATTAGAAGTACTTCAATTGGGTTAATATTTAATGAATTATTATCTATATGAGAAAAAATTATTTAAAAGTTATGTACCCGTAAGCGCAATGAGCAGCAGTCAATAACGCTCTATTCTTTATAATAACAGCTCCACACATGTGCGACCATCCTGATGACGCTCTTCTTCTAAGTGACGCTTGATACGGCACTTGAGAGATGTCCACTTCGTGCCCGTTGACTATTCTCGACGATGCATCTTTTGCGTCTAATATTTCTGTTATATTGAATACTGGCGTTGAAGTGGTAGTGGTTAAGATAATGCACACTGGAAATACAAGTGAAAAAAAACTTTTCAAAAACACGCTTTTATTATTATTACCATCTAGCATCAAAGTACTCATCAAGATGGATCAAATGAGCCCATGCTAGATGGGGTTACGTCATTTAATTACGGAGTTCCTATGGCCACTTTCCAGCTCCATCATCAGATCAGCTCGATGTCATAAAAATATAGCATTGTCATCCGATTTATACATACATGCAAATTTTCAGCTCAATCGAAAAAACTTGCAAGATTTGATTACATACCGACATACTATAATGTTTAGAGGAAGTATGAAACGTGAATTAAAATAATTTGCTTAATAATAAGTCCTTGGTGATCAGGAACCCAGTAAGTTTGCTGGAAGTTATTACGATCCATATTATGTTTGGTATATCGGTATATTTGGTATGTTAATAAGACCGCCGATAAGACCGCCAATTGTAACACTTAGTTTTATATTATAAGTATTTATTTATTTTTGTACTTTTTCTTTTGTGTTTCAATAAAGGGTTATCTATCTGTCTATGGACATGTATCCTCAAAAAATCAAAATAATAAAATAAACTCACCCACAAAAATGAAACGTAGCTTCATAATGTCACGTAAAAATATACTAAACAATGGATTTCGGATATGAGATTCAATGGCTATATAAGATACATTATCTTTGAAGTCGAGTTCAAGCAGTTTTTTATCGCGGGGTTTGCCAAACTATTCATGTTATCTTCGACAGTAGATTCGTTTGAGATAAATATTTATGTGCAGCGTTTTGGGAAAGTACAAAATTAATATTGACTGGTCATTTATATTATTTATAAGTAAAAATGTATTAAAAAACAACAAATATTTCGGAGCTTTTTCCAAGAGCTCCAAGATTTTTTTTGCAAAAATATACTGCAAATCAATTTATTTTGGTATGTTGTAGCTAAGACCCGAAATGCTGTGCTGCATTTAGGTTTATCTAGGTTTAATTGATTACTATTTAGGACTTAGTAGAGTACTTACTATTTTAATTGGTCATGTCAGAACAGAGTTGGATTACAAAAGTACATGCGCACGATATGATTTAGTTACTGCATTGAAAGCTTTCTGATTAATGGTACCTCATAGATTTTTACTTTTAATTTTGTATACAACAAAGTAAGAAGACGAGCAAGACGCTCTCCTGATGGTAAGAGATAACGCTGCCCATATTTAGTAAGCCAAACCCAGGATTTTACAAAGGTAAAATTGTGGGTTCACTGCGCCAATGCTTCTTACTTGAGAGTCATAAGATGTTATTTGGCTCTTCAGCCCAGTAATTTCACTAGCTACAGTGCCCTCTTACCTAAACACACTCACTTGCTGTGATTTGTGATAGTACTTTAAATTTAAACCTGACCGTAACAGTATCATACCAGTTAAAAAAAATCCTAGCCAATAAAAGCATCGTGTTGGATCAGTAAAGTAAATCTTTTTTGGTTATCTGAGAATGATATTAACTTTTGAGTTAGGTATCTAAAGTCAATAATATTTGCTATGTAACGCAAAATATACCTATTATTGTTATATTTATTTTCATACATTTGGTATTTGGGAAAATTGAAGTACTTGCGCAATGATAATAATGTCAGCAGCTATGATTGTTATCTTGATGAAAATTTCCTATATTTGCGACATTTTCAAAATACTGGGACTGATTGACTGGGCCACAGACAAATCCAAATAGTTTATTTTGGAAAACTGTTACTGTAACATATAAACAACACTATCTATAAATCTATATGACAATTTCAAATAATCATAAAAAATAACCATGTATAATTATCATTTTTTTATTATATCATTACGTGGACAAAATATCAGAATATTAAATTTTTATACCAGGGTCTAAGCTATCTCTATACCAATTTACAGCTTAATCAGTCCACCCGTTTAGGCTCGAAAGAGTAACAAACATACATACATCTATACATCCTTACAAATTTTCGGGTTTATAATATTAGTAAGATTAGTATATTAGTAAGATTTTTTTTTCTCAAAAAAATGTAACTTCACTTTAACTGTTATGGTCTATGTTATGATTGGCAATAAATGTTTTTTCTTTCTTTCTTTCTTATTAGCATAAAAATTAAAAACTGTTTACTCATGAAAGCTCATTCACAGCATGTCAATAAGCTCGGGTGTAAAAAGGTGCAAAATTATATTAAGAGCGTTTTAATACGATTCGGCCAATAATGTGGATTTTATCGGCAATCAAATTCATAACACGATCAAATAACAGTATGAGAATGTTTGAATTTCTGGACAATTTGTTCACAGTGATGCATTCAAAAATGTTATTGTTTTACACGTATAGGAGTCTATCGTATTAAAAATTGCAAAATTTTCTGTCGATTGTGTCGTGGAACGACGTTCAGTGAAGCCAGGTTTGAATTTATTCCACCTTCTTTGTTAAGTCTGCTACCTTCGACTTAAGATTCTTCTAAGACTTCATCACTGTATATCAGAGGAGATCATGGTCAAAGGCTAATCTATAACTAGTAGTTCGCCTCAAACTGGGACCTCGCGGCCCAATTTCCGTTAAACCTTAGACTTTAGACCTTAGACTTTTTTTTAAAATATCCTAATACAAGAACTTTAACTTTAAGTCGAAAAAATACACCCGTTTATCCTTCAAAAAATGTTTTGACCCTCTGAATAAATCAATATTCATAGAGAACTTGCCGTTACCCTATGTTTATGAAATTTGGCATACCTTAACATATATTTTAAATACGGGAAAAAATCTGAAAACTTTTAATCTACTATATAAAAATAAGTCGGGTTTTCCTTCCTGACGCTATAACTCCAGAACGGACGAACTGATTTCCACGATTTTGCATTCGTTGGAAAGGTCTCGGGCTCCGTGAGGTTTATAGCAAAGAAAATTCAGGAAAAATTTCAAGATTTTTTAATCACCAAAGGAAATGTTACATAAAACGAAGCCATCTGGTGGCGAAACGGAGTTCGCCGGGATTGCTAGTTTTTAATAAAATTAATTCATTTAAAAATAGCGCTATTTAAAGAACGTAATCATCGAAGTTAAGCAATGTTATGTGTGTACGTATTTGGATGGGCGCGTACGTAGTGATCTCAACTTTTTGCTGACTTTTTTGGAGAGAGCCACCAGTGGTCTGCGCTGCACTACGGTGTGCTCGTGCACCTTTATTGTTGAATGTGCCGGCACAAACTATTCTAAGTTTTAAAAAGTTTTGCAGATAGGCTACACAAATAATAATATATCTTACTGCCAGCGAAAAAGCTAATATGCCCAAGATGAAATTGTGTATTTAATAATTAAAAAGGCTGCAGCATTATTAAATGGTCTTATAATGGTCTTTTCAAAATACTGAACCATTTTAAAATTGCGACTATCAACCTAACAAAATGTTACTGTCTTTTATGGGAGTGAATCGCAAATCTATAATGATCATCTCTAAATTATGAACCATTTTGAAATTGCGTCTATCAACCTAACAAAATGTTACTGTCTTTTATGGGAGTGAATCGCAAATCTATAATGATCATCTCTAAATTATGAACCATTTTGAAATTGTGTCTATCAGCCTAACAAAATGTAGTAAATGTAAGTGTTTTTATAGAAATGAATCGCAAAACTATAATGGTCAACCCTAATTTCTGTACCAATTTGAAATTGCGATTATCAACCTTACATAATGTTTTTATCTTCTAAGAAAATGAATCGCAAATCTATAATGGTCAACTCTAATATCTGTACTAATTTGAAATTGCGTTTATTAACCTACCGAAATGCCCCATCTTCAACGACAGTGAATCGCAATTACATAACGGTCCGTACTATTCGAACTAATTACAAACTGCGTTTATCTACCTACCAAAATGTTCCCATCTCCTAAGACAGTGAATCGCAATTATATCCCGGTTACATTATTAATAAAAGATTTAACTGCAACTCTTGGGCCGATTTGGCTCATTTCTGAACATGAGAATTCTTTGCGTTTGTACTACCCGTTCGCAAAGTTCCGTCAAGATTGGAACTTCGGTAACGTGGTAATCAAGGAATCTCTTTAACTCTAGAACCCTTCGACCGATTTGGCTCATGTTCGAACTTAAAAATTCTATGGATATGTACTACGCGTTTGCAAAGTTTCATCATGATTGGACCATCGGTTTTCAAGTTATCGCGTAACAAACATACATACAAACATACACTTTTGATAAAATATTTAGGTAGGTTATAAAAAATGTTAATAGCTCAGAAAAAAATTTATCGGCGTACCAGTTTTGAAATTATCGTCAGACCTATCTTAAAGACTTTAAGTCACTTATATCTCTGCAATACTGAAGCCTATTTGGCTTTTTTTTTTACTATAAGTATTTTATTAACCTATTTAACTGGTGTGCAAAATTTCATTTAATTTGGATTTACCGTTTTTGAGTAAATGTCGATCAAAGTTAGGCACCAGAGGTCAACCGTTAAACTGGTCAAAACGCAGGCTTTTCGCGGCTCTCGACTCTAAGACCTCGCTTCGCTCGGTCGATGAATAATAAAAAAAACATGTACCTAGTTATTCAGCAGCGTTGCTATTATGTGAAGGGCCCGTCTTTATAAAGACGGGCGGTCGTCGACGGGGGACTGGATGCCATGGCTCTGCCGATTCTCAGTCCTCCGTCACTAAGACGATGCGGGAGTGCCGCCGGGTCGTTTTAGTGGGTAAACCTTGCAGCTGTCCTGCACGGGAGTCCCACATAACCCTCCCATTCCCTCGATGGGAGGGTATGCGTAATGCATTTTTTCCCGGCAAAAACAAAAAAACGCGTTGCTATTATAATGAAAATAGTATGCATTTCTTCATCATCTTATAAGGTATCTGTCTTTCTCAGTAAATATTTATTTTACTCATACTGATTGCAAAATGTGTGAATTTTACCACCTCGATTACATTAAAAATATTGGACCGCTATGCTTTGATGACTTACTCGTCTAAGTTAAATTTTGTAATGAATATGAGTGAGATAGAGAGAATAAATAAATCGCTTGAACATTACACGTAATATTATAATGTTAAAGAAAATTAAAAAAATATATAGGACAAGGGCAGGACTTTTTATTGTGCATAGATGACAGTCGTAATGACCGTTTGGTGTCACAGTTTTGTCACTAGCCATCACTGTCGAAGTCTACCACCAGTACGTATTGCGAGTGGAAAAACCGCACACAACTATGAATTATAATAGTCACAGGTTCGGGTCGGGATTCGAACTCAGTGATCCAGGATCATATCCGTACCACATAACCCCTTCGCTACCCCTGCTTCATTCCTACTAATATTATAAAACGCGAAAGTTTGTAAGAATGTATGGATGTATTGTATGTAAGTTATTACTCTTTCTCGCCTAATCAGGTGAACTGAATGAGCTGAAATTTGGTATATAGATAGCTTAGACCCTGGAATAACACATAGACTACAGTACAGCAGGTAAAACTGCTAAGCGCAACTAGTTATATTTTACAAATAGAAAAAGCTAAAAAAAGCATGAAGTTGATACCAGTATGATGCACCTATTTCAATTAAAAGTCAATATCAAACAATGATTTCATCACCAGCTCAAAACCGATAAAAGCCACCAAAATGAACTCATAGAATGTGTGTAACTGCGTAAAACTCGCATCAAGTATTGGGTGTATTGGGCAAGATAAGATATCGTTCATTAAATCAATAGAAAGCGTCGCTTGCGTCGTACGAAGTAACTAGTATTAGTTAACGTGTGAGGCGCCACTGTGCTTCCATCGAACGAACTTTATAATTTATAATGCAGCTTTTTTTTATATTAAATCATTATTCTGAAAACAAAAGAACTAAGCTCCAATATCATTGTTCAAGCTTTGTCCTAATCGCTGTAAAGTAGCGTAATAGAGCAACCTAAATACACAGTTTCATCAGCTCCCAGCTCTAAAGTTTCAGGCTTCAGGCGCAAAATGTAACAGATATAGACATCCAACTTGCCTCCTTAGGTATGATATTATGAAATTAAAGAGTTAAAACAGAGTTTTTACACTAGTAGTTACAACGGCATTAAAAATCCTTCAATCAATCAGCCAGCACGAGCCAAGCGCAAGGGCACCCACCTTATTTCGAAGTGCTCCGTCGACTTTTTGACCCTAATGATAATCACCTGATAATTAGGACCTGATTATGGTTTGGATTGTTCCAGATAAATTAATTTCTCTGGATTTTGTCAATAGACAACTTAGTCACTTACTGCGACGTAACCTAAACTGATTCTGGTGCATTGCGAATTGTAAGTGCCACTTATGGCTAACGTTTAAGAATGTCTTACCTCGACGACCCAATACATATTCTTAACTTTAGCCACAAGCGATTTTAATTTTATTTTGAAAGGAAATCTTACGTCTAACTATGCATACATATTTGTTAAAGAAGAAAATATGGAAAGCTTTCCTAGAAATTACAGTTAATTGACTGCTAGGCCATTTCTTTCCACGACACTTGTCAATCTAAACTGCTGTCAGCATTCTGGGTATGCAATCTGCCCCTCAAGCACAGACGCTGCGTAGACTTGTCTTGCTGTCAAGTCAACTGTCATCCCATGCATTCACAAAAGTACAATGTATGGGATGACTATTCTATTCTTGACATTTCTGCGGGATCCCACATGCTACGGCCACAGCTAGGCCACTTCTTTAACACTAGAACACTTGGTTCTTTACTTCTGTAGTATCTGTTGTATTATTTGCTTGTTTTTATCAATAAGGGCATTTGTCAATACAAAATTAGTTCCTAAACCTGCCACCGTCGATATGATTAGAGAGTATATGCGCTCGGTACACCCACGCCGCATTCCGTCGGGAGCCAAAGACCTCGTCTTCCTGGATCGCACGACCGAAGATCTATTTTAACGATTTCGAAAACAGGATTGTTTTCTTGCTCGCTCGGTTTATTGGCGGCTTTTGTTCAATCGCTGTTTATTGTGTTTTCTGTTACAATTTGCGTGGTTTAAATAGTTTTGTGGGTCTTTTCAGTTATAAAAATAAAAGGCTTAGTTTGTTCGGGAAGACGAATTGTTTCATGAATGTTTTTTGAAACAATTTTGAAATTATTGTTTTCGACTATGCCTGTAGAAGATAGGTTGAATTTTAGTGGTGCTTGTGTTTTACTTAGTGGTCATTGTATTTTATATTGAAAAATAAAATAGCTATTCATTTTGCCTCGTAAGTAGATTAAGTTATTATTGCGTACATATTTTGAAAATATACAAAACAATAATTATCATAATATTACGAGACATAGTTCCCTAAATTTAACCCTACTTGTTGGTTTGATCTTCAGATCGGGTTGCGGATGAGACGTGAAATTGGTCAAAGGCTAACTAATAAGAATACTTATACTTAATAGAGTGCATTGTCAGTACCATCCTAGAATTTTGACTGCAAACTGCCCGAAAAACGACGAAACCATCGATATAAATTGTGAGCAATTGCCTTCCTAGTACTCTAACTACTATACCTATATCTACGTATTACGAGTACTACGTAGTTATGTACAGGTATATAGTTGCTAAGTGCGTTTCGCGCGTCGCCTGCTCGACCGTGAAGGACGGCGCGGCTCGCTGTGATTTGACGGCCGACTTCTAACCGCTACACTACAGACTTGTAGGGAACAAGCCAGTCGCTGAAAGCGTCAGAGTTATCTAGCACGGAGTAAAGACCAGGTCGTGAGTACCAAGAACCGGCGTGTATTAAGTATGTGTTGAAAGTTGAGGTATGTGAAGAGGTGTGTCAGTGGAGTCGTACCAAGTGGAGGGGAAAGTCTCCACCTACCCCATCGGGAACCAGCCGTGATTATAATATTATGTATAGCACGGAGTGTGCAGTCTTGTGTTGCTATCAAGTCAATTGTTTATCCCATACATTCTATTTTTGAGAATTATGGGATGACTAATTGACTTTATAGAAAGATATTATCCCGCACCCTCCGTGCGAGCTATAATATAGGTTGTTAGTAGCATCTGCAACATACTGCGTCGTATTAAATTCTCAAAGAAATCATAATGTCAGAAGCACTTCTTTAATTGAAATAAGTATTGAAGATGAACGCGAATATTTGTGCAAAGTGGATAGTGGACTTCAGTCATATCTGTGTTACACTCTGCGTCGTAGTTAAAATTTTCAAACAAATCATAGTATCAAAAGCACTTTGTCTAAGGAGAGTTTGACACTGTGACCTTAATAACTTCAGATCGAGGAATAGGCACATAAAAATCTTAGAAAAGCACGGATAAGAAATCAGTTAAAATTTTAAAATAGGAAACGCTCTTATTATTCTATGTTTTTATATCACCAACATCATAATAGTATTACTTTCCTTAACTCTCTGAAGTTTATGACTTGGGCCCAGATCTTGACAAGATATCGGATAACCAACTTTGTGTTGGAATTATCATTATTGCGACTTAACTGACATGTTATTGACAGTTATTATGCTATTTTTGTCAGCTACAAATAATATTTGTCGAGTTTATTCATTAAGATATGATTTACTTGCGAGAACTATTTAGAATTGTGAGACAACTGGTGAGACAACTGGTATGAATTGATCTTTTTGTAATAACTAACTGCAAGTGAAGTTAATACTACAAGTTATCCATCATGGAAATATCCATTGTATTTCGGAAAGCACGTTAATCTGTGTGTTCGAGTTGTTTTATACATTTTATGTTACTAATATTAATTATTAAAATAAACGAAAAAAATTGTAAGAATGTATGGATGTATGTTTGTTACTCTTTCACGCCTAAACGGATAGACCGATTGATCTGAAATTTGGTGTAGCTTAGACCCTGGAATAACATATAGGCTACAGTACAGCCGCAGCGGGTAAAACTGCTGGGCCCAGCTAGTAATATATAAGGATGCAGTCGTTAGGTCATGTTGCAGGTCTTGTATGACCTCTGAAACAGCAAAAGATATGCTGACCACATAACCTTTAATTATTATGATTTGATTCTGTTGAGATAGCGTTGCTAAAAAATTACTAAAATTACAGTCACCGTTCGTTTTTCCACTTCTGTCATCTCAGTAGGTATATTTTTACATTTTTTTTCCTCGATTACAATAAATGTGTCTTAGCGTCTAACCAGTACGGCTTCCGAAGTGGGAAATCCACGGAAGATGCCGTTCTGGAGCTGACAGAATCTGGCGTCAGGAATCTTGACAAAAAAACAGAACGTTGTAGGTGTCTTTTTGGACCTTTCTTAGGCGTTTGACACTGTGGCTGTCCTTCTTTTACTTCGAAAGCTGGAATTTGTTGGAGTCAGAGGTGTAGCTCTGAATATGTTTAGCAGCTACTTAACAAATCGTTCGCAGCAGGTACAGGTTAGTGTCTTCCACAAACATTTTGCACTTGTCTAGGAGCTCATTGAACAATCAAACACAACAAAAATATTAAACATTTAAAATGCAATTAAATGATAGAACAATATAAATATGACACGCAGTTACATATCTAATTATTCATCTGCCAGTCTATCATTGTCCAGTAATGATGTTTACGAACACATGACTTGAATATATTTATAAAGCAAGCTTTGTGAGAAGGTAATATGTCGTGTGTTCATTCGAATGAATCTTCCGTGTAATTATCTTCATTGTAATGTAACATAAAACCTTGTTTGACGATTCGTTTGTATATGAAGTAAACATAGTTACTACATAGGTTTTGAGTTTACATACCTACATAGCAGAAAGGATTAGCAAGCTGAAGTGGCAATGGGCTGGTTACATTTGCCGTAGAACCGATAACCGTTGGGGTAGAAGCGTTCTCTAGTGGAAACCACGTCTCGGTAAACGTAGTGTAGGGCGGCCATAAGCGAGATGGGGTGATGATATCCGGGGGGTCGGTGGGGGTGGGTGGAGAAGAAAGACGGAGGACCGAGCTCAGCAGTGGACGAACATAGGCTGATGATTATGATGACCTACATGTGACTTTAGCGATTATATTATCAAGTCTCAAAAATCTGCCTGAAGCGAATCTTAGAGTACTTCAGCCACATTGCCATAAAAGATGGAGATAATCTCGAAAAACTTGTAGTCACTGGCAAAGTGGAAGACAAAAGACCCCGTGGCCGAAGCCCGATGCGTTGGTCTGACCAGATCCGCACCACTCTCGACTCTACCGTCTACGATGCTCTCCGGGTGGCCGGAGATAGGACAAGATGGCGTAACATCGTCAGGAAGAAAGTCATGGACCATGGATAGAGGAGGTAATGACCTTCAGATATGAGGACCACGAGTGAAGGAGGATCGGGACTATCGGTTTGATTTTCGATGTAAGAAACATAGCCGTATACATCTTTTTTTGGGGGATTTATCCCGCCTTCTAGGATTAGTCTGCTACCATCTAAGGCCGCATCGTCGCTTAACATCACTCAAGATCGTTGTCAAAGGTTTATATTGAATAAAAAAAACAAATAAAAATATTGCATAACTTTAATTTGATTCTACAACTAAACCAAAATAATTTACATTGAATTAGTAGGTACTTTTATAATTACACATAACTGGTTCCAAATTTAACCTTAATTACTAGGTTATCAAAAATCTGAAACCTTCATAAGTCATTCGCAACACCTAAAGTTATTACTGTACTTATGTAAACAACGTCACAACAAAAATCTACAATATTCTCGTTTTATAACCCGACTGTAAAGGTTATCTCGTCTTAAGATCTCGGCAAATTAATTCTCACGAACCATATTATCACAAAAATGCTCAGTACAGTAGCGAAATGTATAATGGTCGTAAATTTCAGCCACTGGACTAGGTATTTACTGAGCTAACACTTGCCCGACTAGCTCAGTTGGTAGAGCAAGAGATTCTGTAGGGGTGTTTTAAATTGTTAACAAAAAATATATGAACGACATAACACCAATCTATCTATATCTATATACCGAATTTCAAGCAGCAGTTTGCAGCGGTATATCTGTATTGATAGATCAGCCATTCAAAAACACTTTCCTTAATAAAGGAATCTTTTTATAAATGAACTTTCCTACATATAATATTAATGCAATATAATTTTGGCACGTCCAGTACTACTTACGTTAACCTAAAAGTATGCTGACCAATCCGTAGGATAATTTTCCATCTAAAAAATCCCTACTGACACCTGTAACTACATTATTTCACTAATATAGATAGCTAGTCATATTTTTTTACCAATTACCAAATTGGTAAACTTACTGATCTTCTGAAATTATCACTTTCTGATATTGTAATTTTTTTGCAGATATAATGAACTTGATAACACATCTTTTGGGTAATTATATCCATCCATTGCAGATACCAAAATACACAAGGGTTAACGTCACGTCACAGCGGTAAATTCAATTTGCATATAAAATTACAATTTTCATGTGAAACTAAGGCTGTTGGTGAATTATTCGAGTCAGTGGAGCGACGATTTCCTATACACTACAAGCAGCTATTGTGCTTTTATTTGTATCAGGGTACGAAGCGTAAAGAGTATCTGCGTGTTAGATAACTTAAGAACTGCTTGCACTGTGAATTTGAATTTGGGACAACTTTTTTTTTATAACTAACTGCGCTCAACATTACTCGCTGTACTTATGCGGCTTTATGTTTTTCCAAGGTCTAAGCTATCTCTTTATCAATTTTCAGCTCGATCGGTCGACCCGTTTAGGCGTAAGAGAGTAACAAACGTAATGGTACTGTATTGTAAAAGCCTAGGCTTACAAACTTTTGTGTAAATTTACTTTTTTATTAAATAATAATTTATTATATTATTATTATAAACATACATACATCCTTACGTTCCTACCAAATTTCGTGTTTATATATTAATAGGACTATTATTATTTATTTATTATTGGTTAGCCTATGACCAAGATCCTACCTGATCTATAGCGATGATGCAGTCGAAGATGGTAGCAGACCTAAAAGGCGGGATAAAACACTCCCCGGCTTCACTGAACATCATGCCGGAACACGGAAAAAATTCTTGATTTAAAAAAATTAAACATCGACACTAAACAGTCATTGCTGACAATTTTCGAACAAGTAGGCCATTGTTGCTTGGTGGTACTTTGCCCTAAGTACACTGTCAAAGTCAAATCACAATTTTTAATTATGTCGTGCTATAGTTTCATGTTCCAAGATTCCTCAATGCCTGCAACATGACCCAACGACTTCCTACGAATGTTTAATGGCATACGAATAATTAATTAATGTAAATACAACTTTATCACCAGTTTAAAAGTGTCAAAACATTTGTTAGGTAATTCTGTTCCGCTTTACATACTAAATACGAGTTACCTAGTACATAAATGTTAAATGAACTTTAAATCTATCATTCATTAAATGTAGCATAAAATTAATGTGCATTTAAATTATGTTTTGATTTAAATTATATTTCCTTTTAACGTAAATCTTAATTAGTCTACTTGTTTTATTTAAGTTTACTAAAGTCGGCGCTATACTTCGCGCAATTGTTCGCGTTTATTAAAAAAAAATTATGTTTACGAATTTGACATTTTACACTTTGCGCGAATTTTGATGACCTATAGGGACCTAAATATAATCTGCTTCACATTATGTAATGAAAATTTTCAAACAATGCGAAATCAAAAGCCCAAAAATCTAATAATTTCTGGTCTAGAAGATAATCAATAAAAATTAGCGATCAACAACTGAACGTAAAAAGCCAAATTACAATCAAGAACAGCAATCAACCTTCAAAATTGCGAAAAAAATGTAATGAATATTTTACGACCCATAGGTACGTGATAATTTATGAAACTTTTGTGACAACTTATTTAAGTAACAACAACACATGTAGGTATAAAATTAGGTCTTAATTATATGTCAAATTAGTCCTCCACATACCCAGTTAGGGCACTTGTTGTGTAAGTTAAAAAAAAGTAAGTACATAATATACAAAAACTTCAGCTTACTTATAATCTTTAACTCCGAAACTATTCCGTTTTATTAAATGTCCTAAAGGCTAACTATGAGGCATTATTCGTAATTAGAAGAAATTAAAACATTATAAAGGTATGCTGTATTTTGACAAGTCCCTGCATTTGGTTCTTGTGAAAGATGCCATTCGATTCGCTCGCATAGCCTAGTGGATAGAGGGAAACGGTATAAACTTACACTTTTACCTACATCGCACTAGCTATTTTTGTTTTTACCTGTTTAGTAACTTCTAAATATTTGTAAATTGTCAGTTTATCTGCTAATATATTTTCGTTTTAAAGTATTTAGATAACCTCTACATATTATTATTATTATTTGTAAATTTTAATGTTTGTCATGTTTATTTCACATAATAACAACAGAAAAATATACAAAATTAGACTTAAAAATAACTAAATAACCCTAAGAATATAAAAACAATACCTAAAAACTAAAACATTAATATTAAAAAAAAATACGAGGATATCACACTCATATTATATGCGAAAGTTTGTGAGTATGTTTGTTACTTCTTTACGCCTAAACGGGTGGACCGATTGAGCTAAAATTTGGTATAGAGATAGCTTAGATCCTGGAATAACACATAAGCTACAGTACAACCGCTGGGCGCAGCTAGTATTATTAATTATAATTATTAACTAAATCTTCCTCAGCACGTGAGAAGGACAGGAAACCAAAAAAATATAACTTGCTGTTTTTTTATTGAGAAATAATTGTAAAATTGTAAATAGTAAAACATAGGTAGCGTAATAATAAGGCTACATTTTAAAATAAAAATCTTAAATTTATTTTCGTCAAGGATTCAAACAAACGAAATGTCAGCACATAATTTATTATTGCGGAGTTCCGGTACAAATATACTGAATTATACCATACAGAGGCTATTAGGTATGTACCTACTCATTGAAATTTGGTTATTAAATTTGAATTAGGTATTGAGAGAAGAACAATTCAAGGTGGTATTGAATCTTCGACGCATAAGTTGACCTATATCCTATATTTAGATAACTTACTCAGCACTTAGATACAGATGTCAGCGTAGTTCGCAAGTCTCCTATAAGCCTTGACCGGGAGTAGACTTCCTTTGCAGGTCGACTAGGTGGGTATCTTAACAGTGCCATTTATTCTACCGCCTAAGCAATGACGTGCAAACATTACTGTGCTTCGGTAGGACCTACTAGTGAAATTACTGGGCTGACGAGTCTTAACATTCTTGAGTAAGACGTGTTATAGTTGGTGCAGTGCAACTAGAAGTTTTCATCATTGTGAAATCCTGGGTGGTAGTACAGTGGTACTGATTATGGCCAGCGTTATCTTTTACCATCAGGAGAGCGTCTTGCTCGTCTGGTTACATCTTTGCATAATAAATCCTTATATCATTATCTACTGTGTAATTGATCAATTACTAAATTTGTTATAGACCAGCGCCGTTCTTGTATTACTATCTTTTAGAATAACAATGTGTTTTCACTGAGTTACTTTCCGTTCAAACGGAGTGACAGTCTCATTATTTAAATATGAACCTCAGCAGCGGTACACAGTTTCTATTTTTCAATCGCGTCGTTCCGCCTTTCGATACTTTCCTACACTAATATATGCACTGGACCAGCATAAGTGGGTCTCCCCCGCCCTCTCCTAGTAAATGGTAATGAAGTGTGGAGGTATGAGGAGTCGGAGGCCTTTGTTTAGTGGTGTTTAGAAGCGGAAGGCGCCCGGGACCCGGACAATGGCCGGCCGACTATCACCGCTTCGTTCCCAGCTCATTACGTATTTTCTATAAAACTTCCATTAGTTTGAACTCAAGCGACGTAAGTTAATGTGCCGCAATAAACTAAACAAAACAAATGAATAATTTTAATGAAATGAATACAGAAACAAGGAGTTGCTACTAACGGACTGTTTTGTTTGTATGGTTTGTGAAACGCAGCTACTGGAGAGTATACGAGTGAATATTCAGGTATAACTGTGTACTTTTTACTGATTTTGAAAAATAGGAGATTCTTAATTCCACTATATCTAATATGGTTACCTTACATTCCCAACTAAGGCGATACATAGCAAAATATTGGGTGAAGTGCTAACTAACAGACGGGATCTTTCATTGAGCAACTCTACTAAAGATATCAAAGTCTATTTAAATATAATCATTAAAAAAAAGACATCACACCCGCCTTTTCCTGTGTAAAGATCCCAATGCCCGTGCGTTTTCACATTGTATAGCGATGGACATTCTTTGTACCAAGAACGTATTAACGTAATAAAGTATTTATTCATTCC
This sequence comes from Hemithea aestivaria, assembly GCA_947507615.1. Classification (NCBI taxonomy): domain Eukaryota; kingdom Metazoa; phylum Arthropoda; class Insecta; order Lepidoptera; family Geometridae; genus Hemithea; species Hemithea aestivaria. The sequence goes on along the minus strand of OX382332.1, from coordinate 10,753,282 downwards.
AAAGATTTTCTTCATATTTAATTTCAGAGCGTTCATATCAAAGTTTTATTGGGAAATATCCTAAACATACCCCAACAATTCAAAATTGCGATAATATCAAATGACTAGGTATACTTCTAATATCAAGGACCTTACATTCTCTGTTTACGTGACAAAAGTGACCTTATCAAAAGTACACTTACAAAACAAAACCCGCAATAAAAGAATATACCATCTACTAATTAGATATCAATCTACAGAATTAAGAGTCAAATCAAGGCTGTATTGAGCAAGAACTCTAACTTAGGACTATAAAAATCTGTTTTTACAGGCTTCAGAAAAGAGGATTTGACTATATTTTTTTATGTTTGTTACCAACTTTAGTTAGAACTTTCGATTAGGTAAACAGATTTTGGTACCCTTTTGATTTGACTTACTTGAAAGCTAGTATTTTCTTTTTTAACATTTTAAGTTCACGATTTTGTCCTTACGATGAAGAATCACTGTATTAGATTTTCTATTTGTAATAATGCCTCTAAAGAATAAAGACATGACCTGCTCAAACTCAAACTGAAACTCAAAATTCATTTATTCAAATAGGCTACTATATTGGTGTTTTGCAAGTCAATTTTACATTGTTCTATTTTAACACTACCGCTCGTTCGCAAAGCACCTATAGAGGTGCTGAGTGGTTCTCATAGGAGAAGAACGAGCAAGAAACTCATGAGGATTGCATTTTTTAAATGCTCCTTGGGATTGCATATCTCGAACCGGAGGAGTATAAGTAATAAGTTTCTTCCTCTAAGTGGGACCATCGCCTTAATAACCCACTTCTTCCAAGAGTAGGAAACGGCAAGGTAGGGGAAAACAAAATAGTTCCCAATGGGTCGACGTGTTGCTGGTTTATTTGCCAGCCCCCGTTAAAAATAGATAGATAAAGACATGACCTGGAATTACTGCACTTATAAGCACACAAACTAACACAATATCTAACAGCGCCACATATCTTTCAATTCATTTTGTTGCTCACAAGTATAGTAAGTACTCCACATACTCGTATTCAAGTCCATTATGCAACCAACGACCCATTATCAAAGCGCCTAATGGCATTTAACCAAACTCACTATGATTGCATTGATTATGGCGCCTGACATTTGTGACTGATTCAGGTGTTGGTCAATTGGTTTTGGTTGATAGGTTATGTTAATTTACATGTATTTTTAAACTTAAATATAACGGTAGATATTGTACAACTTCTATAAAATACAATTTATACGTTCTTGCATATTATTAAGTCTAGCTTGAATTAATAGTGTACTGAAAAAAAATCATTACATTAAAAAAAAATATATTCATCTTTGTTCTAATATTAAATCATCAATGCGAAAGTATGGATGTGGGCAAGTGTGTGTGTGTTCGTTACATCTACACGCGTAAATACTATTTAGTGGTGGTGATTTTCCTGGCCACTGCTATAACCATAATATACACATACATGGCCATATTATTATAATCACGCCTGGTTCCCGCTGGGTAGGCAGATACTATTTCCCTCCACTTGGTAGGATCTTAACACACCTCTTTCGCTTCCTCAACAGTAACTATAAACATTTTCTTCATACACCCTCGCCGGTTGGTACTCTAGACCTGCACGGCGATTCACTTATCGGTTAGGGAACCGAACCGAATACCGAATTGTCAAAAATGTATGAAATGACGTGACATGACATGTCAAGTTGTATCTACATTATACGTCATTTCATACATTTTTGACAATTCGGTATTCGGTTCTTTTTTTTTTTTTTATACGAGATAGGCCTACGTTTGACCACATCCCACCTGATGGAAAGTGAAAATGCGGTCGACGATGGGTCACGTAAGAGGCCTAGAAAGGTACCTATTCACTCGTGCCTTGAAGATACCCAAGTTGTACCGCTCGGGAAACACGGATGACGGCAAAGTGTTCCAAACGCGACTAGTTCTCTACTAGTAGTCTTACCTTAAAACGTCATTTATTAACCACATAAAACAATGTATAGGTAAAAAATCTATGATACTTCACGCGTCATGAGTCAATTGTCAAGTAACTACAGAAATAAAGCAATCAGCTTTTTACCATAGTAAAACCGAGATCAAAATGCTTCGTGGGCGTAGGCAGTTCACTTAATGAACTACATTGTCTTATTACTTTAAATGGCAGTGCCAGGTTTTTTCTGTCTGTACGTTGGACACATGTAAATAGCTTAGTAGGCGGACCGCATCCGCTGTTCTTACGCGCCTGTGTGTTTTGGCGTTGGGTTTTGATGAAGTTATTATGCCTTGTATTACTTGTTTAATTTATCAGTCGTCGAAGATGTCGCCTTGGCCAAAATTGGTGGATCAAATTATCACCATAGTCAATACGTACAAAAATATGTATAATGTCTCCAGTTTCTCCCATTTACATTATTATTATATTATAAAAACAACTAAAATTGGTTTCAATGCAATTCCCTAATTAATATTGATTAGGGAAATGCATTGGGGGTATTATAATAGGTAATCATAATTTGTATCGTGTTAAGCAGTCTTGGTGATTTTGGAAAAAAAATACGTGGAATGGTCTACGAATTAAAAGTTAGAAAGGACATGATCTATGTATATTAATTTTTGTATAAATAGGTATGGCATAGGCCATGAAGTTACCTTGTTAATTAACCATTTACGGCATTAAAATAATTGTTTCTACAAAAAGAAATAGAAATATTATAATGTTATACTTAACTTAAGATATTGACAATTAAAAACCGATAATCGAAGTGCATCTACATAATTAACAAGCGTTTTATGAGTCTCTTTATGCAATTACATCCCCTATAAGGCCACCTGCTGATTCATGAAAGGCCTAACACATTAACATCTGCAAAAAATGATGCACATAAAAAGTTAAACTGAATTAGACTATGAAACGTGGGAGGAGCACTGTTCTTAATAAGAACGCAATTATCTGCGTTAAAACAACCAATAGTGACTGCGTAGGAGCCAAGGACCATCGCCTTGTTTGGCGAAATTGTGTCTCGCTCACTTAATGCTCCTTATATTAATACCTCTTTGTTAACTTTATCGACTAATAAAAACGGCGTCGGTTCTTATACGTCACTTGAGATGAATATCGCCAGACGTTGACTGGGACTTAAAGGTTTCACAACCTAGAAATCAGGGCAGGGGGTTATTCATGACTCATGACTGAATTAATATGAAAGCGACTGATTGTCTACAAGTCACTCGCCTTAACTTCTCGTCAATAATTGTTCAAAAATTTGAAAAATTCCTTGAAACCCTCAAAATGTTACAAAATCAAATGCAGTTCAATTATGTACATTTCTTTTTAATATACGCGTTGTTAAATCAGATAGCCTTCACATTTTTAAAACAACACATAAAAATGGCATTTAACTTTTAACCTACTGTAGTCGCTATTCTCTTGCTCCGCTTTCAAGTTATCTAGTACATAATAGATATGTAAGAAAGCCTTCGGCCTTCACATTGTTAACAACTCATATTATTATGGCATTTAACTTTTAACCTACTGTAGTCGCTATTCTCTTGCTCCGTTTTCAAGTGCTCTAGTACATAATAGATATGCGAGATGACATCAGTAGCTGTTGTGGAACGAATCAATAAAAATAGGCTGTAGAAGGATTTATGATTACAATTACGCATGTCATTGTTTTACAAATTGTTGCGAGATGAATCAGTTGTATAAATAAATATGATTAAGCTCGGGACAATAAGATCAAGGGGTGTAGCAACATGTTGGCATTTTCTATTTCTGTAAGAACATCGACTGAAAACATTTTGTCAGATTCTAAGTTATTTGTGTTCAAAAGCTCTATTTCAAATTGAATTCAAAGCTTATAAAAGAGGTTTTGTATGAGAATAAATACCTATTTGGGGGAGGTCTTTGCCCATCAGTGGGACAGCAAAGACTAAAATAAATTAAAAATTACCTAAGTTTGACCTCATCCCATGTAGATATTCTTACGAATTATTTTAAGAATGTTTTTCAATGATGCGTATTAGTACGAGCGAAAATCATTTAGGCCAGCGCAGAGTCGAGCTTATTTATTCCTACACTACTTCAATTTATTTACTCAGCCAGCAGCATTACCTACTTTACTACAAGAATCCACGCCCATACTTCTCTTTTCAAGCAAGCAAGCAAGCTACGTATAACACTTTAAATTGTCGCGATTTGAACTTATGTTAATTTTATTATTAGGGACTTATCGCGTCAATATATAATTGTTAGTTTTACAAAATCATAATTAGAAAATCATCATTTCGGCTCAGTTACTCGAACCGTAGTCACGACGCACAGTGATCTATGCGATAAATCTCAAATAATTAAATTAACACAAGCAAGCTTCGTATTGAAATTATAATACTATTTGTATACAATCTCATTGTACTGATTGTAACATAAATGATCTACAGAATATGTGATGTCATTAGGTTGCAACACAGCTGTAAAGGTCGAGAAGCGCATCTAATCACTCAGTTGAGCGTGGTTATTGCAAAAACTAAGATATATTATAAGCGGCCGATAGCCAATGGTATTTTGTAAGGTTTTCTTCACAAAGAACGTGTGAATTGAGGATTAAGCATCCTAAATCATTGTGATTAAAATAACATTTGATTGACCGTGTCGGTATAAATCTTTTAGGGTGTATATTCTTTATTATCCCCTTCGACTCTTGCGCAACTCTGAAGGATCTTGTTATTACAGGATCTTTAAGTTTGACACACATAACTTAGAAAATACTGAATTTTAGTTTGAGATCTGAAAAGTAAATATTATGTACCTACATAAATTTTGTGCAATTACGTATGTAATAAATAATATACATTCCATTTCTCATCAGTGTTTCAGATTTGATAGGGAAATGATTTTTTTTTTCAAACAATTGTGGAGATCTTCGAGTCTCTTGTAATTTTGTCTGTTACCTCATCATTACATAACTTGTATATGAATTGATTTGGAAAATTGTTTATTTTAAAAACGCTTATTTCCCGATTAGTCCCATAAAATATAAAGTTGTAATTTATTATTGTTTGCTAACTTTAATCTTTGAAAATGTAAAAAGAAAGGATGACTGACTGATAACACAGATGTAGACATCCGCTAAGGAAGGATTTTATCACGTGAGTAAAGCCACTATTTTAAGCTAATTAAATAATAAATTAGATACTTATTAATATACCTGTAGATGTGTACTGTTGAAAGAAGCCCTAGTTTATGTAAAGACCAGAGTAAATTTAACCCTATCTAGATAATCAATCTATATTTCAAGCCAATAATAGTCGCTACTATTCGCTAAAGTCCAGGACATTGCCTGATTTACCAGCGTGCGGGTTTTGCGTGTACCGTGCAATTTATGACTGAACCAGCACGAATAAGGTGTTCATTGGAGACCTTACGAGTCTAATATAGTGGCTGGGGTTGATTGTAAATTCAATTAAAATCTAGGGAATAAGTTGGCATTTAGTTTTTGTTTGTTTTGTTTTTTAATATTTGCTGTATGACGTCTTTTCTGTGTTATCGATTATTAAATCTTATCTTATTTTAGGTAGCTTAGATTATATTTAAGGAAGTAGAGCACTATACTGTTCTCTGCATTTTCTTAAGTAGAGCCAGCTCTGACTCTCTACACTTTATATAAAGCATAGCTTTTTCTTAAATAATCATAATTAATGATTAATAACATGACGCTCTTTTTACTCCTCTTTTCCTCTATTTGTGCATGTTTTCTGAGAACGGAGGTCAACTTCGTTGTACTGACATAACTCATTTATTATGAGTGTATTTGAATGTAATTATAAACAAAATACAGCAACGTGTGCGATACACAATCGTCACACAAAGATACAAAGTTGGGATAGATGTTCATCGATGGACACTCATACTTATACGAGTAAACTTGTTCGTCGGCACGCGGAGCTGTCAGCTAATCTGTGGTGGTCCGTCTGTTATGATCCGTGTGTGAGTTATGCGGCGTTCACGTGTACGTTTTGTGTCATTACCTGATGTTGGCGACCCATGGGACTGTGTGACCGCCGCCGACGCGTCCGCGGGGCCTTCACAGTGAGCGGTGATAACGCCTCGGCGTTAGTTTTGCATCTACACACAACACTATACACGGTAATGAGACACTTCGATTTTATTCCAAATTTATTTATTAACTTGTCCTTGGGAATCAGAATCACATGACTTATTCAATGAATGAAGGTTGATGAATAAAGATTCAAAATCCAGACACGACAGAACAAAACAGGAAACAATAGGCTTCAATGCACACGCAAGAATTCACGCGAGATCGTGGTCAAAGGCTACCTTTAATGAATAAAAAATTAGATTTTAAGATTTTTTATTCATTCTCTTTATCCAAAGTCCATTCCATATTTCACTGCTGGGCATAAGCTAATAACGCTAGTATATAAGTAAATAAAGTACAAGAAAACCATGTCATGCAAATGTTTACATTTCCTTATCGTTACGCTAAAAAGTCCACTTGTTTGCTCCCCTAGACATGTGAAAATCATTAGCGCGTAACGTTCAATGTTGTTTAAAATATTCTAGGATGACAGACGTCGAAAAAAAAAAACAACAACAATAAAACTATCATTTACTCAGTACCTACATCATTAATCGTTTACCACGAGATTTTTTCACTTATCTTGGGGAGCTGGACTCTCTGTTTCAATATAGTGGCATTGAGGTAGTGTTTGAGCGTTTTTCGAGCGTTTATTTACACCAGTGCATATGATCTGATTTTGTCTTATTGGGCAATGAGAATGATATGCAGCAACAAAAGGGTTCCGAGAAGCACCCGTCCCGACTTGTCCGTCCGTCCCATTGAGTCACACTCCTTACGCGTCGGATAATAATAGCCGCTTCCTTTTACAGTCATTTTTGGTTTACTTGTAAAGTCGCGGTTGGATTGTCGCTAAATGCTACTAAATCGTGTGCAAATCTCATTGACAATACCTCAAAAGTCTTGATTTTATGTTTAGATTACGAAATCTAAACTTATTGATACATAATAATATGTATGAGTAACAAAATTAAGATTTATTGATAAGAAAGAAAAAAATGTTAAAGGAATCAGGCGTTACTTTGCGGAAATTCGTGGTAAATATTAGTTTCATAATATGAAAGATAAGATAATATAATAGATTCTAATTTAAAGATTCTAATTAATGTACAATGTTTAGTGTGACTTAACGACACAATATTAAAAAAAAATACAACCTACCTGTAGAAAGCAAATTAGGTCATGGTATTATTACTTCTTTCTACAAAACCTAAGAAGAATTTATCAAAAACTTATAAAAATTATTATAATTTGTAGTGAGCTCGGTAAAAACTAATGAACAAAAATAGCTAACGTCTCAGTAAGTAAAGCTAGTAAGCGCTAAAAGCCTAGTATAGCTTCTGTTCAATTTGTAATTCCCCTAGTAAAATTATACGCCTTCAGCTTCGCGTCAGGGTAACTCGTTGATATTTAAAAATTAATTAATTGACCCAATAAATAGAGCAGTCGAGGTCACAATTTCATGAATCTCTCTAGAATCTAGATCGAAGATTTATGATTATTAAAATGTCAATTGAGCAGGATGTTTTTTAATCTGCATAATATATTATTATAAAATTTTGGTAGCCATGTATATTTATATGTTTAACACAATGATACGGTCTTTCTCAAATTATCTCAATCGTGTGTCATACGACTCCAATTAGACAATTTTTTATTGCCTAATAGGTAGGCCTTAATGTGATTGACATCAACTCAATTTAGCTAATATAGAAAAAAAAATTGAAAAATTGCATATTTCTAGCATTGGTTTTATACGATAAAGTTACATACATATACTTATAAGAAGACATAAGAACATATTATTAATACTACTTGTTGTATTTTTTTTTCTAAGAACACTTTAGTTTTGTATTTTTTTTATCCAGCTAGCCAATCTTCTTCTAAATTATATATAAAAGAAAAGAGTCACTGATTAGCTGACTGACTGATAAATCAACGCACAGACCATACCGCTGAATGAATTCGCTTGAAATTTGGAATGTAGATAGGTTTTATGATGTAGACCTCCGCTAAGAAAGGATTTTACCACGCGGGCAAAGCCGCGAGCATAAGCTAGTAAATAATAAAACTACACAGTTTTCGATAAACAATGTATAGAGTACCAATGTATGCAATCACGGAAGAGGACGTTTGCGTTTCATCTCGGCTGTCACAGTTGGCGAATTGTTGGCCAACAGACAATTTTCAACCAACTATACGGTTACTTAACAGTACAGCTGTACAGATTACGAGTATAGACATTGTTTGATTATACATATATTAAGTACGAGTATCTTTTGATTATACATAATATATTAAGTACGTATGTATATATCGGGCGACGCTCTTTCGCTCGCACTATTTGACAAATTTTGAAATATGAATTCATAGAATTCATTAATTGAAAATTTCTCAAGATCAGCCCTGCATTATAATGTTATTACACACATTTTAAAGTATTTTCGGTTGATATATTAAAAAATGGCATGATGAGAATTAAAAAAAAAAATGTTTAAATATTGCTCCTCGTGTCATTTTTTATTAGGTATATCAAACTGAAAACACTTAAAATGTGTGCAATAATAGGGCTGGTCTTGAGGAATTTTCAATAGATTTATTCTATGAATTTATAATTGAAAATTTGTCAAATAGTGCGAACGAGAGAGTGCACCACAGTAATTCAATGAAAGCACCACATAATCAAATCCAATAACACTGGTTTCTGGCTAATAAATCTAGCTTCAACGTAACTTAATTCCTTCAATCATAACACCACTCAGGGCGCCTCAATTCTGTGATTTGCGGACTTTGCGGTAGACGTAGGGCTCTTATGCAATGCACTTTCACCATGCGTTAAAGAGAGAGTCCCTCAGATTGGCTATTACTAGATTACCTTGCGAACTCGGGAAAATAAGAAAGTGTGTAATGTCTCCTAGAGTATAGGACACAGATTTCACTGGTCTTAACAAGCGCACGTGTCAAAACATTTCTGTTGTTTGCCGTATAATGTTAATGAGTTTTCTATAACCTGTATATGTAGTATTATAAAATAATATACGTTGTATCTGCCTACAAATCTTCTAAAAAAGAAAAGAATTACCAACGTTGATCTATCAACGTACAGTGTACAGTCCAAACCGCTGAATAGGTTGTTTAAAATTTAGAACACAGGAGGTATGACGTAGACCGTTGGATTTGGCTTATATTATAATATCGAATGTTTGGATGACCATACTATTATGTTTGTGTGTGTGGATAGACTTATTACCTTCCATTCCAATCTAAATTGGCTGATTGATCTAAAATTTGGTATGATATATTTGTAACCCTGTATAAATTGAATACTGTCACTTGTACCTATCTTATTATTCTTCTAAATCTTTTTAAAAGTTAACATCTTTAAAATCTTTACCACTTTCTTTATTTCTTCTTCACATTGTTTTTACCAAAAAGTGTAATAATAATAATAGTTTGATTGTAACAACAATCCAATATAAAAAAATATACAAAATCACATCGTAATTTCCTTTATTAATTAATTAATAAGATGCCCTTAAAATAATTTAAAACAATATTCAAGAGAAAGAGTTATTTATAGTAATTCTGACAGGAACGAAAGGACAAAAACAGTTTATTTGGGAGGCGACCTCTGCGCCGCCGCAAGGCTTTTCCGCCAAAGAAGGAAGGAGGAAGATGGCTCGCAATTGTCACCGGCGACCTTAGAACATTTAATTACGAGAATAGAAGCTATAACTATTTTTTTTTTGCGAAATGACAATTTCTGCGAAGGGAGATGCAAATGCAACATAGGTACATGTCTTATCAATCATTAATATTGGCGTTATAATAAGCAAGTCATTAATATTATTAGATAAATTTTGTCTTGAGTGTAATTTAATTATCAACTTGTTTAATTATTATGTAATTTAAAATTAACATTTTTGAGGCTACACCAATTAGTTATACCACAGTAATGAATGTTCTATACACAACATTGTCAAACACTGGCATAAAATATACTTACATGAGTACGGCATGGTATATGTATATAAATATGGGTAAACTGTATCGTGACTCGTGACAGTTAGTTTCATGCCCGGCGGTCTCTGTCTTTTGACAGCAGGGAAGCTTGACAGCGTCGTATCCAGTTGGTCGTATAATCTAAGGTGGCGCGTCGCGAACGCAGCCTTGCTGTGACAATGGCTACTTGAACGTAGGCTTCTATATTTGGAGGATGGTTTATGTAACGGGTTTGTTATGTAAAGTATGTAACTATTGCGCATTTTGTATATTGGTAAGTATAAGCAATTTTAGGTACCTAAAGTAAAAGCATTTTTGTCATTTTTGGGCATTTGCCGCAGAACCGATAACCGATGGGGTAGGCGTGTACTAGAGTGGAGACCGCGTCTCGGCAAACGTAGTGTAGGGCGTCCTTGGGCGAGATGGGGTGACGATATCCGGAAGGTCGTGGGGAGCGGGTGGAGGAGGAAGACAGAAGACCGAGTTGAGTGGTGTGCCATGGGGGAAGCCTATGTCCAGCAGTGGACGAACGTGGACTGATGATGATGATGATGATAAGCAATTTTTCAATGAGAATTGCACACTTCGGGCGGATTTTTGCGTGAAGGGTATAGCTGGCTTTAGCAGCATAAAGAGTACATTTTAACGTTCTTTTAAAGTTTATTTTATAAGGTCATAGAGGGATTTTTATTTCATTGATACCAAAACTTCGTGCTCGATCAAATCGTGGATAATTTCAAACGCTGCAGTTATGCAATTAAATGCAACAAATCATTGTTAGTCATGATCATTGTTTATTAAAAAGGATTTTAAGCATCCTAGAGAACGCTTCCTGCAGTACAAGGCTGAGTTAGTCATAATACCTATAGCCTATAAGATTCCACATTGTTTCATTGATTCTGTCATGGTCGGTGGCATTCTCTTGTTGTTTTTGTTAAGACTTATCGAAATATCTTTAATGAATACTTTTTTTTATACACCTATTTCTTTAAAATTTGAATTAATTTATATAAACATGACTATTTATTGCGAGAGAAGGTCACCTTATTAGAGTAGCTCTATTTACTGATCTTATTTACTGATACAATGATGTGAAATTCTAACACTGCACCAACGCTTCTTACTTGAGAGTCATAAGATGTTAAGACTCTTCAGCCCAGTAATTTCACTAGCTACAGTGCCCTCCTACCGTAGCACAGTAATAACTGTGTAAAAAACAAAAGAAAATAATCGGAACAGTGGGAGTACTGTCAAAATACTGTCACTCGAAATCAGAGATCCGTTCGGAGAGATGGGAACAACTCTCACTGCACAGGCGCTAGAATAACTGGCACCAATGGCATTAATTTTAAATTTTAACAAAATAGTCATAAGTTTGCATTACCTAGCATTTTATTACATTTTCATTTAATTTAGCTTAGAATAAACATTTTCCTTTCTCTATTTACGATATCATTATTAGAAATAGGTAAGTACATGCAGATGCACATACTCGTAAGCGTAAACTATGCTTGCTGAGAGCCTTTGTCTTCAAGCATTGTCTGGCAGATATTAACTAGTCTCTTCCCTTCCTTTTCATCTCGCCACTATTCTTTGTTAGTAACTTTTATTAGAGTAAAAATTGCACAATTATAAATTACTTGCTTTGCCCAGCGGTTTTAACTTTTGAAAATTCAATTCAATTCGTTTATTTGCGTATAAGGGTAAATACAGTTGATATAAGAATAATATTATAAACAGTCCGCCTTATGCTGCCTTTCGGCTTGCAAAAAATAAATAAATTCTTAAAACACACTATTTTGACTTATTATATTGGTTTATATTATTATATTGGATGCAAAAAATAAAAATTAACTTTTGTGAAAAAGTATTCCTAGTGTGTATTCCAAGGTCTACGTTATCTACATACCAAATTTCTACCCAATTGGTTCAACTGTGAAGAGGAGGAAACACACATACTCAAACACATCCCTACACTACACTACCTAAAATAGTAAGAAGTAAAATGCGCGGTGGTAATTTGGTCTTTAAAATTGTGATTTTAACGTTTATAGGATCCGCTTCTTTTTTGTTTTGTTTTTGTTTTTATCGCCGTCTCAAAGAATAACAGCGACGTGTCTAAAAAATAGTCAAGCAATATAAGGTCAGATATCTATATTTGTACATTAAAGTATTATAATTAGCTCCGTTAACTCAGTGGCAATCGATTCTGACATTTATTAATGGAACATAAGATCTGTAGCCAAATGCTACGCGACTGTTCTTCCGCAATGTCAAATTCTCAGTCGATAACCACACATAAACTCGCTATATTTATGCACCTAATTAGGGAAATATTCAACAATCAAAGGAACATGCCGATTTTGAAATGTGGAATGTGGCATTCGAGGAATGGTTCTGAACACAATAAATGTGAGAGACACGCAAGCCTCACACAGGACCCATAAAATGTTTTGCATACCTCAAATAAAATAAAGCGCTTTGCGCGAAGGACCAATGTTGTGAGCATGAAACAAATGAATGTTATATGTTCGTTAACTTTTGCATTTAGTGGAATTGGCATTACTTCGTATTACTTTCGTACACGTAGGTATGCACTTCCGGAAATTTAAATACATATAACTAACATTTGCGTGGATCACTGAAAAATATATTTTTTTAAATTATTTACCATTAAATTTAGTCCCAATCTCTACAGAAGGGATGAAGGGATGGGGGGATTTATCATGCCTTCTAATTTTAGTCTTTATCTTTGGCTACATCATCGCTTAAGTTCAATAAATCAAGGGAGATCATGGTCAAATACTTACCTATGATGAATAAAAAACAGCGATGCGATCGATTACGGAAGCAGATATCTAGTCTTCTGGCAATATTGAGGCTAAAAATTGTTTGTTGTACGCAGACGACATCAACCTACAAGCTTACCCATTTACTTTATACACGATTGCCACACCACACATATGTATATTACACCTTTTTGCTAAGAATCGTTTCGTTACACAATACAATTCACTCTCCCTAGAGTTACGATTAAAATTAAAAAGTGGTACATTAAACAATACTTTATACTGTTTATTTGCAACAGTCACTGTTATTCTTAATTTCGTTTAAGTATTGGTCACTTGGTTTTCTTTGAACCGTCTCATAAATTAATGAATATCGAGCTTTGCAAATTGTCCAAATGAGCCGAAGGATGGTCCGAGGTAAGTCATCGGCGGAGCTCGCTCGTAAACTCGTGTGACACTGATTGCCCGCCTTTCTTGAGAATAAGTTAAGATGTTTGGTCGATTTATGTAATACTACAAGTAAATAATTATTAGTAGTAATTATTGTAAGTATTTAGAATGTAACTTATTTATGGTATTTGATTCTTTGTAAGAAAAAGCTATCTACCTATAGGTATACCTATACATAAGTAGGAACAGTGTAGCTTTATTATATTGCAGTAATAAGAACCATCTATCTGTATCCACTGATATAAAAGTTCATGGAAAAAATAACTGTGTGCGGATTCAATTTATTTGAAAGAATATTAAAATGATTCTATCCGGAATTTCATAATAAATTAAAGAAGTTACTATATCACACGACTTGACAAAAATACGAACATAATAGCAAAAAAATTGCCAATCAGAGGAACACCGCAAATCTAGGCAATTTAAAATAAAACTAATGAAGTCTCCAGTTTTTTACCTGTGACGCGATTCAAATGTGATCTATGTCCGGGTCAAATACCTACACTGTTCTTATTACAACGCCACATTTCCAAGTTCATTGTTACTTTATGGTCTTGGACACTATGTATCGGAATGGATGCCGCTATAAAAAGCTCCCGAGTCCGATATAAGTGCAGCATTGCGCTTATAACTATACCTCTATTATAATATATTAGTAGTGAAGGTTAGCTTCCTAGTGAAACTGTATGAGACCGAAATCGTATGAAGCATAACACCGTATCAAGTTCTAAAATACATGGTCATAACAACGACATCCTTCGTAACACGCAATTCTGCATTTTCCATGGGGTAGCGTTTGGTAAAAACGCTATCCTATTCAAAATAATATTTGAAAACAATCAAGATTAAATTGAACCCGTCAATAGCGTAAACAGTTGCTTATAATGAGTAAAGTTCTGTAATAATATTTCTTCTTCATATCGGAGCTAAAGTGTCACGCATTGGTTTTATACAAATTCGCATCACGGCATCTATCCTGTTTAATTTACTTTTGGTCTTGGACTTTGGGATGAGTTATATGGGTAAATCCTGAGATCGGGCGTATTTAAGTGATTCCCGTGGCAGATTTTAAATCAAAGTATTATTGAACTTTACCTGTAAAACATCAAATTTCCCATAATTATAAGTACATCCATCAAATAGGCATCATTATAACTTGTTTTGTTCAAAAGATATTTAAATTTAAATTTTTGGTGCCACGGGAATCAATAAAGTGTGGCATGGAAATCAAAATTAAAACTATTTCGTTTAAATTCTATGTTATTATTTAAATATTGACCTCTACATACTAATCATATAAAATAGAAATGATTAAAAACGGTGATCCAAACAAATATACACCAAACATAAAGTATTAAAAAGGTCTATATTGGCTTTCTATATAATAATCATGTAAATTAAATAAAATCAACGTATTGCTGTCTTAAACAATGTAAAAATATTGAATAAATAGTCCTAGAATATGAGATTAAGTTCTCAGTCACAGTCACTGACAGGATTCACTCCAGAAGCTGTCATCAGATTGTACATTTATCATTAGTTAGGTTAATCTGGACTGAAGTTGCAGTCAGCACATAGTTTCGTTTTATTTTTTCATCGTACATCATCGCAGCCATAAGACGTCTACTGCTGAACATAAACCTCCCCTTTAGACCTCCATATATAAAACCGGTGTTGGAAGCGACCTGCTTCAAGCGTCTTTCAGCGACCTTAATAAGGTCGTCTGCCACACTTGTGGGTAGACGTTCTACACTGCGTATGCTTGTACGTGGTAGGCACTCGAACACTTTTCGACCCCATCAGCCATTCGCTCTACGTGCTATGTGGCCTGCCTATTACCACTTCAGCTTCCTGATCCGCGGAGATATGTCAGTGACTTTGGTTCGTCTTCGGGTCTCCTCATTCCTGATTCGATCACGTAGAGAAACCCCGAGTATAGCCCTCTCCATAGCTCGCTGAGCGACTTATTTTAATGTGGGGATATAATGGTGCCGCATAAGCCAGAGCGGCTGTATACTATAGTACAATATTAAAAAAATCTGATGTACGAGTAAACAATTTAAAAAAAAATCTGAAATAATGAAATATACAAATAAAAACTGTCAAAATCACTTCCATACCTACGGCTTCGCTAAAGTTGGGTAAAAAGTGAAAGAATACGCTAGAAAACTCAGGGGAAAATTGATGACCGTGGTAAAACGCCATGAGAATCAATACCATGGAAATCAAAATTGTATAGTTTTTTGTCAATATTTTTAAATACCACAATTATAGACTATTAATAATGAAATATATGATAAACAATACCCTTTTCCTAACTGCACACCCTAGTCAAAAAACCGTAATGGATAAAGAAATATTTTTAAACATGGAAATGGTAATCAATGATCTAGTGAACCAAAACCACGGTAATCAATTTCTCACCTTCGTAAATCCAGTTTATAACCACGAGAGGAGTAACATTTCTTCACGATGTTTAGAGCGCAATTGAAGTTAGCCCACAGCGTGCGTACAAGCTTCTAAGTCTTGTGGCTTGTGAAATGTGAGTAGTTATGTCGCGCGCCATGGAAATCACTTTTTGTCCGGGGACAAACCTAAATTTGTTATTTTCTCTAAAACTACGCTGTGTACAGCCTTCGCGTATTTTTTTGATCATAAAACAGTTCACCCTCTACAGCTTAGATCACAGCAATTAATAAAATTCCGTTTATAAATTGGTGTAAAAAATATATTTTGTTCCAAAAAAGTGTAAGGGACACCCCATGGTAATCAAATTTCAGGGCTTTAACATTTTTTTTCAGATACTTGCAGCTAAATTTAACCTTATATCTATCATGCATTAAGTAGATTAAACCTTAAACTAACAGAAAAAAATACCCTTGGGTAGAATTTTTATGTTACGGGTAGTTTATTCCCCCAGACACGTAAAATTTTGTCTCTCAAGATTCACCCATATGAGTACTGGTTGTACAGTTAGTTTCGAAAGATTGACTTTTGTAGAGCAGTTGTAATTTTGACACAGAAATGTGGTAGGTATCTTAAGTCAGTTTATAGTTGCCATTTAAATGATGTTGTTTCTTAACCTAAGGTACTTTACCAGTTTTACCAAAACAGAATTTTTACATTACTGTTCAGTTCTTCAAACGCATAAAGCTTGTCGAACGTTTTAACAATTTTCTTAACTTTTGCTTGACATTAACACGGGGTCCGAATATTTTTTCGAGCTGAGTCTAAGCCATACTCCATTTTTACTCAAACAAAAAAAATAGCGTATATACATAGAAATGCGTACACATAACGTATGTACCTATTTAAGAAAAGTACAAAAACATTACCAACATTGCACAACTATTTACAGCCTATACACATCTTCACTCGCGGACGTCTTCTATAAGCATAAAATCGTCGACGATTATTGCATCCAGGTAAATGTGTAGGTGAATATTATTGGCAGGTCTCCGACACAAACAAATGAGCTAGCTATTCAAGGAGCGACTGACTTTCCCCGCCTTATTTGGCAGCGGAGTATCCTCGCGGACTGAAATCTCGCCTGGATTGTTCGTTGTTGCTCCGTGCATGGGAAGCATTATCCCTCTGGATGCAGGAAGGCTCCACAAATAAAATATGTGACTCGAAGGCGACGGCGAGGTGCCGTCGAGAGCTGCGCAAGCTAGAGGGAAAGAGAAGGGTTACTTAAGATGTTTGAGTAAGAAAGGGAAAAAAACTTACGCTTGGCTATCTGGAGAAACGCGGGCACCTCATTTAATCGGTACGCGCTTCGTTTTGTAGGATAAAGGAAAATTTGCGATGCTTTAGATACTCTTGGTTTATTATGAGTGTAGGCGTATGTAGCCTATTTACACCTCCATTTAGTTTATTGTTTATCTTAATAGAAAGCTATATTGAAAGCTGAGTGTGTTATAGCAGATTTTAACATGTGTGTTTGTATTACTCGTATGACGTGGTTTCTTAATTCAACACGCAAATATAACCAAATATTCACTTTGATACCTTTATTTAATTATGTTGACACTTTTTCATTCCAAGTAACTTCAGACATAATAGGATAATGTTTTTAAAGAAAATGGTATTTACAAAAAAAAACATTAATAATTAAATACAAAAGGCTGCAACGGAGGATTTTTGCAAGTCAATTGACATTATTGCAGTAACTTTATAAAGCCAAAAATAAACATAATGAATAAAAAACAAATGGAACGGCAGGTTCTCATAAGAAATAAAGGCATTTGCTTTAAGCGCTTACATTATTCACTATCATGCACTAATAACGAGCTTATGAACAGTTTGTAGATATTACCATAGATCGAGAGATCCAGTGATAATCATGAAACTTTCTTAATTAGCTTCAATGCGGATAATATTTACTATCGCAGAGACATCATTAAGTTAACGTGTCCTTTAAGGCTTGTGTCAACTCGCGCAACCTCTCACTCGTTCACAATATCTTACTAATTTTATAAACTCGAAAGTTTGAAAAAATGTATGGATGTCTGGATGTATTACGTATATGCGTTACTCTTTCACGCCTAAGCGGGAGGACCAATTGAGCTGAAATTTGGTATAGATATAGCTTAGACCCTGAAATAACATATAGGCTTCTGTACAGCGGGTTCTGTAACCGCAGGACGCAGCTTGTTTGAAACTTAAATATTCGTAGAATATTTATTAAATTTAAAAAAAAAATTGCTGCTTTTTAATTAATTATCAAAGTGGAAATAATATTAAAAATAATATAAAAAAAACTCTAGAGTTACACCAAAATATTTGTTCAAAAAGTCTACGAATAAAAGTCCAAAAGTCTAAAAGTTCTATGAATTTATATTTCGAATATTTTTGTGATATCATGCGAGCGAGATGGTAGTACGGCTTGATAGGAGCCTTAAGATAGTACGTGTCCTTTAAATTATTTAAGTGGTTAAGCCATTTCTCTCGGGTCTTGAATTAATGTCGGTAGCGTTAGGTAAGGTTCTGATTAAGTTTTCATCTTTAAGTTCGGATTGTGATTATTTGTTTTGAGCTTTCGGGTGATAATCTGGAACTGCAACATTTACATAGGTTAGCAATTATTATTACTAGGTATAATTCTGCCACAAAGATCAGTGCAGTAATTGTATAACATCAAATTTAAGAAAATGACACCTAAGGTGTGGACAGAGAAAATGTATTAATAAAACAATTTACAACATTGTTTTATTAATACATTTTCTTTCTTTTCACGTTTGTGATAAGTGCGCCAGAATTGTGATTTGACTGTCATTGTGATTTGACAGTAAAGTAGAATAACTGGTTCCCAGTGGACAGCCTAATTATTGATACTTTACTGATTTTCTTCATTGCCATAAGTCGTCCTCTACTGCGTCCTGTACGCCTCAAAAATCAAGTACAATGCTCAAATTTTGATCAAAAGTATTGTTTAACTTAGATGCATGCAAAACAATGGTTCTGAAAAACCAGCGTTCCCCTCCAATAAAATGTTCGTACGAAGTATTAAATTATCATACCAAAAATTAATAAGTTGAAATTTAGTAGCTCAAGCTACCAAATTGTGATTCAAATCATCATCAACATTTAATTATTTTTTTCATCTTTTTTTAGGGTCTTCACCCTAAAATAACACAACACACATTTCAGCAGTTTAAAACGAAGCCGGTCTAGACATAAGACTCCCTACAGATGATACACTCAACTTGAGCTTTCTACTTCCCCAATCTATAGGTCTGGAATTCTAGGCATTTATTTGCTTAGACTTAGCATTCTAGACCAACGACCTGTGTTACCGTTGTTTACTCCATTCGGCTCCGTATTTCTGCCAATAGCTTGTTTATTGCGCCCTTGTCCTATGACTTCTAGAATTCTAACTACTGTTAGTGAGTTTATTACATTTAGATATTATAATATACTAGCTGTGCCCAGCGGTTTTACCCGCTGTATTGTAGCCTATGTGTTATTCCAGAGTCTGAGCTATCTCTATATCAAATTTCAGCTCCATTCGTCCACCCGTTTAGGCGTGAAGAAGTAACAAACATACACAGTCACTCACAAACTTTCACATTTTTAATACACATGCAAATAAATTAAATCACATTAAGAATTAATCACTACTCTGATATGGAAATTGTATGAACTTAAGTGTAAATCTGTATTTCAATACTTGACTCAAACTCATCAAACAATCAAAACCCACAAATAATATTTACCAAAGCTCACTTTATACTTTATTATTGGGTGTAAAATAAGGATAATGTAATAATCACTTCACGGCGATCCGACGAAGGGTTTCGTCGAACAAAGGATCGGGATCAATGCTACCTATATTTTATTATTTATTTATTTTGTGCTGCTACGAATGCATGTTAATGTGGATTATGGACATAATAAACTACTGGATTGAACTTGTCAAAAACATGAAGCACCCTCTGTAAGCCTACTGGTACAATATTTTCTACTCGCTGTGCTGTGAAAAGATCTGGAGAAAATTTAATTCTAGAATGACGCTCAGCAGGGTTAACATACGCAAGACGACAATGGTCTCGCGCGAAATATCTAATAATCCACTATGACTCTATGTCGATGTCTATACAAGTTTTATAAGAATTTGGTAAGATCATTGTGACGTAAAAGCACGTGATAAATAAATTTAGGTCGCTCAGGCATAAATTATGCAGTAAGTGCTCGCAGAACTACACTTTTAATAAATATGTAGCTCAATCGCAATAGTGATAGTTTAGGTACTTACGTGTATTAAGACATATTTGCGACCGAGCGGGATTACCATGGGTGCTTCATTTATGTTTAAATTAAACTAATTTAACAACTTTTGCATCCATAACGTGGGATAAACACCAATGCATCGCTCACAGCCCACGCACACAATGACTTGGAGGCATTTTGCATACTTATGTTTCTGTGCTCTCCAGTCAAGGACAATATGTTAGGGTTGATCCGTCATAAATTTGAGTTTATGATTTAGGGTTGGCACGCACTCATTGTAGTTATTGTAGACTAAAAATGTCTCTGGTTTGTTTTGCTGAAAATTATCTTATTACATTTCTCCAATCATAATTCCTACTAATACTATGTACATAATTAACCTTACTTATATTAACCCTTCCAACTATAAAATTATGTCGTGTTTAAAATGTTATACCGTTTTGTAACCAGGAAAAAATGTTTTACGCATCTACACCCCACGCCGGGATGTAGGACCACCCCCGAAGATGGGATACCCACTTAAAAGGCCTGGGAGTGTTCCTGTGAGACACCATTGTGCCGGGGCAGCGGGTACGCCTAAGCACTCATCCGCGGCCCCGATATCGTTACCTCGCCTTGCCTTGTTATCCGTCCATTAATTGCAACAAAATACCTAATTACTCGTATTGTCATAAATCTCACATCCTGACATTGGCCTGTTCTCGGTTCAATAATAATATTAGTTGACACAGTCTTGACGTGGAGGTTGCATTGTTTACTACTTACCATAAAATATGTTACCCTTGACCAGATTGTAATGAGATTTTCCCTGTCTATTAATCTGAGTTTTCTTTCCGATTAAAACATATACGGCACATATAGGCTTAATAATCATGACCTGATTATACTAATAGTGGCAGAAGATTTAAAAAAGAGACAAGAAAATAGGAAAAGGGAAAATCTTGAAGAAATTGTCTTGAAGCTAATACATTTATTGAAAAATTCAAAAAATCACGTGGGTTTCCAGGGATAATCTTTTAAGAAACTAATATTAATGTATATTTTGAATGAAACTTATTAAGGGTCTAAAATGTAAGGTGTCTCAAAATGTCTGTGTGTAAAGGGTCTAAAATAAATGTTGTATTAGAATTAGGACATATAAAAGTAAAAACAAGTAAAAGTTTTTTGTTTAACTCTTTCCTTATTATTTCTATGTGGGAATGAAATCATTGCAGTATGGCTCGTTCCAATTTTTAACACCTTACGTCTTAAGGATATTCAAATTGATTTTAAATTAATTCTTCAAACATATCAAGTGAACGCTCGTGACACGATCTCAGTTTAAAATTTCGTGTGTGGCATATGGCAAACGGTTACAATTAAGCTCAGGTAACTTTAACGGATAAATTCCTTCAGGACACATACATTGACGGTTTTATTTGTCATACACTAGTTTTCTTAAGCTAAAAGAAGCACTGTATATAAGCAGTTAAAAGAGAGAAGATATATTTAGAGATCGGCTTGCGTCGCCAACCTTGTTGACTTTTTTCTTTATTTTTGAGGACACACATTGCCATTTAAACTCATCAAAGGTCTCATTTTTTTATTTTACAAGCGGACGGAGAAGGCTGTGTCGTCGGGTTTGTGGAAAATTATCTCATTTATATGGCTATGAGCAGATTGTTAAAAACATTTTGTTTTGATTCGTTAATTGGGTGTAGGTAGTCAGAGACAGAGACACCTGGAAAGATTTGAGAAGGACTTTGCCCATTGGGACAATAACTTAGTAGCAAAAAATAGGTAAGTACCAAATAATAGGTAGTAAAATAGGTAGAAAAAATAGGTAGTATTACAGTTTTCAGTGGTACCCACATACATGCACACTTTCACCTTTATTACTGTGATTATAATCAATTGCCTTGCGAATGTGCGGTAGAATATTAAAATAAAATGTAAAATTGACTTGCAAAAGTGCTCCATTGTAGCCTATTTGAATAAATGAATTTTGAGTTTGAGTTGAGTTTGAGTTTAATCGATTGCATCACACGACAGCAGGACGCATAAATAACAGTAAAACACAAGCTTTTTATATGTATATACGCTAGTCTCTCACCCCGGCGTAATATTCCCTTATATTAGAAAACCAACTGGATACGTGACTGTCAGGCTATTCCGCTGCCTAATAACCGGGTATAGAACTAGTTTTAACTACAGGTATTCGTAGGTATGTGTTTATCGGGGGTAGACTTCCTTTGCAGGACTAGGTACTTTGTAGGTAGGGTTGGGGGTAGGACCCCAAAAGTGCCAGTTATTGTACCGCCTGAGCAGTGATGTGCAAACATTACTGTGCTTCGGTAGGAGGGCACCACTGTTAGTGTAATTACCGGTCTGAAGAGTCGTAACATTTTATGATTCTTAAATAAGAAGCGTTGGCGTAGTGCACCTAGAATTTTACATCTTAGTAAAATCCTGGGTGTCACTGTACGTACTAATTATAATGGGCAGCGGTATCTTACCATTAGGAGAGCGTCTTGCTCGTCTTCTTACTTCGTTGTATAAAAAAATACTTGTGCGAGTATCTTTCATGGCTTTGAAAATTTTGTCGTAGTGACGTTATTCAATAATGAGTGTGTGCGTTGTCTCTCCCCTGCAAAAACTGGCAGACATAGAAATTAGTACCCGGATCGTCTCCTCCGGTGGTTTAATGCTCGAATATTCCCGACAATGCCTATCGAAGACAATAAATACCTCAGTCGGCGCCAGTTCTAATTCACTATGCTCGAAGCGCAATCCGAGAGTCGGATGCTACCGTGAAACGTTAAAATATGGCTTGTATTGATCGAGAGTTTGTTACCTTAGCGATAAATAAACGACTGGTATCCACCGGTGTAAGTAATGAGCGCTATTAATTATGTTATTATTGTAAGTTATTAGTATTTACTTGTGTTATTTTAATTGGAGATTGAGTTGTTTGCGAACGATGACAATGGAATATATTCCATAATGTTGAGTTCATTGGCTCTCATATTATAGTCTCACACTTTCTTAAGTCATCGCTGCTTCGGCCTACCTAGAGGTGTTGCTCCTGTGACAATGAGGTTTAAGCACCCCACATGATCTTATCATAGACTTTCCTGTACCTATACACAAAAAAATCGTAACCACCGCTTAATCTGTCTCAGTAGAGTAGCATAATAAACATCAAATAATATTTATATTATCGAGTCTGCATTTTATTTAAAATAGTTTGAAATGAAACACCTAAATGCAAATTTCTCAGTAGCGCGAGATGCCATGATCCTAACTCGCGATTCAGTATTCCCAGGCTCGCTGGGTCACTGCGTTCCCGTACCAGTCCAGAGGCAAACCAGTTTTATTTCAATATCACACTATAGCACTCATATACTTACTCTGCAGGTTTACTCTTGGTTGTCTTCGAAAATTGTTTTTGATTTTGTTTGTTTAACCGATTCATATCGAGCCTCTTAATGGTGGACTGTTTTTAAGGATGTGTTATTTATATCATGTGATGTTTTATTATTATTAACTTTGCTCTTTATGTTTTACATGATGAAATAAATCAACTAATTGAATAAGTATTGCAATTCAACGTGGCAATGCTGCCAGCATTCTGGGCACTTTGCCATCTAACAGTGGTTTGGAGCACTTGGTTTTTCTGTAGATTGGCTTGTGGCCGATCTGTGGTTAATAAAAGTGTTCTCAACTGCTGTAGTGGCTGTAGTATTGTTGGTTTGTTTTTCTCAATAAAGGCATTTGCCATTAAAAAAAAACTAATTAAAGTAATTAGTAGTTTTACAGTAAAGAGAAGATTAACATTGACCAATGGAAATTTACTGGAATTGGAAGGTCCAAAGAGATTTTATATTAGAGACAGACACACAAGGAGATGAAGAGACGAGCCCGAAAGATGGTGAGCGGTTGCTGGGACAAGACGTCTGCAATCCCAGACATTGACGACCCGTTATCAATCAAGTAGGTGTAAATCCCTTCCTAGTTTCACTGAATATCGTGCTGAAACAATGCCATAATGACCGGACCGCTTGAATTTTAATGAAAAGAACTACTTATGTCTTACCTACTGTATACTCAGTCTTACTTGCTAGTAGGTACTCGTAATTGTTCCAGCTTTTGTCAAGATCAGTTTTCTTGCTGTTTCTACTTATCTTGCATATACTCTTTAAATAAGTCATTAGATTGTTTTATACTGATGTAATTAATGATGCTAAAAAAACATCGTTAATAATATTATGAGTTACACAGTATTAATTTTAAATGAATTTTGATACTCTATCGTGCATTTTTGTGCATAATAATAATTGTACAATGAAACTGATAATAAGTACGAGGGGCATGCCAAAAGTAATTAGATACTCT
Organism: Hemithea aestivaria; assembly: GCA_947507615.1. Classification (NCBI taxonomy): domain Eukaryota; kingdom Metazoa; phylum Arthropoda; class Insecta; order Lepidoptera; family Geometridae; genus Hemithea; species Hemithea aestivaria. The sequence goes on along the minus strand of OX382332.1, from coordinate 10,728,822 downwards.
TTACTCGTGACTTTGATATTGTCAAGTAATACACCATAGTAAAGACTGTTTTTTTAGTAATTAATTTGAATGTGGAACATATTTGAATTCATCTGTTTTTTTATTCAATATACTTTTTTCTGTGATAAAGTGGGGTGCATTTTCTTAGTGAAATAGAATTGAGCGCTGTGATTTTCGCGCTATGATTTATATGATCATAAAAAGGTTTAAAAGCTCAATAATGTTTTGATCTTTTGATAACTACTTTTGGTAAGTCTGCTTGTTCATGAACAGTACTTTTTAATTGGATTGCTGAATTTAAAAGAGGATGAGGAAGCTTTGAATACGAAGCGTAAACAGGCCGTCTGCCAACCACTGTCACCTAAGAAAAAATTAATTATTTTTGGGAGGAAACCGACGAATTTTATATGTAGGGCTAGAGCGTGAATTGGGTAACGAATCAGCAGCAATGCAAACCATTATTGATTATCACGCTTCTTTCCATAAGCGTTGTTCGAGGTGGGTGCCGCATGTACTGACCGATGAGTAGCGAGACCGTCGGGTAGATCGGTGCCCATTTATCATAGACAAATTCGACGGAGGTAAAAATAAAAACAAATACGATATTACTTAATAGCATTGAAGCATAACTCTATAACTACGTTCTCGAAACAAAGCGAAAATCAACCACATGGCGCTTTGGAAATTAACAAATACCAACAAAATATCGCCGTGAGCAATGCACATAGAAACAAATCGTCGCTATGTTTTCTTTATAAAATCTGCCATATTGCTACTTCGGTGCTAGAAAATCATAGAACAGTACATTTTGAATGGTTGGTAATAGTTTGAGCTCCAGCAGTATTATTGGCTTGATGTGACAACCGACCAAAGTCTAGACTCCGGCATATTCTTGGACGTCGCGACAACGCCGCGCCGCACACCTCCGCGAGAATATTTAATTTTTTAAAGTAAAAAAATGTATTATTTCTATCTCTCTCTACATATTCCTCTAACGTGACATCTTGCAAAGTTTACCTGATTAACAAAATCAAATAAAATTTAAGAGGCAAGACTTTAGAGAGCAAGGAAGATGCGCTAAGAGCCCAAAATTATGTCATTTTTAAAGTATCTGAAAAATAGTAGACTAAAGTATTTTTAAAATGGTTTAAATGCATGAAAAAGTGTATACGTGCTCAGATTGAATGCCTTTAAATGATACATAATAATAAAACATGATTAACATAATAATATTTGAGTATCTTATTACTTTTGGCATGACCCTTACTATCACTAAACAGTTCATAAAGTTGTCTGTTAAAAGTTAACGTTCAGTTCTAACGAATGAGGCTTTCGAATCGGTCTGTTTATCTGCACCAACAGTCAGTGATTAATACTAAATGAGTATTTGTGGGTTATTATTGGTAGGGTTGTCACAAATCTATTTTTCAATAAACTTTTAGTTCAAATAACGTGAGGAAAAATTAATAGGTAATTGTTTTTGACGGACTGCTAACGGACCAAAGGAGCTATATCTACTTATAATAGTAATATTTGTGCGAAAGCTTCTATGGAGGATCATCTTCATAAATTTGATGTATTCGGATACAAAAATCTAATTTGATAAAAAGTATGATGGATGTGCTAGAGATTTTGGTATACCTAAAGAATGAATATTATGTGCGTGCATTTTACAATTTTTATTTTAATACTTTTACGGCTCGTGCAACATTAGCAGTCCTTTAATTATAATGTTGGCAGTACTGCTTTTCATTGAATGTATGGCTAGTTTTGTGTCCAGGGCAGCCAACATAACAACTTAAGCACTAGTCATGTTGAATGGACTAGGTAAACCAACACAGACTTCTGCAATGATGTACCTAGGTCAAAGTTCAAGACAATCATGTCGTTAGTTTACAAGTCGTGAGAGATGTGTCGAAAACCAGAATAGTCTAGAAAAGGTTTCATTTCTTAATTAGTTACTTACTTCATAGGCAGGTAACATGGAGTTTACACAACATTTTTCACTGGAACTTGTGGAGTGGATATTATGAAATTTCCCGAGTGTGATTTCTTCACTGCACTAAATGTTTCTTTTTAACATACAAGTAAGCTTTGTTGATGTTGGTGGTGTTTAGTTTGTGTTGTGTGCTTTGTTTATTTTTGTAACAATTTTTTGCGGATAACCTTCGGTTATGTGAGATGGTGTTTGTAGGAACCAGATAGGTACTTATGATCTTATTTTAAAAATGCCTCTTTTCTAATTTTAAAAATACCAGTACTTATAGATCGGTTTCATCAGATAAAATAAAGTTTTGTTGTTAAATTTGGGTCTGCAAGTAATACCAACTTTACCAACTCTGCGCTTTTAGTAGTTTTGAGTAGTTATATTCATACCTGATCACTAAGTAAAAGACAACCTAACTTTAGTTGCTGTGGCTGAGCCAACCCTATTAGCCGATGTAGAGACGGACGAGCCCGATACAACTCTCTCTGCGACCGCGGCGTTGATAGTTAAAGGAATGTCGATGTTATTAAACGCTGAGCTATTTGATCAACTTAACAACCCGTTCCTACAGACTATGTGGGAAAGGCGGACACCTCACTAAAACTAAAGGTGAATGAAGATTTAGCCAGTCGGCTAACTTGTTACCACTACTGCTAACTTGCTAACTTGTTGTTGTTGTTGTAATGATGCCTGTGTCGTCTGTGTGTTCTCGTATTCAAAAACCAGTGATGACCATTTTTCATGAGAAATATTGACACGTAGTAAACATGTAGTGTACAGTATAAAAATAGATTTAATCTGTGTCGAATTGTGTAAAAACAAAAGTGAAAATTAGTCCCCTTATTGAAATAATTAGTTCAATTCTATTTTGTGGCGTACATTTGACCACAATCAGTTCGACAATAATTGCCACTGCGTTGATCAGGAAAGAGTTCTTGGTAACGTAGCCTTAAGTTACGCGTTACCAACTCTACGTACTTCAGTTTTGTTTTATAAAGTCGGTATCTGCCTTTATTGCTATAGTTTGTGCGATTCCCATTGATGTTTCGAACGATCACTTACTTCTTTAATAGCTGTATTTCGACCATCTTTCGACACTTCTCGAATAGGAAATTGAATCAACTATTGCAACTTTATTGGAGCTCTTAAAAGTTTTATTGCTGTTTACTTTTAGTATCTATATAGTTTTTGAGTATTTACAGTAACGTTAAGATCACTTCTGTTGCTTTTTATAAGGTTGATCAAAAATATACGGTTGAATTGAGAAACCTCCTTTTTATCGTCGGTAAAAAAAGGAGAAAGTACTGCATAACCACATTTATAGGGAACAATTTTGAAGGTTTTAACGGGTTTGAAGTTTTTGCGGTGTTGTGTACACTGAAGCTTGTATTTTTATGAAATACCATAATAAGTAGGTATTTCATAGAGATTCTATATTGTACCTAATAAGTATTTTATAAAGATGTGCGACATTAATGTGAATTATTCGAGCATCACTCTCCTCTTGTTCAATTATTACCTATCATAAAAAAACATCCTCTTTTCTTGGTACTTTCTCACTTAGTTACAGTTGTAGGTTTGAAGTTAACATTTTTTCTTAAAACTGCACAAAACTTTTAATATGCCTAAATTTAGAGTACCGTTATTTTGAGGTAAATGTCGCTTTTAGCATTTAAGCTTAAACTGTGATGAATTCCAAAAAAATCATAACCAAGCCCATAATATCATTGTCTTCATCATTTGAATTTGCTGTTATAATTTGAACTTAATTATCAAAGTAATAAAGTCTATAATATACGGCTCAGTTACTGAATGACATTAAAATTCACAAAGCATGCTGGTTACTTACATTGCTCTAACCCGAGCATGACCACCTGCACCTGGGGAATCAGAAACACGAATTATTCGTAATTTTTGTGTGCAAGTAGAACATTCCTCGACCGATTCTCAGATATACTCCAGCTCATAATAATCATAACATAGAGTTCGACCACTTTTATAATGCCGGATGCATTTTGCCTAATGAAAAGTTCCTGTTGTTTAGAATAATGGAGTACGCTTTAACCCTAGAGGTAATTAACCTAATTTAAATTTATACAAAATAATTATTATTATCAAATTTTGTACACCAACAGATAACAAGTCAGAGTGATTGAGTGTCAGAGTCAAATCCCATTTATTATAAGGCTATGCGGGAAAACTATCTGTTGCAGTTTTAGGTCGGAAATTAATACAAGACCTCAATGCCTCCTACATAATATAGTTTAAATTAAATTGTAGTTTTCGTGCGAAAAGAACCAGGAGACTTTGGATTAACGGGCTACTACTGACGGAGTACTTTTCAAAACTACTGCTATTTTAGAGCAGATTTCACACCTTTCTGTTTTATGAGTAGGTTGTTTTTTTAATTGCTTGTATAACATGAGTGTAATTATATGATTCATTCTACCTAACTTTTTATTATACCTTATAGGTGCCTTCTGCTTGTAAATTGTAAGGAACATTTGTGGAATTTAAATTAATACAATATGCCATTTGTCTTAAAGTAGGTGACTTATCACTTAAAGTATCTTTTTTTGCAATAATAATCAAGGGCAACACTTACAAATTACACCTACTACCTATGTCATTGTTCCCATCAAAACTTCAGTAAAAATTATGGCATATTATGAATTGCATTTTTTTCACATGGGTATTTTAAACCTGGCTTATTATTAGCAACTGATAATAAAACGTAATTACTTGAATCAGGAAATAACATCTGAGATTTTTAAGCTGATAATGAGAGATTTTTTAAATGAATAAAATTCTTATTATGCTCTATATCAACATCAACAAACAGATCAATATTATAACAACCAAACAATATTAAGCTTCGATTATGTCAAGAACAACCAAGAAATACCAATAGCAACCAACAAATTGGAATTACTACCGACTTAGGTATATCAACAACAACCAACCAATACCAATAACAACAAAGCAATATCAATAACAACCAACAAATATCACTAGAGAGGTCGTGGTCAAAGGCTAACCTATAATATAATTAATAAAAAAGATGACAGGGCTAATTAATGCTTTTCAACTTTACTGTTCTATGACTAGGAACATTTTATTTTGGTCGCCATATTGTGGCTGTTTCAGACCTAAGTTAGCCAATACCGTCTCAAGTTGGATGAAAGACGAGGCAGTAGGTAGTGGAAATGTCTCTAACAACATTTAGTTTTTGTCGGCTTATAGTGATTGTTAATAGTAGTATATTATGTTATAGTCACAGATCAGAGAGTCTATTAGTTATCACCAAACGACATGGTAAAACACTAGAATCCATAGACAGAATTGCATACATTGCTTGCTTAAACCTCCTCATTAATATGAGTAAAATAACAAACGCAACAATGTACATTGAAGTTGTCATCAATCGTAGTGGGTGAGAATTAGCCAATAGGCCCTCAGCAGAATTACTCCGTGGTTATACGACCAAAGTTAAAGAAGCAATAGTAGAGGAAAACGCATAACAAAATGCAAAGGCCAAGCACAATAGAGGCGAGTCTGTGAGACCAGTCGATAATGGTGAATAAACACCACGATGAGTTATCGGCGTGATCTCCGGTTATAATGACCGTGTTCCAGCATGATGTGATGAAGCCAGGAAGGAATGTATCCTGCCTTCCAAGTTTTAGTGCGTTATCATCTGCGGCCGCATCGTCGCCTAACATCTCGCGACATCGTGGTCAATGGCTGACCTATAGTGAAAAACTACCAACTAATATCAACAACAACCGACCAATATCAATAGGAATCACATAATATCTCAACAGAGTATTATACACAGTCACAGACAAAGTAATGCTTTTCAATTTTACTGTTCTATATGTCTGTAATACCATTTTTTGGTAGCCTAATAGTGGTAGTCACCTACCAAAGCTAGCCAATACGACATCTTTCACCTATCCCTAGTTAGGTGAAAGATGAAGAAATAATATTATATCCCTAGTTAGGTGAAAGATGAAGCAATAGTAGAGGAAAACGCATAATAAAATGCAAAGGCCAAGCACAATAGAGGCGAGTCTGTGAGACCAGTCGATAATGGTGAATAAACACCGCGATGAGTTATCGGCGTGATCTCGGGTCGTCGGCCGCGGTACCGTTTCGCTTGCCCCTGAACGCGACGAAACTAACCACCTGATGTGAGAAACTAAGCATTGTTGCTTTTGGATGTGGTGTTTGGAGACTACTTTCTGGCACTACGGTACTGGTTTGTGTGGTTTGTCTTATTGGGATTTTAGAAGTTGTGCTGTTTTTGGTGGTTTTGTTGGTTACTCTGTATTTATTAGCTAAATATTTTGTTATTGCACCTTTGGTAATTTAAAAATGTAGGTAATGTTTTTTTTACTAAAATAATATTGATAATTATATCGATGAGCACCTAGTCCCTAAATTAACTTATATAATTTTTGTAGATCTTGTCGTGCCATTCTTATAAACCCACACTCAATGTTAGTATTAACTATATACTTTTCATTTAACTCTTAAAAAAGAATCTATGCCAACATTATAATATTAAAAAATTATTTCACTCAGTACAAATTAAAGAATAGCAAACCAAGTTACAAGATACAAGAATTAGTTATAGAAACAACGAATTTAAAAACGATTGATAAAATGTAAAGAATCGCCGGTTTTATCGCATAAGGCGATCTCTTGCAGACAACCTGGTTCGAAAGATTTTTAGGAACATGTACAGCGACGTTATACGAGGCCAATTTTAAATAAGAAAACAGGTATATGACGAGTATTGTGCTAATAAAATGTTATTAGCGCAACATACCACATCCATTTAAAAACAGTAGTCTACAAATTCATCATTCGTGCGCAGACGAATTCCGACGTGACCATTCCGCTAATCAAATTTTGTAACTGCGTTATTGTAACCAATGGTAGGTAGGTTTTTTCAGGCCACGCCATCAATTATATTACCGTTAAATAGGAATCAATGTTAGTCATAGTTTTAATAATATCTTCGTAATAAGAAAAAGCATTTGGGCTTCATATTGGTAACTACACCTAATTATTTTCTTAATGTTTGTGTACTATATTGTTCAGTTTACCAATCCTGTCAGAGGGAGGGCGACCTCCATCTCAGACTTATTTCATAAAGCTACAGTCGGCACCTCACAAGATAGGTGATAAAACTTAGAACTACCATAAATGTGGTACCTAGTACTTAAATACAAACTTATTCTTGTGAAAGAAATAAAACGTTTATTTATTATTATATTACTATTTACCATCACAGTCCCACACCAATTATTATGATTAGTTAAGTGCAGTTTTTCCACTCGCCCACTCGACTACTGGTGGTAGTTACCACCCACTGGACAATACCTTGTCGCCAAACGGTCATTATGATTGTATTCCGGCCGTGTATGATGTTCAGTGAAGCCACGGATGTATTTATCCCGCCTTCTAGGTTTAGTCTGCTACCATCACGCGAGATCGTAGTCAAAGGCTAATCAATAATGAAATTAAATTTAGAACATTATTTATCTAAAAAAAAATTCAAAGATATTTGTATTAATTCTAAGCTTTTAACAATGCTATGTAAATGTATAATGTAAGTAACAAAATCACAATATTATAAATCAAACCCGCCTTTGTTAATAGAACTACACAAAAAGTATAACAGCGAGTCAAAATATTGTGTCAAAGACATATTAATCTACATAATTTATTATGTTTCTGTCCTGAACTATTTATCAAAAATACCTAATTATATTGGCCGCCATACGACAAGGCACTTAATTTCTCAACGGTACCCAAGACTAGATACAATGGAATTTATTATAATCGAGAAAGCGTGAAGCAATGACTTCTCTACTTCCTATACCTACCTACGTATACGTATGTGTAGTTGTGGCCAGTTTAAAAAATATTACTTGGTAACATTAGGAAAACCTGACCTTTGTAATAAGAACAAGTGTTTTCTTACATTTTTTAACTAACTGTAAGCAAAAGTGACTGTAGTTTTTTTTTAGCCGGTTAAACCTAGATGTAGCCGCACTTTGGACCTTACACGTGACATATATATTTTTTATATATTATTCGTATAGTAAAAGTACGACTGATTGACTGACTGATTGATCTATCAACGCATAGCGTGACCCGCTGATAGGATTAGGTGGTAATTTAGCATAAATAAACTATATAGAGGTTAGTTAATATATGAGTTTCATGATTCTATCCTCGAGCTATTAAATGTCAAATCCCGTCTCTCGACTATATTATGTAGGCAGAGGGTCCTCAAGTTCTTTAGGCACACAGTCAAGAGAGACCCAGACAGTCTGAGGAGGCTGATTAACACTGGCAGTGTCGAAGGGAAGAGGGGCAGAGGGCGCTCTCCTACAAGATGATCCCACACGACGCAGGACGCTACAGGGGCCTGGCCCCTGGGGCCACCCTGCAAGCCTCCTTACAAATAGCGCAAGGCAGAAGCGTCTAAGGGCCGCGGAAAGTGCTTCGGCGTACCCGCAGCCCCGTCAATATGGCGTTCCTCAGGAACACCCCCTGGTTTTTAGTGAGTATCCCTGCCGTGGCCATCTTTGGTGGGGCAGTCCCACATACCGTCCTACGCCCCCTCGGCGTACTAAGTTGACAATGCGTAACGCATTTTTCTTGGGATAAAATAAGGCAGAAGAGCCTGGAGGGAACTGATGGCTAGGACTACTCATCACAGTCATGCCCTAAGTCATGAGATACGACAAAGAAGAAGAAGAGAAAATACGTTAAGAAAGGTTATTGACACGCGGGCAAAGCCGCAAGCATAAGCTAGCTCAAATATAATATGACAACATAATCCATAACAATTATGATGTAGTTAGCAAGTGTTGAACCATATCGGAATGGAGTGAATGACGTGATTAGTGCACCCCATTTACGGAAGGTGATGATGGAACCTGTTCACTTAATTAATTCAGCAAACACTTTTTCCGCGAGTTAATGTACTGTGACCATACAGAATTACTTGATACATGCGAAAAAGTTCAATTATAGACAAATAATATATTATATGTCTCCTAATATGTTATGTGTATTATGTCTCCTTATATATCTTTACAACCACCGTCGCTCTATTTTATGTATTTCCTTTCCCTGCTTGGTTGTCTGGAAGAGATCGCTATTAGCGATAAGACTGCCAATTGTAACACTTCTTTCTGTGTAATCTTAGTTCTAAGTTTATATTGTTGTATTTGTGTGAACAATAAAGAGTTTTCTATTCTATTCTATATTACCTATTTATAATCCCATAAAAGTTCTACCACTGTACATGATCTCAAATTTTATTCCAGCCAGGTTGTCTGTAAGACATTGCTTTATACGATAACACCGCTTATTGTTTACCATTACTTTTAATTAGTAGTAGTAAGTATTGTAGCTATGGTTGTTTCTTGTGTTTGTTGTTGTACAAAAATTACAACAACAAACACAAAAAGTTGATGTTGTTGTTTGTGTTGTAGGCTGTGTGTATGTTTGTTTTGTGGTTTGCGTTGTAACTTGGTATGCAATAAAGTAGTAAGTTTGTAGCCTGGAAGAGATTCCTTTGAACGATATAACCCATTGTTGCGACCATTGTGGACTTTTTGTTATTAAGTTTTGTTATAAATAAGTATTTCTATAAAGGAGATTTAAAATCATATTCATTTTTATAACACACTCGTCACTCGTAAAATATGGAGTCCAATTGATCTTGATCAGCGATCACTATCTATAGCTCTATTGATTGACACCATTTAAGGACAGTGCAATGTTGTATTACAGACACATACATAGATCTGTTATATTATCTAGTTAACACTGCACTAATGGCTTAATCTTTTATGGTTTGATATGTAGCTTCGTCAGAAGAAAAGCATCTGGTTAGTCGGCGTTCCAGCACGCAAATCGCGATTTGCTGTTCCGGCAATCATTATAATAGAGATATATGTACCTCTATATTTGGTTTTTCATGGTAAGAGTGTCAAAACAAGAGATCCAAATGCGTGATGGTAATCATCATGATATCAGAAACAGTGCCATCCAGTGTTTTAAAATTTAAAGTTCTGTCATATTCTCCTGTCTTTAAACCTTAAGATATTGGTTGTTGAATATCGTCATGTCCAGTAATTTCGCTGGTTACATTGTCCTTCAGCCCAGAATATAATAAAGCTATTATATGAGTGATTGGGGGCTTTCAGAGGTTTAAGACTGCTCTTGACTCTGTATAACGCATTGTTGCTATGTTGTTGCTAGCCGCGAGGACCTGTTATTGGCTTTTTGCTACTATTGTAAGTTTTTTTATAATTTTGTTTGTAAGCTGTTGGTCTTCCTAAGATGTATTAAATAAATAAATAAATAAATAAATTCAAGTTTAAAATGACAAAATTCAAACTGTAGACAATAAAAAACACTAAAAAGTTGTGTATTAAAATAATACTAAATGACTAATAGTATAAAAGCAATATAGCCCAGTCAATGAGTGCCCAAAAAGGGTATGTGGATCGAAAAGTCGAAAGCAGAAAAACTAACTTAGAAGCTTTGTTTGGACTAGTTAGGAGATAAACATACTAAAAGTCCCCACCCCTCCGAGGTGCGCCTGAGGGGGGGAGGCCGAGGAAAGTCCCATTTTTAGGTTTTTTGCTTATATGTCAAAAACGGTGCGGTGCACGATATTTTGTTGTACTACATTATTAAACCTCATAAAATTTGCTACAACTTCGGCCTTAACACTTTTCATCTATCTCCAATCGTTGTCCAGCTATGAGCTTCCAAAAATGGTCTATTTTGAAGACGCTTAAATTAGTTTTCCATACAAAGTCGGTAAAAAAATCTTACAAATAAAATTTGACCAACTTCTGGCTATCGTATCATAATGAAACTTTGCAAATGTCTAGAAATCTGATGACAGTTTATTAATCTGGTACCACTGAGCTGATCTGATGATGGAGCCAGGAGGGGTCTAATGAAACTCTTCAATGGCTATTAGTAAACCCGTCGAGTTTGGGCACATTACATTCGAATCGATGAGACTTTTTCATAATACTTGCTGTCGAGGGTCTGATAATGAACCAGGAGGTGCCTACGTCTCGTCAATCTGAATGTAATGAGTCTAAACTCGCCGGTTTTGCTAATAGCATTGAAGAGTTTCAGTAGACACCTCCTGGCTCCATCATCAGATCAGCTCAGTGGTACCAAATTATTAAACTGTCATCAGATTTCTAGAGGCAAAGTTTCATTATGATACGACAACCAGAAGTTGGCCAAATTTTATTTGTAAGATTTTTTTTACCGACTTTGTATGGAAAACTAATTTAAGCGTCTTCAAAATATACCATGTTTGGAAGCTCATAGCTGGACAACGATTGGAGATAGATAAAAAATGTCAAGGCCGAAGTTGTAGAAAATTTTATGAGGTTTAATAATGTAGTACAACAAAATATCGTACAATGCACAGTTTTTGACATATAAGCAAAAAACCTAAAAATGGGACCTTCTTCGGCCTCCCCTCCCTCGGGCTCACCTCGGAGGGGTGGGGACTTTTAGTATGTTTATCTCCTAACTAGTCCAAACAAAGTTACTAAGTTAGTTTTTCTGCTTTCGACTTTTCGATCCACATTTCTTCTTTTACTGGACTAATAGTTAATTTCAAAGTTAACATAAAACAAGTGCCGACGAACATTCTCAAACAGTACTACAAACCAGTCCGCAGATCTATCAATAGAATTTGCTTTTTTCACGTGATCGTGCGCAGGTAGTAATTTAACGGTTGTCCAATCGGGAGAGTGCGCGGGCGCTCGCAATACCTAGGGCTGTCTCATCATTTACAACAGAAAATTTAAAATACATAAATACATACACCTACAGAAAATTAGGCATCTTCTATAATATTATTAATCGTACTAGATTTACAGTGCTATCGCACTAGGTAGAAGAACCTGTAAAATTGGTGCAACGTATATATATTTTATTGGGATAAAATTAAATAATACACGGTAAACTCAATAGGTACCTACCTAATTACAGAGTCTAGTAAGTTGATCAATCTATCTTGTTGAACAAACCGCTAAGAAAGGATTTTATTTTGCGATCAATGATTACGATGGTCAAGCGTTACTTGTTTATGGCTGACGCTAAAATGGTCGGGGATAACAGTTGTATCGTTTTTCTATAATGACTGTAATCTCACAATTTTCATTCTTTAGCGCCCGGTACGTGCGATTGGTTCTTTGGCAACGCAAAAAAAAGAAGGTGAAAAAGAAGGGTTTTTTACAATTGAAAATATTTTATAGGTACCTACTACTTCTTGACCTTGAAAATTTGCCTTTCAAAGATTGTAAGCAATTTAACAGCTCATTTGTGCGGGTCACACTGTGTGGCAACCCTACCAACGCGGAAATCAATTGAAGTCCGCATTATCGGCGGATCGCGGACCCCTGGGCGTCACGTTTGTTACTTTATACCATGTTTGATACTGTTTTGGTGCTTATTAGTTTGAGAAGATATAGCATAGTTTATTTGCTAGCGGATCATTTAACAGTAAATGGTTAAGGTTATGCTTATAGAGATTGGTGAGAATTTAACGCGCGTCACGGCTACGTGTCTCTTTTTTTTTTCAAAGTAGAGCTACTACTATGCTATATTTGAGATTTATAATTAAAATAGTAACTGATTGGTTGTAGTTCATTGGAAGAGATCACGTGCTAGTAATAAGAGAGTAGGTTTATTATATTTACTTGGAATTAATCACCTCTTACATGTATATAGAAAAAATTGTGTTAATAATTTTCCGCGCTATTATTGTATAATTATTTCTTTTGGGTTTTTAAAACGAATGTATACTATTTTATTATTATTTCATTTTTATGAAGATTTTATGTTATATAACTATTCCTGATTAGTTAGTGTAATTGACCATATAACCGTCTAATTAATTAATAAATATATAAATAATAAATTGTTATGGTCTAATGTAATCCTTTCGTTTCGTTTATCGAAGTTTGTGATATTCTAGGATTGATAAACAGTAAAGAAATATAGCCTTGCAGACGAACTCACATACATAAAATATTATTCGAAATTTTGATAATTTTTAGCACAATCAAGAAAACCCTTAACAATAAATCCATAATCTCCACCTACCGCTCCAGTTTAAAACAACAATAAATTAGCCAGTAATTCGATACAATGTCAACATAATCTACGATAGATAAAACAAATGAAATATTAATGAGAACACATCTAAGGCACCGCTGAGAATCACAATGGCTATAATAAAACCCATATAGGATAACTTATGCTTCGCTGTACACATCTGTTAACAAGGACAAAATGGAAAATGTAAGGGAAAATCGAACTTAATGTGATAGATTTTATGATGAAGTTCGCTTTAAGCACTATATTGACCTTACAAGGTGTTTAAAGAAGTAATAGGTATATCCTTGACTTTTTCAATTTGATTCAAATGATTATTATTTGCTTATTTTTAATATGAAATCTTACTCATCTGTCACTGTGGTATTAAACCTTTTTTTTTTTTTTTTTTTTTTTTTACCCAGGAAAAATGCGTTACGCATCATCACCCCACGCCGGGGGGCGCGGGGCGGTATGTGGGACTCCCCCGCCAGAGATGGGAGCGGCGGGGATACCCACTAAAAAACCTGGGGTGTTCCTGCGGGACGCCATAATGCCGGGGCAACGGGTACGCCGAAGCACTCATCCGCGGCCCCGACGGCGTTTGGTCCTCACTGACAGGAGGACCCCTCCGCGGTGGGGTGAAGAGGAGTTTCACCCCACCCTCTCAAGGGGCGCGCGGAAACACCGCGCGCGCCACCTCGTGGGTCTGTTCTTGCGGCGACGAATACCCCCGTACTCGCCGCCTAGACCCAGGTTATGGGGGCTGGAGAAGGGCGTGGAAGATAACAACACAACTCAAATCGCTGAAGGAATTGAAAATTAGCACAGATAGACCAAAAAATCATATCGTACTGCAGTCGAAGTCGCAATTATGCTTGCGACTTCGTTTTATTTTGTTCGCTCGTCATACAAAACAAACTTCTAACTTAACCAATAAGTGTTCAATGCTAAGCTTAAAGCCACACAACCTAAGCTTATAAGTTATAAGCTACTAGATCGGTCGGCGTATGCGCAGTTCGCGGGTCATCGACCGGCCCGTTACGAGTTACGTAACCACGTAGCTCACGGCTACGATCGTAGCACGACCGTTTTGCAACTGGCGCGAACTTTTGTGAGGTCAACGCTGATTTGTACAGGTGTTCCTTTTTAGGAACAGTTTTTTTAAAATTTTACTCCTGTTTTTTTTTACTTACACGTTCGACTATTTGCTTGTTTCTAGTTAACATTGTAGTCTAGGTAGCGTCCGTAGCCTAGTGGTCGTTGGTCCGGCTTATAATAATAATAATAATAATAAAATTTTCTTTATTCAGGTAACTAATGACCCACATTACACAGTACATCATTTACCTAACTATAAATATTAGTACATACTTTAACTCATTATATTTAGACATGCCAATAATATAATTAGTGTAGAAAATTAATTTAAAAATGTCAATAAAATAAATTCATGTTGTTATACAAATAAGAATATAAGCCGGAGGTCCTGGGTTCAAATCTCAGTGTGGCAAAGATTTTCGCCTGGACGCTACCGTGTTTCGGAAGGCACGTAAAACTGAGGGTCTCGGCTGTTTCCTATAAGATACGTAGGAGGCAGTCGTTACGTCATGTTGCAGGCCCTGTAGTAATCTCGGTGACCTGAAACTGCAACGTATAGGTTAGCCACGCAACCTATAAATTGTGATTTGACTCTGAGAGTGTAAACAGGGTAACCTGTTCAGTTGGAGTATAAACCCCAATTTTTATTATAAAAGTCTTGTTAAGAAATATAATATGCTAAATAAGCCTACGCTTGACCACATCCCACCTGATGGAAAGTGCAAATTTGGTCAACGATGCATCGATAAACGACAATGCCTAGAATGGTACCTTTTCTATCTTGAAAATGCCTAGGTTGTCATTCCAAAAAGGCTCTGAAAAGCTCCACTTTTGAACAGGTGTACCTGATTAAATGCTTCGCTAAGAAAGGGTGTTAGCTAAAAATCAGCGCTGAGTGATATCCACTTCAGCATATGCTGAGGTAGCACCTATTTGACGACACACGGAACAGTATGAGTGCACAGATACACCGGCACACGGGTTCTTATAAATTATTGTTATATTATGTTTTTTTGTTTTTAGTTCCTATCTTATTTTGTCACATAATAATAATAGCATTTAAAATGAATCGAATATAGTATAAGATTTGATGGATACTGAAAATGTCACGAAGTAAGGGTAAATAATTTTTGCATACTAAAAGTTCCTTCATTTTGTAAGACTAACATGGATACATCTCTTTGTAGTTGACTGTACAGTTTCAATTTTTATGTAATATGTGTTGTCGTCGAATAAATGTTTTTTCTTTCTTTGATTAGGCACATTTTGTGAATTTAACGTTAGTTTATATGCCAATGGCTTGCGTGGCATCATCATTCCATAATCTGAGATAATGGAACACCTTTTATTAAAACAATTATTAATTGATATTATTATTGATTGGTATTAGGTAATTACTTTTTGGTGAATATTATTTTGAAATAAATGTCATACGGCCACTTGACCTTTAAAACAATTGTTTAACAATGAGTAAAAAAATTAATTAAACATAAAACATCTAAAAACTAACAGTTTTTAAACAATAATGAGCATAATTTAAAAAATTCACAGCAAAGAGATTAACAGATAAATTATGGATCAACGACATTTTAAATTGTAGAGACATTCTGGCCACATACCGCTCTATCATAGGTCTGTTAGATTAAGTTTTTTTTACTTTTTTTATTATAGTATATAAGTATTTATATTAGTTTTAGATTTAGGTATTTAGTTTGTAGACATGTTAAGACACGAACTACGTTTGCGCAAGTGTGTATTTTAACAACTTCATGCCCGAGGAGCTGTACCTATTAAACCAAAATTTGATGATGATCAAAGAAAAAAAAAATTCGTTAAAGACATAAACTTAAAATAACACAAAGACTACCAAACAGCGAGTAAAGTCCTTAGATAAAGCTAGTTATTGTAAAATAGCTAAATAAAAAAGTTGCTTGTCACATTTTGAAGCATAACCAAGTACGAAAACGCTAGATTTCATTACCATAAGATAATTTTGACATTTTAAAGTTTGTTAGAACCACAATAGTCTATAATATTTAAGTTGTCATTGTTATGAATTATTATTATAATTATACATATTGCATTAACATGTGACTGAGTTAATTAAATACAGTTTAATGTCTTTGATAGAAATCTACTTTAACTTCAGTCTACGCTAATTTGGGGTAACTAACACTTTGTGTTGATTCGCGAGATTGTTTAATCTTATCTTTACATGTTTTTGATGTTAAAAGACGTCAATCAGTTCAACTAAGCGCTAAATTGCAGCGTTTAATTTGTGAATTGTTTAAGAAGTGAATGTGACGACCACTATTTAATAAGTTGCGACGAAGCGCTTTGCTTGCACAGTTCAGAGCTAATATGTAGGAAGGTTCTTTAGACCATATTGGTTACTGACTTTTTACAAGCTTTTAATTACTTTCACGTGTCTGTTGTCTGTCTGTAATCAAATCTTGCAAGTTTAATTTGACCCACTTCTCGGTTTCCAGTTGAGCTGAAAATTTGCATGCATGTGTAAATCGGATGACAATGCAATATTTTTATGACATCGAGCTGATCTGATGATGGAGCTGGAAGGTGGCCATAGGAACTCCGTCATAAAACAACGCAACCCCACCGAGTTTGGGCTCATTTGATTAGTCTTGACGAGTACTTTATGATGCAAGATGGTAATGATAATAAAAGCTTGTTTTTAAAAAGTTTTTTTTAAATTTCACTTGTATCTATGTTAGGTAGGTGTTAACAAAAGAAATTATTGTACCTATTGTATCTAGGGATGAATTGTCAAAATTGATTCTTTAGCGGATGTTATAAAACGAATCTTTATGTACACACAAACTGCGCCTAGCGGTTTAACCCACTGTACTGTAACCTATGTGTTATTCCAGGGTCTAAGCTATCTCTATACCAAATGTCAGCTCTATCGGTCCACACGTTTAGGCGTGAAGAAGTAACAAACATTCACACTCACAAACTTTCGCCTTTATAATATTCTTGTGATGGATTCACCATATGTTCAGCGGTTCGAGCTGTGCGTTGATAGGTCAGTCAATCAGTCATTTAGTCATGTTTTCCTTTAACTTACTTACTACGGCGCTACGACCCAAACTGAGTCTTGGCCTCCGATACAAGATCACGCCACTCTTCCCGATTCTGGGCTACTTCTTGCCATGACTGAGCTTGGAGCACTTCCTGATCCCTTTCCACTTCATCCTTCCAGCGATATCGCGGACGTCCAACCGGCCGCCTGCCTGTCGCTCGTCCGAGATACGCCCGTTTCACCGCACGATCCTCACTCATCCTCTCTACATGACCGAGCCAGTGGAGTCTGTGGGCCTTAATTTCGCCGATGATATTCGGCTCAGCCACTAGGTCTTCAATCTCCAGATTTTTTTCTAGCCCTCCAACTGCCATCCTCACTTCTCACTGGTCCCAGAATCTTACGCAATACTAAACACTACACTACACTACTCTTATAATGTTTTCCTTTAAAGTAATATTTAAAAGAAGAAGATAAATCCTCTAACACTTAATAAAATTTACAATAATAACATAATAAAACAATTTAAAACCCAAATATGGCCATACACATAAATCGCATGAACATTCATCATTTCGTCCCTTTTATTAAGACACCCTGGACCAGCCGACTCAAACTATTACGAGGATCAATAGCAGATACAATGGGATTGTAAAAGGGGGCTCATATTTTGATATTCACAAAAAAACTAACTCTTCACCGCCCGAAGTGAGGCTCGCGTATTGTGTGTTGAGCGTCACAGGGTTAAGAGCGAAAATTCTTTGACAGGAAATCTGTTGTTGAAAAAATCACTGGATTTCCCGCAAAGGAAAACTAACTTTATATCTTTAACCGTAGAGTTTATTTTACTGCTGTGTGTGGAGAAGAAAGCTTTTACATCATCTAGTAACGTGTATTGATTGAAGAGACTCCCGTTAGGTTTTACATAATATCTACGCGAGGGTGGGTGTATATGGTTGGTTAGGTACACCTATATTTGCAATGCCGTGTCGCTTTATGGGTATTTTGAACTCGTTTTCTGAAACAAAGACAAATATTCGGATGACAAATGGTATAGATTCAAATATGTGGAATTCCGAATGTGTCTCAAAGTTTTAAAAAGCTTTTAACGGTGGGAGGATTTCTAAATGCAAGTTCGTGTGTATGTAACTTACTATGAATATTCTGCCGTGATTTGCTTCAGTTGAAAGGGTTTTTTTTTTCAGTATATGTTAGTTTTTGACCACGAATGTTAAGTGACAATGTAACTGTAGATGGTAGCAGACTAAACCTAGAAGGCGGGATAAATCCCTCCCTGGCTTCACTGAACATTATGCCGAAATACGGTCAAAATGACCGCTTGGTGACACGGTTTTGTCCAGTGGGTGGTAACTAGCCACGGCCGAGGCCTACCACCAGAATAATAATATAGGTGCGGCTAGGAATATTACTGGGCTAAAGATACTTAACATTTTATATCTCTGTATAACATACATAACACATTACATGTACATTGTACATATTCGTTTGATTGGTCAACCTATTTGTCGCAGTTTCAGGTCACATAGCCCGAAACATGACTCAATGACTGCTTCCTACATAATATTATCTCCCAAAAGAAAATTTGCAGGAGGTGCGAAAACTCCAAGACTTTCTATAAAAAGTTTTATAGTAGACTTGGAATTTATACCATGTTAAATATTGTGCCATAAATCGCACTTCAACCCTAAGCCGCGTGCCCTCTCAATAATCGGGACTAAGAAAAAAATAAAAATTTCCTCCATGACGTTGATTATGGGTCCGTTAGAGGGCGCCACGTCATCTATTCGTATTTTTTACTGCCCCTTTATTTATTAGAGTGGAGAATGAAAGGGGACGATATGAACGAGATGATTGTGATCAAGAAACAAATAGGAAAGTGGAATGAACTTGATAGCTTTCGAATAACTTAAAAGTGTGACCGAACTAAAAATATGCGCTAATTTTGCTAGCCATTCAGACGCGATTCAGATGCGACTCGATCTTTTATATTCTCGGTCTTTGTTTTCACTGATACTTATCCTGATACAACTGAGCTGATCTCATCTTATTAAGTTACCTATGATTAGCATGGTCCCTATAATGTATGCTTAGTTGAGTTGGTATGCCAAATGTGAATTTTCAACACGTAATTTTGTGTACAGCGGCAACTTAACTAGTTGATGCTCATTTGTTTACTGAAATTAACTTGATGTTCAACTAATGTAGTGGCCATTTTGTTCGTTGTGAAGAGCAGTACAGTGTTTTTTTTTTTTCTTATAAGTTAGCTTCTGACCACGATCTTGCATGATGTTTAGCGTCGATGCGGTTGCAGTTGATAGCAGACTAAACCTAGAAAGTGGGATGAATCTCACTGTGACTTCGCAGAACATCGTTGCGAAACAGTCGTAATGAGCGCTTGGCAACTCGCTTTCTATGTGGTCCACAGATCGCTATATTAGTAAATACCTAATACGAAGTGGCCCTGATAGAACACAATGTTTATTTTTACACTGACAGTTTCAAACAAAACATCATAGACAACAGTTGCCGGTTAATCCAACAATCTGCAAAATCAATACCAGTATCGCATTTTACCTCTAAAGCGAGCTCTCTGCGTAATGTATGTACCGAGGGTGTTTCCCCATAAAGTTCACATGTGCTATGCTGGCCGGCTACTGCCGATTTTATACAACATACTATATGCGACAGTGACTAGGCTTTAACTGCTTAAAAATGTGCTAGCAGCACATTTTTGCGGTTTCTGGTTTCAAATCTCAATATGTGGCAAGCGACCGAGTCTTAGCAAGCAAGTTAAGGTTAAAGTTGTAGGTCCCGGGTGTTTCCAATAAAATGTCGTCTTTTGATGATATTGTATGCCTTGCTCAATTCTAAAACTTTAATAATCTAATAATTGTCTTATCTTTTGTTTATTTAGGCAGCGATAGTATTTTTCAACGCAAAAATCTATTGAATTTACGACTGTGATAAACATTATTTGTCACTTAAAATCAGTCGAGCTTTACGCTTGATTCGATCATCTCTTTCCAAAAAAATTAGTAAGTTATGGTACTGTAGTACACGGTAATATAACCGAGCCCTATGAAATATTGATGCCAGTTATAGTAGTGGCACAATGCGGTGCTTAACATAGTAATGTGCGGCTAGAATGTCATGATGATTGGTGTTCATCGGGAGCAAGGGTGTTACAATCTCAATCTGTTGAAATCTGGAAATTCTAGAAATAGGTATAACACTTTATTGAAACACAAAAAATATACCAAAATAAAAACAAATTTATGTCTTACATTTGGCGGTCTTATCGCTTAAAGCTTGGTATTGCAGGTATCCATAGGCGACGATAGCCACTCACCATCAGGTGGGCCGTCTGCTTGTTTGTCACCTATCACATAATAAAAAAACAAGAAGCAATGATAGAAGCGATGATGAACATCGCTGAAGCGATGTGTGAGCGTCGGGTACTGCAGCAGGCGTGAACTCCTGTTGGAGGACATCGTAATTGTCCGAAACCATGATCGAGATATTCTCGACAAAATATTAGACGTGAGTTATGGAGAACACTCGCGATAGTTTTAAAAATAAAACGGAATCTCGCATTGAAAAAGCCTTATAAAGTTCATTCCAGTAGCTAACTTTGAATACAACTTACTAGCAGTAGTTACTTTGACTTAAAACGTTTTCTTTAGAATATTTTATTATAAATTTTAACTTAATTTAAGACAGTATCAGTATAGCTCCTGAATATACTGATATCATTAGATATCCATTTCAACAATCAGCCAAGTCCAACCAGTTTACCTACTAGAACCACAATGATTACTCATACATTTCGGTATGGTATCGGATAATGGACAAGTATCGCAATTTGTACCAGATTGCGGTGCGCCTTTATTACTGGACCATTTATGCGTTTACTTGTATTTAACAGTAAAATGGGAATAACGTGTAAAGTGCGGACTTTATTTTATGTTTCTATATTGCTGTGTAGTTTGCATTGAATAGGTAAAGGCAGGAATACACTACCCCGCAGATGAATGCTTCGGCGTACCCGCTGCCCCGGCATAATGGCGTACCGCAGGAACACCCCCAGGTTTTTAAGTGGGTATCCCCGGCGCGTCCATCTTTGGCGGGGGAGTCCCACATAATATTACCCCGCGCTGGGTGATGATGCGTAACGCATTTTTCCTGGGTAAATAAAGGAACACACTACTGTGGTGTGGTTTGTAGTGGGGCGTCAGGATCGTATTGATTTCATGCATTAAGTAAAGTTATGAACAAATTATAATTAAGGTGTGTTGTGTCGCAGCCACAGACGTTATACCTATGTATACCAAGAAATACGTAGCAAGTGCTTTGCATAGAAACCGAGGGGGTCATATTTTGTGTACCTACATTGGTACATTGTTAATCATTGATGTCTTGATTTCACAGTTGTGATTTTTTTTTATATCGTTGCGCGTCAATTACTGCGTGTTTAATTAAAGCCGTTAAGAATTTGGAAGGTACCGAAATTTTCGGCAAGCAATACGAGTAGTATTCCTTAGCACCTTTGCGGCTCGCGAACTTCTTACCCTGGTATGTTGTCGCAACGATATGCTATAATAATTTGTTCCTCTATACATCACACCACGACGCAGTAGTGTGTTTCTGCCTTAGTGCGTTGGTGTGTTGATATCGTAATGTATTATCATAAAGTCATATTTATTTCGCTATAAATTTAATATGATATAATATTAGGTGCGCTCTGGGATCTAAGTCACCTAACTGTACCTAGGTATATGTTATTAAAGCTTTAAACTACAGGAACTGTCAAGGCAAATCATAACCTCTTAATTAGTTCCATCGGTGGTGAGGTAAGAATAGCTAATACTATAAATTAAAATACCAAAGTGTTCACATATTATGTCCACAACGGGAAAAAATAATCATAAAATCAAATATTTTTAATTTAAAGAAAAGTTTCGCAGTTCTAAGTAAAAGGTAGTTCACGGGACAAATAAACGTACGTGGCTATACAAACGCTTATAACAATTAAAAAAGTAGGACCAAATCACGTTCAAACCTTGTAATATGAACGTAGTCACGTGGTCTAACATTTAAAGCTTCTAACCTTCAAGGTCTTGCATGAGCAAAACAACTAAAAAGAAGCCCGCTAACGCGCGCCTAACAAACCATAAAAATATGCTTAAATGCAGTAACCGGGGAAGGTAATGCAAGAAGCGTACCTAATATCAATAACACGGCTATACTGAAGAGTTATCTGTTCACCCATGAAATAATAACAGAGAGGAACAGGCTTGATAAGCTTTCAAACGCACGAGAAATTTCCTGATGATTCCTGATGACCAGACACTAAAGTTTCATAATAAAAATCGAAAAACTCGAATATAATGGTTTTTCCTTAATGTTAGATCCTATGCACAAATTTCAATCAGAAGTTTATCGTATATTTTGTTGGGCTAACAGTTTTTTTTTTTTTTTCAAGTATGTTAAAAAGTCCTTTGTAGGTACATATATATGATGTGGGTCGTCAGAAGGCTAACGTGACTTTGTGAGGACTGTGTTAGATTCTAGCTCATCGGTTTAAAATATTCGTTTTAATCGTTGAAAGAAACTTACGTGCTCTAAAGTCTAAGCTGGTAAGCTATCGCTGAAACATACCAAATTGCAGCTGAATTGGTGCAGCTATTCAGACGTGGAGTAAAAAACATACAGTTTACCTTAATCACTATCCTACTGATTGCATATACGTCGCAGAACCTGCCCATAAAAACACCCTCAAATATTTATTTGACGTAAATTACTGTACAATTTTTTTTTTGAACTATGTTCCCGAATTCCCGAAATAGTAGTGGTTTTCACTGTATTTCAGGAGCCAGTAGCTTCTCCCATATTTGAAACTTATTACAACTCGTATGTCAGTAATGAACATGCATGTAATTGTTCTGAAATATTATACAGCTCAAATCTGGGAAACAAACACCAGTTTCAACTGGTAGCCGATATTCATATCGGCCTTAGTGTTAATGTATCTGTATCTATGATACCCGATCTGATCTTAATAAGTAATCAGTCCACTATTTAAGCCCAACCTGGTACCAACGTAACGTGTTGTATGGACACAACTTCGGACGGAGTAGCAATACAGTTTGGAAATGCCAATATTCTGCCCGGATGAAATATAGAAGCGATGACTGCAAAGATTATGGATGCAGATGAGACACTAACCTACTTATGGCGCGAAATCTCAGTGAATTTTGTCCCCCGATTACAAAATTCTTCAACTCAGTATGAAATTGATTAGTAAAAATCAAAGGCCTAGGTCTGGCCTCTATGAATGAATTAAAGGCACGGTGCAAAAGAAAAAAAAAGAGAGAAGGTTTTAAATTAAATATGAAGATTAAAAGGAAAAGTTGAAATGTTGAAGAAATTAAATACCTATCTTATAAAAGCATTTTAACTAACACATCTAATCGACAAAGTGAATTTAATAAAAACAAAATTGGATTGAATACGAATATCCCCATGATCACTCATCTCTTCTCCTCTTGCTTTCATTAGAGCAATATCGAGAAGAGCTGAACAAAGTTGAGATAACATTTTTCAAACTTAACCTAAAAATGATATGACGACCTCTGTGGCGCGGTGGGCTAATACCCGCTTGCAACGCAGAATGTTGCGGGTTCGATTCCCGCATGGGACAAATGTTTGAGTGATCCACAGATATTTGTTTCTGGTCTGGGTGGTTTTCAATATTTATTATAAGTATGTAGGTATTTACAAAAGAAAAGTATATAAGTATTATATCCGTTATCCTAACCACCATAACACAAGCATTAAGTTGCTTAGCTTGGGGTTATGTCCTGAAATATTTATTTATTTATATCCTGGGTAATTTTTCAGTCACATATATTTAAATCCGACCATTCTTGCAAATTTATTCTTTGCCGCCATAACTGGATTAGCGGCGGGCAGTACGCGTATCGGCACAATATATCTTTTCGATTGAGCTTTTGGTGTATCATTCGCGAAATAATTCCCGGTTGCAAAGTGCAACCACCCTCGCGATGGAACTCTGGGGTGGCGCGTATGTTCGGTAACATTTTCTTGTTTTATGTTTGAGTGGATGCATGTTGTGGCTTGATATTGATTACTTTGATGTTTTATTCTACAATGTGTGACGAAAGGTGTGGTAATTCTTAAAGGTTAATCTTCATCACCATCTCAGCCATAGGACGTCCTGAACATAGGCCCTCCCCTTTGGACCTCCACCTCCATACATATCAGTTGGAAGCGACCTGCATCCAGCGTCTTCCGGCGACCTTAACCCAGATAAGCCTGAAACTAAAATTTTCTGAAAATTTTGAAAAAAGTTACATTATTTAGTTTATTAGATCTTATGCAACATAAAAAAAATTATGAAAAAAAAATTAAGTGTAAGGCTTTCAGGGAAACAGCCGTCCTATATGTAGGACAGTAGGATAATAAGAGGAAATAAAAGACCATTTATGACAAAACAGAATGTAATCAAAAAGTGTAGTTTATTAGATAACTATTGATTATATTACCCATTGTTATATGTAATTTACTAGATTAACACTATTTATGAATGATATGTTTCAAAACACTTGACACACACTCCAACATCACATTTCTTGCAACGTGTCAAACATTTTTTGTGACATTGACGACAGTGTGTTTGCTTCGATTGAGGAATAACCAGATGATTCATTTGGTCTTTACGACTATCAGCATGTTCATGATGGGAGGGTCGGCTAGGCCCTCTTTTGGCATTTTTTCTGTTTGATTCAATC
This sequence comes from Hemithea aestivaria, assembly GCA_947507615.1. Classification (NCBI taxonomy): domain Eukaryota; kingdom Metazoa; phylum Arthropoda; class Insecta; order Lepidoptera; family Geometridae; genus Hemithea; species Hemithea aestivaria. The sequence continues at coordinate 10,703,693 of OX382332.1, read as the reverse complement.
AAAGCAATTGCTACCCTTCTGCGAAAGCCAAGATGATCCAGTTTTCCATGATTTATTTTATATAACTGCCATGCATTATGTTCGGCAAGATCAATCATGTGTGTGAGCAACGGCATGTACCATTTCTTACCTCGTATACCAATTCGGTAATGTGAAATATTTTCATCAGACCGATCCACTCCTCCCATATATTTGTTATAGATGGACACCATATGTGGTTCTTCTATGACAATGTTTCTCTTTTCACTTTGTGAGAAGCGTTTGGCAGATTGTTTAGGATTTATTCCTACAGCATTAGAAGCAATACTGAATATATTATTGTCATGCCATTTAGCAATAATGAACGTGTTGTCATGTGTCGTTCTGTAATAGACAGCACCACGTTCCTTTTTTTTCAGTAACTTCGATGTAATCAGAGGACAACTAGATGTCCTGTTTTCTCGAACTGTCCCAGTGCAACGAAGGCCTTTCTTTGTTATCTCTTCCAGCAAGGGCGTCCCAGTAAAAAAATTATCAAAAACTACGTGGTAAGGAAGGTCGAAGCCACGTGAAATCAGCACATCGCAAAAAGTGAGAACAACGCTTGCACCCAGCCCCAATTCTTTATATATTGGATTGCACATAGTTGTAGCACCTTGGTATGGTTCCATCCATAAAACATACCCTAACCGTGTAGCACCAACCCAAGCTTTGAACCCGTACCTAATAGGTTTACCTTTTATGTGCTGTTTGCAGCCATGTCTACCATAGTAGGGGATCATGGCCTCATCTACACTGTAATGCTCTTCAAGAGGAGAAAACTCTAAGAACTTTTTATTTAGAAGTGTAACTAGGGGGCGTACTTTTGTGTATTTGTCTTGCAAATCCAGATTATCATTGACATGAAGGTGGCGAAAAATAAAGTCAAATCTATCCCTAGTCATAGCCGAGCTGATCAATTCATTCTTTGTATCAGGGGAGTTTTCCCAATACATTCTTCTACGGGGGAGCCATGAATAACCACTAACCAACAATATGCCGATGAAACATTTCATATCTTCAGTGGTTATGTCTCCAGGCAAATTCTTTTTGACAGCATATTTATTGCTCTCTGACACCAACAACGAAATAACATCTTCATCTAAGAAGTTTTCAAACCACTCAATTGGGCGCTTATCTTGGCAAGCGCCTTGAACATCTGGCCAATTCACGGGATTTTTTGCCAAGTCCCGTTTTCTCCATGCGTAGGTACGCCTACGTTTAGTTCGACCTGTAGAATCAGAAGGTTCTTCTTCTGTATCACTCACCATAATCTGCCCTTGAATCATTACTTCAGCCGGTTGAAGCAGAATGTTTCGTGGCAAATTATTCAAAGTTACATTATCTTCTTCACCCGAATCTTCGTCAGTGAGACAGTCAGGATCAACAGGAGGAGGTAGAATACATATCAGTCGTTCTCTATAATCTTCTTCATTATCAGAAACATTTTCTAAAGCATCTAAAATTTCATGCGCAGCTAACGGTCTGTAAAGAAAAAGTTGTATTATTGTACTAAAATCATGTATATTATCCTACTGTCCTATATATAGTACGCTAGTATTTGTAACAAGTTATACGTAATTTATTTATATTATTTTGCTAGAATATTTATTTAGTACAAAAGTTAAGGTTATCAACTAGATATTAACACAGAAAAAAACAACTCACAAGTAAAATATAACTTTTTATACATACCTGTCATTTGCCATGTCTGCAACGCACTTTTATTACACACTTATAAGGTAAAATATAAGGTAAAAACTGTTAAAATAACTGTCTTTTTATTTTTTCTAATAAAGCTGACACGTTTCTTACTGCAAATCATAAGACTAAATAATCTTAGATAAAGAGGGTATTCTGATATTTTTTTTTATTTCTACTGTCCTAAATATAGGACAGTAGGCTTATCTGGGTTAATAAGGTCGGTTGGTGGAAAGGTTAATTTTTATTCTGTAATCGATTTGTATAAGAAAAGAAGTTGTAAAAAAAGTCAAGTTAAGTTCAAAATTTCATCTATTTTTATGGGAACTCAAAATTATTTTTGCTACTTTATTGTATGAGTTTTACGTTTTTTGATTGGACCCAAATAAACATACTTGCATTTTTTAATAGTGTAAAGAACTTAAATGAAGATAATTCCACATGGCGACCCTGCCAGGATTACTTATGCGAGACTGTAAGCCTCTCGGCTTGTAAGTTGTAAGCCGGAGGTCCTGGGTCCAAATCTGTGGCAAAGATTTTCGCCTGGACGCTACCGTGTTTCGGAAGGCACGTCAAACTGTGGGACTCAGCTGTTTCCTATAAGGTATGTAGGAGGCAGTCGTTAGGTCATGTTGCAGGCCCTGTAGCAACCTGGAACTGCAACATGTAGATTAGCCACACAACCTATAAATTGTGATTTGACTCTGACAGTGTAAATAGGGTAACCTGTTCTGTCGGAGTATAAACCCCAATTATTATTATTATAGGCGACGGTAACTGCGCACCATCAGGAGTCTGAATGTGACTGTCGTTAAAACAAAAATGCTATACTAAAGTATACCAATCCGTAAGCTAAGCACCGCAAACAAGGCAACAGTGTTCAACAGTATTATCCTTAGAGTATCGTAGTCTGGATACAAAGAGACGTCGATTTAAACCGAACAGTCCGTCAATAAGTCTCGCCTCGGTCAGGGTAGGTAATTGACGGGGGTGGGAGGACACGTAGGGATGTCACCTTCCTTCTACATTTTTGAATTACTGTACCTAATTGGTATACATTACTGAGTTGATATTTCTTTTGAAATGAACTTTAAAAAGAAACTTTTTAAAAACAAGCTTTTATTGCATTGTCATCCTATTTATACATGTATGCAAAATTTCAGCTCAATCGGACACCGGGAAGTGGGTCAAATTAAACTTTCAAGATTTGATTACAGACAGACAGACAGACAGACAGACAACAGACAGGTGAAAGTAACATAAAGCTTGTAAAAAAGAGAATATTTTTTTCAGTTATTTGGGTTACTCGCGAGTGAATGATTGGAAAGAACGAAGTCCTTGCTTGCACGTCACTTATTCTTTCGTTCGCGTCGGCGTTCAGTAGTTCAATGCGATCTTTTCATTCCTTTCGTTTGAAGGAAAAATACAAAATACATTGCGTATATAAACCTGAATAAAACAAACAGTTTCTTTTAATATTTACAAATCGTGCATTTAAAGTCATTGAATTAACATAAAATCAACTCAATTTAATTAAGTAATCTATCACTCTTATAAACCCGCCAAGATCGCTTTGAGATTTCGCTCGCACGTCTCAAATTGAGACTCGCGAGCGAAAAGAGTTAAACATTGCTAATTTGCTAACGATCGCTATAAAACTCGCGAACGAAAAGAGGTTCACATTGCTAAAGATCGCATTGAACGAAAAGAATAAAAGAATAAAAAGAATGATTTCATTCTTTGAATCGAAAAGAGCAAATCGCTCTGCTCTTTTTAGTGATGCGAAATTCCCACCGCTAAGCCTTGGGTTACTCGCGAGTGAATGATTGGAAAGAACGAAGTCCTTGCTTGCACGTCACTTATTCTTTCGTTCGCGTCGGCGTTCAGTAGTTCAATGCGATCTTTTCATTCCTTTCGTTTGAAGGAAAAATACATTGCGTAGTGTGGCCGATAATTTTTACAAATCGTGTAATATTTACAAATCGTGCATTTAAAGTCATTGAATTAACATAAAATCAACTCAATTTAATTTAGTAATCTATCACTCTTATAAACCCGCCAAGATCGCTTTGAGATTTCGCTCGCACGTCTCAAATTGAGACTCGCGAGCGAAAAGAGTTAAACATTGCTAATTTGCTAACGATCGCTATAAAACTCGCGAACGAAAAGAGGTTAACATTGCTAAAGATCGCATTGAACGAAAAGAATAAAAGAATAAAAAGAATGATTTCATTCTTTGAATCAAAAAGAGCAAATCGCTCTGCTCTTTTTAGTGATGCGAAATTCCCACCGCTATTAGGTATTTTGCAAACAAGATGGTGGGGTGGTTAGGGGCTTATCCCACCTTCTAGGTTTAGTATGCTACCATCTATGGATGTATCGTCGCGTCACTAAACATCAAGTGAGATCTGTGGGTGAGATCGTGTTCAAAGGCTAACCTTTTTTTAATTAAAAAGGTGTGGATCTGGGTTGTAAGTAATGTTTAATTCAATGTGCATAAAATTAAGCTACTTGGATTTAGATTTTCAAATATTATAATGTTATTTTATTATCGAAATATAAAAATTACGAAAACAATATGACCTACAAAACAACAAGAAATACCAATATTATATGTTCCAAGAGAAATGCAGATCATATTCCTACAAAGGAATTTTATTTTTAAGATCTAATAAATCCGTATTCTTTTGTTTTTATTTACAAAGTCGCAAGCGTTGATAAATCACAAGAGTGCGTTAAAAATTACCTTAGTTTGACAGCCCTAAAGTTGGGGCAGTTACGCAGCGCCTTCCCCTAAAACATTGTCATCTGAATTTGTGCCCGAAGTAAATAAGAATCCCGGGGAGTACGGGGTGTCCCGGGGTGTCCTCACTCTAATCACAATGTATTTGCAACTCAGTGCCGCACGTTTGATTTAAACTTTTTGTATGACGAAGCATAGATTTGACTAAGATTGTACCATTAAGTCGTAGTGCGTATGTGCTTAGTTTATTTATTTTTTCTCAGTATTCGATATTTTCGTTAGGTATGCATATATTATAGTTTTTGTCTTCATATAAATTTGTGTTTTTGGTATTTTACGAAGACGAGTATTATATATTTTTTTTAAATATTAATATTATTTTAAATTTGCATTATGCGGTTACAAGAGTACTTCTTCTACTTTGAACGGAGTAACTCCCCATTTTTACGTACAATGTACGTCGCACGTTATTGCTTAAATTTTCATAGGTTTTTTAATTTTATTTTATTCATTATAGAAAAGCCCTTGACCACGATCTCGCGTGATGTTAAGCGATGATGTGGCCGTATATGGCCGCAGACTATACCTAGAAGGCGGGATAAATCCCTCCCAACACGTCAAAACCACGTCCAAGGTCCAACACGTTCTGCTTCCACGAGAATACCTAGTAATCTCATCGCAGTATCTCCCCCATTTTTACGTAGAACGTATGACGTACGTCACTGCTAAAATTTTCCATTGCGTTCTAATGGCGGCAGATTTATAGATTTTCTCTGGATGCCCCACGGAGTCCGGATTAAATTACGCCGGCCGTATTGGCCGGGCGTAATATTAGCGCCCCCATTTGTTTTCTCACTTCGGTTTCAACTGATTTGAATGGTCACTTTGCCTAAAACACTTCGGTTGAATAACTTAGCGAAAGAGTTTTAGTTAATTAAACGGGATCTCTGTGAGAAACTGATTATATAGAACTGTAATATAGAAGCATAATGCAGTATATTCGAACAATGATGGCAACTAAATCTTTGTTTTAAACAGAGATTATTGTGGCTATTTTAGGTACCAAACGATTTTTTTTTTTTTTTTATATACAATACTTTAATATTTTTGGTCCTATAGATTTGATCGTGTCGATGTCCAAGCAGGAGGGGTCCTGTCCAAAGTAAATAGACGCAGAAATAATCTGTTGACTGAAATTGAAGCGTCTCTAAATCCGGTATCATTTGGGCTCTTTGAATCTGGACCAGTTCAAACTAACCAAAACGTAAATTACCTTTACAAAAAGGCCCTTTTGTCACTCAAAGGTTTAAGGACATTTTAGGGTCGGAAAGAACAGGAACTTGTGCAAACAGCTTCATAATAATAAAGTATCTTAACTTAGTTATTTAAACTCAAACACAAATAAAAGATCAGCAGACACCTAACAAGAGCCATCTAATTTTCAAATATGAAAAGCTTATAAGTAATCTCTTGTATTTTAATAACAGTTGTCTTCGACCCACCCTTGGGCACCCTTCGCCCGACGCCCTCAGACTGGGGGGTCCCCTCTCTTGATTTTTAAAATCCAGACGGGTTAACTCGCGGGACGTAATGCTACCACTCCCTAAATATTGCCAGTTGATATTTTGTATGTTTTGAATCACTAGATTACTTCAATTTTTTGATGTAGTAATCTCGGTGATCTGAAATTGTAACATATAGGTTGGCCACACACCCCATAATTGTGATTTGACTGTGACAGTGTAAGGTAACCTGTACTGTTGACGAAATTAATGCCAATGTTATTATTATTTAACCCTATTTCAAATGTTAATTACCTATTAGCCGAAGTTAAGCATATATCGTATTGTAAATAGATTTTAGCAATCATGATGTTCTCTTACTCTAGATTAATGATTATAATTATTTAATTTCTTCCTTTAAAAAATATGCTATTAATGGTATTAGGTGTTACTTTGCGGAAATCCAGCTTTGACCACGCATAACTTTTTACAGAGTCCGATTTTGATATTTTCACAAGTAGATGGACATACAGGTATTGAACATTTATTATAATTGACCACTATGATGGGTCCATATTGGCTCGCATAAAATTTTTAGTCCTAATTTAATGTGGCATAACGTTTTTCAGCCTAAACATCAAAACGCCTAAAGTTTTTAGGCATAACTTTTTTGGCCTAAAATTTTCTCCCATAATATTTTTAAGCATAATAATATTTACGCATAAAATTGTTACGCATATTATTTTAACGCCTAAAATATCTTACCATAAATTTTTTTGGCATAATTATATTCAGCCCTAATATTTTTCGACATAATAATATCCAGCCCTAATAATTTTCAGTATAATGATATATCCAGCCCTAATATTTTAGCAAAGTGATATCTTCTCATAATACTATTACCAGGATTGTAATCGGCAAAATATTATTAATACTAAAAGAAACGAATTATTAATTTCAATGTTCTAACTTAAAACCTAACCTAGCCTTCTCGCGGTTTTTTTTATAGAACGAAGTAAGAGTTCGGGCAAGACGCTCTCCCGATGGTAAGAGATAACGCTGCTCATAATTAGTACAGTGCTACCCAGTATTTTACAAAGTAAAATTCTGGGTGCACTGCGTCATCGTTTCTTACTTGAGAGTAATAAGATGTTAAGACTCTTCAGCCCAGTAACTTCACTAGCTACTGTGTGGTTGTTTCATTTTAATCTCCTCTATACCCTACCCTCTCTCTGAATTAGAAAGTGGATGGTCATTTTTGGCACTTTGTTGACCGCTGCCGTGGCACTGTGGACATTGTTCAAACCTAACCTAACCTAAATTATCCGAGTCGGTTTTGTATATAATTTTATTAACTTACAATATTAGTTGTATGCCTTAATATAGTTATGTAAAATTATGATTATGCCCGAGAAAGTTATGCGAAACATTTTCGGACAAATTAAATTAGGACTAACAAAATTATGCGTACTTATATTATGATATACAAATTTATGCTTTACAAATATATGCTAAAAAACGTTAGGGCAACTGACAGTTATGGCAAGACATAAGTATGTCTAGATATAATTATGCCCAATTATGATTAGGCTAAAAAAAGTTATGCGAAACATTTTCGGCGAAACAAAATTAGGACAAAAAAAATTATGCGTGCGAATACGCTCCCCACTATGATATCTAAAGTACAAGGAGAGATGCTAAAGATCATATTATTTGAACACACCATTGGTTAATATAACAAAACTTGCAATAAAAGGAAAAAAATACAAAAACCTTAATATATTTAACTTAATCAGTACAATCTACATCGAGTACTATAAATATGTGGTAGGGTATTAAAATGAAATGTTTTATTTTCAGCACGCATTGTTGTTTTTAATTACACGATTTCAATTGTAAAACGGTCACGGCATATTAAACAGCCCGTGAAGCTTTAATAGCACGTCATTTTATATGTATCAAAGGATTTTTGACCTACGTTACATTAATATTAGTTAATATATAGATAAAAAAGTCGAGATTGCCCAGTTTTAAAGTACGCACTGTTGAGTGAAAGAAAGAAAAAAATAATTTTGTTTACAAGAAGACATATTATACACAGAAACATTGACAAGTGATATATAAAAAAGATAGGAAGAAAAAAAATAGTTTTTCCGCAAAAAGGTACCAGCTCAGCATGTGTAGATCTGGTTTGATCTACGCAGGTCTTCCGCTGGTACTCTGTCGTGGTGACTTCAAGACTAAAACTAAATATAATGAGATATATCTACACATACTAAAAACATTCATGGATTATAGATAAATAAATACTTATTCTAGAAATAATGGTGTGTGTGTGTGTTTACTGTTTACATAGAATAGGACTGCGTTTGACCACAGTCTCACCTTTCAGTTGGTAAGTGATGATGTAGTCGAAGTTGTTACACACAGGCCTAGCAAATACATATTAACCCTCGACTTGAAGACTCTCAAGTTGTGTGTAGTTTAATACTGGAAGCTAATCTTAAAGAATATCACTAATATCACAATACAATACTCTTTATTGACACCACAAGTCAACAAAAAATGATTTGAAATTCAACTATAACGGCCTTTTCGCTTATAGCGATTTCTTACAGACTTTGCATGGAGTGTTTGAGACTAAAGAGTAGGGTGATAGGGTAGGGTATGCATAATATAATATTAAGCATACTCTTATCTGAATTTGTTACAAGCTCCCACTAAAACAACTTAACAAGTTGAGCTGAAATTTGGTACAAAGGTAAATATGACCCTGAAATTCATGAGCTATTTTAAACCGCTGGATAAAGCTTGTGCTCTGAACAAATGCAGATTGTATACTATATAATAGTGGTGGTGTATATATTTATATTAAATATTACCTAAATAAATAAAAGCTTTAATTTTCAAAAAGGGCTTACAGAAGGTTGGATTAATATAATATAAAATTGAACACTACAAAGACATTTCGATAGTGGGAGTATCCGGATTGTGGTTGCCCATATACACTCATCGCGACCACTATGGACATTCATCCCCGAATTAGGTGACGAACCTGTATCTCGGGTGATGAACGCCAAGTAATCGAGATGGGTTATGAACAAAGATTTAATATAGATATTATTATCTCCCATTTATCAACATTATTTAAATTAATAGTCAATTTAACACATTTCAATATCTTTTCTTAAGGAATAAAAGTAATAATTTAAGTGGTCGTTATAATTATTATGTTTACGACTATTGTTACGCGCCTTCACCAAAAGTTTTGAATCTTGGAAATACAAACAGTAACTCAACTTTACTCAAAAACATCCTTCACAGAAATGTTTCTAGTCCATGTTGTGTTGTGTTGTGTCCATGTTGTGGGTTAGTTCATGTTTGTGGAATACTTTGTTCATATTTTAAAAATAAAATAATATCTAATAGGTATAACTTTTAATTTATCTCTAGACTACGCCCATTATAACAATTCCTGAGATTTTATGAAGATTTTACTTAAATTATTTAAGAGAACTTCACAATGGGGACTTTATACAATTTTCTTTAATACTATTAAAAAAACTGCATCAATATACATACGTTGCGTAGTTTTAAAGATTTAAGCATACATAGGAACGAACAGACAGATTCAAAGTAACATAGTTTTATACTGATGTACGTAATAGTGATGTAGAAACATAAACAAAATTTCGACTCGAAGAAAAATCATATAAGTGCAAGTTCTCATACTGATTATATTGTAAGATTGAATTGTGTTTACAGTGTTCCTGTTCAGTAGATTTTATGAGTCGTCGTGTTATGAGCCTCAAAAGATCAGAAAAAGCTCCGTTTTCATTAGCATAAGTGTTAAGTTATAGGTCGTAAAAGTGATACAAATCCTTTATTGCAAACAGAATTCAGGAGACCATTTGCAAGTTTTTTTTTATTGTATCCATTATAGACAAAGGGTAACTTTGACCTACGACCTCGCATGATCTAAATAAGAGATGATGCGGTTGAATAAAGTAGCAAACTTAACCTAGAAGGCGGGATAAATCTCTGGCTTCACTGAACATCATGTCAGAACACAGCTGTAATGACTGCTTGGCGTAACAGTTTTGTCCAGCGGTAACTAGCCTGGATCGAAACATATCACTAGTACAGCGAGTGGCCAAATAACATTGGTCCGGGACCGGGATTCGAATCCGGTGATCCGGATAATATTTCCACCACATGGGACACGTGAGACAATTTTTTTCAGTCGTCTCACTTAGTCCACCATTGGGGCGCTATACACGTATTTTGTATTTTTTTGCCATTTCATATTATACACACATTAAAAAATATTGAAGTGTATTTTTCATAACTTGAAAATTTTACTCGATTATGTGAAAGACCTGTTTTGATCCAGCGCTAAGTGATAAAGCAAAGCAAAAATCATGATGACAATACAAATATTCAAATTAGCACTTATTTTATTGTACGAGTCGCGAAGTTATAAAAAGTTTCATAAACATCTACCTACTCATCATTAACTGTGGTTAAAGTCTAGACACCCACATGATATAATATACTCTACACTCTACGTAGATACTAAATACAAAACAAATAATTTTATCTATGTACATATTATAGTTAAGTATGAAACATCACCATACCAAAAATTTGCAGTAGGAATAATAGCTGTGGCCCTTATTCGGTTATATTTCTAAAAATGAGACTTCCAATGTTGTTTTTTTATGCAAAGAATTAAGAATACCAACAAGACGCTCTCCCTGTTGGTAAGAGATAACGCTGCCCAACATCAGTACAGTTCTTCTCAAGATTCCACAGAGATTAAAAATTCTGGGCGCACACGCTTCTTACTCAAAAGTTTAAACTTTTAAGCCCAGTAATTTCACTAGCTACAGTGCCCTCCTACCGAAACATAGTAATGTTTGCACATAATTGCTCAGGCCGTAGAATAGCTGGCACTGTTGGGGTACCCACGTACCTGGAAAGGAGACCGAAGACAAGATCAATTTCGTAAACATGACTGACCTTATGAAATGTGTAGCCAAAAAGACAAAGAAACTTGCTTAAAGAGTTGATCTACTGCCAGTACTATTCTTAACTGGAAAAACTATATTGAAGGACACTGACCTTGACATGACATGAAACTAGAAGGCTAGTACACGAGCCTTCTACATAGTGCCCTTTCTACATAATTAATTGGAATTTCTGTGAAATATTGATTCGTGTGGTAGCATGTGAAATATGAATCGGTGTGAAATTATTGCATTTATGTAAATTAATTTTTCTCTAGTTTACTTCTAATTTTAATATATTTTTGTCAGGAAATGGGATGATTAAGACTGTAGTATACACCCTGATCACAGATCACCACGAAATGGGTTTGAAGTACCTACTGAAAGAAAGTAGGTAGAAGCCATCAAATTGAGACAAAGAAACTTATGGAGGAATATCAGGGGACTCCTTGTCCCGATGTTGAGCGGGCAGATTAAATTAAAATTGGTTTCAATAGATTTGGTTTCTAACAAAAAACATTGTATCATAGCCTCATCAGACCATTAATTAAGCCTATTTACCTCACCACAAATACCAATGAAAACCCTAAGTTTAGCAAGGCTCATAAATCATGACGAGAGCATGGGTTCCCAATCTTATGTTGCTATTACATCGAGGTACAGACACATTAATCATTTACAATTACGTTAAACGGCCCAAAGATCCAGCCAAAGCAGACTCCCGCCGCATTGTGAATAGGTACTCAACTGACAGTGGACAAATAACAAAACTGGGTTAATCTTTTACCTCCCGCTGTAGGGAGGTTGAGCATCACCCCACACGACCTCTCTTTCATCCCTCACTGAAACTGAAAAGGACAGCCTCACCCAAACCGCTTCCAAAAGGCTCTATCGCAACAATCATTTTGTTCTACTTGACTTTTATCGCCAAACAAATTAGGTCCCTATTGAGTTGCACCCTGAATTTTTTACCTTTGGAATTCAAAAAAGATTTATTCGATCAACACAATCTGTACTCTGTTTTACTCGCGATTGAGTCGACTTTTGTCTATATGGTGGAGGATAAATTCTAGATTTTTAGTATTATATTCATGTATTTGTTCCATCACGTTCGTGCCGAGATGAAAATGCTATGAAAATTCTGTCCCTCTTCGGCATATGAGATTGGAAAGGGAGGGTGCGATATTACATTAAGTCACTGCGGAGTGTACGTATTGCTACCATTTACTTTGTTTGCCGTAGAAGGTCTTAGCGCTGGAATTTTCGTATAAATCTAACTGAATTTTTGTTCACCTTCAAGAGTCCAGACGAGCAGAGCATTGCTTCAATTGTAACGACTTTCAAACTTTCTCTGATATTACTTAGCATGATTGCTATTATTTATTTGCTTTCATATATCTCTTCGCCAAATTTATCGAAAGAGAAAATTTTATTTAGCACTGTTTTTCCAGTTCAATTATAAAGAATTTTCAATAACTAAAGCCACAGGTAGATATTATAGGAAAACCTTTACTTACCTTTATAGGGAGCGTATTCGCACGTATAATTTTTTTTTGTCCTAATTTTGTTTCGCCGAAAATGTTTCGCATAACTTTTTTTAGCCTAATCATAATTGGGCATAATTATATCTAGACATACTTATGTCTTGCCATAACTGTCAGTTGCCCTAACGTTTTTTAGCATATATTTGTAAAGCATAAATTTGTATGTCATAATATAAGTACGCATAATTTTTTTAGTCCTAATTTAATTTGTCCGAAAATGTTTCCCATAACTTTCTCGGGCATAATCATAATTTTACATAACTATATTAAGGCATACAACTAATATTGTAAGTTAATAAAATTATTTAGGAAAGTAGTTTATGGCACCCAGTAAGACTGACTGTCACAAAACCGACTCGGATAATTTAGGTTAGGTTAGGTTTGAACAATGTCCACCGTGCCACGGCAGCGGTCAACAAAGTGCCAAAAATGACCATCCACTTTATAATTCAGAGAGAGGGTAGGGTATAGAGGAGATTAAAATGAAACAGCCGCACAGTAGCTAGTGAAGTTACTGGGCTGAAGAGCGATGACGCAGTGCACCCAGAATTTTACTTAGTAAAATGATGGGTACTAATTATGAGCTATCTCTTACCATCGGGAGAGCGTCTTGCCGGAATTACTTCGTTCTATAAAAAAAACCGCGAGAAGGCTAGGTTAGGTTTTAAGTTAGAACATTGAAATTAATAATTCGTTTCTTTTAGTATTATTTTGCCGATTACAATCCTGGTAATAGTATTATGACAAGATATCACTTTGCTAAAAAATTAGGGCTGGATATAATATCATTATACTGAAAATTATTAGGACTGGATATTATTATGTCGAAAAATATTAGGGCTGAATATAATTATGCCAAAAAAAATTATGGTAAGATATTTTAGGGGTTAAAACAATATGCGTAACAATTTTATGCGTAAATATTATTATGCTTAAAAATATTATGGGAGAAAAATTTAGGCCAAAAAAGTTATGCCTAAAAACTTTAGACGTTTTGATGTTTAGGCTGAAAAACGTTATGCCACATTAAATTAGGACTAAAAATTTTATGCGAGCCAATATGGACCCACCTTTATATTGCTGTGACCCCTAGAAAGGGCGGGGAAAGACTGTTGCAGTGCATCTCCATCCTGAGCTATTTATTAGATTTCACTCCTGGTCTTTCTAATTGTCTTCTCTTCTTCAACCACTGTCTGTTTGGATCTCCTTAAAAAAGTTTGACCTCAAGCTCAGCCTAGAAATACATACCTAAATAATATTTATTAGCATAGTCCATGAAGCCTAATTTGGTCAGGACAACATCACCATCACAGTGCTTTCATGTACAATTTTAAGGCAGCCTGACTTTCGGCATATCGTAAAGTTCAAATGCTCGATACAGACCTCAACATCATTTTCTCATGTACCAACCGCCTTCCGATTGTTTAAATAAAAAGTTAATAGCACCGATTAAGCGCATTGCAAAACCCCGATACGCTTTTAAACCTGTCTAGACCCTCTAAATTACGTCAGGCCAGGACGAAACAGAATCAAACCATGGTACGGGCAAAAAAATCCTGGATTGAGTGTGCTAAAAGTGTAATGAGGCACCCATATTATGCCCACGAATGGGCTTTCGTTTGGAAATGCACTCATACATGTAAAAACTCCTACTATACACTTCGATTGATCACTTCGATCGTAGAATACCAAATTATCATCATCAGCTTGTAACGTCCCACTGCTGGGCATTAAGGGGGAGTTCCTGTTGTGATACTCATCGCTTGCCTTATCGCGTCCACGTCTTTGTTGCTATCATCACGAGGTCGTCCATCCAACTGCAAGGTGGTCTACATCTGCAACGTCGCGCTTCTTAAGGCACCAAAATTAAATTTGTAGCAAATTAAATCAAACATTCATAATGTATAATATGTGCATTGTATTTAGCTACTAATACTGCAAAGGTGCAACTGTTTATGTGCGTGTATGTTTATTAACGAATAGGCTTACTGTGCGTGCTTCTTTTTTGTTTTAAAGACACAATTTCTAGTCTGTTTTGTATTCTTTGAATCAAATAATAAAAAGGTAAAATTCTACAAACGATATCGGTAGATGTATTGAAATATTTTAATACTCAACCTATAATTTGATAAATTCCGAGCGAAAAAGAGAAGTGTTCGAGAGTCATTAGAATTTGGGTCGGTAATGATCGCTCGCGCATCTTTGGTTTTGTTTGTTATATTATTTAAAATGTTCGGGTTTATTAAATGACGGTTGTAAATCGTCATCGTCTGACTTCAGACCCTCGGATCATGATTTTATTGGAAGCAGTTTAAATGTAGGCTTCGGTTTAACTTTTGCATTTTCAAGGACAGCGCTCCTTTTAGGAAAGAAGTAACATGGATTTAACTGTATAGAAAGATAATATTATTAGTTTGCACAGTTGCTCTGACTAGAGACGTTCCAATTGAAAGAAACCTACATAGATTGTGTTATTTCAGGATCTAATATATCTAAAAAACATCCTCGACCTAGTATATTCAGGCTCAATACGTAACAAACCCGCACACGCAAAGATATACGCACACAAATGTACACACCCGAAACCCATGGTTTCGAATTTATAACATTACTATTAGTAAGAATCTCTTAGTAATTGAACGATTAATCATCATTTACCGCACGTAATACAGGTATTAAGCTAGTAATTTAAAAAGTAACACTGTAGTAGTTAAAAAGTGTTTGCTTAAGCGAAGCTTACTCATATTTTAAGCAGTGAGTGCATGCACCCATAAGTTCTGAACGCGTATTACACCCGCGGTAAGATATCACTAGCATAGTGGAGGCAATTCCTACCGGCTGGCAACCGGCCAGTGGAATAAGCTCGACACCCCTTATACAGTGATACATGCCTGGTACATCTTATACACAGTTGCATTGATATTCATTTTACTTAAGATGACTATATTATACATATCCTAGCCTAAATCCTTCTATGCGCGGGTATGGGTGTGTGTTTCTTACCTCTACATGCCCAAACGCCTGAACTCTGAAACGATTGAGCTGAAAAAAGGTACCTATGTAGATAGCTTAGACTTTGAAATAACACATATTCACATACTTTGCTTTCAGCGGGAAAACCACTGAGTGAAGCTAGTAAATATATTTATTTTGAGGCATATATTGCCTAATGGCGGCTCCAGATTAGTGGCGTGAAGCCCCGTGAACAGGCGTGAACGTGAATGTGGACGGTTTTCGCGGGGTTCACGCGCATTCACGCCTGTTCCCCGATCAGTGTCGGTATTTTGTCCCGCAACAAAGGGTTCGCGCCCCCTTCGCGCGGCGTTCACGCGTACACATCCACATTCACGGCCCCGTGCCAGTTTCGTTTTTCAGATTCTGATAACTGCTTCTCCATAGAAAGTCTGAAATGAATTTTATATAATTAATAAAGACAGTTCTAATCATTTACCTACTAAGTAAATTCATTAATTCACTAGGTACACCAGCAAACATACCTGGATCGGTTACGATGTATTTCAGTCATCCACCATCTTCTTTTTTTCCAACGCTTTCTTTTAAGTTTCTTGTTTTGGACGTCTAAATAGTTATATATTGCCACAGCAAACAAAGTTATTGCAGCAGCAGCTTCTACGTCCATTTCGCGGCAGGTTTCAGGAACGATTGAGAGCATCCCGTGGATGTGGAGGGCACGACTTGTGCCGTGAATTCACAGCGAGAATTCGCGCGTGAATTCACGGCACTAATCTGGAGCCGCCATTATAATGGAAAACACTACGTACGAAGAGCAAAAGTGAAGCAAAGTTACAAACGCGATGCCACTGTACCGCGGAAAATCAACGTATAGGTAACCTCGGGCATTTTGCTAAACCATTTTGCGATAAGACTATATGTTTATTCTCTATCTTTGTTTATCTATAATTTTTTTTTTCACTGAGCAAACTTATCACCACACTATAATAAAATATTGAATTGAATAAATTCGCGGCGAATTCGCCATTTCTGAGGACAACACTGATAAAATTTTGTAGTCATATCAGCAGTGTAAGTCATACAAGTAGGTAAGTAAGTGTACATCACCTAAAGATCACAGCACAGCCGGCCAAACCCAGACAACGCGTAGACTTGTCTTGCTGTCAAGTCAACTATCATCTCATACATTCACAAAAGTACAATTTATGGGATGACAGTTCTACTTTTGACATTTCTGCGGGATTCCATGATCGGCTCTAGGCCCATAGCATGCCATACGGGATCCCGCTGAAATGTCAAGAGTAGAACTGTCATCCCATTAATTGTACTTTTGTGAATGTATAAGATGACAGTTCTACTCTTGAAGTTTTGTCGGGATTCCATGTGGCATGCTAAAGCCGCTCCATGCCACACGGAATCCCGACAAAACTTCAAGAGTAGAACTGTCATCTCATACATTCACAAAAGTACAATGTATGAGGTGACAGTTCTACTTTTGACATTTCAGCGGGATCCCGTATGGCATGCTACGACCCACACCATGTGTCATGCTACGGCCAAAGCAGATAGTGAAGCTGACTTTAAAAACAGATTCTTTTAGAAAAAGTGACGAAACCACAGAGCGATAAAACTGAATTAATTACAACAAAGTTTGAACGTGCTCCTACGGGCTATTTACGTCACTCACAAACACACGTGATATTTTTAACCGTAACATTTCAACGACCTTTTTGTCATCAATGTTTACATGAATTTAATTTTGATGCTCATAACTCACCGCAAACCTATGCGTATGAACGGAATGAGAACGTAAGGTATTTATACTCGCAGATATTAAAGGTAGAGTTAATAATTATAAAAGTCATCAAATCGTACCGTCATCAAATCGTAAATTCCTATATGATGTTGCAACATCTTTATATACTTTTTTTGTTGTTGCCTTAGCGCTATAAGCAATCTCTTCCAGACAACCGTGATCAACAAGTTAGATTTTTTTTATGCAATTGGATGAGTCGACCTTATTATTATTATTATTAGCAGTTTTTGTACCACTGCTGGGCAAAGTCTCCCTTCCGTCGCCACATTCAGTTCTGTTTAGAGCTAGCCATTTTCAGAATCAAATCACAACCACAACCAAAGGTTTCGTGGCCAACCTATATATTTCAGGTTCTGCAGGGCTATTCACTTATCGGTTAGGGAACCGAACCGAATACCGAATTGTCAAAATTGTATGAAATGACGTGACATGACTTGTCAAGTTATATCTACATAATACGTCATTACATACATTTTTGACAATTCGGTATTCGGTTCGGTTCTTTCACGGATAAGTGAATAACCCTGCAGGTCAGAACGATTGTAATGGCTGTATCATTTAACATCAGACCAATGAAATCGCCAATTAAGTGTTGCATTTCACTTATTATTATTATAATTTATAATGATAATCAGCCACTACAGGGCAAAGCCCCTCTTCCCATTGACACGGTCTAGTGCTAATAATTTCCATTCTTCCGCATACGAGTCAAGGTCAACACTAATGTTCCCACTCTTTATATAAAATTACTAGCTTATGCTCGCGGATTTGCCCGCATGGCGAAATCCTTTCTTAGCGGAGGTCTACGTCATAAAACCTATGTATGTTCCAAATTTCAACCCAATCCATCCAGCAGTTTAGGCTGTGCGTTGATAGATCAGTCACTCAGTCACTCTTTCCTTTTACATATTTAAAAGATATTATCTATTTAAATAAGGAAAGAGTGACTGTTTGGCTGACTGATTGATCTATCAACGCCTTAGCCGCTGAACGAATTTCGTCAATTTTGGTACACAGATATGTAGATTTTAATGTGAACCTCCTCCTCTTTCTCCCTCCTCTTAGGATGGATTTCTCCGAGCGGGCAAAGCCACGAATATTAGCTAGTTTATGTATAAAAAGGTAAAAGAAACATGTAGGTTGTTTGAAAACCGAGTACAGAGCTGATAAAGATTAAAAATGTTTAAATTGCCTATTGTTTTAATTAACACAAAATGTTCACAGCTTGTAATTTTTATCAGCAACAAAAAAGTTTCAATTCGATATGTTCTTAGTACCTGTAATATTATTCTAACTGCAATATAATTATTTTATTGCAGTTAGAATAATGTCAGATACATCATATTAAATTATTAATTAACTGACTCGCGCAACTTTGTCTGAATCTGTTGAAGAATACTTTATAAACCTATTCGCAGACCTACCAAATATTTATACATAATTTCATGAAAATCGGTAAATCCGTTTCGAAGGATTTCGATAACAAACACTGTAACACTAGATTTTAATTTTCTGGTTACATTTTCTTTTTATCTTAGAATAGCAAGTTAATTCTTCAAAATTGGTTCAAAATTTATCAATTGGTACCTACTGGTACTGGTTTAATGGTACTCAGTCCTTATAATTAGCATGAAAACTTTTGCTTTGAATAAATATTGATTTCATACATAAAGCCTTGAGCTTTCGTCTCTTAAGAGCGCTTATACAATTTGACGCTCGCTCGCTCGCACTATTTAATACATTTTCCAATATAATTTAATATAATCAATTTTTTTTAAATTCCTCAAGAGGAATCCTGTACAACATTATAGCACACAATTTTAAAGTGTTCTCAGTTTGATATATGTTAAAAAATGGTATGAGGTGCACTTAAACAAAAATCTCAGCAAAATGTATGTAATACTACGAGCGAGATAGCGTCAAATTGTATAAGCGCTCTAAATCGATAAGAGATATTTAATCATTTTTTAAAAAGCCTTTATTGAGAAAAACAAACAATACTACAGCTACTACAGCAGTAAAGAACACTTTTATTAACCACAGATCGGCCACAAGCCGATGTACAGAAAATCCAAGTGCTCTAAACCACTGTCAGATGGCAGAGTGCTCAGAATGCTGGCAGCATTGCCACGTTGAATGGCAACACTAACACGTTGGGCCAAATATACCCCAGCATTTCGTTTTTTAAATATCGTGTACTTATTCTCATTACGTTTTTGCTTCCAGATCTGGAGGAGCATGCGAGTTGAGGGTGGAAGCAATTTAAACCAGAGTAACCTGGCTGGTTGCCAGCCTCCATCGGAGCCTAGGGGACATGCAGACGACGCGATATCGGCGGATCTCGTACATTTGTGAAACAGCCTCCGAGTGATCGCACGGCTTGGAAAAAAAGGAATCTTTTTAATTGTTTTAAAATTAAGTTATAAAAAAATATATTAAATTATTATTAGCCATTATCACCACTACCAGTAACATCCCATAAACATGAGTAATCTTAATTTATCTGTTATAAAAAAATACTAACGTTTTTTACATAATGCGAAATTTAATTAGGTGTGCTTCTTAAGCCCCAAGGAGCCTAAAAAACAAAGCTAAATATAGCTATTGGGCTTAACTATAATAAAAAGTTTCCCGCTTTTCTTCTGTTCTTATCAAAAAGATATAACCATAATCATCAGTATGTGGCTTCTTAAGCATCCAATATTTTTAGGCATGTCCTCGCTCTTTACCTCCAAGTCGAAAAAAATGGCGTCTTCTAGACCATTTTATTGAATTTAAAAACCCTTTTCCTCAATTAAGTTTAAGTTGAGAGCAATTTCAGTTTCAAAAAATCAGTAAAAGTTAAGGCGAGGTTGATTTTAGTAGCCGCGGATGAGTGCTTCGGCGTACCCGCTGCTCCGGAATTATTGCGTCCCGCAGGAACACCCCCAGGTTTTTAGTGCGTCTCCCCGCCGCACTCATCTTCGGCGGGGAAGTCCCACATACCGCCCACTCATCCGCGCCCCCCGGCGTGGGGTGATGATGCGTAACGCATTTTCCTGGGGTCCAAAAAAAGTTTGATTTTAGTAACAAAGGGAATAAATCCAGTTAAAATTTTAGTAATGAAGACTTACCCCTAACAAGAAAACATCTCGTGAAAAAGTACAGTGTACAGCTTAGCTTCCTTACGTAACGATGCTAGGTTTGCCAGATAAGAGCCCGACTATAACATCTCATAACTTTAAACATCCTTTTCCGTTTGATCTCTGACAATTGCAGTTTGTCGGAAACTTTGTCTTTCGGATTTGTTTCGGTTGGAGAGATGGGATTTAGTGGGGTTTAGTTACTTTGTTCGGTGCTCTTTGTGAGACAACATAATTATTGTCCTTGTTATAATAAGTAATTATGATATTATTAATTAAGTACCGTTTTTAATGAACATTGTTGATTACATTTTTTGAGTTGAACCAAAACTTTCTTAATAACCCCTCCTCCCGTCCTCCTCTTTCATTTTATTTCTTCGATTTTAATACCTATAACAATTATTATTATAATTTACTTCAACAACGTTTTACACGTTTCCCCCGCACATACAAATTTTTATTTGAATTTTTTTATTTTTTTTATTTCTGTCATCATCATCATCATCATTCACAGCCCTATGCATCACACTGTTGGGAATTGAGGCTTCTTGTGAAAATTGCTAAGAAAGGTCATGATATTGTTTCAGCATAGATTCAACAGTTTCATATTAAGTGGAGATACGGCTATATTACTAAGCAAAACTTCAACCTCATACTAACGTTCGCAAACGCAAATACTAATAAACCAACAAGTTTCCTAAAATTAATTAACCCACCTAATATGAAAGTAGTTCCAGTGGCGTACTGAAATCAATTTCGGACACTATTGGCCGAAGTCCAGAGAGAACGATGTCCAGCGCATATTGTATTATTTATACCTGTATTATGTAAACATACAAGCTGACTCTATAACTTCGACTGCATCTGTTGAAAAATACTTCACGACCTATTCTCAGATTTACTAAATATATATGTACAACAAATTTTATTTACACCTTTAATAGGTAGAATTTTGTTAGAAGATAAAAGTTTATTAGATCACATTGTACTTAAATTCGGGACAAATAAATCCCATTTCATTTAAAAAATGGGTAGGTAATCCGAAATAGTAACTGATTGTGTTCTTGGCGGTCCACAATGTAAATGGACAGTTACCCTTTGGCACCACCGAGGGATGCTCGATCTTTACCATACGATTTTTCATTATTATCGATTCAAGGAATGTGATCTTCAGTTAGATCGAATAGAGCGTATATATCGAGTGAAGCTCTCTCGCTCGCACTATTTGACAAATTTTGGAATTTATATTTCAAAATTTGTCAAATAGTTAGAGCGAGAGGGCTTCACTCGATATATACGCTCTTTAAGCGATGGTGGCACTATTATTTGAAACAAAAAGCTCTTTAAATAAAAAAAAAAATGCGTATTAGTTTACTTTAAATCAGTTATTATTATCCTTTCCATGCGGTTTTTTTACAACACATCATCATATAAATGCATGCGTGCCAGTGCGATATGCGTGTTCGAAAATTCGCTTCTGAGGAAGCCAAAGGCGAGCATTCAGAAAATATCGATTGGATGAATGGAAATTACCTTTTATCTTTATCATGCGAACTGTTAATTTGATTTAAATTTTATATGAATACTTAATGTGGGAACCGTAATGTGCGTTTCCAGAAAGTGAAATTCTGTGAATCTTTTCGAATTCATTCCATAAATCACCAGAAGCGATTTAATAAAAAATATATAATACATCGTATACAAAGGCTTGTAGATAGATATTTAATTAAGATTTAAAGAAAAAGATTTTAAGAAGCAGAAAGTAAAGGTAAAGTAAGTTTGGTAGATTTCAATTTTGTAAAGTATACTTACCCATAATATCAAGAGCAGCAATTAAAATTTATCTTCATCACACCACTGGAATTTATCTAAAAGGTTGATGTAATTATATGAAATAATAAGCTTTTGTCAAAAATTTACTAACTATAATATTTACATTTATTACTTCCTATATTTACGAGTATTTGTAGAATATATTATTATAATCCATTCAGTTCTTTCATTAAGTTTTTTCGTTGTAATGTTGGCTACCCTGAACTAGCAAACTAGCCATTGATAGCAATGGAAACCAGTGCTGCCAACATGACTACTGAACGAATCATTATGTTGAACGGACTATATTATGAACTTTCCCAAGCAAGCGGTTATTTAACTCAATTTCGTGGGCAGCAGATAAAAGCTGGGATATTTTCTCTTACAGACAGTCAATGCTCTGTAGATGCCACTCCTTTAAGAATACGTGCTCAATCGAACTTAGCGTTAGTGTTTCGAGTTTTGAGTAGGTATTAAGTATTACATTTTTATATAGAAAGTGAATTTTAAAAATAATTATTAAATTTAGTTAAGCCTGGCTTTTAAAAATTAAGGGCAAGACATTTTTTTATTCGTTGTTTTCGAGCAAATTCATTCAGGGTATCTAATCAATTTAAAAAAAATGAAAGATGCGTGCGAGTCGAGATCGCGCGAATTACCAATTGTCTACGAATAAATTTAATGTAGCCTATAGATACTGCCCTATTACACCGCTTTTCCCTATTAAAACGCATGAAATATATTCTACCTTATTAAGCACATTAGATAAAATAATAAAAAAAGTCGTAATTTTCCTATTACTGGTTTTTTTGGGCGCTGTACAGCAGTATTCAGTATATGTAGGTGCCTTCAATCTTGATTCTGGATCTACGTGCGACTCACGATTGATTTTCTTGACAAACTCAAAGATTTTTCAGTTATTGTCGAGCGCATTAAATTAATTTTCTGACACATTTCCAATAGCTACGTTCAATCCGTCACATTGGCATCTACGTACTCGTAATAGTATTAATTTTAGAATTAATGTCCTTGTATTTGTTTGTTATGATGCCGTCACGAGCCACGAGCGGGGCTTTGCATACAATACAACATTACATTACACTGCGCAGTAAGTATAACGATTTAATTTAATATAAAAAAAAATGCTTTTTATATCAAGTTGATTTTTCTCCAAAACAGTGTGTCAATTTTTGTACAGCGAGACGAGTGAGACATGGATGTAATTAAAAAAAAAAAATAATGGGAAAATCGCAATAGACAGGGATGAGTGGAGGGAGAGAAGGGAGGCCTTTGCCCTGCAGTGGGACAAAATAGACTAAATAATAAAATGAATGGGAAAAAGAGGTAATATATTCGAGCTAAGCTTTTTTCCACTGGAATGAATGAGCCTGTGTAAAGTTTACTTTTACACCAGATTTTATCCAAATTAGTATAGCCGTTCAGACGTTAAGTAAAAACAAATATTACACACAGTTTTGTGTATAATAATTAATGTGATATTTCCCCCTGACTGGTGCAATACAATCAATTCACCAACTATCAAATTTAGCCGATAAACGTTCTCGATCGGCATTCGATACACCGATACTACGCATTTATAACTCGATATAACCGAGAACATCGATTGAAATCGTTCCGGTACTTTACGACTTTATTTCGGGCGAATGTTTTCTTTGACTGCGTCAGTTAGCCTGCGACCGGCGTGTATCGGATAAATATTAATAAAGCGGGCCGGCCTCGTTTCTGGGAAGTTGGGAGGATCTTATTATAACCGCAATAGCACCTATAATTAGCAACATTCAAATTACTCGTGCCGTGTATACGCGTTGCGGCGCACCGTGCGCGAGATACAATGATCACTTGTATGATTAGATCGGCCTCCATTGGATTTTGGTATGTGCCTCGCGCCCTAATAAACTTATCAATTTCAGTTAGTTCGGATGACAGTTCCGCGGACGAGTGCTTCGGCGTACCTGCTGCCCCGGCATTATGGCATCCCGCAGGAACTCCCCAGGTTATTGTTTGATAATATCCTTGCCGCGCCCATCTTCGGCGGTGAGGTATTTTAGTTAAAAAAAAACATTAATTTTAAATATATTTGTTGTATTTTTTATGCAAAGAAGTAAGACCAGAAGCAAGATTCTCTACTGATGGCAAGAGATAACGTTGCCCATAATCAGTACAGTGCTATTCAGAATTT
This sequence comes from Hemithea aestivaria, assembly GCA_947507615.1. Taxonomy (NCBI): domain Eukaryota; kingdom Metazoa; phylum Arthropoda; class Insecta; order Lepidoptera; family Geometridae; genus Hemithea; species Hemithea aestivaria. The sequence continues at coordinate 10,679,253 of OX382332.1, read as the reverse complement.
CGCAATGATATACAATTCTAAGTGCATTGCACTGACGCTTCCTACTTAAGAGTCATGAAATGTTAAGACTCTTTAGCCTAGTAATTTTAACAGATACAGTGCCCTCCTACCGAAGCACAGCAGTAATGTTTGCACTTTACTGCTCAGGTGGTAAAATGAACTGGCATTGTTGAATCGACCTCCTGCAAAGGTAGTGTACTCCCGGTAGAAGAAGTTTATCAAGTCCGTTCCTCTCGTAAATCTATTCTTTGGCCAGATCGATGTTACGTGCAGCTACTCGATTCGCTCCTATTTCGATTGTCGATTCATCGTTCGATCGTTTTGGGAGCGTATCATTATCCATCGCGGTTTTGATAATTTTATAAACATCGATATAATCTTTGGACCCTTTTCATACTACTGTGTATAGGTATGACTTTGTAACTATTTTTACGTAACTTAAAATGAGTTTGATAATATCGGTTGTGTTTTTTTAGTTGGATTATGTAAAATTAGTTCGTATATTATGATTAGATATTTAATTGAACTCCTGATGACACTCCAGAAAGACATCGAAATTTATTTTATATTATGTTCAAAATGGTTGGTTTTGTTATTTTTAGGAAAAGTATAGTCACTGTGTGGGCATAATATGAATTTAAACGAAAAACATTTAAACTTTAAGTATGAGCAAAACTTTACAGGTAAAAAAATTGCATAATAAAATATTGAAGTTATTTTTTAAATGTATTGAGATAACTGGAGCTGGTTTACTTTCCAGTCACAGCAAAATAGCTGTTGTTAAAACCAACGGCGAAACAGATCTCTAGAGATAATGTTATCTCTAGAGCCCCTTGTATCACGTATCATTTTCCTATACTTACTTTATTATTACATAAACGTGGCTATCTTTTGATACCAGTTTCAATATTCTTTAAGATTTAATAACTATAACCCTAATCATAGGGACAGTTTCATAATCAAGGTTTTATAGTACCTTATAAGTGCGTAGGGACATAGAACTATCTATATTACGTTCAATTATACACTGAAATATTATGTTTTTATGTAACACTAATGAGGAATTAGTTGAAAATAGGATTTAGAGTCTGTAATGATTGTATAAGTTTTGGTTCTTCAATCATCTTGAAAATATATTTTTTGTGAGTACAAAATAAGTAATTTATTTCAGTTTTATTTAACGTATCTACCGCTTGGTACCTAGAAAATGCATCTCGGAGACTGTAGGAAAAGTAAATATCATCAAAAACATAATATATTTAGTATTTTATTTACCTGGTAATAAAAATGAAAGTAACATAGCTAAAGACCTTGTCTGAACAATAGGTATCCTTTACCCATCGTTTAACTAATAAAGTCTGCACTTTATCCTCAAGCAAATCAATGCGAGGAGTAAGTAAAAACAAAAGAATGAGTCAGTGGTGCGAAGCCAACGACCTGACGTCGGGGTGATCTTTTGAAATTCCCGAATAATTGTCGACGAGTAAGGTGGCGACAAAAATAACTCGGAGACGAGCGTAGCCCACGCGATGTTACGAATTAGTTTTATTTATGTATTGATTAATTGACTTATTTGTTGCGTGTCATAGTCTCGGCCGTTGCCGCCGACAAATTCTACTTTGACTAACGGATTATGTTTAGTGAAACATTTTAAAAGTTTTTATTGAATCATTTTTTAAAAGACATCTAGAGCTTAAAATAATTCGTTGAATGAATTCGTATATTTTTAAAATATCATTTCATACTCCATTAGCTATTATAGAAATATAATATACATCGAGGCGTTTCAGTAATAAATATGAAAGTATAATGCGGACGGGCATGAGACCGCTTTGAATGCTGAACCCGTACTGAACTACAAACACAGGCCAAGCGGGAGGTATGTGTGAGTGGGGGAGATGCCTCGTAGATGGGGGCACACATCCAACTAACCGTGGGAAAGCCTGCTTGAACGGTGTGAACATAACGACATCAAGCATTCATTTGTTATTTTGATGCCAATTCTTTCGCACTTTTATCCGACCGTTGCATCTGCTCTTTTGTTTTCCTCAAATATCTCTAAAGTCAACAAATCGACCTCCGAAAATGAAGAAACAATCGCATGTTTGATCTCCAGACGACATTAACTTCCCAGAGTATTGTAATAAAACCAAATCAACAGAACGGTGCTGACCGCTCTTGAGGTGGATATTCATTTGGATAATGATATTCTGCGAATTACTCCGTGTTTATAACCATAATGCCTCGCTCCGTGGTGTGTCCGAATCGAGGTTGCACACAGGCGCAGATCAACGTTATGCCTTCACGTGGCAACAACGTAAACTGTAACCGGACCAGGCGGAGTTGATCTTTGGGATACCATCTGTTTCCACCTTTTGAGCGTCGAGTGATTGCTTTTGCGGGGGAAATGGGGGGTCTGGAGTGGCTGGTTGTAGCGTCGCTCGGCAGACGTCACCCGCACACACTGTTAGTCACTCACACACGGATCCGTGACCGTGGCATTCCATCGGCATCCACGCACACTCAGCCACAGCGCACCTTATTAAAACGAGACGCGAATCGACGACTTATCGGGCAATTAGTCGTGGCTCTCGTCAGATATTTTAGCGGCGGGGAATCTTGGATGATGTACATTGAAAAGTTTTTTGGTATACAAACAAAAACAAACATCATCAATCCTTTGCAATAACGCAAAATCTAGATACAGTTTCCAGTAGACAACGTCTGACTGATTCCAAAGTTAAAAAACCAACCCTCAAGGTATCAAAGCACACAATTTATTTGGAATAAATACCAAGAATCATGAATCATTCTCATTAAATTTAAACACCGAATAATCTGCCACAAATGGTCAATCAAAAGACTAACGCAGCAATGTAAATCGCGCATAGATTTTCAGTCGCCAGTTGCAGTGGAATCAGTCACTTGGTACGCCATCTACCGGCACGCGCGCCGAACGCACTGCGCAAGTGCCTCTGATAACAACTCCACTCGCGAATTATTCACGAGCTGTCAACTTATGAATTATTATTCTGTTAACAACACTGAGTTTATGTTAAAGCGTATTATGCCGCGTTAATTGGACTCAGCTAAGCCTTTCGTACTGATTTTATAAGGTGAATTTAATTATGACGTATGGCCACTTTAAGCATGTGTGATTTGATGATTTGTTAATTAATTACAACTAAAATAATTAATTAATTACAATAATTATTATATAAGCCCTATATCAGACATTCTGTCTGTTTGCCTTTTGGCAAAGGCCTCTTCCAATGACTTCCATTTCCCCCTGTCCCGTGCTGTTCTTCTCCAATTTTTGGAGGCAAAGTCCTTGATTTCATCAATCCATCTTTTGAAGGGGCGGCCTCTTTTTCTTTTTTTGTGACCTTTATACCAGTTTATGATGGCTCTGGACCATTTATTGTGACCTCTTATGACATGGCCAGCCCACCTCCATTTCAACTGTCTAATTGCAATCGAGACGTTTCTTGTTTTTGTGTGTTCTTTAATAACTTTATTTCTGATTTTGTCTGAATTTATTACAATAATAACTTATTTTAGATAATTGCGGACTCAACTAATTTGGTCTGCGTCTAGTCTGTTGAAAACACTTTATGTATCAGACCTTCCAAAAATACATTTTAAAAATCATAAAAAAATCTTGACATCGGTGTCCCCACCAAAAAAAAATTATATCTCCATAAAACCAAAAAATACGTAGGTACCCATCGTAATTTTTTTTATAAAATAAACTATGGACTAATTAATATTATAATTAAAAATGTTTGACTTTGTCATCATCCCCCTAAGGTGAAAATAGCTTTATAGATAGTTATAGACAACGTCAACAACAAACTAACATTATAATATGAGTAAATTTGAACTACTAATGACTTAATATAAAAAAATAAATCGTATATAAAAACAAAGCAATAAAAGTTAATACAGTGATTAATTTAAACAAAAATTGATGATTCCGAACGCCAATAAATAATTCAAAATTAATGTTATAAATCATCGCTAATTCGACTTATGTTATGTTTATGCTAAATTGTGACCATAAGACACTGCAATGTCAAAATTGATATTATAAATAATAATTTAATCTATTTTTGCGAGATCGATATAATTTATGTATCTACTTATAAGTTTTTTTTTTCTAATTGAAATTGACAATATTAATTTTACGAGTAGAATAATCGGATCATAATTTAGTACCTAGGACCTCCATAAATACATACTTAAAATAAAATTATTTTTATGTTTAATAAAAAATACTTGAAAGTTGCAATCCTTACAAATTTTCCAGGTGATCTACAAGATATTAATGTATTTATTTTATTTGTGTAATTCGTGCAATTGTTTTTGGATAAACTGAAATTTTGCTACGCAATATTTTTAAGTGGCTTCTGCACAATTCATAATAATATTATGTATAATTATTATTATCATTTAAAAAGATATTTTTAAATGATAATAATTTTTTTTATTAGATTTAGATTATTTAGATTTCACTGTAGCTAGTGAAATTACTGGGCTAAAGAGTCTTAACATCTCATGACTCTTGAGTAAGAAGCGTTGGTGCAGTGCTCCTAGAATTTCACAAAATTGTGAAATCCTAGGTAACACTGTACTGATTATGGGCAGCCGTTATCTCTTAACATCAGGAGAGCGTCTTGCTCGTCTTCTACTTTATCACATAAAAAAAAAAAAAAGATTTGAGCCGTTGACCCACTGATTCAAAATAATTGCTTATAAAATAATTGTGATAACACTTTATACTGAAAAAATAAACTAAAAAACACAATGAATAAGAAAGATCGAATTAAGTCATAATAATAATCGCATAAAATTTATTCACGATTATGAAAACTTCTTCTGAATTTGTGACTGCTAACGCCATCTGTCGGCGTACGCATAAAGATGAGATGGTGATTTCAAGATAATACAGTTATTGGCCACTGTTAAATTGCAGTTAGATCTCATAGACGTTTGGAACATTGTTTTTTACTGTCAGGTGCAATTAAAAAGTGTTTTTTATCTTTACCTTAGTTTTTTTTTTTTAATTTTTGCTGGTTGCGCTCAGCGGTTTTACCCGCTGTATGGTAGCCTATGTGCTATTTCAGGGTCTAAGCTATCTCTATCATCATCATCATCATCTCAGCCATTGGACGTCCACTGCTGAACATAGGCCTCCCCTTTGGACTTCCATATGTACCGGTTGGAAGCGACCTGCATCCAGCGTCTTCCGGCGACCTTTATAAGGTCGTCTGTCCACCTTGTGGGTGGACGTCCTACGCTTCGTTTGCTAGTCCGTGGTCTCCACTCGAGCACTTTTCGACCCCATCGGCCATCCGCTCTGCGCGCTATGTGGCCTGCCCATTGCCACTTCAGCTTGCTAATCCGCCGGGCTATGTCGGTGACTTTAGTTCGTCTACGGATTTCTTCATTTCTGATTCGATCTCGTAGAGAAACCCCGAGCATAGCCCTTTCCATAGCACGCTGGGCGACTTTGAGCTTCGAGATGAGGCCATTGGTGAAGGACCACGTTTCGGTGCCGTAAGTCATCACTGGTAACACACATTGATCAAAGACTTTCGTCTTGAGGCACTGAGGTATATCGGACGAAAAGACATTGCGTAGTTTCCCGAACGCTGCCCAACCGAGTTGGATTCGGCGGTTGATCTCTTTCTCGAAGTTGGACCTACCTAATTGGACTACTTGTCCTAGATAGATATACGAGTCCACAACTTCGAGTACCGATCCTTCAACAGATATTGGGGTGGGCACAACATTGGCATTTGACATAAGCTTCGTCTTGTCCATGTTCATTCTTAAGCCCACCCGTTGTGAAGCTCGGTTGAGGTCATCGAGCATCATGCTGAGTTCCTCCATCGACTTTGCCATGACTACGATGTCGTCGGCAAACCGAAGGTGAGTGATGTATTCGCCGTTGATATTGATGCCAAGTCCTTGCCATTCCAGGAGCTTGAAGGTGTCTTCCATTACGGCAGTAAACAGTTTCGGAGAGATAACGTCTCCCTGTCTTACGCCTCTTCTTAATGGAATCGCCTTCGTGCTCTGCTCCTGTACTCGGACTGACATAGTGGCGTTCTTATACAAGCACTTCAAAACTTCAATGTACCGATAGTCAATACGGCATCGCTGAAGTGACTCGAGCACCGCCCATGTTTCCACCGAATCAAAGGCTTTTTCATAGTCCACAAACGCTAAGCATAGTGGCAAATTATACTCCTCGGTCTTCTGTATAACTTGCCGCAGCGTATGAATGTGGTCTATGGTACTAAAGCCTCTTCGGAAACCGGCTTGTTCGGGAGGCTGGAAGTCATCAAGTCTGTGTTCGAGACGGTTCGTGATGACCCTTGAAAACAGCTTATAAACATGGCTCAGAAGCGTAATGGGCCTATAGTTCTTCAATAGGCTGTTATCACCTTTTTTGAAGAACAGCACCACCTCGCCTCTGCTCCACGTCTCAGGCGTTTTGCCATCGGACAAGACGGAATTAAAAAGTTTCTGGAGGACTTTAAGTACCGGTGTTCCACCCGCTCTCAGAAGCTCTGAAGTGATTCCGTCTTCGCCCGGCGCCTTGTTGTTCTTAAGCTGCTTCAGGGCCATCCTAATCTCGTAAAGACTGATGTCCGGGATATCTTCGGTATAATGTCGGGACAGTTTGGCTCTTGGATCTCCTACCAAGCTGTCAACGGGCTTTGCGACCGAAGTGTAAAGCTGTCCATAGAACCTCTCGATCTCTCCTAAAACCTCTGCTTTGGTCGACGCTATGCTGCCATCTTCCCGTTTCAGCTTCGTCAGCTGGCTTTGCCCAATAGACTTGTCCTTTGCGAACACTTTGGAGCCTTGGTTTCGCTCAATTGTCTCCTTAACACGGTTAGTGTTAAAGAGACGCAGATCATGACGCAAGGACTTAGATATACGTCTATTGAGCTGCCTATAAGACTCGGCGTCGTCGGGAGATTGCAACTGTAACGAGCGTCGTTCAGCCATGAGGTTTAAGGTTTGATCAGCCAATTTCTGAGGTCTATCTTTACGACGGGGTCTAAAAAAACTTAGACCCTACCGTGCGTACAGCTTCCACTAGCCCGTCGTTGATCTCGTCCACTGATGCTAAGTTCTCAAGGCAAGCAAAGCGGTTTGTGAGCTCGAGTTGGAAGCTTTCGGGGTTTTGAATATGGGCACTGGTAGGTCGGAGGGTAGACTTCATCAGACTGGACCTTTCTAGCTTAACGTTAATATTTAGTGAGCCTCGTACAAGTCGGTGATCACTGCCGGTTTTAACCCTGTTGATCACAGAGACATCACTAAATATCCGTTTCTTGTCGGTCATGATGAAGTCTATCTCATTTCTCGTGGAACCATCGGGGCTCATCCAGGTCCATTTCCTGTGAGGCGGCTTCTGGAAGAAAGAGTTCATCATAAAGAGTTCCTCTTTCTCCAGGAAATCAGCCAGCCTCTGCCCCCTAGGGTTCCGTTGCCCATACCCAAATCGCCCCACTCTCAACTCATCGCCGCTTTTCTTGCCCAACTTCGCGTTGAAGTCCCCCATAACAACAGTGAAGTAGGTTTCGGAAGTATGTATGGCTCTACTTACGTCCTCATACATAGCCTCTACTTCATCATCGGAGTGTGACGAGGTCGGCGCATATACCTGAATGACCTTCAGCGAATACCTTTTAGATATTCTGAGTATTAGGTATACCACCCTGCTCGACACACTGTCGATGGTTATAATGTTGTTTACGAGGGACTTGTGAACGAGAAACCCGACACCACCTTGGGACTGTTGGTCGCCCTCCCGGTAGTAGAGCAAGTTACCGGACTTCAGAGTTACGGTGTCCTCCCCCTCTCTACGGACTTCACATAACCCGACAATGTCCCAGCGTAACCTGCTCAGTTCCTCTTCCAGCTCGCAGATCTTTTCGTCAGTTCTCAGAGTGCGTATGTTGTGTGTTACCAGGGCCAGTCGTCGTGGGGATGGGTAGCCGGGCATCTGCCGGTGATTCTTAGCACCCCCTGCTCCGCCGTTACCTTGACTGCTACCCGCGTCAGGAACAAGGGAGCTGCCGGGGACTGGGGGCCTGGTATATATATTGCTCGTCATTTGTAAGGGGGGTTTTGCCATACGCGCCACGCTTGGCAGGCGGGTTGGCGCGCGCAGTTTTTTATTAAGATGATAAGAAGCCGGGAAATGCTGCTGCCCATCTCCCGGTATATTCCCTTAGCAGGCTCCTACTGCAACCATGGGACGATATGGTGGGGGACTATTCTAAGGCCGGTCACCCCACGGCCAAAAGCTATCTCTATACCAAAGCTCAATTTCAATTTCAGGTCAATTTGTACACCCATTTAGGCGTGAAGAAGTAACAAACATACACAATCACACATTAACTTTCGCCTTTATAATACATATTAGTGTGAAGTGTGATTAATTAAAACACAAATACATATTTGGGTTCTGTATTCCTTCTCCAGCAGTCGTAGTCCCCATATCTGAAGGTCATGACCTCCTCCGTCCATGACTTTCTTCCTGACGATGTTACGCCATCTTGTCCTATCTCCGGCCATCCGGAGAGCATCGTAGACGGTAGAGTCGAGAGTGGTGCGGATCTGGTCACACCAACGCATCGAGCTTCGGCCACGGGATCTTTTTCTTTCCACTTTGCCAGTGATTTTTTTTTTTAAATTATCTCAATTTTCTGGCAATATGATCGAAGTACTCTAAGATTAGCTTCGGACAGATTGTGGAGATCCTTGCTTTTATTATTGAGTTTGGATAGTATATCGTTTCTTAGGTCGGAAGCGATGGGTTCTATATTACACAAAACAAATTAAAATCAATTATTTTTGAACTGCCGTTACGAATTAAATGTAATTGAAACACTGAATAAATATCTAAATATTTATATACACTGAATAACATATAACTAAGTAATTGCACAGAATACATTTATTACATTTAATTATTATTGATTGAATAACACAGAATAATATTTCTCATGAACGTCATCAATTCTATATAATATATTTCGATTACATGGTAATCGAAATGGCAGTTTAAAAATAATTGATTTTTAGTTTTGGTAAATATTATATTCCGACGTACTTTGACGGAGTTCATGGAACAATTAAATTACTTTGTTTATTGTTTTTTTTCTAAAAATATAAACGTTTGCAAATTCACACAATGTTAATAAATAGGTGCTGTTTATACTTAACTTGCGAAACATACCGACAATATTAAATAAAATAAATTAAATGATGATGGGAATTTTTCCCCCCAATTAAATCCAATGCAAACATTAAAAGCTCATAAACGAAATTTGAGTAAGCGGATTTCGAATAAATTTTGCACAAAAATGTAGTTCTAGAAAGCGAAACCGTGGGCAAATGTCTACATACTATTCTTTTTTTTAAATCTAGTACATACCATTGCAAACACGGCTTGGGAAACTTCAAGGCGCGAAAATGATAGGTACCCCTCTAAGCACCTTATTGTCAATTGTCCCTTATTAGGGATGTTAACAAAGTCAAAATTTTTGAAATTATAATTAGGCCTTAATTTTAATAAAAAAGACGTGTGGCACTCGGAGACTGCCGCGGTAAAGCTATTGCATAGCATTTTTATCTATAGATGGAAAAACTAAAAAGTATCACCGCTGTGCCGGTCGGAGTGGGGGGTGTTAGGTTTTTTTCGTTACGGAATTTCTGGATTCGGTCCCCACGCTCAAGGTCCGCGATAGAAGCTATGCAATAGCTTAAAAAAATAAATTCGATTTGCTTGCTAAAAATAGCTGAGCTATAACGCTTATATGATTCTGTGTTAGGACGCGAGACGTTACTACACTAAACAAAAATGTACGATTTAGTGGTGTGACGTTACGATCAAGCAACTGTAGTGCGTTGTATCTCTCACGTTTTTTATTAGAATTAAAAATAAAAAATACGTGTTATTGGACACGTATTTTTTATTTTTAATTCTTCTTACTAATCAATCAAATCTTACTAATATTATAAACGTGAAAGTTTGTAAGAATAGATGTCTGGATGTCAGGATGTCTGAATGTGTGTTTGTTATTCTTTCACGCCTAAACGGATGGACCGATTGAGCTGAAATTTAGTATAGAGATAGTTTAGAGCCTGGAATAACACATAGGCTATATAGAACAGCAGGTCAAACCGCTGGGCTACAGTTAGTTGGGCCACAGCTAGTTTTATAATAATTAATAATCTACAAAATGGACAAAAAAGTTTTTAGCCAACAACCCCATTGTGATGCATTGTCGATCGCATCTGCGATTTTCATCAGGTAGGATTTGATCAAACGTAGGCCTATTTAACATTTAAAAAACGCAAACGTTCGTATACGCGGTCGTTTGTTGCTCATTCTTCCGAACCACGGTGGCGTGTTGGCGAAAAGTTTTTGCCACACTGAAATTTGAACCCATGGCCTGCGGATCTCAAGCCGGGTGTACTACCACTGGGGCACGGACGTTACAACGCAGGCGCACAACAGTGTTTTGAATGATGATGAAATCCAGAAATGGATTTTCCACTTTATTAAACGTTTTCATTAAATTAAGGTGCATGTTCATATGTGAGATAACTTACGCCTTGTTATTACGGAACTCACGGTTTTCGATATAAACCGGCGTGAGATTGTCTTGGAAATGGCCCACAATAATACTATACTTAAAGAGACAGTACATGAACTGAAGAAATTGCAATTATTTATGTTATTTATTTTAACATATTTGGCAGGCTTACAGCTATAATATTTCTAATAGTATAACAAAAAATAGAAACGAAGAGCCAATAACAAGCTTTTTTTTTAAACTTACCTACCTACCTATTATGTAATCTTGAAATGTAGCCCTATAAAACTACGAGTCAATGCTGAAATAGTTTTATTTAAACAAATAAAAAAAAAATAAAAAAATATCGTTTGTTAATATAGCAAGAAATGAGAATGTCACATTAATAAGAGCTTTAAACACTTTTTGCTTTAAACACTGGTGGTTGTGTTGTCTCTGGATACTACAAGTACCCACTAGCTGAGCTTACGGTCTATAACCTGCTAAATTTCAACCCAATCGGTCTAGCCATAAAGAGATACAAACATCCATCTATTCAAATTTTCTTCTTTCATGGTATTAGTGGTATTCTTGTATATTTTTTCCTTATTACTCTTATATTCTCACACCCTTTTTGTGGTAAATTGTATCAATATGTGTTGCTGTAAATAAATGCTTTTTCTTTCTTTTTTTTCTTTATATAAGCTATTTTCTTAGAAGTTCAATCACTGTCATCAAGTAAACAACAAACTAGCAAGAAAATAACGTTTTGAATCTAGAATCTTCGCTAGCCAAGAGCACGATACGACATCGCTCGTAAACTCTACGTAGAGACACAAACACAAATGATCCCACCGAACTTGGACTCTACAGAGCAGTCGTTAAATATCTTTGTGGAGTGCTTTCATTAAGATGTGCCTTATAGACGTGGTATTTTATAGACTTCAAAAGTTATTCGATTGGAGAGAGTATTATGATAATGAGTGAATAATATGCAATATCATAGCTAAGGCAAATAGTACTGATAGTCTTTTTTTGTTTCGTCCACTACTAAAAAAACTATGGTATGGCACTTACCATAGAGACTTGCTCCTTAGAGAATATAAGTCAACTCAAGAAAAGTCCTCTACGCATCTTCAAAGTAGAAAAAAGTAGCTTGGTCTTATCAGAATTCGCGAGGACAAGACGTGATTTTGATAAAATTGCACTGTGCCCTATGTTACACTCAATGTAAGTATGTAAGTCACATTTAGGTTCTTTCTGTTTGAAGTGCTGTGATAAATTAGTAGTAAAAGAAATTTCCTAGCACGAAGTTCGATCCAAAATCAAACTATTTACGAAGGAATATCTAAAATAATAATGCACATTTGTAGATCTACGTCCACAGCTCGGTCACCTAGGCGATGCGATGCTTACTTAGATGTGCTTATAGAAAGACTTCCGTCTATATAATGCGAACTCGGACCGCGGGCCGGTTCCACGCTTCGTGTGGGATAAACTGGATAAGTAGTAAATACCTTATATATACTTTTAGCCTTTTAGATTTCATAATGTGTGACTTTTTGGAGTTTTGAACTTCGAATGTGATTTTTCTCATTATAGGCAAGCCTTGGATCCCGGGTGATGTTAAGCCACGATGCAGCCGTAGATGGTAGCAGACTAACTTAGAAGGCGGGACAAATTCCACCCCTGGGTTCATGCCTGAATACGATCTTAATAATTGCTTGGCAACAAGGTTTTGGGGCCAGTAGGTGGTAAGTGGTAACAAGCCACGGCCGAAGTCTACCACTAGTATAAAAAGCGCGTTCGAAAGACGATGGTTACTTAGATGTGCTTATAGAAAGACTCTCGTCTATATAATGCGAACTCGGACCCCGGGCCGGTTCCACGCTTTGTGTGGGATAAAACTGGATAAGTAGTAAATACCTTGTATGTAGGTGCTTTGCCTTTTATGAATAGGGTTTGATTACATGACTTTTCGGAGATATGAACTTAAATTTTTTTAAACTAAGATAAGTTAAGGATACTCTTTATTGAGACCAACAGAAGACTACAATTTTACTACTATTAATTAGCACTTAAACACAGTTAAATCCTCAATGGGCGGCCTTATCGCGGTGAGCGATCTCTTCCAGGCAAGGAACTTTTGTACAAGGGGATTAAACACAAGAACTATGTGAACTTTTACAATATTATATTTAAAAAAATATATACGACTAAGTAGCTTGTAACAGTTTCATCTTTTATGTTTTTGTTTAAGTTCACCTCATCTTCTTTAATCTATTACTACCTAAAGAACTAAATATGGGATTCTTCAAAATCCATGTAAATAATCTGGAGTTGCAGGTAGGTAGGTACGTTGGTAGGTAGTTAGGTTGATCGGTAGGTAGGTTGATAGGATATGATTCATAGACAGCGGTAACCGCTCGCATTAGGCGACTATCACAGTATTTGCCACTTAAGGCAAAAAAAAAGTCTGTTCGGAAACTAAAAGCTCTAGAGCTCACATAAGGCCATATAATGTCGTCATTAATTTCAATCTCATAAAAAAATATTATGCTCATCAAGTTTTGTTAATAAAGTTTATCTAATTTTTTTTAAAGTTGTCCTTAATTTTTTTTTTATGTGATGATTTAGAAGACGAGCAAGACGCTCTCCTGATGTTAAGAGATAACGGCTGCCCATAATCAGTACAGTGTTACCTAGGATTCCACAAATATGTGAAATTCTAGGAGCACTGCACCAACGCTTTTTTTTATGTAATAGGTGACAAACAAGCAGACGGCCCACCTGATGGTAAGTGGCACCGTCGCCTATGGATACCTGCAATACCGGGGGTACCGCTGGTACGTTGCCTACCTTTCAAGACTCTATTCACTTGCCTTTTGAAGAGCCTTCTTACTCAAGAGTCATAAGATGTTTAATCGCATGTCATAAGTCATACCTCTTTTGTCCTAGGTTTTGTATAATTTGTAGTTATAGCTTGGTATACAACCAAATATACCAAGTTATTTCATACCTATTTCTATTATGTAACTTGGTAGGTATACAATAAAGTGTTATTCTATTCTTTGTCCACCGCTACTCATATTCAAACAAACAGTAAATTCGTGCATTCGTCAGTAAGTAAGTGCCTAATAAAATAATAATAATGCATATTACCAACATGTCCACAGAAACAATAAACGGGCACCCAGAGTACGTTAGCATTATAACGCCCACGACGGCCGAGATAAATTTCCTCCTTGTTTCTATGTCTCCTTTTTACATTGAAGCACTTTATACGCAGTAGGCTGTTGGTTGGGCACTGTGTGGTACAAGTTATGAACGATTTATAAAATGTACCATCACATTTAGTTCAACTGCTCCAATACATCCGATGCATTTTTTATGTGAAGAAGTAAGACGAGCAAGACGCTCTCCTGATATTAAGAGATAACGCTGCCTAGGACTTCACAATGATGTAAAATTCTAGGTGCATTGCACTTCTTCTTCCTCAAGACTTATAAGGGTAAATCCTGAGATCGGGCGTATTTAAGTGATTTCCGTGGCAGATTTTAAATAAAAGTATTATTGAATTTTACATGTAAAACATCAAATTTCCCATAATTATAAGCACATTAATCAAATAGGCATCATTAAAACTTGTTTTGTTTAGAAGATATTTAAATTTAAATTTTTGGTGCCACGGGAATCAATAAAGTGTGGCATGGGAATCAAAATTAAAACTATTTTGTTTGAATTCTATGTTATTATTTAAATATTAACCTCTACATACTAATCATATAAAATAGAAATGATTAAAAATCCAAACAGATATACACCAAACATAAAGTATTAAAAAGGTCTATATTGGCTCTCTATATAATAATCATGTAAACTAAATAAAATCAACGTATTGCAGTCTTTAACAATGTAAAAATATTTAATATATAGTCCTAGAATATGAGATTAAGTTCTCAGTCACAGTCACTGACAGGATTCACTCCAGAAGCTGTCATCAGATTGTACATTTATCATTAGTTAGGTTAATCTGGACTGAAAGTTGCAGTCAGCCCATAGTTTCGTTTTATTTTTTTTATCATACATCATCTCAGCCATAAGACGTCTACTGCTGAACTTTGCTTGCCTGTAGTAGCCACTTGAACACTTTTCGACCCCATCAACCATTCGCTCTACGTGCTATGTGGCCTGCCCATTACCACTTCAGTTTCCTGATCCGCGGAGATATGTCAGTGACTTTGGTTCATCTCCTCATTCCTGATTCGATCACGTAGAGAAACCCCGAGTATAGCCCTCTCCATAGCTCGCTGAGCGACTTTTTAATGTGGGGATATAATGGTGCCGCATAAGCCAGAGCGGCTGTCTACTATAGTACAATATAAAAAAATCTGATGTATACAATATAAAAAAAATATCTGAAATAATGAAATATACAAATATAAACTGTCAAAATCACTTCCATACCTGCGGCTTCGTTGTAGTTGGATAAAAAGTGAAAGAATGCGCAAGAAAACTCAGGGGAAAATTGATCACCGTGGTAAAATGCCATGCGAATCAATACCATGGAAATCAAAATTGTATAGTTTTTTGTCAATATTTTTAAATACCATAATTATAGACCAAAATTAATAAAATATATGATAAACAATACCCTTTTCCTAACTGCACACCCTAGTCAAAAAACCGTAATGGATAAAAAAATATTTTTAAACATGGAAAAGGTAATCAATGATCTAGTGAACCAAAACCACGGTAATCAATTTCTCACCTTCGTAAATCCAGTTTATAACAACGAGAGGAGGAGCCTCTCTTCACGATGTTTAGAGCGCAATCGAAGTTAGCCAATAGCGTGCGTACAAGCTTCTAAGTATTGTGGTTTGTGAAATGTGGGTAGTTATGTCGCGCGCCATGGGAATCACTTTTTGTCCGGGGACAAACCTAAATTTGTTATTTTTTCTAAAACTACACTGAGTACAGCCTTCGCGTATTTTTTTGATCATATAACAGTTCACCTTTTACAGCTTTGATCACAGGAATTAATTAAATTCCTTTTATAAATTAGTGTAAAAAATATATTTTATTCCGAAAATGTGTAAGGGACAGCCCACGGTAATCAAATTTCAGGGCTTTTACATTTTTTTTTAGATACTTCCAGCTAAATATAACCTGATGTCTATCATGCATTAAGTAGATTGAACCTTAGACTAACAGGAAAAAAATACCTTTAGGTAGAATTTTTATGTTACGGGTAGTTTATTCCCCCAGACACGTAAAATTTTGACTCTCAGGAATCACCCATAAGATGTTAAGACTCTTTAGCCCAGTAATTTCACTAGCTACAGTGCCCTCCTACCGAAGCACAGTAATGTTTGCACAACTCTGCTCAGGCGGTAAAATAACTGGCACTGTTGGGGTACCCACCTAGACGACCTCCTGCAAAGGAAGTCTACCCCCGGTAAATACATACGTTTTATTATTATAAAACCGTAAACTGAGTTATATATTTTTTTCCAGACACAGAACTTGAATATTTCAAAAGAAGATGTCAATCCGAATTTATTCTATTATAAATCAGTAACAAATTAAAGTGGAATGGAATATTGGAAGGAAGATGGACAACACGAAACTATAAGAGTTTCTAGTTTACACTGGAACTCTTAAATCCATTTTATAAAAATCTGTCATTCCTACATTTCTACATTTTTTGGAAAATGGAATTATACTTTTGTGCTAGTTTACGGCGACATTGTAGATTAAATATTATATTTTTTATGTATTTAAAACCTAAGTAGGTACCTATTTTTTCATATAAATGAGCGGCAAACAAGCAATGGCTCGCCTGATATTGACCGTTCTAGCACTAGAGGTGTTATATTATCAAGAGTAAAATGTTAACATATAAATCGCTGGTCCATCGTACCTCGTACCACTCACTATGCTAGACGTGCGTATGTCTATGCAGGCCGCAGTCAATGAACTGGCAGAGGTCAGGTGAAATTATCTCGTACGAGCGCCTTACGCGACATCTGACTCACAATAGCCGGATACTTGTTTATCTCTAATTCTGATGCTCGGGTATTTTGGACCACTGTCGCAGTGAAAGGTGAAGAGTACGGCGCTTCCACGAATTTGTTGGTTATGGAAAGCTTATATGAAAAGCTTTGGGTATAATTATTAACTATGGGTTGATAAGAAACGAAGTAATTTTTTTTAGTTATCTTTAAACAAGTTAATTATAATTTATTACAATTAAGTTTTTTATTGCTATCTCGGACAATATGTTTTTAACTTACTTAAAATTTTATTGATTTTTTTTTTAGAGATGGTGAAGAGACGAACTAGATGCTACGCCTGCTCATTGTAGTCGCAGTGTTACACGTGATTTATGACTAAGTAAGTCCTACGAGAGGTTTGAAATATGAAACAATGATTAGAGACATACATAAGAGTGAAATAAGCTACCTTAGTCCTGAATTTCTCTGGACACCTTACAATTCTAACCAGAGCATAATATATTATGTCAGGCCATGGACCAGACGAGATCTCGCATTTAGAACCGTTAAATATTACAAAATATAACGTTTTTATGCAAGAATATTAAAACAAGATGACGATAAGTAGCTGTGTTCCGAAACCTTTTATAAATGCAAAAATTTCAGAAAATTATAAATTTAATATTTTATAACAGACAAGAAGAAAAAAATCGATTGAATTAAGTAATTACGTGCAAAGGTGTCTTAAAATCAACTAAGGTAATAATTAAACTATTATTTTATATAGAGCCTTTATAAAATTAATGAGTGACCATTGTCCATCGCTCAAATTCGATTAGCTGTATCCACGCCTCTTACAAGTTTTTGCATTAGTTTTAAATACATAATATATAGATTTACATGTTATATAGTACATACAATAAATGTCAGAGCATCTGTCTTTTAATAGCATTATATTTAAGCCACAATATTGTAATAAATTCAGATACTGCACACAAAACGCTCGCTGTACTGGTGGTAGGCTTCAGCCGTGGCTAGTTACCACCCACTGGACAAAACCGTGTGTCCAAACGGTCATTGTGACCGTGTTCCGGCATGATGGTCAGTGAAGCCAGGGGGATTTATCCCGCCTTCTAGGTTTAGTCTGCTACAATTTACGGCCGCATCGTCGCTTAAGATCAGGCGAGATCGTGGTCAAAGGCTAACCTATAACGAATAATAATAAATATATTAATACAATAAAAATTATGCCAATATAATAGAATAGAATAATGCTTTATTGCAAACCAAAAATATACAAAAGAACTTATTACTATAACTAGCTGACCCGCGCGCACTTCGTTGCGCGTGAGAGTCAATTAATAAAGCGAATTTGGTGCTGCTATGTTCACTATGATAGTATTTCCATCCCCGTGACTTTGTAAGCGTAAAATAAGGCATGGCTATATATTATTTGCTCCCGCTGTGGGTAGCGAAGAATATCGGGTTGGGTATTTCTATGCAGTTTTGTTCGCTACCGTAGAAACCAATCCTATGTCCTTTCCCAGAGGTCAAATTATCTCAGTTGAGCGGTAGTTTATCGCCTTCATAAATTTTCACGCCTCTTTTCAGGAATTAAAACTATTTGTGGTCCTTTCCCGGTAACTCTTTAACTTATCTCTACTGTAATGTACCTCAGCTAAATTATTATTCGTTACTAATTTCTCACACCATCCTTCCCGCGACTCAAATCAATTCCATGGTTCCTGAATTCCCATTAAATCTCTGATCCTCCTTCCCCCTCCTTTAATACTTAGTCTCCTTAAAGTTAATTTCTGACATAAAAAAACTATTCATTAACAGAACTTAACAAAATATCAGCTCATTTTCGGTTCAGCGGTTACTAATTTCCATGCAAACGTTTTTGTGAAAAAATTCCTGTTCTGGTGAGAATTTCACAAAATCCCTTCTTATCGGTCGCCTACGTTACATAAAGAATACGTTGTCCAAATTTTAGCTAAAACGAAGAAGCGGTTACCTTTCCTACACAAACTGGATCCCTCTTTCCTCCCCTCAAAGGTTGATTTCTGGGATAAAAAGTATCCCATATCTTTTTTTAAGACTTAATCTACCTTTGTATCAAATTTAAGCGCAATAGGGTCAGCGGTTCTAAATTTCCCATTAATTTCTGTCAAAATAAATGGCTCATTCTCATGGAATTGATTCTCATCGTCACCTTCATGGCAATTCTTATTTATTGCTTATTTGTAATGTTTATGTATAATATTGTATAGAGTTGGATAACACGTGTAAACTTTTATATAAATGATTTAAATCGTACGTTTCATTTCGAAGAAAAACAGTTTTGAAATTTTCGACGCCACGAAAGTGATTCAGTAATTATTTTTTCACAACTTTTTCAAGTAAAACCCTTTTAAAAGACTAAATCTACCAAAAATGTACAATAAAACTACATTTTACGTAAAAACAAACCTCACTACAAAAGAAAATATGCGTAATTTGAGATATTACTTTACCATTCACTTTACTTTTTTATTAGTCAGAAATTTGGTTTGTAGGTATTAAAACCCTAACATAACAGATACAAAACTTTTTAGTAGGTAAAAAGGCTATTTCAAAAGAAAACAATATTTAAAAATCACTTTCGTGGCTCAAAAATCACCTTCATGGTAAAAAACGCTATGAAGGTGATGCCACGCTGGTGACGAAAATATCCCATAAAATTTTTGGTGAAATTCTGGAAAGTTTAGGTATAATGTGTATAAAGTTAAATACTACATCTTTATCCCGCACATTTTGGCGTTTCGAAAAGCTAACTTTGATTTCAATAACTAAAATGCAATGCATAAAAATGTTGTCCATGCAAGTGATCGATACACCCATGAATAAATTGAAACTTAGCAATTATATTTTTTCCCACGGCTCGATAAGTCCTAGATCCTACTTCTACGATTGCAGAACATGGCCATCATTGAAATGAATCGAACTTTGTATTGGATTGTTGATGTTGTGTTTAACAGCGGCCGTTAAACTACGCAAATCTAAAGCACCTAAAATCGTGTGACCGCCGCATTATAATATTTTAAATTCAAAATAATACTGAAAACTTTTTTTAGTCTGTAGACCTTAAAGTATATTTTTTTGCGATAATTTTGGTATATGTTACATACAGATACATCAAAATTTGTTAAAGTAGTGCCCAAATGTTTAACTGCAACGCAAAGTGTGACACCATGAGAATACGAAATTTGGCCCCGATTTTGACCTTTCATGTTAAATTTTAGTATTATTTTTTGCGTCGTTTATGGTAATCTTCATTTATTTTGTAGCCTAATATATGTTTTATCCACCTATCCACAATTCATATCTGTCTTTAACCGTTTAGGAAAAATAACCGTGTGACCATCAAATTTGAGCTAAAATGAGAATGAGCCAAATATTTAATGTTCCTAAACACAACTCAAACCATGATTTTACAAAATTTCGATTCAATCGGTTTAGTTGTTACGGATTTGCATACAATTGTTTTTTGTAAATAAATCCCGTTCCAGTGGGAATTTAGCAAAAGCCCTTCTCGTGAGTCGCCAAAACCACCTAAAAACACGCTATCCAAATTTCAGCTCAAATAAAGAAGCGGTTAACGATTTCTTACGCAAACTTGCACCCCCCCCCCCTTTCCTCCTCTTTAATGTAGATTTCTGGGATAAAAAGTATCCCATTTTTTAGGACTCAATCAACCTCTGCACTAAATTAATTTAAGCTGAATAGGGTCAGCGCAGCGGTTCTAAATTTCCTATACAAACTTTGACCCCCCCTTATAAGTTAATTTCTGATATAAAAACTATTAAAAATTTCCTTAACAAAACTCAAACCATCATTTTACAAAATTTCAGCTTAATTGGTTTAGCGGTTACGGATTTGCACACAAAAGTTTTTTGGGAATAATTCCCGTTCCTGTAAGAA
The DNA here is from genome assembly GCA_947507615.1 of Hemithea aestivaria. Lineage (NCBI taxonomy): Eukaryota > Metazoa > Arthropoda > Insecta > Lepidoptera > Geometridae > Hemithea > Hemithea aestivaria. The sequence continues at coordinate 10,658,687 of OX382332.1, read as the reverse complement.
TTTCACAAAATCCCTTTTTATCGGTCGTCTTAGTTTATGTAACTAAGAACACGCTGTCCAAATTTCAGCAAAAACAAAGAAGCGGCTCACGATTTTTTACACAAACTTGCACCCCCCTTTTTTCCCTTAAAAGTTGATTTCTGGGAAAAAAGTATTGCATATAATTTTTTAGGATTAGATCTACCGCTGTACCAAATTTAAGCTCAATAGGGTCAGCGGTTCTAAATTTCCCATACAAACTTTGACCTCCCCTTTACCCCCCTTAAAAGTTAATTTCTGACATAAAAACTATTCAATGTTCCTAAACACACTTCAGACAATCGTTTTACAAAATATCAGCTCAATCAGTTCAGCGGTTACAGATTTGGATACAAACGTTTTTTAGAATTAATTCCCGTTCCCGTGGAAATTTTGCAAAATCCCTTTTTATCGGTCATCTACGTTACATAAAAAATACGCTGTTCAAATTTGAGCTTTAAAAGATGGCCGGTTACTGATTTTCTACTCAAACTTCTACCCCCCCCCCTCTTCCCCCTTCAAGGTTGATTTCTGGGATAAAAAGTATCCCATATCATTTTTTAGGACTCAATCTCCCACTGTACCAAATTTCAGCTCAATGGGGTCAGCGGTTTTAAATTTTCCATACAAATTTCGACCCCCCTTTACCCCCCCTTAAAAGTTAATTTTCGTCAAAAAAAAATTAATGTTCCTAAACACGATCTAAACAAACGTTTTACAAAATTTCAGCTCAATCGGTTCAGCGGTTACGGATTTGCATACAAACATTTTTCGGGAATAATTCCCGTTCCCGGAGGAATTTTGCAAAAATCCCTTTTTATAGGTCGCCTTCGTTACCTAAAGAACACGCTGGTTTAAATTTCAGCTTAAACAAAGAAGCGGTAACCGATTTCCTATTCTAACTTTGACCTCCTTTATCCCGCCTTAGAGGTTGATTTTTGGAATAAAAAGTATACCATACAATTTTTTAGGACTTAATCTACCTCTGTACCAAATTTCAGCTCAATAGGGTCAGCGGTTTTAAATTTTCCATACAAATTTCGACCCCCCTTTACCCCCCCTTAAATGTTAATTTTCGTCAAAAAAAAAAATTAATGTTCCTAAACACAATCTAAACAATCGTTTTACAAAATTTCAGCTTAATCGGTTCAGCGGTTACGGATTTGCATACATACGTTTTTCGGGAATAATTCCCGTTCCCGGAAGAATTTTGCAAAAATCCCTTTTTATACGTCGCCTTCGTTACCTAAAGAACACGCTGGTTTAAATTTCAGCTTAAACAAAGAAGCGGTTACCGATTTCCTATTCTAACTTTGACCTCCTTTATCCCGCCTTAGAGGTTGATTTTTGGAATAAAAAGTATACCATTCAATTTTTTAGGACTCAATCTATCTCTGTATCAAATTTCAGCTCAATAGAGTCAGCGGTTCTAAATTTTCCATACAAACTTCGACCCCCCTTTACCCCCCTTAAAAGTAAATTTCTGACAAAAAAACTATTTGATGTTTCTAATCACAATCCCAACTATCGTTTTACAAAATTTCGGCTTAATCGGTTCAGCGGTTACGGATTTGCATACATTCGTTTTTCGGGAATAATTCCTGTTCCTGAGGGAATTTTAAAAAATCGCTTCTTATTGCTCGATGAAATCTTCTTACGAATACGCTGTCCAAATTTCAGCTCAATCCGTCCAGCCGTTTGGGCTGTGCGTTGATAGAACAAAAGTGTACGAACGATTTTATATAATAGATAAGTAAATCTTTAGATAGATATAACTCTTTTATTTGAAAACCGATTTAAATAAAACCAATACTATTTACAAATTAGAGAAATTTGCAACGTTTTAGCGAAAACTGCATACAATTCGGTTGTGCCGTTTTATCACACATAAGTAATAACCTTTTTACAAATTAAGCCTAATAAAACTACTCTGGTAAATTTTCGTTTATGGCCACATCGATAGATGGCGTATTTTTAGTTTGTCGCACTTTTTGCTTTTTGATTTTTTTGAATTGAATTTACTTTATATTCTATTACTTTTACTTCGAAATTTTGATGTAAATTAGGGGCGATGTGTCCGATATAAATGATTATTATTTATTTTATTATTTTATTTTACGTTTCCCTTGGAAAAATTGACAAAATGTTTTACGATCTAGATCGCGCAAGCGACTTTTTCGCGTCGTTTTGTTCATATGCGTATTTTCACAGTTCACCTTAGTAAAGGATCACAATGAATGGGGAGAAATTTCCATTCTTATTATATGTATGGATATGGATATGTTATGAAGTAGGTTATTAATCGACGGTCTTATCGCACTAGGCAATTTCTTACAGACAACCTAGGAATGGAAAGGGACAAAACATACTTTAACAGACGGTGGTGCGCATTTTGTGTTGTTACTTACTAAAACTACATAATAAATACTAAATACATATTCCATAATGTACACAATAAATAAAAGATAAAAGAAGCAATGCAATAATTATACAATATCAATATCCCAATATCTCTTTGGTTCACATTGAAAATGCAAGCCACACCGCTGCGCTTTTGATTTGAATTAATCTCCAAGTTTTTGTTCTTAATGCGCGTTGTCATTTAATAAATTAGAACATTAGAACACAAAAAATACTAGAAGCAGTTTCACAAAAATAAATTTGAGTATGACATGGTCTCCCCCATAGTCCTTCCATTTGTCCCTTTCCTGCGCCACCTCAGTCCAGCTAGTTTGATACGAGTCCAGGTCATTTCTCCATCTTCGAAAGAAAACACAATTACTTAAATGTACATAACACTGACCACAAAATACCTATAATAAAAACTTAAATGTCGATAACTTGAGCAGTAATTTGATTTTTTTCAGGTAACCAATAGTTAAATAAGTGTATTCTTTTTTAATACAAAGAAGTAAGAAGACGAGCAAGACGGTCTCCTGATGGTAAAAATAGCGCTGTCCATTATAAGTACAGAACTACCCAGGATATTAATATGATGTAAAATTCTTATTGCACTGCGCCAACACTAAGATGAGAATTACACGTGTAGTGCCTCATTTTCTTTTGTTACGAACTCGGTCCAGTTACTATTGTCAACGATTAAAACAAAACATAATCTAAGTTGCTTCAGTTTTTTATCGGTTTAATCAGTCGAGTGCGGGTAACGTAGGGGTGCCCTTGCTTTAACATTGTGTTTGCATTTTAGATTGGTCGGAGAGTCGGAGTCTACAAGACGTTCAATGACACGGGGTGAGGTTGCAGTCGACATCATGCTATCGGACCGAGATCTGTCCACAATATGAGTATAATATGATATATGTATAGAGCTGTTTATAATAGGTAAGTTGGTATATGATTAAATGGTCTGCTAATCTTAGATGCATTCAAATAGTTATTTGAAACTGAAAATTGACTTGTTGGTTGTAGGCTATGCTTTGTTGGTTATTTTTGGAAGTACATTTTATAATAATTTAGATTTATGTTTTTGTTGTTGTTGACTCTATCGCCCATTCAGAACTAGCACTAGATTTTTTTCAAAAAGACTATTGCTCAACGAAAACATTAAACTACAGAGGTAAAAAAATATGCTGTTTTGTTTGTTGGTTACAAAAATTATATTCCCATTATAGACATCGAAGTTATAAGAAAAAGAAGTTCTCAGAAAAACTACCCTTGTCTTGGACGTACGACGCAATGGTTTGATAGTAGTGGCTTAAGTTATATGTTGTCATATACTATAGTTTATCATGAGGCAAACGTCATGCTCATCTCCCCATCATTTTTATTCATACTCGTAAAAAACCTGTCAAACTTTTTTTTTTAAATTTTTAAACTTTTAATTTAAAGTGGTGCTATCAACTCTACACAGATCCATTCCTAATCGCAGCCGAAAGCACGTCTTGAGGCGCGGTGCGGCTGCGTCGATAAACGCAGCGCTGCACCTACGTACATGCACGGCTCACTTTATCTCTGCTGTAACATACTCTACTGGGTTCATAACATCTAAAGCGCTTTATAGAAAGCGCAATTTTTGCTGCAACTGCTAACTGGCTGTTTACATACGTAGCAATGTTAGTTGCAAAACCTGGTCGATAGCAGTGTTCATAATATTTAAAGGGCTTAGTACACTCATACCATTCCAGGAACTGGAAACTAACTGAGCAAGCTAGCAAGCAACTGAGCTGAGCAACTGTAGCAAGTTGATTTGCAAAACCCTGTGGACGACAGAAACTTTTATATCATAAGCGCTTTTCAGGCAGAGCTACTATTATTGCAACAATTATCAACTAGCTGTTAGACACGTAGCAACTCGAATTGTGACTTTCAGAGAAATCAGTTTCTAGTTGTTGACATCGATGACTAAGCTAGTTTTTCAACTGTCGAATTCGTATCGGTTGTGAAAAGTTGCTGGTTTCTCCAACTAGCAATAGCAATTCATCGACCAATCCCACACCGTCCCTCCCTTTCCTTTTTCCCCCAGTGATTGCTCCCATATTCCCACCAAATTACGGAAACCGAGCAAGTTGAAGCAACTAACACATCGCTTACAGATTGAGTCATACCAAGTCTAGATAAGTAGTACACGTGATGTGACGAGCCTACGGTTTCCACACGTCTTACCCAAGCTCGTTGCATAACCTAAAAGATGGCTACGACCTGCGCCTGCACTGATTTCGTCAAAGCGAATGGAAGCAAGTCATTATGTAAGGAGAAAGCTCCTTTAATATAATCTATTATGCGTAGCATTTTAAGTAACTGTCCCGTAGGTATGACTCGCCTTTGTCGTGCCTTGTCGCACTTCCGTCGATAGTTTCGTAATAGTGAACTGTAAACAACCGTAGCTCGAAGAGGTCACTCGGTCTTACATTGTGGGGTTAATAATCATTATTTGGGTTTTGTTTAACGATGGGAGTTTTTAATACGAGATCACGTTTGGGTTAGTCACCAAGATCGGCGCTTCGTTTGGAAAATTTCCAATGGCCCCAGTAACATCCCCACCAGTGGGATTGATGGAGATGGGAACTTAGGGGCAGATGGGAACTTAACTTATGTCCCACAGGTGGGGCAGTTGGAAATATATCAAAAATTATGTTTGCTGATTATAGACAATGTTACAAATCGGTTAAATTCTTCCTGATTCTTTAGTTTTTTGTTACTTTTGTTCTACCAGTTAGCCGTGATTGGCTATTTATTCTTTCCTTTAACATATTTAGATGACTACGATGAAAATCTAAACTTTATTTTCATACACTACCGTTCTTTTTAAAATGGCTTCCACATTTATAAATTGATATAAACATGGGCGAATAATTAACATAACCCTAAAATATCCTGGAAACTGCGCAATATTGAAATGGCTGTGGATAAAAGAGATGCGCGAACCAAAAATATACAAAAATAAACGGCAAAGGTTTTACGGATTGAAATCTACGTGGAAATATCAACGCGGCTCGTGCTCTGATGACGAGTAGCTAGTGATGGGACACACTCATTAATAATATCGATATAATAGACACAAGCCCCGCGTATTTTAGTCGCGTCCTCGCCATCGACTCTACCTTTTTCGAGGGAAAGGGTATTCAAAATAAAAAAAAAATCTATTTTCGATTTCGAGGTTGAGTAGATGTCGAAGACCAGATCTAAAACGGGGGTAAAATCTTGTTTTTTGAATTTTTACAAAATCCTGATTTTATCTACCGTATTATTCGTTATTATCTCGTGCATCCTCAAAACACTCCTGAAAAATGTAGAATGATCTTCTTGCCACTCTCTCCGTTAAAATCTCTCTAGACTTTCTACCTCTAGTTTCTCAAAGCGGAAATATGAAGAACCTCGTTACTGTTCATATAATATACGAGTACCTAGTTAACACTGTGGCTGTAATAAAGTAAGACGTCGTTATTACTTAACGTCACACATAACCTCTACTTTTGGCTTGTTGTTTGCCTGGAAGAGATCGCTTTGAGCGATAAGGCTGCCTATTGTAGGCCAATGTTTTTAATATGATAATATTTTAAAGTTATCAGTAATGTTATGACATGACGAGAACGTTTAGTACGTTTTGTTGTATTGGTAACACCATAGAGTATTTCTATTCTATTCTACCAGACTAGCACTCATCTTTCATCCACTTACTTAAAAACCTGCAGAAACTGCATAAAATGTCAAATTATAATAATAATTGTATACGTATCGTCCCTAAATCGGTCATTCCACAACTTACGTAGAATCACGAGCGTGCACCGAGCATGACTTCTGAATCAGGTGACGAGTTAATTAAAATAATTAAGCAGTTTTGTACCATTGTTTTACACTCGGGCGTTGACAATGGCATGTCATGGCAGTTATAATTCTTACCTCATTCGTGTGACTGATCCGACGTGATTTGATTCTTTAATCGGTTGAGTGTTTAGAGTTCCGCATGCCATTTGCAAAATATAATATTATTATGTATTTTGTAGTGTATAATATGTGTTTGGTGTGTATATGTGTGTAGTTTGTGTTGTTTTTTAATGTGTTTTTTTGTTTGTTTTGTTTATTTGTATATTATGTGTTTTTGTGTGTATTTAGTTTTAAGTCTATTGGTATTTTTTGTATCCCAATAAAGAGTATTGTATTGTATTGTATTGTAATAGGAACGTTTTGTCTTAAATGTATTTGCAAAGGCAAGTCTAGGTATTATTCTACATACTAAAACTACGTGTATATTCTGGCTTACTCAGGTTTAAATTAATAAGACAAATGAGGCAAAAATTTTGATACCACAAATGTGAGTATAAAAGATTTTAAGTCTAGGTATATTATTATAAAAATTTAAATTATTATAATATTTAATAATTATTTTGAGTTTATATTTGTACTTATTAGACTGTCAGAGTCAAATCACCGTTGATAGTTATGTAGTCAACTCATAATTTGCAGCTTTAGATCATAAAAAAAAGCAATTTATGTAAATTAAAAAAAATGTTGAACTGACTTGAAACACCCCCTAGTACCCAGACCTCTATCCGTAGTAAATTTTAGAAAAAAAGTAGTACCTAGTGGTAGTGGACATACCTTATACACATTCATACGCTATACTTTGTGCTTTTCTGTTAAATTACGTATTATAATTTTATATGCGGAACCCATTTATCTAAACAAACTTGCACTTGACATTTTTTTTTATTTAACCTTCATATAAAGTTCATTTTAGTTTTAATTATGGAACGAGCCAAGGTTACAAGCACAGGATGTCTTCATGTCTCAAACGAATATAGAAACATGTTTTAATTTAATTATATTTACATATGAAACATAATAATAATATTAATTCATATATCAACCGGACCATCTATACAGTATGTCACATGTCATGTCACATTTTATCAGGGAGAGAGGGAAATCGTAGAAGTTTAAAAGGGGCGGGATGTGATTCTAAATCTTGTGACGTCACATTTCATAATCTAAAACATCTAAGTACTTACTTATGTTAAATTTTTTAACCCAGGAAAAATGCCTTATGCTTAAGGCATTTTTCCGTCACCCTGCGCCGGGGGGTGTAGGGCGGTATGTGGAACTCCCTCGCCGAACATAGTAAGAGCGGCGAGGATATCTACTAAAAAAACCTGGGGTGTTCCTGCGGGACGCCATAATACCGGGGCAGCGAGTACGCCGAAGTAGATACTCATCCGCGGCCCCGACGGCGTTTGGTCCTCACTGACAGGAGCGGTGGACAATCTATACCTATTTTAGAAGTTTAATTCAGTGTAAATTAAAGTGAGATCAAGAAACAACCACAAACAATTGAGTGAAAAATTATCTTCTTATCGTCTTGTTAAATCACTTCTCGATATGAAAGTCTAACCACTTTAAAAAGCTACACCAAAATATATACAACCAGTATCCTACTTTGAATATCGAAAAAGCAGCTTCCCTCTAAAGAATAAAACATAGTATCGTAGATTTTGCCACAAATAGACAGCAACCCGGAATATAAGATCGATTTAAACCTGATTTCCCCACACTAGAGACGCTTGAGTTCTCCGTTGTTGCTTTTTTCCCATTTACGAGTTTCACGGCGACCGTTGCCTGAAACTTACACGTACCCAGAATATAAATGCTCTCTCTACCCTTCTCTCTCACACGTATGAAAACAGACGCTGCTTGTCTCACTCTGCCCACAAATAAAAATGTGTAGCCACCTCAATGTTCAAATAGAAATTGCAATATCCATTTCCTCCGCGCGCGGGAATATCTACTCTATGTTTTCACAACTAAAGGCTGATTTGCTGTAAATACTTGCTAAAATTTTAAGGCAGTTTAAGTGTAAGGAAGGAAAATGTTGTCTTTTTCGAACCAGTTAGGAGTTAAAATCCTCCGTCCTTGTTGGCTGGACGGTTTATCTAAAATCATCTGGACCAAGTAAAGCGATTACTTTAGCGGTGGCTTTATGAAAATGCGCAAACTTATTAATTTTGTCACTTAGATGGCAAATTAGTTTGGTACGTCCCGGAAGTAAAGTTGTACAAGATTAAGGTTTCATTTAAAATATTCTGAACCAAAAGTTGCTGGTCTAAAACATTAACCAATAATTAACAAACTTACCAACAAGAGACATCTCTTCAAGAATAACTGATTAAGACATTATATCAGTGTACGTGATTTCCTGGTTGTCTGTAACAAATTGCTTAACGAGAAAAAGTCGTAATATTTGATTATTCCAGCCCTTCTTCTTCCTGCAATTCTCATTTTGCGTATCAAATAAATTTTAAATATTATATTTTTGTTTCTTAAATTAACCTCAGCAAAGATGATTGCAAAGAAAAATATTTAGTCTATGAAATTTTCTCTATTTCATTAGCCATCTTTAGGCGTTTACATCAATCATTTCATTTTCATCAAAAACATGACTGTGATGTGCATTTTATAAATAGTTAATTTTTAATCTTATTATGTTTTTCCAATTTATTCCCCAACAAAAATATTATTTTATTAAAAAATTATTACAACAGGCAAATTTCTAAATCGCGACCAAAATTCCGAAGCGAAATAGCGCAATCGGCTGCGTGTGCACATCCAGGAATGTCGGGACATCGTCCTGAACCGGTTCCTTGGATAGTCCGGGAGATTATGCCTTTTTTAAGATTTTTAAATAGATACTCTAAAAATATGTAAAAAAAGAGTGACTGACTGATCTGTCACCGCACAGCCCAAACCGCTGAACGGAACGAGTTAAAATTTGGAACACAAATAGTTTTTATGATTTAATTTTCCACCAAAAAAAGGTTTATGCACGCGGACAAAGCCACGATACACAAGCTAGTACTAAATAATTAAAAATCTCTTGTTACAAAATCTATAGGTTTTGTTATTGCTCGATTAATCGTAATAGAGGGTAGTTTGAAAATAATCTCCACCAAAATATTGTGTATTGTCAAAAGCGCAGTCAGTGCGTGTGCATGTCGGAGCTGAGCCGGAGGCACGTTGCCTTCTTCCGATTTTCTCCGATCACCCTCTGCTCTCCTCAGAGGTGTGCCTAGTTATTCGAGATTCTGTGTATCGTTCGCCTGCCGAATTCTATAACCGTGCGCGTGTGATATTTCTTTTAGAAACCCTCTAGTGACGAGAGTTTTTGTGAATCTTTGGATGTTTATTCTTGAAGTGCAGTGTTTGGCAACCTACTGTGTGTGGCTCGAGGCAGCGTCGTATTAAAGGTTGGTTTCTTCCATTTCTATTTTACAATGGTCATTCTTCACCCATTCACTTATTTGATTTATATATTATACCTAGTTTTAAATCTTATCACCCAAAATATTTGTGGATTGCAATTATAGAACTCTTTCACAACTGCTTGACCGATTTTTATGTTTATTTTTTGGTGTGTGTTTGGATGGTCTGAGATTGTAAAATATTATTTTTAACAAAAGTAGCTTCGGTTAGCTATGTACGTATTATGTAATATACGATGTGTAACGCATTTAATTCTGGGTCAAATAATTCAACCATGAAAATAAAGCAAAAAGATCATAAGAAAACATTTCACCAGGGGTAGACTTCATTTGCAGGAGGTCGAATAGGTAAGTACCCCAGTGCCAGTTATTCTACCGCCTGAGCAGTGATGTGTAAACATAACTATGCTTCGGTAGAAGGGCACTGTAGCTGCTGAAATTACTAGGCTAAAGAGTCTTAACATCTTATGACTCCCAAGTAAGAAGCGTTGGCGCAGTGAATGTAAAATCCTGGGTAGCACTGTACTAATTATGGGCAGCGTTATCTCTTACCATAAGGAGAGCGTCTTGCTCGTCTTCTTACTTCGTCGTATAAAAAAAAACTCCATCTAAACCATAAATTTGACCTCAGTTATCTCCTTAACTATACTCTCTCCAGTACATCCTAACCGGCCGGTTAGTACACATAATGACAGTCCATTATAATGCTGTAATTGATTCAAAACGCGTCGATAATTGAAAATAATGTTGTCGTAATTTTTGTAAATGGTCGAAAGGACGGTTGTTATTTTTACATGTGCCTTTTCCCGTTAGGCGAATTGCTTAATGGAAAGGAATAATTACGTGACCGGGAATTGGTTTTTATTTATTATGAAGTTAATGAGTGTCATCATTACTCTTTTATGTTAGACACCGACTTATAAGTAGACATCCCGCCTGATGGTGAACGGTTGCCGTCGCGTAGCCCTAGATGTCTGCAATATCGATGATCTGCGATTTGAGTAAGGTACTTGTTAAGTTATTTACTTGCTTGTTCAGGAAACTTTGTGCCAAATTTGAAAGAAAGAAAGAAAGAAAAGACATTTATTTGTGGAACACACTACAAACATAGAGGAAAAAAAGAGAGAACAAATTAATTAAAACAGAATAGGTACATAATATGTTTTTAAAGTAGGTATAATGTGTAAGTACGTGAGTAATGCATTGCACAAAACGGTCCCAATTCAGCAAAAATGCTGGCTGCGAGCAGCCAACGCTGGTCAATTTCAGCACTATTGCTTTTAACAAACTCACAATATCCATAAATCGTATTGTAACATATCCATACATTTTTATTAATAGTATAAGGCGAAGGATCCTAAGCCGACATAGGAAAGAATGATTAAAACAAAACAAAACAAAATAGTTTTTATCTAGACACGCGGCAGCGAGTCAAGCCAAGTTCAAGCAAAGGAACTGGCGACCGCGCAGTGTGTTATATTACACGAACCGTCCAAAGCGCGTTTTGACGACTTTTTACACCCTCGTTATACAAAAACTATTACACATAGACAAGTCAAATTTGGCACATATACTTAAATATACGAACTATATCTCTGTTCCAAATTCCAATAACACAGCTCAAACGGTTATTTAGATATAAACATCCAGTAATCGGTGAAGTTAATACATACTGAGGGATAGATCAAAAGTAATATCCCAGTTCCAGATGACCTAGAAAGCTGAAATTTGGCATCCCGATAGGTAATGTCGTAGTAACAAAGGGAAAAATCAGAAACTAGTATTTTTTTATCATTTTAAATTATTATTATTTTTTTAAAAATGTATGATATTAAAGTTTGGGACGCCTAGGTACGCATAAAGCAATACATGATACATGTTGCTATAATTTTTGTGTAGGCGGCTATTTTCTGTTAGATACTACGATGTGCGCGCGAGTCCACTATTCCTACTAATATAATTATAAATACAAACTTTATACCTACTGTACGTATGGATATGTTTTTTACTTTTTCACGCCTAAACGGGTGGGCCGATTGACTTTAAATTTGGTATAATAAATATAGCTTAGATCCCTGGAATAACATAATATACACTACTGTACCAAACTGTATAGCGGGTAAAACAGCTAGGCACAACTAGTCACTAATAAAAATAGGTTCCTGGTACCTACGTAACAATTGTATATCCTTTGTAAATACCTATCAATATATCGACTCACCAGCATCAAGGCGGCTCAGTAACATAGAGGTAATAATATTAACATTGTTTACAATAAAAATAATGTATGTATATCGCCTTAGGTGCTAGTTGGTGTAAACATTTTAGATACCTACGTACCTGTAACTTATAGTCATAATATTATAGGTATGTGGTGGTATCTGGGGGCACGGCAGTGCCCCCGCCTAGTCGTCGTCATTACAAGTCTTGTCGGCTTAGGTTTCTTTTGATCGAAATTCTAATCCAGTTCCAGATGATCTAAAAAGTTAAATTTCCAACCAGGTAGGCGGTAGGTACAAGATAGCTGGGTGAATATAGATAAATTTATCAGTAGGTAACTAGTATTGTTTAAAAATCAATTGATTAGGTACAATATTCAAATCAATAGTACACATGAATGCTATATATAAATAAGTACTAAATTAATTATTATAGGTATAAGTATATCGAAGCACGGCGAGGCTCACGGGCCGCGGTGAGCGGTGCGACGGCCGTGCCATGGAGCAGTTGGGTGGGGGGAGGTGCAATAAAATAATCATTTGGTATTAATCTTATTATGACTGAGTGTCTTAAACCTATTGCATACTAAAAAGTACTGTACAAAAAGCAATGATATCCCATCAAAAACATAAATGTGAAAAGAGAGCCAAGTTCAATATTACGATGTATGTACTCATAGTTACCTATGATTTGGTAGTTGACTTCAACGACAAAAGAAGTGATATCTAAATGGGTGCCAAGTTCAATGGTCAGTCCTGAAAAATATTTACAACAACATAAAATATTTTATTACAACTTAAAAGATTATTTCTTCTTATCACTTAGAATTAATATTATTTTGAAGCCCAAAGTTTGACTTGGCTAGTTCGTATGTATTTGGTTCCATTTCTACGTCTAAATGACTTCAATTAGGCATAAGTATTACAAAGAGCACAGACAAGAGACTTGATTCTTAATTAATTGGCTTCTATTCCGATATAAGTCAAAAATATGTCTTATACAAGTATACATTTGTGCACAAAACCTCGCAAGCCAGAAAACCAAGTACATTAACGAAGTTCAAATAACCGTTCTCTTAATGTCTCCACTTATTGCTGGCAATATTTATAGCTATAATTCTAGAACTAGCGGCTCGAGCTTTCACTCTAATGTTAAGGGAGCTAACTAATAAACGCAATGAGGTTAAGATTTATTCCATATTTGATGATAGTTATTATCTTCTGGCTTGAGACTTCGCTTCTGTTGGGAGTCCTTTCTTAGTCGATGTTTTATTTATAATATCTAAAGTTAAGCCTCAAAATTCAACCAAATCTGTTCAGTAGTTTAAAGCTGTGCGTTAATAGATCAGTCAAGCTTTCCTTTGATATTTAATACCTATGTATTTAAATACAGTCACAGAGGAATAAAAATCATTTTAAGCATCAGAATTTTGGAACAAGCTAGATTCAATAAAATAATATCAATGTGAGGTGTGAGCTTTTCGCAATGTAAAAAAAAAAATTGATGTCAATAGGTACTAAGAAATTTCTTCCATAAGATTCTAAGAAAATAAACGGGAGTTACTATATCATTCTTGGCATACTAAATGGTCTATGGTCTAAACCTTAGAGCGGAAAGAATTTACCTGAAAGGACCATTTTTCCTGAATACTGAGAAGCAACCAACATGAATAATAATAAAATTCATATAGGTAGTGCTCTTTTAATTATCAAAGATAATAAACAAACACATTAAAACGTAATCTAAACCAGAATTAACATGATGAGACATTAGATTTCATTGGCCACAAATCCTATACGCACTAATGAACTAGTATTGATCTTCGAGCCCTGCTATTGTTGTACATAGATCCATTGGAATGCTCGCAATGGATATAATCGAATTAGTGACGTAAGCCACGTTCACATTATACTAGCAGCAACGTTATTATTTAATCATGATGTACATCTATAAATAACTGAAGTGGGACTGGACTGGTCACATCTCTATCAAATGAACAGCAACAGTTGGGCCCCGCGGACGAGTGCTTCAGCGTACCCGCTGCCCCAGCATTATGATGTTCCGTAGGAACATCACCAGGTTTTATTGTAGGTATCCCCGCCGTGCCCATCTCCGAAATGTGTATCCCATCCTTATCATCATCTCTTTTTCTTATTGTACTCGTAAATCCTGGCCAAGGTCTTCTTTCCTACTTCTATCTCTCCACTTTGCTTGGATTTCGGCATATTCCATGTAGAGATCATTGGCTCTCATATTATCTCCCCACACGACGTTAAGACAGCGCCGTTTTGACTCAACTGGTGCACTATTATTAGCTTCAATTTTATTTTTATTTTTTTATAAAAAGAGCGGTATACTAGTAATAGATATATAATCTGCCTGATATTGAAGCTATTGACCGTTTACACCCTAGAATTGTTGCTGGCCCTTAAAGTGTTGATACATGATGGATATGTGGTTGTAAGATTTACATATTTCTATGTTATATCAATGAAGAATAATTATTTATCTTTACTCGAATCTTTATCACCATGTATACGTACCCTAACCTACGTACGTATGCGACTAGTATGTTAATTATCGCCAGTACATATTTAGAGCGATGGCTTACCTGCTCGCTATAGGATGATGTTATGACCTGATCTATTATTCAGGTCATCTGCATAAACGTTCACCACTAGTATCGCTTTGTCTTCCATGGAATTGATAATGGAATTATATTATTGAAAGCGGTAATTGATAGAATATTATGTTTCGGAAACAGAATGTTCAAAGTTTTAGCATGACTGAATCTAGAAAGAGGATATCAGTAAAATACCGACTTTGAAAGAAGAGTAAACTTCTCCTTATTTTTTTTACCCAAGAATGGGTTACGCATCATCACCCTGAGCCGGGGGGCACAGGGCAGTATGTGGGACTCTACCGAAGATGGGCGCAGCGGACCCACTAAAAGACCTTTTCCTGTGGGGTACCATAGTTCCGGGGCTGCACTACCTGCACGACGGCAATACCTGGCTTGACCACACTTGATGAGCCAGAACACGGTCTTCACGTTTCACAAATCACTTTGGATTTCGGATACATACTATTAGAACACCAGTTACCAACACTTACTTATACCTCATAAGGTACCGCTATAACATTATCAAGTGAACATTTGACTGTGCTAGGTTCAGTAAACCTGCATTGCACAACCTCTTCATTCAGTTAATTTAATCAATAAACAAGTTGAGCGAAATGGAACAGTCTCCTACAAGATTAACGTTTTAACCGCCCGCTGTTTGGCCGCTCTCTCCCACGCCCCGTCATTTACTGCGTTTTTACAACTTCATTCAAATATTATAGTGACACATAAATTATGTATTTCACAACAAATCACAGTAGGTGTCTGATGAGACGCGTGATGGATATTTATGCTAATTTAATTTTTATAATTTTAACCTAGTAAAAAAGTACTTTTTAAGTCAATGTTATCAGGCCAATTTTATCCAATGTTAGGGTTTTACAGTCCGTTCTAACCTATATGGAGTTTAAGAAATACTGGTCAAGATTTCCTGGTCAACGGGTTTCTTATATTTACATTTCTTTACTATTATACCATCACTACTGAACTAAGTTGGTCCTCTTCTTAGACGACTAAATATCTCGAACTGGCTTTAACTGGCACTCTGAACTACCCTTAGCTTCGACGTCTCTGACTCCTAAAGACCATTTCAAACTTGTGCGATATTCACTACCTGGTAGCGGACACTATCGTTTTATTTCGCTTCCGCAGTCGTGGTAGCGAATATACATAGCACAGGTTTGAACAGGCCTTTATAAATCACATTTCAATATTAAACGTCACTACACCAGGCCCTAAACATACAGGTAACCTCAAACACAATTCGGCTCTCATAATAATTAACTAGGAACCTAGTTTATGACTGCATCAATTATGCCCAAGCATATCCTAATTACTGTAATGGCATTAGCTTCGAAGAGGCGGTGAAGGTAGTAGGGTTGTCACACTCATGTAAAAAGGATAAAACTATTTTGGACTAATAAAAAGACGAGTAAATGTTTTGGAATTATCTGAAGTTAGGCGTTTGACTGACCAGCTGTCCATATTTAATTGGTTTTACTGCACAGCTCAACTGCAAAAACACCAGATCTATCGAAATATTTGAGCGACTTATAACTTTATAAGATTTACGTAAGGTTTCTGTTAGTATTGATATGTGACGAAATCTTATTTAGTAGGAAATAATATTTTGGTTGAAGATGCTGCCCACTAATCACAGGAATCTTTTACATATTATATAAACCTTTAGTTTTAGGTAATGCCAACCTTTACTCTCTTTTACCACCATATACGTAAAATTAATTGAGGAGGACCACAATATTAAAATAGGTAGAATTTTCTGATATAAATCTAAATCTTAAACGCGCTTAAAAATAGTACCTAATTTTATTATTTTCAAAGACTGGCAAAGACATTAAAACTTTCCTACAATACGTATGAGTCAAATAAAAATTTGGTTACTCTATTTACCATTCACTTCACCATCAGCTCGTACTGATTCGAGTGTACCACTAGGATACTCAGATTTTCAGATTTGCTTGTTTTATTGCCCCCAACACCCTTAACAAATCAGGCTTACACTTTGCATCTAATCTGTGAATTCAGGCCAATCGGTATTATTTATTGCGGTACACCAAATTTATCGGTGGAAGTGTATGGTCAGCGGTGGCGGTGGCCAGCCCTACGGAAGGGTCAAGGGGGATCGCCCACGTGCCCTGAAATGCTGATGTGATGGGAATGTAATCGTGTGTGGGTAAACAATGTATGTGTGCCGCAGAGCGATTTAGCATTGTGCTAATTAACGCTGATTGTATTTATGAAGATGGTACTTAGCGTGTTCTAACTGTGTTTTGGTACATGGAGTCTCAATTTCTGTTGCCTCTCAAATACTAAAATACAAATATAAGTTTTTTCCATCTTTCTCGAAACAATTTTCACTGTTATGCGAAAACCAGTAACTCTTCCATATTTGTAACTTAGAAACCTCTTTGTAAATAAACGGCATAAACTCACTTGTATTTACTTCGGCTTCGAAGAAACCGAAAGAGACCTCTACTACACCACACTGCAGTACTAAATTCTTGTTAGACGAAGTGCTTTAGATACGACATTGTCACCCAAACATCGCCTGTACAAACTTCCTATATAATTATTAAGATACAAATTTATTTTCCCGAAACAGAAAATTATACAGTAGTTTTTACAAGCTTTCCGTTACTTTAATAAGCCAAAACATGATTACTTTGATATTAAGTGCTTGCGTGGAATTCAACAAATTTTTATAGAAGCCATAATCCAGATTGTAAAAAAACATAATGAAGTATGCTCATCAATTAGCCAATGAAAGCTCACGGACAGTAAGTAATGCGAACGACCATAAACCTACGTTGTATCTGGGTCACTCACAATATAGGTAAGGATATTGTTGTTACAGTTTTATTATGATTAATTTTTCTAAGTAAACCTTATATCGGAGGCAGATTTTTTGGCAACGTACGCCTTTCAACCCTTAGGTGAATTAGGAGATTCCATCATCGGCATTCTTTATAAAATCAAAAATTTAGTTAACATTATTGTAAGATTTTTCACAATAGTAGGTACACCTACTTATTTAAGAAACGATCACGTATTTAATCAATGCTCTAATCAAAAGAGTTAAGAGAAGAAATGCCAAATATATTACTCGACATAACAACTAGCACTAAAAATATCGCATGTCAAAGTGCTTGTTATCAAATGCGACAACAGGCTCAGACAAAGTTTCATCTAGTGATGCTCTAATTGTTTTTCATTTACAGTATACTCTTGTTTTGGTCTTCATATTATATTGAAATCAGAAAGTTTGACAATGTGACCTGCACGTTGTTTCGCTTAACATTACGAGTACTTCGTTCTGGTCTCGTCAATCATCTTGCATAGCCTTTGCCTCAAAACCTATAAAATCAGTATTTAAGCTCACTTCACTCATGTACCCCGTAAAATCTCGTATGTCGTCTTGTAATTAAGCAAAGAAGGCGTCAGAAGACGGAGGGTGCCGTCGAGAATGTTCACGGATCTCATTTCCATGCAAATCAGTACCGCTTTACAGAACTTTACACAGTACTTAAGGTCTTAGTGTGACGGTACCTTGAAATATTTTGTCTTCGTTAATTTTAATCGATGTACGATAGGCAATAGATAATTTTATAGTTAGGCAAACAGTCCTCAGTTCATCTGATGGTAAGCAGTGACCGTTGCTGTACTTCTGTAACATCTATCTAAGCACCTATGGATACCTATTTTACCAGTCCTGGTAAGGGTATCATGAGGCTTATAACACCCCTAATTTTGGTTGGGGCGAGTTATTTTCCGACATGTGTATTTTTAGTTAGTCGGTTTATAACCGAATAATTTTAGACCATTAAACCTGATTATCTACAACCGAATCTTAGCTGATTAGTTGGTAACTGATTTATATGTTCAGAACCGAAAATAATGGCACATTCCTGTGTTGCATTCACTATGACCGGGGGTAGACTTCCTTTTCAGGAGGTCGACTGAGTGGGTACTCCAACAGTGCCAGTTATTCTACCGCCTGAGCAGTGATTTGCAAACATTATTGCGCTACGGTAGGAGCGCACTGTAGCTAGTGAAATTACTGGACTGAAAAGAAGATGACTCTTATGTAAGAAGAATTATTGGCGTAGGGCACCAAAAAATTTACATCATTGTAACATCCTGGGTAACACTGTATGTAATAATTATGGCCAGCGTAATCACTTACCATCAGGAGAGCGTCTTGCTCGTCTTCGTATTTTTTTGTATAAAAAAAAACTATTTAGTTCGCTCATCGTAGTTACAAAGTTACTCAACAAAGATGCCATCAGCGAAGTAGCAAGCTATGCCAGACTTAGTCTCTCCTATAACAAGCGCTTTGGTGTGCGTTAGTTGATTACAGGGCCTGGTGGAAACCTAATCGCTGGCACATATTATACGTCCATGTAACACATGCTACAGTGGCGGTAGGTAGCGCGATAACGATTGCTAGGAGCCGGATGTGCGTTGCTACTCGGACGGGTTATAGCATAGCTACTTGATCGATAAGTTATACGGTATGATAATGAGATTGACACGTTGTTACTGCATCTGTTGGGCAAATTGTTTCTAGAATGTTTAATTACCTGAAAATTTGAATGAAAATGGAATTAAAATAAGATTTGTAAAGGTCACGAATTGAATTCAAACTTCTTATGAAACAAATGTTTATCAAGTAAAAGATATCATCTTACTACTGATACCTTTAGTATAGAAAATGGAAATATTATTCTAGGATTCAAAGGAAGTTTGTATTTCGTGTTTGTATGTTTATTTCTTCATTACATCATACCGAAGGAACCTATAGAACTAAAATTTGTTCCGATACTTTTATAATGAGAAGGCAAAGATCTCTATACTGAGAAAGCGTTATCGCTTAACAACGGCCAAGCGTCAGGCTCGTCTCGGTTCATCTGCTTGAAAGAAAAAATATGATAAAATATAAGCCAAATAATTATGATCTGTCAAACCATTAATAAATACAATAACTTGTCAATTAAGGTGTCTATCACGGTTGCATGTTTGATGATAAGGCTGTTCCAGGTCAGTTGGCTTCATGGTCGCGCTTCTGAAACTAGTCATTATGGAAATCGTTAAATAAGAAATCAATTGGACAATATTTTAATGGTCAAATAAATAATACCATTTGGGGGAGGATGTTGGAAATGATTTTACTAGTGGTAGGCTTCGGCCGTGGCTAAACTGGAGAAAACTATAGCGGTCATTATGACTTTGTTCCGGTATGATATTCAATGGAGCCAGGGGGAGATTTATTTTCGTTGTTTAGTCAGCTACAATCTACGACCGCATCGTCGTTTAACATCACTCGAGATCATGGTCAAAGGCTAACTTATTATAATGGAATTTAAAATTTTAAGAATAAATTATGTCCTTGCTGAGCACATAATATAGACTATAATAAGGCTATTATTAATTACTCAATGTACTCAGTACTCCCCAAAATAGTTCCAAGCTACATACATACACATTACCTGAGGTAGACTTTCTCTGCTCCTCTGCTGGGTACCCCAACAGTACCAGTTATTCTAGTGCCTGAGCAGTGATGTGCAAATATTACTGTGCTTCGGTGTAGCTAATAAAATTACTGGGCTGAAGAGTCTTAACATCTTATGACTCTTGAGTAAGAAGCGTAAAATCCTACCTACCTATCCTACTTAGTATGGGCAGCGTTATCTCTTACCATTAGGAGAGCGTCTTGCTCGTCTTCTTATTTTGTTGTATTAAAAAAAATTAACATCAAATCAAACAACTAAAGATAAGCTCTTTTGGCGTGATCTTTGAAAATCAGCGCTTGTCAGTGTTATGAAATGACGAAGCTTTCACCCATCAGCTGATAAGAGCTGCCGAATATGATGATTTTTACGACACGCATACTCAAGTCGTCTTAGGGTTTAAATTCAACATCCTCAGTTGAAATAATTAGCGATCCCTGCATCATGCACAACCGGTGGCAGGCGGCAATGACGCGACATCTGCCGACGCCGTGGCAAAAATTCTACGAATGCACTTGTTCGCAAAGAAATCAAAACTCTGACGATGCACATAGACGTGATATTGTTTATTCCAATACTTTCGATTAGGTATGTGATATATTGTTAACTACGTCTCCACTTTCCATCAATTAGGATAATATCATCAAAGGTATATAATAAATAAAAACACGCATTTATCCAATGTGATGGTTAGAGCTGCTGGTGATGATGACTTTTACGACAAGGTTTTAAATTCAACATCCTTTTACTGGAGGTAGACTTCCTTTGCAGGAGGTAGATTAGGTGGATACCGCAACAGTGCCAGTTATTATTATACCGCCTGAGCAGTATAACTAGTGTAATTACTGGGCTGAAGAGTCTTAAAATCTTATAACATGTATGGATACTCTTGGGTAAGAAGCGTTGGTGCAGTGCATCCATGGTAAAACCTGGGTAGCACTGTACTAATTATGACAGCATTATCACTTACCATCCAGAGAGCGTTTTGCTGGTCTTCTTACTTAATCGTGTAAAAAAAACCAAAAGCATCATGCACAACCGGTGGCAGGCGGCAATGACGCGACATCTGCCGACGCACGTGGCACGGCGCGCACCTTTTGTCTACCCGATGGAATGAGACCACCTTTTTAACAGAGCTATTTATACATTGACATAGTTCTACGATATTGGATTATGGGATGGTGTAAGATGTTAGAGGAATAATATTATAATAGAACATTATTGAAAATTATGATAACTTTATGAAGATCGGTATATCATGGAAGTAGGCGTTACCTTGCGGAAATCTATGACAATTATTAATATAATATTATAACAAATTATAGCAAAATTAGCTATATAAATATTAAATTATTAATTGTGATAAGATGAGCAAATTAGGTGCCGTAAGCATTATGTTTGCCACGGAGATGTTTGCTCGTATCAGACATAGCGCAACTAAGTTTTTTAATGACAACAATTCTGCGCGGTGCGTTATGTCACCCTGATATATTATAGCCGAAAGGATTAGCAATTTGAAGTGCCAATGGGCTGGTCACATTTGCCGCAGAACCGATAACCGATGGGGTACACGGGTTCTAGAGTGGAGACCGCGTCTCGGCAAACGTAGTGTAGGGCGTCCTTGGGCGAGATGGGGTGACGGTATCCGGAAGGTCGCAGGGAGTGGGTGGAAGAGGAAGACGGGGGAACGAGTTGAGTGGCGTGCCATGGGGGAGGCCTATGTCCAGCAGTGGACGAGCGTGGGCTGATGATGATGATGATATATTATTGATTGAATCTCATCATGACCAATATTAATTCTTGTCTACTCTTTCCTTCAAACCAGGAAGGCTGGCATCTTATATCAAGTCATCTCAGTCAACCAGCGACTATAATATTTAAGCAATACAACTAAATAACGCAGTTATTAATTAACTGCTTAGAATGTGTGACACGTATCGATAAACATGTCTTCAAGTGTATAACATTTGTTAGGATATTTTATAGTACCTACAACAAAGAGAGCCAAGCCGCGCACAATAATAGTATATAAAATCTGCCGACGCCTGCGACGCCACCGAGTGTACTTAAGAACCAACACTTGGTGTAGTGGATTATTCAATTGACTGATTCATTCAAGAAGTGCCGTATCGCACAACACTCCATTACTATAAGAGAACCCTTTGTTAGTTTTAATTTCATTTTAATAAATAATAAGTGAGAACAATAGAGTGTGTTCGTCATTTACGCCCTACTTTGCACCATAACATAACTGGCGCAGTCGATAGTAGGATGCTCGCGGACGTGTAAAAGTGCCGACAAAGACTCGTCCGTGCGGTTGTCTATATCCGCGAAAAGAGCACAAAGAACTTTTAGTGTTGCAAAGAGGGATCCAGACATCGATCGCCGTAAGTGACCGAAGATGCTCATGTAAGTACACTAGACTTTTAGTGATTGCTTATCCTAGAATATAGTTCCTTTAGTCCATACTAATTTGCCAAGATTTTTAATTGATAAAATTTTGTAGGTTTTAGAATTTAATATATTCAAATAGAAAATAGATTTATATATAAAAAAATAGATTAAATAAAAAAAATAAAATTTCGTTCATGAAAATTGATTTTAGTATTAAAGAATTTTAGGTATATAGGTAAATAAAATTATATTAGGTATATTTATCAATTTTCTTTCCTAAAGAATTATCGCTAGTAGCAAAGAAATATTTTTAGATCATATAAGGAAATATAGATTTAAATAACTCAGAATAGGATTTAGAATTAGCAATGAGTACCGCCGAGCTTGACACAATATTTAAAGCACTTAAACTTGTCCCGGATTTTGATGGGAACGTCAATGTTTTAAATAGATTCATACATCTTTGCGATCAACTAGCAATTCAATTCTGCTCTCCAACCAATTCAGAGTTAAGCAAAAGTGGATTTATAAATGGTGTCCTTAATAAAATTGTGGGACCCGCTGCTCGTTTAATTAATATAAACGAAACTGCATTTCGTCGTACTATGATTACAGAAAATATTAACAAAGTTCGTGAACCAGAACAAGAGTATGTCGCCGAACAGCGTATTGATACTCGAAATCTTTTGACAAGTAGGCAAAAATTAACGCCTCGCTATATACCTGATACTGTAACTTCAAACTTACCAATACACATCTATACTAGTAGGAAGAAGTCAAGATTAAAACGGGTACCTAACAGTGCTCGTTTTTTGCCGGAAACCAAAGGTTTCTTACACGCGCGTAACCGCTTCAAAAGTGACCCAACTAAACAGTGCTTAAATTCATAATAAGCACTGTTTCGGCGTCAGTCTCGCGCCGTTTTCGTAAGTTGTTACATTAGGTTACTTTGAGTCTATAATATATTAGGTCTTTGCCGGAAACAGAAAATCCTGTTCGCTCTGATGCTGGCCCAAGCACTGAAGTTAGTGCGAACAAATAAAATATTACTTCGTTATTGAATTAGATAAAATGTGCGATGTATTACCACAGTTAAATAATCTTTATTTGTCACTTTATATACTGCATGTTAACTACATATTTAGAAAACAATTTAATATGCAAATGCCATAGTAATTTATAAAATAATGAAAATAATTTAACAACCCAAACCAATCATCAGATGACATTGAACAAGCAGTGGATTTCACGTTTGATTCAGTACTTCATTGAAAAAGTTAGGTACATAAAATAAAATTATATTAGAGTTAATTACATTAGGTTAGAAGCATTAGGTATATGATGATAAGAATTAAAATTTAGATATTAACATTCGATATTTTTTAGATTAGGATATTACTTATATTAGGTATAAAGGCAATTAAAATAATCTTGGTTACCTAGCAAATTTCCCATTGTGTACCTTACTAACTATAACCTTTTCCGATTGTCCCGTCCAAACCCTGATAGTAAAATTCTTAACCCAACCTATCCCTATGTAGCAATTCACGAAGAAGTTCTTTTGTACATAGAGACAGAATGTCCGAAGTATAGTCACGGTCACCTTTGTGAGGAAAACCCTGAGCCATCACCACGGGCAATAAATATACTACATTCGAGAGCTCATATTCTATTAGCGAGTCCACGAGTCCTGCCGCTTCACTTCAGTCATCCTGTAAACTAAAGCCATGGAACTGTTAGACGACCAACACTACTACACTACGTCCTGAGTCATCATTTAAGCTGCTCTCAAGACCGCTACAAGATGTTCCAGAGAAGCTATTTCACAATACATAAAAGATGTCTACTTCCAAGTTAAGATGCAGATAACGAACATATTGAATACAAACAGAAGTTGGAGATGGACAACCTGTCGCCGTAGCCCCGTCTTTGTCAGCATTATTTTCGACTAATGTCTCCAAATAAATGCTGGTCTTATGGAGGGAGATGTTAGGATATTTTATAGTACCTACAACAAAGAGAGCCAAGCCGCGCACAATAATAGTATATAAAATCTGCCGACGCCTGGGACGCCACCGAGTGTACTTAAGAACCAACACTTGGTGTAGTGGATTATTCAATTGACTGATTCATTCAAGAAGTGCCGTATCGCACAGCACTCCATTACTATAAGAGAACCCTTTGTTAGTTTTAATTTCATTTTAATAAATAATAAGTGAGAACAATAGAGTGTGTTCGTCATTTACGCCCTACTTTGCACCATAACATAACTCATTCAATAACAATAATATTATTATAGCGCAATATTAAAAAAAAAAAAAAATATACAAACGGAGATCTATCTTACGGGCAAACTAAATTAGGTAAGGGTTTTTACGGTTTGCGGCTCATTGCCACTTAAACAGTGTTTTTGATTGTTACTACATATATTACTCGTATCCAAAAACACTTCAAGTAACTAAAACCTCGTGTCTCTAATTTCGACACAAAGTGTAGACAAAATTTACCAGCTCTGTTATACTAACCTAATTATAAAATTGTCGCTCCAAAATAATATCGATTTTAGTACAAAGAGAAGTAGTTAGTTTTAGTAAGTATCAATTTTAATGTTTAGATCTCCATTGCTTTTAAATTTACCGCCTGCAAGCTCTATATTTTACAATGAACAAAATATGACAAAAATATATTTGCTAAATGAGAAGTCACACACGTCTCAGAAAGGAGGCAGGTGATTATACAGGACAGGTGCCCTAACTAAATTATGAGCTGCGATATAGATGGCAAATAATGCAGGATGAGGCACGTTTAGTCACATTCGCAACATGACATTTAGACGCAAAATGTCATTTTTGCTCATCGTCACGGTGGCCGTAGCATGGCATTCCCGCAGTAATATCAAGATTAGAACTGTCATCCCATACATTGTACTTTTGTGTTAGGATGACAGACAGCAAGACGAGACTACACAATGTCTACGCTAGGTATACTGTAGCAAAATGTCACAGTCGCAAATTGTTACAGTAGCAATTGGACACATTCGCAAATTGTCATTTTAGCAAATCGTCATAGTAGCAAACCGTCATCATAGCAAAACATCATTAGGAACCCTTAATTTTCATAATATAAATTTTCATACCTTATATATTAAATTTCCTGATGATTTTCTAAAGTAACAATTTATGATTGTGACAAATTGCTACTGTAACAATTTGCGACTGTGACATTTTGCTGTTGTAATATTTTGCTACTATGACAATCTGCGTTTTTTTGTGTCAATTTGAGAATGTGACCAAACACGCCTGATCCATAATGCAATGCAATGTGGGTGAGTGGGTGAGAAGGGCATTGAAAAGTGGATCAAATGTGCAAACGCACACTTCTTTATGCTTTTTGTCATTATTATTGATGTAGTTTAAATGTAACTGACAATTACTGTAAGTTTTTATGACTCGTTAGTTGGCTAGCTCATCCTTTGAGTTATAAATAGATCGGATTATATTCTTGCCTTTGTAAGTACTCGTATTTGTGTGCATAAAATAGAATAACATTTTATTTGATAGTAGGGACCAAAAATATTTTGAACATTGAACACTAAGTAAACAATCGGCTGTCCTTTAGCCTGAGGAAATTTCTTATTGACAACCTCCGACTGAAACAAGACAATCTGTGATTCTGTGATGCAACAGCCATAACCTTATAGCGCTTAAAAACAGTATAATATTGGAGCGACAGCAGTTCATACTAGTACCTACTTGTTAGCGCTATTAGTTGTAGTTTGTCAACTATCATCCTAGTACCTACTTGTTAGCGCTATTAGTTGTAGTTTGGCAACTATCATCCTAGTACCTACTTGTAAGCGCTATTAGTTGTAGTTTGGCAACTATCATCCTAGTACCTACTTGTTAGCGCTATTAGTTGTAGTTTGTCAACTATCATCCTAGTACCTACTTGTTAGCGCTATTAGTTGTAGTTTGGCAACTATCATCCTAGTACCTACTTGTAAGCGCTATTAGTTGTAGTTTGGCAACTATCATCCTAGTACCTACTTGTTAGCGCTATTAGTTGTAGTTTGTCAACTATCATCCTAGTACCTACTTGTTAGCGCTATTAGTTGTAGTTTGTCAACTATCATCCTAGTACCTACTTGTTAGCGCTATTAGTTGTAAGTTGTAGTTTAGCAACTATCATCCTAGTACCTACTTGTTAGCGCTATTAGTTGTAGTTTGTCAACTATCATCCTAGTACCTACTTGTTAGCGCTATTAGTTGTAGTTTGGCAACTATCATACTAGTACCTACTTGTTAGCGCTATTAGTTGTAGTTTGGCTATAATATAGAGGGGCTACTGATCTGTGTGTGTATTTAAATAGCACCTTGTCCATTAGCCACCGTACTTTATGATCTGTTCAGAAAACAACAAAAAAAATTAACTGAGCGAGTTCATTCCAACTGATTATAAAACAGGCATATTATAGAAATAATCGGTTTGAACAATGCAGACATATGCTCAACACCTTTCATAAACCGGTCGGACGAAGGACATCCGCTTTTTGGTGGATAAAAAAATCGAGTTCGACATTCTCACAGGAACCGCTGCGTATCCGGTGCGCGGGCGCAGAATAAAAACGATCATTTGTAAACGTCCGACTATTGGCCCGCCAGGTAACCGCTCCGCACTCGCTCGCCACGATTTTGTGCACTTTTGAATCTGTCAATGTCGTTTCTGCTCTCGATTGTGCTTATTCAGTTCACGCTTTCTAATTCTGGAGATTATGATATTCTCATGACCCAAAATATATCCTATATTGTCGCGCTCTTTTTGGCTACGTATCATAATATAATGGGAAGGGTCCTTCTTTATTTTTCCACTTTCCTCTCCGTCGATTTGATCATCTCTTTCTTATTCTGGAATCATATCGTAATTTAGTGAAACCTGAAATGTCCTTTAGTACATCATCTTTTTATCTCATTTTACTGGGTTTTGGGAAGTTGTACATTACAATATCTTTTTACCAGTAGGTATAATTCAATATAAGAACCATTTGGATACTTAAGTCACTTATGTCGCATCGTCTATGGCTTAGTAGTCCTGAGTAGTCCAATGTCCAGCTTATAATCAGGAAACCATGGTTTCATAACCTTCTGTGGCATTTTTCTCAACTGGGCGTTTTTCAGAAGATATGTTTAACTGTTAGTACCAGTTAACAGACTGAAACTCTGCATAAAGGTTTGCCACACAACATATAATTAGGTAATTTCGATTTGACTCTAACAGTTAATAAGTAATTTATTTGTTCTATTGGATAGTGCCTATTGGAAGTTTACCTAATCCTCATTTTTTCACGAAAAAATATAATCCAGTTTTGAGTGCAAAAAAGGCACCTCAACCATTTGCTTAGATCCCACGAGTGGCAGGGAACGTGCCCCTAAATCTACAGGAAGTTCTTTGTTATAATTATTATACAACAATGCAGGTACGTGAGAATTTCAACCACTTCATTGATGCCTCAATCTTTGCTCTTTTTGCTTATGGATTTTTTTATAGTTGGGAATTTTGTGATGAGCAAAACTCATACTTTGATATAAGTAATGTTAACACACATGTTACATTTATATGGAATACATATGAGTAAGATTGTAGGAAATAGGATATTAGTAGGATTTGTTTTGCAGTGCAGTTGACCCTAAATAATTTTAATAAACACTCAATGTTTAAGGACTAATTATTATTTATTACAAGCTTTATATTACTTTCACCTGTCTGTTGTCTGTCTGTCTGTCTGTCTGTCTGTCTGTCTGTCTGTCTGTAATCAAATCTTGCAAGTTTAATTTGACCCACTTCCCGGTTTCCAATTGAGCTGAAAATTTGCATGCGTGTGTAAATCGGATGACAATGCAATATTTTTATGACATCAAGCTGATCTGATGATGGAGCTGGAAGGTGGCCATAGGAACTCTGTCATTAAACAACGCAACCCCATCGAGTTTGGGTTCATTTGATTCGTCTTGACGAGTACTTTATGATGCAAGATGGTAAGAATAATTAAAGCTTGTTTTTTAAAAGTATTTTTAAAATTTCACTTGTTATACACTACTCGTATTTTAGATGCTTGTTCATGATTCATGATAAAGGCCTCATAACAATTTTGTACGATCTGAACCTGCAACATATTATACGACTTACGACTTAGGTTGTCTACTGTCTACACAATCAAATGGCATAATTTGACTTTAAGTGTTACTAGGGTAACCTGTTCTATTGGAGCAAATAAACCATAATTATTATTACTGCTTCTACTAGTAATTTACTATTTTGTAAAAACTTATTAAATATTCTAATTAGACTAACAACTTTTGTGACAACTATTTATTAATGTAACTCATCATTATAATAATATTGCCCTGATTAGATACGCAATACCAGTCAAACTTACTTTCTACGATTGACATCAGCAAATTCACAATAATCTCGGCTTTCTCTCGAACAATCGAAAAGTAGTGCAACAATATTCACGTGTCAACTTCCTAACAAAAATAATTTGAGAACTCTCTAAAGAATGGTATGATGACCTCCAATCTACATACAAATGACTTCACGCATGGACAATGATAATTCCAGTGCTTTACCAACAATTTTTGCAGATGTCAACATTAAATCGTAGACCTTAATAGTAAGTAATAAAGGCGATTATTGATTGAATAGTAAGGAGTTTAAGAAATGATAGTTGTTTGGCAATAGTTAAGTGAAAGGTTGTACACGTGAGAAAAGCAACGCCTATTATAACAATGCCATATTTTAATGTCCTCCATTCGAGATCGATCTTGGTAAATATTTTATGTGCACTACCTACATAAGTAATGATTGTAATTTTAATAGCCTGTGTTGTATAATTTTAGTGGAAAAGACTGTTTGTTTGTCACATAAGGTATAAAGAAATTACGACTAATCTAAAGATGGTGAGTGGTATGGAGCTTGAACTATTTCTTCTCCATCTTAGGCGAAAAGAGGAAAAGGTGTCACGTGATCAACTTTAACGCTTAATAACTCCGTAACCTGACACTTTACGAGGATAAGTGTTGGGATAGTTTATGTTGGTATTGATTTTAGCTATCAATTCATATAAGTTTTGTCCAATTTTGAAAAAGTTAAAATACCAGACCAGTCAGTATGCCACGCTCCGTACAAAAATCATCAATTCCCTTTGCCTTTACAAATCGTCGCACTTTCCTTCAAATATAGGAAAACCATAAACTCCCATGATACATGTCAACGACCTATTCACATAGTACCTTCCCTTCAGTCACAAGTTAGCTAAAACTGCCAAAAGTTCAAACATAACGTGTTCAGTAAAATATTTGTCAAATTGTAAAGTTACGGCTGAGAAGGCTCCGGTGGCGGAAGTAAAGTTTGCATTTCAGCCAGCATTAGGTTTAGACATGCGATCCTATATTTAACATTTTACCTGAACTAACTTGACCTTTCTGTGGGACAGCCTTCTTTGTTAATTTAAGCCTTATTTTCAAGGATATCTTCGACATTTACAACGTCATAAGGTTATCGTATGAAGATTCTGAAAAGGTCGTTTGTAATAGGACAGACACACTTCGAGCAAATTTCCGTGCGAATTGTCATTTTCTCAAACAAAAAAGTCAGAAGCACATTTTGAATGAGAATTTGTCATATAAACGAACATCTAAGCGAAAGAACTTCACAATTATAAATTTCAAAAATATCCAGTCCGCGCGAAGTATGAAATTCTCAAATAAAGCGTCAAAAACGCTCTTTTTCATAAAGAAGATTTTTTAAGTGAATTATTGCAACGTGCCTCTCGAGCATGGTCAATGAGCTAAATCTATTGCTAGAGTCTAGAGCCTTGGTTATTGAAAGCGATCATGAAATCTGCTTACTATTTTCTTTGTTTAATAATATATATAAATATTATTACAAATAGTTCGCTATGTTATATATTATGATGTAGCGTCCGTGGCACAGTGGTCATACGTCCGGCTTTTAATTCGGAGACCCTGGGGTTCAAATCTCAGTGTGTGGCAAAAAGTTTCCCTGGACGCTACCGTGTTTCGGAAGGCACGTAAAACTGTAGGTCCCGGCTGATTCCTATAAGATATGTAGGAGGCAGTCGTTAGGTCATGTTGCAGGCCCTGTAGTAATCTCGGCGACCTGAAACCGCAACATATAGGTTCGCCACACAACCTTTAAATTCTGATTTGACTCTGACAGTGTAAGTAGGGTAACCTGTTCTGTATAAACCCCAATTATTATTATTATGGATATATGCAAACCATTTAGGACATTACATCTTTTCTTATAACATTAGTTTCCCCCCCTATCGCCCTACACTCCACAAAGGAGCGTCCTCAAATCATCCTTGCAATATTCATTCCACTCGAAAACAGGATAAAAAGCGACTGGAAATGGATATCGGTAGCTAAACACTTAAACACTGCTGGTATTGTGTACATGTTACTACGACTCGCCGGAACAGAGTCTATTTCCTCATTCACATCTGACAAAGATTCAACATTGCAGATGGTTCACTCTTCTACTTTATGCCTATTAAAGAATTAAGATAGAGAATAGATATAACACTTTATTAAACACAAGTGTACAAAATAAACTTAAATCTAAAAGATGTTATAATAATCTTAGTGTCAAATTGGCGGTCTTTTCACTAAAAGAACACACAAGTAGAACTTAGGGACGAAAGAACACGAAGATACTTAGGGTCAAGGAGAAGAGAATTATTCATTTATTTTGTTGTGTGTAATGTTATTTATTCTTAAATATTCGGAATGAAGTGCAGTGAAGCTAGGGAGAGATTTATCCCTCCTTCTAGATTTAGTCTGCTACCATCGGCTGGATCATTGCGGTCAGACGAAATCGCGGTCAAAAGGTTAAGCTATAATGCATTAAAAAAAATGTTTGTTTTTTTCTTTCTGCTGAATATTAAGCAACTACAAGCTCTTGGCTAAAAAGGCTGTTAAGTTCATAAACATTAGATTTTTTTATGCGAAGAAGTAAAAAGTCGAGCAAGACGTTCTCGTGATGTTAAGAGATAATGCTGCCCATAATCAATACAATGCCACCTAGGATTTCACAATGATGTTCTACTTTGAAATGCTTAATCTTTGTCCCTAACTGACGCACCTAAGCTGCGACACGTATGGGCGGAGAAGGAGAATCGAAAATAAAAACCGCCCCGAGGGTGGACTCATCCCCAAACATATTACGGGAATGTTGGTAGGTTGAGGTTCAGGACAACGATTTTTTGCGATAATCAACCGCCTCTCGTATCGTGTTTCGTATCGTGAAACCAAATAAAGTGATTTGATGCGAGAATGCGCCGTTGGTTGCGTCTGGGGGGTCGCAAGTAATGCACGCTGCTGCTTTTCTATTTTCTGTTTATTTTGTGGAAATTGTTGATTATCACGTAAAATTGGAACGGATTTTTCGTATTTTATTTATTTACTGTTGATATAATGTCTCTGTGTATCGAAACTGCGCTTGAGTAATAGTTTTTAGTGGATGATAATAATAATATTATCTATGAACTAAATTTCAAACCAATCCGCTTAACATATCCTGCCGTGCAGGTATGTCAATGACTGTCCTTCAGAAGCCGGGTGCTGACTAAGCGAGGTAGCGTCGGAACATCCTCGCTAGCCATCTCGGTCGGTCAGCACTTGACTCTCATTTACGTGCAACTCGTTGTCATGTTTGTCAGTACTGGGTATGTTTTTTATTTTGATGAAATGAATCGACAAAATTTGTTCAATTTGATTTCCCATTTACCCTTTAACAGTTAACTTTTGTGGTCAGATCATTAAAGGGTTGTTTTTCACCGGTTACATAAAATTGGAAGCTTAATAAAAATCTCACATCCGTACGATTCTCGTAAAGATTCCTCCTACAATAGCCCGGTGTTTTAACTCCACTCAGGTAAATAAAATGAAGATAGCCGTGAAAGCGAATGTGAGTCGTATCAACAGAATTCGTTCACGGCGGCCTCCGAAATGGCTTTTCTATTCAATTTTCGATAGAGATTTTTTTACCCGCAGTTTTGCGTACGGAGGAACCAATAAATCTCCTCTCGAGGTATAAGGGGCGAATTAATCACTCGACTCGTTGCGCGACCGGTCCGTCGACTCGTCACTTCCTACAAACTAATATGAGCTTCAACGTGCCTCAGTATAGGTCGAGATTCCTACACACATCACTCTCCACTTCGAAGGTGAAAATAAGAAGTAGGAATAGGATAGTAGGGCTGATACACTTCCCAGAGATTAAAGTGTTCAGACGGTACGAGATCGGTGGCATCCCAATACAAATTAAGCGAACAGCCCGTGATCTTTGATTTCCCAAAACGCTTCCGATAATATAAACCACCACTCGGCGAAACCGAAAATCCCCGAATAAATAAATAATAAAGCTAATTTTCACAAGCCATAAAGCAAAAAACACTTGATTAAATTTTAGGAAAGCCCGAAATTTAAAAGCTGTGTTGTTTCCCGGCCATTAGGGTTAGGGCGGGCGACGCGGCGGGTCGACGGGGCGGGTGGGCATCGGCCACGAATTAATAAACAACCCGGCCAAGGGCGCGGGCGCGCGACCTTTGGGTTCCATCCTTGCCCTCCTTACCTGTTACTGTGTGCGGAGGCAAACAAGAACCTGAAGTCTGATAGACTGGAAGTATCGCGAAAATAAGGACGTTGAAATATGAGTATTAAAGGAGTGGATCGTTACAAAGAGCGAAGCCTCGATTCTCCATAAAACGTCTCGAGAAGAGCACCTACCCGCGCGACGAAACGTTGTCATTCAAAATCAGACCACGTGTACAATATTTCATCATCAGGGAGGGCGATGGAGGCTCCGTTGCGGCCCGCCCCGAGCCTCTCCCTGTCCCAGGCCGCCCCTTGCCGCCGACCCAAAAAGCACAATGTAACTTGTAACGCAGATGATGGACTTCAACCAATGTTTGCACATTTTGCTACACACACTTTGCGAGCACTTGTATGCCTCGATTTTATGGTTTTTTTCCTACGTACAACAAGTGTAAGACTGTTTTTGGTTTGAGATTTATTGTAATCTTGCTTTTTGTTTCGTGCAAATATTATTGTTCTTCCACTAACGACTGCATTAAAATTCTATTATGTATGTACAATGTACATATCTAAAATTTTATTTATCGTGAATCGTATAAAGCTATAACTAGGGAATAAAGGGAAAATAATATAACTAGGGAAAATAAGCTTATACTTATAACCGACTTATAGGTAGCAGTGGATATGGACACTCAAGGTTAGGTTTTTTTATGTTGTCTGTCACCTCCACAGGTTCTTAGTGAATTTTGAAAATTATGCTTTCCGTTTATTTACTAAAAAAATAGCATAAGTTAGAAAGTCCCCTTTGCTAATATGAAACATGCCATCTTAATTCTTGTAGGAGATAAGTTACTGCCTATTCAATATATTGCGAAAAAGTCTATCTGCACTTGACACAGGAGAAAACGGGACAGATTAACCGTAGTGAAGGGAACAAAGCTAAATATGTTTCAAGCTGATACTTATTCGCACACAGTATACCTTTGTTACAGAATTAGGGGATGAAAAAAAAAACTAATTGGAACTACAATCCACCGAGTAGGCCTCATCTTTCTTATATAATAATCTAATTTGCGTAAGTGTATAAATAAATAAATATTTCAGGACGTTTCACACAGCGCCACCTAACCCCAAACTAAGCAACTTAATGCTTGTAATATGGTGGTTAGGATAACGGATATAATACTTATATACTTTTCTTTTGTAAATACATACTTATAATAGATATTGAAAAACCACCCAGACCAGAAACAAATGCCTGTGGATCACACAAACATTTGTCCCATGCGGGAATCGAACCCGCAACCTTCTGCGTTGCAGGCGGGTATTAGCCCACCGCGCCACAGAGGTCGTCATATATCTGTGTCCTCATCAAACCTAAACGGCTGAACCGATTATGAGCATGGGAAAGTTGATTCAAAATATCTTGAAATATTATAATAGCTGCAAGAAAAAGAATAAAAGAAATTTACCAGCATGAGCTGTAGGATTTTACTTTATTCAGTTCTTAGTAAGTCTTACATAATATTTAATTTTGGTAAATCCAAATAAATATAATTATGTACATGTGAAACAAATTTTTAATTTAAAATATTTTTATTATGAATTATCTTAAACAAATCACTGTAAAACAATGACAAAATTGTAATTCAGCGCCATGAATAACCTACACTACAGCGTATAAAAGTTATACTGCAAAAGGACGAAGCAATGAAATGATGGAACCATTTTCAGCTCGCACGCACACAAAGCCTGTCCATAGAATATTAAATAGTACCAAAGTACAGAAACACAACGCAAAATTTTAAATTATAAATTACATATTTCTTTCTAATTTAAGCTGGACTCAATAACCTTTTTAAAATTTGAATAACATTATCGTAACTTTAGACAATTTGACACAATAAAATGGTAAAATTTTAAAATATTATTAATTGAATAAAAAGTATCTCTTTTTATTATGTTCGACAAAATTAAGTGCATTGTTTTTTTTAATAATATAAAAAAACCTTGCATTTCTTACTAATTTTAGGGTTTTTTCTTTCTAATTTAGCACGGCTCTTCTATATGCTTTATATACCTCTAGTATACTTTAATATAATTTGCGCAAGTATTTTGACCGATCGCAAGCTAGGCGAGTGCTTAATCCAGCCACGTCCTTGCTGACCTAGCATGCTCACGCGTTCCCTCGTCCAGTCAGTACGCACCCAATAAATCAGAATCTGTGACCCGCCGGCGGGTCCCACCAATCAACTTATAAATTGTTGCCTATCGTTGGTTGTGAACTGTGAACCAAGCCTAACTTGGCTCCTATTCGTTGAAGCTTACGCACACACCAATCTGTTTCGGTGTGAAAAGTTGAGCAGTAATTTATATGACGGTTTAAATAATTACTTCGCGTTTTCGGCTCAATTTGTAGATGAGCGCGGGCTCATCGGTGTTGGCGACATTCATAGTTCGGGGACAGTGTTGCATTTACTTATACGTTATTAGTGTTATTGGAGGAATGACCTCGATTCATTAGTAATATTTTTTGAATAGATGAACTTTAATGTGAACTAGCTAGAAGACACTTTAATTTACCATAATTGTAGTCAGTGGGATAGGTACTACTCATACAGGCTCGTAATAATAAAACTTTAACATCGTACTTAACTTTTTTTTATTTATTGGCTAGCTGTGCCCAGCGTTTCCGTCGCTATTTCAGACGTTTAAGAGTGAATAGGTAAAGACACGGACTTCATCATCACCATCATTGTCAACAAAAAAACTTTACTAATATAAAGGGAAACCTGGGAATAGAAGAGAAACTTACCTGGTTGAAAATAATATAAAAGGGATTTATCCAGGGAGGGGTCTATCCCGCATTCTAGGTTTAATTTGCAACCATTTACGGCCGCATCGATACTTAACATCACGCGAGATTGTGGTCAAAGGCTAACCAATAGTGTATAAAAAAAGTTAGATACTAAAAGGGTTGTAGCGCCATTTATGGTGATTAAAAATAGTAGTAGCTCCTTGACTATTTTATAGGATATATTTTCAGGATGCGGTTGGATGATGACATATATAACTGGTGGCTGCTGGGTGTAATGTGTGAGGATGGTTTCACGCCATTTGTGTATGAATTTTGGAGGGTATGTGGATATTGCGGTATATTTTATTAGCTTTTTTAATGGATAGCTATAGGGACTCCGGTCAGAAATGTCACAATATTTCAATATAAGACAGGTCACATATTTATTGTACTTAAAATATTAGTCTTATAAGTATGAAAATACGAAAGTTTGTGTATGTCTATGTGGATAACTACTGAATCGATTAAGCAGAAATTTGGCATGAAGGTCTTATGAAATAACATAGGCTGAGGGGCTTAGGCTTTCATGTGCCATCGTTTCGAAAACCTTAAATTACTGGTTAATAAATGTTACACGTTACAAAAATGACATTGTTTGTGATATAGCTAATCATGATGGTTACCATCAAGCACCTGAATCGCTTGTCCTGTCGCTCATTGTAATTAAAAAGTTAAAATATAAGGTGTAAGCCCTAAAACGGAAGTTCACAATATGTGTCGCTTGCCGTATAAAAGATTCCTTCCAATTGGCATCTGCTTGGAAAATAGATTGCTTGTCAATAAAAATGTAAATTCGCCGCTTCGGCTCCCGGCTAATTCATTTCCCAATGGAAAATCCGGCACCGAGTCACCGGAGATCGATCGAGCGTTCATTGCGCTGATATTTTTTTACTCTTTCATATATTGACCAGCCTAGAGATTCGTGATGACTATCGATTGTAGCAACAATCTCGATTTTATATCATTTGAGTGAAAATCATCCAGACAAATAAATTTTCATGAAAACTCTTAGCAGCAATGCGAGCAATGCACTCGCATTTCATTTGCTCTACGAATACAGATATCTAAATGTACCTCTATTAAAGGTAATGATTGAACCCAACGATGACTTCAAATCGCTGAACAAATTGGGTTGAAATTACATTTAACGTTTTCTCTAAGACCATTTTTAGGGTTCCCTTATGGATTCGTCATGTCTGTCCGTCCGTCCGTCCATATGTCACAGCCACTTTTTTTCAGTTGGTTATAATGGTTGTCACCAGTCTAAGTGAACCAGCATGATCTCTGGTCTACTAGATAGCAAAAAATAACAACGGATCTGTGCACTACAAATATACACGGATATTCTATTGATTGGATGCCTGCCAGTCACTTTTTCGTATCGATATTTTTTCAAATGCACTTCACTTTATGGACTGTCCAATCAGTTTTCACACGGTGCATACTAACAATGTTGAATACTCGTACTCTCGTTCGTTTAATAACTTCTGGCTGTCCCAAAATTTCAAGAGGACGCATTTTTTGTACAGAGTTCAGATATTAACGTCTTTCCCGATGATTTATAGAGGTCCTTTCCCATGAAAGAGATGAAGGGGCTTTTACCGGACTCGATATGAATTCTAATACGGATTTACGATAACAGTAACTATCATATAGATATACTGGGGAAGTCGTGAGGATCGTCAATATACAACTTATGACGTTTATTTAGACAACGATTAAAATAAGTACATTTTAATTTTATAGAAGCTCATCATACTGTCTATAATTTAATCTAGAGAACATTTCATTAAATAAGGGCATGTCATGTCAACAATTTCATAGTCTACTTAAGTTTTTAAACGATTTTTGCAAAATTTTTCATATAAGATATACTTTATATTAAAATTGTTGAAATAATTACTCACTCTCTAAATGGAACTTTAAACATACTAAAGTCAAGATAGAATCAACCGCAAAAAATAATCGAAACACGCAATTTGATCCAAAACCTCGAACCACACTCACACTCTCGCGGTGATACGTCTGACACCCTAATCAAATAAGTACCTTTTACCGTAACCGATATAACATCAAGCTAAAATATACCCTATCGCGAATTATTTAAGGTTGAAGTTCCTCTTGAAGGAAACTCTGACTAGCTTCCGCATAAAACGTATTTGTACGAAGGACGACCCAGAAAATGGGTATAATATACTCACACTACCGCTTTCTCGCCTTATTCTCCCGTCTCGTCCCACAGGAACCGAGAGAAATTTATATAACAAGCTATCTCGCCCGGACTCGGTTATTGTCGGGAAACACTGCCTCAGACATTATTTTTAATTAAACACAAGTACTGGCCGGTAACGCCATCGATCCAAATTGCTATTCCCTCGGTGTAAGCTTTTTCATTTCACAATTGCGGTGGCTGTCCTGCATAAAAATTGCAGGAAGTGTTGCTATAAATCATATTAGAAGGCAATTTTCGCGCAAATGTAATGAACCAGATTTGTTACGTTGATTATTCGCAATTCGTTTATTAAAAACAATCACTCACAAATAAAACCAAACCTATATAAAGTTTTACATTTACTAAGTAGTAAATTAATCAAAATGCCTTTAAATGTGAGGTGAAAATGTTTTCTTATATCAGCTTCACAAATATATTAACGAAATAACAAGGTGTGGAGGCGTAGAGTAATAAGACAATCAACATAATGCAAAAACGACCGTCTACCCACAAACCTAATTAATTTGGGATTAAATATAGCTTGGCTATAAATACTATTAAAATCTTTTAAACAATTTCTCTTTCAATCACGTAGGGGGCTGGGGGTGGGGGTGACCCCGTCCGATATTCATGACAAGCCGACGGCCCAACCCCTGCCACCCACTCGGTTTTACGATACTTTCTCAAATAGCTAACTCACTGATCTTAGAACAAAACAAAGAAACTGAACATCTTAATAATTAAACTGTTATTAACGGTATTCTTTCTCTTTGGGATTGCTTTAAATTATATTGAGATAAGATAATACTTTATTTTACACTTCATATAAAGAAAATAGATTACAAAAGTAATTTTAATTATAATCAAATGAAACATGCAGCGGTCTTATCGTAAGGAGCGATTTCTTCCAAACATTTAATACTATGATTTTTTTTTCAACGCATGATATCAAAGTCTAAGGTCTATGTTTAAATACCAAACTCCAGCCCAATCGCTCACCCATTAAGGCGAGAAAGAGAAAGTAGGATGAATAATATGTACTCTTTCACGCTTAAATGGCTGGACCGATTGGGTTAAAATATCCTATGTAAATAGCTTAGATCCTACAATAGTAGGTACATAAGATACTTTTCAGTGGGTATTTTTTGTGGCACAGCTAGTTATTAGAATGGAAATACTAAATCACTAAGTGTGAAACCGACACACATTTAGATATTAATATAAGCTCAAAAATTACATAAAACCCACGCAACCTTCTTGAACCAACTCATACTTACTCGTAATAGATTATATAATTTACCATTGACGCAAACAATGCTTTTATTAGAACCGACCGAGTCTTCCCTCAACGAGTGCGGTAAGGTCCGAAATGACGGCATTCTACTGCAATGACGTCAACTGTGAACTAGGCAAGGACACATATCTAAATACTATCTAAATACTAATGTCAGGCAAATATACTAAAGATATTATTGTAAAGAAGTAAGAAGACTAGTACGACACTCTTCGAATGAATAAGATGGTATAATATAACACGCACACATTTACACACGCACCTACGCATGCACGCACGCACGTACGCACGCACACACGCACATACAAACACGCGCGCACACACGCGCGTACACAGGCTTCCCCTTTAGACCATATGTACCGGTTGGAAGCGACCCTGCATCCAGCGTCTTCCAGCGACCCTATTGGAAACATTGAAATTGTTGTGACCTACACTATTATTAAAAGCGCTAGCTTAAAGCTCTCATGCCCTAATTGCTTTCGCCTTTCTAATAGAGTAACAGAGTTTTTCATTGCAGCCAATAAGCGCGACGTCCTTACTCGACCTGCAGACGTTCTGAGAACGGAATGTCATACAGATTATCGACTGAGTGTGACCCTTCAACTCGTGTGGGGAATTTTTAAATAATGATTTCATTTATCTAAATATATAAAAGGAAAGAGAGACTGATTGACTGATTTATCAACGCACAGCGCAAACCACTAGACGGATTCAGTTAAAATTTAAAATATGGAATACAGATAGGTTTTATAACGTAGCCTACTATATAATTAGCCTAATATATAGTTTTATTACGTAAGAAAGGATTTTGCCATGCGGGCTAAGCCGCAAACATAAGCTAGTTTCTAAATAACACTCATACTTTTAATACATACTATAGATAGATAACTCTTTATTGCAACAAAGAAAACAATTAACACTAAATAAGTACATTTCAGTTAAGCAATGTAAAAAGTAATATACTACTTTAATACTGGTGGTAGGCTTCGGCCGCGGCTATGTTACCACCGACTGGACAAAACCGTGTCGCCAAAGCGGTCATTATGCGACCGTGTTCCGGCATTATGTTCAGTGAAGCCAAGGAGGGATTAATCTCGCCTTCTAGGTACAGTCGGCTGCCATCTACGGCCGCATCGTCGATTACTTAAAGATCGTGGTCAAACCTATAGTGAATAAAAAAAACTAATTTTAAAAATGTTATAATGTTTTTATTTTATACTAGCGACCCGTCACTGCTTCGCACGGAGGTACATTTTTGTAAAATTAAACGTAGACACTACGACTGGGATACTATAGCATCCTACTAATGGTTAGAGAATTATCGAAAAACGTCCAGTAGTTTTTAAGTTTATTCGTAGCAAAAATACAAATCTTTCTTCGTTATAATATTAGTATAGATTATATAAAAAGTAGTATTATTGTCGTTGACTCAACTCCCTGTAACTCCTTTACTTTTTCCGCAAAAACGTGGTCCCAAACTCACACCACTAAATTATAATACTCACGCGACACGCGGACATACATAAGGCATAACCATGCTAAATTTATTTTCTGTACATGAACTCGCCCATTCATTCATTTGGGGTGTCATTTTACTTAGTCGGATAGTGTTGAGTGAAACAGAAATATTCAATCAACATGTGCAAACTGCAAACGGGATGGACAAAACGAAGGAGTACAAATTTATTAAGAAAAAACTAAAATGAAAATGGCAACATTCTACCTATTTCTTTCAAACTACTTCCGTCAAATTTGAGTAAAAAAATGTAAACAATAATATATTGTACGTATTTTTAATGATTAATAAGTTATTTCGAAGATTTTTCACAATAATATTGATGAAAATGAGTAAAATAATCCCTGGCGGTGCTTGCCAAATGAATTACAAAATGTATATATACGGCGTATGCAGCAGTTGCAAATAGAAAAGTGGTTGCTGCTATAACTAAGTGTTTCTAAGAGAACAGTGTATATCTCAGGTATGTTTAAGTTAGATTAACAGTACATCATCAAGCTCATTGATACTCATCATTGAAAACGTAAAATAATTGTTATTTTGTCCATAATGAACTATTTTGTGGTATCTATTTGTTTACAACTAAAGTCATAAAATACATTATAGTATGACTGAAAATTTTTGATACGTTTCATATTGTCCAAGTTTAATGATTAGCAGGAATGTTATTATGTGTATGAAAAATTGTGTTTTAGGGTTCCGTACCCATAGGAGAAAACGATCATATAACTAAGACTTCGCTGTCCGTTCGTCTTGTCTGTCATCTCACGAACCGTGATAGTTAGAAGGTTAAAATTTTCATGGATGTATTTTTTTGCAATACTAAAAATAGAATAAAATAAAAAAGGGGCTCCCAAACAACAAAGTGCTTTTTTCCGTTTGTTTTTGTATATATGTATGAGATATTTCAAGAAAGAGTTCAATTCAAAAGAGTCCGACTTGCTCTTGGCATT
Source organism: Hemithea aestivaria (assembly GCA_947507615.1). Classification (NCBI taxonomy): domain Eukaryota; kingdom Metazoa; phylum Arthropoda; class Insecta; order Lepidoptera; family Geometridae; genus Hemithea; species Hemithea aestivaria. The sequence goes on along the minus strand of OX382332.1, from coordinate 10,616,743 downwards.
TTTATTTTGTTTTAATGTATTAGATGTCCCTACGTACAAGTACAAATACAATTGCTTTATTTAGGAATTTCTTTTATTATTATATTCATGGCACCTTTTTACTGTTACCATACTGGTACACCTTTTTTACTTTTAAAATATGATATTAATCTTATTTATTTTGTATTTTCTAGGCGAATTGAAATCATCAGTCAGAAAATTTATTTTGGAAAGTATTAAAAATAAAGGAAAATGCCCGCCTACGAGACATCGAAAAGACCACCCCACCGCAAAAAAATAAAGAATTGGATTACCTTAAATTAACGATTTATCATTTTATTTTATGTATTTTTAATATTATATTTGTGTCATATAAAGAGACATTTTATAAAAGTATCATTATTAGACGCATGTCTGTTTTATGTTAACCATGTGTGTAACTTTTTCGCGCCAGAGCTACCGTAAAACTACACAACTATGGTCCAAATATATAGGATTTAATCTTTATCGTGTTGCCAGAGTCATGTTATTAATCACACAGAGTATTTTTATTTTTAATTAGGTGGGTTAATGAATGTGCTTTAATATATTATTAACGTTTTAACTGGTATTATACAAAAACATTTTATTTTTATATATTATTTTTGGACCATTGTTGTGTGCGCTGTTTTCAACTATAGTCCAGGTTAAAAATGCAAGAAAAAACCGTACTTTAACTGACTTGAAGCAATGTTAAAGGTCTGGAATACAGAAATATTATTATTTTATATGATATCATTTCATTAAAACCAAGGTTTTATTAGAATTTATTCATATTTATTCAAGTTTAACTGACAACATTGTAAGTAACTTTAATGGAAGAATGAATCACTTTTTACTTATATTTACGTAGTATATCTTATAAAATCAGTATATTGTAAGATAAAAAATTTAATAAAAAAGTCTAGCAGGTAAACTTGCTAAATTTTTTTTGTCTTGTTCTCGTCGTTTTCAGCTCAGCAAATCTCTCAGTGCTGAGTTTTTTTTGGGGCTGAATTTTAAGTTTTAATTGCCCGGTCTGATAAAAAATTTCATCACCTTTTTCGAGCCATTTTCAGGCAAGTCCGCAGCGGGACATACATTTAAACATACGACCTGTCTTGAGTCAGTCTTTATTTTCAATATCAGAAAGATCTAACTCCATAATATTATGTCGATCTGAATAATATTTGTATGAACTGGCTCCAGGCTTCTTCTTTGTCAATATTCTCAAAACCTTGATGCAGTTTAAAACAAAATTCGGTTTTTAATAAGGTATGGCCCAAAAAAACCGTTGGACTATTGTTGAATCCAAAGTATGAAAATTGGAATAAATTTCACTTAATATTAAAATAATTAACTGATGTAAAAAACAGCACCAATATTATAAATATAAACATATTACCTTTTAATAAAAATTAATTGTAGAACTGGTGGACCACTCTTACTTATTTTTTGTTATAAAAGTAAGCGGAGTTTCAAAAACACGTAAAAACAGGTTTATTCCGCACCCCTTGCTGTTGACTGCACATAGATGCCATTTATCTGATTTGCCCTAAACTACAAAGCCTACTATTTATTCTAGCTAAATGTGGCCGATTTTTTTTCTAAATGTAGCTACTTTCTTATTAATAACACAAAATGTCAAAGTATGGTACTGGACCATAGTTGTAAGACAGGACTATAGTTGTGTAGTTTTACGGTACTTATCTGATTAAGCAGAGGTCAGTGACCAAGTAAGTACAGTAGCGATTTTTTTTTTAAATAATTAAAGTATCAAAATTGTTTATAGTTAAATTCGGTATTGCCATACGGGTAACTCAAATATATTATTCTTTTATGTCAGACTAGGGTAACCTTGGTATACTTGAAACAAAACGAATATCTCATCAACCATGCGTGATGTCCTGAGGAGTACAACAATAGAACGAAGCATTCGACAAGGTAATGGCAAATTTGCCAAATTTGGTACAGAGGTAGTTAGAATCCCCAAAAAGGATATGGAATAAGTTTTATCGGTTTGTACGACAAATGTCCAAAATCCAAAATGTCCAACTAGTATTAATGTCCAATACTAATTTGGTCAAACACTAATTTGGTCCAACATGGCTAACGTCCAACTAGGAAAAATGTCCAACACGAATAATTTCCAACATGAATTTGGTCCAAATGAAATATGTCCAATTAAGAATAATGTCCAACACGAATTGGTTTATTTATGACGCTGTCATAGAAGAAATGAAAGGTCTTGGGGAGATCTACCTTTCAGATGACAGCTGTCAAACTTGAAATGTCAAAATCTGGAAGATCTTCAAAGTTTTTTTATATCTTCTATGACAGCGTCTGCTTAGGACGATTATTTTTCGAGATATTGACGTTTTAAGTTTGACAGCTGTCATCTGAAATGACAATCTCTCCAAGACCTTTAATTTCTTCTACGACAGCATCAGCCTAAGACGAGTATTTTCCGAGATGTTGACATTTCAAGTTTGACAGCTGTCATTGCATTGGAAATAAAGATTGTTCACTAGGTACGTGACACTTTTAATAGGACTACGGGATTAGCTATTGATAGAACCACGGATAAAATAAAACTTTATTGGACATTTTTACGAATGGACGTTTTAGAATGGACAATTTTCAAATTGGACCTTTTTACGATTTGACATTTTTATGAGTGAACTATTTTCCGAATAGGCATTTTTATGATTGGACGTCTATAATATTTGTCATTTTTCATAATTGGACATTATTCGTATAAACCTGGGCTTTCGATCGGTGTCGGCTCGTGCGGTGATAAAAGCGCGATGCCAGAATCAGGTCGAATAAGGCCGAGCCGGGGGGGCCGGGTCAGGTGAATTCTTCACTTTTAGAGGTTTTTTCTTTCTTTCTTCCGACTTTTATTAAAAGTCATTATTGATTTAATTAAAAAACAAATGCTTTTATTTATTAACATCTTTGTAGCGGGGGTGAAGCCGTGGGTTTAGCTAGTATACAAAATAAATATAACGTTACCTAATCGAATGCGAATGCAATAAACGACCAAAATAACATTGTTTCAGCCATGCCTAGTTTACCCTATATTTTTATGTATTTAATGTCAACTAAAATTGAAATTATATAATTTGGTTTAAAATAATATTTGTTAGCTGTGATAAGTTTTTCCTGCTTTTTACTGCCTTCTTTCCATTTTTACACCAATTTACCACACAAAAGGTCATTTTTGTCCGTCAACTATATTATTTTGGATATTTTTAAAAATCAAACGATGCGTGCATCTGTCGCTGAGCGCGTTGTGTGACTGAGCGGCGGGTGAGTTGTACTTTTTACGCCCCGCCCATATAGTTGTACTTTGCATTGAATCACTTTTTGAGCTGTGTTCGACTTCTATTATTTCCCTAATTCGTTGCGTAGACTATTAATTCTTGACTTTGAAAACACATTTAGCTAAAAATTTGTGCGAAATGAAATGTGAAAAATCCTCATCGATGCAGTGTGTTTTAGTTTTTTAATTCAATATGTTTTTTTTAGCAATTTAAGCCAATATGTAAGTTTTATCATTAAAATATGTGAAAACAATAATTATTAATAGATAATGAAATTTTGTCCTTAGGAGTCACAATTTCTTAGATATGACACGCCTCATTGCGTCGTGATTCGCACAAAATAGTTCACGATGAATTCTAGACACGCTCTAAATAAAAATCATAGGTTTATAATAAAATTTATAATAAAAATCAGTTTTCTATTTTTTTTTTTAAATATAAAAAGGTATCTTTAAAGTTGCTATCGCCAATAACCTTATTTTGTTATGACTATGGGGTCGGTGTCTTAGACCATAACGCAGGAGGCAAATTATCATCGTTATATCCGTCTTTACCATAGTAACAATGGGTTTGCTTTTCCATATGTAAAAAGAAGCACCATTGATGCAGTTTTACTATATATGGTATTCTTATTTCACCCTGGTCAGTTGTGTAATTAAAGAAGGATTCAGAGTAAGTTAATGCATCAATGGTCGTAAATGTAGGTCTCATGTTAATATTTACTTGTGTCTTTGATGTTCCAACTCCTGGTACTAAACCAACAACTCCTTTATATCTATGAGCACAAGATTGTCTATATGAACACCAAACATCAGCAACTCCCGTACCTATTATTGTACGATTTTTCGTCGGTATTGTTTCATTTTTACTTTTTGCTTCTATTGCGTATTGATATAATAAAGACGATATTGTATCAGTATTGAAATTGAACGAGCCGAATGTATGTAGCTCATCTGGTACATCTTTCAACAGTAGTTTGTCATCATATGGTCTGTTTATGCCATGTGTGAGATGTGCGTATACACCAATAGTGGTTAGAACAATTGTTGGTACATAAGCGGCATAAGATGCTGCGGAAATGGTGCCTATTTTGAATAATATTTCGTCTTCTATCGGTGCTGCTACCGATGAATATCCTTTTCCATATCCAGATGCTCGCCAGCCATGTCTTCGCAGCGAATGGGTAGTTTCTTTTGAATATTGATAAATTTTCATTGGCGGTGGCGGGGGTACTGGTCGAGCATATATTATTATTGCGTAACAAGCTTCGCCTTTGAATTGGAATGTAAAGTAAAGATTGTGGTTTTCAATTAAATCTCTGTGATGGGGATATTTGATATAGTCAGGTTTTGTGTGAAATTTCTGTCGGCTCCTCGGGAACACGTCTTGGAGTAAATCATTTGGCGTTTGATCCCATTCAGTTACTTCTGCGTGATCTATGGAGTCTTTGACATATAAATACGCATCTGTGTATTTATCGGCGATTAACTGAAAATTCATATTTTCAAATTTTATTAGTTCATTAAAATATATCTTTTTTTTTCACATTGACTCACTTTAAATACAAATACTTATAATACAAATTGTCTGAAACTTTAGCCTTTACTAGCTCTTATTGGCGAGTGCTCTTATTGACGGTATGTTTGAGCATAGAGTCAAAAGATTTCCTTCGGCTATCGCGGTTATCTGATGCATTTCCAAGGTGTTAGGATTTAAATAACATGTCTTTACGAGTAAATTAAAGAAAAAACGAGCTCGCTTTCAAAAAATTGATTTCTGAAAATTGTTATGTGTGTCTCTCTGACCATATAAAGGAATTTTTAATAAAGGAATCTCTCAAACCGAAGAATTACTTGCCTCTTTATTGTGAAAGTTTAAATAACATAAAACTACTTAATAATACTTACCGATATTCGAACACAAGTAATATTTTCGTAGAGTAAATCATACAGCGTGAGCTGAAACAAGTTGAATAAATAATATTATGTTACACGTGCGTAACAATAGGGTGTTGGCTAAAATGTTGTAAATGTTGTCTTGGACTAATTATATTTCAAAAATGACTTTGTCTACATTCGTATACCTTATGTACCGATTTCAAATTTTTCAGGAGGAACCTTTAGTTCAACCCCTCTAGCTTAATGCTAAGCGCTGGAAGCTAACGCTAAATGAAAGTACTAGGATCTAGGACAGTTTTTGTAAAAAAAAAAATTAATTGTAATCCCAGAACCTTATTTTTACCATAAGCCAAAGGCGATTGACACTTCGCTAAAGAGGCAGTTCAGATTTAACCAATGATTTTGTCCATCGATATTACAATATTTATTAAAGTTGAAACAAAAACCGCATCATATTCCTTTAAACGGACCCTCACATTAACGTGAAAAAGTACCTTGTAATTAACAGAAATCAGTTCCTTTAAGTCTTCGTTTGATGACACGAAAATTGCAGTTCTGCCGCTATAAATTTGTTGTTCACATTCAGTCGTGTCATTAAGCGTGTCTTAAAATGCAAAATTTAGATAGATTAATAATTATGATTGTACACCACACAAAAAGGAATACATTACAAGTGTTTTTTATAACGTCAACACCAAACTGATACATGAATTGTAGCGTCCGTGGCCCAGTGGTCGTTGGTCCGATTTATAAACCGGAGGTCCTGGGTTCAAATCTCAGTGTGGCATAGATTTTCGCCTGGACGCTACCGTGTTTCGGAAGGCACGAAAAACTGTAGGTCCCGGCTGCTTCCTATAAGATATGTAGGAGGCAGTCGTTAGGTCATGTTGCAGGCCCTGTAGTAATCTCGACGACCTGAAACCGCAACATACAGGTTAGCCACACAACCTATAAATTGAGATTTGACTCTGACAGTGTAAGTAGGGTGACCTGTTCTGTTGGAGTATAAACCCCAATTTTTTATTTTATTTTAAGAATGACGGATGATACAAGAAATGACGTCACAGTTGTTTGCCCTCTTATTTACTTATACTAAATACGTACTCGTAAGTTGACGATAGTATTTTGTTTTTAATTTTTATGAGGTAAGTGAGATGGCAAACAACCCTGACGTCATATTTCTTGCTTCAGTTTGGTGTTCACGCTACAAAATCCAATTGAGTGCTAATTTTTTTTTATATACTCATTGAAATCATGACGCTGGTGTGTGAAATCCTGTCAACATTGAAGAAGGCGTTGTATAGGTCATCAACGTCAAACGGATATGGACTTTTGAATTCTTCGATCAAATCTATCCCCTCGTGTCTGTCGTCATCAGAATCGTCAGCTTGTTTCCTAAAACCTGTGAAATTTAGGTGTTCTATAATGAAAATTATGCGTATTTATTGGTTTGTGAATAAAATAAAAAACGGTACACTACGTCACATCTCTAAAATGTAGCAAGCTGTGACGTCATAGCCCTCCCACTAATCAATTTTTGTGCGTTATATCTCAGCCATTGTGCAAAAATGCGTGCCCAATACATAATCGTATGTTTCAATAATGTACATACTTGACGGAAAATTAAGTTTTTTTGGACACACTTTATGAAATAACTAGCTTGAGCTCTTGAGCCAAATCTTTCCTTAGAGGAAGTCTACGTCACAAACCCTATGTGTATTCTAAATTTTAACCCAATCCGTTCAGCGGTTTGAGCTGTGCGTTGATAGATCGGTCAGTCACTCTTTCCTTTTAGATAATTTGAAGAAAACAAAATATTCATTTTTACGCTCACCTCGTCTACTACTCGTAATTTCAGGGTTGACTATTGTATTAATCCACTTATAATACGGTAATAATTTAATGAAGCGAGCTGGAACACTGCACCCAGGTCCGTATATACCGAAACCGACCTATAAAACAAATATAACCCTTAATAGAGATAAACCTTTAGATTTAGGTACATATAATATAAGGCAAGCCGCAATTGGTCGACCAAGGCGTACTTTCCTTGACCAAATAAATGTCGTTCTAAGAAAAGGCGAGGTCATGAGTACAGTCAACTACAAAGAGATGTATCCATGTTAGGTTTACAAAATGAAGTAAATTTTCATTTGCCACAAACTACCCTTGGTCCGTGACATTTCTAGTAGCAATCAAACTTTATATTATCATCGACTCGTTTAATATGCAACAATGATGTATTCCACTAAATTCCTTAGGTGATACATAATAATAGCATTTAAAATGAATCGAATATAGTATAAGGTTTGGTGGATACTGAAAATGTCACACAGTAAGGGTAAATAATTTTTGCATACTTAGAAGTTCCATCATGTTGTAAGACTAACATGGATACATCTCTTTGTATTTGACTGTACCAAGAACCAGCGAGCGCGTGATGGAAGTTAAGGAAGTGAAAGAGGTGTGTCAGGATCGTAGCAAGTGGAAGGAAATAGTCTCTGCTTGCCCCAACGGAAACCAGACGTGATTATATGTATAATGCTTAATATTTTTTCTAATATTAATTTTGTTTTTCCAGGTACTCTCTAGAACAGTAAGTCTACTTTCACTATCAGAGACAAAGCACAATAACAGTTATATATGGCCAACCTGTAGGTATGTTGCAGATTCAGAGTTTCAGGTCGATAAAATATAATTTATATATAGAGGTAGGATATTCGCAACCTAAAAGATACCTGGATCCACAGTTTTACGTGCCTTCCGAAGCACGATAGCGTTCAGGCCAAAATTTTGCTAGACTCTATGATTTGAATCAAGGATTTCCGGATTACAAGAAAGAACGGTCGCTAAAATATATCAATTCAGGAAAACACGACGTTTAACTATAGTTGCCTACCGTGATGATGCAGCGATGCAGCAGTGCTGTGCAAACATTACTGTGCTTCGGTAGGAAGGCAATGTAGCTAGTGAAATTACTGGGCTGAAGAGTCTTAACATCTTATGACTCTCAAGTAAGCAGCGTTGGCGCAGTCCACCTAGAAGTTTATGTCATTGTGAAATCCTGGATAGCACTGTACTAAAGGACAGCGTTATCTCTTACCATCAGAAGAGCGTCTTGCTCATCTTCTTACTTCGTTGCATAAAAATAAGTTACTAACCAGTACCCAATGTCCAGTGGCGTTAGATACAAGGGCCATGCCGGTGTCCCATACGCAAGTGTTCTTAACATTCACTGTAGAGGCACATTGATAGTGCATAGGTATTCGCTTCTTATCATTGAGCTGCAAATTTTAATATTATGGCGTCATAAAGTCATTTTAACTAGTTTTTAGGGTTCCGTACCTCAAAAGGAAAAAACGGAACCCTTATAGGATCACTTTGTTGTCCGTCCGTCTGTCTGTCAGTCTGTCTGTCAAGACCCTTTTTCTCAGGAACGCGTGGAGGTAACAAGCTGAAATTTATAGGAAATACTAAGGTTTATTGCCTCTTAGAGCTGTGAAAATTTCAAACTTCTAGGCCAACGCAATCAAAAGATATAGTCGAATATGTCGCAAATTTCAGCAAATTTTCGACATTACCAAATAAATCAAAACCTACGGGGCACTTCCCGTGAACTCAGAATCTTGAAATTTGGGACGAAGTAACTCCTTAGAGCACAGATAAAGGAAAAATTGCGAAAATCATAAATTTTTATTTGCATCATATGAAAAAAATATTTAGAATTATTTTATACCTACTACCCCTTTTATCATGAACGCGTAATTTTATTAAATTGAAATTCATATAAAAACTCAAGTTTATAATACCTTTAAACTGTAATAAAATCAAACCTCTATGTCAACGCATTCAAAAGAAACAGCAATTTTAGCCGCAATTTTAAACTCGCAACTACTCTCAAAAAACCAAAACCTACAGGGTACTTGCCGTTAACTCAGAAACTTGAAATTTGGTACGCAGCAACATCTTAAATCATAGGCACAGGAAAAATTACGAAAACTGTAAATTTTTGTTACATCATATAAAAAATATTTTTAATAATTTTGTATTTACTACCCCTTTCCTCAAGAACGCGTACAGGTATTAAATTGAAATTCATACCAAATAATCAGCTTTATAATAACTTTAAGCTGTAAAAAAATCAAACATCTATGTCAACGCAATCAAAAAAACAGCAATTTTAGCCGCATATTTTCAAACTCGCAAGTACTCGCAAGAGAATCAAAACCTACTAATATTATACCCACTTTTCCTTAGGGTCCCGTAGAAACCCGTAGGTTTGTACGGAACCCTCGGTGCTCGAGTCCTACTCGTACTTGACCGGTTTTTTTTTATCTAAGATTAAAGTAAAAAAGGATGACACGGTACGCGTTTCGTTGATATAGCCAAACTTAGGCCTGCTTGATCAGAAAGTGCCGGTTACCGCGGCGACTCGCGCCGTAGTAAAATTGTACCCATGGGTCTAATTGGAGCGGTCCATTTGCGAGAAGCCAGTACCGTATCTTCCTAAGGATTTTATGACAGGGCAACGGCAATTTTACCAATTTTTTTTAATATTATTATTTAGTTTAGCCTTTGATCTTGCGTGATGTTAAGCGACAATGCGGTCGAAGATGACACCAGAAAGGCAGGATAAATCCCTCCCTAATTTTAAGTGCTTGCTACTTTTTCATGCTTAAACAGATGACCTAACGCTGATAGTTAAGTAGTTTAAGTCTTGGAATAACACATAGAGTTTTAAATGTAACGTAATGTATACTTACACCTTCCTTATCATAGAAATCTTCACACAAGTTAAAATCTACGTATTTTGACTTAAATATGAATTTCTCGAGTAAGTCATACTCTGTAACAAAAGTAACTTAATGAAGGGAAATCCGTTAGCATAAACAAACGGTAAAAATGTTGCTGCGTTTCAGGAAGCTTGGGATGCAACCTTCGACTGTCTAAAAACTAGATATCTATCAGAGATTTCCTAGTATCACATGAAAAATTATTATTTTGTTATATAAATATAACTCGTTAAGCGTAAATTTTCAGGCGCTCAAATGTATTATATAAGGCCTTATTCATCCTATATACTATATTAATAATAACCATGTGTATTAATATGTTTGTTACCGTCAGTAAATCCAACAATATAAAGGTGAGCCTTGTTATTGCTATCGTATGCTTCCTGATTCCAACAAACTGGAGCTGGAACTGATAGACATTTATTTCATTTATTACTAAAAAAATTAAATAGACTGGCTTCTAACTCTTTATTAAAATACCACATTACAAAAATGAAGTCATAACGGGGGTGATTCACAAGCAAAACTACTCGTCGACTACGAATTGCTGACTGTCAAATTTGAATTGGATTGCAATTGCCAATGACTTGAATACTATTTAACCCGTCGTCATGGGGGTGGAAAATGTCTACACGGACGTGGGGGTGGGTCATTATGACCCGATATTTTGACTTACGATATTTTTACGTTTTCAAAAGATATTATGCATTATTTCAAGTTCACAGCTTTATTATTTCATGGTTTAGTAAATTTAATAAGAATTTGTTTTACTAGGTTGTTTTAGTATATCTTTAAATGTCTTTAATAAAACACGGAAAAAAAATCAACATAATTGGTGTTCTTTAGCGTAATCTTACTTCTCTTACCATTTATAAAGTCTTTAATTATAATAATGGATTTTTCATAACCTTAAGTAAGATATCTTTGGAAAAAAACATAAAAAGAATCATAATTATAATTGCAATCACTGCAGAAAAGTGCATGTTCAGAGCAAATATTTTTGGCGCATCTTTGATGTATGTAAGTGGTTTTGCGGATTTCTTCGTTAGTTTTACCTACTCGACACCTTTTGTGAGCATTAACTCGTTTTTCTGGTGGATTTTCCAAACCTTCACAAGCAAATTTTTGAATTTTATTTTTCAAGGCAAAACTCGAAATATTTGAAAAAAAAAACACATTTTAGCGGGTTTCCAAGTCCCGCAAGGACAAGGCTATTTATAAAAACATAGTTGAAACATAAAACACAAAAATAACACTATATAGCAAAGACAAAACTCAATAAATATACATTGAGAAAATGGCGCAAAAGTGTTACACCGAGTACGGGGTTGGGTCAAATTTACCTTTTTCAACTTTGGACGCACTTATCTCCAAGCACAGTCGCCGTGCATCTGTTATTTTTTTTAACAATGCTTAGCGCAGTTCATTGACTCCAGCTACTGAGAAGAACAGCAACGTCGCTTGCATAGTTACCAATCTATAAGCTAATAAAAAAGGCCCGGGTCATTATGACCCAACCCCCATGACGCCGGGTTAAATATACCTCTAGAATAGCCCTACCTTTTTGCTGCGAAATCGAATATGCAACTTTAACAACCATTATTTTTTGTGGTTGTAAAATTAACTTTTCCTCAATTCGTCAATAATGAGTTATTTATTTGTTTTTCTATTTGATTTTCTGACTATTTTTTTATTTGACAGAAAGCGACTAGAAAACCATAGTTGCTTTGAATTCATGAATTCAATAGCTCAAGCTGAATCAAGACAAAGATTCCTATTTAAAGCCTACGTAATATTATGATTATTTAAATAACTTACGTGCAGGTCCGTTAGTGAAGGGAATTAGCGTGACTAGAGCGATAGTGTTAAAAGTGGGATTCTTATACTCTGGGTGAGCTATATAGTTAAGCAGTTTGTAAATCCGTGGCAGTCCAGAAGCTGGTATGAACATAGCTTGTGTGTTATTGCTGAAATCATAATAGGAAATTATATAAGAAACAATTCACAACACACAATATTCCATTCAATTCAGTAATAATATGTATTCATAGATAATATGTGTATAAATCTAAATTGTAGTATTGTTTACACTAATAGACGCCATAATTATTTCCTTTTATCATAATATCTAACAACTGTAATAATATCGTATCATATACCTACTTATATTTTTGATTTATAGTGTATCTCCTATTATTTTTTTCTGTTGTTTTTTCTTATCATTAAGTGTTTTCATAGAAATCTCAGTTGTAGATACCTACCTAGCATGTGCCTTAATTTAAGTAACTCTAATGAATCTATAACTGTTTAAGTTTAAGACTGTCTGATTCTTATGTAATAACTTTAGACGTGTACTTGTTGTTATTTTGAATAAATAAATTTAATTTAATTAATTTAATTTAATAATAGCATAATTACGGGTTACTTTTTTATACAAAGAAGTAAGAAGACGAGCAAGACGCTCACCTGATGGTAAGAGATAACGCTGCCCATAATTAGTACCTACAGTGCTACTCCACTAGATGATCCTAGGTGCACTGTGCCAACGCTTCTCACTCGAGAGTCATAAAATGTTAATACTCTTCAGCCCAGTAATTTCACTAGTTACAATACCATCCTACCGGAGCACAGTAATGTTTGCACATCACTGCTCAGGCGGTAGAATAACTAGCACTGTTGGGGTACCTAGGCGACCTCCTGCTAAGGAAGACTAACCCCGGTCATTAAGTGTGTATCTATGATATGGGGCTGAATTTCTTTTATTATAAACTATACCTACTTTGAATCTAAAAAGTCCATGGGGCACATTGATATGGGCAGTGGGGCACATTGATACGGGCAGTGGGGCAGATTGATTTTATATTAATGTACGCAATGCGTAATAAAGTTATACGCAGTTTTTGTTGCAGTTACTACAACTGAATTCTTAGCATTTGTTACGTACCTATCAAAATCCCCCAAATACATAACTCAAAATTCTATTATTATAAGAAAAATAAAAATATTAAGTAAATAATTAACTAGAATATCCATGAGGGCATCTTGGCGACATCCTCAGCACTGACGAGGGCGTGTGTGTGCGTCACGAACACTGTTCCCGTGAGAGCAGTGATCGGAGTTCCTTCGTCTTCTGCAAAGGTCAATAAGGACCATTTAATGCACTTGTATTTCATTAGTTTATTTCGTGTTAGACACGGACACACAAGCAGATGACTCGCTTGATGGTAAGCGGTTATCATCAATCTGTATAAACCTGGTGGTGCTGACGACGCGTTTTTGGTCAAGTAGGTGGGGTAAATCTTTTTCTACCCGGCTTCACTGAACGCTTTCATAAGTTTCCTTATCCTATGTTTGGCAGCCTTTTATATTTCTTAGGTATATCTTAGGTTTTTTTAGGTGGTTTTTGATTTGTATATTCCGCTAGCCTTAGAGCAACCGGCAGAAAACGCAATTGTAGCATTAAATTGGTCTTGTGTTGAATAATAAATAATTAAATAGTTGTAGGTGACTACCTATGAATACCTACCTACCTATGAATACTTTAATTAGACCGAGCCAGGGGAAGGTTCCTGTCTCCCCGAGAGGACCGTCTTGCAAGTCCACCACCGGCTTTTTGGTCTCCGTGTGGCACGTAGGCAGTGATAACGCGCCAACATCTGTAACTAATTGAACTCTATAACTACGCTCAAAAATAATTTACTTAAGATCTCTAAAAACTAAATTCACATATTACCAGACCTGCATAACACGAGATTTGCCATATATACTAGATACGTACTCGATATTTCTATGATAAACACCGACGCACAAGCAGGGTGGGTCCCTACCTAACTTCACTAAAAAATAATTATATAAAAATAAAAAGGCACGTAAAACTGTGACTCCCGGCTGTTTCCTATAAGATATTTCGGAGGCAGTCGTTAACTCATGTTGCAGGCCCTTAGTATTTTCGGCGTCTTGAAACTGCAACATATAGGTTGGTCACACAACCTGTAATTGTGATTTGTCTCTGACGCCATTACGTCACGCGAGATTGTCGATTAGTACAAAGGTCTATCCTATTGCAGTACATAACTGTTTGAGACGTATTGGAGCAGAATTTACGCGTGTTTATCGTTAGAAAATGCTAATTGACCTCGTCTCAGCTGGTGGAGACGCACTTAAGGACAATTTCTATACTTGTATTTATGCCACCGGAGCAACTAGTTGTAATTTTAATGTTATAGTTCTTACGTTTCATAGTGACCTCAGTAATCCAAAGTAAAAAATACTTTACAACAAAGAACATTACTCATAGTGTTCTTCCTGACGAAAAATAACTAAAATGGCAACCTGGAATGGAAATCAAAACCAATTTTATTAATTCACTTGATATTTAAACACTGAACTGTACATTGTTCTGCAAAGACTGCGATTGATGTTTCAGTGCTTGCTCAGGTTAAATTATTTATTTATTATAATTGTTAGTTTATTTTAAATATCTATTAGATGACATAATAATATTATGTTGTATACAGAGATGACAATAAGTATGAGGATGTCGATAGTAATAATGTGTCTGTGTGGTACACATTTTGCATACCTTAGCGGCGTATCATCATAATCTTTATGCTTGAATACTTTGTATGATTTTTTAGGTCAAGAATAGTAACTTTATGCATAAAATAATGAAATGTCCTGAAATATTTATACTTACTTACTTACTACGGCGCAGCGACCCAAACTGAGTCTTGGCCTCCGATACAAGATCACGCCACTCTTCCCGATTCAGGGCTACTTCTTGCCATGACTGAGCTTGGAGCGCTTCCAGATCCCTTTCCACTTCATCCTTCCAGCGATATCGCGGACGTCCAACCGGCCGCCTGCCTGTCGCTCGTCCGAGATACGCACGTTTCACCGCACGATCCTCACTCATCCTCTCTACATGACCGAGCCAGCGAAGTCTGTGGGCCTTAATTTCGCCGATGATATTTGGCTCAGCCACTAGGTCTTCAATCTCGAGATTTTTTCTAGCCCTCCAACTGCCATCCTCACTTCTCACTGGTCCCAGAATCTTACGCAATATCTTTCTCTCGGTGACTGCGAGTTTGACTTCTTCCTTTTGTGTTAGGGTCCAAGCTTCGCAACCATACGTGAGAATTGGTCGAATCACGGTCTTATAGATCCGTAACTTCGTACTTCTACTTAGGAGCAAATATTTATAATTATTTATTATTTTAATTAAAGGTTTCTTATAGGCAACATAATCTCCCCGATCAGATAATGAGATTTTTGGAAAAAATTGCTCTATTATTCACTCCCTAAATCCTAGACCAAAGTTACCGGCATAGCAGAAAGGAATAGCATGTTGAAGTGACAATGGACTGATCACATCTGCCACAGAACCGATAAACGCGTGGCGTAGGCGTGTTTTAGAGTCCATAGTGAAGACTGTGTCTCGGCGGTCTAAACGAAGTATAGCGCGTCCTTGGACGTAAAAGGGGGACGATATTAGGAACGTCGCTGAGATTAATTGGATAATATGAGGAAGACGGAGGACTGAATTGAGTTGTGAGCTATGGGAGAGGCCTATGTCCAGCAGTGGACAAACGTGACCCTAGCCATAACAAATTAAAGTCTGAACTCGACTATCAACACTTAATGATGGAGCACTTTAATGATGGAGTTCTAGTAGCCCTTATTTAATTATTCAATATTGTTCCTACTACACGTTCAATATCAGTCACATTTATACTTTCTATGGATTAAGTCTATGGAGCGTGTTAACAACAGGCTTCTGACATACTACCATGAAACAAATTATGATCTTCTCAGTGTTCACTCATACGGGTTTCGTCGCGGCAGATCTACGCGGGATCTTATTGCGTATGGCCCTCACATCTGTAGTAAGGCCTTCTATCAAAAAATACAGAGAAATTATTACTGTTTCTCTTGACATCCCGAAGGCCTTTGATGGGGGCACACCCTATGAAAAGCCTTGTTGGTAAGATTCCTTTATTACAGTTACCTCATATACGCATCTTGATTTCAGACTTCTATTTGAGAAAAGATCGATTCGAATAGTCGTTGATGGCAACTCGTCTGATCAATTAGAGCAATCTATGCTGGGGTACCTCAGGGTTCAGTTCTTTCTGCTACACTTTTCCTGTTCCACGCTCTACATCAATGACCATGGTTGAGCGTATAAACTTAACCTTAAAAGTACTTTGATACTTTATAACCAGGGTCTGATGATGAAGCTGGAAGGTGACCCTAGGAACTCCGTAACTAAACGACGCAGCTCCATAGAGTTTGAGCTCGTTTGATTCGACTTGACGAGTACTTTGGTGCTAGATGGTAATAATAAAAGATTGTTTTTAAAAAGTTTCTTTTTAATTCACTTGTTAATAGTATTATAAATTATAAACTAAAATGATTGGCAAATCCCTTTAATGAGAAAAAGGGACTTATTATGTAAGATATTTATATACCTCTAAATTTTTATTAATTACAAAAGCTTGAAATATAATCAAATAATACAGCGATTGTTTATACGTAATCGGTTTATTCTATATCTTTGTTTTATCGACAAATGACATTTATTTAACATTTCAATAATAATAAAGCTGACTAAATTTGCTTATTGTATCTACGAGCGCGGTCGCGGAGTCTTAGACCATAACGCTTGTGGTAAATTAGTATCGTTGTAGCCATCTTCTTCATAATAACAATAAGTTTTGTTCTCCATATGTTCAAAGAAACACCATTGGCTAAATTCTATTATATAGGGTATTCGTATTTCAGGACAATTTGTAACATCAGTAGTGTAGTTTAAAAAGGCCTCAGTCCTAATCCAGGCGTGAGTGGTGGTATACGTATGTCTGACATTGACATTAACTTTTACTGTTGAATCAGACTTTAACGGTATATACCCTTGCTTTCCGTCATAATAATACCGACATCCATTTCTCCTTTTACACCATGCTTCACCATCAGCCACACCATAAACTGTAAGATTAGTTGTTGGTATGGTTGTGTCATTCATATTTGCTTGGTCTGTATAGTTGAATAGCAGTTGTGAAATAGTTTTATCATTAAATGGAAAGTTTTTGTATTCTCGTAACGAGGTTCGGACACGATCCAATACTTGTTTATCATTATAATCAGTTTCTTGACCATGTATACGATGTTGATGTATGCCTAAACTTGCGGCAATTGTTGCTGTCACGTAAGCCCCGTATGAGGCTGCGGAGAGTGCTCCTATTGTACCAGCGACGTCATTTTCTTCTAGTGTTGATACTGACGCGTATCCCCTTCCAGTTCCTGCTACGGTAGTTTTAGAGAGTTGCCTTTCATCAACAACTTCAAATTGATTTTTATAAGTGACCAACGGCGGAGACGTGGGAGCGAGACTACCATAAAGTGTAACAACGTAACAGGCTTCGCCTTTGAATTGAAATTTAAAATAAACATTATAGTTTTTAATGAGTTCTTCGTGATGAGGATACTTTAAAAAGGCAGGTTCCCATATGCTTTTATTGGTGCCTTTGGGAATGAAGGACTGGAGAAGCTCTGCTGGCGTTTCTTCCCATCCGACGTGAGGTGTATGATCTACGTAGTCCTCGACGTACAGGTACGCATCTGTGTAATTCTCCGCAATTAACTGGAATTATTTACAAGGATTAAGCTATACGTAGATGGTGGTAGACAGTAGGCACTAGTATATACCTATGATCCGCCTGATCGTAAGCGATAATTATAGCAGTCCATGGCCTGATGAAACGAAACTCTTGATTAGGTATTTTTTATTTTATGTGGAGAAGTAAAAAGACGAGCAAGACGCTCTCCTGATGTTAAGAGATAACGCTGCCCATAATCAGTACAGTGCTACCCAGAATTTCACAATGATGTGCAATTCTAGGTACACTGCACTAACGCTTCTTACTCAAGAGTCATAAGATGTTAAGACTCTTTAGCCCAGTAATTTCACTAGCTACAGTGCCCTCCTACCGAAGCACAGTAATGTTTGTATTTGACCCTTGTCTCTTCATACTGCGTTAACCAACTAAATTATGTACCTCCTAGCTGCGCCCAGGGGTTTTACTCGCTGTACTGAAGCCTATGTGTTATTCCAGGGCCAGGGTCTAAAGTAACTTTACACCAAATGTCAACTCAATCAGTCCACCCGTGTAGGCGTGAAAGAGTAACAAACATACATCCAAACATCCATACATTCTTAAAAAATTCGACGTTTATAATATTTGAAAGATCTGCCGAAAACAAAGTTTGTAGTCCAAGGGGTCTTTAGTGCTACTGGCTGCCAAGTATTATAAAACGTACCGCTACACGAACACAAGTAATGTTTTCTTGGAATAAGTCATACATAGTGAGCTGAAACAAAAATTGTTACTTAGCATCCTTCATGACTTTGAAAAAAGTATAGGCAATATCAAAATAATTATTGTTAAATTCTATAGTGTTGGTTTCTATATTATCACTGTAGCGATTCAGTCTAGTGTAGTATAAGTTCCTTGATCACTACTCCTTAACACCGAGCGGCAGCCGCAATTTTTTACAAGCTTTATATTACTTTCACCTGTCTGGTGTCTGTCTGTCTGTCTGTCTGTCTGTCTGTAATCAAATCTTGCAAGTTTAATTTGACCCACTTACCGGTTTCCAATTGAGCTGAAAATTTGCATGCGTGTGTAAATCGGATGACAATGCAATATTTTTATGACATCGAGCTGATCTGATGATGGAACTGGAAGGTGGCCATAGGAACTATGTCATTAAACAACGCAACCCCATCGAGTTTGAGTTCATTTGATTCGTCTTGACGAGTACTTTATGATGCAAGATAATAATAATAATTAAAGCTTGTTTTTAAAAAGTATTTTTAAAATTTCACTTGTTTCTGGTGTCTTCTTCGATGTCTTCGCGTCGACTGATGATACCGACAAAAACAGTATAATGGATGGGTCTAAAAAGACTGACTAAAATTCGGTACTGGAGAGATAGAGTTCCCACACTCTATGTAACATTTATCTATATTTTTTTTTGTTATCTATTCGTGTACATAACGCATATCTACATTTTTGCAATGCGCTTTGCTACACAGTTTATTTACTGAGAAAGATATGTAAGTACCTTATAAGTGGCACTTCTAATAGCCTGTTCTTTACCCTCGTTATTAGTTAAAAAAAATGTAGTTCTGTCGCTATAAATTTGTTCTTCACATCCCCTTTGATTGTGTGAATCTGAAATTTTTTTTTTTATAATATTAATTATTAATAATTGGGGTTTATACTCCAACAGAACAGGTTACCATACTTACACTGTCAGAGTCAAATCACAATTTATAGGTTGTTTTATCTCACAACGCACGGCTCTTAGTAATAAGGATAGCAGCAATCAGATAAACGTGACGATTCTGACCCGATAAAAATATGATCTAAAGTTTAGCCAAAATAAAATTTCAAAAAGTAAATTCTACGAATTTATATTTTAGAGTTCGTCATATTGTACGAGCTAGAGGGTAGCCATAGGGCGAAAGTCGGAAGCAACCTTAAGTCTCCTCTCCTTTATATAAAATAAGCTAAGTTCATATAAAGCACTTTCGAAAATTACTTATTCGTATTTTTTTTATTTTTTTTTTTATACGAGATAGGCCTACGTTTGACCACATCCCACCTGATGGAAAGTGAAAATGCGGTCGACGATGGATCACGTAAGATGCCTAGAAAGGTACCTATTCACTCTTGCCTTGAAGATACCCAAGTTGTACCGCTCGGGAAACACGGATGACGGCAAAGTGTTCCAAACGCGACCAGTTCTCATTAAGAACGACGAAGCAAAACGCTTGGTGCGGGCAGTAGGTAACGCCACTAAGTAAGGATGCCGCTTTGCCGTCTGCCGCGACGTCCGTCGGTAGAATGGGCTTGGAGGAATTAGTTCGTGTAATTTACTTACTTATGGTTATGAAGACGGCCGTGTTTGAAATCCTATCCACGTTGTAGAAGGGGTTAGAAAGTTCTTCTGTGTTGAAAGGATAATTGCTTTGAAATTCTTTGATCAGATTCAACCCTGATTCCTCCTCCTCCTCTTTATCATCGTCATCATCATCGTTCGTCACATTTCCACCTGTGACATAATTTACTTTCATGTTAGAGTCAGGCACAAGCACACGGCCCGCCTGATGGTGAGCCAATACCATCACGTCGCGTCGCCTATTACATATTATCTTACTAGCTGCACCCAGCGAGTTTACCCGCTGTTCTGTAGTCTATGTGTTATTCCAGGGTCCAGGGTTAAGCCGCGGATGATTGCTTCGGCGTACCCGTTGCCCCGGCATTATGGCGTCCCGCAGGAACACCCCCAGGTTTTTTAGTGGGTATTCCCGTCGCTCCCATATCTGGCGGAGGAGTCCCACATACCGCCCCCGCGCCCCCCGACGTGGGGTGATGATGCGTAACGCATTTTTCCTGGGTCAAAAAAAAAGGGATCCAGGGTTAAGCTATCTCTATACCTAATTTCAGGTCAATCGGTCCACCTGTTTAGGCGTGAAGAAGTAAAAAAACATACACACTCACAAACTTTCGCCTTTATAATATTAGTGTGACGTATTATAATTTATATTATTATTAACACTTACCCTGTCTTCTGCTAATTTTAGGATTGACTATTGTATTAATCCACTTATAATACGGTAGAAGTTTGATGAAGCGAGCTGGAACACTGCACCCGGGCCCGTATATGCCAAAACCGACCTTCAAAACCAATCATAGTATTTAAAAAATAATTCAGTTGTTTTGTAGTAAGCATAACTTGCAGCAGCTCATGCTTGCAAATTTTCCCACGACAAAAATTTTCCCAGGGCAAAAATTTTCCTTGACAGACAGATGTCTTCGATATAACCCTATCTGGGTTTAACCATAGGAATTGGATGAGAATCGTACAGGATCGGAAGGTGTGGCATTACCCAGCAGTGGGTGCGTATAGATTGAGTAGATAAAAAGAAAAGAAGAAAAAAGTATATTGCCACACAAAAGAAAAACAATAATGATAAAAAGTACAATTATTACAAGAAGAAAAAATACATTGTAGGCAATAGGAGCAGACTCAGCTGGTAACCATATTAACACCAGGTTAACATGGTTCCTGATTTTCCTTCGAACAAAAATCGAATAGATATAATTTGAGAAGCACCCCATCCTATGTCCAGCAGACGTATGCAAAAGAAAAATAATAATTTAAAAGGACGAAATAAAAGAACGGCTTGACTGTTATTGTCTGGTAGCTCTTTTGCACCGATGTAACGCCGAAAAAAAAAACATGGCTTTGAAGGTTAGTTACATACCAGCACCCAATGTCCAGTGGAATTAGATACAAGAGCCATGCCGGTGTCCCATACGCAAGTGTTCTTGACATTCACTGTAGAGGCACATTGGTAGTGGATAGGCTTTCGCTCCTTATCGTCAAGCTGCAAACATAATATGGATGTCATAGAGACCGTACAAATGTTATCCGTAAGATTCAAAAGTAGCACAAAATAATCTATTTATATAATGTTGGCTATGGATGTCTGGTTAGAGATGACGGTAACGCCCTTCTATGCCTGTGTGTATGTATGCACGTGAAACTAAAAATTATTATACAATTAATATATTTTTTATTTTTGGCGAAATAAACTTACACCTTCCTTAATATAAAAATCTTTACACGCGTTGAAATCTACGTGTTTCGACCTGAGTATGAATTTTTCGATTGATTCAGATTCTGAAACAGAAAGAATATTTCGTATACAGGGTGACTGATTTAATATATACCTACTTAGAACCACGATACAAGGATAGATGTATTGAGTAAGTAACTCAATACATCGATTCTCGTTCTAATTAAATATATCTACTTAAAAATAGGTACTGAAATTTATACTAAAATATCCTGTTAAAACAAAAAAATATAAGCAATGCAAACAACGCCGCTCTGGCGCAGCGTCGATTTTTTTTAAATAAATCTTTCTGTTACCATCCGTGAATCCAATCACATAGAGGTGATCCTTGTTATTATTATCGTATGCTGCTCGATTCCAACAAACTGGAAGTGGAACTGAAAAATTACAATAAAAGCTATAGAAATGTTATATCTAACATTGAACTTAACTTTGCTTAGCATGAATCGTTTTCGTCAACATCGGTTTTGTCTGGTCACTATTTTTTGTCCCAATAAATTTCGACAGACGTTAGAGAATTGAACTAAGTTCATGTCACATTTTTTTAAATCGGGGTTCGGGAAGTTAATAGTTTGTGTGGCCTTAGTCAACCATTCGTAAATCAACCAAACAACCATATTATATCACTTACGTTCAGGTCCTCTCGCGTAGGATTTCAGCGTGACCAGAGCGACAGTGCTTATTGTAGGATTCTTATACTCGGGGTGAGTATAGTAATCAATCAGCTTGTACATCCGTGGCATTCTATTTACTGGTATGAACATAGCTTTAGTGCGATTTCTGAAATCATTTTTTTTATTAATATTTTTTTATAATATGTTGTAGTAACTCTTTTGTTAACCTCTACATTCTATAGGTATATAAATGTTAAGAAATCCTCTAAATAAATACCCTGTATATGTAGACTCCTCGAGTCTCACTAAGCGATTATTAAGACCGTATTCCGACGCGATGACCAGTTAGGCCAAAAAATATACCTCGCATACTTGACATAGAACACCTCGGCAATATCCACTAGATGTGGCAGTCAGACGGCAACCGCTCAACATCTTGGAGGTGTGAATTTGACTCTAACATAAAATTGCAATCTATACAGAACAAAAAAGTACACAAGAGGGTAGAGGCCTAAGTTTAGGAGTGAGTTTAGAGAGACTGAAAATGGTGATGATCAGTGGCGGATTTGCCCTAAGGCCCAGTAGGCCCGGGCCTAGAGCGGCCAGATATTAGGGGCGGCCAATTGTGACAAAAAAATCACTGATGACAAGAAATAACTAAAAGTATTTATTTTCTCACCGCTCAGGACACATCTTTTGTAGCCTGAAATATAAAATTTTCTCGGCACTCGCAGCTAGCTGCTCGCGCAATTATAAATAGAATATTATGTATTTTGCTCACCACTCAGAACGAGCTCATTGCACACAGTACCGGCGTTAGGGTGGGGCGCGGTTGGGCGACCGCCCAGGGCGCCGGATAAAAGGGGCGCCACAGGCTCTATAATGGAAAATTCAATATTCTCGGTGCTCGTAGCAAGCTGCTCGCGCTTTCATAAGAACATTTAGTTTCTTTGCCACTCGAAGGAAGATAAACGCACATTATTCGTGCAGAAAAATTCAAAATTTTCTCGGGGCTCGCAGCGAGCTGCTCGCGCTTTTATAAATGAGAAAATTTACTTTCTTTGCCATTCGAAGCAAGATAAACGCACATCATTCGTGCTGAAAAATTCAATTTTTTTCGGCGCTCGCAGCGAGTTACTCGCGCTTTTATAAATAAGGACATTTAGTTTCTTTGCCACTCGAAGCTAGCTAAACGCACATCATTCGTGCTGTAAAATATCTAAATTTTCTCGGCGTTCGCAGCGAGCTGCTCGCGCTTTTATAAATAAGAATACTTATTTAGTTTCTTTGCCGCTCGGGGCAAGCTAAACGCACAACATTCGTGCTGAAAAATTCAAAATTTTCTCGGCGCTCGCAGCGAGCTGCTCGCGCTTTTATAAATAAGAATACTTATTTAGTTTCTTTGCCGCTCGGAGCAAGCTAAACGCACAACATTCGTGCTGAAAAATTCAAAATTTTCTCGGCGCTCGCAGCGAGCTGCTCGCGCTTTTATAAATAAAAATACTTATTTAGTTTCTTTGCCGCTCGGAGCAAGCTAAACGCACAACATTCGTGCTGAAAAATTCAAAATTTTCTCGGCGCTCGCAGCGATCTGCTCGCGCTTTTATAAATGAGAACATTTACTTTCTTTGCCACTCGAAGCAAGCTTAACGCACATCATTCGTGCTGAAAAATTCAAAATTTTCTCGGAACTCGCAGCAAGCTGGAAAGGTGGATTTTTTTCTAGATACGCCCATGATTTTGCCCATCGGAATCGGCCCAGAAAAAAATCCTGGAATTTTTTCCTTTTTAGTATGGGTTTGAATTGCTTTTTAGGGGGCGCCGTAGAAATCTCGCCCAGGGCGCTGTTAATGTTAAAACCGGCTCTGATTGCACATCTTTTGTAGTCTGAAACGTAAAATTTTCTCGGCGCTCGCAGCAAGCTGCTCGCGCATTACAAGGTTTTTAAAATTTTATTCTATTCGGAACGAGTTTAACGCACACGTTCTTGTCAGAGATATATAACATTTCCTATTTTAGAGATTCAAATTGAAGGTAAACGTTGAAATGTACAAACCTACCTTGTTCACAAGAAAAAAAATTCTGGATCCGCCACTGTTTAACACATTCGGTGCCACCGACTCGCCATGCGAGTTTACGTTCATTTTGTTCGCGAGTCGGTGGCACCGAATGTTTTAAGGAGTAAGTAGGAGTAGACATGTTATATACGACGTAGGTGCAGGTATTACATGCGACTGGGGCCTAGGGCGGCCTAGACTGTAAATCCGCCACTGGTGATGATGAAGATATTAATGATACTAACTTGAATATCCAAGAGGGCATCTTGGCAACATCGTCAGCACTGGCCAGCGCGTGAGTATTAGTCACAAATACAATTCCAGTGAGCGCTGTGATTGTTTTCCTCAAATCTCCTGCACAGAACACATACTTAGATTAAAGAAATTTGAATGGTTGAAAAAGAAGAACTGAGAACCAAGTTGAGCTGAGACACAGTGCAAGGCTACACCCAAATTGGGTGACAGCGACGGTCAACAACATCACCGCGACTCTTCAGTGTTATTATCGCGGCTCTCTGACGACCAACGTATGTTGCAGCGACACACGATGCTGTCTTTATAACTCTCCGATAACTTTGTCGCTTGAGAGATGCTGTTGCCAAATGCGGGTTGGGCCTTGGGTAATTGTGTGGTTATTGCAGATGTATTAATGTATATTGTATATGTGCGTGTGCAAACAGGTTGATGATATTATAATCTATCTTGACTTACGTATATAAACTTCAAGTAGACCAAGCCAAGGAAAAGTATCAGTTACCCCAAGACGTCCATCTTGCAGCACTTTGACTGGTTTGCTGATCTCTGTATGACACACGATCTTGGCATCAACATCTGCAACTTTTGCAATCACACTTAAGTATATTAAACAGTTAAAAATTCGGGAATGTGATTAAACTTCCTCTATGACTGTTTTTTTTTCAGTTTTTTTTTCGTGACTGGAATTTATCTTTAAATTCACGAGTTCACTTCTCGCATCCTGGACAAGGTCATAAACAGAGGGCCTATTGGCTAATTCTCACCCGCTACGATTGATGACAACTTTAATGTACTTGCTTGTTAGTTGCTGCATTTTTTATATTACTCATTCGCAATTTTGTCTATGGATTTTAGTGTTTTATACAATAGGTACATGTCGTTTAACGATAGCCAATAGGCCCTCAGGTATATTAAAATTAATTCAGTGTATGTTTTGTTATTTGTTCTTACATTTAACAACGACCACTATAAACAATAAATGTAATATATTTTTGATATCCGTCATAATA
The DNA here is from genome assembly GCA_947507615.1 of Hemithea aestivaria. NCBI lineage: Eukaryota > Metazoa > Arthropoda > Insecta > Lepidoptera > Geometridae > Hemithea > Hemithea aestivaria. Next base: position 10,591,083 of record OX382332.1, on the reverse strand, counting down.
TCACTTATTATATTTAAAAGGTATTTAAATTAATTTTTAAAAATATCATTTAGAGTAAGGTTACTTGAAATTTGTTTTTTTTTTTAAATACTACTACAATTAAGACTGATATCGCAGTGCAAACGTTAAACGTTAAAGTGAAATGATTGTTTGTAAACAATTTTTATGCATTTGTACAATGTTTATATAACACATATCACATGACATTCGAGTACCTAATATTTAGAAAAACACTCACGCGTTCATACCTTAGTTTACTGTATTTAGTAAATAACAACATACCAAGCAACTCAGAGCAAATTTTTTTTATTTATTTTTCGCCTAAAACAAACGACTTGATTAACAGTACAGAAACACGAATGATTTTGTAGACGTCTATAGACGACGGTAACAGATCACCGTCAGATGGGCCTTCTGCTTGTGTGACAATGTGTAACATAAAAAAACTTTTTTACTTTTTTCAGCTTTAACATGGGACTCTTCAAAAGGCAAGTGAATAGAGTCTTGAAAGGTAGGCCCTTGTATTGCCATAAGCGACGGTAGCCACCCACCATCAGGTGGGCCGTCTGCTTGTTTGTCACCTATTACATAAAAAAAACATTATAGGTACACCTTTGACCACGACCTCGCATGATGTTAAGCGACGATGCGGGCGAAGGTGGTGGCAGACTAAACCTAGCAGACGGGATAAATCCTCTGCCTGTTCTGCCATTCTGCCTGTTCTTATATGAAAATGTAATCTTGGAAGATATGGAAAATCTAAAGCTGCAAGTTAATATATTTCAGGAATCCTTTTATAATACGCTATGAGAGTCCAGAGACATTAGGTCCTTAGGTAACAATTATAGGTTTCTTTATCGAATAGACCTTCGAGGTCCAACAAAAATACTGCCATATTTTTATTATTAAATACTTTTTATCATGTAATCTATATCGGTTTTAATATTTTATAGCTCTTTTAGTTTTGGTAGGAAAGACATCAACGCGCTTTTGCTATATAATATTGAATTGGTTTATGAAAATATTTCAACTACTTATAGTACTAACAGTTTAAATCTCTAGATATAAATCTGTTTCTGTTGTATAAGTCTGTTTGTTACCTCTTGACGCCTACATAGTAGGACCAATTGAGCAAATTTTTTAAATATTATTTTGTTATATAGTTAACTTTTATCCTAAAATAACACATAAAATTTTCAGAAGGTAAATCCACTAGGTTTACGACACATAAAACACGATAATCTTCTCGATTTGAAAGCCAAATTAAAATTTGTAGCTTCCGGTCCCTTAAATAGGTAGTCCATATTTAACTTATTATGTATTTTAAGGTGTAGGTGCACATTACTGAGCTAAAGAGTCTTTGCATCATAAGACTCTTGAATAAGAAGCGTTGGTGCAGTGCACATAGAATTTTACAACATTGTATAATCATAGGTAGCACTGTACTTATAATATTATGGACAGCGTTATCTCTTACTATAAGGTGAGCTTCTTGCTCGTTTTCATACTTCTGTAAAAAAAGGATTTGATCTAAAAATAACTTCAATATAAATTGTAATAATTAGTGCGAGGTCGTTAGATGGTGAGCATTCACTGATGACAAATGAAGATGACGCTGGCCTAAGGCTAGCACAGGTTACACCATGCATAATATAAATTCACCATATAATTTTTTTTTTTTTTTTAAAGGGCAAATGCCTTTATTGAGAAAAACAAACTAACAATACTACATAAATAGATACCGATACAAAAAATAACGTATTTAACGTTAATCAAAGTTTACATGTAAAACAAGAAAACAAATTCAAGTTTACGTAAAATAAGCGATTATAAAATTATCAGTTGAATTAATATAATACATAAGATATAAACCGATTTTGATAACCTTACCGCGACCTTAGTTTAAAAAAAAGCTAATGAAAAGTAGTTTAAACTTGACTGATGGTTTCGGGCAAGTTTGATAATTAACAGACACACGTATAAAAAATGTACATATCTTTGGAAACAAATGGAAATTAATATAAATTTCATACGCAACACTCACTCGGTTGTTATTATAATGATTTATAATATTATATCCATCCATATCTAATATATTACCTTCTTATATGAAGTTAGTGAATAAAAATAAGTAACTACACAAAAGTGTTTCCTCATCTCCCCATTACGAGACAATTCTTACTCCGTTGTTCACAAACAAAGGATATGCATTAGCAAATCATACGAATATGTACGAAGAAAAGTAAACATAAATCCGGTCTCCCTTGAAATGCTCATCTAACCGAGCTATATTATTACCTGATACATTCTCCTCCGAACAGAAAAACACCCTTTAATTTTACTCACACAGATTTTCCTCCACACTCAATAGAACCATAAGCGCTCGACGCTTCACGCAAGAATAGTCTTTATGCAATCAGCTTAAAGCCTGTTTTCCAACTTACAAGCGAAGTGTTAAAGGTTCTTTTTGATGTACTTCAAAGATCCGATGCAGACCATATAGTGCCTTCTCTTTTATACGCTTTCAGATTAGGATATGGGATACGAATAGTATTTCAAGAAATACGAAAAGTAAATATTGATTTTTTGTTACACTTTTAAAACATTTCCACTTTGCTCTTAGGTTACATAATATGAGCTAAATCACAAAATCTATATGAAATGAGACACAACTACACATAACCAGACGGCTAGCTTGTCTGTAAACGGTGAGCCGGCTGTAGACGGTCAGTGAAACAGCTAGCTGGACGTCAGCCTTAAGATTGACCAAACGTTTATTAGCCAGTACAGCCGCATTGGCTAATTTACACTGGTTGGAATCACTGTTCATCATCATCATCATTGTCAACCCATATCATTCTACTGCTGGGCAAAGGCCTCCGCCCATTCGTACTATTCAACTCTGTCCTGAGCAGTTCGCATCCAGGTCTTTCCTGTAATCGCTGCATTAAAACAACAGGCGTCGCATAACCCAATAACTGTGTGTAAGAATGATTCCCAACTCATCCTACAAGCCTACGGCCCAAATAGGACGAGTTGAAGAAAATCAAAATTGTAATACAGAGTTAAGAAACAACTTTTAACTAAGTGCTTTCATGTCGCTAAGAACATTTCATTTTTGTCGGCTCATAGCAGTTGCTACCACAAAATTAGCCTTTAATGGATAGGGTAGGGTTACTTGGCATAAAATCAGTATACTATCTCATTGTGCAAATTCAAGACAAGTAGGTACCTACTTACATAGAATATTTAGTAAAACGTAAAACAAAACATGCATACGCTCGAGTTCTATTGTTAGACGAAAAGTTGTAAGCCCCCATCGCGGGGGAATTAAAAAGAGCGACCACACTGTACAAAAGATCCTTGATTACAAGTTGTGCTTTAAGGGCTCTTTGTTTCTTTTACATTTCGGATATTTTATAAGAAAATGTGTGATTTTCGTAGAGGAAAATGAAGATAAATTATTCAAAAACAAATTTAAGAAAATGTTTGGATAAAATTTAATTAAAATTTGTGAAATGATGATAGAGCATCTCAAAAATAAATTACCTACTAGAAAAAAGTTTCATTCTTAAAATAATGTCCCACTCAACGAATTAGGGAAGATCCCACTCCTAAGTAATAAACAATAAACAAACAAAAAAAAACTGTGAAAGGAGTCCTTCCTGTACGTAACAGTAACGTCAGTGTCCTTCCGAAGGACACTTACGTTACAGTTTACTTTTACTCAGTCTTGTCTAATTTTGTTAAACCATCAGGTGCAATTTAAAACTGGTCGAGTTATCCCCGTAAATACACAACAATAGTTAAGAGAAACTCAGCAAACAGTTCCATCCCGCGCCATGTTCGCCATTACTTATTAATGCCAATTCCGAGGATGTACGAGCCACCTAGACTTGCGACTCGCTGATACGAGTATGAGAGTATATCGCGAGGGAATACGTGGTTATAGCTTCACTTTACCATGTTACTAGTTAGATTTATACTATGTTAGTCTATTATAATAACTTTAGGTAGTAGCTAACAATACAGTACTTAATATGTGAGTATAAACCTACACCCTGAGTACGAGTATATTTTAAATGCGAGAGTGTCAGTGTGGATATGTGTTTAAAACATTCAGCCTAAACGCCTGAATAATTAAGCTAAAAATCTCATTATATATAAAAAGCTTAGAAGCGCGATCGAATCAGAAATGAAGAGATCCGTAGACGAACTAAAGTCACCGACAAAGCCCAGCGGATTAGCAAGCTGAAGTGGCAATGGGCGCAGAGCATATGGCCGATGGGGTTGAAAAGTGCTTGAGTGGAGACCACGGACTAGCAAACGAAGCGTAGGACGTCCACCCACAAGGTAGACATGTCGCTGTCAACCGGTACATATTATGGAAGTTCAAAGGGGAGGCCTATGTTCAGCAGTGGACGTCCTATAGCTGAGATGATGATGATGATCAGAAAGCTTAGACTAGACCCAGCTTCTAGACTTCACATGGACCAGCCAATTCAAATCTCCACTATGCACTAATGTGGTCTGTGTAGTTTTTCCACTCGCTATAATGGTAGTTGTCCAGTTCTCTATAACATACTATTTTATATTGTCGGAGCTTTGGTTCACCTTTTATGATAAACATTTTATAAACTTAAGAAAATTTATCCCGCTTCTTGATAGTATAAGTACAGGCAAGACAGTTATTAAAATAGATACCATATACAGGTACTTTCCTGTAAATGTAAAATTTGTATGTAATAAAAAGTCATTGTATTCTATGGTTATGTGAATATTTCAGTGTCTATGTGCTGTATCAATAATATTTATTATGTTTTTGTATCGATCAAATAAAGAGTTTTCCAACATTATCTCGATAGAAGGTGTATCTTGTGAGGCAATTTAACCCAAAAACAACAATGTGTACGGCATTGATCCGGAGTTCCCAAATATGGAGGCGCGGGAAGCCTCCTTAGATTTATTAGGGTGAAGGAACATTCGCGCTATATAACTATGATACAGTAACCAAGCTGAAACATAGTCTCAATTGCATTATTACTATTTACTTAGAACAACGTTTTGGTCTTATGTTGAGACTATTTGGGCGCAGATGGTAAATTTCAGCAGACTATACCTGAATGTCGGGATGACCCCTTACTTTACTGAATACTATGCTGGAACAACGCCGCTAATGCAGCGGGTAGAAAAATGCAACGAATAGCAGATATCAAGCAAAATTTTTTTTTTTTTTTCAAAAGCTCAGCGTATCTGTGATCTATTTTGTTGTTTTATGTTTTGTCCTATAGCTAATTTACATTAATAGTTATTATACACGCCAACTTTCACACATAATTATAAACCGATGGAGGAACATTATTAATAAAAATATTATTAGGATATAGAATATAAATTAGATTAGTACTATTTAAGTAACTAAACTGAAACCAAATTATAAAAGTTTAAAATCTTTAATTAGTTTTTAATAAATGTTCTATTCAGAGCTCTGATGTAACATTTGGAAAATTTAAAAGTTTAGTTACTGTTAGTCAGTATACTTTGTTGTAAGAACGTCGGTGGGGTGTCGCCGGTCGGCAAACGTTACTTCGGGGAAGTTTAGCTGATGTTACGGAAAATGGGTGTCTTGTTTCGTTATTAGTAAGGATTATTGTTTATGGTTCTGTCTTTGTGTGAGTGCCACTAAAATTATAAAGGACATTTGTGCCATATTTGGTGGGACTCGATCAATCCATGCACCTGCCAAGGAAAATTTTCGTGAGGTTTAACGGAATGACGTGTAATATAATAATGGTATTCTTCATTACTTTACAGTATATAATTTGTTCATTGGGCGTCCTTGGGCGAGATGGGGTGACGATATCCGGAAGGTCGCGGGTAGCGGGTTGAGGAGGAAGACAGAGGACCGAGTTGAATAGCCTGCCATGGTGGAGGCATATGTCCAGCAGTGGACGAACGTGGGATGATGATGATATTTGTTCATAAAACAGACCAGGAAAAGTTTTATAATATGCAATTACTTCGATTTCATGTAGGTACAAAAAGAATTGCTCTTTATATAAAATTAACACATTACACATATCACATCATATCACACTATAATATTATATAGGCGAAAGTTTTGTGAATGTGTATGTTTGTTAATTCTGCACGCCTAAACGGGTTGACCGATTGAGCTGAAATTTTGTAAAGACATAGCTTAGACCCTGAAATAACACATAGGCTACAGTACATCGGGTACAGGCGCTGGGCGCAGCTAGTCAATTATATTTTTAATATTTTTTTTCTTACCACGACTAATTATTATACTCCTAAAAAAGATAAATGTGTACCTATGCATTTTAAGCTTACCGTCACAAGTCTCTTTTCCTTTGTACTTTGAGGGTTCTATTGTGATATATTCGGCACAATGTATCCTAAAAATATTCGCGTGATTTTCCTTGCGTAGGTTTGCAATTTAGGTAAGTAAACGACACTTATCTTTATGTAGGTCAATGACATTTTGGGATAAGTTTGTTTAGTTAGAGGTTGACTTTCAAATCACTATTATAGTAAATTAATTTGGCAATTTGTACTGAATCCCTTTAAATCATTCAAACATTTTTAAGCTGGTAGGTGTAAACCCATCTCTCCCGAACGAAAATGAATAGAATAGAATAAAGAAAACTCTTTATTGTTCACCATAAAAACAATAAAATAAGCTTAAAAGAATGATCAAAACCATCAAAAACCTCAGATAAAGACATTGCAACCAGTCCAGGAAGAAAAAGCTGGAAGTATCAGATCGCCATTAAAAGTTAAAAAACACAGCATCGGAATTTGTAAATATGGTCTAGGGGGTTAAGACTCGTTTACCCAACTTTGTAGCTCAGCTGGAAATAATTTGAAATATTTGAATTTATTCTCGATTAACAATAAATTACATAAAGTGAGAAATAAATCTGTAAAAGGTCTTTCATCTATGCTGAAAAGCATATTTACTACACCAGTTTATCATACAAACACAAACTTCGTCTGATTACGCCATAATTTCAAAGGATCACGTAACAAGCTGTATAATAACGGCAATAATCATAACCCGTGACGCAGAGCTCCAAGAAGCGGGCGGCGACATTTTTTCACCAAATTACACGAACGCCAAATCATTACACACCCAAACAGAGTCAAAGAGGCAAACCGAAACACTCCTGAAACTTCCGAACGCTTTCCGCCGCTAGAGAGGGATGGAGGAACCGGGGTCATACTATGTTAACTCGATTATAACGGTCTTTGTCAGCAAGTTTACAAAATAATCATTTCTATACCTTTATTAGAACTGCAGTCATACGCACTTAGTATAAAATAAATTTGATTTAAATAAAAGTGTCTCTGCGACGGTGTAATCCTAATAATTTCGGAAAAACTTAATAATCTCGGAGACGTAGATGGCTCCAAGCCCCGACTCTTCATCTTGGGGGAAAGGTGTTTAGTAGGTAAAAATGAACAGATTTAGTAGTTACTACAGCGCTTCTTGTAAACCAAGTAAATCAAAATCTTTAACAATAAATTTAAACTTTACTGCACTTATTTTTGCGCGTCAAAATAGTTTTTTTTTTAATTTTTAATTGACGAAGGCAGCATATTCAAGTACCTATGTCTCTTTCTTTCTTATTCTGATTCGATATTCTCCTGTGTATATCTCTGTTCTCCCCATTTAATATCACCACTTTTGTCTTGCAATGTCTTAAATCTCACAAATCGATACACCAATAAAAAAAAACCTTTACATAAGAGTTATAAAACATACGTTCATTGCATAGTACCAAGTCCAAAGTGACTCCTAATCGAGATATTGTCCAAAAGTACCGCCAGTATCAGAGGGTGGACGAGGACAGGAATGGTGTGGGTGAGAGGGTGAGAAAGTTATTAATTCTGGAAGCGAGAGGCGCCAGCCTACCGCCTGCCTGCAGCCGAGTAGCGGAGGCTTACCTTCCTCGCTTAATGTTCTCTTCACATTATAACTGTGTCTTATTAGTTACTTATTTTAATGACATCGGACTACTAGTTAGTAAAGCGAGCTTTATTAACACCTGACAGACCTTACAGATGACAATATAAAATTAAAACATCACACGAACCGGAGGAAGTTATCCCGCCTTCTAGATTCAGTCTGCTACCATCTACTACGGCCGCATAGTATAGACCTACCACAATACGGCCAACAATACGGTGAGCACGTGAGGCCGTTCTCCAACTCGCTGGACTGACCTCATTAAGCAGACCACAGATGCATCTATGACCCAGTGTTCTCGCAACGCAATTAACATTAAAAATCAATCATGTCTCAAAATCCATCGGAAAAATCCAAGCAGAAGACCCGAGACCGTTGCGTTTTCCAACTTGCTAGACTGCGATCTTATCAAGAAGACCACAGATGCATCTACGACCCAGTGCTCTCAACACCACTAATTATAGACAAAAATGGTGTCACAACTCTAAATCCATTGGAAAAATCCAAGCAGAAGACCCGAAATGCATCTTTGACCCAGTGCTCTTATCTTATCTTATATAGGGGGCTGAAAAAGTCAGCAACACATCGACCCATTAGGATCTATTGTGTTCACCCCTTGCCTACCGTTTCTTACTCCTCAAAGAAGTGGTTTATTAAAGTGGTGATCCCACTAAGAGACCCAGTGCTCGCCCAACGCTATTAGTAAACCATAATGGTGTCACATCTCTAAATCCATCGAAAAAATCCAAACAGAAGATCCGATACCGTTCTGCAACTCGCTGTACTGACCTGATCAAGAAGGCCACAGTCGCATCTTAGGACTCTGTGCTCTCGCAACGCAATTAACTGACAAAATAACGTCACAGCATCAGAGCAACCACGACCAATCTGACAAGAGTGTACCACACAGAAGACGCTTAGCTTCATTAACGTTGGTGATACGCGTTAACAGGCTTTATAACTACAAGACAAAATACAACGTTGAATACAATATAAGTCTAGAGTAACGCTTTGATTAGTTCAGCCCAACCTCGCTCCCAAGCGCATGGTATACTCATATCGATCTTTGTATGAATATTTGAAACGGGCCCGTCCTTGCAAGCTGCTGCAGATCTGCGAACAAATAGAGCAACACTAATACAAGTATGTAGGTACCTGACTTTTTTATTCCTTATAGGTAAGCCTTTGACCACGATCACGCGTGATGCTAAACGACGACGCGGTTGTAGGTTAGCAGTCTAACCTACAAGGCGAAATAAATCCCCCGTATACTTTTTAACCGACTTCAAAAATGGGGGTTTTCAAATCGATAAGTGAAAATGTTATAGAAAATGCGAGATTCGTTCAGAGAAAATAGATCAGTTTTTGACAATTCTTCTTTAATTTGCTTAGGCAATTTAATAACAAAGTGTAAGTTTAATTAACATCAATAAGGTTTATTTCAAGATATTAATTAATTTGTTCGTTTTGCTGTAACTTATTATAAGAGAGTTTGGTTAAATGTAATTTTTCAAAATTAACGTTACATAGGTACCACTCGACTAAATCTAAACAATACATATCCAATACAATAATTATTATTCATAGCTATAATAATATTACACGAGCTTTATTTACCTCATAAGTCAGTTGTACACATTCTAAGGTCTACAATAGTTGGGAATCCGTTGCATTAACAACGGGGCACTGGGAGTTACCGACTTAGACAGTGCTTTGAAGGCGATCGACTGCCGATGCTATGTCAATCCTTTACTGAATGCTGAGGAATCTGTTAATTATAGTGCATACAACTTATTATAGATTGAAAATTTAACTGAAGCGTCATTGCAAACATTTTCAACTGAAATTTTTGTTTGCTGAAATCTTATATTGACTATGGACAAGTTTCTCAAAACAAAGTTTTTCTCTGCATAAAAACGAAACTAAGATAGAAGAGCCTCCGACGCTAGAAGACGCCACCCTTGCCTTTCCTGCGCTATCGTTTCCCTAGATTCAATCGTTCTCAGGTCTTTCAGCACTTCATCCTTCCAGCGGTATTTTGGAGCCGGTGGGGCGGCTGCTTGCTGCTTTACCCTTTTCACTCCTTTTAGCTCTGCATAAGTCACATCAAATAATTTTTAGAGAGTAAATCCATAAAACTCAAGCTAGTTAACCATAATTGGCAAGAATAGTATATAGGTCGACGTTAGCTGACCTTTTTGTATATATTTCTGCTCCAGACTTGTTATTGAAGTCTCCAAAAGTCAGTGAACTAAGTATTTCCTATGATATACGGTTATGGTTTTAATTTGCTTTTATGACTTCTATCTCAATTTAGGAGACTTGAAAGATTCCTTCGGCAATATTTTATCTAACCCCTTTCTTGTTCAAATATTTTCTTTCCTTAGTAACATAACTCCTTTGAACTTTGAAGTAAAACAAGTAAAATTTGAAAATAAAACTTTTTAAAAACAATATCTTATTATCATTACCACCCAGCACCATAGTACTCATCAAGACAAAGTCCAAACTAGATGGGGTTGCGTCGTTTAATTACGGAGTTCCTGCAACCACCTTCCAGTGCCATCAGCTCGATGACATAATAATATTGCATTGTCATCCGATTTATACATGCAAAATTTCAGCTCAATCGGGTCAAATTAAACTTGCAAGATCTGATTACTGACAAACAGACAACAGACAGGTGAAAGTAAATAAAAGTAAAGTTGTAAAAACAGCGCAATAGGACACCTTCGAATTGTTATTATTTGCTTATTAAAGACTATGGAATTTGTTTAATAAAAACATTCGTTTGGTTATTACAAATATTATTGATCAACAAATTATAATTTAATTCTTCTTTTCGAGTCGAAATGGCTTCAGAAGATGTAGTGTAAAATGTTTACAGTGAAACTTCCACTGTTTTATGTTGAAAAACATATTGCAAGATCAGTTCAGTTTTTCTTTCAGTGACTTGAAATAATTTATTAAAGCTATGTATTTGTACTGATTCTAACATAACAATACCATGATTTATATTAAACATCAAATGCTTCTCTTTTTTATAGAGACTTATGCAAAATGTAAGTACCTGCTATACCACCAATATACGATCGCGAAAAACTATACGAAAAATAATAATGTTTTGGAAGTATTGTCCCCTGAAAATCACCTTCCTACTAGTCACTACGCTCCGCGTTTTCCTTGTGCACATAACTGAAAATATAATTAATCATTGGGATAAAGAGTTTTGGAGTAGAAACTATGAATTGGCAACATCGCAAAGAGTGCCCAGCAATCACATGAAGTAACAGTCAACGGCAAACGTCTAGAAGAAGCTGAATCAGAAGCGTGAACTAGGCTCTGTGACGAACACTACCTAATGTCCTGTGTGTGTATTTTGCAAGTTTAGCTGAGTCCGTAATTGATCTGTGCCACTTGCTTTGAAAAGCGGACATAAACGAATCCTATAATCAGCAGCAGTAGACGGTTAAAATCTGATGGTAATGTTGAATTGTAGATATTACCGTAGCAACTCGCATCACCTGCCACACGGAGATCGGAAAGCCGACAGTAGACCTACAAGATGGTCGTCTTGGGGAAACTAATATCTTCCCCTGGCTCGGTCTACTGGTAGTAACAATACGTAAGTTCAGTTTGGCATTTCTTTGCATTTTTTCTGAATATAAGTTATGTATGATCCCTGATGAAAAGTGAAATGAAAATGATTCAGATCTTTAGAGGAGTGGTGTCACTGCCTTATGACCTTCTCTACATGATATTTGTAGTGTGTATTGTCCTATGCAGATGACGAAGGGACTCCTATCACTGCACTTACTGGGATAGTGTTTGTGACCCAAAAACATGCGCTCGCTAACGCTGATGATATCACCAAGATGCCCACATGGATATTCAGGTAAGTTAATTTTTTTATGACGAAGACAGATGAGAGATATCACAGTTCCACCCACTAACACTGCGCCTGTCACCCTTAGAAAATATAATCTTGAATCTCACCATACCTAATAATTCACAGGTAATATTGCCCTTGATTCGAAACACAGTACGTAATGACTGCATATTTTTGCTTGGCGGATGAACCACAAGCAAAAGCCCCAGCTTCCCCAGGCTGCCCCTCTGCAAAAGAGCCATACTACTTCAAAAATAAAATTATAATTTCAGGAAAAGAACTAAAGCCATGTTCATACTAGTTGACGGAAAACCGCAACACTATAAACTTCTTGATTACGTCACTCATCCAGAGTATAAAAACCCCACTATTAACACTCTCGCTCTAGTCACACTCGTATCCAAAATGGGAGCCAAATGTAAGTAATAATCAAATATCTTTTTGAACTCTGGAAGTTTTGTTTGTAAATATACTACTATGGTCTAGAACTAGGCGACCTCTATTATGGTCTTAGTAAAGAATCAAGAAAGTTATTAAATTTACTTATATTAGGAAATGTAAGTGCAGTATTTCAGTTCCAGAGCCAATTTGTTGGAATCGGCCAGCCTACAATAACAAGAATCACCTTTATGTCGTTGGATTTACTGACGGTAACAACACAATATCTTCTGAGACGGGACTGTTGTATTTTTCTCTTACCTACTGCTTCCAACCACACCACTTGATATCGCCTAAGAACTTCTCCTCATACCTATATAATTATTAACGCATGAAGTTGCACAAGGTGAAATTCACTTGTTGTTTCCTCCCATAAGATAGTGATGTGCAAATATTACTGTGCTTTGGTAGGACGACACTGTAGCTAGTGAAATTACTGAGCTGAAGATTCCTACCATCTTATTATGTTTCTTGAGTAAGGAGCGTTGATGCAGTGCATCTAACATTTTACAACATTGTGAAATTCTGGCCAGCACTATACTGATTATGGGTAGTGTTGATTCTTACGAGCAGGAAAGCGTCATGCTCGTCTTCTGACTTCTTTGCATAAAAACACTTGCTGGAATGAGCTCAAACTCGTTGCATTTCCTGACATAAGACTAACATGAGGCACTTCAAAAGTAGAATCTAATCTTAAAGCAAAAAGGCAGTGCCAAGTTTGATTTTATGACGTTGTTCTAGAAAATGTTGGGATAGAGAAATTTATACATAAAGCGAGACTCGTAGATGACAACACATGCAATGTCTTCTATATTAAAGAGGGCGTAAGTATCAAATGAATACTAATTCATGTCTCCTACGTTTCATTGATCTCATCATTGATCTTTAAAGCACTGTATAACCTCATACGACCTCTTGTACGATTTTTCTCTATCCATATTGTATGTAAAATACCGAATATACACGTACTCACGCATATAAAAGTAGAAGCAAGCCCCGATCTTGGGTTTTGTCCTTCATCAGAACCTTTCGACTCGAGGTCACGACGCTTTTTACTATTTTAGGTGACACATTTTAACAGAGCAGCAACATTTGTTTACAATTCATAAAAAATCCGCATAAAATTAATTATATTTCATACCTCTACATTTATTCCATCTGAGAGACACCTGAAACTTATTTAACGGCTTAATCTAAATTAAATTATATAAGTACGAAATTTAAGTTCTATCTAAATGATGTACATACATTTACAGCTAAATGACGTGACACGATTGCCCGCCCATTACCAATGTGTTTCTACAGTGATTGAAAAGAAAACTTGTGTATGGGACACCGGCATGGCTCTTGTATCTAACTCTACAGGACATTGGGTGCTGGTACGTAGCTATTGTTCAAAGCAACATCTTGTCTTCTCAGTTCATTCAGCATCATCTGTTGTTGGTTTTATTTTTAAACCTTTAGAAATAAAAATCGACTTGAAAACACTGAGTTTTGGAAGGTTCGTTATCTGAGGGCCCTGGTTGCTTCCCATAAGATATTAGAAGACAGTTTAATGCCTAAAATCCTTTTTGGTCATGCAGGGAGATGGCGATGATGCTAGGGATCCCAGCTAAGAGATTAATTTGTACGCTAAAACCAATACCGTATGCGCAAGGTTAACCTCTTCTTCATAGCTACTACTACTATTACTTTGATACTCGATGTTCACACTTTTAAGATGGGCCGAAGGTTTATGTACAAAAATATCTCCACTTTATTGTTGTGGGCCGAAATTCGTAAGGTCATGTAGTAGGTCTTGTAGAAATCTTTTCATCAGGAAACTGCAACATAAGTTGGCCACACAATCTATAATAATATTTTAAATGTGATTCGACTCTGATAGTGTATTTTAGTGGTTTTAGTGGGAGTGGTTGGAGGAGAAAGACGGAGGACCGAGTTAAGTGGCGTGCCATGGGGGAGGCCTATGTCCAGCAGTGGACGAACATAGGCTGATGATGAGTGTTTTTTATTAGGATAGCATATTCTGTTTGGTTTCTGTTGAAGGTTGGTTTCGGTATATACGGACCTGGGTGCAGTGTTCCAGCTCGCTTCATTAAACTCCTACCGTATTATAATTGGATAAGAACAATTGTAAATTTTCAATCTCCCAGACCTCAAGGTAAGACATGAGACAATGTAATGTGTGTTTTAAGAAGTTATTTTAAAAGTCTACTTGTTCTATTACTTCTACTTCTCTCTACCTAATTAGTAAATAATTTGCAGATATGTTATATTGCGCTCAAATATTTTGATAATCATATTTAAAAATGCATAAATGGCATAAGCTACGAGTTGAGTTTTCAAATTAAAGACAAATAATGACTCTTTTTCGAGTCGAGATTTGAGTCCAATTATAGGAAATGGACTCAAAGACCCTACCTAATGTCAGGACTTTTAACAAAAAAGACATAATAAATCTTTTTTTATAGCTGCTAGGAGGTTTGAAGGATTATATTCAAAGCCAAAATCAGCGGATTTCCTTTCAAATCAAACTAAAGAACTTTTCAAGAATTACTACAGGATCGAAAGAATATCGTATCATTCTGTCATCATTGCCATCAGTAAATATTCGTGATTTGTTCTTATTTGGGAAACCTTAAGCTAGAGCCACACTACTGTGGTGTGGTTTGTCTTCATCATCATAATAGATTTATAATAATTTAATATATTCTATAATAATATAATTGTTGTGTTGATATGATTCGTGTTATTAACACGCCACAACACAACACTGTAGTGTGACTCATGCTTGACTATTAACTAGTATTGTATATTTACTACATACTACACTACTACACATAAGAAAAGAAAGCAATGTAATTTAAAAAGGAATGGATCTTTAATATATTTTTGTTACAATAAATGTGGGAATATAACTTTTGCATATTATAATTATTGCTTTAAAAATATTTTATAAATAACCTCTATACTTATCATACAATCCTATGAACTCCTGTGAAATCGCGAGTATGTTTTTTATAAGTTACTAGCTTATGCTCGCGGCTTTGTTCGCGTGTAGAATCCCTTGCTTAGCGGAGGTCTACGTCATAAAACCTATCTGTATTCCAAATTTCAACCCAATCCGTTAAGCGGTGTGGGCTGAATGTTGATAGATCAGTCAGTTAGTCAGTCAGTCAATCAGTCACTTTCCTTTTATATATTTAGATTAGATAGACGTACCTAATAATATTGGTATAATAATAGGTATTGATCTTATGTTTTAGATAAATATTTTAAAATTTTAATTACTTTTCAGACACGAACAACCCGTATGGTGATTGCAATGAGTTAATTTTCAGTGAACATAAAAATATAAAAGTTCCTAGTAAGAAAGCCCAGAAATTGAAAACTGTTACTTACAAGGTAGGTGTCACCTACATGTAATTATTGAAAATCTTCGGCTAAGAAGACTCGACTGAAAAACATGTCGAGGGAAGCGTATTATTAGTGTATAGGTATACCTATAGGTTAAGTTTTTTTTTTAATTCTTTAATAGCCCTTTACCTGAGCCTGAGTTTTTGGACATTTCTATATTTTTTCCCTAAAAATGCAATATGTTATATTAATTCCCAAAAATTTATTTCAGCTAACGCTGTACGACTTATATCGTGAAAATATTACCTGTGTCCATGTATCGGTAAGCAATACTATCTACATAATATTATTATAATTATGTATATTATATTAGCCGTAGGACGTCCACTGCGAAGCATTGGCCTCCCTCTTACGCCTGAAACTTTAAGATGCTGAATAAGATATGTTTTACTCGTAAAGACGGGTTTATACTAAGAATTAAATATAAAAGGTTCCCCAATAGGTAAAGTGTAGGATTTGTTAGCGTCCATCTTCATAAGACATTATATTGTTATAGTCATTTTAAGTACATTTTGTTTGTACATTGGTCACAATAACGAGTAATTCTATTCTATTATATAATCTAAGAAACTATATCTCAAATGAGATTGGGAATTTCTTCAATAATAAATAAAATCAATTTACTTGGTATATTAAATTTCAGTTAATTGCGGATAACTACACAAATGCGTACATATACGTGGAAGACTCCATATATCATCAAGAGGATGCCCTCGGATGGGTGGAAACACCGCTCCTCATTCAGAGACAAATTCTGAAGAGCATCAAAAAGAACTCTACGTCCACGGTGTACAAACCTCTTATTCAATATCCTTACTACGGAGAATTCGCTGAGAACAACTTGCTTTACTTTAGGTTCCAATTTGAGGGTGAAGCTCATTTTGTGGTTAAATTGATGAAGAAGATATCTACTGCACTGTAGCTAGGGAAATTATAGAGCTAAAGAGTCATTACATCTTATGACTCTTGAATAAGAAGCGTTGGTGCAGTGCGCCTAGAATTTCACATCATTGTGAAATCCTAGGCAACACTGTACTGATTATGGGCAGCGTTATCTCTTAACATCAGTATATGTATATAACCAATTTTAAAGCTGGTTGCCTGGAAGAGATCACTATAAGCCACCCACTGTGGACCTAAATATAGTTTAATTTAGTGTTAAATACTGTTAACTTTTGGTGTCAAATAAGAGTATTATATTGTAAATAATATTTAAGTCAACAATTTTTTTTTTTATGTGTTGAAGTAGAAGACGAGCAGGACGCTCTCCTGATGTTAAGAGATAACGCTGCCCATAATCAGTACAGTGCTATTTAGGATTTCACAATTATGTGAAATTCTAGGAGCACTGCACCAACGCTTCTTACTCAAGAGTCATAAGATGTTAAGACTCTTTACCCCAGTAATTTCACTAGCTACAGTGCCCTCCTACCGGAGCACAGTAATGTTTGCACATTACTGCTCAGGCGGTAGAATAACTGGCACCGTTGGGGTACCCACCTAGACGACCTCCTGCAAAGGAAGTCTACCCCCGGTGTAAATAAGTGTAATTTTTAAAATACTTTTTAAAAACCAGTTTTTATTATTATTACCATCTAGTATTAAAATACTCGTCAAGAAATGAGCTCAAACTCAATGGGTTGCGTCATTTAATTACGGAGTTCCTATGACCACCTTCCAGCTCCATCATCAGATCAGATGTTATAGTAATATTGCATTGTCATCTGATTGATACATGCATGCAAAATTTCAGCTCAATCGGAAACCTGGAGGTGGATCTAATTTAACTTGCAAGATTTGATAATAGACAGACAGACAGACAACAGATAGGTGAAAGTAAATAAAAGCTTGTAATAATATTGTAGACAACAAAAAAGAGTAAATTATCGTTTAAGTAAGCGCGCGGAGGCAATAGAAAGCGTCTGAAGCCTAAGGTAGTTTAAATTTGTACTAAAGTAGGAGGAAGACAAAGACGGCAGGTGGGGGAGGGGGACGCATATGCACCATACGTACAACGATATGCATCACTGCAGTCGTGGAGCTGCATTCCACTTACTGGCGAACGGTCGATTTGTGTGGATATTACCGATTAGGAACAATATCCTACCTTAGTAATAATTAATCGTCATAATACTATAGTGTACATGTGAAAGTACGGATGTGTATTTATTACCTATTCAGACCTAAACTGCTGAACTAAAAATTAATGAATAGCTTTGACATAAGAATAAAACATAGGCTACTTTGTGAAAGAAAAAACCGCTGAACACAGGTAGTATAGCTAAATGACAATATTTTTGTGTTTAAGTGGTATCTAGTCACGCCGAAGTCCACTACCAGGAGTTCTTCCAGTATTCCGGTTGCAGGGTGAAATTACCGGCATAATTATCTGCTGGGCTAAGGTGAATTTCTATATTTTTAACCCCCGACGCATAAACGACGGGGTGTTATAAGTTTGACGTGTCTGTCTGTCTGTCTGTCTGTCTGTCTGTCTGTGTGTGTGTGTGTGTGTGTGTGTGTCTGTCTGTGGCATCGTAGCTCCCAAACGGATGAACGGATTTTAATTTAGTTTTTTTTTTTTGAAAGTAGAGTTAGTCGAGAGTGTTCTTAGTTATGTTTGGTGGAAATCGATCCAAGATGGCCGCCGCTACAAAATGGCGGATTACTTTTTTCTTCCACGACCCCATTGATATGGGTATCAAATGAAAGGGCTTAACGAGTAGAATACAGCCCACTATATAAAATTTAAAATCCAAGATGGCCGCCATCAAAGAAATTTGAATTACGTATTGCGTTGGGGGTTTTTTAAATTTTTAATTTAATTCACTTGTGTCTCTAGATGATGAGGACAGCGCTTGTGTAAAATCAATCTATTTTTATAATTACGTTGACTGGTAACCAACGGCTTAATCAACTAAAATTAATAGATCTAAGGTTGTTCTGACTGAGTCAGATATGATGCCCAGATTCGACATATTATAGAGTTTAGAGCATTCCGACATCAGTCGGTTAAATAAGGTTTGAATCGAATCCAGAATGTCCAAGCCGATGGAGCGAAGCATCGTGCTGCAGCAGCGGGCAGCGAAGCGGCAGAAATTACTGGTCCTTAGTACAGAATGGTCTGTTTCTAGAGGTTCAATCTGATTTAAAAAAATTACGTTCAGAAACCTTCAATCAAAAAATTCAATAAAAAATACGTTAAGGTCCGTCCACAGCAACCTTACCCCGGTAGCGTCAGTTCAACTCCTCTTAGTTATAGTCCGGTCGCTCTCTAATTTACTTGGCCGCCGCTTGGACCCGATACCACACAGTAACACCGATGCACACTTTTTTTTTTTTTTTTTTTTTTTAATCTTATTTATTTTTGGGACTTTTACCCTTAAGGGCATGCCAGTCCCATCATACCCTAAACTTGTACTATCAAAAATAATATTATACAACATCCATCCTTCTCCCAACTGCAAAGCGACTCGCAACCCGCACACATTGATGCAGACATCAATGGAATATACACATCACTACATAAACACCTGCAAGAGTGCACGACCCGCTTCACAATTAGGATCGGAAAGAATGCTTACAAATACACCCATATCATTCCTATTCAGACCAAATCTAAGCATAAACTGTTCCCTTTTACTTTGATATTTGTTACAATTCATTAGGATATGATAAATATCATCAGTTGTATCACAAACATCACAATTAGGTGAGTCAGCTTTTTTAACTAAATACGCAAACTGACGTGACGGATAGTGCCCTGAGCGCAACCTGTGTGCCATCACTATGGCTTGCCTACTGAGGTCACTCCCAGCAAACCACGGCATCCGAGGAGGCTGACCTTGAATAATTTTATACCAAATACCTTTTTCCCGACTTCTTTCATCAAAATATTCTTTGAGCAGATCAAAACAATGTTTTTTAAAACTAAATAATTTTTCTGAATAATTTGGCCGAACAAAAAACGATACTCCCTCTGTGACACTCAATTTAGCTAATTGGTCAGCCTCCTCGTTACCTCTCAAACCTATATGACCTGGAACCCACTGTAATTTTAAATCTACATTATTGAGTGTAAGATTATGAATTTTATTCAAAACCGCATAAGCAATCGAATTACCTCTGATACCAGAGGCACACCGGGCTACATGCTCCAGAGCACTCTTGCTGTCTGTAAGTATAACTACCCTTCGGTTCGTGTCGCTGTTTATATATTTCAAAGCTTCCAATATTGCAATGAGTTCCAAGGTCATTATACAAACATCATTACTGATCTTAAACATGCCGTGCCTGCCAGAGCTTATGTCATAGTATGCAGCCCCTTGCCCCGATTCGCTCTTCGACCCATCTGTATAAATAGTTAACCGGTCATTATACTTTTCCTGCAATTCTTTAATTATATCAAATTTTAAAGATGTTACTTCGTGACTTCGTTTTGACCCCTTTACGCTTTCAAGCTGACAATTTATAATATCTTGTATTTGAATATAAGTAAGCCAGGTATCTAACGAAAACATTTCCAGAGGATTCGACGAGTGAATATCAAGATTTCTACATTTATCATATACAGACATAAATATTGGTTTTTTCTTATTTTGCCAATAAGCGAACTCTCGATAAGTGTACAATTCATCAATCAGCTGTATAGTTATGCTACCTTCCCACGACATACTTTTAATGCAGAACTTAAACGCCAGATATAACCTTCTTAAATGTAAGGGCGGAATACATGTTTCACTTTCCATAACGTGTATAGGAGTTGTTCTAATGAAACCGCCAATAATTCTCATTGCCTGATTCTGAATCTTTTCTAATTTATACAAATGTGTATTAGCACTAGAGTCGTACAAAAAGCAACCATAATCAATTTTACTTCTTATCACAGATATATACAATGTTCGTAGGTACTTAGGATGAACTCCCCACGTAGATCCAGCTAGAACTTTCAGCATATTTAGATATTTAGATGTTTTTTCGCTAATATCCGATATGTGTCTACCCCATGACAATGACCTATCTAGATACAAACCTAAATACCTGACACTCTCGACTTGTTTTAATGTACAGTCATTTACCTTTATTTCAATAGTGTTTCTCCTTCGTCCTCTACTAAAAATACAAATAACTGTTTTATTACTGGAAAGCTCTAGTCCCATTTCGCGTAAACTGTTAACCATGATACTTAATGAATTTTGAATAGAATATTCACAAAAACCCAAACTTTCATCACTTATATATAAAGCAAAATCGTCGGCATATTGAGATACTCTAATTGTTTCTTCAAGTTCTATGCATATTTTATAGGTAATCAAGTTAAATAACAATGGCGAACTAGGATCGCCCTGAGCTAAACCTCTAGTAGTCCATCTTGAATAAATTCTACCATCATTACCCCTTATCGATAAACATCTTGTACTCAAAAACGACCACAAATACCTACACATGTTCTGCCCAACGTTGATGCCATCCAGTGTACTTATCACCTTCTCGACTAAGACATTATTATAGGCATTTTCAATGTCAACAAAACACGCGACTGTGGGGCTATTGAATGATAACCCTATTTGAATATAAGTAACGAGCCTGGAAAGACAGTCTAAACAAGACTGACCTTTTCTAAAACCAGCAGTATGAGTCGATAAAATATTATTTTTTTCAACATACCATTCTAGCCTTTTAACAATCATATTATGAAGAATTTTACAGATGCATGATATTAGGGATATGGGACGTAATTTTTGTTCTAATTGAGTGGAACCTGCTTTAGGTATCGGGACAACATATATTGAGCGCCACTGAGTAGGTACATAACCTGAACTGTAAATGTCATTGAATAGGTGCAACAGTATTGTTTTAACTTCTATAGGCAAGTTAAATATCATCGAGTACGTTATTTCATCTATACCCGGGGCAGTGTCTTTTTTCTTAATACATGGTAAAAGCTCTTGTATCGTAAAAGGCATTTCTAATAAATAATTCCGAGATTCGATTATAGGCGGTCGATTACTAACAGAGTCCGGCGTTAACGAATGCAAAAGTTGACTAATTTTGTCATCAGATGGAGAAAAACTAGCCGTACGATAACCTTTATACCATCGCATTTTTTTCCACATCTCTGATACCGATATAGACTCATTAATACCACTACAAAACTTTTTAAAACTACTTGACCTAGCTCTTTTAATTAACAGACTTGATTCATTAATTTTTTCTTCTAGTTTCCTAAGATTATCCGGAGTAGGATTTTTTCTAAACAATGATAATGCGAGCCTACGTTCTCCTACAATTTTTGATAACTCAGGTGACCAATAATCCTTTGGTTTGAATTTAGAAGAAGGGCTATTACAAATTTTAATAAAAGGAATGTTCTTATCAGCCGCTGCTACAATATTTTCTATGAATAAATTGTACCGTTCTTGAATGTTGCCTAAGCTCGTATTAATTATATTATTAGAAAAATAATTTAAGAGATCCTGCCTATAATTCGTCCAATTTGCTTTTTTGAAGTTACGTTTTCTAATAAATACTTCGTCATCATTGAAATTAAAGGAGACTTTAATGAAAAGATGGTCACTTCCCAGATTCTCACTAATAACTTTCCAGGTACATTTAACTGCTATATCAGTCGAAGCAAATGTTATATCAGGTGATGAATTTCGGAGGCTACCATTGACAAGTTTCACACGTGTACACTCACCATTATTAAGGGATATGAAATTATGGTCCAAAGAAGAATCTAACAGCTGAGTGCCTCTATGGTCAGTCTTATATGACCAATTTGAATGATGACCATTAAAATCGCCAGCAATTAATGTTTTACTAGAAAATAATGAAAAAAGAGAGTCCCAATCCGATTGCCGTGTATTAATGGATGAGGGACAGTAAATAGAAATAATATTTTCTAAATCAGCACAATTAAGTAATCTAACTTGGATAGCCTCTATACCAGAATTTGATAAGCTTATTAGACATGAATATGAGCGTAAGGATTTATGAACAATAATCGCTACCCCTCCATACGAGTCACCTCTATCTTGTCTGTAAATATTATAGCCGCTTATACTTAAAGATGTGTCACTACCTAACCAGGTTTCACTCAAAATAGCTACATGAATATTCTCTTGAAATAATAAACTCTCAAAACTACATATTTTAGGACATAAACTCTGGCAATTCCACTGAAATATATTGATACCAATTTTCCTAAACGTGCCCTCTGCTATCGACTCTGAAACGTATGAAACATACGTTTCAGTATTTCCCCTTCAGCAAATAATTGTACTACATATGAACTAATTTCTTCAAATAACAATTTAACTACGCTTATTACTTTATCTCCTAACATCTCATTGCTAAAAATAATACTTTTAATACTTTCAAATATCCTTTTCCATTCAAATCTCCATTCGTTCTTAACCTTTTTGCCATCTCCTTCTCTTCTACGTCTTTCCTTTTCCACTTCAATCGGACCGCGTGCACTTCCGGTACTCTCTAATTGTTCCCTCTGTATTTGAATATCTATCTTTTCATTTTCCAAAGCTAACATCCGTGTGTTACGTTGTTTCTTCTTATTCCTATTTTTATTTTCCTTCCTTTCATTGCTTATTACCTCTTCTTCACTATTACTTTTGCCATTTTCTTCACAAGTGTCATGCTGTTCAAACACCTGTTCCATAACAAGCTGATGGTTAGATAGTGTTGTGGTGGGCCAAAATGTCGTGGCTCTAAGTGGGGGTCTCAACGGTGGGAATTCTCTTTGATACTCGCAGACCTTCTCAAATTTTTTCTCCTCTTCCTTCTTTAAGTAAATTTCTAAGGCATTCTTATAAGTTATATTTTCCTCACTCATTATATTCCGAATACGTTTCTCTTTCGTAAAAAACGGACAAATCTTCTCAATAGCCATATGAGGTCCATTGCAATTCGGACATTTATAAAATTCTGTTTCGCAATTCTCGTGAGGCTGTCCGCATTTCGGGCATATACTTGTACTCAAAGGACAGAACTTTTTGGAATGCCCAAACTTCCAGCAGTTTGAGCACTGCGTAACTGGGAAAACATAACGTTCTACGGCAAATCTACACCCATATGCAGAAACAAAAGGTGGGCATGTAGGACTCTTGAAGCATATCCTAACCGTTTCACTATCCACCCATTTTCCATCAATGTCCACTCGTCTCAGCCTTTTAATAGAAATAATAGGGACAGAAGTGTCTAGTAATGATCGAACCTCTTCTTCAGATAGATCTAGATCAACTCCTTTTATCATCCCATAAGACATGTTGTCTTTGTCGGTGAGGTGCGCTCTCACATCTAGCTCTGGCCACTTGGTACACTTAATCAATTTGTCAGCCTGAATCTGGCAGTCAAGTTGGACAAAGACTTTATAGGGGCTTCTATATTTAATACTTATAATGTTTGTAATATTTGAATCCCGTAAAAGACGTGCTAGCGCCATTTGCTTTGGCAAAACCTTCAGGGACGTCAGACAAACCTCGAAATCATCTTTTTTCCTTTGTTGTAAAATGGGGCTTTTACTAGACTCTTCCATCGAGGCAACTTTGGAGCGTCGCTTCCTCGTGACCTTAGTAAATCCGTCCTCACCACTCCCGCTCGTGTCACTGGTATCTAAAGGCCTCTTCTCTGCCAACTTGGGTGGTGCCGCAGTGGTAGAAATAAGAGTTGGTAAGCAATCATCATTATTGACACCTTCTTCCATCGCACTTTTGTCGGACCACTCATCGCTCGGTAGACTCGTGTACACAGACATTGCTGTGGGCGCGCGGAGCGCCCGAAATAATACGTTACGACACTTCCTATGTATAGGGGGCAATGAACATTATGTTGAAACAGCCGAATTCAACCCGATTTATATTAAATCTAGTTAATTTATTCAGAATGTTTCAGAAAAAAGTCCATCAAACTTGACGTGACATTGACGTATGGATGCACACTTAAACGTATGAACTTTTAGCCGCGTATAAACACACCTTTAGTTTCAACCAAAAGGAATGAGACTTGCTGATTCGGTTTTGTTTTTTGATATCGAGACTCATCATTCTGCTTGCTCGTATTTTAGGCGGCTTATTATTATTATTATATAGGTATTATTATTGCAAAATGTTTTTTTTTTTTGTACAAATAGTTATCTAATGTACTTTCGTTACCTATACTATAATATTCTAAATTCACATATTTTACTAGCTGTCCTCAAAGTTTTTTTGGTCAAAAATTTTATTCTAAGATTTAACTAGATACCAAATTTCATCTTAATTGGACGTGTAGTTTAAGCGTGAAGAGGTAACAAACTCACATACTTTCGCATTTAATTCTAAGTAGAATTAGTATTTCATATATTTTTCTTTAGACAAGGCTAACAATTTGTCTTCAGAGCATTCTCGAGTACTTCGCCCATATAGCTCGGAAGGGAGATGGAAATCTAGAGAAGCTCATTGTCACCGGCAAAATGGAAGGAAAGAGGTCCCCAGGCCGTAGTCCGATGCGTTGGTCAGATCAGATCCGCATTACCCTCGAAGCTTCTGTTCACGAGGCCAGGAAAATCGCATCCAATCGACCCAGATGAAACTCCATCATCAGAGATCGAATCCTACAAAGGAGGGGTCATAACCCATAAAAAATCTTTATTACACATAATTAAAGTAAATAAAATGAGGTAGGTATTTTGTATGAATATGTCATAATAACATTATTACGTTCGCGACACATTTCGAATAAGGTCGTAATGTTAATTAAATATTATTCAATTTTCTAAATAAATAAAAGAATTCAATAAAAGAAACAATTGATTCGTGTCGTCAGTCGTCAGTTGGAAAGCCATATCTCGACCCACTCCAAATTGTGATTAAACCAACCTAATACACACAATAACAGGTCACGCGTTTACCGACACCCGTGTTTTATTACAAACACTAAACAACTTAACTACCATTTATTTTCACACAACTATCAACCATCATTCATTGCAATAAGGTTCAAACTTATTTGAACGTTTATATAACACATCACGCTGCGCTTGTGTGCCCGTGAAAGCAACACATTTCATTTATAATAGTAGGCACGTCGTCATATTGTGTACAACACTACTGTTCTCGTATTTATACATGTGTGTACACGCACACATACAAACAAGGTCGTATGTAAGCTTCAGTTAAATCTCGACCTTAGCATTAAAGCTATAGGATTTATTTTAGTTCGTGTTGTTTATTAAGGTAATATGCATAAGTGTGCGTAAAAGAAGCGGTGTATCGAAGAATGCGAGCGTGAATTACCATGTTTAGGGAGTTGTCACTTTGACAATTTGCTCTTATAAGGTTTGCGTTGCTAAGATTAATAATAATTACGGATTAGATCTAAGGGCGTAGAGTATCAATCACTATCATTTTTATTTCGCGTCTATAAATAGATTTTCTTGTCTATTTATATTTCCCCTTACGTCTTTAAATAGTCATACTATGTAATCTAATGTTAAGATATTTGTTTGTAGTCTTTGCTAATTAATGATATTGAATATTAAATTTACAATAAGTAATTATAATTGCTTTGTAAATAAAAATATTGTATTTGAAATAAATCGTAAAGTCATTATTCATACCCACAAATCATTACAAAGTTGATTAAAAATAGCCATACGTTAAAAAAGTCAAGTGACAAACGTATCAATTTACTAAATTGAATTAAACGCTATAAGCCGCGCTCCGCTCCGCCACAATAGCGATCACGGCGCATCGCATTAGCTACTGACAGCTCACGTACATGTGTACCACGCTCGTTACGTTTACATGACGCTCGCACACAAACAAACACCACCTACTTCACCCCCTCAAAATATAGCCCTTATTACAACGCAATATGGTCCTCGCAATCCCACCGTCCGACTTGGCCATTTATAACCTGCGCCCGCCACCACACCGGGTGGCGAAGTCCGGCAACGTCGCACCCAAATTATTGTGACATTTTATTCGAAGCGCTTCGCAAAACGTAACCCTTAGCGCCATCTATCGACGCTCCAGGAACTGAGCCGTCGGCTCGTGGAAAGAGACGGAAACACTTGACAATATCACTTTCACGGTCTCGTACTTAAAGCTAAGCGGTTTGCTGTACTGTTTGTTTGTGTCTGTAAACAGCGGGCCGCCGAGGTACACCGCGCATGAATGAAATGGATGACCGTGGGAGAGAGACGGATAGATGGAGAATGTGGTTGCTGGAGTGAGAGGTGGCGGGAGCGCGAAGCGTGCAGAATACATCGTTTATCAGATTACATGCGAAGTATCGCGAGCGTGGCGATGTTTTGACACGCGATAATCACGAGATAATGCGGCCGATCTCGGCGGCGTTTAGGTTTATATTGGCTTTTTATAGCGGCAACTCGAATGTGGTAGAGAATATTTTTATAGACGGCATATATTTGCGAGCAGTGTCGAAATATGACGCATAGCGCTACCAGGTGCTATATAGTTTGACGCTAGACTGTAGACACGCGACCGCTCGCATCAACCGAGCGGATGCTCAGCTTGTGTGTAATCAACAGCTGACTTACTGACATTTTACTATTTTTATTTGTTTTACTTAAACTTGTTTTACGTAGTTATTAATAGAAGGCATTGTTAGTAGGTAATAATAAATTTATTGACATATAAAATTAAATTATATTATGTACTTAAATTTTAATAAGTTTTAAAATGCATCGTTAACTGTTATGGTAGTTTTACTTTGATAAAATATAAAAAAAAATATTTTAACTAACCTAACAAACAATCATGCAAACTCAACACACTTACTGCATTATTCAATTATTTGGCCGTTAAATGTCTAATTATGTTTCAGAAATTTATTAATTCAATATAAAGACAAATTTTAAAAATGTTATCATAAATACGAAAGTGAGAATGTGTGTCCGTATTTTTTATTTATAATAATATGTTTATTACTTACCTCTTCAAGACTAAACGACTGCACAAATTAATCTGAATTTTGGTACTCTACAATAACATTAGAACTATTTTTCAGTAAAACCGCTTGGGGCAGCTACTAAGTAAATAAAAGTTAATAATAAATTGTTTAAAAACTGTACTTAAAATAAAACATGCCCAGTAAAAACTAATCTCCTCGAAAGCTAGCTAAAACTCAATTAGCCAGTCGAAAGTGTGAAAGCTTAAGCAGAAAATCCGTGCTTTCCGTCCGTCGGGGGCAACTTGCCAAGATAGAACTTGGTAACAACTTGTGAACATTGCATTTTAGGCGGCTACGCGCGAATGGAACTACTAACGCCATCTAGTAGCGAGTAGCTGAACATTGACTGTTTTATTTACGTAATAACTTTAGATTAAATCTATTTGTATAAAATTAATGATTGAAATTATAATAAGTGTTTTTTTTATGTTAGAAATTAAAGTTTTTTTTATTTACTTACTTTGCTTTATATTGTTGTTACTTATTATGTAGGTAGGTACCTATTGGTTTTGCTAGAACCTAAGTAAGTAGCATTAATAACAATAATTACCTATATTTATTATAGATGATACAAACTGCGTTCGAGATCAAAAATGCGATCATAAATCATACGTGAACTTAAATCGAATATGATTCATGGAGTTACACAAAATATACAGCAGACTTGGAAATTTCTTTTTAAATTTAGAAGTTTGAAAAAAAAAATGAAAATTTTAAATTGGATGTTAGACTAATTCCTACGTGTCGTCTTTTTTTGAACAGTCTCTATCTACGTAGAATAATGTAAAGCATTCTAAAATCACTGTAGCCACAGAAAATAGTACATAACTGTAATCGAAGAGTTATTTCCAGAAATGTTTACTTTAAACCAAACGTTGTAAACGAATGCGTTATTTTTGTTACAAAGCTTTCTTAAAGTCTAATACATATTCGTGTATTTTATTTAATCATCTAAAAGGTTCCGTAGCGCATAATTGTGGGATTTTGTTTGCTTTTATTGAAAACATTTTAAATTAATTGATTTCACTCGTTTTTCCGATGTGTGTTTGGATAAACTCTGGAGTAGAATTACTAATTGATTCAATGGGAAGTTCGATATAATAATAAACAATATCTACTATAAAATATTCAAGGTATCCACTGTGATAACATGTCGTAGTAACACAATCTAGATCCTTAGATTGAATTGAAGCCATTGAAGATTAGCCCTGAATGATAATAACGTAACATAATTAGCTTCTTTGTGGCTTACCCTGCGTAGAGTGATCCTTTCTTTACTGAAATCTTCTATAATATGATACGTGTTGTAAACTTTTCAAAAAAGTGCGTTTGACATTACAATTTTATTTTAAATTCAATATAGGTTTTTGACCACGATCTCGCGTGATGTTAAGCAACGATGCTGTCGTAGATGGTAGCAGGCTAGACCTAGAAAGTGGGATAAATGCCTCCCTGGCTTCACTTAACATCATACCGGAACATAGTCATGATGACCGCACACGCCGCATGCGTCGCGATGACTTTTTGTTTTGTCAAGCTGATGCGACCTACATCGACACTTTGATTTATTATAGATATAAATGTGTTATAAAATCAGCATCTGGCCGATCTTTGTGTGAACCGCAGATCTCGATTAGATTCTTGGGTGGTCTTACAACGAGAACAATGTTTATGATACGGAGAAACCGTGATACTGTGGAATTTTTATTGCGAAAACACGTGTCTTAGAACTAAGGGCTACAATACTGTTGTGTGTCGTGACGCGTCAAAAAGATATCGGTTGCATACTTTTTTATACTTACGGACGGACGATGGTATTGCACACCACCGCCTATTATTGTATTATATGTAGTACCATTCTCAGGTTGTCTGAGCACCGATGCCAGGTTCTAGCAGATGTCTTAAAGTTTTGCAGAGAGTTTACTTATTTAGCGGTGGAAATTCCTACTAGAGAAGACTGGCTAAATAGCCAACTTCTCCACAAAACCGGGAGCCTTAATTGGTTCACGGACGGATCAAAGATGGGGGCTGATGTGGGCTACGGAGTATATGGCGAGCGTCCCAAGTTTGGCAAGAGTGCTAGCTTGGGTACCCTCGCCTCTATCTTCCAAGCGGAGGTATATGCCATTCTCGAATGTGCACATATCAACCTGCAAAGGCACTACATCAACCATACCATCTATATAAATTCTGACAGCCAGGCTGCCCTCCTAGCGCTGGACTCGAGAGTTCTCACGTCCAGGTTGGTTGAGGATTCTATGTCACATTTGAACGCTCTGGGCACTAGAAACAGCGTTGTCCTCCGATGGGTCCCGGGACACGAGGGCGTCTACGGTAATGAGTTTGCCGATGAGCTCTCGCGCTCTGGGGCAGGGGGCACGCAGTTTGGCCCTGAGCCCTTGTGTGGCATTCCCAAAAGCCTTTCACTCAGAACCCTAATAAACTCATGCATTGGGGAGTCAACCAAGCTCTGAAAAGGCTGTCCAGGCATGAGTCATTCTAAGTCTCTAGTGAAAGCCTATGACAAACGTTTTAATAACCAAGTCATAGCGCTAAGCAGAAACAACCTACGCATCTTAACCAGAGCCCTGTCTGGACACTGTCGCCTTAATAAGCACATGTTCAAATTAGGGCTAAGTAACACACAAACCTGTAGATTTTGTGAAGAGGCGGATGAAACGCCTCTTCACCTACTAGGAGAGTCTGAAGCTCTGATGCGAATACGTAGCATCGTTCTGGGTCAGCACCAGCTTACCCCGGACGAGCTTAGAGAGATCAACCCCAGGAAAATCCTTCAGTTCGCTGCAAGGGTCAGTGGCGAACTATACGCCGCGCAAACGGGGTTTATCTCACCCTCAAAGTGGCGATCACAATAGGACATTTCTGGCCGCATCAATACGAAAAGCCACAAAAAGCAAATAAAAAAAAAAAACTTATTTAGCAGTGAGTTTATCTACTTATTAAGCAGTGAATCTTACAGTTTGTTTTTTATCCACTTCACCAGATCTAATTATTATAATCTAAAATTTAAATCATATAAATGGAAAGATTAATTGGTTGACTGACTGATATATCAACGCACAGCCTGAAATCCTAAAGGATGGTTTTAAAAGCCTAACCGCAGAATGAAATTTTTGAATATGCATGAAATTAATAATGAAGACCTCCGCTAAGAAAGTATTTCTCCACATTATGGTCAAAACGGCGAGCGTAAGCTAGTATCTAATAATAATAAAAGCCTATTAAACAGTATCCATCTGATTGATTGATGGGCAATAACTGCAGGCCATTAAAGTGCTATACGTGCGCTCAGAACCCTCGTGCTGTTGGGAAAATCCTTGAAAACTCGCCTTGGTACAGTGACACATATTTACATAAAAGCTGCTGAAATATTCATCATTCGTAACATGGTTTCGCCGACCTCGAGCGGCCATACGTTTGTTTTGTTTAAACAATATAGGTGTACTGGACATGCTCGAATTAGTGAAATTATGAACTTCGAGTTTATTTATTTATTTAATTATTCAGCACTATACTAGGACTAGGGTTGCATTTTCTGCCAGTGGAGCTGCAACTTGAAAAAATAAACAAAAAATGGGAAATATGGGGGATTTTTTTTTATAATCAGTACAGTGCTACTTAGGATTTCACAATGATGTGAAATTCTAGGAGCACTGCACCAACGCTTCTTACTCAGGATTCATAAGATGTTAAGACCCTTTAGCCCAGTAATTTCACTAGCTACAGTGCCCTCCTACCGGAGCACAGTAATGTTTGCACAATGATATTTCCATAATGTGTTTTAAGGCATACGTTTAAAAAAATTAGTGAAACAATTAATTAAAATATCAAATAAGTATGTAAATAGGTAAATTAAAGAAAGAATAGAAGAAATTTAGAGAAGGAGACGATTACTACTACTACTGTTACTTAGTATACTTCAATCGTAGTATTTCATAAGTTATTTATTATATGTACTATTTTGTCGTTTGACACAAAAATCTTTCAGTTGTTCAAATTTACGAGTATGTTATTCTACATAATGATTACCTACTTATTTTTCTTTAGTTCACTGAAGCTAGAGAAAATTTATTAGAAATAAGAGACAAAAAGGGCAATGGTAACTTACAAGTGCAAAGTTTAACATATTTAACAATTAATAAACTGCCTGTTTTAATATAAATAATACCAATACACATATTGGTATGCCAGGTACATATAAAAAAAAATTGTAAATGATAGACATGAGAGGGACAGAATTGAAAAATTGTAAACCACACCTCAGGCATTGTGCCGTGAATAAATTATAAGCGCGCAAGTTCACATCAGCCGTCATAACTTGACCCACACACCCACCCATTCGTGTCGGGAAATGCAAGCGAATGGGGAAAATCGTACATTTACGTGAGGTCTCATTTGGCTGGTCGTTGCGCGACCTACTTACGCCCGGTCTCAATATTGTTGTACCCCAGATCTGCGCTCGGTTAGTGGACTTTAGTTCTAGGATTATTAACCGACTAATGGAATGGCGGCGCGAAGGAGCTTTGCTGTTCTACATTATTGTACTACTTGTACAGGGCTATTGGTTTAGTAGGTTGGTGTATAAGGCCTTATTGGAGCGGTGATTATGTCTATTAGCTATGATTTGAGTGCCATATTGTATGTTCCAAAAAATGTAGGGGTCTTGAGTTTGTTTTTTTAATTTGCATAATAGATTGGTAAGTGTTAAAATTTTGCGCAAAGGTAAATATAATGACGTAGACATCCATCATGAAAGAGGAGCGAAATCACGGAAGATAAACTAGTTAAAATATTATATTATGACGTTTTTATATTTATTCAAAGCCATAAAACAAAACATAAACACCATGGAAGAGTAGAGTTAACCTTTGAAATCGATAAAAACGTCAGCTCAATTGACTTAGCCTTTGACACCCCCATTGACGTATCTAAAGTACTTACCTAGTTACAGTACCACAAACATAATCTTTCAGGCGGCTAAAAGAGGAACTACCTTTATCGGAACGGTGGTGGCCAAGGGGTTATGAGGTGCAGATGTGATTCTGGATCACCAAGTTCGAATCCTCGGTAATCGAATCACTAGCAGTTTTTTTACTCGTAGTATATACTGGTAGTAGGCGGTAGGCTTCGGCCCTGGCTAGTTACCACTGGACAAACCCGTGTCGCCAAGTCATTTGACCGTGTTCCGGCATGATGTTCAGTGAAACCAGAGAGACTTATCCAGCCTTCTAGGTTTAGCCTCCTACCATCTACAACCTAGAATGGAAGAGAAAAACATGTTGTGCCGACCCTACATAGCGTGGGATAAGGGCAGGAAGATGATACAATGATATGCTATTTGGCTATTTATTTTTTATACAACGAAGTAAGAAGACGCTCTCCTGATGGTAAGACATATCGCTGCCCATAATCAGCACAGTGCTACCCAGTGCATTGCGCCAACGCTTCTTACTTGAGAGTCATAAGATATTAAGACTTCAGCCCAATAATTTCACTAGCTACAGTGCCCTTCTACCGAAGCACAGCAATGATGGCTATTGATATGATATGGCTATGGTAGAGCGATGGTGGCGACATGACCGCTAAGTTTAGTAAAATTGTTGGCGACGTACGTTGCCTACTTGTGACGTCAGTAATCTGTCACGCCTTTGTAATGGTAAAGAGTATCGTCAGAGGTAAAGATTGGGATTCTGTTTAGAAATATTAGTTTGTCTTGTTTCATTTGTCAAAGTACTTAAATTTTAATGATGTTTTCCTTGTACGTGATGATGATGTTTACTGCTTGCTAGTAAATATACTTATATCGTTGCCTTTACTCAAAATCTTGCAGGTCAATAAATTTATAATAATATGTCCATTTTCAGTTCACTGTACATGTTACTTAAAATCTAAGTATATCTATACCATCTTCAATCATAGGCAAGAAGGTTTTCGTTGTATTTTTATTATTTTTTGTAGGTACTTATCCTGGCTATATTCATGAGTTTTAACTTAGTTTAAATAGATTCTGTAATCTATTCGTCCTAATATCTTTATTGATGCTTAAAGTTTTCAAAATGGACCTTACTGTATTTTATTTATTGTATTAAAATTCAACAACATTTAACACGTTAACTGCGTTGTGTGGTCATATTGGCTCATAGCTAACTTTCATTCAGTGCGGAGCACAAAATAGCGTTCTTTCCCCTGGTGCGGAAGGCATAACTTTGTGTGTAGCTATCGTAAGAAAGAGATACATATACCGTTGTTATTGTCACTTGAACGTGAACAACTCAGCATTTTTTAAAACTCGTGAACCATTTTGACCTCACCCGCACTTAAAGAAAAATATTTAAATCTGGTGCGGAGTGTGGTCAGTATGACCACGCGCTCCCCGCACCCCACACCCGCACTAGATGAAGCGCGGGCGCCATTTTATGACGTTAGTGATGTGCCGCGCAGTCACCTGTGACGACGTGTTGTTTTGAGCGAATTTAGGTATTTACGATCTTTTGCAACAAAGTATCATCGCAATTTAAGTTGAATCATCATATTATACTGAAATAGTGTGTGGAATTTTGTGAAGTGCTAGTTCATTATGCGTATCATCAAAACTGCTGTGATAGAATCCAAACCACCAACCGACACACGCAAGCGACAGCATTGGATGACTGGTGAAACTTTTGACCTGGTTGAAGAGAGACGATCCATGAAGGTTAAAGGCGCTGAAATTAAAGACCTAAACCAACTGTCAGCACAAATTCAAGCGGGCTGTAGACGAGACTACAATCGTTATCTGCGTAAAATGTGTGAAGAAGTTGAACAACACGCTGAAAAATATGAATCCAGAGATCTTTATCATAAAATTCGATTCATTACAAAAACTTTACCTTCAAAAACCTGGGCCATAGAAGATAACAACAATCAGGTGGTAACAGAGTTGGAGGAAATCTCTAAAACTTGGAAAGAATATTGCCAGTCACTTTTCTGTGACCATCAATCACGGGAATTTCCATCAGTGGAGCCCAGCAGTGAAGAACTGGAGCCAGATATTCTTATGTCAGAAATTAAAGCCGCAACAACGCACCTCAAAAACGGGAAAGCAACAGGATCAGATGCAATACCCATAGAAACGATAAAAAGCTTAGGTGATTATGGCTTAGAAATGTTTCACAGCATCTGCAACAAAATCTGGCAGACCGGAATATGGCCGACAGAGTGGACTCATACTGTTTTCGTTCCTTTACATAAGAAGGGTTCTACAAAGAAATGTAGCAACTATCGGCTCATTGCGCTCATATCTCACGCAAGCAAAATCATGCTACATATTATAAATGAGCGGTTGAAAGCATACCTCTCCAAAGAGATCGCACCAGAGCAGGCCGGGTTCGTTAAGGGGAAGGGGACCAGAGAGCAGATCCTTATAGTACGTCAAATCATCGAAAAGGCTCGAGAATTCAATAAACCAACCTACATATGCTTTGTGGATTTCTCTAAGGCGTTTGATTCGGTGAAATGGCCTACTATGTGGAAGACCTTACTGAGCATGGGCACACCAAAACACCTGGTACACCTTCTTCGAAGTTTATACGAAAACGGAACAGCCTCCGTACGCACCGATGAAATCTTGTCTGAACATTTCCATCCTAGTGCAGGCGTAAGACAAGGATGTATACTGTCACCACTTCTCTTTAACACGTATACCGAGCTCATTATGCGAATAACATTGGAGAACTGGCATGATGGAATAGCGGTTGGTGGATATAAAATCGCAAATTTGCGTTATGCTGACGACACCACACTGTTTGCTACTAGTTCTCGCCATATCGAGGAACTCCTTCTCAAGATGGAGCGGGTCAGCTTGGAGTTTGGGCTAAAGATAAACCGCAGTAAAACCAAGATGATGATCGTAGATCGTGCCAATGACAACTCACCGGACATCACTCATCTTGCGAACTGCGAAGTTGTACAGTCGTACATTTATCTTGGCACACTGATCTCCAACAATGGCGGGTGCATAGATGAAGTGAAGAGACGAATGGCGATAACTAGAAACGCAATGGACAAGCTAAAGAAAATATGGAGGAACAGGCATATCACTAAAGCCACCAAGATCAGGCTCGTGCGAACACTAGTTTTTCCCATATTTTTATACGCTTCCGAAACGTGGACCTTACGAGAAGTGGAGAAAAAGAAGATAGATGCTCTAGAGATGTGGTGCTGGAGAAGAATGCTCGGCATATCTTGGACAGAGTTCCGCACCAACGTCTCCATACTCCAAGAACTCGGTGTGAAAGAGCGTTTGTCTGGTTACGTACAATCTCGTATATTAACTTTTTTCGGGCACGTTTCAAGGCGAGAGAAGGACTCCATTGAAAGGCTAGTGGTGCAGGGAAAGGTGGAGGGCACAAGACCAAAGGGTAGGTCGCCTATGAGGTGGACCGACCAAATAAAAACCGCAGTGGGTGGCCCCCTGCATGAGTGTTCCCGACTGACAAATAATAGGGAGAAATGGCGATATATAGTGAGGCGAGCAACAGCAGCCCATACCGTAGACACATCATGATGACCACGACCGTTCTGCCAAGAACAAACCGATTAAGAAGAAGAGTTCATTATGCCGAAGAGAAGTAGAAAAAAACTAGTTTATGCTACAGAAACCGAAAAAGGAGAAGGAACGAGCAAATGGAGCCCGGAGTACAGAAACATATTTGTTAAAAATGAAGATTCAGGTACTAGCTCAAAAATCGATCCAAATAAAAAGATTGTTGTATTGGAAGATTACACTTTCAAGCCCGCTGTTTTCAATAATGTAGATAGCGACAGCGATTTGGAAATTTTTTCTCCCAAACGAACTAAACCTGCTTCACTTAAAGAGACAACCTCACCAGAACATGTAGGAATTTTTGCTAGTCCCAGTACAGGACGCACATTCACAAAAATGGAAAACGTAAAGTTTTCTCATACTGCTACACCAACTCATCGAAATAGGTTGAAAAGCAGTCAACAGCAATATCTTTCTAAAAAATCGCCTGATAGTATGTCATTAAGTAATTTTTCTGAATTAAGTGGAAATGTATCTTTGAACGATATATCTGAAGAGAATTTGATGCAAGTGAGCCTGCCTCTTGATGAACAAAATATTCACAAATATATTCGTACACCAACAAGAAATAATAAGCGAAGTAACCGAGTAAGCGGAATTATCCTCAACAGTAATTAGGTGTTTCCCATCACTAGTTTTTTGTTATATTCAGTGCGTTGTGTGGTCAAAATGAATTCATAAATTGTTTCTCTTCTGTAGGACTGACGCAAAGAGCGAACTAAAAACGCAGCTAGGTATATATTGCTCATATATTGGTCTTTGGCTTGCATATAAAAAAAATTAAAATAACTGTATGAGGTACTGAATAAACCCATTTCAAAACAGAAACGATTGGGGGTTATTTTGACTACACGACGCACTGCAGAAAAGTCTACTATGTGCCAACATGACCTCTTGACGCACCAGCGGAAAGTACACGAAAAAATGCTACGCAGCGAACGTGTTAAATAAGCAGAGCATTTCCATCACAGAATACAGCATCATATTAATACAAATTGTATCCCAAACTCCTAACCCGTACATATAATTGTGTAAACTCAAATACGCAATAATGCATGAGCCAACTATACGGGGCACGTTAACTATATAAGTTTATGGTATTACACCCGAGGGCTTCCCTTATGGAGGACCCTTCTTGTTTCCTAAGAACGCGCATCCAAGATGTTCTCGTCCTTGTAATATTAAAGCTTAATGGCTCGGTATGTCAAAGTCTTCCTTTTGCCCGCTGTTTACTTCATTTTAGCTTTTTTCTTGGATGGGTTGAAATATTTTTTTATCGAAGAAAACTCTGTATACATAAAATTGCAGGTATACAAGCTTTATACACGTGGCCTTGCACGCGTGGAAAAATTACATCATCATCATCATTTCAGCCATAGGACGTCCACTTCTGAACATAGGCCTCCCCTTTGGACCTCCATGTATACCTGTTGGAAGTTGGAAGCGACCATCATCCAGCAATTCAGAAATTACTTAGCGAAGTTTTAAACATATAGGTATGTGGTCCAATCCCTTCAACGCAGCGGTTTGGTTAATCAGTCAATCAATCACACTTTTCGTTTATACATTTTATTTGATAACGTGCATCTATCTACACGGACTGCTCGTTTTCAGTCAAAAGCAACCTAAAATACAGAAGTTTCAAGCAAACTTTCACGAACTTTTGATAGTCCGCTTAACTTGATCAAAGCTTAAAATATTATGTACCTAACACCGAATCGCGATTCTTATAACTGGAAATGGATCCGAAACCGATTAAGTTTACTAGTTTTAACTGTAAGCTATAATATCTTACTACGAACAATATTGAAAATAAATGTTGTGTTTATTACGTAAGCTTTTGCAATAATAATAACCGAAATGCAGCTTTGTGTGGAAATTTAGTTTTGCTACTCGACGCTAGATGGCGGTAATTTAAATTTGAACTGCGACCTTTTCCGCAACGACAGTTTTAATTCGGGAGTCGTACACAATAAATGACCTGATTATTAACAAATAGATATATACGTATTTAATACATCTTTTCATCACAGTAATAGGTATTTAAAATGCAAAAAATATTCGTAGGTGCCATCATACATCTCCATAAAGATTGTATGAGATACCTATGCCCTTTTACCCTTATAAATTGTCAGGATATCAGATACCTACGAAATGTTCGAAAAGGTTCCCTTAATCTCTTTTCGAATAGGTACACTCGAGGCAATGTCTTCATTTGGAGCTAAGGTTTACCCATTTTTTACTAAAGGGTCTTGACAGATAAGAAGCCTCAAGGGTGGTCAAGGGTACCAAATAAAAATTATAAGTACCTAGTGGTCACGAAGCTGTCAGTGGAAGAATTACTTGGTAGCTTTATTGATGACCCCTGCCCTTCACTTCAAAAGGTCGCGTCCAATGACGTCCACAAATCTTATTATACCTATATTATGATTATCAGGTTGCTTTTTTTATCCAGAATGAATTTTATTCAAATGGGTCTATTTTGAATGCTATCATATAATGCTTGTATAGTCTTTCTCATTGATTTCGACGATTGCGATCTTGGCAGTTTCATTTTTTATGCCTTTATTTAACTTTTTGTAAATTTTCAATCGGGACTTACCTATCGCTTACAATCCGTTGTTATAATTATAGTCCAGTCAATTTAGACATTCGAAGTTACATAAAGTCCCAACAAGCTGAATTTCTGTGAAGTTGTTCAAAACATAATAATAAACAATGTCTAGAAGTTCCCCATCATTCCCCTGTAAGGAAAAAATTTAATTCAAGATCAAAGGTCAAAACAATGAGTTTTTCGCGATTTTCAGCAAAACGGTAAGTTTTATCATAAAAATACCTTAGACAAAATTGTAGATCATAAAATTGTCTACAAAAAAATATTTAATACTTTTTTTTCTACGAGCCACCGTTTTTGAGATATAACGATTCAAAAAGTTGTAATCTCGTATATAAAATCGTTCGTACACTTTCGTGCTATCAACGCACAGCCCAAACGGCCGGACGGATTGAGCTGAAATTTGGACAGCGTATTCCTTGGAAGATTTCATCGTGCAATAAGAAGCGATTTTTTGAAATTCCCTCAGGAAAAGGAATTATTCCCGAAAAACGTTTGTATGCAAATCCGTAACCGTTTACCCGATTGAGCTGAAATTTTGTAAAACGATTGTTAGGATTGTGTTGAGGAACATTGAATAGTTTTTATGACACAATTTAACTTTAAAGAGGGGGTAAGGGGGGGTCAAAGTTTGTATGGTAAATTTAGAACCGCTGGCCCTATTGAGCTGAAATTTGGTACAAAGGTAGACCAAGTCCTAAAAAATAATATGGGATACTTTTTATTCCAAAAATCAACCTCTAAGGCGGGATAAAGGAGGTCAATGTTTGAATACGAAATCAGTAACTAATGACCCCATTAAGCTACAATTTGGTTTAGACATAGTTTGAGCCTAATTTTTTGTAGACAATTTTATGATCTACAATTTTGTCTAAGATGTTTTTATGATAAAACTTACCGTTTTGCTGAAAATCGCGAAAAACTCATTTTTTTACCTTTGACCTCGAATTAATTTTTTTCCTTACAGGGGAATGATGGGGAACTTCTAGACATTGTTTATAATTATGTTTTGAACAACTTTACAAAAATTCAGCTTGTTGGGACTTTATGTAACTTCACTCTCATTTTTTGGTCTAAATTGACCGGACTATTACATTAGGTATTATTTTATACCAAGCCCTACGGTACCACTGCTGGATAAAAGTCTTTCCCAAATCTTAGCTGAAGGGCCTACCTGCTGGTATCTTCTGGTACTCATTCTGTGGCGACGTTTGCCCAGCGTTCAGGATGCAAGTGGGTGCATACCAACCCTACAACAACCCAGCAGCCTTACATAGTTTTCATTTATTTTGTGAAAAATTCTAAGTTCCGTCGTTATGGGCGACTATCTTTATTCTTCAGTCTTCACTGTTCTTCGGATTTCTACCTATTAAACGTTGCACAGTAACAACTATTCTTTATTTTTATCCAACCAGTGTCTGGAAATGTACAGAACGTAGTGAATTACGAGTTGTCTATTTAAAGCGGCGATTCTAGGACATGGTATGGAGTGTGGAGTGAGATCATATCCGTAAAACGTTCATACAATGTTGTTTACATTATTATTGAACTAACTGCGTATTGGGCCTTGGTATTATTTTCAGCTGGGTTTGTCCAACTGGGCAATGGCGTCTCTAACTCCTTTTATTTTTTGACCCAGAGAAAATGCGTTACGTTTCGTCACTCTGTCTCGCAGTTACTGGGACTACTAGGACTCCTCCGCTGAAGATGGGCGCGACGGGGATACCCACTACAAAACCTGGGGGTGTTTCTGCGGGACGCCATAATGCCGGGGCAGTGGGCAGTGGGTACGCCGAAGCACTCGTGCGCGGCCTCGACGGTGAGGGGTCTTTACTCCTAAGTTAGGTCCTAAGCATTTCTTATGGTCTACACTAGACCATACAATATTAATTAAAAGATTCAGTTTGTTCCAAATTTAATAGGTTCATAGTAAAGAGGTGCACTTAGAGGTAACAAATATGCACAATTTAAATGCAACAACTTTGCACAGGAGGATCTTTTATCCTCAAGAAATCTTCAGAAAGACAAGTTTCAAATCTAACAATGAGTTTTTTGAGCTCGTCACATTGTCGCATAGTCAATGAGACGATGTTGTGGATATTGCGCTCGAGAGTGCAAGTGGCACGGTTTATGCAGGGTCAGCCTAATACTAAAGGTAAGGTTACACTGAAAATTTCAGTGACCGAATCGCCCTCAACAATAACCCTTAACTAAGTTTTAAATAAAATTTAAAACACAATTTATATTTCAATTACAGGCTTTATTTACAGCTAGCGCAATTTGTTGTAGACGTCGCGACGATGTATGCAAATCGGTTGCTTACGCCACATTCGCACTGCGGGAGTCGATGGTACTGTACGACTGTGAATCCAGTAGCTCAAGTTCTTGCAATATGAGCATAAGGTATTTTTTATATTTGCTATTAGAAGACGGTAGACAGGCCGCAGTATAGGCTTTTATTTTCAAAGTAGAGTTTAAAGCTTAACCTAGCTACACTTTGCCGTCATCCGTGTTTCCCGAGCGGTACAACTTGGGTGTCTTCAAGGCACGAGTGAATATGTACCTTTCTAGGCATCTTACGTGATCCATCGTCGACCGCATTTTCACTTTCCATCAGGTGGGATGTGGTCAAACGTAGGCCTATCTCGTATAAAAAAAAAATAATAATGGACATTTATCATCAACACAGCTTTCTAAGTTTATTTTTTTAACCAGGATAATAAAACTTTAATATTGAAAAACCATCATTCCATCCAGATAGATTTTTGCACGCTAATATATTTACGAAAAATCTCAAGGATATCATTTTATCATATTAATTGAAACGTAATACGTAGAACAGTGCATAAATGAGGCCTTGCCTGAGCAACCAGATAACTCCCACATAGTCACCACAGTAATATCATCACAGTATTTTTTAAAGTGGCAAATGCCTTTATTGAGAAACAACAAGCAAACAATACTACAGCAGTCAAAAACACTTGTTTTAACCACCGATCGGCAACACGCCAATCTACAGAAAATCCAAGTGCTCCAAACTACTGTCAGATGGTACCGCGTGCCCTGCAGTATTTCTTAGTCTTTTTCTTCATCCTAATTACCTGGCTAATGCCAGGATCTTCCTTTCGACTTCTTTTTTTCTATTTTGCCAGCATGTTTTAGTTCACTAAAGGTAAAGGTAAAAGTCACTTCAAATGCAAAAAGGCACAACACTCCTTACTGTCATTACAATAAGCTTTCGCAATACAGGAGACACCCCAGCTTTCATATAACAATTAAAATATGCAAATGAAAGATATTACCCACTACTTTCATTCCGGCCCGATGGAGTACAAATCAATGGGGATAGATGGTACGTGTAAAGCCACCCTTAGCGTTGATGACAGTGTCAAAAATGTGGAGTGAACGCCTAAGGGCGCGACTTTTGTTTACATTTGGAGTTGATTTTGCTGTTACAGTTTTGTGATTTTGTTTTTATTATTCTGATTTAATTGTGATTTTGTACGAGGATTGGTGGTAATTTTTGAATCTCTTTTGTAATTGATTTAAATGTTTTTAATTTTTTTTAATCTCATTTATTACCTATCATAAAGCTTTCGAAAGAATGTGGCTACGTTAGAAAAAAGCACAGATGTGTTCCCGAGTCCTGTCTAAATATAAAGTATATAGTCGGTTTTTGATTCAACATAAGAAATAATTGTAGCGCAGATTTTGAGATTATTTGTGAGATACCGATGAATTTATTCCTAATGTCTTGACAATGTATCAAACATTTAAACATTATGATTGCTCGAGTAGACTTATATCGTTGAGCAGTTTTTTATTGTAACACCAACTAGTTATGTCATCTTTCCATCGTTCTATCCCATAATTACAGCGTGAATTTTCAGCAGGTAGCCTTCGGTAGGCCTGTATGTAACTAAACAGGAGTGGCGTGTAAACGCAAGCTTAGCCCTTCCCGCCGCGTCGGAAAATTTACATATTATTAATTTACATGGCAACATTGGCCCGACACCCGACCGTTCGCAATCTGTGTAATTTGTGCTTAGGGTTAGAGAGGCTGATCAATAAGCTAATGGGAATTTTAAATCGGGTTTTGATGGGTAAATACTACGGGTTAATATTATTATGCGCTTCACTCCTAACTTTCACGACTAAACGGGTGGCCCGATCGAGCTGAAATTTAGTAAAGAGATAGCTTAGACCCTGGAATAACACGTAAGATATAGTATAGCGGGTAAACCCGCAGGACGCAGCTAGTTTATAATAATATTATTAATATTTTGCTTATTTAGGTACTCTTTAAGGCTCAGTGAAAAGGCTGCAAATCCATTATAAAAATCTGATTAACCCGTACGTAGAGATAGATCCACTGTGACCTACTGACCCTTGAGACTTGAAACGCAGTAGAGTGATCAAATTGCGAACACTCCTTGAAATTAGGAGTATGCATGTAAACCATAACTCTTTACTTCTTGTACAAATTATTGGTACCTCACGTTAATTGAAGTAAAGATTTACTGAAGCCATTACTGACTTTTGTTTTCTTTTTTTCTGTGACCCGCTTCACA
Organism: Hemithea aestivaria; assembly: GCA_947507615.1. Classification (NCBI taxonomy): domain Eukaryota; kingdom Metazoa; phylum Arthropoda; class Insecta; order Lepidoptera; family Geometridae; genus Hemithea; species Hemithea aestivaria. Next base: position 10,547,589 of record OX382332.1, on the reverse strand, counting down.
ATTAAAAGTACAAAATATGTTAGTGTTGTTCCAGAATTTCAGCTGCACATTATACCTAAATCATTGCCTGAAGTGGCAATGGGCAGGCCACATAGCGCGGAGAGCGGATGGCCGATGGGGTCGAAGAGTGCTCGAGTGGAGACCACGGACTAGCAAACGCAGCGTAGGACGTCCACCCACAAGGTGGACAGACGACCTTATAAAGGTCGCCGGAAGACGCTGGATGCAGGTCGCTTCCAACCGGTACATATGGAAGTCCAAAGGGGAGGCCTATGTTCAGCAGTGGACGTCTTACGGCTGAGATGATGATGATGATGATGATTATACCTAAACATCACATACCTATTCATAGTTGTTCTAGCTGCGCTCAGCGGTTTTACTCAATGAAAAAAAGCCTTTGTGTTATCCCAGGGCCTCACGACCTGGTGTATGTCCTTGCACCTCTGAGTATATGAGCAAAGATACCACCACGCTCCACCATGGAGGGGTTCTCCTTTTTGAGTTGAGTACTAGTGAGGATCAAGCGCTGTTGGTCTATGAATGACTAATTCGGCGAGCCCGAACTCCCGTATTTATGGCGCTCCATAGGAACACCCCCGGGTTTTTAGTGGGTAGTCACACACACCACCCAGCTTCCCCTGACAATAAGGTGACGATGCTTAACGCATTCCTAAAAGAAAGTCTAAACTTTTTGGGATACCAAATCTTAGGTCGTTTAGGCGTGAAGGCATCTAAATATATAAAAGAAAAGAGTGACTGACTGATATATCCACGTACAGCCTACACCACTGGACGGGTTGGGTCGAAATTTGGAACATAGATAGGTTTTATGCCGTTTGTTACGGATTTTGCCATGCGGGCAAAGCCGCGAGCATAAGCTAGTAACAAATAATAGAAATAATAGACGTACACACGTTCACGCATTCACATCTATAATAGAATATCAGTAGGACTATCTAACTCATATTGTAAACATAACGGGTGACTCGTCACACTCGCGGAGCCCCAGAGCGATCAATTACTGCAAATCGACTATGAATCAACTTTCATCTGGTACCCTCACATACAAAGATCACCTTCGAAAAGATGTGACATTTTCTTCGCAAAAAATGTATTACAAAACATTTTTAGTTAACTTCTACCCTTGTAGAATAGCGTGCAGGATATACCGGGATCCCGAAGTAATAAGACTACAACTGAAGTCATCCCATACATTCTACTTTTAAGAATCGTATGAGATGACAGTTGTAGTCTTGAAATGACGTACACGCCGTGAACTTTAGAGTCGTATATTTAAATATTTATTAACATCGAAATGAGTATAAAATTTGAGACAATTTATTGGCAAAATGTATTTGACAAACATTTCAGTCAACTTCCAGTTAAATTTAGAGACATATTTTCATTGGTAACTAAGTATTTTGTACGATAAATCGGACGTATAGCATATGCACAAAGTATGCATCGAAACAAGATAGCTGGCTGGCGAAAATTTAGCTAATTACGAAAATTGGAACCCAGGACCTCATGTTAATGCTGATCAAGTATGTCAGTCGGCCAGGATCGCACCCGGCGTATCTTCAATTATATCAGAACTTTCAACAAAACTATAGAAATTTCAATTAATGCAGCATTAATAGCGTTATAATGGTTACGTATCATAATACCTACGGTCGTTTCAACTACAGTCAATATAACTACGGTCGATTCGCCTATGTTCATTACACATATACACATAGTCTGGACGACTCGCCTACAGTTCAACTCGCCTACGGTTGAATAAACTATAGTCAGGTGAACTAACGGACGATTCGGCTAATGTTCATTTGAGATATTGATTAATTCAACTATGGACGGCTCACCTACGGTTTATAAATTCTATGCTCCGCGTGTTTTTAGCACAGTATTCAGGGCAAACCGAAATCAGTTAGTTAGGTTAGGTTTGAACAGTGAGCGAAGCGAGCGTGCCGCGGCAGCGGCCGGCGAAGCGCCAGATAAGAGTTTTTTTTTGTTACTGAATGATTTATACTGTGTCATGGCATCTTCTGGCATCTTGACATCTTCTTTCAACATCTTTATCAAGGCATCGCGGCATAATAAGCTGTCTGCACATCTACAGATAGAAATCATTCAGGTATCAAAAAACAACTCTTATCTGGCGCTTCGCCGGCCGCTGGCGCGACACGCTCGCTTCGCTCTCTCGGCTCGCGCATTGTGATCACTGTTCAAACCTAACCTAACCAACTGATTTCGGTTTGCCATGAATTCTGTACTAATAACAATTCGTTTTTAGCTATCATATCTGACTAATAGCCGGAAACATGATAGAAAAATAAAACGTGAATCGTCCGTTAGTTCAGTCAAAAATAGGCAAATCGTCCGATAGTTTAATCAACCATAGCTGAATCGACCGTAGTTGAGTTAACCGTAGGCGAGTCGTCCAGTAGTGATTTTGACCAATAGTTATTATGAACGTAGGCGAAACGTCCAATAGTTATTTTAAACAGTAGGCGATTCGACCGTAGTTGAAACGACCGTAGGTATTATGATACGTAACCGTTATAATAAATGTCAATTTATATAGCGATGCATTACTTATTTACAGATATCAAAACCGCAAACACGAGCTATAACAACATATAAAAATGCAACCATACAGTGAGACACGTCTTGGCAATACAAGGTAATGAAAACTTTATCGTCTAATATAAAAAAATTAAATAAAAAAACATAAAAACCAGAGTCTAATATAAAAATCTCGTGTCACGGTGTCGAAATTCTTCAAAACGATTGAACGGAGTATTTTTTTTAGAAATATTGTAGGTCTAAAAATAGGTTGTAGAGTATAATTTTTCAACAGACAAAGGAAGAGCCACCGATCAGCTGGTATCAATATAAATAAAATAGGTACATAGTAACCCACCATACTGAGCTTAGTGAATACCTAGCACTGATGCAAAGAGTTATAACCGTTGTGTCATCCCATGCTATGAATCAACTTTCATCTGCTACCCTCCAATGTCAAATATTGCGCACTTCGATGCACACTATAACTACAAACGATAATATACTTTAACTTCAACATGTTATGAGTCAAATTCCATTGCAGATAGTTCATGTTAGCAGGAGTAGACTGCGCAGACTTGATTAATATGTTATAGTACTGAATATAGTTTCGTAGTGTGAGAAACGGTTTAAAAAATACAGACCTACTGGGGAGTTAACAATCTTACGACTTATGAGTCAGTTCAATTTCGAGCAAAATTTCGCGCGTAGAGTCAAATTTTCAACAAAAAAAAAACGATAATGTCAAAGAAACTTAATTTAACACTGCACTCATTATAGTGCTTTAGTTTCTGATTTGTGTTGTATGTGTTAAAGCTTTAACACTTTTGGTATAGAGGTAGTTGTAAGCTTCTAATATTGGAGAAAGCCCCGATACAGTGAAAACTAGTTCGCAATGTAATTTTTTTTAATATTTAAGTCAAATAAATAGTTTTATTTTTATTACTACTATATATAATAAAAAATATAATAGTTTTATACACAAGTAACTACATGTAGGTATAAAGTATTTTGTAGCAAAAATAGGCTTTGGCGCCTTCCATAAGGGTATTAACAAATTCCTAAAAGAGTAAAGGATTTGTAAACGTATGCATTCAATTCAATAGATACGAGTATATGATATAGGTATCTATAGAGGAGTTTAAAGTGACCTAGAGTAGAATAACTGGAGTGAAGCAAAAGTAGGCCAACAGCAGCGCGCGGGGAAAATGAAAATAATGATTTCGTTGTAACTTAGCTACATAACTGCTGAGTACGCTCACTTAGCAACTCTATGAATATTTTTATTATTTGATATTTTATAACATTTATAGGAAATAGGACATTAAACTTTATTTTTTAAAAAAAAGCCTTATTTTCTTTAACTTATTGCTAGATGTTTGCAACGGTTTCATCCGCTAGAAGTAGCCTATGTGTTGCTTGGGTTTACTGGACGGGGACCTCTATCCTTCCTTGCAAATAAAAAGCTTTGGTGTAGCGAACCTAGAATTTTACAGCATTGTGAAATACTGGCTGGCACTGTACTGATATGGGCAGTGTTATCTCTTGCCATTAGTAGAGCGTCTTGCTAGTCTTCTTACTTTTTGCAAATATAAACTAGAGCTGTTTCATATATTCTGCTGATTGCCAATTTTAGGCTTGTTCGGTGTAGCATTAAATATATGAAACAGCTAGTTGCCAGTGGTAGTTGCAGAAATAGCTGCTTTGTCTGCAAAGCACCTATAATTTCAGAAACATCTTTGTAAATAAACGGCATAAACTCACTTGTATTTACTTCGGTTTCGTGCCAAGTGAGTTTAAGCCGTTTATTTACAAAGATGAATCTAAATACTCACGAATCGTTTAGTGTAAAATTTCAAAAACTGTTCCTACAAGGTTCCTACAAGCATGCACTACTAAAAGTCGCGGACTACGCTTCCAAAGTGATTGTTAGTCCATAAAATAATTATGAAAAATTACCTTTTAAAAATTACCTTTTTAACTACATGAGTACAGCAACCGTTTAATCGGTTTCAAAGACCTCAGCGGGTTCAATTAGGGGTCGACATTAATAACTAGAACCAGAAATATCGAGATTATTCCAAATGTAACCCGCCCCAATTTGGCAAGAGACAACGCCTAATTACACCCGCCTGGAACCGACAGGAAGGGTTTCGGTTATTATAAATAATTTACTAAATTAAGGACGTTAACAAATTCTTCTGGGCGCAATCGCTTTGTTACCCCTGATTAAAAAGATTACATTGGCCATCCTCAAACTCAATTCATTTAGGTATTCAAGTAGGAATAGAGCACTTTTGCTTGTCAATAATCCTGTATGTTTCAACATTATCGCGAGAACTAGCACCTTTCACAACAATTTGAAGAAAAGTTTTTAAACATGAACTCTCTAGGACTAAGATAATTTAATTTTTGTCACTTTATAGTGATAGTGTAGTGGGACACTTGGCAAAGTGAGATGAAAACAGGCGTACCAAGTCTGTAAAAATATGCTATCCAAGGCACGGACAAAGTTCTCGAAGTAGACCACCAGCCTGATGGTGAGACATTATTCAGAAGGAACTAGAGGATCATGAGAAGGCCTATACCCTGCAGTGGGTGGATACGGGCTGAATAGATAGATAGAATAGTGATAGTCCGCGATAGCCAAGAAGTTTACATTCAATTGAGACTGCGTTGTGAACACCAAATTGAAGCATGAAAAATGACGTCAGCGTTGACAACCATTTGATTCTTTAGTTTTCACGTCGCAATCTTCACTGGCTCCATCTTCATAACTATAACCAATAAGCCCTCTAGTTGGATAAAAAGCCACTAATACATACATATTATTTAACACAAAAGATACCCTCAATAAAGCAGGTTATTTCAATCAAGTTGGACGCACGACACAATGTATTCCTTCGGATTATGACCCTCGTGGTGCACCCTCCAGACATATTGCACCCTCCGAACTGACCTGCGAGGGACCGGATCAATTTATAGACCTCTTTGACTACACTTTTGGTCGAGCTTTTATTTTTATAGAGTTTGGTGCAAATTATTATGGCATCGTTGTGTTTTGTTACTATGTTACGATCAAAGAAATCTATTGACAAATGTATATATTCTATAAATGACTCTATTGAAACATCACATTAACCGTGTATCTATAGTACACGGTATATAATACTATATATTTTTTATTTGAAGAAGTAAGAAGACTAGCAACACACTCTCCTGATGTTAAGTGATAACGCTGCCCAATATCAGTACAGTGCTACCTAGGATTTCATAATGATGCGAAACTCTAGGTGCACTGCACCAACGCTTCTTATTCCAGAGTCATAAGAAAAAAAAACTAGAAAAAAAATACCAGTACCAATTATTTTTGCAATTGCCTTGTAGATCCGTTGATAACACAAATGGAGTATTAACACTGGTGATATTCTAGGTAAGAAAATAAAAATGATTTATTTAATTCGTCACCTCGATTCTTCAAAATAAAAAAATCGAAAAGCAACATTTTTGCGAAGCAAAAACAGCACAAATCATTTCTAAATACCCAAGAAAACCTTACACATCAAGGTACCTACTGAATTATCAATAAGCTGGACGTACGAGTACGTACGACTACTGGGCCGCGGACGGTAGGTACCATAAGATTTATAATTTTATTAGGGAAGGATTAACCCGTCTGAAAGATATAGGCAGTTACCATCTTTGGCTACATCATCACTTTATGACCAGGCCAGATCATAGTCAAAAATAAACCTATACCTAAAAAAATACAGTGTGTCTTCTACACAAGATCTAATCTTCCAAAGTAAAACATGACCAGCACACTATATCGTTAAACGTTTAATAATTACAATTAGTAGCACTAACCGAATTTTTTTTTTCAATCACCAAATGGATGTAGCCCGTTACAACAGGTCACGCAAAACTACGAGTATGTCATGCGAATTTGTATACTGCCAGTATTTAACTAGGTACCGAGTTATTTTGGCTGGCGTAAGTGAAAAGGTTAATTAAGTGGAATTGAACATGGGAATTCAAAGAAAATTGATATTTTGATAAAAGTAGATGGTGCAATGAACAATAATATAGACAGCGATTTAAATTATATAAACAGCAATTTCAATTAAGTGAAAGGTATATTTTAATTGGCATTACTAATGATTACTATTAGAACAGAATAAAATACTCTTTATGCACCATCCATATCCATACATATAATAAGAATGGAAATTTCTCCCCATTCATTGTGATCCTTTACTAAAGTGAACTGTGAAAATACGCATATGAACATAACGACGCGAAAAAGTCGCTTGCGCGATCTAGATCGTAAAACATTTTGTCAATTTTTCCTAGGGAAACGTAAAATAAAATAATAAAATAAATAATAATCATTTATATCGGACACATCGCCCCTAATTTACATCAAAATTTCGAAGTAAAAGTAATAGAATATAAAGTAAATTCAATTCAAAAAAATCAAAAAGCAAAAAGTGCGACAAACTAAAAATACGCCATCTATCGATGTGGCCATAAACGAAAATTTACCAGAGTAGTTTTATTAGGCTTAATTTGTAAAAAGGTTATTACTTATGTGTGATAAAACGGCACAACCGAATTGTATGCAGTTTTCGCTAAAACGTTGCAAATTTCTCTAATTTGTAAATAGTATTGGTTTTATTTAAATCGGTTTTTAAATAAAAGAGTTATATCTATCTAAAGATTTACTTATCTTCTTTTATTATATAAAATCGTTCGTACACTTTTGTTCTATCAACGCACAGCCCAAACGGCTGGACGGATTGAGCTGAAATTTGGACAGCGTATTCGTAAAAAGATTTCATCGTGCAATAAGAAGCGATTTTTTAAAATTCCCTCAGGAACAGGAATTATTCCCGAAAAACGAATGTATGCAAATCCGTAACAGCTGAACCGATTAAGCCGAAATTTTGTAAAACGATAGTTGAGATTGTGATTAGAAACATCAAATAGTTTTTTTGTCAGAAATTTACTTTTATGGGGGGTAAAGGGGGGTCGAAGTTTGTATGGAAAATTTAGAACCGCTGACCCTATTGAGCTGAAATTTGGTCAGAGATAGATTGAGTCCTAAAAAATTGAATGGTATACTTTTTATTCCAAAAATCAACCTCTAAGGCGGGATAAAGGAGGTCAAAGTTAGAATAGGAAATCGGTAACCGCTTCTTTGTTTAAGCTGAAATTTAAACCAGCGTGTTCTTTAGGTAACGAAGGCGACGTATAAAAAGAGATTTTTGCAAAATTCTTCCGGGAACGGGAATTATTCCTGAAAAACGTTTGTATGCAAATCCGTAACCGCTGAACCGATTAAGCTGAAATTTTGTAAAACGATTGTTTAGATTGTGTTTAGGAACATTAATTTTTTTTTTTGACGAAAATTAACATTTAAGGGGGGGTAAAGGGGGGTCGAAATTTGTATGGAAAATTTAAAACCGCTGACCCTATTGAGCTGAAATTTGGTACAGAGGTAGATTAAGTCCTAAAAAATTGTATGGTATACTTTTTATTCCAAAAATCAACCTCTAAGGCGGGATAAAGGAGGTCAAAGTTAGAATAGGAAATCGGTAACCGCTTCTTTGTTTAAGCTGAAATTTAAACCAGCGTGTTCTTTAGGTAACGAAGGCGACCTATAAAAAGGGATTTTTGCAAAATTCCTCCGGGAACGGGAATTATTCCCGAAAAATGTTTGTATGCAAATCCGTAACCGCTGAACCGATTGAGCTGAAATTTTGTAAAACGTTTGTTTAGATCGTGTTTAGGAACATTAATTTTTTTTGACGAAAATTAACTTTTAAGGGGGGGTAAAGGGGGGTCGAAATTTGTATGGAAAATTTAAAACCGCTGACCCCATTGAGCTGAAATTTGGTACAGTGGGAGATTGAGTCCTAAAAAATGATATGGGATACTTTTTATCCCAGAAATCAACCTTGAAGGGGGAAGAGGGGGGGGGGGTAGAAGTTTGAGTAGAAAATCAGTAACCGGCCATCTTTTAAAGCTCAAATTTGAACAGCGTATTTTTTATGTAACGTAGATGACCGATAAAAAGGGATTTTGCAAAATTTCCACGGGAACGGGAATTAATTCTAAAAAACGTTTGTATCCAAATCTGTAACCGCTGAACTGATTGAGCTGATATTTTGTAAAACGATTGTCTGAAGTGTGTTTAGGAACATTGAATAGTTTTTATGTCAGAAATTAACTTTTAAGGGGGGTAAAGGGGGGGTCAAAGTTTGTATGGGAAATTTAGAACCGCTGACCCTATTGAGCTTAAATTTGGTACAGCGGTAGATCTAATCCTAAAAAATGATATGCAATACTTTTTTCCCAGAAATCAACTTTTAAGGGAAAAAAGGGGGGTGCAAGTTTGTGTAAAAAATCGTTAGCCGCTTCTTTGTTTTTGCTGAAATTTGGACAGCGTGTTCTTAGTTACATAAACTAAGACGACCGATAAAAAGGGATTTTGTGAAATTCTTACAGGAACGGGAATTATTCCCAAAAAACTTTTGTGTGCAAATCCGTAACCGCTAAACCAATTAAGCTGAAATTTTGTAAAATGATGGTTTGAGTTTTGTTAAGGAAATTTTTAATAGTTTTTATATCAGAAATTAACTTATAAGGGGGGGTCAAAGTTTGTATGGGAAATTTAGAACCGCTGCGCTGACCCTATTCAGCTTAAATTAATTTAGTGCAGAGGTTGATTGAGTCCTAAAAATGGGATACTTTTTATCCCAGAAATCTACATTAAAGAGGAGGAAAGGGGGGGGGGGGGGGGGTGCAAGTTTGCGTAAGAAATCGTTAACCGCTTCTTTATTTGAGCTGAAATTTGGATAGCGTGTTTTTAGGTGGTTTTGGCGACTCACGAGAAGGGCTTTTGCTAAATTCCCACTGGAACGGGATTTATTTACAAAAAACAATTGTATGCTAATCCGTAACAACTAAACCGATTGAATCGAAATTTTGTAAAATCATGGTTTGAGTTGTGTTTAGGAACATTAAATATTTATTTTGACAGAAATTAATGGGAAATTTAGAACCGCTGACCCTATTGCGCTTAAATTTGATACAAAGGTAGATTAAGTCTTAAAAAAAGATATGGGATACTTTTTATCCCAGAAATCAACCTTTGAGGGGAGGAAAGAGGGATCCAGTTTGTGTAGGAAAGGTAACCGCTTCTTCGTTTTAGCTAAAATTTGGACAACGTATTCTTTATGTAACGTAGGCGACCGATAAGAAGGGATTTTGTGAAATTCTCACCAGAACAGGAATTTTTTCACAAAAACGTTTGCATGGAAATTAGTAACCGCTGAACCGAAAATGAGCTGATATTTTGTTAAGTTCTGTTAATGAATAGTTTTTTTATGTCAGAAATTAACTTTAAGGAGACTAAGTATTTAAGGAGGGGGAAGGAGGATCAGAGATTTAATGGGAATTCAGGAACCATGGAATTGATTTGAGTCGCGGGAAGGATGGTGTGAGAAATTAGTAACGAATAATAATTTAGCTGAGGTACATTACAGTAGAGATAAGTTAAAGAGTTACCGGGAAAGGACCACAAATAGTTTTAATTCCTGAAAAGAGGCGTGAAAATTTATGAAGGCGATAAACTACCGCTCAACTGAGATAATTTGACCTCTGGGAAAGGACATAGGATTGGTTTCTACGGTAGCGAACAAAACTGCATAGAAATACCCAACCCGATATTCTTCGCTACCCACAGCGGGAGCAAATAATATATAGCCATGCCTTATTTTACGCTTACAAAGTCACGGGGATGGAAATACTATCATAGTGAACATAGCAGCACCAAATTCGCTTTATTAATTGACTCTCACGCGCAACGAAGTGCGCGCGGGTCAGCTAGTACATAATATAATGGCGTAAGTTTAAAAAAATCGCATTTGAGAAAAAAGTGTTATAATGGGTGGACTTATCGCTATTAGCGATAATAGCAATTCCAATTGATATATTTACCTTTGTTTCGGATTATTTTTCTCAAAATATTACATAGGATATTATAGAAAAATATCAAAAAGTCCACGGAGAAGCTCAAATATTATGACCCCATCAGTCTGTTGACGTGCAATCGAATTACCTCCCCATTATTATTTGGGGACGGTTAGCGACACTACCGGGGGAGATGTGTAGTCAAATCTACGAGCGACCCGGGTATTAATAGGTTTTCAAACCAATTAGTGTGCACTGCTACTCGCTCGTTTTCCTGATGATATTGTAGCGTCCGTGGCCCAGTGTGCATAGTCCGGCTTTTAATCCGGAGGCCCTGGGTTCAAATCTCAATGTATGGCAAAAAGTTCGCCTGGACGCTACCGTGTTTCGGAAGGCACGAAACACTGTCGGTCTCGGCTGCTTCCTATAAGATATGTAGGACGCAATCGTTTGGTCATATTGTAGGCCCTGTAGTAGTAATCTCGGCGACCTGAAACTGCAACATATAGGTTGGCCACACAACGTATAAATTGTGATTTGACAATGACAGTTTAAGTAGGGTAACCTGTTCTGCTGAAGTATAAACACCAATTATTATTATTTATTTTATTTATTTGATATAAGTATTTGATCACGATGTCGCGTGATGTTAAGCGACAATACGGCCGTAGATGGCAGCAAACTAAATGAAATCCCTCCCTAGCTTCACTGAACATCATGCCGGAACACGGTTACAATTGCCTAATTAAAGTCATTGGTGCGGGGTTGGATTCGAACTCCGTTGTGCAGTTTGCAACCGGACCACATAACCCCTTGGCCACACCATTTACGCTTTGTCCGCGTGCAGAAATCCTTTCTTAGCGAAGGTCTACGACATAAAAGCTATCTGTATTATTAATCTGAATCCAATTCGTTCAGCGGTTTAGGCTGCGCGTTAATAGATCCGTCAGTCACTCTTCTTTTATAATACTTAGAAGATGATCATTAACTTTTACAAAACTTCTTTATGTCTATACTTATGTTTGATATTAACTTTTTTATAAATAATTTCCATTACCAAAACAGCATGCGTTTGTATACAAAGTTTGTGTTTATAATTTTAATGTAAATTTTAATTTTTATTTACGTTTTTATTGTAGTCCGTTTGGTACAATAGCTTACGACTTATACAATAACTTTAATCGTAATCTGCAAAGATAATAATAAGTATAAAAAATAATTGTTGTTTTCTTAGCGTGCTGAAAGCATGACATGTTGTTAAAGGCGTAGTCCATTATTTTCAATTCACCCCGCAAGTAGGCGGTCGAGGGGAGTGAGGGGAAATGGCGGACAGCTTGGGAAAAGCGCCCGAAGGCCGAGGACGTCTTTCCTTGCTCACTTCGTAAATTGCCAAGAAAACTTTTTACTATTGTTTACTAAAGGAGCTAAATCATCGATACCTGATTTATATATACGAGTACCTAAAAATACATAAATCTACTATTACTACTTATTTGTATTAAATGATATAGGAGACCTAAAATAAATAAAAATATTTTTTATAAATAACGTGTGTAAAGTACAGCTTATTTTTGAACTCGCGTGAATTAAATATGCGCCAAAGCATTTAAACATTAAATGGCATCAAGTGCTCATGTATTCAGATCTCACAAAGCTAGAATAAATAGGCATTATTATTAAAGAGCAACCTAAATACTACGAGTACACAGTTATTGACTGTAGTAATGTAGGGCGCCCTCAATTAGATTAGTCAATTGAGCGACTCGAACGAAGTTAATGAAGAAGTAGCCATCGCGTGCGCTCTGAGCCTAGATATCGATAATAAAAACAAATATATCACTAAACGGAAAACGGGATACCTCCACAACACCCCCGCACACCCTGAAATGCCGCCACATATCACCAACACCCTAAATAGGTTATATAATTACATATCACGCTTCATTGTCGTGATAAATACTTTCTCACAGTTATCATTTACCAAATCTACGCCACTGTCCATTTTAGATAATGGTGCGAGAGGGATGAACGATAGGGAAAAGCCTCTTGTGCGATAGGAGGGGGTATAAAATAACATATATTACTATAGTGTCCACAAGCCAAGCGGATATTGATTATCTGCCACAGTTGAGAGCCACCTAGTCCCCTGCCACCCACTCCCGCTTCTCCCCGAAACTGAAAGGTACAATCTCCCAACAAAAATCAAGCAATTTTCCTTCTTATATTTTCAGGATACGTCACAATTTTCCATGAAGTTACATAACTGCATAGTTTGTTTTGTGGATGTGTGACTTATTCAATATTTGATCTCTGTCTAACCATCTGAGCGGCTTGTGACTGCACTAGCGCCATCTCGTTCGAGCCCATTTCATAATCATTTTCGATGCATTCCCGTACTATGATTTTCCAGCGTCACTTAGATTACGATTTTACCATTGCACCCCCGTATAGAGAGCAACGCGCATGTAGAGTTGCATCATAAAAACATCGATAAAATGGCCCCTAACAGCTTGATAAAACACAATACTATATCATCGTTTTGAAAGCGCTAGCGCACCGTAATATCAAAGCTACTACAACTTATTACATACATTTATTGAGACTCTTTGCAAGATCTAATTTTTTAAATTGTATATTATTTTAAGCGTTTCTGAAACTGGGGAGGTCAGCGGTGGCGGTCAGTATTCTTATCACAGCAGGCTTCCACCGTTGATCGCGTCAATCTGGGAGAAACTTCTATAAAAAATAAGAAATAACTTGTGCGTTTTGATTAATTACTGTAAGCATATCAAGTGTCTGGTTATAAATAAATAAAACTATAATATATAGGTATTATAAATAATTATTTTTCTACAAATGATATACATTAGATAGTAAAATAGATATACGCGTAGTACATTATCTGATAAAAAGCGAAATAAAATAAAGAAGTGACCTGTCACCATAAATTCACTTACCGAATGAATAATAAAACAATGCTAAAACTTAGCAGAAAAAAGTATATTCCATAAATAAATCTGTATCTAATCAAACTAAAAATATGAAAGTAAACTCATTCGCGTCAAGTTCATGAAACAAGTCTCCAAGGATTCACCTCTAACTTAAAAGCATGGCATGTCTAGACGCGACTAGCGAACAAATTCTGTGTACTACAAAACTTTTCGTGGGGCAAGGGACTCACTACATTCATCTACCCACAGTTGTGTGTGTAGGTGTGACTTGTGAAAAATTGCTTTAGCCGATGTGTGGGCCACACAGTGACGGCGCGGTACGGCAGGAGCAGCGTAGGGTTAACTCATCCATGTGTGCGTAGGGTGGCAGGGGGCAAACCCGACTCGTGAACTAAATAGCTTAGTGTTAACACATATTGACATCAAATTCACCACGATGTTATCATTTATTCAGGTAGCGATACTCCATTGTGCTTTTGGTTGAGTTTTAAATAATTTTTCGCGGTGGATAATAACGCGATGGGCGGGTTTGGGCACTGCGTGTCAACAATTCATTTTTGCTTTGTTTAACTTTCGGTGACTTATTGCATAAGCTATTACGAATTTTAATTGCCTTTTAGAGTTTCTGGACATTTTGATTTGATAAAAGCTTTTTAATTTACTGTTGGTTAGCTTTTGGTTAGCTTTTGGTTGTTGCCGCCTGATGCTAAAGGCCACTTTAGGTGAAGATGGTAATTATAATAATCTTAGTATATAAATATACTACGATAGGGAAAGGACTCATTATTGTTTATGCGATCAGATGAATAAGAAATAAAGCCGACGCTTGCCTGATGTTAAACAATAACACCGGTACATTACAGGCGCAGTTTTTATAAGATCTAAAATTTAATATAGGAAGTCCTACACAACACTGCGCAGGGCTCGTCATACAAAGATATGAAGTATAGTGTGTAGGTGCGACTGTAGACTTTTAAAGGTCAATTGAAGGAGATAATAGCCCAATTATGTTTCAGATTATTTTAGTCTTCGTGATGTTAGCAATACTGCCATTTTACAAATTGCGATCACAGTTTATGTTTAACTAATGCGAACACGCAAATATCGACCTAATATATAAGCATATAAGTTTCACTTACGCTTGAACTTTGTGATAAAATATTGCCGGCTCGACAGTACCAGACCGTACTAGGAAGGAATCACGAAGAAAGCAGCAAAAAGTCACTTAAGAAATATTGAAATGACACTATAAACTCAAAAGGTGTTGCTTACTTCTTACTTTGTTACTCGTAAAATAGAGCGCTATCGTCTGAATTAACAATAAGTATTCGAGTGTCTGGTAAACAATATCATAAATATTAAATCATTGAATTTGTAATTTAGTATAGGATAGTTACGCACACAAAAAATATTGATAAATTGAATCTTGATGTTGATGTAGATTTATTTTTTTTGGTAGTACCTAATACTTTTAGATACAAACAACATTATAGAATAGAAAAAAATCATTATTATCTCATTTTAGGGTATAAAGGCTTCACTTCAAATCTTTCCATTTTTACAAGCTTTATATTACTTTCACCTGTCTGTTGTCTGTATGTCTGTCTGTCTGTCTGTAATCAAATCTTGCAAGTTTAATTTGACCCACTTCCCGGTTTCCAATTGAGCTGAAAATTTGCATGCGTGTGTAAATCGGATGACAATGCAATATTTTTATGACATCGAGCTGATCTGATGATGGAGCTGGAAGGTGGCCAAAGAAACTCTGTCATAAAACAACGCAACCCCATCAAGTTTGGGCTCATTTGATTCGTCTTGACGAGTACTTTATGATGCAAGATGATAACAATAATTAAAGCTTGTTTTTAAAAAGTATTTTTTAAATTTCACTTGTTCTTAACTAAATGCTACGATTGTTCAACAATTACAGAAAAAAATCAGTTCGTCCTGCCATCTTGGAATGTAATTATAAGATTTTGAAATGTTTGTTATCTATAACGAAATTTTCTTATTTTTAATATAGTTATTTGTGGAGTACAATCAAGTATTATTAATCTATATCTATCTATAAATTTCTAATATCCCACAAAAGCAATAACCAGTACGAGAAATGAAGAGTTGACCGCAACGAGCGCTGCGTCTTAATGAACTTGTAATAAAATTATTGGCCACATACAGGGCAGGCGACGCCCCGGTGGCGACGGGTTAACCTGTGCAGTGATGGACTTCGTACATCGTAAATATCGACATCAGTGTCGATAAAATGACATAAAACTATCGATAAGTTAAGGAGTATAAAATTACATCTCTGAATAGGAAGTTCAAGACTTGAGCGGAGAAAATGCTTAGAAGAAATAATTTTAATCATGTCTAATCCATTGATAATAGTATTCATTTAAACATTTACTAATTTATTTTTGTTTTGTAAAGCAAAATAAAATACAAAAGCAATTCTACTCAACACACCAAAATAACGTTTAACCATAAACCATTAAATCGTCTATCCAATCCCGCAACAGTACGTGCTGTTGGAAAAATAACAACGCTATTACAGTTTATATCGACATCGATAAAAGTGGAGTACTCCACTAGAGGAGTATCTAGAGGCGAGCTACAATAAAATGTAGGGAGCTACAAGCCTGAGCAGTTACTTGTCTCCCCCTGCCTCCCCTCGCAATATGCGCAGTCCGCACACATACACACACCGTCACCTGCGGACACGAACACACACTCCACTAACTGTGACGTATGCATCGGCCAATCTACCGATACACGTCGTGCTAATAGCTCCACACTGGCTTTGATTACTAATTGATGGGAACAATGACTACTCGTACTACTCCAAATTATATGTTAATTATGTAACTGCTGCACTCATGCATTATGTATTGCGATATTACTCCGTGATTGTGTTTTGTATTGAAGTACGAAAATATGATAGCACCAAGATTGTATGATATGATTTTCTCTTATCTCTCGCATCTTGTGGCCTCGCTGGGAGTGGCCAGGCATCTGTCCAAGATAGAGAAATATTTTTAGGAAAAATAAGTCGATCTCTTCATAAAGTTCATTTTTCTAGATATAATGAAATGGTTTGACTGCGAGGTTTAATATTAAGAACATTATAGATTATTCTGAAGTTGACCTGCGTGAACTTAGCAGACTATCGAGGTACACAGACGCATAAATAGCTCAAGGGCGTTAGACGAATAAAGAGTTGCATGACATTTTTGCTAACATTGGCAACCCTGTTGTGTGCAATCAACTGTTATTGGAAATCAATTCTGGTTGGGGATTGAATTAAATAGAAATAACATAGAGTTAGCTTGACAATAATTTATAGAAATCGGTTTTACAAATAGATTTTGCGTATCGTTCTCATGATTTTTAACACGATCCTGTCAGTGGCGCCAGTCGTAAAGAAATGGATTTTATGCGATTAAATTCGTTTTCCACAATAATTTTAAATTTTAGTTCAAAAATTCTTAAGAAGACAGTTTTTCATAGTAGATTAAAGTAAATCCTATGAATAAAATAAAAGAGTAGATACCTAAGTAATGATGAAAATAATATGTTTTGTGTATTTTTACTTTTTGGCACAAATACAAAAAGCAAAGTCTAAACAGCTTAACCGATTGAGGTGACATTAAGTATGTAGATAGCTTAAACCCTGATACAATACTTAATCTACATTGCGGCGTGTAAAACCGCTGAGAGCCTCTTATAGTAGCCTATTTAAGTATACCTAGTAAAAACGAACAATATTACTTAATATTTGTCTCAAAAAGAGAATTCCATTAAACATACCCGCACTGCATGTAAAACTTGTAATTTAATTTAAAGCTAGCTTTTCATACCACAGTATCTAATAAAATAAAGATTATGAACCCTCGAAGCTTAGTAGTACAGACTATAACGTATTCTGTATAAAGAGCGCTTATAATACCCGCGCACATATAACCGCTGAACGCTCTCTCTCTCTCTTTCTCTCTCTCTCTCTCTCTCTCTCTCATTTGATACATTTAGAAATATAAATTTAAAAAAATAACTTTTTATAAAATCCCTCAATTTCAACCCTGTACAATATTATTGCGCACATTTTAAATGTATTTACATTTTGACATATAAGAAAATCTTTTTTTTTTTTAAATGTCCCCATGCCATTTTTAAATTGTATTTCTAATATATAAAACTGGAAATACTTTTAAAATGTGTGCAATAATATTGTGCAAGGCTTGAGGAATTTTCAAAAAGTTAATTCAATGAATTTATATATCAAATAGTGCGTGGGAGAGAGCGTCAAACATTATATTATATCATCATCATCATCATCCACAGCCCTCTTAAACCCACTGCTAGGCATAAGCCTCCATACTATGCCACTCAACCCTGTCCTCTGCCAATCTGGTCTCTGTGCGACCCGCCATTTTAATCACATCGTCCGTCCATCTGGCTGTACAAGCGCTCTTAAATCCAAATATTTGCAATAATAGCTGTAATCTGGGGGTATTCACATCAAATTAATGTCACCTTGGGATGACCACTTGTAGACACTCGCTTGGTACAAATATTTTAATGGCCTGAGCTTTAGATGTGGTGAGAGATTGCCTTTTGGTTTTCAGTACATTTTGAAACATTTTGCTTGGACAGTGGAATGCTTGAACTATTTTATAAAATATTAATTACTAGTTGCACACAGCAGTTTTATTTGCAGAAAAGTCACCTACGTACCTACGTAGTAAGTACCTGCTGGCTCGGCATTATGGCATCCCGCATGAACATCCCCAGGTTTTTTAGTGGGTAACCCCACCGCGTCCATCTTCGGCGGTGAAGTTCCACATACCACCCCCACGCCCCCCGACTTGGGGTGACGATGCATAATGGTTTGGAACCATAAACTAACCGTGCGGTGTAAACAACTTAAACGACTTGGATAAAATTAAGAATGTAAGTAGTTTTGAGGCTAGAATAACAAATAAGTCACCTTCAAATCCCTAGGGAGTTAGTTTGTAACATAAATATGTTAAAGGAAAATCTTTAAAATAAAAGCGAAGTAACGGCATTTTATTACACCGCACTAATGCTTTGACCTATATTCTACCCTCAGGAAGTGATTTTATCGAGTTTATTGAAAGAGTCAAAAAGAGATGGCATGCTTGTTTTAATATCCATGATTTACGAATAACTGGTAACAATCGGGTTAAGAAACCAAAAACAATAATAAACGACGACTTTACAATAAAAAAATCTGTTTAATCTTATAAATGAAACATATTTTTTTGCATTCATCGAATTGTTTTTATATAAAATGTTAGGTACATATTTTTGGCCCACTCTAGCGTAGTGGGTGGAGAAGGAATCGAAAATTATCCTTTCACCCACCAGTAAGAAAGTCCAGTGGGTGGACGGGTACCAACCCCAATAACAATATTATACAAATAAAAGTTGAAATGTGATAGATTATATATACTGAAAAAATAATTAAAATATCCATATATTTAAGGATTATTTACGATTACGCACGAGTATAATACTCGTGCGTAGTCGATGAAGAGAGAATCTCAAATTCTCTGTTCACCCACCAGTAGAAAAGTCCAGTGGGTGGACGGTTACTGACCCCAATAACAATACTATACAAAAATACACTTCAAACCTGTCCTGAAAAATAATTAAAATATCCATATTTAAGGATAATTTAGGCAAGAAACAAAGGCTGTTCCACATTTCTCTATAGCAGTAACAAGAAAACAAATTAACTTTCCACCTCGGCGTCCCACGGTTCCAGCAGCGGAAGGCGCCTCTCTGCTCTGAATAAATTATAACGATAAGGCTCGCAATATTGAGGCGTTTTGATCATTAAGCGGTCCCTCCCCACGCCCGGTTCGGAGGTATTTTTACAGGACCAAGGAGCTTTTATATCGGACGGGGTGACTACATGTCTTATAAGAAACAAACTAACTAACGCGCGAGGGCTTCATCTTTGTGATTGGGCCGGATGGCTCACGACATCGTGTTAGCTGTACGGCTGATCTGGAAGCGGTTTCGGAAAGGATCAAACCGAAACTTGTGTCTGCGCCTAAGTCTACCACAGTCAATGTGCCTGCAGCCCAAACGAAGACTCGTCGTATTGTTAAAAAATAGCCATGTTATATGACGGTATGATTTATACACAAAGTTCTTATTTTCTGATTGGGCTCTTTTATTTTTGCAGGGTAGATGTAGCACGAAATTTTTCTTCATAACCACCGTGTTCATTTTTACTGCACAATTCATTTTTTTTCTCTATTTTTATATAAAACGTTATTGAACACGAAAAATATACAATAATGAACATAAAACTAGAACAATATTAAAATCTTTGTCTGAATCGATGGTCTTATCGCTAGTAGTGATCTCTTCCAGACAACCATGCAGGGAGAAGAGAATGAGACTCATATGATAATTAACTTACTACAACAACGATGGTGTCTGAAAATCTTTAAAATAATCATATTTTTCAGAATTATTATACAGCATATCTCAATTCAAGGCAAAGGCCTTCTTTCCTCTTAAAATAATGTGAAACTCATACAATATGGCAAAAAATAAATAAATCGCAAATGTAGCCGCGTACAAAATCTAGTATTAATTAATACATAAAGTTCAGTGAAATCGCCGTATCGCCTGCTGTAAAACAATCCGATGATTCTCTTACCCCTTACTCCTTACCCTTTTAACTTCGCTTTGTCCGCGAGGTACTCGAACTTCTTTCATCTTCGGCTTGTCGATGCAAAATACAACCCAGTTTAACATTGTCTGCCATTTCTTGGTTGGTACTTTTTTAAATGCTCAAAATATAATTTACATAATTTTTGTTAAAATCTGTACAAAAATATCGATAAAAGAAAAACATGATTGATTGAGTAATATTATAATCAACGCACGACTGACTGACAACTGAATAATTTATCAACACACTGCACTGCTCAAACCGCTGAACGGTTTTAATGAAATTCGGCACAGAGATAGATATTTTGACGCAATCATCTGCTATGAGCGTACGTAAGCTGTGAACGTATTGACTGTATGTACATTGGCGACCCTTCAAGACTATTCATGCCAAGCCGTAGCAATAATTTGAACAAAATAGGCTCACCAATAAATACAGCCTACACCCATCAACCTCGATAAATCAGTACAAAATCCACACACGCCCAAAGGGTGGTCTAATAAAGGATCACCATGTATAACGACTCGCCCTGTGTATAGGTAGCCGCTTTGTCTACAGTGCCTCATCGGTCGAAACTTTACTTTCCGCAGTCAAACTTAGATCAAGCCAAGAATCTGGGGAGATGTTGCTGGAGCGCGCTCGGGTATGACAATGCCGATTTTGGTATGTAATTTTTTTGTTATAAAATGCAGTATATAAGTTTAAGTCATGGTTGCAGTCTTAGATTAAAATATAAAGGGGAGATGCAGTACAGGCATCTCCCAAATGGACCGTTCCCATTAGGTTCACATAATTGTACTTCGACGCGTTTCGGCGCTGCAACAGCGTTCTGACTTAGCAGGCCCAAGTTTAGCTATTGCAACGATAATGCTGAATAATGCGTACCATATCTTTCCTTGTTCTTTTAATCAAAACAAAACCTAAAAACTTAACCGAATAACATAACCAAAAAACATCTAAAACCTGTAAACAAAACAAAAAAATACCTAAAACCTGTGAACAAAATCCCGGGAACAAACCTAAATCTCATTGAATAATTCGTCACTCTTATACAATGCACGGAAACAGAGCAGCGAGGCGTCCTAATTAACCTTGCTCTATACACTTACACACTCAATCTCACTCGTGGAAGTTAAGGAAAGGTTAAGGAGGAAGGGGAGCCTCCTTGGGAGGACCTCCCGACATTCCCGAATTTTCCCGCTTTTATCCATAAAATGAAACCTAAAAAGTTCCACTGAAAAACAAAATTTATAAAATATGTAAATCAAACAAAATCCTGTGAACAAAACCTAGAAACCCAAATCATAAAACGAAAAACAATTTTTTAAAATATATCTTAAAATCAGTAAACACAATCCATAAAACCAAACTTATATAGCACCCTGTCGTTTTCGCGACGAGGGTTAAAAAATATCCAAAACCTGTAAACAAAATCCCGGGAACAAACCTAAATCACATTGAATAATTCGTCGCTCATAAACAATGCACGGGAACAGAGCAGCGAGGCGTCCTAATTAAACTTGCTCTATACACTTACACACTCAATCTCACTCGTGGAAGTTAAGGAAAGGTTGAGGAGGAAGGGGAGCCTCCTTGGGAGGACCTCCCGACATTCCCGTATTTTCCCTCTTTTATCCATAAAACGAAACCTAAAAAGTTCCACTGAAAAACAAAATTTATAAAAATATCTAAATTACACAAAATCCTGTGAACAAAACCCAATAACTCAAATCATAAACTGTTAAACAAATTTGAAAAATATCTTAAAGCCTATTAACATTATCCGTAAAACCAAACTTAAATAGCACCCCGTCGTTGTCGCGTCGAGGGTTAAAAAATATCTAAAACCTGTAAACAAAATCCCGGGAACAAACCTAAATCACATTGAATAATTCGTCGCTCATAAACAATGCACGGGAACAGAGCAGCGAGGCGTCCTAATTAAACTTGCTCTATACACTTACACACTCAATCTCACTCGTGGAAGTTAAGGAAAGGTTGAGGAAGGGGTGCCTCCTTGAGGGAGGCTGGGAGCTCGACATTCCCGAATTTTCCCAGAGTATCGTTTAATGCAAGTTTATTATCTAACCTCTGATCGTTGTTAATTAATTCGATTTTTAAAATTGTCTTTTTTGTGGACTGTGATTGTAGCACGCTGGCAATATTTTTGTCTATTCTTTTAACTATTACTAGCTTATGCTCGCGGCTTGGCTCGCATGGCATAATTCTTTCTTAGAGGAGGTCTACGTCATAAAACCTATCTATGTTCCATATTTCAACCTAATCCACCCAGCGGTTTAGGCTGTACGTTGATAGATCAGTCAGTCAATCAGTCACTCTGTCCTTTTATATATTTAGATAATATTCTTGAAGTAGGAACCAATGGAGACACATAAACACCTAACTGAAGTAAAGAAAAATGTCGTCACGGTTATCTGCCATCTCACCTCATACAAATTAAAAACAAAATGCTATCGTTAACCTACATATTCAGTATAACGTTAGGTATAAAATCCTTGAGTATGACTAAGTGAGATGGCAAACAACCGTGACGTCATTTTTCTTGCTTCAGTTTGGTGTTCACTTTGTAACCTCCATTACACATAACCTTCTTGATTTAATTGTATATAACCTGCGCCCCGCGATTTTACCCGATTAAAGCCTACCTCGAAAGTTGCGCTACTTTCATACTTTGTCGAGCGAGGTTATTTTGAAGTTCTAAGCCACCTATGTACCAAATTAAAAAGGGTTACTCTATTAATATTTGTTTTTACCCTTATAATTTAAATATAAATAGTAAATTTTAGTTGGTAGTAAATAATTAAATTTTAGTATAATTTCGAGCTTCATTTTGCACCAATTAATACACCAGTGGCATAATAAAATAAATTGTAATCACCCGAAAAAGTGCTACGAGAAAGGTCACTGACATAAAAGCTACGTCGTAGACAGTGCTACTCACGCCTACGTCGTAGCGCCCGCGCAATCTGTACCCTCCTACGGGACCTCCCACGAACAGTAATTACGAGTACTGATATAAATAGAAACATATGGGTAAATGAGGACCACGTAGTCCGCTCACCTGAATTTTGATTAAATACTCGAGCCTTTTTTGATTGCAGATTAAAAAAAAAGATTTTTATACTAGGGCAAGCGAATTTTTTCGCTGTAAATATGTTATTTTCTAGTACATATATACGAGTAACATAGAATTTATACCTATTTGTGGCATTATATCCTACAAATAATAAATAAATTTTGCAAGGATGCGAGTTCTGATGTGTTTCTTTTTGTCATAATTATTAACTATTCGTCTTCATACTATCTATAATTCCGTACAAAAGTTGGTTGCCTGGAAAAGATCTTTTACAGTGATAAGGCCACCAATTGTGGACCAGACTGTATTTTAGTACTAGTTATTAATAATATTATAATGTAATGTTTCCTTTGGTTTCAACAATAAGGAGTTTTCTTTTCTTATCGATTTTTTTAGAAAATGACAGAATGAATTTTAATTAAATTAATATGCGACGAAAGAACAATAAATAATAATTTATCGACGAATATTTTGACGACCTCTGTGGCGCGGTGGGCCAATACCCGCTTGCAACGCAGAAGGTTGCGGGTTCGATTCCCGCATGAGGCAAATATATGTGTGATCCACAGATATTTGTTTCTGGTCTGGGTGGTTTTTAATATCTATTATAAGTATGTATTTACAAAAGAAAAGTATATAAGTATTATATCCGTTATCCTAATCACCATAATACAAGCATTAAGTTGCTTAGTGTGGGGTTAGGTGGCGCTGTGTGAATTGTCCTGAAATATTTATTTATTTATCTTTTAAAACATAATCTTCCATTAATAGGAAATTAATCCATTATTGTCTATTACACCGTTATTATGTTATGCCGAACGATCAAACGGGTGGTACAAGCGAGAAAATTATAGCGTTTTTTTATGTGATGAAGTAGAAGACGAGCAAGACGCTCTCCTGATGTTAAGAGATAACGCTGCCCATAATCAGTACGGTGCTACTTAGGATTTCACAATGATGTGAAATTCTAGGAGCACTGCACCAACGCTTCTTACTCAAGAATCATAAGATGTTAAGAATCGTTAGCCCAGTAATTTTACTAGCGTTTTCAGAAAGGAACACTTGCTAAGGACTATACCTCTAACTTAATGAGAAAGGCTTTGTATGACAACATGTTTTCCATTATTATATATTACAAAGGTTGACTTTCCAATTGAAATTGGCTTAACTTTTAAACCGCTTTATATACGTTTGATGCGTCAGCCAGTTTATAATTTCCATTAACATTTGTTTTTTTTTGTAAAGGGATTTTTGAAGATTTGTGGTACTAAGGTCCACTATTTTGATTATTTTCTAAATGGCGAAAAGGGTCGGAACCTATAGAAATAGATAGCTGACATATTGATGTCAGAATATTTATTGTTAGTATTGACTAATAATAAATATTCTGACACCAATCCTTGTAAAGTGTAAGGTTTTGGAGTTATTAAGCATCAAGATTAATCACATGATTTCCATTTATTGACGGAATGTCTTGATCTTGAAACTCCACTATTAACTGATTTGCATGTTCCTGTACTTTTAATAAAATACAGCATAATATCATTATTATTGTATTCATAAGCTTAGAGAAGAGAAACTTAATTCATGAGTATTTAATTTGTAATTTGTATATGTTTAATAATTATAATATAATTTTTGCAATTAGCTTTACCTAATAACTTTATAAATATTGCATGTCTTGAAGGCAGAATACAGCTGCTCTATATATAAGTATTTTACCATGTATTAATACCTATATCGGCAATAAAGAATTTGAATTGAATTGAATTGAAATTTATCCATACTTTGCTCCTACTCGCTTTCCTCCTATAACTTAACCATGTATAAATCGACCCCTATTAATATCTGCCGTCGATCCTAATTATTATACGACAACTATCGGCGTCTGACATCTAACCAATTTGAGTTCACGCTGGCTTCAAACAATGTATGGCGAATTTGCAAAGGTGATCGTTTTATTGGCCAGATATGAGTGAGGAGTGAGTTTAGGGAGAAAATGACTCACAGTGCTTCAGTAGGAGGGCACTGCAGCTGGTGAATTTAATTGGCTGAAGTGTCTTAACATATTACGACTCTTAAGTAAGAAGCGTTGGTGCAGTGCACCCAGAATTTTACATCATTGCTATATCACTGCTGACAATGAATACATATATCCGCATATAAGATAAATAACTCTATATTGGTACAATATAATAAAGTAAAATTTACAAACAATAGTATCTATTGGCGGTCTTATCGCTCAGAGCGAACTTTTCCAGACAACCGTGCAGGGAGAGACATATATATAAGAGGATATATAAGATCGCTCAGTGTGTTTCAGTAGGAGGGCACTACAGCTAGTGAAATTAATAGCTGAAGAGTCTTAACATCTTAGGATACTTAAGTAGGAAGCGTTTGTGCAGTGCGCCTAGAATTTTATATCATTGTGAAATCCTGATGTACTGATTATGGGCAGTGTTATCTCTTACCAATAGGAGAGCGTCTTCATACATGTTCGCATAGAAAAAAAACTTGAGCATGTGTATAATCGACCTCTAAACCTCTAATTATTAAACGACAACTATCAGCGTCTGCTATCTAACCAATTTAAGTTCACGCTGGCCTTAATGTATGGCAATAGTTTGCAAAGGTGACTGTCGTGTCGGGTTGAGGTGACCGTTTTACTGGACAGATTAGTGAGTGAGTTTAGTGAGAAAATGAGAATATAGTGAGATAATAGTGTTTAGGAATAGGACTGGTAACTTGTGACTTAAAACAAGTGCTGGCTAAAACTTTCAAAAATTCGAGAAAAGGGCCAATTTTTGCATAAAAAAAAATATTATTGTAGCATAAAAATGTTTAATAATATTATAAATGGAATACTAAGAACTGTGTCCAGGGGTTTTACTTAAAATTGTAGCTTAGAAACCCACATATCAAATTCAGCCAAATAGATTGTGTATAGTTAATAATTAGGTATACTTATTATCAATATTAATTTTATAAAATAGCCCATAAAAAAATATTTAATTGGATAAAAAAGCAATTGACTAGACAATCCACGTCGCAAACTAAACTCCAGACTAATAAAGTAGAAGGCGGTAAGTGACGCACGTTGCTACCGAATAGACTGGATTCTAGTCGTATTACATTAGGCACCGTTCACAATAGCCAGCGTTCCTACGACGTGGATTATAGACCGTTCATACTGAACGTTTTGTGACGCGCATTTTGAGAATTAAGAGCTCAGCAGGGCTATTCACTTATACGTCATGGAAGCGAACGGAAGACCACTCAACTTGGTCTCTTTTTCACTTCCAACCAATACTAGAACTCTTTGTTATATCGTTGCTTCATCTCATAAATAAAATAACCCTTCAACTCTCCCATTATTTTTTTTACCAACATCTTCTCCATTATCCACTCTTCCTTTTGCAGTCGAACCGATGTTCTACTTCAAAAGCATCCATAATGCTTCAGCGTAGCAATTGATTCCTTGAGTTTCTTTCCTCTGTGTCGTACGGACCGTAGTTTTAGTGTGCCAGTAGCTTTACGACCATAGGTAGACGGTATATTGAGTAGTATGCACCAACCTCGTCGCGACGTCGCGCCGCCTCTCGCCTCTGAATACAGAGTAAGCAAGGAACTACTTTAAAACAAGCTAGCGGTCATAATACAATCTCAATACGCTCTAGTATATGTAATATGTACACATACATTTATAGGGATTATAAAATTATTTAGGCTGTATTAATGTTTATACATTTCATATTTCTAATATTACCCTAATTTTATTATTTGGGAAAAAAAAGATTGATATTTATTGCAAGTACACTTTACAATGTACCTACCGTATTTTGTGCAAATAAATATATTTAATTTCATTACAATAAAAAGGTGAACACTTGAATTATGTACCAAGTCGCGTAAAAGCCCACAGCATGGGATTTTCAAAGATTTTTTCTACTTTTAATAGATTTTTATAATTTATTTGAACAGTAAGCATTTCGCAGACGATGTGATTTCAAGACGAGAATATAATACGCGTAATTTCGAAATGTTTTTTTTTGTTCTGTAAAATAAATACCTACAATTGAAATGTACGTAGCCCCGAAGTATTATCCCCATTTATGTGGACTCTGATATATCTTAAATATCAACAAACATTAAAACTTTTGATATAACATAGATTAGTGAAGACAACAAAAAGTAACATTTTACGACTTCGTATCACACGAAAGGTTACATTTCAACAAAAAACAGCACTAAATAACATTAACTTAACCGAAACACAAATAATCGGGTTAATCGTAACTGCGATATCATTAGAGCATTTAACCACGGGAATAGAAACTTTTACTAAGTACTATACTAAAAACAGTCTGACAGTTGCTGCCTACGAATAAAGAATATTCGTAGGCGGGGAAAGAGGCAACGCACACCAATTGTGATATCACACATACATCTTATTATACCCGGCATTCATTATATACAAGGACATGCCCAAAGTGCTACTTTTCCGGCAGCGGTCCTGCAAAATGAAAATATAAAGACTAAACAGGCGATGCACCAATTAACGATAAAAAAACAAATGAAAAACTTGACAGATACATATTATATTTTTTATATCCTAAACACGAAAAAGGCCCTTGTATACTATTCCTTCATTGACGTAAGTTGGTCTTTTTTTTTTGGTAGCGAGGAACGTCTGACAGTAACGTATCCTGTTGGATTAGACTATCCAAGGCTATATCACATTATTAATGCAGGACTCGGCCCGACCGACCCCCCTTGACCTCTGCTACGTATCTTCTGAAGATTCACTGAAACTTCTAAACTCTTCGAAATAATTTAAGCTGGGATTTAATATTGATTGGAATGTTACGCTGTGAAATCTGTAAGAATGAAGACGTTTTTAAGGCAGCTGTATTATTTAAACTAACTTTGCTTTACCCGCGTGCCAAGATTCTTATTACACATTATAAGCTTGTATGTACTTTCACCTGTCTATTGTCTGTTTGTCTGTCTGTCTGTGTGTAATCAAATCTTGGAAGTTTAATTTGATCCACTTCCCGATTTCTGATTGAGCTGAAATTTGGCATGCATGTATAAATCGGATGACAATGCAAGATTATTATGACTTGAAGCTGATCTGATGATGAACCAGGAGGGTGGCCATAAGAATTTCGAAATTAAACGACCCGATCTCATCGAGTTTGGGCTCATTTGATTGGTGCATTGCTCGCGAGGCAAAATCCTTTCTTAGCAGAGCGGAGGTCCTATGTCCTTAAAACTCTGTAAGACAAATTTCAACCCAATCCGTTTTGCGGTTTAAGCTGTGCGTCGATAGATCAGTCAGTCTTTCTTCTTATTATATTTAGAAGAATTATGAAAATCATTCATCATAATTGATAATAATACGAGTATTTATGAATTATTGAATTATACTCAAGACAAGAAACTAGGAAAGAGGGTGAAATCTCGAAGCGCAGCTAGCACCGTATTAATGTCAAAGTGTTGATATCCTACAAATTAACTAAACTAAAACACAAAATTAACAAACCGTGACAGAAGTTTACTCCTGTTGCGTGTTCAACGAAATCCATTCTCATCTCTATTCCATTACAGCACAACGACTTTATCTCCTTGAAATAAGGTTTATAAGGGTTTAGCAATGAATGCGTAAGCTGAAAATCGGTGACTTTACAAAGTTACATTTGCGTTTTGTTAAGGGAAAACTAGCCTTAATCCTTTGGGATAGAGTCGAGTTTTGTTTTTAATAAGTAGGGTGAAACCTCCCTTCCTCATCCCAACATGTTATTTACGTGTGAACACAGGGCCCAGGGTTCAATTTATCTGACCTACTGGGCCTCTCTAATATAACGTTGTGTAACTTGTACCCTTTAGGAGGTCACTTTTTTGTGTGTGAGTGTACTTGGGCAGGATAGTTTTATTTACTTGTTTTGAATAAAAGTGTTGTGAGAAGTTGAGAAGATTTTTTTATGTGGCGTCTACTCCAGTATGTTGGTAAATAGGTCAATGTCATTTATTTTTACAATGATTATTTTCTTTCAACTTGCTAAAAATCTTGTGATAAAATATGTGATAAAAGGTAAGAAAAACCTTTGGTTCAGTTCAGTAGTTTTAACGTGACGATGTAACAAAAATCAATTCATTCCTGTAAATCAGAATAAACAGTTTTTTTTTTATGCTGGTCGGTTTTTTCTAAGATTTTCTAAACATTCAATTGACCCTATGTAAAATGGCGACAAAAGATATTTCAGCCCAAAGTTACGACGAATAAAGTTGATACCTATTCAAACTTCAGACTGACAAAACTTTTTCAGATGATGCGTGAAACTTAACAGGCTTATGATGGAAGTTAACTTGACCTATCCCAAGCCACTCCTCGTTCACTCTACGCGATATTGAACTCTAGCATAACACAATCAAACGTAAATTATATTATAACGTGACAAAGAAATAATATCCGCTACAAAATATTGTGACGACAATCGAAGGGGAGACGTACATGCGTCCAAGTGGCGGACAGATTCCCGATTACAACCATCTAAGGGGGCGCACCCCAACTCAATGATAGACTAGAAATATTCCATAACATCAGAAGCGTTACAATGCCTCGCCAGAATATTTTTCTTGGGCCAAAAAGCCGATATTCCCCCAAGAGTTACGACATTTCAATTTGCCAAGGCGGGCGGAAAATGGAATTACGATTGAAGCGAGAACACGCCCTCTCTTTCTTTCACCAGCTTCGTAACATTCGAACGTTGCCGAATGTTCACGATTTCCCCCGAAACATGGCGAAGTTATAGCGCGCACCGCACCACCCTCGTATTGATTAGAGATGCGGTACGCTCGATGCCATTATAAATTAGGCCGCAAAAAAGATTTATAATAAAATTTGGTTTCAACAATTTAATCTCAAGTGTATAATATACTAATAAATTTCAGTACACCTTCACGTATACAAATAATGAAATTAACTCGCGCGCAGAGGCAGCGGTGGCTTCGACGTGCGCTCAATCCAAAGTACAACTCGGAAATGAGGTAAAATTTAACGAATTATTTTTAATTTAAAAAATATTCCAAATGAAATAAAAGCCGCGTGTTATGTTAAAACCCGTGTCATTTACCGCGTAAACTTGATTGTTTCATTTCCCTAGTAATTAATATAAAAGCGATCCCATTTGACGCGGTCGACATCGGCGGTGAAAATAATGTAGATGAATATACATTACATTATTAACGAATGTTGGCCCCATTTCTCGCTCTCTTTGTTCGTATCACAATTTTGTGTGGGAATTAATTGAAAATAAGTTTTCCTCATTGCGGTTTCAAGGTTCAAAATAATTCGGAAGCGTTTCGTTTGCGCCGATAGAGCTTTGCGTTGTGGGTTAGAGTGAGCTTTGTGTGGATAAAAATAGAGATTGTTATTGTTTGGTTTAGTGATAGCACGTTTCATGATTTGTGAGTTTATAGTGACGGTGAAGTGCCGGTGTTTAATGGTGGCAGTCGACCGCCATATTGAAAAAGTTTGGCGCGAAAAAGGGCTGTAACAAAACACGATGACACGATACGAGTAGATTTTGGTTTTGCTTTGCGATTTGCTGTTCGAAATGAGGAGTCGATGCAATTAGGTTGGTACTTCATTATTTATGTGAAAAATGAGGATCATCTTATTTTACTAGATATCAATGTTTCATTTCTGATTTATAATTTAGGTGACTTTGGTCCTAAATCCGAGCTAGCTTACTGATTTTTATTCTGTTTGATGATAAATTAGGACAATTTTTCAGCATTTTTATCTACCTCTAAGTAATATTTTTGATATATTAATTACCTATAATGATTATTTTTGTATATTTAATAATGTTTTTTTTATATCTCAATTTCATAAATACCTGTGTTATTAACCCCCGACGCAAAAACGACGGGGTGGTATAAGTTTGACGTGTCTGTCTATCTGTCTGTCTGTGTGTGTGTGTGTCTGTCTGTGGTATCGTAGCTCCCGAACGGATGAACGGATTTCGATTTAGTTTTTTTTGTTTGGAAGTAAAGTTAGTTGAGAGTGTTCTTAGCTATGTTTGGTGGAAATCCGTCTAAGATGGCCGCCGCTACAAAATGGCGGACTACTTTTTTTCTCTACGACCCCATCAATATGGGTAGGTATCAAATGAAAGGGCTTAACGAGTAGAGTACAACGCACTATAATAAATTTAAAATCCAAGATGGCCGCCAACAAAAAATAGTGATTTACATATTGCGTTGGGGGTTTTTTAAATTTATAATTTAATTCACTTGTCTCAATAAAAAAATATATTTTGCCACAAACATTGTTTATGTAGGTAAGTAGGTACCTTATTTACTAACCCCAATCTAAAAGGACAAACAATGAACAATCATTATCCCTTTACGACGCACAAGTAACATTTTTGCAGATATACTTAACATTTTCGTACAAGTACATCTTTTCGGTAATTCGCTTCGGAATCCCCTGTACGGGAGGTTTAGATGGAAACCGCCCGCTCGGGGTGACCCAGAGGAAAACCGTTGTTTCTTCAAGAACTTTCATTTACCGATACATGCGTAACAAAACAACCAGTTCCTTCAAACCAAAATATACTTTACAGCCACTAGTTTAAGTCCAATTTTGTTTGAAGTTTAAAGGCGTGTATAGCGTTTTTGAATGGATTGTTTATTGGCACCTTTTCAGGTACTTTGAGGAGGATCGTCTAGTAGGGTTTGCGGAAGACTCATGCTCATATTCGTCAATGTGTCCCGTACTATGAGAAATAACTTTAGAAGGGTAAATTATTTTTTAATTGCACGCGTCAGCCAAATAAATATTCCTGACCGCTACGGAAATGACTTGCAAATTCAAAGTGAGTGAACTTTTTCACACAATATTATAAGGGCGAAAGTGTAGTATGGTTGTGTATTTTTCATGACAAACGGGTGAACAGATCTAGATGAAATTTGCCGGTAGCTTAGACACTAAAGCCAACGTCACATAGACTCCAAGACGAACGAAAAAGCGATAGCGACTTTTGTGTTGTTTCTGATCGCGCTCGCTTATGTGAAAATTCGTGCACTCCGTGTTCATACATTATAAAAAATCCGTCCGACCGTTTTCCCGAGCGTCTCGGCTCTGTGTGACATCAACCTAAAATAGGCTACTTTTAAAGTAAAACGGCTGTGCAAGTACTTATAATATTTATTTCATTTATTCAGTTCCAATAATCTTAAGTTTCGAAATTTGACCTACAAAATAAAGCGAAATCTTCGGTCACTTTTCCGATTGATTGTAACTTTGTTTACTTACAGCTAATTACGCCGTAGCCTTTCGGTACTTCTATTGATTTTCTTCTTTGTTTTGATGAGTTAACCACTCTTAAATTGCACGCGGTTGTCAAGTTATTAGATACAGTGCCACCCAGCGTTTTGAAACAAAATTTTGAGCGGCATTGCACTGTACCTACCAGTCATCTATATTATTTATTACAGTTGTTAAATCTCATCATACCCAGTAATTTAGCTGTTTTTTTTTATTATACGTCATAATTAATGGCATTATAAAAAATATAATATCCTACCTCTATATAATTTGATTTAACTAAATCTACATAACTTACAAAAATAATTATATCAAATCATCATTATTATCTTATTAATATTATTGTTATAATTAAATATTATTTACTTTATTTACAATACATACAATATTATACATATTTACCTTTTACCTTTTTTATTAACTTTGTTTTAATTCATACAATATTAATTTATTTTTTAAATAATATATTCTAGCTTGCTTTGTGACAGGTCTTAGATTTTAAGGTTTTGTTTTATAATAAGTAAATTTAATATTGTAATTATTATATTTATATTAGAAATATTTATATTATTAACATTTCTATCGTATCTAAAACACGTAGAAAGTGTTAAGGTATACGTCTGGCTCCGCACTGCGAAATTACTTCGCAAAAAACCGTGTGTATGTCGGATCGTTATAAAAATGTGGGATCCGGGGAAAGATCATCCTTATCCTTGTAGAGGGACATCATGTTTGTAGGTTCCAGGACAACTGATAAACCAGCACCACTTAGTGCTTGTTCACGCTATAACACGCGGGCGCGGGCGTGGGCGCGGGCGCGGGCGCGACAGACTTTGCTCACACCGCACGTGCGTTGTACGTGAACACCTTCATAGCACGTCATATGTTTGATATTTCGCGCCCGCGCCCGCGCCCGCGCGTTCACGTGAACAAGCCCTTAACGCAATGATCCGCGCGAAAGAAATAAACAACAAAAAAATATTTTATACTTAAATGTTATTCTTATTTTGTCTGAGAGAATTTAATTTTTGTTTGTGTAGAATTTGATTTTTGTTTTTAATATCTTTAATTTTATAATACAATTTCATTTTTATTTAAAATTTGATTTTAATTTTCCTATAAAACTTTTGGTAATGTTATGTATTTCTACATTGTCATATGTATCAGATACTGTACTCAATGTTAATATGCTACTTATAAATTCTAAAATACATGTGATGGCTTATTAAATAAATAAATAAAACAAAATGTCACGCACTTTGTTAGTGAGAATTTGAAACTTCGCCCGAATATTTGCGCGAAATGAAGCGCTGAATCTTTTGTAAAGTCACTGTGCGTCTATTATTTTTTTCGCGGTCTTGAGGTCCAGTTTTACATGTGAATGAGTTAGTTATTTTAAAGTAAAAATCACACTAATCTTACTTATACTTATAATATTATAACGTGAAAGTTTGTAAGAATGGATGTCTGGATGTATGTTTGTTACTCTTTCACGCCTAAACGGGTAGACCAATTGAGCTTAAATTTGGTATAAAGATAGCTTAGACCCTGGAATAACACATAGGCTATAGTAGAGCGGGTAAAACCGCTGGGCGCAGCTAGTATGAGTATAACGGCGAAAGTTTGTGAATGTGTATGTTTGTTACTTCTTCACGTCTAAACCGGTGGACTGATTGAGCTGAAATTTGGTGTGGAGATAGCTTAGATCCTGGAATAACACATAGGCTACAGTACAGCGGGTATAAGCATTGGGCGCAGCTAGTTCGAAATAAAGTCTTTTCATCTTACGCATATTACTCCAGAGGGCCAATTGGCTACGAACTTCACGCACTGGTCACTATCACTATTAACTAAAAAAAGAAAAAAAAATAGTGTCATAGAATGCTAAATTTAAAATATTTACGTTCCTTAAATTCGTCGTGCAACGTGCTATCGGATTAGCGTCAAAGTTTAACAAATCGCATTTTAACTTGCGCTGTGTCTATGAACATTTTATTTTTGCCGGTTTATAGTGATAAACGCCAGTACGCGATAGGTCATAACAGCCAATAGGTCCTAAGTTGTCCCAAATTCTAAATGATCATGGTGTTCGTACAGCGGCAAGTGGGGTGAGGGTGGCGCCCCCTGTGATTTATATGTAACATGTCGCGAGGAACCGAGTACGGTAAACTCGCTTTTTGTCATTAAATGATTTTTTTTATTCTATTCAGGTCACGTATCTTCGTTTTTCCTATATGTATAGACTAATATTGATTTTATGTAATGACTATGTACGTAATGTTTATTTAATAATAATGATATAAAAATATCTATAATGTCCCCACCACTTTTTTTTCTAATAAAAGAAAAGTATCTTTGTAGAAAATAGGATGTAAAATTTAAGTAGGTAGATTTTTTAAGATTTTTTTTATTTTGTTTTGTATACTTTTAAGCGATTTCTTCATAGTAATTATTGTTTCGTTGCGATGTAATTCATTACTTAAACGCTAGTACTGTTAGGAAAAAAACGAACTTTTTAGGCCTTATTAGGTACTGGTCGTGACATCTACCGGAAATAGGCAGAACTTTGCAAAGTTAAATTGAAAGGGAATTTATTGAATTAAAAAAATAATTGGTACTTATTTTAGCAATAGCTTGCAGTTATATTATAAGTTAAATAAGAGGTTGCCATAATGTTTATTCAATTAAAGTAATACAGACATTGTATTATTATTGAAATAATTTTAAACATTGTTAAGTGCGACATCTAGCGTGGAGTAGCTAAACTAAAAAAATAGTTGCCGAATGTGTTTGATAGGTGGCGCTATAATAAAAATAATATTACAACTGTTTTAAAAATTAAAAATTAAATGTATAAAAAAATCCTACGTGTATACGTAAATTTTATTAGTCATAGTATTTTTACAAGAAGGTATATTTGCATCTTTTTCATTAAAAAAACCGGAATTTCTTACTGACATTCTAATTAGTGAGTGAATATTTCCGCCAGGGGCGCTGCTGTTCGTAAATTTGGCGGCAACAAATTAATGCTTAAATCATTGACGTACTTTTTTCTTTTATATTTGACTTGAATCCACTCAAAATAATTTATATACGAGTATTATGTAAGCGTAGGGTGCTTTTAACGAAATGAGTCCCTTTTAAAGCGGCACTATCGCGCCTTTTCTAAAATCTATAACATTTTGACTCCTCATAATTTATCATTATTATTTAATTTCTCAATTAAATAGGTATATATGTACTTTATCTACAAATAAAAATCATTTAAGATATGAAGTAGGTACCTACAGTAATCATCGATAAAATTTAATTTAAAAACACTCTATACCTATCTAGTTTTTACTACAATTATAAATACGATGTTACATTAGTCTGATTCTAGCTTTAAAGTCCTATTTAATTTTCTGTACACTGGCTTTTACCAACATTTTCAATAATAACCTTGTAATCATGTTAAAAAAAATAAAAATATTACTAATGTTACGCTCTCATGCAGTAAGTAGATACCATTTACTTACATAGTTACGTAGTGTGCACGCCCAACAACTACGTACGTAGACTCTGTGCAAAAAATTATAGTCGTGAATTCACAATAACATCAATAAATATTTGTGGTCTTTTTTGCATTTTAATGTTTTTCTATGTAATAAACGTAATTTAAATAACACAACTAATAAGTGTCAACATTTTTGTTGTTATTTTTTATAAAGAAAATAATATTATTTAAATAAGTAACGGGTACGTATAGAACAAACATATTAGACTTCACTACAAACACCCCAAAAAAAACACACTTATTTAAACTAGGCTCTACGTCCGACGTATCTAAGCTTATATTTCTCTACTATATTATGCATGTCGTATTATACATATAAAAAACTTCCTCTTGAATCACTCTATCTATTAAGAAAACCGCATCAAAGTCCTTTGCGTAATTTTAAAGATCTAAGCATACATAGGGACAGGCAGACATACGCGGAAATAAACTTTGTTTTATACAATGTAGAGATAGATCATACATAAAAAAATCTCGACATTCATTTCCTAGGAATTTTCTCTTTTTGCACACTCTAACCACTACATACACGCGTACATAAAGTACTCGTACTAACTACATTACTCGTGCATAAAGTTACGAAAATTCACGCTCTCTATTCTCAAGGATGGATTCAAGGCTTTACAATAAAAACGGATACCGCGGTCCAACCTCATTATCATCTTTGTAAATGAACGGCATAAACCCACTTGTATTTTACTTCAGTTTCGTGCCGACCGTTTCAATCCTGTACGAGGATCTTCTTCAGGGAGTAGCTGCGGTTACGCGCTCATCATAGAAGCCTGTTCGGGATCCATTGTTGGATGTAGGCCTCTTCTCTTTCTATCCTTTTCCGGGAGTCTTGTGCCCTCTGCATCGAGTCATGTCCTGCGTGTCTCCTGATCTCCACTCAGCGTTGTGATGGCCGGCCTCGTCCTCTAGAGTTAGCTGTGGGTCTCTATTCCAGGACTCGTCTCGTCCATCGCCCTACCGTGGTCCTACCTATTGCGTATACCATATTTTTTATGGGAATTGTTTTAAATCGAAGACAGTCTGAATCGATTTGGAAGCATTGGTGCAGTGCACCTAGAATTTTACATTATTGTAAATTCCTGGGTGGCACTGTACTGTTTTTTTTTTTTTTTTTATGTGATGAAGTAGAAGACGAGCAAGACGCTCTCCTGATGTTAAGAGATAACGGCTGCCCATAATCAGTACAGTGTTACCTAGGATTTCACAATTATGTGAAATTCTAAGAGCACTGCACCAACGCTTCTTACTCAAGAGTCATAAGATGTTAAGACTCTTTAGCCCAGTAATTTCACTAGCTACAGTGCCCTCCTACCGGAGCACAGTGATTATGGGCAGCGTTATCTCTTATGATCAGGAGAACGACTTGCTCGTCTTCTTACTTCTTTACGGTTTTTATCCTTCAGTCGGGCTGTCTGCATGTCGGTGTCTAACATAAAAAGACAAGATATCGATAAATTGCAAACACGACTGGTATACAATTCTTTAAAATCTTGCCATTTTTAAAAGTCAGTTAAAAAGTGCTTCAATGAATTTTCGCGCGGTATCTCTCCAAATTACTATAGCATGAGAATGGCTTAAAATCACAAAACCGCGGACATCAAACATCGGCGGTGGGTAAACTAATTATAATACAAGTTCAAGTTCACTTATACAAATAAAATGCATGCAAATTAGGTGGTTATGTGAACTAGTGGAATTCACACTAGGTCAACACGGTTCGTTAACTCGTTTATGTGGTGTTTGATTGAGTTATCTTATTTCCGATTCGATGAGATGATGACAAGGAAATCATGATTATTATTATTACGGCACTTTAGGAAATCATCAGTACCTATATCGCAGACCTAATGCAATACTGACATACCTCAAAAATGAACTTTTTTATAAGTAGAGATAGAGCTAAGTAGAGATAAATAGATAAAATGTAAGTAGAGATAATTTTTCGTCATCGCAATTATTTATTACCTACCTTTTTTATTGTGTGCTACTTACCTATAATACATTTCTCATGATATTATATTCTCATGATACATAGGTAGCGTGTTAAGCCGTTTAGTGGCAGCTAAGATAAAATAAATTTGAGCCTTTCTAATTGTATTTTTCTTTAAGTTAATCTTGTTTTGTGATTTTATTTCCTCGTTACGCGACCTTAAATACAAAATTTGTTAATTTTTAATTAATATTTCATTTTTCAATGTTTGTTTTTTAAATATTTTCAGGAAATACATATTCTGATTTAAGCATATCCTGTTATGAATATCATTGTTAAATTTGCTTGCATGTAAACAAATGATCGATGCCGTTTATTTTATGTTAAAGGAGTCTCAAGCCTTCCTATTTTTTAAAAAATGCTTCCTAGGCCTACTTGTTATCTAGGCTAGGTAACAGTAACAGTCTCAGTATTGCCAAGGTATTCGTGTATATTCATCAGATCTGAGAATATATAAATTCTGCTATTTTTCAACAAACGCAGACGAAATTGCGCGTTTTAGCTAGTATATTCGTATAATATTAAGTACTTACGTACTCACGAGTACATATTACAATTTCCGATAGCAGTCCCATAAGGTAATGTATGCTAATATAGACATTTTACCTAGGTACTTACAACAAACTGTAACCTATATCTTACCTTCTCATGCGAGTCAATCTGTGTCTAGATCAGTTAGTCCATACGTTCTCTATTTATAGACTCGGAGATGGAAGCTAAATGCACTCACTAAACCGTGGCGTACCTATTTGTATGGTAAATGTTAACTGTAGCTCTGAGATGGGAACTTGAACTAGTAGTTTAATGGAATCACTGGTTTAACGAGTTTTGTGGAATTCTCCTTAACCTGTTCCCTGCAATCCTTATGACAATGAATGAAAGAACGAGCAAATTAGTTACCGATGTTAAGCATACATACATACGGGTGATTCCACAAAAGTTAGGTAAAGTTCGTCCAAATTTTGCCATACGTGTTTTTAGATACTAAATCAAAAACTTTTTAGTAAATAAAGTGCATTAATAATATACTTTTAGTATTTAAAGGGACCAGTCACTTTACTAAGTATTTTAAGATTTGTGTTGTTATGAAATCTCTGTTCTAGGGACTGACGGGTTGTGCTAGGGACTGATGCCATACATTTATTATACAATAAAACCACACGTTTGTCTTATATAATTAGTATTTATTTGTTAAATCTCATTCTAACCTTCATCGTCAGCCTACGTTCGTTCACCATATACATATATAGTGTGTGTGTGTGTTATATTTATTACTGGTTATTAAATGAAAAATTGTCTAAAAAACACTGGAACACAAAGTTACCCAACTTTTGTGGAATCACCCATACATAGCATGTATGCATTATTTCAGACACATTGCCACCGCGTGTTTTTTTTTCTAATTCAAAACTCTTCGCTGTCCTGTACTGCTAATCATTAATGGAATCTCTTCATGCCCAGTATTTAAGCTGGTAGCATTGCTCTTCAGCATGGAGCACAGTACTTAATGCCTGCACATTACTGCTTGGCGAATGAATAACTGGCAAAAGTACTCGTATGATACACAGCCAGGCAACCTCTGCAAAAGAGGTCTACCATTATTTTTACAGAAATAAAAAAATAGGGCAGGTTCACAATTCGTTTTATTGTTCTTATTATATTAACCCCGATTTAATAAGATCCTATTTTGTTTAAGTGATTTTTACATTCCTATTTAAATTATGTAGATAACGGGTGAGTTGTTTTCAAGTTATATAATACAGACCGCTAGGCGGTCTTATCGCATGTACACGCGTTTTCAGTTCATTGCGTGTAAGAACTTGACCATGGATTTCACTTCCCATGTTTCCAGTTCATTAACCCCTCATTACTACAGCGCCAGCTCTAAGCCTATGTGCTCTAAGCCTCTATTTATTGCCTACTTCTGCACGAAGTAACTCAGCTAGAGCCAGCGAAGTCAGTATCGCGCGCCTAAGTCGTGCGCACGCGTACTCAAACTTCGTATACTTACGAGTACGTGTAGACTCACGCGCACTGTCGGCTAGTGTTCAAGTTAAACTGTGATTTTCTGTTTGGAGAAAGAGGTAAGGTGTAGGTCAATAGAACATTTTTTTTTAACACAAAATGTAAGAAGGCGAGCAAGAGGGAGGGATTTATCCCGCCTTCTAGGTATAGTCTGCTGCCATCTACGACCGCATCATCGCTTAACATCACACGAGATCGTGGGCAAATACCAACCTATATTGAATAAAAAAGACGCTCCCCTGAAGGTAAGAGATAACGCTGCCCATAATAAACAGTATCTACTGTGCCACCCAGGATTTTACATTGATATAAAATTCGATCTCCAAGAGTCATAAGAAGTTA
This sequence comes from Hemithea aestivaria, assembly GCA_947507615.1. Taxonomy (NCBI): domain Eukaryota; kingdom Metazoa; phylum Arthropoda; class Insecta; order Lepidoptera; family Geometridae; genus Hemithea; species Hemithea aestivaria. The sequence goes on along the minus strand of OX382332.1, from coordinate 10,507,028 downwards.
AGACTCTTCAGCTCAGTAATTTCACTAGCTACAGTTTAATAACTGACTGAGATAATATATTATTATTAAATATGTTATGTTTTAAGTTTGGCTCATCATGCCATTTTCTAAAATACCAAACTGAAAAAAAAAAACACTTTAAAAGTGTGTGCAATAATATTGTACAGGTCTTTTATAAGGAATTTTCAAAAAGCTAATTCTATGAATTTATATTTCAAAATGTAAAATTGTGCGAGCGAGAGAGCGTCCAGCGGCGTAAGCGCTTCTTATTTCACGTTATATTTTTTTTTTTTTCAAATATTATTTATTGATATTGAATTTTCGGTAGATTGGCGTGTGGCCGATCAGTGGTTTAAACAAGTGTGTTCTTCATTGCTGTAATAGCTGAATAGCTGTAGTATTGTTCCCTTTGTTTTCTCAGTCGTAAATAACATTTTTGACATAAATTTGTGTATCCAGTCGCCACTGAGATATAATAATGATATGAAAAAAACCTCCTTGCCCCTTACCTACTTTCTTCAATTCGTTTGCTGGGCATAGACCTTTTGAACTTCAGTGGAGTTCATTTGCATTACAATTTTTACAAAGAACTTAATTTATTTTAAAACTCTACCACCCATTCGGAGAGTAGGTTCCTCTGTGAGAAAACAAAAAGGATTATGATAATATATTATGATTTCTATTATACGAGTACATATTTTTAAATGTTTAAAAACAGTGTAAATTAGAAAACGCATACTTTTTTCTACACCATCCAGAAAGAAATACTACGCAACAACAACAATACACAACAAAAACACAACAATACAAAACATCAACAATAGAACAACATAGATTAACATAGAATCAGCCCTGGATTTACACTAGGGGCATTCGGGGCGAGTGCCCAGGGCGGCAAATTTTGGGGGGGGGGGGGGGGGCGACATTTTGGCTAAATCCGGGCCTGCATAGAATTATTGACAGTTGATCAATGTAAGTTAAAGCGGCGGTTTTATCTTCTTCCAGACTTTACGGTGGTTAAGTGAAACTGCAAGTGATTTTACGTTATGAGCGTATACCGGCGGTTCGTCAAGCGGTACGTCAAGCGGTATAATACCGCTTGACGTTCTCTCACTCGTACTATTTGCTAAATTTTGAAATATAAATTCGGAAAATACTTCAAAAATGTCTGCTTCTTTGTCTTCGTCGATCTGACGATAATATTGTACACGGCTTCTTTTGAGGAATTTCTAAAAAGTTAAATCTACGAGTCTATATTTCAAATAAAATATAGCGCGAGCGAGAGCATCAAGCATGGTATATATAGAGCTCTTAAGAGCGCTTATACGATTGGACGCTTTCTCGCTTGCACTCTCTGATACATTTTACAACATAAATTCATAGAATTAAATTTTTGAAAATTCCTCAAGATTACTTTGTACAATATTATTGCACACATTTTAAATGTATTTCAGTTTGATATATTAAGAGCGTATATATCGAGTGACGACTCTCTCGCTCGCACAATTTGACAAATTTAGAAATATAAATTCAAGGAATTAATTTATTGAAAATTCCTCCATACATTTCCTGCATAATATTATTGCACACATTTTAAAAGTGTTTTCAGTGATATATATAAAAAAATGGGATGAGGAGCGATGTTGAAAAAGTTTTATTTTTTCAAAAAATCTCATTATTCCATTTTTTAATATATCTCACTGAAAACACTTTTAAAATGTGTGCAATAATATTATGCATGAAATGTATAGAGGAATTTGCAATAAATTAATTCCTTGAATTTATATTTCAAAATTTGTCAAATTGTGCGAGCGAGAGAGTCGTCACTCGATATATACGCTCTTAAAAATCAAACAATATTTTTTAAAAAGTCTCAATAACAGTGCTGGGTTCCGCTTGAGGAATTTTCAAAAAGTAAATTCTATGAATTTATATTGCATAATGTTTCAAACACTGCGAACGAAAGAGCGGCCAAATGTATAAGCACTCTTAAGAGTTAAGAGAAAGATGTAAAATGTTGGTGTAGGTCATTAGAGCGCGGCACTTTTCACCGGTTGCCGGCGTTTGACGCGTTTGTTTTCTATTTTATAATTATCTTAGTTTCTATAGAAAATTGTGCCGCATATTCTTTTTTGTTCTGAATTTCTGAGTACAGTTTTTTTAACATTTGACGAATAAAAAGTGGCTCTTATGCTATGTGTGTAAAGGATACAGCCGAATCTAAAAGTGAGTTTTATTCCTATCTCTTTTATTAAACTGGTAGGTAGTAAATTACAATTACTTTATAGTAACAAAAATATAACAAAATACGAGCACCTATTCGAAAACTATAAAAAGAAAGCGTGACTAATTGACTTATCTATCAATGCTAATCTCAAATTGCTGAGCGTATTGGGTTACAATTTGGAACACAGATAGATTTTAAGACGTAAACCTTCCCCTAAGATAGGATTTCCGTACGCGGGCAAAGCCGCGAGTAACGCTATTATAATAAAAGTAATATAAAATTGTAATTGAGCTGTAAATCTCTCCATTTGATTGATGATATATATAGTATAGTGACTCACTATTAGTGAGAGATTGCAAGCATGACCTGAATGCCACTGAATAGACTAGTAAACTATAAATTTGAACGCATCTAACCGACTGAACGCCGAACGCGCCGAACGAATCGAATTTTATGGCTCGTCCACATATACCGGCCAATGACTCGGCGAGTCGTTGGCCCACCGTCGGCTCGAGCGCACAGATAATTATATATATGCACTTGGGGCACAGATTATTATATAAATAAAAAAATAAAGAAAATTTAACTAGTTTCAAGTAATTATTCACACAAAATGGCTTCAAATGATCCATGATTGATTAATAACGAAATATAATTAAAGTCGTTAGCTACGGAGCCCAAAATGTATACCGGAAATTTACTGGAAAAAAAAACCGTAAATATCCGAAGACATTCGTCTATAGACAAAAATTGTTCGTCCATAGACAAAACACACACTCGGCGAATCATTGGCCGGTATATGTGGACGAGCCATTAAATTTTGTATAGGAAATCTTCTTCCGATTCGACGCAGAGAACTGTACGAGGTTTCATGAGATTTCATATACAGAATTTAAAATTCGGTTCGTTCGGCTCGGATAGATGTGCGTTCAGCTTAGGGAAGTGGCCAATGTGGAGTGTTGTAGGTTCAAATTTGTCATAACAACAAGTGACGTCATATGTTATAAATGTGACGTCACGATGACCCTTTTGATGACCTCTTACCTTAAAGGGATTTTATATACTCGCTATAATATTGGCACAATAGTTTCCTTAACTTAAATATGAAAAATGTTATATAATTAATTATAGTCTCTTAGGTATGTAATAACCTTTTGGTTTGACGTAGTCACAAAACTTGAAACGTAATTAAAATTGATAAATTATATTTTTTTTATTTACAAGTAGGTAGTTTAATCTATTTAAAAAAAAATAACAAATCATGTGCTAAAATTGAATGTGTTATTATATTATATAGATATATACATTAAGTGCTGACATGAAGAGGCTTATTTCCATAGATTTTTTTTTATTTAATTTATGTAAAAGTACAAAATAACATCATCTGGTGTAATTATTGTGCGCAAATGATTAAAATAGTATGATTAAATATGTGACTCGTAGAAGAGCTTAACTATTTCCAAACTGGACCTGTCAACGAAACAGAATGTTCGCAATTCGAAGGAATCAATGCTCAAATTAAAAGTGGTCAAACTCTACGTGTTTCTCATACCTAGCTTGACTCTATCCTTAAAAAAATCTTACGTGAAATTTTGTAAGAACGTATTATACGAGTATATAGGTATAGTATATGGATTTCTTGATGTATGGATGTATGTTTGATACCTACTCTTTCACGCCTTAACAGGTGGACCGATTGAGCTGAAATTTTGTGTAGAGATAGCATAGACTCTGGAATACAGCGGACAAAACCGCTGGGAGCAGCTTGTATGATATAAATATATTTAAAACTCAACATTAAAGTCTGTCTAAATAAAAACAAATTTGCGTAACGTTTTTTGCTTCTAAAATCAAGATGTCGTTTTAATTGCTACCTATGAGACTTGTGAACTTTTGAGCTTCATAAGAAATATAATAATAATATTATATTGCGAATAATAAATGCTATAAAATCAATATTTCTATAAATCATTTTGCAAATATTTCGCACGTACTAAACCTGGCTTTTAATAGGTGTACAAGGAAACAATATAATATTATAAAAATCCAACGCCCAAGGGCCCCCTTTGAGTTTTTAATTATTTATCCAACCTAACGGATGCGAACTCTTAGTATATCTCTGAGTCCGTCTATAGAAAATGGGCTCAAAGACAGCCAATTTTTTATCCCAGGAAAAATGCGTTACGCATCGTCACTCTATATGTGGAACTCCCCCGCTGAAGATGCGAGCGGCGAGGATACTCACTAAAAACCCTCGGGGTATTCTGCGCACCGCTATGCCAAGAGTACTATATGTATATTGATTAAATGGAAGCTACTAAGGCTACTGATGAGTGCTTCGGCGTACCCGCTGCCCTCGCATTTTGGCTTCCCGCAGGAACTCCCTCAGGTCTTTAGTGGGTATCCCCGCCGCGCCCATCTTCGGCGGGGAGTTCCACAAACCGCCCTGCGCAGTTTGCCGATGCGTAACGAGTTTTTTCTGGGTCAAAAAAAGGCTTTAGTGTGCATTCTACAGTGATGATAATTGGGTTATCTTAATCAAGGAGGCACTCGCTGCAAAAAACTCTAATTATATAACTTTTTAGTACGTGTATAGTGTATAGATTTCAGTTGAATGTTACTGTTTACAGTCTTAAGTCTAGGTATAATTAAAATAACAATATACTCAATTAAAATAATTGTAATCCATTTTATATAAACATAGTTATAGTTATTTTAATTATTGTTTTTTGCATACAAGTTTTAACTGCTTTGAATAATATTAAAATAGGTATACCTAACTATTCTCCTCGATAGGAATCTAGATTTCATATCATTATAATTTTTTAATTTCATTGATATTTTTCTTTAAATAGAAAACAATGAAAACAGTACGAAAAGTCTAAAACATGCGTAGATACATATAATAGGTAATTAATATAGAGGTACATGGGAGTAATTTATTCTACGTCTAAATTTTTGGTCATGTGTCTCGAATATTTATATTACTACATACATTTTGTTATTTTTAGGGTTTCGTACCTCTAAAGGAAAAACCGAAACCCTTATAGGATTACTCGTGCGTCCGTCTGTCTGTCTGTCAAGGCCCTTTTTTTATTAAATTCACATTGTGAAATCCTTGGTGTCACTGTACTGATTATAATAATGGGCAGCGTTATCTGTTAACATCAGGATAGCGACTTACTCGTCTTCTTACTTTTTTGCATAAAAGAAACCTAAATTATAGTGTGTGCCACTAAGTATCTAATTTTTTTAAATTATTGACCTGAATTATTTCCTTACTTATTGGGTAAAGTCGTCAATAACCCAGATCCCCAATTGAGAACTCTTCCTACTGTTAAAAAAATTAAATTATTATATACTAGCTTATGCACGCGGTTTTGCCCGCGTGACAAAATCCTTTCTTAGCGGAGGTCTACGTCATAAAACCTATCTGTGTTCCAAATTTCAAGCCAATCCGTCCAGTGGTTTAGGCTGTGCGTTGATAGATCAGTCAGTCAATCAGTCACTTTTTCCATTTATATATTATAACTATCTATGTTCTCGTAACCTTATCAAGCGGAAGTGATAAAAGTATTATAATAAGCGAATGCTAAATTCTTAGCTGTCAAGGATTCTTTAATACCCAAGGTACCTATATGTTAATGAATGGGGTTAAACTTAGGCAGATTCGGCGAACTATGTATTTTATGAATACCAACTAAAATAACATTTTTTTATATAAATAATTCTATTAATCAATCTTAGATAATATTGATACCATTAATTCATTGAATAAATTTGAAGAACAGTCCTCCTAAAATAGATTTTTAACTGACATCTACACAAGTTATATATTTCGGTATTATTATACAGGTGTTATTGTATTTTATTATTAGTACTATGTGTCGTATGAGACATGTATAAATAATAAATTAATCGAATATATAAAATCTCGTGTCACTTGTGTTTGATTTTTTATTCATCTTTGTAAATAAACGGCACAAACTCACTTGTATTTACTTCGGCTTCGTGCCGACCGTTTCGATCCTGTACAAGTAAATACAAGTGAGTTTATGCCGTTTATTTACAAAGATGAATCTAAATACTCACGAATCGTTTAATGTAAAAATACGATTTTTTATGTATATTTCGTAGGTCTATAGGAATATAAGATTGATCGAAAAGTATTTTTCGCAGACCTAGTTGAGCGGGTCCGATAGTATTAAGTATATAATATTACTAGCTGCGCCCAGCGGTTATACCCGCTGTAAAGTACAAGGTCTAAGCTATCTCCATACCAAATTTCAGCTCAATTGGTCCACCCGCTTAGGCGTGAAGAAGTAACAAACATACACACTCACACACAAACTTTCGCATATAATATAAGAGTGATTTAATGTGATTATACGATATAAAAATATTATACGAGTAAGTCTTTCGGTCAAATTAGAGGCTCCACGCAGCCTATCTTGGCAACCTAAAACAGCATAATAATAGATTAATAATAAAATTGGTTTATAAAGTGGTATAGGGATTGTTCTGTATACAGTCTACACCTCCACCTTATTAGGTGTACCGCATGATAAAATACTATTATGTGATTAGGGAACTATTGGGAAAAGGGAAAAAAATGATATCTATCATAATTGCCCATTATATGAGACACAGTATGCCATCCAGTGTTTTGAAATAAGTACCTACTGAATTTTGCGCGGCTCTACACTGTGCCCTGAGACATTAGTTGTAAATCTCGTCAAGCCCTTCACTCCGAATCACAGCAATGCTTGCACATTATAGGACATTATTGTTTGGCGGATGAGTAACTGGCATTGGTGTGGTACTTCACATGCGGCACAAGAGAATCCATTTCAAATAAACAAGTGAATTAAATTAAAAATTTTAATAACCCCTACGCAACATGTAATTCACCATTTAGTGGTGGCGGCCATCTTGGATTTAAAATTTATTATAGTGGGTTGTATTCTAATAGTTAAGCCCTTTTATTTGATACTCATATTGAGAGGGTCGTGGAGAAAAAAAATAATCCACCATTTTGTAGCGGCGGCCACCTTGGACCGATTTCCACCAAACATGGCTAAAAACACTCGCGACTAACTCTACTTTTAAACAAAAAAAACTAAATCAAAATCCGTTCATCTTTTCGGGAGCAACGATGCCACAGACAGACACACACACATACATACAGACAGACACGTCAAACTTATAACACCCCGTCGTTTTTGCATCGGGGGTTAAAAATAACAAGGTATTAAACGGTTTTCCTAATTCAGAATTTGTAGCCAAATTTAAATAATAAATTTTACATGTTAGCGAATTCGTCGACTTAGTATTTGTACTATAAATATAACCACTAGCACCTGTACCTACTACTCGTATACCATATTTAAATTAATGTATGTATTTTAAATATATAAACCTCAATTATTATTTACTTTACGCCAAGTTGCCTAAATTTAGAAAGTTATAAACCTTACGTACTTAACCGTCATTGTTTTGTTGCTTCCTGCGATTTCACTTTTTGCGCTGATGGCTAATGCAACGAAAATCTGCGCAATTGAGCTGGTTTGATTACAGGAAGTAAAATAGTTTGGTAACGTTACTTAGCTGCTGCTATATTTACAATGCAACTAGACGAGAATATATCAATAATCACTAACTTCGCTGGCTCGGCCACGTAGAGCGAATGGGAGAGGTTTGGGGAAGAGGGTGTACTTGGTAGCAGACGAGTGTTTCGTTATACACTCTGCCCCAGCATTATGGCGCTCCGCAGGAATACCCCCAGGTTTTTAGTGGGTATCTCCGCGGTGTCCTTCTTCGGCGGTAGTCCCACATACCACCCTACGCCTCCCGGCAAATGGTGACGACGCGTAACGCATTTTTCATTGTTTTTTTTTCAAAGTCCACTGGAAGTTCAAAAAACTAGTTTCTGTGCACACTATGGCGTAAAGTACGAATGTCAAACGTATACGTAGATATTGATGAGTTGTTGATGATGAATGATCGTGCCCCCGTGTTTACGACCAAAACCTATGCCTAACTCATTTAAATGCAAAACCGATTTAAAGACGTGCAAATATCTTTTTTTTCATCCGCTGTAACATGTTGGTTATAAATAAATTATCTCGCGGTAATTAAATCTATTTATTTTTTAACAGAAAATGTTTCGCATGCTTTTCCACGAATTCGTACTAAAAACTAGTTGAAATCTTCAGTTTTTATACTTTGAAAAAATCGCATAAAGTTATTATGTCCTTGGAGTTACGAAAAATTATACCAATCGTTATTAAAATTATTGCATGTTCCAGATGGGTTATTCCGTGCTCTCAACGATCCACTAATATTATAAGATGAAAACTTGTGTACCTATGTAAACAGTTTATGTGAGCTGATGTTTGTTGCTCTTTCACGCAAACACCACTAAACCGATTACCATAAAACTCGGTAAGATAGCTGGAAACTTTTAAAATACCCATAGGTATTATGCGGGTGAACCCGGGGCGCAGCCTGTACTATTGAATATTACTAAGTACATAGTACAAAGTAATCGACACACCTTACTAAACTCCTCTCGCATCTATAAAATCATCTCAGTTCGAAAGGCTCGCCTCTCTCCCAGAGAGTCTCTGGTCTCTACATGACGAAAGATTAAGATCATAAAAACCTTCTAGCCGCTACTAGATTATGGACGCAATTTCTCTGTAAATTTATGTAAGACTAGCTGTGCCCAGTGGTTTTACGCGCAATAGGTACTTATGTAGCCCATGTGTTATTCCAAGGTCTCAGCTATCTCTATACCAAATTTCAGATCAATCGGTCCACCCGTTTAGGCGTGAAAGAGTAACAAACATCCAGACATCCATTTTTACAAACTTTCACGTTTATAATATTAGCAAGATTAGTAAGATGACATTCTCACTACATCCTGAAACAGTGGACAAACGAGTGGACTTGGCTTCCGTCTGTTTACCTGGTTCATCCATCGCCTGACTCTTATAATTTATTGCTCTACTTTTCTAGAGGAGCGCAGGGTTCAGACTATAATTTTATATCAATCAGGTCGGTTTTTTTAAATTTATTGCCTACACAACTTGTATCACGGCTTACATTCATATAAATCACGTTTACCAATACAAATAATATTACATAAGGATACTCCAGACTCCAGAATCGTTAACCTTACTAAATTTACTAAAAACCCTAAAAGATCGCGGCCTTGATCGCTAAATTGTTCTTGACTCTTGACCCCTTTACTTTTCATTCACCTCTCCAAACATTGTGTCATGTATTTGTTTAGTAAACAGTAGAACATATTTGTCTATCGTTTTGAGAGGTTTAGTCGAGAATACTTGAGTTTCGCAAGAGTACGAGTAGCTTGACCAACTCCTTGCTATGCAGTTGCCACATTCGGCCCTACTGCGAAACTTGGGTACTATAAGTGTAATATACCTTGCCAGTTATCCTTTATTGCATACCCACCTACTTGTTTATTAAATACGTTCTGCGCATTCATAAGGACTATTACTACTCCTAATTCTACTAATATTTTAAACGTGAAAGTTTGTAAGAATGTCTGTAGAATGTTGTTTGTGGATGTCTGGATGTAGTAGGTCAATTAAGATCTACACATGCTGAGCTGGTACCTTTTTGCGGCAGTTTGTAATTTTTCTATTAATATTTATACTATGTTGTTTATCTGATGCTTTGTATTATTATCATCTTGTGTACAAATAAATTTACTTTTATTCTATTATATTATTTCACTCCTAAACGAATGGACCGATTGAGCTGAAATTTGGTATAGAGATAGCTTATAGACCCTGGAATAACACCTTGGCTACAGCGGGTAAAACAGCTGGGCGCAGCTTGTGTTATTTATAATTATAACAGTAGTTACTGTTCTTCAAAAGTTATTGTAAAAAATGTAAAAATAATTTGTGTTTTGTAGAATGAGATGATTTATTCAAGTCAGGTTTTAAATTTGCCGGAAAACAGTAATTTAAACAGACAACATGACTGACAATGATATTATAATAGCATGAGTAGAAATTTGTTTAATGACATGACTACGACCCAAACTATAATAATTTACTAATTACCTTGTACCTATTTTAATGTACATGTAGTGAATATGCCTGAACGAAATTGCACCTCTCAGCCTAAATGTTCCTGACGTTTCGGGGAAGTGTTTTTTTTTTTATATTTTAAACCAACTTCATACTCGCTTTTAATAACGAGGGCGAGACGGATGATATATTAATTACTCGTATATTAAGTATATCGCGATGTTTAAATAGCGCAAATCGGTACTTACCTATCTACATGTTAATTACTTATTTACTCTTTATTATTTAATTCAAGTAAATATTTGCATAAAAGTACCTATTTAATATTCAAAATTCAAGTTGATACCTATTAGATATTAGGGGCTCAGTTTCCGGACGTAAAAATAAAGAATACTAGAGAATCTTTAGTTATACCTTGAAGTTTTAGTTTCCTCTTATTGCCAAAATCACTGTGAAGCATTTTGGATGAATTTTGGTAAAACTACTACATGAATAATTTAAAAAGTGGCTAAAAATATTTTATAGATATTTGGGACGAATATTTCCTTTTGTTTGTGAGGTAATTCCCGTAAATGACGATACGTATTTTTCCTGGGTCAAAAAAGGGTAAATATTAGGTATTTAAAATAAATAGATAGGTAATTCAAAACATCATTACCTATTTTTTTAAACCCGAGATCTAATAATTCGTTTTTTTTATATTTGATTTGATTGAATGAAATGTAAAATGCGGTTTACGATTTATGACGTATTAAAAAAAAACTAATTGTTAGATCTCGTTCAAACCAATTTTCGGTGGAAGTTTGCATGGTCATGTACATTATATATTATTTTTACATTTATCATTCCCTTATTTTGGAAGTTACAAGGGGGACACATATTTCCTCTTTGGAAGCGTCTCTCGCGCAAACTATTCAGTTTATAAAAAAATAATATTAGAGACCTCAATATAATTTTTGAAGACCTATCCATAGATACCCCACATCCCAACACATACGGGGTTTGATGAAAAAAAATGAGTTTCAGTTCTAAGTAATATGGGGAGCCCCAAAAAGTAATTGTTTTTTTTCTTTTTTTGTGTAAAAATCTTAATGCGGTTCACCGAATACATCTACTTACCAAGTTTCAACAGTATAGTTCTTATAGTTTCGGAAAAAAGTGGGTGTGACATACAGACGGACGGACGGACAGACATGACGAATCCATAAGGGTTCCGTTTTTTGCCATTTGGCTACGGAACCCCTATAAAGAACTTAGAGTTATGTAACTTGCTGCTACGGAACCCTTCATGGGCGAGTCCGACTCGCACTTGGCCGCTTTTTGAATGTGTGTATTGATAATATTAAAAACATAGTTCACGCTGGAATGCACTAACATTTTAGGACATTGGATGTTTATTTATTTTAATTACCTACGCGGAAATCATAAAATTAAAAATAATGATAATATTATGAATTACGAGTATTTGCTTTAGATATTTATCTAATTACTTTTCAAGTTTTAATAGATCGAGACATAGGTAATATGTAGTCACTATAATTAATTTATGTTTCAATCAAAAAATCACTGACTTATGAAATTCACGTCATTAATATTATTATTATGAATAATTACGAATATAATAAATATAATATAGAAAAATTAATGCTATTATTAGTTTTATACAATAGGTAGGTACCACGGAGGTACCTATTATTATAAATCCGAATGTATTATAGAGATGTAAGATGTGTGTCAGCTCTTCACCAGTGAATTATCCAGATAAAGCGATGAACTTACTATATTCTGGAATAACACATATGTAGACTACTTTTCAGGAGGTAAAACCGCTAGACAGTGTGGCCTGTGGCTGTGTTTGAACTAATTTTTAAATATATTTTTAAGTTTTAAAAAATAATTCATATGACCATATAGTAAGTACCTTAGGGTGTCCCGTCGATGTATGGGGAAAATTTTTTTTTGGAGTTACGCTAACGCAATAGGTGTCGAAAGTTGCGTAATTTAACACACATTATGAATAATTTAAAAAATATTTATTTTTTTGTCATCTTGAGGGCTCTACCTCGCTTTGAAGTTTAGAGAATTGCCGATTTTTATGGTCCTGATCTCTATATTTTAAATGAAGACAAAATCAATGTTAAAAGATATTTTTTTATTAAAATGTATAAAATAAACTACAAAGAAACAAACTGCATAAAACAAATTCCATTATAAATTTATTATCTTTGAGAATTTGAACTTGATTTTGTGTCAAAAATTTATAATTTTTGCTCCAGATTACCACTTCGTTCTAAAAAAATAACCGCTAAAATTAATATTGTACCACTTTGCCAGGAATTAGATATCAGTTAAATATACATATCCACAGACAGTGTATGTCTCAATAACTCAATTTTGCCCAGATTTTTTATTAAATCATAGTTTAAAGGCCGTCAATAGGAAGATGACGCAGAACCGACGATGCTTTAGCTTAGCACTCATTCTTTATAATAATTTTGATATTTTCTCTAGCAAAGAAGTTCATATTGAGTGTCTTAAATATACTTCTTTCAATTTCTCATTCTCTTTCAAAAGTCCAGATCCTGAAAGTAGTTCCTATTAATACATAACATACTGACGAGTAGGCGAGTGAGCGCGTATCTTTTGATAATTAATAACATTTTTTTCAGGTTGAAATTGAGAGTAACTAATAAGAATAATAAATATAATGATTAGTCGTCTTCATTTCTGTCTTTATAAACTGTATTTTGCTTGAGAAGAAACCAAATTGGAGGCATATGGGACGTAAACTTGAATCACGTACTTGACAAGCAATTGTCAATTTTTTGTTACTAAAAGTACGATTAGCAGAAGATAACCATCTCGTGGGCACTTATTTTCAGATTTACAATCATATAGGACCTTAAATACAACATCAAGGCAAAAAATAAATGGTGAAAATACTAAATAAAGCATACGAAGCACCCTATTGTAAAGATTTCCCCATATTCTGGTCAAAATGTAAAAAATCACAAGCACTCGCATATATTCCTAAATTTAAAGGGTCTGAAATGTAATAATGTCATACCCACTTAAATTTTACGTAGATCTTGATTTAATTAAATACAATTAATGAAGTCAATAATAGTTTGTAGCCGATCATGTAGTTCTAGTTTTGGTCACAATACAGCACACGTAGTTTAACTTCGACTCGAGCTTAATATAACCAAAAAGGCGTTTACATTGCAGAGTTAGCTATAAATCTTCTAATAACATATTAAAATCATTAAATCATATAACAAAAAATATTAAGTTGTGTAAATAGAGGCCCAAGAGTCAATGCGAGGAAGTTCCAAAACAAGTTGAAATTTGCGGGTACTTGCGGATTTTTTCAGAAATAAAACACAAATTTTATGAAAATAAATTTGCTTTCAAATTATAATATCGAATATCTACTATATCTAAAAGTAGAAAAATAATCATATTTTATTGTTTCAATATTGGGAAAAAATTATGAAAAAATGTTAAATTTTCAAAACTTAAACGAACGGTAGAGCCCTGAAAATGATTTTTCAAAATTAAAATATATATATTTTATTAATCTGCATAAAATTACGCAACTTTCGAGAGGTGTTGCGTTTTCAAAATCCAAAAAATACTTTTTCGGGACACCCTAAAGTACCTATCTATTCTTGCAACAACCTATTGAAGAATATTTTTTAATATCAACGTGCGTGTTATCCGTCCTTTTTTTAGTTTTAAACCTCTCATCCTTAACCAAATATAGGTTAATTTATTTTTATTATTATAAGTAATACTTCATAGGCACCTTACTATTTAATAGTACTAATTTTTTAACTCTCAAATCTAAAACCTATTGCAAAACACAAAAAAAATGGATGGATCCATATTTTTTATCCTCAAACGACAAAACCATGTAAGTGCGTGCTCTCTATTAGGTAAACATCTGAAAAAAAGTAAAACAACAAAAAAATATTTTAAATTAATCATTTTGACATCCTATTTGTGGAGCGGCCTTTGCCCAGCGCCTAGCAGGCTAATAAAAAAAAATTTTACGTCATATATTTCTTAGAAATACTAGTACCTCTAGATCTATATTTTATATTAACGTGCGTAACTTAACTACTTAGAATATGTCAAACGCATAAAAGGGTAATAAAAATATTAAAAGTATACAGTTTCAAAATGTTCAAAGGTCCCGACATACATTTACGTAGGTTTAGAACTATAAACCAGTCTGAGGAGACTAAGTACCTGTGTAATTTGCATTTTTTCATATTTTCCGCCAAACGATAAACTAATGACTTACGTCTGAGATTAGTGGCTTAAGTTTTTATAATTGGTCATTAAATCATTAACTACATCCTAGGAAATAAATAATGTCATATTACTTCTAATTAATTGCTTGATGTCACCGAGATAAATAATTTTGTATTCTCATCAAATATAATTTCAACGAACACTATGAATATGGTAACAACTATGACTGGCAATAACACCATAGGCAATTAATTACACCACGGCTTATAATAAACGACATGTTGAAATGTACGAGTGACGAACAACTGCCAAAACTCCTTAGAAAACCAAAATCCGTGGTTACCACGGTTGACCCAGTCAGCATATAACGGGGGACCCCCTAAGTGCATACATCCTCGTCTGTCCCTCGGAAACGATCCGGTTCTGTCACCGTAACGGAGTGGTAGACCGGGGTTCGGCTAAAGTGTGCTTAGAGTTCATATATTCCCTGCATACATGATTTTGACGTCAGTCCACCTTATAGAGGTAATAGGTATGTGGTTGGGCTAAGCTACATCCTCTGCCGGGAAGAGTGCTTCGGCGTAGGTAGGTACCCGCTGCCCAGGGATTATAGTGTCCCGCAGGAACACCCCCAGGGTTTTTAGTCGGTATCCCCGCTGCGCCCATCTTCTACGGGGGAGTCCTACGTACTAGGGAATGCAATCCCGAGGCGAGATCGGTAAGTTGAGATCCCGCCGGGATTAGAATGTTCAATCCCAGAATTTTCGGGATTTTCGGGATCTCGTGTCAATCAAAAAAAAACTCAACTAATAAACAAAAACGACGAAAAAAGCATAGTTATAAATAGGAAGCGAGTAAAGTACTTTACTAACTGTCTTGAAGGTTCGTGTTAGTCTTTGCTGCGGCAGTAGCAGCACGTATGCTTATTGCTTATATCCACAACAATCATGGAAAAAGGCAATTCGTCTTAGTTTTGAATCCGATCCGATCCGTCTGTCTGTCCGCGGCGCCGCCCGCGCATTTGCACAGATGCATAAATTGCGAGCGATGCGTCCCACACTACTACCCTTTAATCCCGGCCGGGATCTCGTCATTTTATGCCACGGGATTGATCTCGAAAATGAGGCGGGATCTCGCGAGATCGGGATCCCGCGGGATCGGGATTGCATTCCATACCGTACCATCCTCTCTTAATAATTAATGTCTGTTATAAGATCGATACAGATGGTAAAATGTAGATAAAAAATATTCCATATTCCCTTCCTGTATTGTTAATGAAAGTAAAAAATAAAATAAAAATAAGTAGAAAGGATATAATGTATAGGTAATAATTAAATTACGAAAGATGAAGGGAAGGATGACAGAAAGAGCAAGTATGCGGAATGAAAGTAAAGAGGTAGCAAAACCGAGAACTGATATGAAAGGGCACGTAGAACCGGACGCCTCTGAAAGAGACGGAGATAGAACAAAAAAAAAGGGATAGGCTATTTGCCCAGGGCCCTTTCAACTAGTAAATACAGAGACCTGTTGTGGGAGAAGATGTTTCTATTCAATGTTATACAGGGTTATTAAAAAAAAATGTCGAAAACCTCATATTTTCGTACAACATATTATGACACTCAAACTCACCATCAACCTTACCAATAAGGACTTATTAGTCTACCCAATTAAGACCACTGCACTTTATTACCAATAACCCTGTATATTGGCTACATCACCCACTTAAGTAAAACGAACGGTAAAGAGTTACAGATGAATAGAATAGATCAGAACAGAACCGAAAATTTAGTAAAACACTACAAATATACAGAAAACTTTAAGCTAAAACACAAAATCACGACTTAAGTGTAACAATTGGCGGTCTTGTCGCTAAAAAGCGATCTCTGCCAGACAATCTTACAGGGAGAGAAACTTAATATTGACATGGGTAGGTGGTGAGTTTGTATAAGCAATATACAAAAGCTACTCTTCAACGGATAATACTGCTGGGCCAAGCTAGTAATAAAATATTTACCAGGGGTAGACTTCCTTTGCAGGAGGTCGTCTAGGTGGGTGCCCCAACAGTGCCAGTTATTCTAACGCCTGAGCAGTAATGTGCAAACATTACTGTGCTTCGGTAGGAGGACACTGTAGCTAGTGAAATTACTGGGCTTAAGAGTCTTAACATCTTATGACTCTTGAGTAAGAAGCGTTGGTGCAGTGCACTTAGAATTGCACATCATTGTGAAATTCTGGGTAGCACTGTACTGATTATGGTCAGCGTTATCTCTTAACATCAGGAGAGCGTCTTGCTCGTTTTCTTACTTCTCCACAAAAAAAAAATTAACTGGGGTTGTTTACTCCAAACCAAATGATGTCATAGTAAGTTACGCAAACTGAACTGTGATCTCTCGGTAGGTACAATAGATATCTTATCTCTCATTATCTAACTATTAACAAAAGTTTATATTACCTTGTCAGTCTCGTCTATATCGTAATATTCGTATTGTCTTTATGTTTATTATCATCACGTATAACTGGAATGCTTATCGTAGATCAACTTTTTATGTAAATAATGTAAGTGAATTTATTAGTCTACTAGCTGCACCTAACGGTTTTACCCGCTGTACTGTGTTTCTTTGTAGTACAGCCTATGTGTTATGCCTTTGTGTGTTGCCTGTGTGTGTATGTGTAGCCTATGTGTTATTCCAGGGTTTAAGCTATCTCTATCCCAAATTTCAGCTCAATTCGTCCACCCGTTTAGGCGTGAAGAAGTAACATACACACTCACACACTCATATACACACAAACTTTCGCATTTATAACGACCGCTGTGGCGCGGTGGGCTAATATCCGCCTGCAACGCAGAAGGTTGCGGGTTCGATTCCCGCATAGGACAAATGTTTGTGTGATCCACAGGTATTTGTTTCTGGTCTGGGTGGTTTTTCAATGTCTATTATAAGTATGTATTTACAAAAGAAGAGTATAAAAGTATTATATCCGTTATCCTAACCACCATATTACAAGCATTAAGTTGCTTAGTTTGGGGTTAGGTGGAGCTGTGTGAAACGTAAAAAATTAATAATAATTAGTAAGATTAGTGTGATTACATAAACTGATTCATTTACTGCCTTCATCATCACGTCAAGTTTTGAAGCAAAGGGGCGGGCGGAAGCGCAAATCTTTTTGACCTGAATAGCCTAATAAATATTATAGGCTAATGCGTAGCCACTTGCGCTATTTCAACAGGTCAACAAGATCAACGTTGCCATCCGACCTCTTCTCGAAATCTGACGTACGACTAAAGACCTGTTTGAACCGCCTGAAGCAAACATCGCTCAGATTTGAACAGGCCTTTTAACCTACGAGACGGGAACCCAACTGGCAAGATTTTTAAATTTTTAACATGTTTGCTGAAAGTATCGTAAAATATTATAATAAAATATACTTATATACCAATTGAACATGTTACCCTAATAGTTTTAGAGCCTAATAATGTTTTTATAGGTCTTGTGGCCGATCTATAGGTAGTAGGTGAAGTTTCAGGATGTCAAGAAACTACATAATAAAATATTATCTATACTCGAAGGTACATGACCTTACAACAGCCTCTACATACATAAGTTAAGTACATAAATATATACAGATAGGTGT
The DNA here is from genome assembly GCA_947507615.1 of Hemithea aestivaria. Lineage (NCBI taxonomy): Eukaryota > Metazoa > Arthropoda > Insecta > Lepidoptera > Geometridae > Hemithea > Hemithea aestivaria. The sequence goes on along the minus strand of OX382332.1, from coordinate 10,488,842 downwards.
AAATACCCAGCTACTATGAAACACAATGACAATGGTTTTGTATCAAAAATTCCTCAATACTTTGGTATTTTAATAAACAATGAGTGTAGTTGCTCAAGTGAATTTAAATTAGCCACCATTGTAATATTTTTTTATTGGAATGTTTATTATTTAAAAATATTTAAATCGATGTGTGAACTATCCTTTTGGAAAGTATTCAATACAAAAATAAATTTTACGTTGGGACTATATAAATATCCCAAAAAGTTATATCATGTTAAAGTTACATAATTATTCGATCATGTTTTCAAAGTAGTAACTGTGGATGTTAGGTATTTGTCGTATATACCTAGTCAGGTCATAAATTCTGTCACATGTTTAATATAAAATTATTGGAACAAGTTTATTTATTATGTAACCATTTATATACCAAAATGAACTTAACAAAACATAGATTCTTATGACAATAAAGTTTATTCAAAATGACCTCCGTGATTTTGAATACAGGCCTTCAATCTGCGCGGCCAGTCGTCTATCGCAGCACGAACGAGGTCCATGTCAATATCGGCTGCTGCCTTAATCAAGGATGTCTTGAGTGACTCCAAATTGGGATGAGGCTTTGAGCACGCCTTTTCCTCCAAGTGTTGCCATATCTTGTAATCTAATGGACTCAAATCTGGACTGGAGGAGGGCCAGTCTTCGTGCCGGATGAAGTCGATTTCACGCGCCGCCAGCCAGTCTTGTGTGCTCTTCGCTCTATGAGCTGGCGCCGAATCTTGTTGGAATACCCAGTGCCTGTTATTGAACATGGTATGAGAAACAGGTTCCACAAGGTTCGTCAGGACTGTATTTTGATACACAACTGCATTCGTTTTTACACCTTTCTCACAAAAATGTACCTCTGTTAAGCCCCAATAAGAAACTCCCAACCATACCATGAGCGAGGATGGAAAATGACCTCGTTGGACACGCGGAATACGGTTGCTCGCTTCTTCACTACTGTGTGCGTACACCTTATCATTTTGTTTGTTGTAGCTCTCTTCTACGGTAAAATTTTTTTCATCCGAAAAAAGAATTTCTCGATATTTTTTTCTCGCGTACCGCTTCAACAAAGCGCGGCATCTCTTCAGTCTCAGGTCCATTAGACGAGCATTTAAACGATGTCCTGTTTTTCTTCGATATGCCCGAAGCCCTAAGTCTTCATTTAACACCCTTTTCACCGTGGTTCTGCTTAACCCCATCTGAAGGGCCAACAGTTTCTGCTTACGTTTGGGATTTCTTTGAATTCGCGCCTTCACAGCTTTTATCACTGCTGGAGTCCTAACAGACCGAGGGCGACCACTTCTTGACCTGTCATCTACACTAGAGTCTTCATTGTATCGTTTGATGGTACGATAAACGAATCTTTTGGTTATATTCAAATTTTTCAGTATGTCAAAAATTTGAATTGGCGCGTAACCGCAACGATGCAACGCAATAACTGCAACACGGTCTTCTTTAAGCGTCCACTCCATATTTAAAAATGAGTAAAATTCTAAAAAGTATACATTTTTATTTTCATGAACAATTCGAAATTCGAATTCAATAAACTTTTTTGTGGCCAGCATTCTAAAAGAAAAGTTTTTACTGTGTGACAATACTTATGACCTGACTAGGTATCATATTTCTAAATATTATAGGTACTTATTATATTTATTAGCACCAATATTTAATTATCTTATCTTTTAAGTACTGCTTAGTAGAGTATCCTACATATTTTATCTTAAAACAAAATTTAATAAATATAACAATGAACAAAGGGCCAAGGGCAATATGTGTATTTACCTAAAAATTGATGATTATTATGTTAATTATAATATTATCATAATATTAATAGGAATAAAAAACTCTCACGAATAAATTCTAAAATTGCAATACTTTCCAAAAGGTTATAATTCTTTGTTGATGTTCATAAGAGTTTGTAGAAAAACCCAAAATTTAATTTTAATAATGGTGCATGCAGCTATTCACCTTACTTGCAGGAGGCGACCTCAATGACGTTTTTTGTTTATGATAACTAAGGTTAAGTTTATCAGTCTTTGTTGCTAATATAAATATAATTGTACTATTAATTAATAAAATTATAAGTCAAATTAATGGGGAGATTTCAAATCGCAAAGTGTAAACAAGTTAAATATTAAACAAAACTGATGAATCGTTCTACTTTCTCAAAATGACGCGCCGTTCCGACGTCCACTAGCCAAGGGAGAAAGTACTGATAGCGTATGCCGCATACCAACGCAGTTGCAAACTGACCTTTGTACAACACGGACCTACATATAAATATATAATGTAAAATGTAAATAATTACGCGGATATGAATTTAAAGTAACATTAAAACAAGTGCAGAATCTAAAATATAAAATGTTAGAATTAGTGGACAGTGTGTTTAGTACATTTTTCAATGCAACGGTGAACGCGGTGTCTAGGATAATATTAATAGTGATTAGTTCTTGGGTTTACCACTGTTTTGTGATCGCTGAAGTGCTTTTGAATAGTTATTATTTGTTATACCCTCCGGTTTTAGCGAAACCTGTGGGTACGGTGCAGGGTATTGTGGGTAGAATAGGAAGGCATGCTTTAAGAGTAGTGGCTACTAAGGTAAATAAATAATAGAGATAGTAGGTAATGTCACATAGGTCACCTATTTTTAATTATTTCTAATCTTAAACTATGATAAATAACCGTACATGTCGCCAATGGATAAGTTGTGATTCGAATATTATATCGATACTAAGAAATCTGCTTAGAAAGCAAAATATCTTATTAGATACCACATAAATTTACATAATTTTAGTATTATTGTCCGGTCACCAAAATTTTCCTCCTAATATTATATAACTAACTATCCATTCATCTTTGTATAACTATCTATTTATTATTATGTGGTGAATAAAGTTAAAAAATAAGTTAGTGAAAATCAAATTCTTCTGAATTTGGCACAACAACAAACACTACAACAACAAACTACTTATAATATACATTTTCACTTATATATTGACGGAGCAATATCCCTGGAGTTAGCTCGAAACATCGGCACCGGAAGGGTCTTGTCACTTGTGTACACATTGTACATAATATACAGGGGTCTTTGGTTATTCAGTACATTGGTGTATAGGGCCTTATCGAGGATGTCATTGGCCATATTGCGCGAAAATTTACGGTTTTAGAGTTATTTATATTTTTTCGACAAATCGTGGTGAACATTTTAAAAATTCATTAAAAAAATTACCCTGTAATATTATTTGTTTTTCGTTATCTCATAACGTGGACAAAATATCAGAATATTATTTTAATAATTCAAATTAAATCTAATTTATCACGATAAAATAATAGAAGAGGAGAAGTAACAAATTATGACAATATTATGAATCCATTAAACCTAAATTGTAAAATTTCTTTAAAAAATCATAGAATGAAATTTCAGGTAGATTTTTTTTAAAAATATCTACGTTTCAATGGCTTTATTTGGAAATATCAAAATTAAGAATCAAGTAAGGGATTATAGAAATATCGAGGTGACCAAGGATGCGCTAAACATTGATTTTTCTTAGAAACTAGTTCATACAGAATGTATGAAAATTTAAAGCGATGGTAAATATTATCTGTATATGTCCAAATGAAGCTATAAGTGAGATTAGTTATGACCAAATCATAACATTACATATTATTACCTCATTTAATTTTTTGAGACAATTTGTATGAGAAGCATTTTTTTAGGACAATCTGTGTTTAGCGCATCATATACATATACCTATAATGTACAAAAACCAATGTACTGAATAACCAAAGACTATATTACGTATTTGTATGACGGATATAAGCCCATTTAGACTAGTCTAACAGAGCTGACCAGAGATATTGAGGTCGTGAGGTCCCACATCGTAATTCACAATTAATTTTATCAGAGGACACATCAATTTTGTATGATATAGGTACTTATTAGTACAGCGATTTAACTTATCAGTTCGATAACAGAACATAACTGCCATTGTTCCAGACAGCTAAAATGAATGGGTTCATGCAAAGGTTCCTGCGGTTCCTGGTATCGTTGCTGGCTATAATCGTCGTCCCTATCACCTACCTGTTGAACATTCGAAGAAACAGAAAATGTCCGCCGCCAACCAACCCCATACTCTTCAAATCTGCAACCACTTTGGCGAAAATGATAAGGAATAAACAGGTAAGTAACGCTAACATCTATCTAAGGCCCCACTATCAGGTGATAACCTTTTTTTGACCGCGAAAAAATGCGTCACGCTTATGACCTGCGCCGGAGTGACTACGAGTATGTACTCGTATATGCCAGCTACTGAAACGTTCATCGAGGTTTACTCACTAAAATCTAGGAGATACTGTCGATCTACTAGATGCCATGTTTCAGAGTTACAGGCACGCCAAAGCACTCATCCGTGATAATACCTCCACTTCGCTAAAACAATTTAAACTGAAACGGTCGAAAAGGGTTGGGGCCGTGAACGAGTACTTTGGCGTACCTTCGCCTCGGCATTATAGTGCCCCACAGGAACAGCCCCAGGTTTTAGAGGGTATCCCCGCCTTAACTGTGAATTGTGTACTTGTTGGCTCACGAGCTATACCTGTATCCCCACATCGTATTGTCAGGGAACTCGTCATCAATATCCCTGATCCTTACCAAAAACTTTTCATAGTGTGTTCGATCAGCCTCTGATCATCGACCGAGGATGGGAAAATTGATTTTGCATTGAAAGGTACGAGTAGTTGAAACCTTTCATGCATTATTAAGCAAAATAATGACACAAACCTGTATTTAAATAAAAATATTATTATCTACTTAAAATTATATGTCTCATAATAATATATAATTATTAATTTATGTACAAGTATAGATACTTTGTAATTTGTTACATAATGGATGTACATACATTATGTAGGTTTGTTTTATTTTACAAGTTTTTATTTTATTTTTAGACCTACCTACATTAATATTGCTAATTACACATGAAGATAAATGTATTTCCTGGAATATGTATAAAATAGTAAATAATCGAATTTAATTATGTAATTAATAATTATTATAATTTATTAAAATCAATTAGGTTCTACTTGATTAGGACTAGTTGACTCTGACTGCATTATTAATTGAAAGGAAGAATTTGCCAAAATGTAGAACGAAAATAGCCGATAGTATTTAATCCTTATTAATTTTCAGATCACCTCAGAAGAACTTATTACAGCATATATAGATCGATGTAAAGAAGTCAATCAATATGTGAATGCTATCGTGGAACCAAGGTTTGAAATAGCTTTGAGGGAGGCACGAAGTATAGACAAAATGATAGCGTCTTCGACCAGAAGTCCAGAGGAACTGGAGAAAGAATATCCATTGTTGGGTCTGCCTCTTACTGTCAAGGAAAGCATAGCAGTGGAAGGTAAATTTTATAAAATAATTTAGGTAAATAAGTAAGTAATAAGTTAAGTTAATATCAACGTCCAAACTGCTGAAAGGATTGGGTCTAAATTAAGTACCGCGCGTAAATCTCTACGGCAAAGCGGTATTATTATAAATAGTATCTAAGACCCGCCTAGAGGCGCCCGGAAACGGAAGTCTACTCCGGCGGCCGCCAGTGACCTGAGATGCCCCCAGCGTAGCAGCATGGGTAAAAGGGAACAACCCCCAAACCCATTCCCACCACCCCTCCAAGTGGGGCTAGAAGAAAATTACTTGACTAAGTAGTATCTGATAGTTAGAAGGTACCTATATAAAAATCTCGTGTTACATAACTCCAAAATGACTTGAATGATTTTATAAAAAAATTAAGTGTATATTTGATGGGTCTAAGAATGGGTCATGAAATCATTTTCTCTACAGCGCAGTCAAAGTTGCGCCCGCGCCGGTCAGCTATTAAGACATTTCACTACGATTTTGAGCGACAATGCGGCCTAAGATAGAAACAGACAAAAAGGTGGATAAATCCCTTCCTGGCTTTATTGAATTGATCTAAACTATTTCCTGTTACCTGGTATTCAAAAAGAGTTAATGTATTGTATTTATCTTGCTTCCGATGGTTTTCTTTGATTTCTAAAATAATCTTCATCATATTATATAACCATCTTTACGACCATTTTTTGGCAGAACGTTTAGTGAAGAAAGGGAGGGATTTAATACGCGTTCTAGGGTTAATTTGCATCAAGCAAGATTGTAATAAAAAACTGGTCTTCAGGGAACATACTTAATGATAAAAAAAACGACTAAGCCCTTTGAGCAAAAGGCGTTATCAACAGATAAAATATAGCATGCAGGAAGAGCAGTTCATTGCAATGATTGCAATCCATAACCACAAAACATCGATACCAGATGTAAGATTTCGAGAGGTATTTTATTAGTGGGGGACGTTAGTGCAAAACCTGTTTTTTTCTTGCAGAAGCATGAAACTTGGCACATTGATTACTTATGTCAAAATAAGCTGATTTCGATCGGTAGCCTAATGGAAGGGGCCCTCTGGTAGCGGGGAGGGGAGGTGGAGGGTGCGCTCCACCCGGCTTTGTTTTAAAAATTCTGGAAGACCACGCATAGCTAATACGTCAAGTTTGGTATCAATTTCGGATAAATCGAGGACGTAGATTTCATTTCTAGTATAAAAAAATGACATTTGTGATGATTTGTTTAACAAAAAAAATAAAAATTAGAATTACGTAACTTCGTTTTTAATGTTCAAATTACTGTAAATTCAAAAATACTAGTTTTTTTAATAAACAAAAAATATTTTAATAAAGTCTAGTTTATGTAAATTAAAAAATATATATATTTATATTACTTTTCTTGATAACAAACCGCATAAAAAAATCTTTTGCTGTCCCGGGCCGCAATTTTCTTTTTACCGCCATGATAAAGGTTGTAAGTAAAAAACTTACTATTTCATGCAGATGTTTAAAATTTGCCACAATTACTATTCCTTATGTTAAAATAAGCCGATTAGAATCGGTAGCCGTCGGTAACCAGCCTTCTGACAGCGGGGAGGGGGGGTGAAAGGGGCGCACCACCCAGCTTCACTTATAAAAATCTGGAAGACCACGTATAGCTAACACGTCAAGTTTGGTATCGATTTCGAATAAATCAAGGACGTAGATTTCATTTCTGATATTAAAAAAACGCATTTTATTGGGTTTTAACCAAATTATAACACAAAAATAATACTTAGTTTTTTTTATTTAGAGGCACTTTAATTCTAAATTATAGTAATATTTTGTGATAAACAAATATTTTTTAAAAGTTTATTTCAAGTAGATGAAATAAAATAGAACTTTTTAATTAATTTTATTAACATTAACTCGTACATTTTTTTTAAGAGACTAAGAGTCGCTATTTTCTTCTCACCGCTGCGCTGCGTTGTAAACCCCCATCAACTGCAAAATACGACTATGTACATTCATTTAACATGTTATTGATATAAGAACTTGATATTGTCGAACATAAAATACAGAAAAATTCTATGGCACATCATAATTTACTCTCCCTGAGACAAACTTTTAAAAAATAGGTGCGTGGTCCTCCAGATTTTTTTAAGTGAAGCTGGGTGGTGCGCCCCTTTCACCCCCCCCCCTGGTTACCGACGGCTACCGATTCTAATTGGCTTATTTTAACGTAAGGAATTGTAATTGTGGCAAGTTTTAAACTTCTGCATGAAATAGTAAGTTTTTTACTAACAACCCTTATCATGGCGGTAAAAAGAAAATTGCGGCCCGGGACAGCAAAAGATTTTTTATACGGTTTGTTATTGAGAAAAGTAATATAAAGATATATATTTTTTAATCTACATAAACTAGACTTTATTAACATATTTTTTGTTTATTAAAAGAACTAGTATTTTTGAATTTACAGCAATTTGAACAATTAAAACGAAGTTATGTAATTCTAATATTTAATTTTTTTGTTAAACAAATCATCACAAATGTCATTTTTTTATTCCAGAAATGAAATCTACGTTCTCGATTTATCCGAAATTGATACCAAACTTGACCTATTAGCCATGTGTGGTCTCCCAGAATTTTTAAAATGAAGCCGGGTGGAGCGCCCCTTACAACCCCTCTCCTCACTGCCAGAGGGGGTGCTACCGAGGGCTACCGATCGAAATCAGCTTATTTTTACATTAGGAATCAATGTGCCAAGTTTCATGCTTCTGCATGAAAAAAACAGGTTTGACCCATTTTTGTCGCTTAGTGACTCCACTATATGCCGATTACTTATCTGCAAAAGGAAACCAATATTAATTTGAATAAACTTGATCAAAAAGTTATTATTACTAGACAAAAAAACTAAAAAATCGATGCAAACTCGTTATATACAGAGAGTATATAAAGAGCTGTTTTAGGTACCCTATCACGTCTGTAGAGGTTACAAAAAGATTTAACGATTAACGATACTTAAAGTTCATTTATTACTCATCTAAACACTAAGCACCTTTTGAAAAGCCAACTGACTTTTATACTTACATTATCGTTGATTATATATCATTATATAAGTACTTATTTGACGAGTTCATGCACTTCCGTGAACATACCTAGGTAACTAAATATTTTGCAACCTTGTATATGTGATAACACAATCTCATAACATGCCGCAAAATGTTTGACCAAATTATTATTATTATGAGAATATTATCAAGTTTACTAAACACCATTGCACCATCACTTCCGCTGGCGTCCTCGACGTTCCACCCGTCATAAATCTAATTTACAATTTTATGTGTGGGTACCTATGTCGGAAACGCAAATCTAAATATATAAAAGGAAAGAGCGACTGACTAACTGATCTATCAACCTACAGCCCAAACCACTAAACGAATTGGGTTGAAATTTGAAACACAGATAGGTTTTATGACGTAGACCTCCGGTAAGAAAGGATTGCGCCGTGCGGGCAAAGCCGCGAGCATAAGCTAGTCTTTGATAAAAGAGGCGCCTATTATAATTCATAATAATTATTACTAATCAATTTTAATAAATTTAAACCAAGGGCATGTCGTTTTGAGATTGCGAATACATAATTCTGGTTTAGACGCACGTGTTTTTTTTTGCACTGGAAGTCATAAGTCATATTCATAGTCAAGGTGAAGAACGGTGTACACGAGTATTATTATTCTTGTCTTTCCAATGTCTAGTTAACAAAAAAGTTAGATTTAATCTCTTCCCGGAAGAACAAGCAATATAAAAGCATAAAGAACCATTAAGAACAGCTGCAAAAATAACTAATTAACCAATTCTTATCGAATAATTTATAATTGACCCGCTATATTCGATAGGGCACAAATAGTTACTGATATAGCTTATGTACTTAATTTATAAACTATGAATGATAAATATTCTTATTTTTACCTTTTTAATATTTATTATCTACTATCTACTAGGAATTTAGGTAAATTATGTTTCACTGTATGGTATCCCTAATTCACATACCTGGTTGGTTGAGGAACATTTGTAAATGGAATTTACGGCGCCTTGTTTCCTTTTCTCTTAAACAAAAAGCACGCACTGATAAAACAATATTTCTTCTACTGCTTTGAATCCTTTTCGACACGATATCAGATAATTTAATCCTAAAAACTTTAAAAAACTCCAGGAGTTTGAACAGGGACTTGACGGTAATGCCAACATAAAGAAAATAATTGTCACATCTGTCAGAGGTAAAATAACTGTGAACGCACTATAGTCAACTTGGGTAACATTGAACTTTTTGTTCTAACTTTGAACAAGGTTGTTTAATGTGGTTTCAAAGTTAGACCAAGATTGATTCAAAGTTATCCATATAGTCCGGCTCCTTAGCTCCATGTATGACCCCAAGCGGCAGAAAGCATGAAACTTGGCATGCGTATAGCTTTACCGTTCATAAGAAGAAATTTTAGTAGAAACAACCCCCCCACGACTATGTTTCCACCTTTCCCCCTCCCCCGCCACTTTTATGTCCCTATTTTTAGTTTTTTGAGGTTTTCTTGAAAACTATGGGAGTTATAATAAAAATGTCAAGGAGAAGTTTATTCATCCTGACATCCAGACATCCATCCTTGCAAACTTTCACGTTTATAATATTAAGTAAGATTTTCTCGTATTTTGAGACCAAAAATGCAGTCGATTGAGAATTCTGCAACAAAACCGCGTTCAGTGTGGGCAAAATTCTTTGCACTATTTTGCTAGTTTTTGACATATTTCGAATATCACCCTCTCACTTATTCCAGCTATGTGTCACTAACGATGATGAAGAGTGAAGAGCGATTTTACCCATTTACCTTTACACATACAAAATATAAGCCTGCCTGGTTCCCGCCGGGGTAGGCCGAGACTATTTCTCTTCACTTGGTATGATCCTGACACACGTCTTTCGTTTCCTCCACTTTCAACACATTCTTCATACACGCTCGTCGGTTAGCCTAGGCCCATCTACTCGTACTCCGTACTTTTATTGATAAAATATACGAAAAGCTGACTCTAGATATCTCTTGTGACCTATGTGATCTGAGTGACCTACCTTTGCACAATATTTCTATGACATTTGGTTCTGACCTTAGTAATTAACCACAAATAGTGCTAAGTTACTAGTATTCTCTAGTTACGAGATGAATACAAAAATCTTGATACACACAATTCTTGATTTTTGACACGATTATTTCTTCTTAAATTCCAGGAATGAGTAACGACTGCGGTACAGTATGCGATTACCGTAACCCTGCTAAGAAAGACGCAGACATCATCCGTCTAGCAAGAGCAGCCGGGGCAATACCTCTAGCTGTTACCAGCACACCACAGTTGTGCATGAATTGGGAGACGTACAACAACGTAACCGGACTCACTACTAACCCGTATGATCAGAAGACGACGACTGGTGGCTCTTCAGGAGGCGAGGTAGGAAAATTCATTTATTTATCGTCGACAAAACCTGTATTAGTCAAGAATAAAGGGTAATAACTGAGACTCAATCATCATAAGCTGTCATCGCTTGATCGTTTTTATAGAAATATTACCGGGGGTAGACTTCCTTTGCAGGAGGTCGTCTAGGTGGGTACCCCAACAGTGCCAGTTATTCTACCGCCTGAGCAGTGATGTGCAAACATCACTGTGCTCCGGTAGGAGGGCACTGTAGCTAGTGAAATTACTGGGCTAAAGAGTCTTAACATCTTATGACTCTTGAGTGAGAAGCGTTGGTGCAGTGCTCCTAGAGTTTCACATAATTGTGAAGTCCTAGGTAACACTGTACTGATTATGGGCAGCCGTTATCTCTTAACATCAGGAGAGCGTCTTGCTCGTCTTCTACTTCATAACATAAAAAAAAAAGTCTTCTTGAGCGGAAAAAGGGTCTCACTCCTTGGCATTGCCTTGGCAAGATGAAGCAATTATAATATCTTGGAAGAGTTTAGAGGGCAACTGAGTGACGTGCCATGGGAGGGCAGCCAGACAGATCCAACAGCAAAATAATAATGACTAACGATGGTGACCGAAGTAATCAATGATTATAATATTAAGCTGAAATTTTGACAATAACAATCATAAAACTGAAAAACACTCTTTTTTACATCATTCACAGGTTCACCCTTTTTGATATTACTCCGAATATAATACCAACCTACAATAAACAGGTGTACCTATTAACGTCTATGATATTAATTTACTCTTCATCTTTCACCAATTTCAGTCAGCGTTAATCTCAGCAGCAGCTTCAGTCATCGGCGTCGGTTCAGACATTGCAGGGTCCTTACGTTTACCCACCATGTTTACTGGAATATTCGGCCACAAACCTACACCGCGACTTCTTTCTGTTGTAGGTAAGATGGTCGCTGAATCCATGAATAATTATTATTAGTCTATAGTTATATCTATAGTTGTCATAATGACAACTGTAGATATTATGTAATCTTCACGAGTTGTTGAATGTTTAGGCTGTTAAATTAATGGACAGATCATAATACTTTAAAAATAATAGGGAAATTTTGTGCTTCTAGAAAGTACACATTTCCCTCTAAATGTAAGGGGGAGATACCGATCGTATGAGAGTAAACAATATCTACAATCTTACTAATATTATAAACGTGAAAATTTGGATGTCTGGATGTTTGTTACTCTTTCACGCCTAAACGGGTGGACCGATTGAGCTGAAATTTGGTATAGAGATAGCTTAGACCCTGAAATAACACATAGGCTACATAAGTAGGTACTGTAGGTAAAACCGCTGGGCGCTGCTAGTATTAAATAAGGTTGATAAAACGTTGACGAATTCTGAGACCGCGTCGTAAGTTACCTAATTATATCCAATTTGACGTGTAAAATTTTAGACTTCGTTAGTCTTAGTCCAAGTTCAAAAACCTATCCTGGCTTAATTTTCAGGCCACATCCCAGACTGCAAAGATCCTGAGTTCGAAGAATACTTCACTCTTGGTCCCATTACGAGGTACGCAGAAGATTTGAGCCTGATGTTGAAAGTGTTGAAAACTCCTGGCAGCCCTGATATTCCATTTGATAAACCTGTGAGTATTTCTTATTATACTTTTTTAACTTTAACTACCTAGAGTATTGCTTGAGAAAACGGATGAACGTTACAAGGACCGTATTTTACCTGTTAGAGGACCTGGGCACATTATGATGATAGGGCTACTATGACAAGTAGGTAAGAGTCTCAACTCTTGACTGGAAATCACCTATCGGTTATTGTTTGATGATGGAGTAGGGACTGGGGGGCCCCAATCTATCGCGGGGCCCTGGGCATGTGGCCAGAGTGCCGATTGTCTAAGAAGAAGAGAAGAGAAGGACCTGAGCGTAACGTGGTTTTCTAGGCGAAAACCTGAGTTTTGGAGGAGTCAATAGGCACCAATAGCCATTAACATAATATGTGGATAATGAAGTAGGCTACGCATTTATATTAGTTGTACCTATTATTATGTTGTTTTTGTAAGCTGTAGTGTGTAGTTGTTTATTGTCCCAAATAAACTAAAATAAAAAAGGTAGCACTCCGGGAGTGCCGGCAGAAGTGAAAACTTCAATATTAACGTTGTGTTTAATTATAAGTGTAAAAGTACTATCATTTATGAGGTAGAATACAATGTTTATTTATTGCGCTATCGTACACAAATATGACAATTTATATGTTGTTATTTATAATATTATATCGTTATTTATATATTACATTAAATTTTATCTCTCAGAAAAATCAACTTCCATCCATAATTTCGACGACTTTTACACCATCAACAGAGCAGCACACTCAGGCACGGTAGAAAGAGTGGGAGATACTAGTTCCTCTCCCTTCCCCTCGATCTTACGCTTTTTCGATCAGCATCACGTGACCCTGACGCGAGTTTTAAAGTTTTTACCTATACAAAAAAAAGTGCTCAGCGCCGTTTTCACTTCAAAAACATCAGTTTGTCAAGTCGAGCCGATTTTCTGTTTTATCTTCCTTAGAGTTATTGAATAATGTCCATAATGTTATCTTTCAGGTAGATTTATCCAAACTGACCTATTATTACATGGATGGCGATGGCGGTAATGTCACCAACTCGATCGGTCCCGACGTCAGGAAAGCTATGGAAAAAGCAAGAGATCACATCAAAAATACATTTAATATCGAAGTTAAACCTGTAAGTACCTTCTTAGAAAGAATAGAAAATTAGGGCCTTACGGATCTTAAGTGGTCAGATTCATAAAGTTTTCTGGGCGCTAGGAATAGGCCAATCATAAGCTCTTTACAGTCAGGATTTAAAAAAAATCTGTACCCAAAAAAAGTCTCGCGCCACCAAGCCACATAAAAAAACGTTATAAGATTGAATGACTTTTTTTTTATTCCAGCTCAAAATCAAACACATGGAACATATGTGGGAGATAAGCATCCGTGTTTTAATGAACATCAGAAATGTTAAAAACATTTATACAGACACCAACAGTCCAGACAAATGGGTATCCGTTTGGCCAGAGGTGTTAAAGTCTCTATGTGGGATGTCAAACCACAATTTCCTATGCGTTTGCTATGGGCCGCTGCAGAAATTCTTCGACGCTTTACCAAAGAGCTACTTTCAAGAGTTGATCAGGAAATTTGAGGAGATCAAGACTGAGTTTTACGTAAGTACTGTATAGTTATATCATTCAAAACGAAAACAGAAACCATGCAAAAAGTATAGTAGACTCAAACTCTGCAAGGAGCAAAGTTTTAACTTACAGATTACATAATTATGAAGCCAGGTAGGGATTTACCCTGTCTATTAGACCGACAAAAAAATCTGAGATTACCGACACTGCTACAGGCACACTACTGGTGTTGCAGCCATCTATAGGCGACGGTGTCCGCTCACCATTTGACAGGCTGTCTGATTTTGTGTTGGTGTTTAACATTAAAAAAAACAAATTATGAGACATAATATCGGTCATCATGGGATTTTTGTATATTGCCAAAGGCTGATAGGCAAATAAAAGAGATGAATGACCGGGGAAAGAAAAAATCAAAAGGTATCTTTTCCGGGACTTAGGGGCGGTCAAAACTTAAGACAACAAAAAATGACAAACACTAGCTTTAACTTACTGTTACAGAAAGTTATGGGCCACGACGCAGTTCTTCTGTTCCCGACATACCCCAACCCAGCTCATCTTCACTACAGGGTCTACTACAAGTTCCTCAACTGCGGGTACTTGACAATATTCAACGCGCTAGGGGTGCCAGTAACAGAATGTCCTATCGGCATGTCTCGCCAAGGGTTGCCAGTAGGCATTCAAATAGCAGCCAACAAATGCAACGATCATTTGACTATAGCTGTAGCGAAGGAATTCGAAAGGGCATTCGGTGGCTGGGTACCGCCGAATAAAGACCTGTGTATCAAGACTGCTTAGATATTATTTTACTTAATAAGTTTTTTTTTTTAATTGGACGGTAGTTTAAAAGATTTTTTAAGGATGTTGAAAAAGTGCAATGTAGCGTGAATTTATTTTATTTAAGATTTTTTTATAATTTAATCTATGAAAAATAATTATATAAAGGGACAACAAATAAAAAAAAAAACATTTGAACAACTTGTTGTATTCTTTAGTTAGTAACAGCAACAAATTTAATGGTATATTTTTTACATTTATAAAGTGTAATTAAAATTTTAATGAAATCAAGTTGTTTTATTACTTTCTGAATTAAAATATAACTGCAAATTATGGAATAGTTTCCATTTAAAAGGATGTTAACGAAAAGAGCGCTTACGCACTTAATCTGCTTCTTCTCATTTCTCATCTGTTCACTTATCCTTCAGGGAACGGAACCGAAGACCGAATTTTCAAAAATTTATGAACGTATGACGTATTGTTAAATCGATACGACTTATTACTTATTCACTTAAAATAGCCCTGCTGGCCAGAATCGAGTCCTATCCAAGTCTACGTATGACAGAGAGAAATGGGTTGACTTTAGATCATAATAGGGCACAGGCCACCATTCAAAAATTATTGTTCTATGTACATATGATTAGGTTCCTACGCCTGATCATCATTTGACGGATTTGTATCAGACGTAGTGCGGAAGCGCTGTAATTCTAGGTTTGGCCATGCATGCGTAAGGAGCAGATTATTATCAAAAAACAGATAGGTATTATTTAATAAGAATAGATTTATCCGACTTTACAGGATTATTATATTATCCAAACCAGAGATAGACAAAGTAAACCGATAAAACAAACGATAGCGAATACAGCGATCACAAATTGCAAGAGTTTAGAAAGTAGTAGCTTATCGTTTCTCTTCTTTATTTTTATTTCCGTGCTAGCCTCTTTCGTACATTCAACCTCCTCTTACCACTTAATAATATTTATACGGACAAGGTCAAAAAATTAAAATATAAAATTAGTCCGTTTTTCGGTAAGGACCCCTAACGTCACTTATTGTGGATGTATTTTGTATCAACTCGAGCACCCACAAGTGACATCACTACCCCTTCCATGTAACTTCTTCTTCTTTGGGTGCCATCTTCTAACGAAGGTTGGCGATCATAACGGCAATTTGAACCCTCGACACAGCAGCTCTAAATAGGGAACGCGTGCTCTTGCAGTACCATTGCCGCAGATTTTTAAGCCAAGATGTTCTCCTTCTTCCTGGACTTCTTTTTCCCTGTATTATGAGCTGTAATAGCTCATATTTGGGACTACGCATTATGTGGCCTAGGTATTCCAGTTTACGTGTCTTTATGGTGTTAAGAACCTCAACCTTTTTTCCCATTCTTTGCAACACCACTTCATTTCGTATTTTGTCTCTCCAGGATATCCTTAACATTTTTCTGTAAATCCACATTTCAAAAGCTTCAACTTTCTTGCACATGGCTTCTGTTAAAGTCCAAGCTTCGACGCCATACAGAAGAATGGAGAAAATATAGCAGCGTGCTCGACGAGTCCGAAGTTTGATGTTCAATTTCCTGTCACACAGAAGTTTCCTCATTTTGGTGAAGGCACCGCGAGCCTGCTCGATTCTACATCGAATTTCTAGGCTATGATCTGCTTGATCATCAACAAAACAACCCTATCTACATTATATACATATCTACATTACCTATGGACAAAAAATATTTTTTGTCCGATCCCCTATTCAGACCCGAAATTGGCTTCACCAAAAGATTCATATTATGTTCTTTGGCGTGCGACCTAAGTCGATATTGTAGGTACTTACTCGTTTACATACGTACCTATATAAATAATACTTAGTACTTATGTCTTGTCATGTGCCAAGGTTAATATCCGTCTAGGACAGCGCCGCGCGACCCGCGACATTGTGCACTCACCAGTGATGGTCAGGCATTAGTATACTGTACGGCTTCATATTGTTACAAAATCGTTTCGACTATTCTCGGTAAATTTTAGTTGCCACCTGATGGATAACAGTATGTTATTATTATTTATTGTAGTACGTTGTGTAGTTATTATTTCATTAATAACTAACGGTCTATAACTAACGCTATCCAACATCAAAAGAGCAAATGAACAGATACAAAGATGCTCTTTATTTACATTATAATAATATCATAATTTTAGAAAAATATTTATTAGAAAACTTTAAAAGTTTCGCGCGCTTTCTCCCATGTAAACCAAGGTCATTGACATCACAAAAGAATGAACTAAGAACGAACCAGCGACAAAGAGGATTTTTGTTTCATACCTTATATAGTCTGTGGTCTTAGAATCCTTAATCCACAGACAATATTTTAACTATTTCTTTAAAATTGCAGAAGAAAGCAAAAACATTAGCCAAAAATAAATTTCCCACTTTTACAAAGTTTAGCATTAAATAAGTAGTTTCGGAGTTAATTTGTTCATAAAAAGTGATATAACTATGAACAAAACGCAAATCATCGTAATTTTAATTTTTAAATTGTATTTGAGTTCACGGGGTGACAAACATCTGACTTAATTTGACAGTTAAGTGCTGTCAATTTCTGATGAGTATGGAAATCAAGTCCATTTTCATTTTCGATTGAGTAAATAATATTAAATGCACAGAATTTAAATCGTTAAATTAAGAATATTCACTCAGAATATAATTAATTTCAGACCATATTTTTTATTTGTTAATAGTCATACAACGCACGCGCAGTACACCCATCGCCCAAAATCTCTCAGCGCCATATTGAGAGAAGGCGGACGTTGTATGACTCGAAGTGATTATCGTGGTTAGTGCAATAATTTGAAGTGGAACATTTGATCGTGCCCTATGGATATACTTTCGGGTACGTAACAAGTGATAAAGTGCATTCCCGCGGCGTCTATTCTCGCGTAGTGGGTCTAACAAATCACATCGTAACCTAGACATAGGCCGTTCTAGTTATCAGTAGATTACCTAGGTATCCGCTGTTTGCTCACAGTTTTAATCTTATTAATACACACGTGTGGGGAATAGCCATAGGTTTCTTGAATCTAGTTACATTAACAAGATTATAGGATCGGTCGGCAAGGTTCCACGCTCGTATAAAAGCGGATTTCGAAGTGTTTATGTCGGCAGTTGACAGAAGCGTTTATGTATATGACCGATCATAAGTCACCACACCCAGTGACCGGATTGTCGGTTTTAGTATTAGATTGTTTCTTTTTCGGATGGTTGTTCGCTTGGGGTCGTGTCGGTATGTGAAAAGAGTGCATCAGTGGTGTGTATCGTGTTTCAGTGTAATGTATTCGTTATAATATTGTAGGAGTGGTGTGCCTCGGTTGAAAGGCCTGCCGCTGAGACAGGGCACCGCGCGCGAGGACGGTCTGCGGCCCTCCGCTCTGACCCATCATGATGGAGTGTTGCCTGTCAGAAGAAGCCAAAGAACAGAAAAGAATCAACCAAGAAATAGAGAGACAACTCCGAAAGGACAAACGAGATGCCAGGAGAGAACTCAAGTTGCTACTGCTTGGTGAGTACTTTCTGACTCATAATAGTGACCAGGTTAAAGTGATTTTACTATCTAGGTAAAAATTTGGTGGAAAAAATCGCCTTAAAATCGTAATTTGACCTGCAACCTCAGGTCAAATTAAACAGTGCTCTCACCCACCAAATTAATGCTAGTGCATTGTATTACACATTGCCAATAATTTTCCACATTTTTCCTGCTTGGAAACTCATTTTATACTAGGTAAAAGCAAATTTTACATGATATTTTTATATAGGTAGGAAACAAAAATACAATAACAAGCTCAAATGCATCAAGTGTATAAAAATGCTAAACTAGACAATAATAAATGGTTCACTATTAAATGAACTGACCTTTCCTAGTAGATAATGATATCACTTGTATCAAATTACGTATAACTGATTAGATTGATTGTAATCGGATACCTAACCCTTAGCTAAATAATTATGGTTTATTTTTATACTAAAAAATTGAATCTTTTCCACTAAATAAATATAATAAGATGTAGTATAGAAAAATCAATGGGATTTTTATGCCCTGTTTGATGGCTTTATAATCATGAAGTAATGTAGTGAAAAAATACTTGAACTTTGCATTAATATGTTCCTACGACCACCTTTTCAGAACCATTGACAATAAAATCTATCAACACACACCTCAATCTGTTGCATTCAACAGATTGAGGCTTTGTCTTAACACATTCACTGCGCAAAACACAACAGCTGTGTTTTTGAGGTCAGAATGTGTGTGCTCATGCACAGAAACATGTTTTGTTAACTGATCTTTCCATTCCAATCACAAAATTATCCAGCCCTGTGGATATTACTAAAAAATGCCACTGCAGCCAAAGTTTTAATCCATTAATTGAGATGAAATTTGGCACATCGTAGATATTGCAACGTAGACAACTGCTACCACTAATATAAGTCTAATATATTCTGATGCAAAGCTGCGAGCATAATATTATGCTAGTGTCATAAAAAACCATTTACATACTCAGGTACACATAGGTCGTACAAATCTTAATGACCGATCTGAAGTGACATGAGGATCACTTCATTATGAGATTCTGCAACTGTGTAGCCTAACTTTAAATTGGTCATAAATATTTGCAGTACCTACCAGTCATCATTTTGTTTATCGATTACTATAGGTACCTACCTAATTTGTGATAGGTCCTCTAATCTTGACTATTTGTAATACGGAGTTAAAAGTTGTTTACCTACCTATTTCAATAAAAAGTAGAACTCTTATCACATTCCTCAATTGGTATTTTAGTCAAGTTACTTCATTGCATGAGCGTAGGCAGCCATGGGCTCAGGGTGTGGCAGCAGTCATAAATAATATTTAACTGGCAAACCACACGTGCTGTGTGGTCTTTTCTTTTTTTTTCATACAAAAAGTCACCTATGACCCAGACGGATACATGGACAACAGAGTCTGATTATGAAATATGTGCAATTGGCTAATTTAGAGCTCTAAGAAAGTTTTAAGTACCCTGCAGGTCAGAGCCGGGGTGGGGCAAATGTCCCATTCTGCCCGCCGTGGCTACGCTCATGCATTGCAGTACATAGTTTAAGTATTTTTCACAACACAGTTATGTGTTACTAATATTATAAACATGAAAGTTTGTAAGAATGGATGTCTGGATGTATGTTTGTTACTCTTTCACGCCTAAACGGGTGGACCGATTGAGCTGAAATTTGGTATAGAGATAGCTTAGAACCTTGAATAACACATAGGCTACAGTACAGCGGGTAAAACCGCTGGGCGCAGCTAGTTATATATATAAAGACTTAATTGTTCAGTAGAATTGTAATTGGATACTGCAATAGGTATTTATTTAAATTATCTGCAATAATAGTTCATATTCACCATGACCTTGATTAGGTATCTAATTGAGGTCAGGGCCAAAGATCTGTCATCATGTGTGCTCTGAAATTAATTTATAATTTCACATAAGTTATCTTTATGGTATCTCAACCTTTTTCGGGTTTCATTTCATACCTGTAAAAAAAGAACCAAACCCATATAGGATCACTCAGTTGTCCATCTGTCTGTTTGTCAAGACTCATTTACTCAAAAATAAGTAAGTAGCTATTGAGTTGAATTTTTTTTTACCTTGGGCACACTGGAAGTTTAGTGAAAAAATTAAATGCTTAATTAGGCAATAGCATACAATAATATACTGACATTGGAAACTGAATCACTGAATAGGATATTATACTATTTATATCCTATTTTGTCCTGTGGTCAACAATTTAAGCTGTTACTACTGCTCAAAGGACCAATTTCAAAAATTATGTCACTTGCTGCACCCTGCGATCTTACCCGCTATTCTGTAGCCTATTTGTTATTCCAGAGTCTAAGCTATCTCTATACACCAAATTTCAGCTCACACGGTCCACCCGTTAGGTGTGAAAGAGTAACATACATTCAGACATCCAAACATTCATACATTCTTATAAACTTTCACGTCTATAATATTAGTAAGATTAGAGTGTTTAATAGTTATTCCAGTACTATGTGATTTTTTTTTTTTTGAAGTGAAAACTTCTTTAGCGGCGCTGAGCACTTTTTTGTATGGGTAAAAACTTTCAAACTCGCGTCAGGGTCACGTGATGCTGATCGAAAAAGCGTAAGATCGAGGGGAAGGGAGAGGAACTAGTATCTCTCACTCTTTCTACCGTGCTTGAGTGTGCTGCTCTGTGAATTTGGTTTAACTATGTCAAATGATCGCAATTTTAGCACAACGAAATACAAAACTACTATTGATGCGGTCTTTATTAGACACTTAAATAGGTTCGAATCAAAACTGTTTGTTTCTTACTTCAGTTATCATAAACCAATTGTATCAGTTGTAAAAATTTGGGATGATGATTCTGATAATAACGATGGTGTAAAAGTCGTCGAAATTATGGATGGAAGTTGATTTTTCTGAGAGATAAAATTTAATGTAATAATAAATAACGATATCTAATATATAAAATTCTCGTGTCACAGTTTTCGTTGCCATACTCCTCCGAAACGGCTTGACCGATTTTGATGAAATTTTTTGTGCTTATCCGGTATCTATGAGAATCGACCAACATCTATTTTTAATCCCCCTAAATGTTAGGGGTAGTCCATCCCTAAATTTATTTTTTTATTTTTTTGACAAAATTTTTAATTTCTATTTTTTTATGATACAACATACAAAAATACATACAATCCTCAATTTTCACCCTTCTACGATCAACCCTTATTTTTTAATAGCCATTTTAGTAATTTAATCATTTTTCCTCTCCGGTCGAAAACTGATCAATCGTCATTTAATTAGTTATCCCCGCCAGATGTCTACAGGTGTCACTTCTGACCCAGTAAACAGCACGGAGTAGGGATGAGAACGAAGCCGGTCTCCTTTCTTTCTCACTCCCTACACAGTTGTCGGCCATCATTATTGTTTATGCATCAAGTGTAGTAGTAACGTCGCCAATTATTATTTTGCTATCTCAGTGTAACTCTCATATTAACTTTTAATCATTCCTATTTTATCAATAATAATTAAATTATCAATTTTGAGTGTATTTTGCACGATTAGTTAATCAAGTGATTTTATAACCTCAAAAGTACTCAACACGTGACACGAGCTTCCAATAACAACGGATTTTGTGTTGTAAGTATACTTTTTTTTATTTATATCGAAAATGTTGTTGATCTTATAAAAATGTAATTTTAATTTAATTTTATTAAAAAAATGTAATTGAACAATTAAGATTTTCATAGTTTCCAAAAAATCAATCATTATGAATCTTTATTTAGAAATGTCAATGGAAATATTGGTTGTATGAAAAAATTATAAGAGACAATGTTTTCATAAAATTTAATTTTTTACTTTTGTTTGAAAAATTTTTCAATATAATAATGCTTATTTCACGCATATACCACATTCTTACATACATACAATATACACATTCTATCATACATACATACTTCCAATAAGTAAGCTATTTTTTGTCTACACTAGAAATTACTAGGAAATTATTTATATGGCAAAACAACGTTTGCCGGGTAAGCTAGTAATATTATAAATAACAAAATATAAATTGTCATATTTGTGTACGATAGCGCAATAAATAAACATTGTATTCAACCTCATAAATGATAGTATTTTTATACTTATAATTAAACACAACGTTAATATTGAAGTTTTCACTTCTGCCGGCACTCCCGGAGTGCTACCTTTTTTTTTTTATACAACGAAGTAAGAAGACGACCAAGACGCTCTCCTGATGGTAAGAGATAACGCTGCCCATAATCAGTACAGTGCTACCCAGTGCACTGCCCCAACGCTTCCTACTTGAGAGTCATAAGATGTTAAGACTCCTCAGCCCAGTAATTTCACTAGCTACAGTGCCCTCCTACTGAAGCACAGTAATGTTTGCACATCACAGCTCAGGCGGTAGGATAACTGGCACTGTTGGGGTACCCACCTAGTCGACCTCCTGCAAAGGAAGTCTACCCCCGGTAAACATAGATTATAACATAGATATTGAATAACATAGATTAGTTAGAGTTAGTAAAGCCGTGGACAAAAGCTAGTATAATTCGAGTAATGTTATTGGTAGAATTAAAGTGAAGTGACTACTACCGAACTTTAGAATCAAGGTGATCTCTCTGCCCACTAAACATTGTTTAAGGTGATTGCATACAATACCAACATGAAATAGTAAAAAATAGTTTTTTTTTAATACAATGAAGTAAGAAGACGAGCAAGACACTCTCCTGATGGTAAGAGATAACGCTGCCCATTAGTACAGTGCTACCCAGGATTTTACAAAGGTAAAATTCTGGGTGCACTGCGCCAACGCTTCTTACTTGAGAGTCATAACATGTTAAAACTCTTCAGCCCAGTAATTTCACTAGCTACAGTGCCCTCCTACCGAAGCACAGTTTGCACATCACTGCTCAGGTGGTAGAATAACAGGCACTGTTGGGTAGTATGAAAGTAGTTAACAGTACTTAGAATACATTTAAGATGTTTCTCTGTCACAAAATTATCTCTTTGATGGACAGCTTTCTATAGTACTCTTGATAATATAACCTCGTTGCTGTTTCGAGTGCATATAGGTACAGATAGTTCATTTTATCACTTGCATTTTGGAAAATACTGTTATTATGAGATTACTAGCTGTACCCAGCGGTTTTACCCGCTGTACTACCTATGTGTTAATCAAGGGTCTATACCAAATTTCAGCTTAATCGGACTACCCGTTTAGGTGTGAAAGAGTAACAAACATACATCCAGACATTCTTACAAACTTTCACGTTAATAATTTCAGTAAGATAGTCAGGATGGGAAATATTATTATCTATCTACTTGGTATAGTTATAATTTCTGCCAAATTGGTTAACTCGTGAATGGTGTGAATGACTAATAAATACAACATGCACACCAATAACCTTCACCTATATTTTTAAATTATATTACCTATATTAATAGTTGAGGAAAGCGAAAGAGTTGTGTCAGGATCATACCAAATGATGGGAAATAGTCTCTGCCTACCCCAATGGGAACCAGGCATGATTATGTGTATCTGTATATTTTTAATGCAATAAAAAGAGTGCATTCTCTGATAATTAAAACATTTGACTGATATTGATAAAAAATATTTCACAACTAGGTTCTTTGTGTACCTATATCTCTATTTCTATACCCATTTTATAAAAAAAGAAAATAATATCTCTATTGCCCTAACTTTGACCTCATTTACCATTGTTCCTTGTATAGGATAGACTACATAGGTACAATGGATATAGGTAGATGTTTTTTATTTTGTTTCACCTATTTTGTAAAAATTATACCTATAGATTTATCTTTTTGCTACCATAGATCTTTGACCTTAGAAAATATTCCATTAGAAAATGTACAGTCAAAATTGTGAGTCAAAAAACTCTTAAATTACAACTTTAAATTCCCACCAATTATTGTGATTAATAAGAATAATTTAGACAAATTTTTACAGTCTTTAGGTATAGGAATTTTAATTGTTTAAATTTTATAGTAAAAATATTTTGGGGTATGCCAAATTAAGTTATTTTAACATGCAAATTTTTGTAAAAATACTTTGTAGTCTTCTTCTTGCCCACATTCCACACTAGGTGTGAATGGCAAAGTATGTGTAACTTTTTTGCATAGCCTCTTCGAGCCTAAATGGATGAACCTGAAATTTGGCATGTCTAGGTAGACCTAGAATACTGGTTAGACTTAGAATACTTAATAGGTAAATAAATTAATTTTTATTTCGTAGATATATCATCAAATACACACATTCAAATTATTATTTCTTAAAAAAGTGTTTGTTACTTTGAACTACTGAACCAATTGAGCTGAAATTTGATTTGTAAGCTTAGATCCAGGAAAACATACATGCTACTTTTTATTGGGTGAAATTACCAGGCACAGCTCAACAATTCAATAAAGCTGCACTAGTTGTAATTAATTACTAACATGTCTGAGGCCAAGTTCAATTACCTATTGACACCTACTATTATATGCTACACACCCACATAAATTAGCTCTGCAACTGAATTCTGACTGTACAGAAAAATTGTAACCTAATATTTTATTAAAATCCAACTACTACAAACACTTGTATGAAATAAAAATAAACCTTATAGGTATCTACGACTAGGATACATTTCATTAGAAAGATTTTTTTTTATCTAAACTTTGGTTTACATTAGTAGTAGTAGTGGTAAAATGATTTGGGATGAGTGCATCCAAAATCATTTTACCACTACTATTTATACATTAAAAATACTAAAGATTGTGTGTGTTCAAACTACAAACACACACATGTGTATTTGTTTGATACACTAGAGGGCCTATTGGCGGTCGCCAATCGACATGTAAAACATTAGAATCCATAGACAATTTGCGTACATTACTTGCTTAAACCTCCTCATTAATATGAGTATATATAACAAACGCAGCAATGCACATTGAAGTTGTCATCAATCATAGTGGGTGAGAATTAGCCAATAGGCCCTCTGAATGGCTGAACCAATGGAGTTGCTATTTAGTATATTCCCTTTGGCTTATGCAGGCTTTCATTAGGCTCAGCTTTTGTACCCATTTATTTCTAATGTTTCAACATCACACAGAGATGCAATTTATTTGTTAACATTGGTACCTAAAAACATACAAAATACAAAATTAATGACTAAAGTACATACCTACCTATCATAACATTTTTTTTATCTACACCCAGATTCCCACCGCAGCACACCTATCCCAAAAGCTACCATTTTTATCAAATTATGTTAATTTTCATTAAAATATTTTACGATTGGCACTTAAAAATTTGATTAGTTGTTAAAACAATACTATGTTAAGTACCTACTAAAGTAGGCTATTATAATTAAATAGGATATTATATATAATTTTGACACCAATGCAAATTAATTTATTGTCTACTATTATTTTATTATTAAAAGTCAAGTCTTATTCTTGTTCTGCTTGTAAAAAGTTTAAATTTACATATATTATTACCTACCTAACTATAGGATTGTTCAGTAACGGAAATACAATTTAATTTAATATAATAGGTATCTTTCAATTATCATGATAACAATTAATTCATTGTCAGATTGTAACCATACAAAACATAG
This sequence comes from Hemithea aestivaria, assembly GCA_947507615.1. Taxonomy (NCBI): domain Eukaryota; kingdom Metazoa; phylum Arthropoda; class Insecta; order Lepidoptera; family Geometridae; genus Hemithea; species Hemithea aestivaria. The sequence continues at coordinate 10,462,810 of OX382332.1, read as the reverse complement.
TAAATGCATTGTCATTAATATGTAATATAATAATATTTTAAACGTGAAAGTTTGTAAGAATGGATGTCTGGATGTTTGTTACTCTTTTACGCCGAAACGGGTGGACCGATTAAGCTGAAATTTGGTATAGAGATAGTTTAGACCCTGGAATAACACAGGCTATAGTAGTATAGCGGGTAAAACCGCTGGGCGCAGCTAATTAAATAATAATATACTAACAGCGCCCAGCAGTTTTACCCGCTGAAAAGTCGCCTATGTATTAGCCCCTCACACGTCCGCGCTTGACAGCTGCAAAAGCGTTGAACGTCTGCGTCCGCGATCCAAATCGAATCGCGTCGAGCGCTCACTACTGATACCTACTAAACGTCTATTTTCTAGCAAACTATTGAACCATTTTCTATGAAAAAATAGCATTGTATAGTTAAAACTATTGTTCAAAACTTCATTGCTGTATAGGCGACTTTATTTTGTATTTATCTATAGTGTGTAACGTAAAAGAAATAAAATATTTGAAAATTATGATTCAAATATTAACACAAAGTATGTAAAAAAAAATCGAACTTGGCAATATGTGTTAATTTTAGGTATTTTTTTGGTTTAAACACTTTTTTACGAAACACCTCTAAATATTTTTTGTTTTTACCTGCTTATTATTAAACTAGATTATAAAAGCTTTGTTTTGATATAAAAATATAATGACTTGGAAAGTACAGTGTAGCACAATAAATCAAAACAAACCACCCATTCGTGTATAACGCTGAAGTCGCCTAGAACAAAATCCTGAGAATGGATGTATTAAATCAATGAATTCAAACTATTTTAGTTTATATTTTTTAATTTTAGGTATACGTAACTAATTATGTTGAACTGTTTTTCTAAATTAAAGTTGTATTTTAATAAAATAATAGTTGATTGAAATTAATCATGGAAAAATATTACGGAAACGCGGCATACGCGACAAAAAATTTACATGACGACTTTAAGACATGTAAAATTGTCCTGATTGTATTTATTTCCTTAATATCTGTACCAATTTCGAAAGATAGTATCATGATGATCATATTAATATATAATTTTAATAAAATAAGGTGAAATATAAACATTTTAAACGCAGATTTCTCTGGCACGCATGAAAAGTTCGAAACTATAATTTCAAAAAATAAATTTTAAATGTTGCCAAGAGCTTAGCTTCAGATTTAATGACCATAGATTTAAAATATTTATTACAAAGCCATTTACAACCATATTTACGCCACTTTTCAGCGTTTTCATAGATAAAACATGTTTTTAAAGTATTAAGTCTCTAAAGCCGCTGTAGCGGCTGTAACGTTTAACTCAACTTTTTTTCGGACCGCTATAGCGGTCGGGACGTTTGAGTGGTTAGGTATTCCAGCATCCAGAGTCTAAACTATCTAAATGCCTACCAATAATAGGAGCGTCCATTATTTTTCTCTTACCATAATTATACAGTGTAACATTTTAAAAAGTGTTATTTTACAGAAAACGAACTAGGTAAAAAGTTCAAATTTGTGGAGTCAGATTACTTGTTGCGGTCATCGTAAATGGACGTATAATTCTGTTTCTATTTATCAGGTTATGGTATTTGATAAATAACAATAATATTAAAATAAAGGCTTTATTTATATTAAAAACATCACAAATTGCAGAGGTAGTTATATCGAAAGTTATTAATCAAAGATTGAACGGCACGGATTTTCCCGCTTACAGATAGTAGAAAATGATAAGCAGGGCATTAGGTTAATATTCAGTAACACTTAGACCTGCAATATGACTAACCACTTGTTTTCTTGTAATGCCAGGAATTTTCCCATTGGCACTTGGCTTTTAGTCTTTGGTTTATCCTGTCTATAAAGAGATGGACTCCCCATTGATTCTTCGGCCGAAGGTAACCGCTAACCACCAGGCGGGCAAATAGCTTGTGTTTCTGTAACAAAAAAAAGTACCTATATAAGGCCGATGCGATGGAATGACGAGTTTTCGGGGATGGTGTCTGAAAGTAGCTCTAATTATTGTCACAACGAAACAGCTCTCATAGTCCAGTTCCTACACACCAATTGCGTGGTTTTTTACCCCTTCCATTTGCCCATATAAGTATAAGTCACAGAGCTACTCAGTGTTTCTTTCCCAGGCGGCCTGGTCAATAAAGGTCCCGACACAGAGAGGTCACAGGGTTTGCTATTTTACAATAGAAATTAATTAATATTTACATAATTATTTCTTTACTGATGTCTATGTTACAATATCTACCTCTGTGCCATAATTTAATTTAATTCTTTTAGTTTGTGATGTTATGATAGATCAGTCTGTCACGTTTACCTTAGTAATCATAGCTTGTTTCTTTAGATCTTGAAAAAATAATGGTCTTATCAATAGTTCTTATTATCGTAGTTCATGAAAGATATAATGATCTTACGTCTGGTAGATGAGTCAAGCGGTACGCGGGAAAGCTACCTTCTATATCAAGCACTTCCGGCCTTAGCTATGTGAACTAATCTGAGCTTATCCATCTAGAATCTAGGGTTTCTTGGCATTTACGCGCCCGAATTTATTGTATCATTTTCACTTATCTTTTTATTTTTTGTCTGTATAATTCTATTTAAATTAAGTGGTAATTACAAAATATATATATCTGACCAGCAGCAGGTGTTAAAAAAATTCATTAGGTATATTGTGTACCTATATCAAATGTCAAACTGCCAAAAAAATATTTTAAATTAAGCTCTTTAGGCGGCTACCATAGTAGTATACTACCATACCATACCGTACCTACCAAAGTGGTATACTGCCTACAAAGGATTCCTCTTTTTCCAATAGCAATTTCTAATACCCGTATTTTTAGTCGTATCCTCGCCTTCGACTCTACTCAACATTTTTTTGAGGAAATGAAGAAAATGGCGTCCTCTCCCCTTTTTCCTAGAAACGTAGAGCAGAGCAGAGTCGAAGACGACACGATAAAAATACGGGTGTAATAATACTAAAAAACTAGTATTAATTTTGATTTGTACGTTGTAAACAGGCACTGGCGAGTCAGGCAAGTCGACATTCATCAAGCAGATGAGAATCATCCACGGCTCCGGCTACAGCGACGATGACAAGCGCGGTTTCATCAAGCTCGTCTATCAGAACATCTTCATGGCCATGCAGAGTATGATACGCGCTATGGAACTACTCACTATACAATATGGGATTCCGTCCAATGCAGTGAGTATTACTTCATTACAAGTGAAATTAAAAAAAAAAACCTTTTAAAAACAAGCTTTTTTTAACCCCTTGACGTGTCTGTCTCTCTCTCTCTCTCTCTGTGTGTGTGTGTGTGTGTGTGTGTGTGTGTGTCTCTGGCATCGTAGCTCCCGAACGGATTTCGATTTCGATTTTTTTTTTTTAAAAGTAGAGAGTGTTCTCAACCATGTTTGGTGGAAATCGGTCCAAGATGGCCGTCGCTACAAAATTGCGGATTACTTTTTTTCTCCACGACCCTCTTAACATGAGTATCAATATCAAATGAAAGGTCTAAACTAGTAAAATACAATGCACTATAACACATTTAAAATCCAAGATGGCTGCCAAAATGGTGAATTACATATTGCGTTGGGGGTTTTATAAATTTTTAATATAATTCATTTGTTGTTATCACCATCTAACAAGAACATATACAAGAGAGATATATACCGCGCTTAGGTCATTTTTTGTATGAAAACAAAGTCACCAAAACATGGTGGGGTGCGGGGGATGAGTGGCTAGATTTGATTGGCTCGTTCAAGGTGACGTCACAGTTACGCCACAGATTAGGTAATAGTTAGAGGCATAACATGACTTTCTAGTGATGTGGTAAAGTCGCTATATCGTATCGATAAGAAAATATAAGTTACTGTTATTCTTAAGTTTAATGAGAAAGTTCGTTGTATTGTATACGAGAGATATTCTAATATAACTTCAATTAGTGTTTTATTATAGCTTAAATGTTTTCTCATCTCTATTACCTCCCAAAGTACCCGAATAAACATTTTATATGGTTTCACTAAAATATAAATAGGTCCATCGCTCGCATAAACTTTTTAGTCCTAATTTTAAAAAATTATGCGTGCGAATACGCACCCTATAAGAGTAAACCATAAATGTTAGATAGCGAATTATTTATTTTTAAATTAGTGACAAATTTAACATTATGTATTTTAAAAGCTTCGTTACACTTCTCTTATTATAAGCTTCATAATAACCATTCATGAATTAAATACCAGTAACCCTGTATAATATTAAACCCCGATAATTTTGGTACCTTAATATACCTTATACCTACCTACTTCAAAAATTTCAATAACATTTTTGTCGATAAAATTTGTGGTGTAAATTTAAATTTGTGTCTTATCACTAGTTTATCCGGGCGTAAGAGAGAACGAGATAATGTTATACAAATTTACCAAGAAAGAATGAGACGAAAAGAAACTTGGCCATTTTTATATTGCATTTTATGTTAAACATTTTTCAATGATTATTATCGGAATAATAACTTGCCTGTGTAATAAGATTTTGTCTTTTGCGTAACTGAATGTAGCGCTAGTCTTTTTATTGAACAATACGGCATTTTTATTAATTATTTTTCATTAAGTATGTGAATGTCACGCTGTCAATGTCGGCCGTGGAATGAACACGAAAAAGAGGCGGAGCTACGAGCTTATGTTGATTCAGGCATATGACTTGGCGACTGTTACCTCATTTTAGCTTCCATCTCTAGCTTTATGATCTGTGAACAAGAAGTACTCGTCAAGACGAATCAAATGAGCCCAAACTCGATGGAGTTGCGTCGTTTTATTACGGAGTTCCTATGGTCACCTTTCAGCACCATCACTAGATTAGCTCGATGTCATAATAATATTGCATTGTCTCCGATTTATACATGCATGCCAAATTTCAGCTCAAACGGAAACCGGGTAGTGGATCAAATTTAACTTGCAAGATTTGATTACATACAGATAATAGACAGGGGACAGTAAATAAAAGCTTGTAATATTGACGGTTTGCGCTACGAATGAAGGTTACGATGATACTATTTAGTGCAGACCGCGTCATGCGTACTAGGCCAGCCCTAATTTGCATATTTTTTTTGCATGAAGTGTTAATTCTAAAAAAAATGCCAGAAAACTTGAATCATCAAAATAGGGTTTTGTACTTGAACGAACAGAACTCTCTTCTTACTCCGTTCAGTTAACTTTCTATTTAGTCAGAGTAAAATCACAATTTTAAGACCTATAATAGAAAAGAAACGTATAGAATAGCTTTGTGGTGGATATCAGTTTCGTTCAAAAACTGCTAGACAGAAATATTTCTATCCGTCTAACTTGCATACGAAACTTGGCTTTGGACACAACCTTTTTAACATTAAAGTATTTTATATAAGTATAGGTATTTTATTTCCTATATTTTGCATGGGGCGGTCCCCCTTTCAGGTCTAAAATTAACTACAGTATAAAGTAGCTATGACATGCGTGGGGTTGCGTCACAAAATCTACGTAAAATTGCAATGATTTCGTATTTACTGGACTGCACTTAGAACACAATTCAAGGTAAAAGTGTCCTGACATGTCATGTACGTAGAAACAAATGACGGTCCATGATCGGCAGGGGGATGACATAATATCAGTCATAAAATAGGTAACTGAGCTAAACAAGTAAAGTGACTGAATTTGCGAACAAAATACCAAAAATAGATGGTGATTTTTGGATCCTTTGAAAATACTGCACAATAAAGATAGCCAATAAAGTGCCAAGAGGTGAATACAGACACCTCTTTTAGTTCGGACATTTTTATTCCAGATTTTACCTGAATTATTGTAAAATAGTATTACAGGAAATTGTGACTAACGGTTAATCACGTTGAATTTCAGGAAAAGGCGGAGTTAATATCATCGATCGACTTCGAGAGCGTAACAACGTTCGAAAGTCCATACGTGGAAGCCATAAAGGCCCTCTGGGCTGACGCCGGCATCCAGGAGTGCTACGATCGCAGACGAGAATACCAACTCACTGACTCAGCCAAATAGTAAGTTTCCTTTCAACAAGCCAAATAGTAAGTTCCCTTTCAACAAGCCAAATACTATAAGACTTGGGAGTAGTAGCGCCACTTTCTTTTATTTCCAACTAGGTGCTCAAAGCAGTTCTTAGCCTATATGTTATTTCTGGATCTAAGCTAATCGAATTTCAGTTCAATGGGTCCACCCGTTTAGGGGTGAAAGAGTAACCAACATTCTTACAAGCTTTCGTGTGGATAATATAAGTAGGATAGTTCTTTTAGAAAGTTCTTTCAAAAGAACTGATGGGACTTTTTGTTCCCATTAGTAATTCAAAAAGTCCATTCGAAGGAACTAAAGGGAACAAACAGATACGTCTATTAACGCTTATTTTTTAATGCAAATGGCATCTTAATTTATTGTCATCAGAGATATAGTTTTCTATATTATAATTGCTCATATAGTTTAAAGATGAATACGACAGTATTATACAATCCACTATTTGTTATGAAAAGTTATGAATAACAATAAAATAGGGGTATTGTGTAGATTCCTACTCTACATTCCATATCATTATTATAAAATACTATTATATTATAGCTGTGCCCAGAGTTTTACCCGCTAAAAATAGTTTATGTTTTATAATTATTCTAAGGTCTTAGCTACCTATAATATATCTCCCCAATCGCTAGACCAATTGGGGTAAAATTAGACATTTAGTCGTTAAAGAGCAACAAACATCTTTCCAAACAGACATTTATATACGACGATGATTTGTAATATGTATCTATAATTTTTCTACCAAACGTTTACATATTAAGGATTTTTAAAAAGTCTGACTGTAATCAGATTGGCTGTAGTGCATAACCATTCAAAATGTACTACGGCTATGTCTATCCATTATTTAAAGAATTCGGATTGTATAGTAAGTGCAGAAGCGCTCTTTCAGTCCAGAAGGCCTATTGACTAATTCTCACCCACCTACGATTGATGACAACTTCAATGTACATTGCTGCTTTTGTTATTTAACTCATACTAATGAGGAGGTTTAAGCAAGTAATGTACGCAAATTTGTCTATGGATTCTAGTGTTATATATGGATTCTATGGATTCTAGTTTAACATGTCGTTTTGCGATAGCCAATAGGCTCTCAGTTTACAGGAAGAGGTATAAAAATACAAATTTCGCATTTAATAAGTGAGACAACAGCTTCCCATTGAGTCATTTATCTCCTAAACCTCAGAACAGGAAACACTGTATCAAACAATGACTCTACATTTATCCCTATGAGGTCATGTACTATAATCAATATGCAGTGTATAGTAGATAATATTATTAGGGTTCCTTACCGACACAACAGAGGCCCTAGACAAGCGCCGATGGTTTGTCGCTATCGATAAAAAAATGTACTGAGATGACAGTCGTTTTCGTTTGTTTTTCGATAACGAATGTCATCTCAGTACATTTTTTTAGCGATAGCGACAAACGATCGGCGCTTTTCTAGGCCCCCAGAACGCTGATGGAACCACAGATAACACGCAACTACCACCCACTGGACAAAACCGTGTCACTAAGCGGTCATCATGACTGTTCCGGCATGATATTCAGTAAAGCCAGGGATTGATTTATCCCGCCTTTTAGGTTTATTCTGCTACCATCTACGGCCACATCGTCGTCATCGTCGCTTAACATCAAGCGAGATCGTAGTCAAAGGCTATATATAGATTAGCCTTTAACTTTTGAATAATGAATAAAAACTACAGAACCATATCTATGGTGCAGGATTTAGATGCCATAATTTAGACGTCCCTTACTTCAGACAAAATGACTCATCATACAGTTGATTTTCTTTTATAATAACTATTTTTCCCTTGAGTAGCAGTATTCCCCTCTGAAAAGTATGCTGTGTCATACCAGGATCTTAGTTAATTTACATACTAATAATAACCACTTGCTAATCGACCCAGCACCCGGTTTGCGAAGATGCTCTTATGTTACCTCGTCCAATCAGTACCCGGCTATCATGCCATTTTAGTTTTTTATATTAGGTTTTATTTTCCTTTGCTGACAGCATTTTATCCTCTAAAAGTACACGTTCATTCCACAGTTTAAGGTATTATCCTTAGACTTATTTCAAATAAGTTAATTCACCCGATTATGCGTGAAAGAGTAACAAAAACGCACGCAAGATCAATATAATTTATGGTGGTAGGCTTCGGCCGTGGCTAGTTACCATCCACTAAACGATGTCGCCAAGCGGTCATTAAGACCGTGTTCCGGCATGATGTTCAGTGAAGCCAGGGAGGGATTTATCCCATTATAGGTTGAGTCTGCTGTCATCTACGGCCGCATCATCGCATACCATCACGCGAGATCGTAGTCAAAAACATGAAAAAAATAGGTGTGGAAAAAAAAAACTATAAAACTCTACGGGTTCTGGGGTCACAGACGGACGCACGAGTGATCCTATAAGGGTTTCGTTTGGGGTACAAAACCCTTAAAACGTATGGAACCCTTAACCAGACCTGTCTAGACATGCTTAACAATTTATTTGAAAGTAGCTAATATCATAATGGAAGCAGTGCCAGCACAGCACGACGGCCATTCGTCCCCATCCTATCGTTAAAACTCCAATCAATTTTACACAAAGAACTCGATCGTTTCATGTCTGCAAATACTTACAACGACATGAAACTGTGATCAGTTACATTTTACTGTTTAGTTTACACTTGAAATCGTATTAAAGGCCGTTTATATCTATTGGCTGTTTTTATTTAATGCTGGACTCCAACGTCTTTGTTCTGTACTCAAAAATTGTTTTTTTTTACATAAAGTCTTCTGGTGTAACTATGTGTGTAAATTTATAGAAATCGTGGTTATTTTATTTGGAATATTTTCCCAAGTTTGAGGATCTTAAAGGATTTAAATAAAAATATAAGGCATTTATTAGTAGAAGTAGGTAATATTGATGGACGAAAAAATCTTTACCGACGTTAGGGAACATGAAAATGTCAATAATTGAGAAAACCACTCTCATCATCATAATATCTCCATCTTAGAACTAAGCTTTGTAGAAGAAAATGGCACTTGACAGGTCCACATAGTAGGTATCGAATGAAAGCAAAACGACCTAAAGAAACCTTTTGTTCTATAGCGTGTAATATTAGAAATAAGTTTAAATAATGTGTATGAGAATTTTTTAAATGATATGTGTGAGAAAATGTGAAATGTCGACCACCTAGTGTGGTATAGGTATTGACAATGATTGAGAAAACCATTTGTTCCATAGCTACTTGCAAGAGATTGACCGCGTGGCGGCACCAAATTACTTACCGACCGAACAGGACATCCTGCGCGTGAGAGTTCCCACAACGGGCATTATAGAATACCCGTTCGATTTGGAGGAGATTCGATTTCGGTAAAACTACTGTGAAACAACGTGCATGCTTCGCTTAATGGTGCATGATGTCTGTGTCTTGTTTAGCTTTTAGGGTAGGACCAGATCTGACGGACGTATCGAAATTCGCAAAAAGAAATCGCACCATCGATACTACTTATGATGCCAATGCTTCAAGTCAAGTGCCACGCCTTAGATCGGTATTCCAGTGGCGTTTAACGAGCGTGAAGAGTTAAAAACGTAAACGCTCGTCAATCGCAAACGCTTAATAAAATGTTCTAACTGCTATTCAAGCTCCTCTAGCCAACTCTAACTTGTGGTTAACTTTAAAAAATTTTCTATGACGACAGTCGCTGTGGATAACGGATAAACGAACAACTGTCTTCTCAGTACATATTTTTGGGCACAAGCTTTTGGCGGTTGTCTAGACAAGTTGTACAGTCTAAAACAGTTACCGATTAGCGCGTGGTATTTGACTTGTGGGTAGTTGAATATTTACCTTTTTCGCTTGTATGCTGCAACACCGGCGTAACACAGTAAAAACTATTTTTGGAAAACAATTTTAATATGACTTATATTGAAGTTGTTTTCCATAATAGGTTGTTTGTGTTACTCCGTTGCAGCAAATAAGCGATTTGTTCTACGATACAGCGTAAAGTCAGATGTGGTCTCAACCCAGTGCATGAATTTCAGTTATTTAAGTGACTTGGCGAGAATCGAGAAGGACGATTATTTGCCGACCGAGCAGGACATTCTGCGAGCTCGACAGCCGACCACCGGCATTCTTGAGTACCCTTTCGATCTTGACGGCATTATATTTAGGTATGTTACTGATAGAGGCGGCTAGACCCTGCATACGAGCCCCAGAGTGAAGAAGCTATGTAAGAGCTAAGTAGTTAGACAACTCCGAAATTTCCGTCTCCTGTGTTTTGTCCGTAGTTTTATAAACTTCTTTGTGTTGTTGTCTACAGAATCAACAAAAAAAATCAACATTTCAATAAATTCTAGGTGATTTTGTTGAATGTTGTATTATGTTTTTGTTGTACGTGCTTCCCATCGGGTATGGTTAGCAAAAACATTGTTGATGCAAGCAAAAGTAGTTTGATGATGTTTTTTTATAAAAGTTTTGTCATGTTTTTATTGATTGTGTAGACAAAGGCACGAGTTGGACACTCGGCTTTACCATGTAATATAACTCTTTCATTAACCAGGAGGGAAGAGGGTTTTCACTGCCTACGCTCAGCACCGATTTTTGTCAGGTATTCCTTAATTTCCTTTAAACTAACATGAATACTATATAAATCACTAAGTGACATTACAATAATAAGAAAATAACGAAGTATTACTAAGACTTAGCTCGACATTGGCATCTCGCGCAGCTCGGTGCGCCTCGGACGGGGGTAGAACACGGTCGGGCGGGAAGGGGCGTTCGCTGCTCAGGCTCGGCGCTGCTCGTACGCTTGATGGCTCCTTAGACGGTGGACTCGCCACTCATTCTGCTCACGCCGCTGGTAACCGCCGCTGCATTAAGTTCACGCCTCAGCGTATTGATCGAATGCTTGTGACACTTCTTGACGATGTAATAGACGAGCGCCACCGCTATCAAAACGATCGCTGCAACCATCAGGGACTCGGCGAGAGTAAATGCGGTACTGGCGCTGCTGGTGGCGTCGGCGGAGGCCGAACCGTTCGCGTTTTGCGCGATCACAACCTCTTCCTTCGAGTAGGATTTCCCCATCGCGCGCCCGAAGATGGCCGTGGTACTCGCTGCCCAAAATCTGCTGGTGAAGACCCGGAACTACGCAGAGAGGACTGGCAGGGTCGCCATGAAATGTTGTGTGTTGGTGTAGCCTACAGGAGCGTAGGGTGGTGGAGACGGAGGAATAAATACAACTTTACTCCATGACTGTCCTTTATTGATTAACATCTCTTACAACTAATTTAACTAAAGAAGACATGATCTCTTCCGTGTTGACACTGGACAACGTGATGTTTATCTCTGTACGTGGTTTGAGATGATAACTTAGCTTTACGTGACTTCTACTCAAGATTAAAGTAGGAAGCGATTTGTGCGTGTCATACTCTATAACCTTCTACTAACATTGTCGCATGTGCATGTTCTAATAAAGCTTTTAACAACATTCACAGCATTTGTATTATTGCACAAGATTTTATCATGAAGATGTAGTAACGCTGAATATAAAATTGTCTACATGAAAAAAGTCAACTAGTTTTAAGCAGTAAATGACTTGCAGTGTTACTAGATCTTTATGTGCTAAATTTAATTACTATGTAAGTATATGTTTTACATAGTTAAATATAGATTTAAAAATTGATAAGCCAATAAGGCTCTAAAATAAAGGTAGTCAAATTATGTTTAATATTTTATTATTGGCAATATTAACAGGTTCTAAAAATGTGTTGGAAACATCTTTGCGCGGTAGCTTTGAATATACATAATACTATAGTAATGCCATCTTTTGACGTATGATCAAAATTGAAAATTTTAATCTCCTTTCAATAATTATTTATCTGTATTTGGAAGTAAATTCAGTCAATATGTAGTGCTAGCAAATCGCTCACAGAGACACTCAGACTGAATTATGTCTTAATTACATTATTGAGACGATCTTATCGCTTGTAAGTGTAAATGTACCTGTTTTTGTATTCCATGTGTACCCTAAACGATATTATATAAGCTTTATATCCAACAGAATGGTGGACGTCGGGGGCCAAAGATCCGAGCGAAGGAAGTGGATTCACTGTTTCGAAAACGTCACCTCCATCATATTCTTAGTAGCTCTTAGTGAATATGATCAAATTTTATTCGAATCTGAAAATGAGGTGAGTCAATCATTAATATTATTATTATTTAAATAAATTATAGTGCCAATAGTCAATAGGTAATCGCCTAAAATACATGGAAAAACTGAATTGGAGAGAAGGTGTAGAGATTATGGATAGATAATGAATATGTAAGATTAAAGGACAGGAAGGCAATGTTAGGGGTCACCACTGGTCTTTACTATCACTTTCCAATAATTCTTCTGACACCAAATGTTATGGGACGAGAATCGTGATAAAGACTTACCGAAGTAGGCTATAATACTCTTGCTCTTTTTTCTTTTGTAGTAGTACTCTTCCAATAACTTTAATGTAATCAACATCAGTTAATGTCCAGCCATTCAGGAAAAGATTTTTATCTACTTTAGTTTGCCTCATTCTCTCGTTGTCATCTTGTCATGTAGGCATAGCCTACATAAGGCGAGATCGTTACTTAATTTTTGTCAGTTGCCTTGTTCTTGTCAGTCCCCAGATTTTTCAGTGTTTTTTCAGTAGTTTCAGTCAGTGTTACCCACCTCCCTTGTTTTGGGGACCATCCGCATTATAAATATGCGAAGATAAACTTTTTCTTTCTAAGTTGCTAAGCTGTAGAATACCCTAAATAAAGCCACTTTCTTATGGTAAGTAAAAACAAATTTAACCTGTATTTTCTCAAATTCCAGAACCGAATGGAAGAGTCGAAGGCGCTATTCAAGACAATCATCACCTACCCCTGGTTCCAGCACTCGTCGGTAATTCTGTTCCTCAACAAGAAGGATTTGCTTGAAGAAAAGATCATGTACTCGCATCTCGTCGACTACTTCCCGGAGTATGACGGTACGTGGGCTTGCGTTGCATTTTTAGAATAGGTTTTAGATAGGACTTAAAATTCAAATTAAAGAGGGAGTAAAAAGAAGTATAATATATGTACTTCGTCGTTTAATTAAAGATTCAAGATAATAAAAAAAAAATAGGTACTTCAAGCTCGTTTTGAATAAAGGGACGCAAATAGAAAACCGCCTCCGCCTGAACCTGTCTTTGAGCTTGATCGACATACATTAAGAATAAAAGTTTCCGACGATTTTGAACCTCCTTTTTGGATGTTTAAGACGGTTCTTATGTTTATGGCAACGACCTGCAAGTTCTCAGTGGTCTCCACCAAATTTTTATATAAGTTCAAAGAATCTGTAGTCATTTTTACATAGAATCTGACTCACGGTTTCCTTGCCTATGTCACGGTTACTCAGTTAATCCAAAGGGCCGCGATCATGACACACATTGTCAGTAATCTTATTACGTCTATCCTATTAACTTTAACACTGACCCGACGCGACTTAAGCCATGGTCGGCGGCACTTTTATTTCTGCTATGTTGAAACCTGCCAATTTTTTGGATTATATTTAAAATAATTTACGTCAAGGACCATGGGAAAATGAAGCAACATAAGGGAGGCCTATGCCCAGCTGTCACTAACCACTGTCTACTAACCATTATGGGAAAGCTAAAACCATAAGACCATAGTGTGTCTTGTGGGCCATTGGTCGCACGTCTGACGTGTAATCTGGAGTCCCTGGGTTTAAATCTCAGTGTGACAAGTTTTTCGCCTGGACGCTACCGTGTTTCGGAAGGCACGTAAAACTTTTTTTTTATGTTAAGAAGTAAGAAGACCAGCAAGACGCTCTCGTGATGTTAAAAGATAACGCTGCCCATAATGTGTACATTGCTTCCTCGGATTTCACAATGATGTAAAATTCTAGGTGCACTACACCAACGCTTCTTACTCAAAAGAAAACTGTGGGTCCCGACTGTTCCCATGAGAGATTTAGAAGGCAGTCGTTAGGTCATGTTGCAGGCCTTTTATTTATATTGGCGACCTAACACTGCAATATACGAGTATTGGTTAGCCATACGATTTGACACTGACAGTTTAAGTAGTAGGGTAGCCTGTTCTGTTGTAGTATGTACCCATAATATTATATTGTCGCTCTTTAACACGGGCTAAGCCCGGGCCTTTTTATAGGCGTACACGGAGACGAAAAGTCCAACGCGCAGAGGCCCTTTTGAGCTTTTAATATAAATGTAATGGGTGACACTTATTGGAGTCTGTCTGTGAGTCCATCCATAGAAAATGGGCTTAAAGACAGTCTCCGCCAAGTTACGGGACTATTGTTAATTAATGGAAACTACTTGAACTAGGTTATGGATGTGCATTCTAAATGGATGGTTAATGAGGCTATTGCTAGGACTCGGCACCTGCCACTTCCGTTCCATTAGGAAATATATAGGCAGGTGATGACTCGCCACTCACTAAACGGGCCCCCATAAGACGAGAAGGGCAACGTTGGTATATTATATTAATTATTATTATTCAACAATTAGGTCCAAAATTAGACCCGGTACCCGCCAGAGAGTATATTCTACAGAAATATTTGAAAGAGAATCCCGACCCGGACAGAGCGTGTTACTCTCATTTTACTACTGCCACAGGTTGAATTGAATAACTTTGCTACCATTTTATGAGTGGTTTTGTAGGCTAGTTAGTACTAACTTGTAAGCTATTGATTTCTAAAAATCACTGAGCATTCGTTTAGCGAACGCAATTCTTCAGTTTCATTTGGCTAAAACATTAATTCTTCTTGTTCTATTGGGCTGAAAAATTCTTAAATTCGGTGGGGTTAAAGCTGCAATTATAACAGCTACAGTAGAATTATTACAATTCTACTTGTTCAATTGGGCGATAAGCTATAAGCAAAGGAAAGCTGTGGTTTCAACCCACCGCGCTCAATCCGTATTTTCTAATGTACTCAAATAACACGAAGCAAATTTCAATCTAACGACCATCCTTTTAATTGAAGAATTGTGTACAGTGCAACGAATGCTTCACAAATTTATACACTTGTATCTACTTGTATAAGCTAAAAGAACATAGTTCTGCAACAAGAACCAACCCATAATGAAACAAACTGGTGTTACATATTCATTTAGACTCGCAAGTTATTATTTATCAAATATATTGTTGTTTTGTATTGAGGCCCTGGCTTCAAATCTCTGTGTGGCAAAAAGTTTTCGTCTGGACGCTACCGTGTTTCGGAAGGCACGTAAAACTGTAGGTCCCGGTTGTTTCCTATAAGAAATGTAGGAGGCAGTCGTTAGGTCATGTTGCAGGCCCTGTAGTAATCTCGACGATCTAAAACTGCAACATATAGGTTGGCCACACAACCTATAAATTGTGATTTGACTCTGACAGTGTTTTACTTATCCGTCAGGGAATCGAACCGAAGACCAAATTGTCAAAAATGTATGAAATGACGTGAAATGTCACGTCAAGTCGATACGGCTTAATACGTCATTTCATACATTTTTGACAATTCGGTCTTCGGTTCGGTTCCCTAATGGATAAGTGAATAGCCCTGCTGTTCTATTGGAGCATAAACTCCAATTACTATGATCAAGGAATAAAACCTCAAAAATGTGTTGGTTCTTGTTTGCAAAACGATGTCCTAAATGTGACTAGTAACAGTAACTAGTATCATATATTGTTGAGTAGTACGCTAGATGTGTGTACCTTCAGGTCCCCAACGTGACGCGAACACGGCGCGCGAGTTCATTCTGCGGATGTTCGTCGACCTCAACCCTGATGCGGAGAAGATCATCTATTCGCACTTCACCTGTGCGACAGGTAAGATCTTACTTGTATATAGGTTTCAGCACACCCCTAGCCAAGTGCGTGAAAAAAAAACCAAGCCATATGTGGAAAAAGATTTTAGAACACAACAAAGTGACTTGGTAGAAATAGACAATAAAAATACGTGTTATTGGACACATTTTTATAAGTGTTATAGAACTATTAATTGTTAGTCTATAAGGGCTAGATTGTAGTTTATTATGTCTATCAATGGATGTAACATAAAATAAAAAAATAAATAAAAAAATGAGAAAAAAAGCGACAACTGTTATTCTAATACAATTTTTAGACAGTTGTGGAAAAAACAAGGTTGGCCACATGAGGCACTTGGCTAGGGGAACAAATAAAAGTATCGTAGGCGTATTCGGCAATCCCTACGGAAAGCAAAACAAAAAAAGTCGTTTTTATTATGTATCTAAATTACGCCTACGATACGTAATGTCTCATGTTCTTGCGAAAGTAACAATTCGTGAATTTGAAAAACGTATGAGAATAAATGTTTTGTACGGACATTTCCAGTATGTTCTACAGATTTAACTTCTACGAGTATAGTATATTTCTTACATAAAGTAGCGTTTTCGATTTTCGATGTGTAAAGAATGTGAGGGTTTAGTAAAATTGTTTTTTGTAAGTACCTCGGATTTTACGGAAAATGGTTCAAAATTACTGCATCAACCATCCATTTCATTATACAAGGAAAGGTAACACTCATCAAGACAAATATCACGTTTTTAATTTTTTGGTCAGTTTTACAAGTCACGCTTTGCATGGGAATGAGGTAAGAAATGGTGCCTAATTTTTTTTTTTGTAGTTTTGCTTAGTTTGGTATGCTAATAAGCTATCTGACTCTTTCTATCTGTAATGAGAGAAGGAGATAAAATATTAATATTAACCCAGCGGCTTTGGTAGTACTTTTATGTCTGCAATCAATGCTTGGTCATAGTTAGCTTTATAGTGCTGTTCAAAGAACTTGTACCCAACACGGTAACCCATTGTTGTTGTGTGAAAAATGAGATTAAGATAACTTTAGGATAAAGTTATGTTTATAGTATTTGCTACATTAAAACCGACCTATTATTGGTCGGTTTTATTTCTGTTTAAAAAACAGTAGTGTTCACTTGTATTCTTCTTTGGTCTTATTACTTATTGTATCCCCATTTTGGTTCAAGTTTTTTAAACGGCACTAAACTGTGGGTATTATATGTTTGTTTGCTTATTATGTGTGTGCTTTAGAATGTATGTATTTTTATTATATTATGTGCTTTTATATATTATCGTGTGAGATAATTCTCAATAATTCTCTTATATTGTTTTGTTGTTGATAATTATATGATGTATTTGTCAAATTCAGATAATCAAATTAGCCTTAGTTCAGTTATTGGCATAAAGGCCTGCGATTTGGCAAATATTATCGACGAGTGCTTATTCAACTTGTATGTTATTTTTATATTGACAAGACAAAGACATTAAATTTCACTCGTTGTGGCGTGAAGTGGTAACGCATCAATTTGCATTTATTATGTTGGATCTAACAAAACTGTTAATTTCAATATCTACCACTAAAAATACTAAGGACTAGAAAGATTTTAATTTACATGTCCCAAGTTCATAGTTTTTTTATGCTAGCAGCTTAACGAGACGAACGACAATTCCTACGCTCGCCTGATGATAAACTATAACGCTTATCATCAGGAGTGCTTTGCAGAAGCAGATATTAGGAGACTAAATCTAGAATATAGGAGACACCACACGTGACATTACAGTCATTGGGGCGGGGTTGGGATTCGTTGGTTAAATAATATGAGGCCATGGTATTTACTGCCTTACATACTTTCTTTGTATTTGTTATACGTTTTACTTTTATTTATGTTTAATTTCTTGCATGCTGCGTTGGATATGTTTAAAGATACCGAGAATATCAAACTTGTGTTCTGCGCCGTCAAAGACACTATTATGCAGTCGGCTTTGAAAGAATTTAACTTGGCATGATTTCAATATTTATTTCCTTTACTTTGTTTTATGTGCTTACACCATTATGCATTAAACCTTTATTTTTGTAATATTGAATGTTTTATTTGTTACCTTTTGTGTTATGTGGAAAATATACCTATTAACGCCTAGTTTAGTAATTTTATTTGGTTCTAGATTCGACCAAACTTATGAAAGTCTTTACCATGAAGATAAAATAATACTTTAGACTCTAGACTTAAGAGTTAGCATTGTCACTCGAGAATATAGTAATATGGGAGTGCGTTTCTGCTTACGCGCAGATGTTTGTGAAAGTGAGCAGACCACTTTGACGAATCACAGTGCGGGGATGGACATGTCAAAAAATTTCATGCAATGTGATTGGTATATGATCAAAATAGTAGTGCTTGAATTTTTTAGAAATTCAAGCCTTCCTCTGTTCAAAAGAGATCGTTAAAAAAAACACAAGAACATGTTTTTTTTTTTTCAAATTAATAAAATGGATAATATAATAAGTTTGGTCTAATCTAACTACGGACTAACATGAAAAAAACATGTGATTTATTTGCGAATTTTCCCACATAAATGGTGTTGGTTTAACCTAAAATAGGTCATCCATTAAGGCACATGCGTGTCTAAAACACAACTAACAAGTGCAGTAATTTTGAATGCCCGAAATAAAATGGATTGCGAAGAATGAGAACGCCACTTCCGTTTGTATGTGAGTTATTTTTATAAGATTGTATATTTACTGGCTAGATAGACTTGCGTGGAGAATTAATATACTTTTATGAATATGTTTAGAAAAAAATATACAAATTTACTCTGAAACTTCGGGAATAATTAGGTATCGCAGAAAGTCGGGGACGACATCAATTTGTGCAAATCTTTATTTATCTAAATGTACTAACCTCTATTTAGGGCGTGTTCCGACAACCCGCGCGTTTTGGTATATTCCCATTCGCCACATCATTTGCCCCCCAGGTGGCATTTTGGAATAAATTACAAGTTGTCACAGGATGATGAGGGGGTTTGGCGACCTACACAATAGTATAAAGCAATTTAAAAGTGGGAACAATAACTTCCGAGTCGATTTAGTGGTAATTGCCACCTGGAGGAAATGGATGTGGGGGGCGACTAGGAATAAACCTGCGTGTCGTCTACACTCCTTTAGAGTATACTATAAACTGCACGATTATTTGTCGTCATCACATATTGGTCGTCATATTTGAAACGCTCCCTAAATAGTTATATTAACAGCTAGATCGTTACTTTTTGGTTTTCGACGGGTGTTGTTATATTTTGTATTTGTAGCATGCGCGCAACTATTATGAATGCATTTGTAATTGCAGACACTGAAAACATCCGGTTCGTGTTCGCCGCAGTGAAGGACACCATCCTACAGTCCAACCTGAAGGAGTACAATCTGGTCTAAGCGACATCACCGGTCCTGACACAAATCTGTGATTGTGTGTAAAACACATAATATTAACATCATCACTTCACTACAGAATAATGTGTATGTTAATCCACGAACTGAGATCGGGTGAACGAACTTATTCCAACTTAAAACATTAATTGAGAAAGTAAGGATAGATCGTAAGTCATTTAATCCAAATACTAGGAGAGAGGCGGACGCGGGCGACGACGCTCGACGCTCGCTAACACCGCACAAAGTTTTTTGACATGTTTTTTTACGATGAAGTAATTCACAATTTATGTATGTGTCTGTATCGATGAATATTAAATCGTGCATTTTAAAAGTCACGGCGAGTCCTGGCCTCGTCGTGAGCCGCTTTTAGTCATTGTTTTAGGATTTTTGTAAAGTTTGTTGCCATAATATCGTTCTACATGATAGTATAGATCGCGTCGGAACGTCGATGACGCGACTATACGACGTACCTATTTATTTAAGTTGTGTGATGAACTGTCGAGGCGGGAGTGGACTCCATCGCCACACACAGATCAGACATTCATTACGAGTATACCATCACCGTTTCTGTTAGCTTCGAAGATTTTATTATTGTATTTTAAATATTTCGTTAATTTTGTACATTGGATTTTTTTTGTTACGTGAATATATTTTATTGTACGAGCTGTTTATATTTAAATATAATATATTATTACGGTGTTTTCTACACGAATTGAGTTCACGCGAGACGTTTACGTTGAACTGTATGCTTTGTGTACGCAGCGGTCTGGTCTCTGATTTGGTTTCTTCCTAATGTAATCCGTGAACGATGATTCCATATATTGCTAGATCGATAGACTACGTTAGTTGTTTAAGAACATTTTTGATGCATTTGATATAAACTTTTTTTACTAGAAACCCGTAAAATAATGCGAATTGTGAATTGTAAAAACCGAAACCGATGTTTTTTGCACGAAAGCTTGTACCACATGAATGTAATATATTGTACATTTGGGTCTAAATGTGCTGAGTGAGTTGAGCTGACAGTTCAGTGCCAAGTTTTGCTATTGGCAACATTTTACAAAGCACAAACATTTACAAACGCCCATTATATTGTTTTCCATACTTTAAGTGTATTTTATTATACCTATGCTTAATTTAGAGTGTTGCTTCGTGTTATATTATTTTAGTTTAATGTATAGTGAGAAACAAAGTTTCTGTTTTGACGATATATTACCTAACTTATTGTGTTAAATTATTTGTTGTCGTGTCTCTGATATCAATCTATTCTTCGATACGAATGAAAGTTTCGACGGTGAAGCACAATGACGACTCTGTCAATAGCAAAACTCTATGCTTTATGTAACAGGCTGTCTGAGATGCTCAAAATAATGTGAAATATTGAAACTTAGCGCACAATATTGAAAAGAATATCTATTAGTGTAACCCACTGAAGTGCAATCTGTGTATGCCCTGTACTGTACATAGAACTGTTTCTTTTATGCGATTATTGTACAGCAATATTGTGGATTATTGAACCGCGGCGGCGTCGTTTCTTACTATGACGTCACCACGTCACGTAAGGCACCGCACGAATATTAACACCCTCTACATTTATAAGCATCAGGTGAACTGTCATTTGATTCGATATTCGGCAGAATTATCATCACCAAGCTTATTTTGACGGCAATTATTTCATCTAATTCATGCTCGTTTATTTTCTGCAAGAACATATTTCGGTAAACATGACTTTTCAATAAATGTACTCTTTATTTCTAGAGTATTTCTAGAAATAAAGTTTTACTTTTTTTTTCTTTAAATGTTCCTGCAGAAAATGAACGAAAGTAGCTAAAAGTTTGCTCGTAAATATAAGCTTACAATTCACTGCCGAACCCATATGGGTAATACCGACTTGGAATTGATGTATAGGCTATATTTAATGTAATTCAAAAGCTAACAAAGCACAATTAACCATATTTTATTGGCAATTAGTGACGTAACATACCCACATTAATATTATATTTGTTATCTTCGTTCGTGCGGTGTCCATATTGCGTGACGTCATTAGACGCCGATTCGTATCTCTACGAATTGACTGAATTCGTGTACTGGTGTGGTTCTTGTTTGTTTTAACGGTTGGGCAATGAATTAAACAAAAAAATATTGCTAAAACTATATTATAGTCTAAAGTTGCTTTACCTTTTGCGTGAGATTGTGAGAATTTTAGCTTAAGTTCCGACTGATGATGGATGCCTGTATGAAATATTGTAAATTATAATTTCTCATAAAATATAATTTTTTTCAGCTATGCGAGTCGTTTTCTTTATACGCCAAACCATTATATTATATTGCATCTAGTTTTAATTTTATTTTAAGTTTTTAGCGATCAACCGTATGCATATTGCATAGGAATTAAATCATAAAGATTAAAACCGTTTGATAATATTTTATATTGCAACGCACATTAGTCTGTCGTAAAATATTTAACAGCGGTTTATTTGAGCCGTTTTTTGCATGTTATTATTATTTTGCATATTGCCCGAGCAAGATGCTTTTTATAAGCCACAACTTTGAAAAAATGTTACCCACTGATGAGTCTACAATTAGCTATCAAATAAGCAAGACAGCTGCCAAAATAGCGTTGCAAAACTTCGAGTGGCGCTTTATAACTTTAGTGCTCTTTAATTCAACCTTGTGGTGCGGTGTTGATATATTCTTGAGAACTTATAAGAAAGTTGCAGTCGTCGGCCAAAGACCATTCTATTCTAAATTCGGGCGCAGACCGCGTCAGTACGTTCTCTTTGGTACTAGTTTAACGGATATCGCGCAATCGTTGAAATGGCTACAGGAAAATGATTTTGATAATACACGTAAGCTCATAATTATTTGTCAGTCACTAAATGACAGCGAATGTGATGAGACCTTAGCTATAAAAGAACTATGGCATCACAAAGTTACCAATGTAATATTTCTAA
This sequence comes from Hemithea aestivaria, assembly GCA_947507615.1. Lineage (NCBI taxonomy): Eukaryota > Metazoa > Arthropoda > Insecta > Lepidoptera > Geometridae > Hemithea > Hemithea aestivaria. The sequence goes on along the minus strand of OX382332.1, from coordinate 10,440,525 downwards.
AAGAAGTTAGAAATACAGTAACTGGTTTCACGTATTACCCGTACAGTGACAGTAACTGCGACAGTCACGATCCCGTGCTGGTGGACTTGACAGGCCTCAATTCCCGGAAACCGTGCAACTTATTTCCTATGAAGATGAAAAATTTAAACAAATGCCCGCTAATTGCTTCGACATTTCATCAGCCGCCTTTTATGACAGTTTTTAAAGGAATACCAGTTGGAGCGGACGGTAATTTGCTTCGCTTGATCGCTCAACAGTTGAACGCTAGTCTCACCGTCATGATGCCTCGGATTGAAAGCGGTTGGGGATGGACCGACAGTAATGGAAAATGGACAGGATCACTTGCCGACGTTTACTACGGCGCTGCCAACTTATCCATAACTTCGGCTGCTATCACACTCGAACGCTACCTAAACTTTCATCTCACCTACGAATATGGCACAATGAGTGTAATCTGGATCACTTGCACATCGAAAAAAGTTCACTCCACTCTGAAACTAGCGTACCCTTTTCAAAACGATTCCCGAATAGTTATACTTCTCAGCTTCATCTGTGTTGTCGTTGTAGCAGTAATAATGGAAAGTAAATTTTGGTTAAGAATAAGTCGCAAGTTAAAAATGAAAAGTCACCGACGAGCAATTGTATTTTACTCTTGGATGATATGCATGGGTCTACCTACAACAAAATTACCGAAAAAGGCAGTATTTTTGTACATTCTGATGTTGTGGATGTGGTACTGTGTATTAATACGGACTTTCTACCAAGCTTCTCTGATCCCAGCTATGAAGTCCAACTATTACTACCAAGAAATTTATACTTTAGAAGACGCAATTGACCAAGAAGTCCCTATTGGAGGCGGAAGCCCTATAAAGGATTTTTATGTAAACTACCCGACTGTTTACAACCAATGGATAGATGTTAAAGCAAGGTATATTATACCCACATTGAAAGATATAGCAAAGGGCAAGAAATTGTTACTGGCAATGAACAAGGAGGTAGCTCAAACAATTATTTGGGAAAACAAAATGCAAGTTCACGTTTTATCCCAAAAAGTGATTACGAGTCCGACTGTGATATTTTTCAAAAAGTTTTCTCCTTTAGTTGATCCTGTAAACCGTTTGTTGGTGAGGTTAGTAGAATCAGGTTTTCGTTATAAATTCTATAAAGACTACACGAGAAGTTTAAAAGTACCTCATAGTCATTCTTCAGAGTCTATCCATTTAGAACATTATGCCGGTTGTTATGCTATCCTAATAGGTGGCTGGGTTATATCATTTGTGGTCTTTGTTATTGAAATCTTTTTTCATAGACTTAAAAAGTAATCAACTTTATACACGTTAGATTGTATACTGCCTACATTAGTTATAACTAAATAATTGTTTCATATGGCGATACAATCTACATCCAAAATGGCACCCAGTAGGAACGTTAATGTGTCGGTCATTTCCAAATTAAATTTCATGATATATCTGATATCTAAATGAACCTACATATCTATTATACAATACAACACAAATACTCTTTATTGTGACCATATTAAATAAATTTTACAAAAAATTTGCTTAAAAATAATATTAAGTAGGTATACAACGTTTAAAACTAACTAAAACTAAATTTTGAATACTGGTCCACAATGGGCGGCCTTATCGCTTAAAGCGATTATAATTTATTATGTAGATGTAACCGCAACATTAGCCCTCGGTTTTATTTGAAAATAATTTCTGCTAAAGCGTGCTTATAGAACTAATAGCACAGTGTATGTGTTATCAAAGGTTACTTCTATCATGATACTGCATATACCGTGAAAAACCCATTTAGATTACAAATCTTTGATGTTAAATATTGCATAGCGTGTCAAAAAATTGAAATCTGTAAATTATTCACTGCATGGATTTCTGTCCACTTTGTTCAGTGTTATCGTCATTTACGTGAACATGTCAGCAATCTATAAAACTATTGATAATATTTTGTCCAACGACCAAACAGAAATTACTTATCAACTAAGTAACACCGCTTCCAAAATTGCTTTGCAAAACTTCGAATGGCGCTATATTACGTTATTGTACTTCAATTCAACATTATGGTGTGGTGTCGAACTTTTCTTACGGTCGTACGAAAAAGCTGTTGTCATCGGTCGAGGGACGTTCTTTCCTAGTTTTGCACATGATACTCGCCAGTATGTTTTGTTTGGAACTAGTGTAACTAATATTGTCCACTCGTTGGAATGGATGCGGAACCATGAATTTGATAACACAGGAAAACATATAATAATTTGTATGTCCCAAAATGAAAGTGAATGCGACGAGAACCTCGCAATACGAGAGCTCTGGCAATATAAAATTACCAATGTTATATTTCTCAAAAATACTGAAAATAATGTTACTGGTTTTACATATTTTCCGCTGAGTAATAACGAATGCAATTACCACGATCCAGTGAAATTTGGGAACCTAAGTTTTTGTCTGGATTATCAAGATCCTTGTGATTTATTTCCTATGAAATTGTCAAACTTGCACGAATGTCCCCTTATCACATCAACGTTTATACAGCCGCCCTACATGAAGATCAAGAACGGAATACCAACTGGCGTTGATGGTAGTCTTCTCAGTTTGTTAGCTGAAAAGTTGAATGGAAATCTTACAGTTATGACGCCTCGGATTGGCACCGGTTGGGGTAAGGTTGAGAAAAATGATACATGGTCCGGATCCCTTGCTGATCTGTACCATGACTACGCTAATTTATCTATGACTTCAGCAGCTTTGACCCTGTCACGCTTCTCATTCTTCCAGCTGTCTACCGCATATAGTTCGGTAAGGGTCGTCTGGATCACTCATACTGCAATGAAAATTCCTTCATCATTGAAACTAGCGTACCCTTTTCAACAAAATTCTCAAATAGCTATAATAGTTAGCTTTGTCTTTGTCGCCGTAAGTGCAGTAATTATGCAAAGTAGATTTTGGTTCAAGATCAGTCGCAAAATGAAAATTAATCGGCCTCGACGTGGAATAGTATTTTATTCTTGGATGATATGTATGGGTCTACCAACAACAAAATTGCCGACAAAAACGGCGTATCTACACATAGTGCTGCTATGGATTTGGTACTGCGTTTTAATAAGAACTTTCTACCAAGCTTCTCTTATCACGGCTATGAAATCCAACTATTATTATGATGAATTTGACACTATTAGTGATGCTATAGAAGCAGAGTACCCATTCGGAGGTGGAAGTGCCTTGAAGGATTTTTACATAGAGGACCCCGCTATTTACGACCGCTGGGTAGATGTGAATACAGTAGACATTATACCAACGTTGAGGAAGTTGTCGCAAGGCATGGGATTCGTATTGGCAATGAACATGGAGACGGCAAAGACAACGATTTGGAAAGAGAAGATTCACGTTCACATGCTGAGTGAAAATTTAGTTATAAGCCCTGCTGTGATATTTTTCAAAAAGTTTTCACCTCTAGTCAACTCAGTCAACCGAGTATTGGTGAGGCTAGTTGAGTCAGGTTTTAGCAATAAATTTTACAAAGACTACACGAGAAATTTACCTGTTAATAAGGACGTAGATACCTTAGAGTCCATCAATTTGCAACATTACACTGGCTGCTATGCCATAATAATAGCTGGGTGGCTCATATCGTTTCTGTTATTTGTTACCGAAATTCTTTTTGGTAGAATTTATAAGCAATAGAAAACATTGGAACAGTAGAGAATAATAACTTTTACATTGTAAATATACACCATGTTAGTAAACAATGAAACAATCTTGATCTACACTGTATTAAATGCTTGGATTTGAATATATCAGTCCGATCATGAAAGTCTAAAAAACAATAATACGTCAGTATTACTCACTTGCTGTAAATTCTATATTATTAAGCTACATTTAAAATAATTTGAGACATAATTTAAAATAATAAATGTACCAGGAATGTATATAAAAAGGAATTACACATAGCAGTCAACAATAGTTTGACGGATACAAGCAACATTAGTTTTCCATGAAACTAAAATGCACCTGTATCCTTTCTTTCTTATGTTACGCGCTAACGAGACTTTTATGTACAGCATTCAATCGACCAACGATCTTTTCGTAAGTGCAGTCGCCAAAACGGCAGAACACAATTTCGAATGGCGTTACTGTGTTGTGGCTCTATTCTACGATGACAAAATGGAAAGCCTTAATTCTAAAGTGTTCGATGTCTACAAGAATAAACCTATTAGAATAGCAACTTTTCACAAGTACGAGTACGTACCCCGATCACGCCGAGATACCAAACAGTTTATACTATTCGTTGAAAATTCATACGAAGCCATACTCATGATAACTTATTTGGTGAAAAACGATTACAACACTTATAGCAAATTCATCATTGTGTGTCAAGAATCTGGACCGAGAGATTGTGACGAGAAACCTGTATTCCGCATTGTATCTAAATATGCTATTATAAATGTGGTTTTTTTTAAATGGTTCTTAGCTAATTTCGAAGCTTTCAATTACCATTATATTGTGCCTGGAATATGTCAAAACCACGTGTCTCAACGGCTAAATCTTAATTGTACAAATGACGATTGTTTCAAATATCTATTCAACCACAAATTGACAAATATGCAAGGATGTCCATTGAAAATAACGACGTACCATCGTCCTCCACTAATGCTTTTGAACAAAGACGCTGACCCGAGTGGATCAGATGGTGGAATCATAAAACTGATTGCCAACGAGCTTAACGCAACTCTTGTGGTACAAACTCCTTCAGACCAACAGCTATGGGGTGTGCGTGTCAATGGAAGTTGGACTGGATGTTTGGGAGATGTTCAAGCTCATAAGGCACACGTGGCTGTATCAGGCCTTGTCTCATCCGCCTACATGAAATATAACGATTTCCAAATGTCAGCTGGATACGATTATACTAACATGATATGGATTATGAAAGTCCACGAACCGTATCATGCTTGGGAAGTTCTACTTTATCCATTCGACTTTAGCTTAAAGATATCTATTTTGCTTACGTTCGTTACGATAATAATTGTAAATTATTTTATTAGGTCAAGAATGTGGACAAAATTCAGAAGGATTTATAATATTCGGCAGATAAGACGTAGTTTACTATTCTACTCCTGGGCCTCGTTTTTGGGAATACCAGTGAATAAATTAACACGAAAAGTCAGTTTAATCATTTGCACTTGGATTTGGGCTTGTTTTATCATCCGTTGCTCGTATTCCGCTGCTTTAATTAACAATTTAAAGATAAAAACACTACCATATAATTTTGATAATATTTATGATGTACAACGTAGAACAGATTGGTCATTTGGAGGTGGAACAGAGGTAAAAGAATACTATGTGGATGACCCCGAAATTTACAACAACTGGGTGTCCTTGAACAGGAATGAATTGAAAACCATTGTACTTGAAATTCTTGATGGGAAAACAAACTTTGTTGCTGCGTTGGACCACCGCTTTATATCTCAATATATAAGAGACTTTAACAGTACGAGGTCAATAACAATTTTGGAAAAGAAAATAATTAACAGTCCATCAATATTTTTCTACCACAAATACATGGGACTGGCATCTGCAATAGATTTAAAATTGCGGCAACTGTTTCAATATGGTTTCGTGAAACATTTCAATAATCAAAATTACATTTATTCATTGGACTACATTCACCGATTCATAAAAACTTTACGTTCCGATGAAACGACACCTTTAACTCTACATCACTATGCTGGAGTATTTACAATATTAGCTGCAGGCATAATGATATCTACGTTTGTTTTCGTGCTCGAGGTGGTATACGGAAATTATAAGCAAAACGCATAGTTAATTTTTCAAATAAATAAAGGGTCTCAAGGTTGTCCTGAGAGTTCCTGTGCAGATTTGCGTAGGACTTTTTACATTGGGGTTCCAAGTCGACAGAATGAGGATAGCGTAACATCGTGCTAGATTCATTTTAATTAGTATAAAAAACATGAACAAATTAATCCTTATTAAGTTGTAAGACTTTCGGTACATCACAAATTATAATTAAATCACCTTTGAGTGGATATTTTCTGAATTGTTTGGGCACTGAGCACTCTAGTTATATTCCGGTAACATACCTATATATATTTATTATTATTATTTGAATAAATGTGTTCAAGTTGCATGTTGTTTTATTAAACATTATTCCCACTTGCTGTATCCTGTTGTTTTTACCTATCCATTAGCCCGCCAATCTTACACAATAGGTAGGTACGGAAATTCTGGCGTGGATCTTCCGCGTTATAACGTCAATACATGTATTACATTACAATTAACCTTCTAATAATGGACACAATGCACGGAAAATCGGTCAACTCGGATAACATGAATCCGCTACGGAATTTCTGTAAAGTGTGCCATTAGGGTCTGTTTATTACAAGCTTTTATTTACTTTCACCTGTCTGTTGTCTGTCTGTCTGTACCTAATCAAATCTTGCAAGTTTGTTTTAAAAAGTTTTTTTTTTTAATTTCACTTGTTATTACCTACATACCGAATACCAGGTTATGTACAAGGTAAGCTGCTGGTTCAGCCGTTGAGAAGTATTAAACACACAAACTTGTGCCTTTAAGATAATATTAGTCTTACCTACTTTATTTTAAAAGCTTTTATTTAACTAGCAATGTATTTATGTACCTATGTACTTCAATGTATGTCCAATGTCCGGTAATCCAGTACAAATCTTGCAACGCAATTTTGCGGCGGAGTCAGCCGGTTTAACTGAAATTTTATATTTTTGAGTTATATTCATTAGTATTATTAGGCATTGTACTCGTACTTTAAATTGTTTCCTTAAACGTACTCGTAGATTACTGGTTAAAGGCCTCACCTACTTAGAAATCCTCAAGAAGTTAAGCGCTAGGCTTTTGTGCCAACTGCCAACCTACTAGCGCAACGACGCAACGCGCCTACCAGAAGAATCTAGCAAGTAAAAGATACGTTTTTTTATGATTTTAAGAAACGAATTGATTCCTGTAATTTTAATAATAATAATAAAAGACTGTCTTTGAGCCCATTTTCAATGGATGGACTCACAGACAGACTCCAATAAGTGTCACCCATTACATTTATATTAAAAGCTCAAAAGGGCCTCTGCGCGTTGGACTTTTTTGTCTCCGTGTACGCCTATAAAAAGGCCCGAGTTTAAGAGCGACATAATAAAATGATTTATTACAGGCATAGTAGGTACCCCGACAAGAAATACAATGAACCAGAGAACTGAGAACCATATACTTAATACCTTAAAGACTAACATACATAAATAATAATAACTTAAAAACTTGATTCTAAGTACTAAATAAATAATATAAATTCTGGTACTTATATTATTAAGTTTCAAATGCCACGAAATTAAATCGGGTTGTGCTATCGGAATTAAATTGAAATCTAAGCGCGGAACCTTCCTGGGTTTAACTAAATTAGGAATGGACAAGTAGATACCTACTGTCCTATTAAAACCAAGACGAGACTGAAATAATTGTAGGAAGGTATCTTTTTCTGATGATTAATATTATGTATTAATTAAAGGAAATTCGAACAGCAAAGATATTATATTACAAAATACAAAGCTAAACTGGGACAACTATATGAACGTCGTCAACAACAACAACTTAACACGTGACTCATCAAAAGTCAAGTTAACAGTCTCGAAAGAAAGACAAGGGGTTAGGTTTTTGCTTCTTTAATAAACTACTAGCGAAATTACTGGGCTAAAAAGTCTTAACATCTTATGACTCTTGAGTAAGAAGCGTTGGTGCAGTGCTCCTAGAATTTCACATCATTGTGAAATCCTAGGTTACACTGTACTGATTATGGGCAGCCGTTATCTCTTAACATCAGGAGAGCGTCTTGCTCGTCTTCTACTTCATCACATAAAAAAAAAAACAGTTCAAGCATAAAGTCATCTTATTTACCAAATAAAGACATGTGTAACATATTATAATAGAAAGAGAGATATTTCAGTAGTTTTCTTCGAGAAAATCACCATCCTTTTGTATTTAGTTACAGCGTCGTGATGTTCATCCCTTTTTTAGTAATTTAGTAGTGGCTTTTATCCCTTTTTTTGTGTCCCTCGCTAAATCTATACATTAGAGAGAGCAACAAAACACAAATTGCACACTGTGCAGATTTTGGCAAAAGTCGTGCAGTTTTACGCCCATTACTGGCAACCCAAAACGGTCCGAACAAGGAAATAGAGAAGTACGCGTAGAAAAAAGATTGCACGATTGCACAGTTTTGTACGATCCTGGCAACATTAACCAGTTCGAACCGGTTCGCGCTCGCCGACTCCATTTCTGCAAAGTCTCGGACCTCCTGCCAATAATTAGTCAGTCGCAATCCCGCTTCCGAAGCGATAACACGCTTTAAATAACAGAGACGCGCGTGAAATTATCCTCTGTAATGTTATGAGTCTTAACGTTGTGTAAAACAAGTAAAATTTAAGTCTTTTGAAAGTATTACGTGTAAAAAGTTTTGTGTGTTAGATATAAGTACTTCTTCCCGAACCCATTTGTAAACAAACCTATAATTGTAGTTGTGGTTAATGTGAACATAAAAGTACTAAAGTGTGAATAATAAACGTGTGGAGCCTACCAACACAACGTATTTTAATGCCTACTTATGCCCCTGGCCCGCACCCCAACTATAACTTATTATAGTGGCGCTCAACTAGAGGCGAGAAGCTAAATACCTACACACTACAACGCGCAGTACGTCTCGTACGCGGTGACCAGCGACTCAACACCGGCGAGAGATATGCCGCGCAGTAAATATAATACGCGGAATAACAGCGAGGGAGGAGACAGCGACGAGCCCACCGACACCGTCGTCGACACGCCAACCTTGGCGGGTGGCGCGACGAACGTGATTACGATGTCGGAAGAGCAATTATCGTCCATCTTCACAAACATCGCGAGAACTCAAGCCGAGGCGAACAAGGCTCTCATAGAAAGTCTTGTGTCCAACATGCACGCGTACTCCGCATCGACGCCGATCAGACGTACGCCGTGCCCGGACGCGAGCGCCGCCGACGCCGGCGCGCCCGCCGCGTCCCCGTCACTCTACGCGCATCACGCGGGCTCCTTCGCGAAGTGCACGGCCCGATTCAGCGGCGCCGCCGACGAGAAGGACAGCGCGGAGATATTGGAAGCGTTCCTGGACGCCGTAGAGACATTCAAGGATTGCACTAATGTGTCCGACTACCACGCGCTGAAGGGTCTGCCGATGTTACTGACGGGTGATGCCGCCGTGTGGTGGCAAGGCGTCAAGGCAACGACGGCGACGTGGGTTGAGGCGGTGGCAGCTCTACGGGGCATGTACGGCGCCCCGCGCCCCGCTTACAAGATTTTCAAAGAAATCTTCGCAACGGAACAGTGTAGTGAACGCGCGGAAATAATAATCACGCGAGTGCGGAGCTTAATATCTAAGCTACCATATGGCCTGTCTGAGTGTGTGCAATTAGATATAGTATACGGTCTTTTACATAGACGTATCCGTAAACGTCTACCGCGCGACTCTGTTACGAGCATGGATGCCTTAATACTCAAGGCGAGGTCAGTAGAAGAGACGATTGCAGAAATCGGGGTAAGCGAGCCAATTACTAAGATAGGAACTAAAACTAGCCATCTCTCTAATGTGGATTCCAACTCGAATATATCGCTCTCTAAAACGAACACTGCATGCCGTGCTCCCGTAGAGAATAGTAAGTCGAAGCGTAGTAACAATAGGCCGCGATGTACTTATTGTCACGTATTTGGGCATAGTGTTGCGGAGTGCCGGAAAGCCGGCACGAAACAACAAATTTCTAGTAATTCTGGAAAAGTAGACAATCCGAATACTAGTAATAATAATAACACTCGTGCCGTGACAAACTCTGACACTTCCATATTGCGTTGCTATGGTTGCGGACAACCCGGCGTTATAAGGTCCCGTTGTAGTAATTGCAAAACAAACGAATCACAATCTGCGAAATCAGCTGATTTTAACACTGTGCATATCGAGTATAAAAATATTCCACGACATGCCATAGGTGATGTTAACACGTCCCCTGCCGGTATATGTAACCCTTCGACTGCCGAAAATACATACGTATGTAGTGGAAATGTTAACACGTCGTCTGCCGAAATTTTTAACCCTTTGCCTCCCGATAATAATACAAACGTGCGTAACGTAATACATTTTAACACGTTGCACGCCGATGATGTTAACCCTTTAGCGACTAAAAATGCGAATGTGATCCGTGACATAAAATTAAACACGTTATGTACCGTAGATGTATCGCACCCTATGGTAGACATTTCGATTTTAGGTAAACAGGGCGTCGCAACACTTGATACCGGTGCATCACACAGTTTGGCCAGTCCGGCCTTACATAAAGTTTTATCTACACACGGAGTGCAATTTGTACCTACCAAAAGCACAATCACGTTAGCCGACGGCTCACGACGAGAGCAAGATGTACTCACTGCTAGGGTAGATGTTACCATTATGGGCCGATCCACTCCTACAGATTTTATTATATTGCCGGAAATGAATCCTAGGACTTTATTAGGTAGAGACTTTATTATAAGTTTAGGTATAGTCTTAGATGTTCCTGGAGGAGTATGGTATTTTTCCGATGCGCCCGCATGTAAGTACACATTTTTACAAACCTACGTGATGGCTGAAGATGCAGGCCTGATGCACGCTGATGTTGAGCTTTATAGCTTGAGGTCAGACGAAGGTCAAAAACTGACTCCCGAGCAGAGATCAGTACTTAACGAGTTTATTTTAGAACATACCGACCGTTTCGCCATCGAAGGACCGGCAACAGAGTTTGCGGTCCACAGGATTAAAGTAAGTGACGATCAGGAACCCATAGCTTGTCAACCGTATAGGTTACCTCAGACTAAGAAGGAAGCCTTGAAAAAGGAACTGGAAAAGCTATTAGATGCAGATATAATAGAAGAATGCGAGTCACCGTGGGCCGCCAACGTCGTACTCGTCCCGAAGAAGGACGGAGGTATGCGCTTATGTATTGATTATAGGAAACTCAATGCGGTAACGGAACCAGACCGTTATCCATTGCCCAGGATGGAAGACATCCTGCACGCTGCAAAGAGAACGAATTATATGACGACATTGGATCTCCGATCAGGCTACTTTCACGTAAGTGTTCATCCAGATGACAGGGACAAGACTGCGTTTATTTCACCTGTGGGCACTTTTCGTTTTAAACGTATGCCAATGGGTTTGCGTAACTCCGGAGCTACTTTCCAGCGATTAATTGATAGGTTTAAGTCCAACCTAAAGGGAGTGACCTTATGGGGATACCTAGATGATTTAATTGTTTTGTCGGAGACATTCGAACAACATCTTCAAGACTTAAAAGTGGTTTTCGACCGTCTAGCTATGTTCAAGCTCAGGGTGAACCGTGAAAAGACATTTTTTGCGAAAGACTCTGTGAGATTTCTAGGACATGTCATCGTGCCTGGAGGTATTCACATGGACCCAGGTAAGACTGATGCTATTCTAGCCATGCTTCCCCCACAGAATCTCAAACACCTGCAATGCTTTCTTCAGACGACTAGTTGGTTTAGGAGGTTCATACCAGGATACGCGGAAATCGCACGGCCTTTAACCAACCTACTGAAGAAGGTAAGTAGATGGCAATGGGGTACTGAACAACAAGCGGCATTCGAACAGTTGAAGGAACTCCTCTCTTCTGCTCCGATTCTGAGACAAGCCGATGAAAACCAACCTTTCGTTCTTCGTACTGATAGCAGCGGTTATGCTCTCGGAGCGGCCTTACTCCAGGGGGAGGGAACCGACGAGCGTCCCATTGAATACGCTAGCCGGTTGCTGACAGCCGCCGAGAGGAATTATAGCACCACGGAAAGGGAGGCCTTGGCGGTCGTTTGGGCAGTGGCTAAATTTAGAGGGTACATTGACGGAGCCACCGTGATCGTCAAATCTGACCATCAACCGCTCAGGTGGTTGATGAGCATGCGCTCCCCTAGCGGACGACTAGCCAGGTGGGCACTGAGTCTCCAGGAATACAATTTGAAAATCGAGTACACCCCAGGTAAAGCTAATGTATTAGCGGACACTTTATCGAGACCGACATGTGCAGATGGTCAGGATTGTGACCTTCGTCTCGCTACAGTAGACCTACCTTCCCGTAGCCCTACGGACGTTCGAGAGAACCAGATGAAGGATCCCGATGTTCGAAAGATTATCGAGGCTATGGAATCTGACGATCCCTTTAGGGGGAGACTGTGGTCAGATAGAGGGTATGTAATGACTGATAGTGTTCTTTACCGTTATTGTCCTGAGAACGAGGAAAATGACGATGCCAGCTTAGTGGTTCCGGATCATGAACGTAACAGCGTACTAATCGAGTATCATGATGCACCGACGGCGGGGCATTTTGGTGTCGAGCGTACGCTGAACCGAATCGCAGGTAAGTATTATTGGCCTAATATGCGAGCGTCTGTGTCTGAATACATTAAAAACTGCGTATCATGTCAAAGATACAAGGTGGACACGAGGAAACCCGCCGGACTTTTGCAGACACCAGCTGCAACCCGTCGGTTTGAAGTGCTAGCAGTAGACTTGTTTGGGCCTCTTCCGGAAACCGCTAATGGTAACAAGTGGATATTAATCCTAGAAGATACGTGCACAAAGTGGGTAGAGATATTTGCCCTTTCACAAGCTACAAGTGAAGAGTGCGCCAAAATCTTAATTTCCGAAGTGTTCTTGAGGTTCGGAGTTCCACGACGAGTTATTAGCGATAATGGCGTACAATTTATCAGCGGAGTTATGCAACAGGTATGTCATTCTTTTGGAATATCTCAGTCTTTGACGCCAGTGTATCATCCCGAAGCGAACCCGGTAGAACGGAAAAATCGTGATTTGAAACCCCAGCTCGCAGTGTTGGTTGGACAAGATCACAACACGTGGGATACGCATTTGGGCGCTATTCGCTTCGCAATGAATTCGGCAACAACAAGCAGCACAGGTTACTCTCCCGCATTCCTTATGTTTGGCCGAGAACTTCGAGCCCCAGCTGATGTCCTTTCGGACATGAGGTCTATTATAGAAAATGACTGTGTAGCGACATCAATCTCTCAGTATTTGAAGAGATTAACAACAGCTTTGCTCGGCGCAAGAGATGTCCACGAAGAAGCCCAGGCACGCCGGAACAAATACGCTGATGAACATCGTAGACCCGCGCCTGATTACCAGGTAGGTGATTTGGTTTTGTTGAAAACCCAGGGAGTTAACGACACCGGCCGCGGGCAAACTCCGAAATTGATTCCTCGTCGTGATGGGCCTTACCGGATACGAGACATTGTAAGTGAGACCACATACATGTTAGAACGTTGTCGTGATAAGAGTATTTTAGGTAAATACCATGTGTCAGTGTTGACTCCGTTTGTAGGAGATGCCGAAGTTCCGATTCAGGAAAAGCGTAGGCGAGGTAGGCCGCGTAAATACTAACCCTGATTCGAGGGCGATATATTCGGGTTAGAGGGGGAGACTGTAACATATTATAATAGAAAGAGAGATATTTCAGTAGTTTTCTTCGAGAAAATCACCATCCTTTTGTATTTAGTTACAGCGTCGTGATGTTCATCCCTTTTTTAGTAATTTAGTAGTGGCTTTTATCCCTTTTTTTGTGTCCCTCGCTAAATCTATACATTAGAGAGAGCAACAAAACACAAATTGCACACTGTGCAGATTTTGGCAAAAGTCGTGCAGTTTTACGCCCATTACTGGCAACCCAAAACGGTCCGAACAAGGAAATAGAGAAGTACGCGTAGAAAAAAGATTGCACGATTGCACAGTTTTGTACGATCCTGGCAACATTAACCAGTTCGAACCGGTTCGCGCTCGCCGACTCCATTTCTGCAAAGTCTCGGACCTCCTGCCAATAATTAGTCAGTCGCAATCCCGCTTCCGAAGCGATAACACGCTTTAAATAACAGAGACGCGCGTGAAATTATCCTCTGTAATGTTATGAGTCTTAACGTTGTGTAAAACAAGTAAAATTTAAGTCTTTTGAAAGTATTACGTGTAAAAAGTTTTGTGTGTTAGATATAAGTACTTCTTCCCGAACCCATTTGTAAACAAACCTATAATTGTAGTTGTGGTTAATGTGAACATAAAAGTACTAAAGTGTGAATAATAAACGTGTGGAGCCTACCAACACAACGTATTTTAATGCCTACTTATGCCCCTGGCCCGCACCCCAACTATAACTTATTATACATGTCTATTTTTAACGACTTTTAAAACCCACCTACACTTTTCTCGTTTTAGAAATACAATTTGCCCTTACAATTATTAATAATAGGGATGTTGACAAAGCCAAAATTTTTAAAATATAATTAGTCCGTAATATATAAGTAATGAAACAATATTAGATATGTACTACCTACGTATATTTTTGTTTGTGAATAAAATAAAAAATGGCTGAGATATAACGCTTATAAGTTTTTGGGGTGGGGACGGGTGACGTCACTAACCAGTACAAAATGTACCAGAGTTCCCCCAGTGACGTCACTATCAAACTTTAGTGCGTTGTATTTCACACGTTTTTTTTTATAAAATTTACAAAGACGCGTATTTTGCGTTCAACATTTTTTATAATCTATCTACTTAATGGATATAAATTTTTTTCGTCAACATCCCTTTTAGCCGCTTATTTTCGTATTTATTTATTCCTAATGAGTTTCACTTGATTCAACAAAATTATTTCTGAGAAAAGTGCGTATTAGCGCATGCGTGGTGCGATCTCCTATCTCCATAGTTTTTGGGAGAAATCAGTTGAGCGCGCGAATTCGGATCGCAACATCCCTTATGCTCTCCGCTACAGTCAACTTACGACGAACTTAACCGATACAGTTCGCAACTTATTTTTAAACTCCTTTTAAATTAATGGTGTGATTTCATACTCAGTTAAAATGTTTAAAAAAATCATCATCGTCACACTGGCACTTCATTTTGCGAGCGCAAAAGGTAAGATTAATTATAGTAATTTCCTACGCTACTTCTGTATTAATGAGCAGCATAAACGAGGCTTTGTATTAAGTGCCGAGATTGATACGATGTTACGTGAATAAATTACTTTGTATTGTTGTTACGGTAATGGTGTGATTTGATTCAAGTGTATGGATATAAAAATAAGATTTCCTAGTATAGTTATACTAAGTAATGAATTGTAAGTTGGTTCAATATTCAATAGACCTAGGGGACAATTATTTGTCTAAGTAAAAGATGCAATTTTAAAATTATTTAATTTACCTATAATATACCTACCTTACGAAATAAGGGAGATTTCTTGTAAATCTTGATCTTGAAAGCAGCGACAGTTAACTTGCTACGATTCGTGTTCGTAGAATTAAAGTGCGAAGCTTCGCGTAGCAAATGCTACGTCGTAGCACCTTGCGTAGCTGATATTATAGAGGTACATTAAATATGCCCAGAGTTGATATTTCAGGCTCTATAAGGTACCTTAATAAAAAAGTACCTATATAGACGCGTCCTAAACAAGAACTATTTCTGGCTTTGGAAGTTAAACGTATCATGATATTATTATATAGATAGGTAACTCTTTATTGAAACTTACAAATGTACAGAAAAACTTACTAATTAAATCGATAATCTAAATCTCATTGTCTGATATAACAACACATCCCAAACTGCTGAACGGATTGGGTTGAAATTTGGAACACGTATAATATATTCAATGACGTAGACCTTCGCTACGAAAGAATTTCGCCACGAGGCAAAACTGCGAACATAAGTAACTAATAGGTATAAGTGTAACTAATATAAACGTAATTATGTAATGGCGGTCTTATAGCTAACATAATGACAAAAGGGTTCTACGCTCCTACGAAACTTATCGAAAACTATACTAATTTAATAATCCACTACCACGGCACAAACGATAGGTACTAGGTACCTACCTTCTATAGTTTACCTAATCTTAAAATGTTCTCTGGTGATTAAGTAACATAAACTTTGGCAATTAGAATATCACAAAGTTCTATTTCAACTATTAGGTGTGTTAAGATCCGATAGTGTACCTAAGTACTAAAGTACCTACGTGGGGAGTTTCATGAAATGAAATACCTTTAACCGCGAGAGGGTTTCTCAGTCCGAGAAACCCGTTTGTGCAAGTTGCCTATTGAGGAAGCTAATATTCTGGGGTTCGCGTTTTACAGGGTAAGGTAAAGTGGGTAAGGCTTTAACTGGGGCGTGAGGAAGTTTATACTATGCTTCAGGGTGACGAGTGCAGTGTTTTTGTCCGTTTGGGTTCCACAGAATGACCACTTCATAGGTTACATAATGTTTATGGTTTCGAGAATCATCATTTACTAATTGACCTATCATAATAATCCTCAATCCGTATTCATCGAAACCTATCCTACCAAAATCTTACCCTTCTATCGAAGTCAGCTTCAGAGAACTGCCTGGTTACGCGGTCAGAACTTAGAGAACAGTGAAAGCTTTAGAATTTAGTACGTTCCTAATCATTAAATACTAGCTACGCCCAGCGGTTTTACCCACTGTACTGTAGCCAATGTGTAATTCCAGGGTCTAAGCTATCTCTATACCAATTTCAGCTCAATCGGTCCACCCGTTTAGGCGTGAAGAAGTAACAAACATACACCCTCACACACTCACAAACTTTCGCATTTAAAATATTAGTGTGATACGAATTTGCGATATTTTTTTATTCATAAAAGGTTATCATCGCTTATAATCAGGCAAGTTCGTGATCAAATGGGCTAACCTATAATTATAATTAATGAATTTAAAAAAATCAACTCGATTACTCTACGCGTTCTGAAGTTAAAAGGTCTTGACAGACAGACATACGAGTATGGACGCACAAGTGATCCTATAAGGGTTTGGTTTTTTTCCTTTAGAGGTACGAAACTCTAAAAAAAATAATTAGGAAGTTCTAAAACTTTAACTGTTCGCTAAATTCAGACCGCGTGACCAGACGGTTCTCTGAAACTGACTTCGGTAGAAGGGAAGGATTTTGATAGGATAGGTTATTTCGACGAATACGGGTTGAGAATTGTTATGAAAAATAATAAATGATGATTCTCGTAAGCATAAACATTATGAAGTGGCAGTGGGCTGGTCACGTTGTGCGCAGAACCGGTCATAACATTATTTAATGAGTACCTACTTACGAGATATAAATAGGTATATGAAATCAAAACATACGGTACACAATACACCACGATACATACGAGTATAAGCTACCCTGTATATTGGGACCAACTAAGATTAACTAAAAGCGACCCGGGGATTAGTCGCACAATCCATGATTAAAATAAATTATTCATATATCAAAAGTCCCGATTTCTTCAATCAGAGATTTCATTACAAACTACGCAATGGGGACCTTTTCATGCAAATGAACCGGAATCTCTAAAACCCGTTGCGGCTCGCAGGTGCGGTCTCTTGTTTTGATTGTGTTATGGGAAACGCTGTAAGAGGATAATCCATGGCCAGTGACAGATCTAGGGGACTAGGGGCTTAACACCCCGTCCTCGCCCAATTCCTATCCATCAAATCAGGTTATTTTGTTTTTAGTAATTAAAGTATATATAAAGTATAGTTACAGTTGTTTCAAATTTTGGGGACCTATCACAGTAAGCTGCTCTTCACTGCCTTTTCCACTCGCCAGTAGTGGTAGGCTTCGGCCGTGGCTCGTACCCGCTGCCCCGACATTAAGGCGTCCCGCAGGAACACCCCCAGGTTTTTTAGTGGGTATCCCCGCCGCGCCCAACTTCGGCGGGGAGTCCCACATACCGCCCCGCGCCCCCTGGCGTGGGGTGATGCGTAACGCATTTTTCCTGAGTCAAAAAAAAAGGCTTCTGCCGTGGCTAGTTACCAGTTACCACCCCTCATCATCCTTTAAGATCAGCCGAGACCGTGGTGAAAGTCTTAAAATGAATAGAAAAAGTAGACCTGCTCATATACAAACGTTACACTAGAACAATGCCGCCTCTGCGAAGCCCTCAAATCCTAGGTTCGCCACTGTCTATGACCGTAGTAAGAGTAGTTATTTCTGGATATCCATGCTTAATCAACGGTGACCTTCCCCGCCTTTATTATTGTCATTACTTTATTGATTGAAGAGGTTATGAAGACGTACAACTTCCTACTGAGAAATACGAGCAATAATTTACTAGCTGTTCTCAGTGGTTTTACTTGCTGAAAAGTAGCCTATGTGGTATTCTAGATTCTAAGCTACCTAGGTACCTACGACCTACATAATATGAAACTATCGGTTCAAGCGATTACGTTAAGTAGGTACGTAACCTAACATTTATGAAATTGGTTCCCCACGGCTAGGCTGCTTAAATAAATGAAATTTTTAATATGTATTCAAACTAAAATGAAACATTCTAAGTGGAAAATATATTTGCGCATACATTAGTCGCATCAAAATATTATTCGCGAAATTCAATATCCACTTTGTACGGTTACCTGAAATATACGTGAAACCTTTCTGACCGCTGTTCGCTTTTGAATAATATATTTTCAATTTTCACTATAAAAATAGGCTTACTATGCTGACAATTTCAACTCAAGAATTTTTATTGCTTTTTATATATTGTTCTTTTATTATTCTTTTTGAGTTCTACTTAATATAGAATAATAGATATGATATTGCATACAAAAAACTTACTGCTCCAGATAACTTAAATTCTAACTAAGCCGTATACCTATTTGGCAATTTCTTACAGTCATCCTAGACAGACAACCCTTGGATAGGTAGTTATTTTAAATCATAATACTCGTACTTATGTGATATATCGAGTGTAATAGTAGGTAAGTGTACGTTATAATAGGTACTTCAAAACTAACCGATACTTTTATACTTTTTCAACGCACTCTCAAACCGCTATGGATTAACAAGTGAATTAAATTAGAAATATAAAAAACCCCCAACGCAATATGTAATTCACCAAAACTAACCGCCCACTTTTATATTTCGTCACCCTGTTGTAAACAACATTATCTACGTAATAGGAACCTCTATTGTTTTATATTCACTGTTTTTGTTGTCCACAATGTAAGACTATAAAAACAAGTGAAATTTAAAAATACTTTTTAAAAACAAGCTTTAATTATTATTATCGTCTTGTTTCATAAAGTACTCGTCAAGACGAATCAAATGAGCCCAAACTCGATGGGGTTGCGTTGTTTTATGACGGAGTTCCTATGGCCACCTTCCAACTCCATCATCAGATCAGCTCGATGTCATAAAAATATTGCATTGTCATCCGATTTGCAACCGCATGCAAATTTTCAGCTCAATTGGAAACCGGGAAGTGGGTCAAATTAAACTTGCAAGACTTGATTACAGACAGACAGACAGACAACAGACAGGTGAAAGTAATATAAAGCTTGTAATAACGTTACGTGCTTTAACACTATTATGTAGGTTATCTTACTAATATTATAAACGTGAAAGTTTGTAAGAATGGATGTCTGGATTGTGTGTTTGTTACTCTTTCACGCCTAAACGGGTGGACCGATTGAGCTGAAATTTTGTATAGGGATAGCTAAGACTCTGGAATAACACATAGGCTATAGGACAGCGGGTAAAACCGCTGGGCACAGCTAGTATAATATAATCATGGGGTATATTTGGCCCAACGTATAAGTATTGCCATCCAACGTGACAATGCTGCCAGTATTCTGGACACTCTGCCATCTGACAGTGGTTTGGAGCACTTGGATTTTCTGTAGATCGCTCTGTGGCCGATCTGTTGTTAATAAAAGTGCTCTTTACTGCTGTAGTACCTTGATGTAGTATTGTTAGTTTGTTATTCTCTATAAGGGCATACATATATGCCACATTTATAATATATGACATTAGAAGGAATCCGGCGTGAAATGGAAAGCTGTGCTCTTCAGTAATCCCAATACGATAATACTTGTGACGATGCATAAAAGCTTCTTCGAAATCCAATATAGGAAAAGCAATTTGTGTCTGTCGCGGTATCATTTTGTTTTTATACCTTATATCAAAGGTAGGGAGCTTAAAGGAGTAGCACGTTTTAAGATGAAATAGACAGACTTTAGAATAAAAGGCAGATATCGCGCTTACAGGCAATCTTGCTTCAATTTGTACCACATGAGCGTCTCCCACCATGTGGAATGTGGGGTACCTATGTATAGTCAATCGTTTAAATCTGTAAAGTTAAAACATACAACTTCTTCATACTATGGCTAAACCTGTTGAGCTGAAATTGGACATGTAGCTAATGATTGGTAAGCCTAGACCCTAGATGAAAATAGGTTGGTTTTCAACGGAATTCACAGCTGAGCACTGCGATGTAAAAACGCTGAAAACAAAAGCATAGCTAACCTATTATTACTTAGGTGCTATTGTTACGAAGCAGTTTCTATACCTACTTAAAAGTGTTCAGAAATTGATTGTCTCATGGTTATGAGTGCAAATGCCGTTCGTACGGCTCATGCACTAATCGGAAAGACGTTTTAATGGATAAGTAAAACTTAACGTTAGTTTTGTTTTATGAACCGCGGTATCTACCCTTATAACTACTGTCTGCGACGAAATGTAACAAACCTTCCCGCCTCGATGGAGGAATTTATTATGAAAACCTTTGAAGAGCGTATTCATAAGTTGAATGGGAAATTAATGCGATGTTATTGGTTCTTATATTATGGGAAAAAAGTTGGGATGCGATAGATTGTTAACTTGTTTGAAGGTACCTATGAACATATGTATTATATTAATATTCTGAACATATAAAAGGAAAGAGTGACTGATTGACTGACTATAAAATAGGTATTAATGTAAAATCTGACTTGAGTACCAACTGATCTACCAACGCACACTCAAACCGCGCTTATTGGGTTAAAAAAATAAAGTGTTGTAACACTTTTTTAGATACACCTACATATTATAAGCGCACCAAAATTAGGATTTATAAAACCGTTATAAGACCAATACTAAAGTACGGCTGTGAAACCTGGACACACCCAAAAAGAAGAAAATAAACTTCTCGTCACGGAGAGAAAGGTTCTCCGAAAAATACTAGGGCCAGTGCGACACGAAGATGGAACTTTGAGGATAAGAAAGAATGCCGAAATAGAGGACCTCGTGGCCGAGCCAAACATCATCGGCGAGACAAAAGCACATCGACTTCGCTGGCTCGGTCATTTCGAAAGAATGCCAACGTAGTAAGTAAGTACATATTATGAGTAGATATGCATATCTGACACCTATTTACAGTAGGTATATACAGGTATCTGGCCTCAAATTTCTGCGAAAATTATTAGTAGTTCCAAGTTCTAACTTAGTCTTCTTGCAGACTTATCTCATATTCGTAGGCATTTCTAGAAGTTGAAACACGAACGTAATGTTAAACTATCCTGTATGGTCGTTAGTATATTAGGAACTTGGCTAATGAGCCTTCTGACATAACATATAAAAGCCAGGTCTATTACTTAACCTAATTAGCAAGAATACGGAAATTAGTGTACGTTACTTCACTAATTAACCAAAACAAGGATACGAGATAGACACACTACTTAGGAAGTTTGCTAATGCAGTTACATTAATTAGTTTAACCTTTTGAACGCCACGGCACAAACGCATTTTCGTGCCCTGTGCGCCAAGGCACAATTTTTAAAAAAAATCCTACGAAAGAACTAGTGTTGCCGAGAGTCGATAAATGTTTTTATTTCACTTTATTAAGACTGGGTTTTTTGTCGTCTATAGACGTCGTTGGCGTACAGGACCCGCAAGTACTTGTCAAGTATAGGTGACTTTGGCGGTCAAAAGGTTAATATAATTAATTATATCATATTATACACTTAAAAACCTACAATAGGGATGTTGACTTTCAATTTTGGACATCAAGTAGATCATTAAAATTGTTGGTTAAGTATTTTTTTCTTTTTGAATTTAAAAAAACAAAGTGTAAACTTAAAAGCGTAAGTTAAAGGACAAATAATGTTATACTTATTTTAAATTGTTTGACGCCTTAACCGATTGGAATTTTCATTCTTTGTAATGTGGTTCGACTTGGTCTGAAATTATTATAATTATTACTTTATTATTATTCTGAAACCATTAGATATGTTTACTTGTACTCTTAACTTGCGAGTACAAGTAAGTACAAAAAATAAAATACTTAGTGATTTTTAAAACAATGACCTCACGACCGTACGAAGACCTTGCGAACCCTATATCCCGTGCATTGCTTTGATGGATATGGCTCATCTATCACTCCCTATACAATAAATAATGAGAAATATTAATACTACATTGTGGAAGCTTTGTTTAGTGACGCGCCGCGCCTCGGCCGGTCCGTTACAGTTACAGTTGCAGTGAAACTAAACCAGCTGCGCCCGAAGGTTTCACTCACGTAAGTCGGATATAGTCCGGCTCCTTAGCTCCATGTATGACCCCAAGCGGCAGAAGGCATGAATCTTGGCATGCGTAGTATAGCTTTACTGTTCATAAGAAGAAATTTTAGTAGAAACACCCCCCAACGACAATGTTTAGAAAAGAAATAAATCATAGTTTTGAAACTATAAGCCCTGGTACTATACTAAACAGGACAATATTGTAGAGAATTTTATGGAGAATAAACTTCTCCTTGACATTTTTATTGTAGCTCTAGAAGGGGAGGGGGGCAGGACATAAAAGTGGGGGTGTTTCTACTAAAATTTCTTCTAATGAACGGTAAAGCTATACGCATGCCAAGTTTCATGCTTTCTGCCGCTTGGGGTCATACCTCCATACAAAATCGAGCTAAGGAGCCGCACTAATAAGGAAAATTGGGATTAAAAGTAGCCGATGTGTTTTTGAGTCTCGTCGCAATCACTTATTCAGTGGATTTTCAATGAAAAGTATCAAACAAACTTCCACCTTTATAGAATAGAATAATTAGAACAATCAAAGATAATATTTTAGACCTTCTTTTGTTAATTTTAAAAACATTACCTGTGAATAATTACAAATTATTCGTAAGTGTAAGATTTATTTTATCAATTATTATTATTTAGATAATATTTATTTATTTATTTTTTTTTTTTATACTAAATAGGCCTACGTTTGACCACATTCCACCTGATGGAAAGTGGAAATGCGGTCGACGATGGAACACGTATGACGCCTAGAAAGGTACCTATTCACTCGTGCCTTGAAGATACCCAAGTTGTACCTCTCGGGAAACACAGATGACGGCAAAGTGTTCCAAATGCGACCAGTTCTCATTAGAAACGACGAAGCAAAACGCTTGGTGCGGGCTGTTGGTAGCGCCACTAAGTAGGGATGCCGCATTGCCGTCTGCCGTGACGTCCGTCGATAGAATGGGCATGGAGGAATTAGTTCGTGTAATTCCTGCGCACACTCTCCAAAATGAATCCTGTAGAAGACCGATAGCGAAGCGACCATTCTACGATGTTCAAGGCTCTGCAGCCGAGATTCTGCATCTTCTTTATTATATTAATAATTATTTATTAATTATTTATAACTTTAACTACTCAAATGAATTGTAATTATTATAATTAATGCGTTACATGCACGTGTACAAACGCATTTGACTGGATAATTGGTACGAATTACCTAATTATAATTTAATTAGGTACAGCTCTAATTGGCAAACATACGCAAATATTTATATTTATTAACGTTTACGTAGAGTGTAGGTACGTACCTATACAATTTGTCTTTAATGGCTCAAATATATAAAGGAAGAGCCACACTACCGTGGTCTGGTGTCGTGACGTGCCAGGATAAAACGAGTGAAATTTAAACAAGTGAAATTTAAAAAATACTTTTTAAAAACAAGCTTTAATTATTGTTATCATCTTGCATCAAAAAGTACTCGTCAAGACGAATCAAATGAGCCCAAACTCGATGGGGTTGCGTTGTTTTATGATAGAGTTCCTTTGGCCACCTTCCAGCTCCATCATCAGATCAGTTCGATGTCATATAAATATTGCATTATCATCCGATTTACACACGCATGCAAATTTTCAGCTCAATTGGAAACCGGGAAGTGGGTCAAATTAAACTTGCAAGATTTGATTACAGACAGACAGACAGACAACAGACAGGTGAAAGTAATATAAAGCTTGTAAAAAACTTTTTAAAAACAAAGTTTTATTATTATTACCATCTAGCACCATAAAGTACTCGTCAAGACGAATCAAATGAGCTCAAATTCGATGAGTTTGCGTCCTTTAATAACGGAGTTCCTATGTCCACCTTCCAGCTCCATCATCAGATCAGCTCGATGTCATAAAAATATTGCATTGTCATCCGATTTATACATGCATGCAAAATTTCAGCTCAATCGGACACCGGGAAGTGGGTCAAATTAAACTTTCAAGATTTGATTACAGACAGACAACAGACAAGTGAAAGTAAATAAAACCTTGTAAAAACACATAGAAAGAGATCAGTACGTGGCTTAAATAAGTTAGGTATAAGTTTCAAATAGTCAATTAGGTAACCATATTTTTTTAATTTTTTGGTATTTTTTTGGCTCCTTGAATCTTGAATGTTATAAAAATGAACAATTTAGCTCGCTGTTATTATTTTTGACATGATTGACATTTTTTAACTTGATCGGGGTGACCGTAAAGATTACGAGACCAAGTCTGAGATTTGCATCATAATATCGCCGTCCCCAGAGAATAAACGGATAATGGCCATTGTCTTGATTTTGCTTTTATTTCGTACTAGGTGCGCCCAGCGGTTTTACCCGCTGTACTATGCCTATGTGTTATTCCAGGGTCTAAGCTATCTCTATACCTAATTTCAGCTCAATCGGTCCACACGTTTAGGCGTGAAAGAGTAACAAACACACACGCTCACTCACAAACTTTCGCAATATATAATACCTATCAGTGTGATAAATATTCGAATTATATATGTAGGTCTCAAGTCTCAATACATCTATACTCATTTTGTTTTTTGGTTTTTCTTGTAATATTTAAATAAAAAAGTTATAGGTACATTTTAAAAGTTCTAACTCAAAAGTTACTAACGAAAAATATGTAGTTTTTTTTTTATTTTCCTGTAAAGTTGAGTTTTTACAGTTCCGTTTATTCGGCGGGGACGGCGATAAATAGATATCTACAATATTTAGTAGATAGGTTAACCTACATCAGTTAATATTTGGGTATTCTATGAAAAAATTAAAAAATAAATATTGGCGCGGCGCCGACACTATTATATGTAGGTACTTTTAAGGAATGCATCCGGAATTTTTGGATTTTCAACTCTTAATAAATATTGGAGCAGCATATTGCACGTATACAGCAAAAATGCTTGATATTTTGCAACGATTTTTAAATTGAAAATACCTAGCAATGAATCTATAAAGTGAACATCTAAAGTTTTTATATTAAACTAAATATAGGGTATGTTACTAGCGTATGTCCGCGGTTTTGCCCGTGGGGAAATCTTATAAGCGTAAGTTATGTAGGCGTTTTATGTCATAAACCCTACAGACAGAACCATAATTTTTTTTTCTAAATTTTAACCCAATTTCTCAAGTGGTTTTGACTGTGCGTTGATAGATTAGTTCGTCAATCAGTCATACTTTCCTTTTAGTATATAAGTACCTAGGTAGGCTTTGGAAAGCCATTTTTAGCAGAGCTACGCCTATACGTCGTCAGGAGTAGGCCTATACGTCATTTAATCTATCCATGTAGTACCAAAATTACAACTAAATCCCTTGTGGTTTTGGCAGTTAATCAGTCACTTTTCCTTTAATATAGATAATTACATTTTAACACGACATAACCTACAAACTGCTATATCTAAAACGTAAGTAAGAAATTTTATCACAGACTAGCTGCGCTTAAGGTATCTCTATACCAGATTTCAGCACAATTGGTCCACCCGTTTAGGCGTGAAAGAGTAACACATTATACAATCCAGACCATACATTCTTACAAACTTTCACAATTGTACATATAACATTAGTAAGGTGATATGAACGATCGAATGTCCATTAGCTTTACATACCTCCCTTTGTTACAGAAAACCCGCAGCCAAAGTTTTTGGGCTCCGAAACAAATATCACCGTTGTGGTTGGCAGAGATGCGACACTTACGTGCATAGTGGAACACTTACACAACTACAAGGTATGCTTATGAATATAAATTGCATTAGAAGTTAACCCGCTTTTATGAATGCGTAAGTTTGGAAGTGTCGATGTTGGTGTTGTCTTCATAATGAAACAGTTGTTTTTGGGATTGTTACATCGCAATGAACTTATCTGTAAAGGTATAGTCGTTACACAAAACATAAGTGAAATAAAAAAAAACAAATTCATGTCCGTTATTGTATGCCACCTTGCAACTGTATGCTGAAGCCAAAGTTCTGAGTGTCCGTCAGTTATATATTCTTAGAGCTTGCTTAAAACACCACCCTGTTGTGCGGAAAGCCGCAAACTATCAAACATTATTAACAAAGCGAGTATTTAGGCCCACAAGACATTTTGTACGTACAAATTTTGCAAGAAGACTGCCTAAGTTTATGTTGCCATACATTTACCAGATGACTATGAAACATGTAGATTTCAAAAGTTGTACCTTGAACCAAGCTAAGTTTAAAATTAACAAATGGCTGCTGTCACTATCCTATGCCGATACAGAGAATGTGCTTAAAATATTGCAGTAAAATAAATCATAACTTTAAATAGTAATTTGCCAGTCAAAGTATATTTGTTATAAACAGAGAACAATATCTAATAATTATTATTATACACATTAGTTGAGCTTAGGTTGATCACATAGCTGTATGCCTTATAACTCTGTAACTATTCATATTATATTTATTTTTATAGTTATACCTAATATACATATTTCCAAAACTGTCGTCACAGATAAAAGAATACTAGTACTGTCGTCGAACTTTTCTGTTGATTCATAATATTATTGTAAAATGCATAATTCTGAACCCTCGAGGAACCCACGAGACAGGCTATGGCCTAGTGTGGGGTCCAATAGTAAATAGAGATGAATTGTAAAACACTGTTTTTGGTTAATAAATATATGTTTATGTTTATGTTTAAATAATCTTTGTAAAGCACATGAATAATAAATATAAATATAATTAATAAATAAATATAATGTCAGTATCACCACTCATCACTGGTTTTGAAACGTCTATAGGCGACAATAACTGCGCACCATCGGCCGGGCTTGTGTTTCAGCGTCTACATAAAAAACTACTTAACAGATTATAATAAATCCTGTATTGTTCCTTAATAGATAGGTATCGTACTAATAATAGATATTACAAACGCGAAAGTTTGTGAGAATGTATGTATGTAAGTTTGTTACTCATTCATGCCTAAACGGGTAGAGATCGATTGTGGTTGAATTTCGTATAGAGATTGCTTAGAACCCGGAATAACATACAGGCTACTGTACACCGGGTAAAACCGCTAGGCGCAGCTAGTTCCTAATATATTATTTACATTGTACATATAACTCCGACTTTTTGTGGCCATTTCAAGAAATTGAACATGAAAGTTACACTAAATTGTAACCTAACAGTAGTTAAATTGCAGTTAGTACGTAATATAGAAAAAATATAGTACTTACATCATGATTACGCACGGTTTAACATTGCTTAACATCAATATATGACACACGAGAATCCTCTTCCCCGAGAGGTGTTTCAATATGAATGGAAAGACATTTCCCCGGGTAATGAGTAATGGCAACTATTAGCCTAACTAATGACTGCCGTTGCTAGAGCCACGCGCTGCCAATGTGAACATCAAAGACATTCACATCACTGGTTATTGCATTACTGTGCTGTGCCTAGCAATTTGGTTGAAAATGTATTTGTTATTCCAGAGCTCTAAGCTCTAAGCCTATGTAGGTGCCGAATTTCAGCTCAATCAATTTTACTATTTAGGCGTGAAGACGCAACAAACACTTTGATAAAGCAAATTATTAGTAGCATAACTAGCTGTCAGTTTGAGCAGTTGAAAATAGCCTTCATGTTATTCCAGCGTATGGCTTACTTACCTCAAATTTCAGCTTATCGAATGAACCATTTAAGTGTGAAGAAATAACATAATTACACACTTAGGTTATACCTTTACACAAACTTTCATCGTTTATACCTTTTACAGTATCTAATGAAGATGATTGTCTGCATGTTATTAGATGGCTTCTAATAAAATCGGTCAAACATGTCAGAATTTCCACCCATCCTTTTTTCTGCTTGAAGGTTCGTTCAATAAATAACGCGGCGAGCCACACCGCGTTTTGTCCTTCCATTCCCAACAGCAATTATGAAAGTAAAGTTACACCATTCGGCACAACAGGCCGCCGTGAAATATGCCGGTGTCCTCTGGCCCTTATTACGCATGAATAAGCTGGAGCTCTCCCATTTTTCATAATTAAGCCTATGTAACAATCCCCGTCTATTATCTTTCCAGCCCACGAAGGCGATGCTAAAAGGATACGGCACTAAGAGAGATGGAGAAAGTTTTACTTGAGATTTTTGGCCTTGGAGAAAAAGTGTATTTTCCATTACGTTTCTGACGGTAAAATTTCTAGGCACCTTCCAAGTAAAAGCTCAAGAGACTGTATTACGAACCGGTTAAAATGAATTAATGTCGAAATACTTATCGCGCTTTCACGCGGTTATAGAGTCGCGCGTAATTCCCTTAGTCCCAGACTCTGCAAAATATGAATCGCGTACATCCATAGCAGAGTAGGTACAGCCGTAAAACATGGTTCTGCTTAACGCAAAGGAAGCAATTTTCCGAGAACAAGTCCCTTTGTTGGCGGAATACTTGATTCCGATCCTGTGTATTGTGCGGCCTTGTTACGTGAGTGATGCTTACGCTAATTGTTTACTTCAAAACGTGTAGGGAATTTGTTGGATAAAGTCTAAAGTATTTATCTACTTGAGAACTTTCCGACATTTGGCGTACCGTTATATACCACAATACGTATGTTATTCAGTTCATTAAATGGCTCTTAAATTGTGGTTCAAACTTGCGTTAATGTAAAAAGCAAAAACAACTTAAGAGCTGCTAAGATTTTCTTTGTTGTGCGTATTGATCAGGTAGAGTTGGCGCCCACATTTTAGATCTATTTTTAATATACTTTTTAAAAAGGAGGATAGAAATAAACAACTCATCGGAAAGGTCACAAATTAATCGAAGACGCCTGAAATTTTAAATCTTATTTACTTTTAAAGAATAATCATTATAAAATTTAATCCCAGATCTTCCCAGGTCGTGTCGTTTATTAAAGACACAAATTAAAACGTGCTTGTCGATTACTATTGAAAGCGAGCTTGAAGTTGAATTAATATAATTTTTAATTTCACTTCTTTGACTAAAAATAATAAGTCATAATATAATAAAGTACTTAGCCCAAATGTCAAGCAACTTAGTGATATAATGTCAAGAGACGATTAAGGCCTGTTCAGACCTAAGCGGTATTCGCTACCGTCTGCGGCAGAGAAAACCTCTACCCACAGTATGTACCCCTACCCACAGCGGCAGTGAATATCGCTCAGGTCGCTCTAGCCGCGGTACTTGATACCAAATACCTGAGCGAAACCCGCGCGGTATGTACCTCTACCCACAGCGGCAGCGAATATCGCTCAGGTTTGAATAGGCCTTTACTCGGTAACCACCCACACGCGTAGGGGCCGGTAATCGTAGGTGTTTCAGACAACAGTTCCAACTTAATCCCTTGATTCGTATTAGCTACGTAAGCACGCTCGTTGCCTTAGCTTTGTACAACATTAAGTTGACCTCATATGGATTCGATAACATAGCAGTTTTGTAATTGAACGTTTGGACTACGTAACCAACTATACCTATTTTAGACTAGTTATTATAGACTTACTTCATGTTCACGGCTTTACCTGCGGGACTTTTCGTTTCATGGCGGATGTCTACGTATTCCTTCCAACCCAATCCGTTTAGCAGCCAATCAGTAAAGTTTTTTTTTAAACGTAACTAACTTCTGTTATGCGACTCTCGATAGGTCGCGAAAACCTTCCTGTTCCTTAAAAAACTGATCCGGAAAAGCCGTTTTTTTTTCTGTCTTATATAACTTTGCGTACTTTACCTACTCGAGTTAATATTAAGACTAGACTTATTCAAAGATTACCTACAAAAATACCTTTAACATGTAATTTTACTACGCATGTGAAGTGCCTATACATATGTCCAAGCGCGTCAACTTATATGTATATAAGCATCATATAAGAAACACATTTTAATTTTGTTATTCATCTTTATTATAAGTTTAATAAGTAGTACGTACTACCATGCAGTACCACAAATTGTATCACATATTAATAGTAGTCGATGTAGTACCTACTAAAGTTTTGCTGTGTTTTAATTTTATATAAAGCATCAATAATTATAGTAACCCTGAAATGTAACCAATAATTAAAATATTAATTTGTTTAGTTGTGCACGCTGTGACTCCCTTTAATTGCGGGAACACAATAGCATAATACTATTACCTTGAGAACAATGTATCTTTGTGTATCCTCCGTTGGGAGTCCTCAATAAATAAATAAATCATATTTTCTTGTCTATTAGTTTTCTACGTCCACGGACTTTATTAACTTTATTAATATCTCGACGCAAAGAATCCTGTAATTCTTCCGGCATTTGTCTGGAGATCTAGGGTAATGGAGAACCATTTTTATAGAGCGTTTTGTCACGTTTTATCAAGCGTCATGTATCGTATTAGAGTGGTGTGGGATCGCATAGGAAATTCCGCTTGTGTAACATGGTTCAATGTCGTAATTTCCATCTTTCCAAGAAATCAAGAAGAAAATAAGGTCAGAGATATTATAGAGTTCCGAGGACTGTATAATAGCTCAGATGGTGTCAATATACTGACGGAAAATTACTAACATGAATCATATAAAATTGTTTGCAAATTTATTTACTTTACAATACACACGAACACGGTTCCGTTTAATAATTCCTTTTTGATAGCATGTTAACGGTACATTATCTATATCTGTGAGTAATCCCGCATTTTTTCCTGATAAAATTTGGTGCTGTCGTAATATGAATATTAGTTTAAGTTAAAATATCAAAAAGGAAGCGGAAAGAGAACGGCGGGGCGGAAGGGAGCGGTGGAAGCGTTGGTGCAGTACACCTAGAATTTCCTACACCTAGAAATCCTAGGTGGCATTGTCATTGTACTGATTATTGGCAGCGTTGCCTCTTAACATCAGGAGAGCGTTATGCTCGTCTTCTTACGTCTTCGCATAAATAAAATGTATCTTAAACTAATATTTTTCCATCTCGTATTTTCATGGACAGGATCTAAAAAGCTACTCGTAAATACATCGGTTTTACTATCTTCGTAGGTGGCGTGGCTCAGAGTGGATACGCAGACTATACTCACAATCGGCCCTCACGTGATCACGAAGAACCACCGAGTGGGAGTAGCCAAAGCTGATCAGACTTGGTCGCTGACTTTAAGAGACGTTCGCCTGACTGACGGTGGGAGGTACATGTGCCAAATCAACACGGAACCCATGATCACGCAGACACACCATTTGCATGTGTTTGGTAAGTAGATTTTTTTTATTTCTTATAATATAGGTTATGCCTTTGACCACGTTCTCGTCGGATCTTAAGCGATGATGCGTAGAAATAGTAGCCCGTAGAAGGCGGGATAAAACTCCCAGGCCAACCAGGGAGAGCTTCATTGAACGTCGTGCCTGACCACAGTCGGAATGACGTTCGATTAGTTTAAGGTGACGATGCGGGCTAAGTTAGAGCACATAGCAGTTCGTTAAAAACATGTTAACGATTAAAAAACCTTAGGTAGCGATTAGCTATCCATAATATTATGTGTTTTATGGCTTTGCTACCCTAATGACAAACGATGAGGCGAAGCGCTCGGTTTATCTAACCTGTCATCGTGTTTGTGACTGAAAACTATAAACTTGTTCAAATCACCATTTTGAAAGATGCACTAGTTACTTCAGCACCATACCTAGCTGATAAGTTGGTAGCTCTAATATAATGGCGTTATCAATTTAGCTTTTACGCGACGCAACGTTACAAAAATAACTACACATTATTTTATCAAGTATTTCAATATAATAACATGCCAGGGACGTGGAATGTCTAGTTAGAAATTGCGTTATTTCAAGTAGAAATATCACTAGATTATTATAAAATTGAGTGACGCATAATTTGACTTGTAACATTGTTTTCAATAAGTTTATCTAAAATCAATTTGTAACTTCAATAGCGTTTGATAAATGATATCTTTAAAAGCTTTCGCAAAGGGTCGTGAGTCGTGAGTCGTGAAATTGCTGAATGCATAGAGCTTCGCAACCCGCGTAACACAGATTATATAAACCACAGATTATGTAATATGGCAGTCACCGCTCACTTCAAATAAAAGTGAAGCCAAGTTTGAATCGGCTTCAGTTAGTACCTAATTATAACTGATTGTATAATAATACAGTTTGTAGAACAACAGTTTTCATAAATAACTAAATAGCTTATGACTTATGACGGTGGGTATAGGTTTGACCTCTTGACAATAGGGATGATGAAAAATCAATTTAGCGATTATAAAAAAAAATTATAAAATTTAATTTAAAATGGTTAAGATATAACGCGTGAGATCTATCTAACGTTTATAAGTTTTTGGGTGCTACGATATATTAAAAAAATGTCGTAAGTGTCGTAGTGTCTTGTGTATGTCGTCGTGTGTGTGTTAAAAATGTCGTCAAGCAACTTTAGAACAAGCATTGCAAAAGTGCTCCATTATAGCTTATTTGAATAAATTAATTTTAAGTTTGGATTTTTTTGTCTACATCCCTTTAAGTTGAGATAAAGAAATGGTTTGTTGAGAGTTGCTCGGCGACAGCAGTTTCCTTAAAAAGCGGAGTCTGACTTTTCCTTGGTCTGCCGTGTATCGTGTACATTGTAGGTACATACGTACCCGGCTGGTATCAAGTGACAATTCGTTACACTGGTAATACATCAGAGCTGTCTAGGAGCTATTCGCTTTGTGAGCTTGAAGAAACTTGAATTAGATTCTTGTGAATTGCATACTGCAATTTTGGCATGGTCGTATTTTATGTCTATAGCGACACAAAGAGAAGTATGTAATAAATATGCATAGTGGAAATACTAGTTCTTCCTGGTAGTATCTTGTTGCTACTAACTGAAAAAACCCTTGTCGCCAAGCGGTAATAATAATTATATGACCGTCTTCTAATACTCATGCTTAATTAATAGTTAAAATCCTTACATGTCACAAATGTTTAACGTTACCCACACGCATTTGGCGCTTTGCTACAGGGGCTCATAGATTGACAGCTATACGATAAAAAAGAGATTATAATAAATCAGTTCGTCGTAGATATTACTGGGCTTGTTAGACTTATAGATTAGGTATGTGTTTTAGAATGACAGTCCAGAACTTTGTACCAATTTAAATACTTGCACTAAAAACGTTTCACACCACTTAATGTTCACGACTCGCGATAAAAAATGTTTGACAACGAACAGGTTGTGAACAACCTCGAACACAAAATGTTCGATCCACACGTAACTAATTTTCAAAGAGCTTCAAATAAACCCTCGGTCAATACTGCACTTACGGCTACGCTTTCATGCTTTGATTCAATATTCACGGCAGAATATCTAGCAATGCGATACTTTGTCAGATTCCTGTATCGAGAGATACGTGTATCGAGCTAACGGTTACTGGTGAAATCCTTTGTATTTAATCTACACTACATCGCTCTGGTTGCACACTTCGGACACTCGAGGCTATTATCTCCATTTGCACTACATTTGCTACCATGTTTCAGTGCAGACTCTTTTCAGTTATAATCCTGGCAGGGTCGCCATTTGAAATTGGGATTTTACGTAACCTTTTTAATGACAGAAACGGCTTAACTG
This sequence comes from Hemithea aestivaria, assembly GCA_947507615.1. Taxonomy (NCBI): domain Eukaryota; kingdom Metazoa; phylum Arthropoda; class Insecta; order Lepidoptera; family Geometridae; genus Hemithea; species Hemithea aestivaria. The sequence continues at coordinate 10,406,536 of OX382332.1, read as the reverse complement.
GCTGGATTCCGTTATCGCTAACATTTTCATAATCAATTTACAATATAGACGCAGAATTAGAAATGAAGTCAACGAACGACTTTATGGAAAATAAATTCGTTCAAACTCGCTTTTTCATATACAGACGACTATCAGTGTTCATCAGTGGATAATAATTTCTACTTATATGTACGAGTATCTGATGATGCTCTATAAAAATAAAAATAAGCTCAAAACCAGAACAAATTAAAGGGAAACTTGCGCTTTTAGAAGAATAAATACAGACAATTACAGTCACAATTATAATAGGTAACCCTTATTTTCTTCGTCATAGTGGGGTGTTAAATCAGTATTGGGATAATATACCTTTGTTTGTTAGAAAATAGTTTCTCAAATATAGAATGTTTCTTCTGCACTAATTATTTTCTTATATCCTATGAAAAGTCTATATATGCCATTGAAAAGGATAGATATAAGACAGGAGGACTGACACAACACGTGCGACGTAACTCGTAACTCTTCCTTTGGGAGGTGCAGGCAGGCGCGGATCCAGACCATAATTTTGGGGGGGGTCATCGGCTAGATTTTTTTTTCAAACTAAGAATTTCTCGAGGACTCTTTTCAGCGTAGTCTTGAAAAACTTACATTTTTCAGTACGAACGATGCGCGTTTTGTTTGCTCCGAGTAGCAAGGAAACTAAATATTCTTATTTATAAAAGTGCGAGCGCCAAGAAAATTTTGAATTTTTCAGCACGAATGATGTGCGTTTAGGTTGCTCCGAGAGGCAGGGAAACTAAATATTCTTATTTATAAAAGCGCTTGCAGTTCGCTGCGAGCGCCGAGAAAATTTTGAGTTTTTCAGCACGTATGACGTGCGTTTAGCGTGCTCCGAGAGGCAGGGAAACTAAATATTCTTATTTATAAAAGCGCGAGCAGCTCGCTGCGAGCGGCGAGAAAATTTTGAGTTTTTCAGCACGTATGATGTGCGCTTAGCGTGCTCCGAGAGGCAGGGAAACTAAATATTCTTATTTATAGTGCGCGAGCAGCTCGCTGCGAGCGCCGCGAAAATTTTGAATTTTTCAGCACGTATGACGTGCGTTTAGCGTGCTTCGAGAGGCAGGGAAACTAAATATTCTTATTTATAAAAGCGCGAGCAGCTCGCTGCGAGCGGCGAGAAAATTTTGAGTTTTTCAGCACGTATGATGTGCGCTTAGCGTGCTCCGAGAGGCAGGGAAACTAAATATTCTTATTTATAGTGCGCGAGCAGCTCGCTGCGAGCGCCGCGAAAATTTTGAATTTTTCAGCACGTATGACGTGCGTTTAGCGTGCTTCGAGAGGCAGGGAAACTAAATATTCTTATTTATAAAAGTGCGAGCAGCTCGCTGCGAGCGGCGAGAAAATTTTGAGTTTTTCAGCACGTATGATGTGCGCTTAGCGTGCTCCGAGGGGCAGGGAAACTAAATATTCTTATTTATAAAAGCGCGAGCAGCTGGCTGCGAGCGCCGAGAAAATTTTGTATTTTTGAGCACGAATGATGTGCGTATAGCTTGCTCCGAGTGGCAAGGAGACTAAATATTCTTATTGTTATTTGCGCGAGCAGCACGCTGCAAGCGCCGAGAAATTTTTGAATTTTTCAACACGAATGGCGTGCGTTTAGCTTGCTCCAAGTGGCGAGGAACCTAAATATTCTTATTTATAGAGCGCGAGCAGTTCGAGATAATTTTGAATCTTTCAGGACGAATGATCTGAGTTTCGCTCACTCTGAGCAGTATGAAAATTAAATATTCTTATTTATAGAGCGGGATAGAGCAGCACGCTCCGAACCAAAAAAATGACTATTATACATGCGAGCAGCTTGCTGCAAGCGCAAAGACTTAGCTGCAAAGACGACATAAAGCGCGAACAGCTTGCAGCAGTTAATATTACAATCCTAAATATAAAAAATACTGTGCAGTTTGCTACAAGAACCTACGGATAATTCGTAGGCGAGGACCGGAAAAAAGGAGCTTGGCAAAAAATTTATTAAAACACCGAAACAATTGAATGAACTTGTAAGTAAAGCTTGCAGCTAAGAGAAAATGTCCTAATTCTAACTATGAAAGTAGCGTAAAATCAGTCGATATGATCGGTTTTTTTTTTCGACTAGGATTTTGGGGGGGGTCATGACCCCCTTGACCCCCCCCCTGGATCCGCGCCTGGGTGCAGGTATACCAAAATGCAATTCCACTTGAAAAAATATGGACAGGAGGACTGGTTATTGGCAATTTTCTCGTGTTATGTATTCTTTCGTCGGTGTGTGGTGTACAGTAAAGTATGTATCTACCCCAGTGCCACCAGACATCGTAGACTCGAACAGCAGCGGCGAAGTGATCGTGCGTGAAGGAGACAACGTCACATTACACTGCGCCGCGTCGGGCACTCCCGCGCCGGCCATAGCTTGGAGGAGGGAAGACTTGGCTCCGATGCGGATTGATGGCAAAACTGGTAAGAGAATGCTCCATTATCATGATTTGATTAAAATAAAAAGAGACGATATCGTTGCTAACTTGGGCCTGCTGGGTCGGAAAATGTCGATTGCCGCGCCGCGCCGAATCATCTTGCTACATTCCTCTGCCTAAAGCGAAATTCCATCAAGTTAGTTCCTCTATTTACCAGTAATGCTCCCAGCATTTACTATTAAACGATTTAAAAAGTAAAATACTGGTAATTACACTCTATCACTTAAGAAGCATCTTAATACCGAATTTCATATCGCTAAATTAAATTTGGTACCTCTATAAAGATGCATTAATAGATTCGAATATTTGCGGGGAAATAATCGTGCGAAGGACTTTGCTCCGATAAGTGAAATTCGAATGGTGTTATTCAATTTGCGGTAGTAATCTTTAACAGCAATCACTTCCGTTCTATCACGGCCTAAATCATAAAGATAGGTTCTTTAGTCCGTGTATAAAAGTTAGTTAAACCAACTTGCAGTTAAAGTAACTCCAGAGAATTAACTACGTCATAGTTGTTAATCCTGGTTGAAATCCAGGCAAATACAATTTGTTACGAATCAAAACAGAAACACAGATTTCAGACTAAAGTGCAAACTTTAAGCGCAAACGTCACGAACTCGCTCAACATTATATTTTCATTTTACATCTGAACTTTCGTAGAGAATGCAGCGATGCAAGTGGCTTTGGTTATTCATAAAATGACGCGAGATACGTAGGGTTTTCGATGTCTATAGTATACTCGTATATAAAATTTAAATCAACCGTGTAATAAAAACTTTATGAGCAACAATATTATTTTTAAACGACTAGCTGCTGTTGTATCCACTTGAAAGAAGCAGATGCCTAGAGTTCTAGGATTTTAAATTCAAACAAATTTTAACTTATTCAGTTCAGCCTTTAGGCGTACACACAAACTAATATTAGTGACACAATTTTATCAAACATTACAATTTTTTTATAAATATATTGTGAGGCTATGATATGAATGTGAATTTTTGGAAAAGTCACCTTTGTGATTGGTGTTGTAGATGTAGATCGTCTTTCCCCAAAACAGTTTCAACAACGTGTTACACAAAGCTGAAAACACTTCTGGGCGTGCATATAACTGTCAAACTAAACGACTTATGAAAAAAGTTTAAGAATCGCGAAAAAGTTTTCGACTTCCCATTCAAAATGGATCAGCTGATCGGCCAATATGTACAGGAAGTGAAGTTTTCGTTAGCGCATCTTAAAAATCTTTTGCAAGTGTTTTTATTTGACCCTCCTTATCTACCCATTACTTAGCTAGAATCTCTCGTTAATGATATCGATCTCATACCCTAATAGTTACAGTAGTACTAGCTGTACTAAATCTAAAAAGCTAGACTATTTCTTAATGTAAGAACTCTAAATGTAAGAACTAAATTGAGTGACGTGTGATGGGGGGACCAATGTCCAGCTGTGGACGAATTTAGGCTAAAGATGATGATAATGAGGTACCTATTATAATAGATAAGAGTAAGTTAACTAATAACATACCCTACAAGTCAAGGTGGGACGTGGTGTAACATACATATATGTTACATATTATGTCTCACCACGTCCCAATTTAGTATTTCTCGCGCATCATAAACATTAATCGACTCTCTTAAACGAGTATTTCACGTTACGTGTATCTTTATCGGGCTCTAACACGTTTAATTTGGGCTAATAGGTAAGTTTCATCTCGCACGTCTTCTACTCTAGGTAATTTGGCACTAGAACTTTTCGCCACTTTCTTAGAGTTAGATTAAAATCACACGAGTCTCGGATCTTCATTTTAAGTTTAAAAGTTCAAGTAGGGCAAGGAAATTTCATTCTATAAAGTGAACTAGATCGGCACTACCTGCGCCATATGTTAAGCGATTTGCTATTTTCATACCTAGGACTTGATATGAAACCTAGAATCTAGGCATCTTTGCACTGTTATATACTATAGATATTGGTTAATAAATAGAATAAGTAGGTACATACGAGTATATCATTAGAAGATATCTATATGTGAATCGAATTTCCTTTCTATTTTAATTTACGTGTATTCGTGAGGGTGAGGTACTTACAGTTAAAAAAAGGTACTCTAAGATAAAAATTGGCATAAAGACCCTAACCTAGATGAGGCCGCCAATTGTGGGCCAATATGATTAGTTATATTACAAAAGTAATTTTTAACACGTACCTACCTATACCTCTACAGTTTAGATTGGGTTCAATAAAGATTATTACGTACTATTCTATGTATATTGAAATACAAACATCACCTAACAACTAGAAAAATAAACTTCGACAGAAACGAGTTCAAGCCATCGTGAATTTACAGGCAACTATGAAATACCACACAGCTAACTGTCGTACATTGAATAGACATAGCACGTAAGCTTTCTGCCCAACCATAAATGTTCACAATAGGAGACACAAATCTAAACAATGCACGCCTCGAAAATTCCCACATCTGCCCGCAAGCCGTGAAATGTGTATGTATATTCTAACTCTTGCCTGCGGTTCCATTGATTTTTGGAATACGATCTGGGAGCTGAAATAAATTCCTTTGCTCACGTTCCCGCAAAATTTAACCTACCTATGGAATCTTAAACTAATACAAGAGATTAAGGCTGATCCCATATTTGAGGTGCACCGAACTTCGAGCCGAGCCCGACGCGAAAGCGTGTAAGCGCGTTCTCTTCAATCACACATTCGATAAACGCAATCGCCCAGCCAATCGTAGGGTAAACCTTAATAATGCTAATCAAATCACGATCAGTGTGTACCTCATATATATAGTGTTTTGCAGTTTGCCCTCCTAAAATTAAGGCAATATGTACCTAATACCTAAGCTACTTTCATAATATTAAATCGATAGAATATTAGAGCTTCTCTGCCCATTGGTTTGGACTCTAATCGGCTTAGTTATGGCGTGAAGAGAACCATTCGCATACAGATGTTATTAGCACTGTTGAAAGAACTAATAATAGTAAAAAGCCTTTTGTAGAGTTTGTGGTCCTTTTTGACCCACTCTGGCGTTCGTTTTTAGCCAGTTCAGTTATTTGTGTAGATGTCTGATTGATCTGTATCATTATATATGACCTAAAGTTGGAGTGTATCTACAATCTACTGTATTAACTTCCAAACAAATATTTTTATTTTAAATCGATCCATATATCGTTCGTAAAGTAGTTATTATGTATGATTAAACGTCCTTTTTCCAGACGTTAAAACCGCCAATACTAGCACTCTATTTATGTTGTATATTTCCTAATTAGAATTGTGATGGTTAGTATATTTTTGATATCGATTTAAATATGTTCTATTAACAGTGAACAAATGGAGCGGAGCATGGTTGAACATGACCGCAGTGACGAGAGATATGAACGGGGCTTACTTCTGCATCGCGACCAACGGAGTACCACCTTCTGTCAGCAAGAGGGTACTGCTGCATATACTGTGTAAGTGCAACATACTATACCTATAAGGTTACTGATAAAATATGGACAAATCTTTTTATAGACGCTGATAAACTGTTAACACGATCGGTCCCACGTTGGGTGCCACTTTGTACACCGCTTTTATAAAATGTTTTTTTTTTATTCTTGAGTATAAATCGGTCGAAAACGATCCAATATATTTCCGTCGTATTTATGCTATTAACACATCTAATAGGTCTTAAGATAAATCCTTAAGCCCCACGTTGGGCGCCACTTTATACCAATAAATCTATTTGTTATTCCTATGTTTAACATTGGTGGATTGCATAATATACAGTGTTTTCTCGCTAAAATGACGATGTTACCTACATTATAGAGCCACTCGTAGAATTATCTAACCACAGCTCAAAAATCTTTTGTTCATTGTATCGAGAGCAAGCTAAGTCTGAAAGTGCTATATCATGCTTTGTTCCATTGTTCTGATTTAAACGAGATCTCACTTCATTAGGTGCATTGTTTGAATTCATTTGACCTTCAACTGAATATATAAAATGAAAACTTCTTATACAGAAGACTTATTATGTACTTTATCTACATATAAGTATTTCAGAATTTCGTACATAATATATTTAAGAGTAGATACGATGGTTGTAGCATCCGTCCGAGCTTTAATTTAATTAAGATTACATTTGCGTTCTCTAGTATTATAACTAGACAGAAGTTTCTAGTATTCTATTCTAGTTGGGTATCTTCAAATGATGATATTAGGGATTTGCAGTGTTTGCTCTGTTGGTCAATATTACGACTATAATATTGTCTATACCCTCTACGATGTCCTTTATCATGCTACCGTGTTTCGGAAGGCACGCAAAACTGTGGGTCCCGGCTGTTTCCTATAAGATATGTAGGAGGCAGTCGTTAGGTCATGTTGCAGGCCCTATAGTAATCTCGGCGACCTGAAGCTGCAACATATAGGTTCGCCACACAACCTATAAATTGTGATTTGACTCTAACAGTGTAAGTAGGGTAACCTGTTCTGCTGGAGTATAAACCCCAATTATAATTAATTATTATTATCATGTATGAAGAATTTATTTCATGAAGAAATTTGTCTGGCGAAATAAAACTTAGTACAGGAACAGGAAAATTCAGTTCCAGCTGAGAAATAAAATGTTTATTTCAAAAGCAGATTGCATGAGCATACATAACACGTTCTATAGCGGTTCTGCGCATTCACTATGATGGAACGCCTCTCGAACTTTTATTCCGAGTAGTTAGGCACAAGTGGCTAGTTATTTTCCGCCAACTAACCGCTGGGGATCGTTGAAATACGCTTCGTGTTACAATGTGTTTTATCAAACTTTCAATGTATGGGATTTCAATATAATATCAAAACATAGTTACTTTTCTATTAAAATTATCAGATTCATTAGCTAAACAAATAAGTCAACATAGAATATTATTTAGCCTAAATAAAAAATACTTGCATTGTTTTCGGCTTTAATAATATTTTGATGGATCTGGAATAAAGATTCATATTATAATTTCATTTCATTACAGTACAATCCGAATTAATTTATCGCAAAAAAATGAAAAGAGAGACACTGTTTCTTAATTTAGAGTCTATAAAAACTTGTTGTTGACATCTAGCGGTATACTAAGGAGGATTTCCCGGAAATCCTACGGGAAATAAATCGCAAACGGTAGCGCCCGGTGGTTTTACCGCTGGTTCTCTAAAATTTCATAAAAGTTCTGTTTTTAAATCGTGAACTTAGCAGACCTTTGACAATAAGCTTTCCAACATTTTATAATACCTGTTTGAAGATCTTACTAATATTATAAACGTGAAAGTTAGTAAGAATGTATGGATGTCTGGATATATGTTTGTTACTCTTTCACCTAAACGGGTGAACCGATTGAGCTGAAATTTTGTATAGAGATGGCTTAGACCCTCGAATAACACATAGGCTACAGAAACAGCGCAGCGGGTAAAACCACTGAGCGCAGCTACTAATATATAAACATATCAACGTCTATTCTAATTACTAAGACATTAAGCCAGGTGTCAGGTGACGGTGGTTTAACATCGCCTCTGAAATCTGAAGCTCGGTGGTAACGCGTAATACCACACGACACAAACGGTCGTATGAAGTGCCTGCAGATAACAATTAAGCTAACATATCTGTTGCGAACATCTGTTCAGACTGCACTACGACCGCTATACTGGTTAATGTGCTGGAATTAGCAGGAGGGGATTAGATACGAAGCTAGAGGGAGAGTAGTATATACCATACACATCTATGAGAACTTAATGCAATGATGGAGTCGAATATTATTAAAGACATAGTATTATTATAAGAAAAGATTTGGCTCTATTCACATGAATTTACTTACGCCTCATGAAAACTCTACGATGCTCTTTGCTGATCTTTTTATTGTTTTTCCGTCACTAAAAAGAGATTATTCGGGCGTAGAATTTGTTACCACCCCCGAGTATGCTTAATCCGACTCCGTGGATGGTAAAAACATAGCTTTTAACTGCTCGATAAGATACATCCCTAAAATGAGAATGAACCCTTATTTTGGTCATTTGTTAGCTTCCTAATGATCCCCTTCGGAACGAGCTATCTGATTGAAAAACATAAACCAGCCCTCCGGCCGATCAACAATTTGTTGGAGAACAAAGGTCAAGGATTATTGAAAGGAATAAATTTCTCTTCAGCCGACCTCCGTCGCTGCTGTCTAAGCAATATTTTTACACGAGCTTAGCTTAAACCTACATAAACTATATTTACCCTGACGTAGGCCTGGTTTTGAAAAGACGTTCCATATTTTAGATCACAATAAATAAGATATAGGATAAACTGACACGTAGAAGTTTTGGGATCAAATTATGCAGACATCTGTGTAATTCAGACGTAGCCTAATCTGATATTATGTATATTATTGGATAGGCAAATACTCCTTATACACGTGTTATTATAATAATCTCGGTCTGCGCCAGATGTGATACGAGCTTATTGTCCATTTTGCCAACTGGCTAGATATTCTAAATTCTAAATGAAGTCATTTTATTCAAATTGGCGAAAGCAATTTTGCAGTAGCTTTCACACGAGGTCCACACAATAAATGATAATACCCTCTTACTCGTAGTTCTGTTCAAAATTCTATTATTTCTCTCAAGATCTCTGTTGGATAGTAACATAAACGATGAATATATATAATATTAATGCTACCATTTTCTTTTTATAGATAAAATTTTAAACATTTTACTTGTTTGCTGCAATAACGAATTCTGAAGTTATTCTTTAATTTATATAATATTGTTCTGATTTTTTTTTACTAGCAAACAAGCTGAACATCCCTGAAGTCGTAATATAAAACTTCAAAATACGTGACTAATTAACAACTAGTTTGACTCGACCGTCATAAAGTTCGCACTATTTCCACAGGTAAACCAACGGTGCAAGTCATTCAAAAGCTAGTGGGCGGGTATTTGGGCGAGACAGCCACTCTGCAGTGCAAGATTGAAGCAAATCCTCTGACATCGGTCTATTGGACACACATCGATGGAGACAAACTTCAAAATGGTATAAATTTCTGCTAATAATTATGTATTTTTTGTGATTTTCCTAAAGGTACTCGTAATACTAAAGTACCGTGAAGTTTGTAAAAGTACTCGCTTCAACAAGGCCAATAAACATACTCGTATCTTGATAAAAACAGTACCATTAATCGTAGATATTGTCTACAAGTTACATGATGATTACCTACATGGGAAAATTTATTACATCAGAACTTAAATATGACCCTTTTTTTTTACTTAAATATAAACCGTTTGATCTCTAATTTGTACGTAGGCAGATCACATTTTAAAACAAAACATGGCATACCTTTAAGTACTACCTTGTTTTTTAGAATCTAAATCAACAAAAATAAATAGCAAAAAATTAAAAGCTTACAAATTTTAGCAAACCCTTTTTACCAAAAAACAATTATTCTCATTTATTATTATATATGATTAAAGTACTAGGCTGGCACAACGTTGAAGAGCTAGAGACACGCGAAACACGCCCTTACATTCTTAAATATCCATATGTATGTATGGATTTTTTATAATAAAATCTCATTTCCCTTTATAATCAAAGAATCAGCGTTAAAAAGTCTTTGATAGATTCTAGCCATTACACAATTCAATAAATTTTAACAAAACTAATTTTCATTTAGGATCAAAGTACCAGGCTAGCATAAAGTCGAAGAGCTACCGTCACGAGGCGGAGCTGCGGATCAGCAATGTGTCACGTGACGACATTGGGGCTTACCACTGTCACACGGAGAACCCGCTCGGAACATCCATGGACGATGTCACTTTGTATAGTGAGTATTTTCTCTTAACTAGCTTTAAAAAGATAATATTAATTGTTGCTTTTAACAATTTTTGGTGTGATATAACTAATTATATGCTTTCAACCAATTTCAAAAATAAAATAAGTTCCTAATAAAAAAATATTTCAACTGAACATGTTGCCTATTTACACATTAGTCATTAGGCACACTGACAGACTCAACAACCATAATATTATGTAGTAAAATAATTATAATTGGGATTTTAGAGTATAAACCCTAATTGTAACAAAAAGTTTTATGTATGTACTAAAACAAAATATTAGAAGTTTGTGTTCGCCATAATAAAATATTACTGAAAGTGAACTTAGTTTTAGAGCTTTCTTATTATCCTACAGAAATTCTAGGCACCTCTTTTATTTCATACGTTCCTGGTAGTCTATATATACTCTACTTTATTCAGCGCTAAAAGCAATTTCGATTATCAAAAATACCTAGTTATTAAATAAATTCATAGATTGTAAAAGCCATAAAGCCATTTGAACATTCCCCGGCGAGTCGCGATTTCATGATAAGTTTTTATAACACAAAGTTGCTTTGTTAACAGCGCAAACTGAAACAAAATTACAAGTTGGCGTTTGTGTTCTTTATCCCCTTAGGTATTACTGCCATCTATGTTTAATGTAAAAAAAATGTTATTAAAATGGTTCAAGGATTAGTGGTCGCATGTCCGACTTGTAATCTGGAGAACCTGGATTCTTGAATCCACCAAGCCACACGGGGACTTGTCCCTGTATGGCATACTGGAAACACTTTTAAAAATAAAATAAGAAACACTTATTATCTGTGAAACATTTTTTAAAAAGTAAAATCTACGAATTTCTATTTCAAATTTCATCTTGCAAGCGAGAGAGTCGCCAGGGAAGACAAAGCTCTGAAACGATAATCACAACAGATTTTACTATTCATTAAAATCTCCTCTTTAAATGGTAATGACGTCACCCTGATTACGCTTATATTAACATAATAAAAAGCCCATCTGCGATGCCACCCTTCATTTAGTCCACGCATATTTTGTTCGGCCTCGTCTTTACTAGAATCAATATTTTCTATGAAAACGGGCTCTGTTATCATCCATCTCTCGGTTTCTCTATAAAATTGGGTCAATGTTTGTTTATTGAAGAATGGGATATAAATGGGCCCATTTGTTATTTGTATCGGAAACAATCATCTAAAACCGTGCGTCAAAAATCAAGAAAGAAGGTGAAAATCTGAGAGAGAAAAATTACAATGAAAATTTATAATATTATCACGGTTATAAAATGAGGAAAACTGTACAGTTCGTCGTAATATACTTCACAGGCTGTCTAATTTATATGTTATCAAAATAGGTTGATGGATAAAATGAAGTTTTGGCGTAATAAATGTTTCTTAAAATAATAATCGTTTCCAATCATACTTATTAAACAAGACCTGAGGGGCTATTGGCTAATTCTCACCCCACTACGATTGATGGCAACTTCAATGTACATTCCTTTACTCATATTAATAAGGAGGTTTAAGCACGTAATGTACGCAATTTTGACTATGGATTCTAGTAAAGTAAAGTAAAATTTATTTATTTGTAAAAGTAAAATCTACGAATCTACGAAAGTGTTTTACATGTCGTTTTGCGATAGCTAATAGGCCCTCTGATTGTTGCGTAATAAAACTACGCAACGCTTAACTTAGTTTACTTATATATTATTATATATAATATTATGCATAAATAATATCTATAAAATATAACCAATAATCCCATTGTTGTACAGTTGTTTATAATCGCAATTTACCAACATTATTAAATGACCGTATTAATAATAAATGATGTTCTATTCGAATATTATTAATACGGTATCATGGACCTAGAACCTCTTGAAAATAGGAATGATGCACTCCTAGTATGCCCAAATCGCGCTCGTACTCCATAGTATCATTTAATATAAACAAATATTTCAGGACATTTCATACAGCGCCACCTAACCCCAAGCCCCAAGCTAAGCAACTTAATGCTTGTGTTATGGTGGTTAGGATAACGGATATAATACTTATATACTGTATGTAGCATAGGCGGATTTAGAGGGTGCCAGGGGGCCATGGCATTGTAGAGATACGAATTTTGCACATATTTCATGGTCAAGATTATAATTTTATTCTCGGCGCTCGCGCACTTATTATTAAGGATATTTGAACTTTCTAACTGTTCAGAGCGAGCTAAACACACACTTTTCATAGTAAAAATTATAATATTTTTGCCCGTCTGCACCTTGGCCCCCCCCAGAACCAAATCCTGGATCCGTCAGTGGTATGTAGTATGACAATATCAATGAAGAAGTAGGAACTACTCAGACCTTATCTTTAGAGAAAACTTGTACCTCGCCTGTTTTGATTTGTTTTTGGTACAGGTATACGAGTCACTGTAGGTCCCGGCTGTTTCCTAATACGTAAAAGGCATAAAGTTCAATTTGAATTGTAATTTGAATTTGACAGTTTAAGTAAGTAGGTAACCTGTTCTGTTGGAGTGTAAACCCAAACTTTTCGTATCAAAATGGTGGAAATTGTGTGCGGAGTGGAAGAGGAGTTTATTGGAGCGTCAATGACTTGTTAAAGGAGTTCTTTTTTGAATGCTTACACACTGCATACACAATGTTTAGCTTTTCTATTATGTCTGTACCCCATTTAAGCCGCGTCTCCAGCGCCTGTATTGGTTCAAACATTCAACACACACATCACAAACTTTTTGAAAAAACATTGTCAAACCACTTTTTGTTTGCTCCAACAATGTTTTTTGGTTTCCATATCCGATGGAAAGCACGTACAACAAAACTTAATATCAATGTTCATCAAAATCACCGAGATTTTTTTTAATGTTGTGATGTTTGTGTTTAATGTTTGAACCAAAACAGGCCCTGGAGATGTGGCTTAACACACACTGCATACACAATGTTTAGCTTTTCTATTATGACTGTACCCCCTCTATACGAGCTTATCAATTCGTATCGAGTGAACATTTTGAATTAATCATTCGTTGAGCGTGGCAGCGGATAATTGGCAATGTTGTCATTATGCACCTCAATGGATGCATCGTTTTAACGCATAATCATCTTTATCATGTTTGTTATTGTGGACAATTAAACTTGTATGAGCAATCAACATAAATTCATTGTGTCCTGGGTTTACTATAACAACGTAATTAAAATCCAGACCTACCTATTATTATGAAGAAATTTTGTAAGTATAAAGCTCGATTCAGGCATGGCCGCGAATGCTGCATCTTAACCTAGCCCTAATTAGCTACATTTGCATGCTAAATGATGTTAGCTCTACATGGCTATGATCTAAAACTATGTATTGTAACAACTAAACACCATGTTGCTTGGCAAATAAAGAATTGAATTAATTCATAACTTGAAAACAGCTCTGTAAATTGAAATTGAAAGAAAAAAAATCATATCAGTTCTTGCGTGTTCGAGTAAATATTTTTATGATCTATGATTTAGATTTGCTGTCTTGAATGACCTATTCTCATCATTGAATTACAACGAACAATGAAATTGTATAATTCATCATAAAATCTTGTTAAAAATATACGAATTCTCAAGAAAATAACAATGATTTGTAACCTCAATAATTTCGTTTTCGTTAAAATTAATAAATGTTGATTCTCATTAACGTCCACCGGCGAGATTGCTTTTTTAATTGTATTTTTATAGCCCTCTGAAGATAATTAATTATGAACTTAACGTCTATCAACAATAAAAAAATATGTTCTCGTATTATCACAGGAACAAAAGTTCGAAAGCATTTATTTAAGGCTAGACTGAGGAATATTTAATGTCTCTTACCTATTTTTTTTGTACTAATAGCAAATATCTTTCAGAGCATAACAAAATTAGAGCAAGCATATACATATGGCGAATTTTGAAATATAAATTCATGGAATCTATTACTTTTGTTTAATTATCAGTGAATTCAAAAAACGTTAGGTATATAAATAATAAATATATCATAAGAGTAAGCGCCTTTATTAGGTTGTTTATATAAAAATACTAGAAACGCGCGTACTTCGTCGCGCCTAATAGAAAAATATCAGTGTTGCTCTACTATATCATGCATGTATTATACATATAAACCTTCCTCTTGAATTACTCTTGAATCTAATAAAAGAAACCACATCAAAATCCGTTACGTAGTTTTAAAGATATAAGCATACATACATAGGGACGACAGACGGGGGAGGTAACTGTTTTATATTATGTAGTGATTATGTACATATTCTTTTAGCTCTCGTCACGACCACTTCATCGACTACGACGGTTGAATGGACGACTGATAGTGAAGGCACTTCTTTCAAGGCTTTATCAAGTAAGTGATATCCTCTATGTTAGATACAGACATACAAGCAAGCGGCAGTGGTTTTTTTTTATTAATTATAATAGGTTAGCCTTTGACTACGATCTCGCGTGATGTTAAGCGACGCTGCGGCCGTAGATGGTAGCAGACTAAACCTAGACGGCGGGATAAATCCCTCCCTGGCTTCACTGCTTTTTTACTAGCTTATACTCGCGGCTTTGCCCGCGTGGCCAAATGCTTTCTTAGTGGCTATCTACGTCATAAAACCTCTATAATATTATGTAATTTCAACTAAATCCGTTCAGCGGTTTGAGATGTGCGTTGATTGATCTGTCAGTCAGTCACTCTTTCCTTTTATATATTTAGACATATCTCTATATATAACCCTATAATATTGTTTCTACAGGTACAGAGTCAGAAATTTTACTCAACAACGAAAAGAAGTTTTCTGATGAAGACACATTCGTCGTCGTTTTAAGTCAGCATCAAATGCAAAATCCTGGTATGTTTGGTGAGTGATAATACTTTTAAGTATTTCCACGATTTCTTTTAAGGTTTACATTAAAACTAAATTACCATAAATATTGTGTGTATTGTGTATGTTTTGTACCTTTTTGTACACTTTTTACGGGTGAAAAAAATTGAAAAACATAAAAATATACGAATAACCGATGAAAAAATAAAGAATAAAATGTGCTATTTATTTTTGTTTGGTTTGTATGCAAACCTACATATTATAAATGTAGCTACATAATATTATGTACTTAAATCGTTACGGATCTTCATTCCTGTTGATATAGACCAATCTCCAATATTTATTTGACACGTTATTTACACAGGGTTCAAAATATATCTTAAAATATTTTTTTATATTGGTAACCTTAAGGTTTTATATAACTTAAATCTCTTAGTCTTAAGTCCTCTTTTTTTCTTTAAGTCCTCTTAAAAATCCTCTTAATATTTGAGACCTATGTTTACAGGGCCGGTTTTAACATTACCAGCGCCCTGGGCGAGAATTCTACGGCGCCCCCTAAAAAGCAATTCAAACCCATACTAAAAACGAAAAAGGAAAAAATTCCAGAGCTCCGAGAAAATTTTGAATTTTTCAGCACGAATGATGTGCGTTTAGCTTGCTTCGAGTGGCAAAGAAACTAAATGTCCTTATTTATAAAAGCGCGAGCGCCGAGAAAATTTTGAAATTTTTCAGCACGAATGATGTGCGTTTAGCTTGCTTCGAGTGGCAAAGAAAGTAAATGTCCTTATTTATAAAAGCGCGAGCGCCGAGAAAATTTTGAATTTTTCAGCACGAATGATGTGCGTTTAGCTTGCTTCGAGTGGCAAAGAAACTAAATGTCCTTATTTATAAAAGCGCGAGCGCCGAGAAAATTTTGAATTTTTCAGCACGAATGATGTGCGTTTAGCTTGCTTCGAGTGGCAAAGAAAGTAAATGTCCTTATTTATAAAAGCGCGAGCGCCGAGAAAATTTTGAATTTTTCAGCACGAATGATGTGCGTTTAGCTTGCTTCGAGTGGCAAAGAAAGTAAATGTCCTTATTTATAAAAGCGCGAGCGCCGAGAAAATTTTGAATTTTTCAGCACGAATGATGTGCGTTTAGCTTGCTTCGAGTGGCAAAATATCATAATGACCTTATTTATAAAAGCGCGAGTAACTCGCTGCGAGCGCCGAGAAAATTTTGAATTTTTCAGCACGAATTATGTGCGTTTTCTTCCTTCGAGTAACAAAGAAACTAAATGTTCTTATAAAAGCGCGAGCAGCTCGCTACGAGCACCGAGAATTGAATTAAATTTTTCAGAACAAATGGGGCGCCACGGGCGCCCCGTTATAGAGCAAGCTTGCTCCGAGCGGCAAAGAAACTAAATAAGTATTCTTATTTATAAAAGCGCGAGCAGCTCGCTGCGAGCGGCGCGAAAATTTAGATTTTTTCAACACGAATGATGTGCGTTTAGCTTGCTTCGAGTGGCAAAGAAACTAAATGTCCTTATTTATAAAAGCATAAGCGCCGAGAAAATTTTGAATTTTTCAGCATGAATGATGTGAGCTTGCTTCGAGTGGCAAAGAAACTAAATGTCCTTATTTATAAAAGCGCGAGCGCCGAGAAAATTTTGAATTTTTCAGCACGAATGATGTGCGTTTAGCTTGCTTCGAGTGGCAAAGAATCATAATGACCTTATTTATAAAAGCGCGAGCGCTGAGAAAATTTTGAATTTTTCAGCACGAATGATGTGCGTTTAGCTTGCTTCGAGTGGCAAAGAATCATAATGACCTTATTTATAAAAGCGCGAGTAACTCGCTGCGAGCGCCGAGAAAATTTTGAATTTTTCAGCACGAATTATGTGCGTTTTCTTCCTTCGAGTGACAAAGAAACTAAATGTTCTTATAAAAGCGCGAACAGCTCGCTACGTGTACCGAGAATTGAATTGAATTTTTCAGAACGAATGGGGCGCCCCGTTATAGAGCCTGTGGCGCCCCTTTTATCTGGCGCCCTGGGCGGTCGCCCAACCGCGCCCTACCCTAACGCCGGCACTGTATGTTTATACATCAAAATGAATATAACAACTTTATTGAACACCCTAATTACGATCACAGAACCTTAAAATTATTTACATTAAAAAATTTAAGTCCTCAAAGACATTTTTATTTTGTTACAGAATTGTCACCCAGTTCATGACCTGAAACTGGCCCAGACCACTGGGCCCTGTGGTCTTCGGCCTCACAACTACATTCATCAAGAAATGTGTTACTACTAACACTCACAAGTTTATTATTTATGTGGGATTAGTGACACAATGAATTTTAGTGACTGATTGAATTAAGGTGACGCCACACACGTGCGGGAAAGCGGTCGCGGTTTGGCAACGAAATTGTGATGTTGACAATTTATTTTTTTTGTCTTTAATGTAGATTATTGAAAAATATTGGACACGTATTTTTTATTTGTAAATCTGATAACGTAAGAGATACAACACACTAAAGTTGCTTGATCGTGACGTCACACCACTCAATCTAGTACATTTTTGTTTAGTGGTGTGACGTCACGCATCCCAACACAGAATCTTGTAAGCGTTGTATCTCAGCCATTTTTTATTTTATTTGCAAGAAAAAAATACCTACGTATTTTTACACTAACCGATTCGTGAGTATTTAGATTCATCATTGTAAATTATTGGCATAAACTCACTTGTATTTACAAACGAAACGGTCGGCACGAAGCCGAAGTAAATACAAGTGAGTTTATCCCGTTAATTTACAATGAATAAGTGTCGAATATTTTTTTATTATTAAAAATACGGCCTTTTTTTTAATTTTGACCTTGTCAACATCAAACATCCCTATTTTTGTAATGTTCGAATTTGTACGTAACCTGTCAAACATAAAGCGAACGCGGGCATGAACAAAATGAAGAACGCGACCGCTTTACCGCTCCGTCCCGCCTCAGTCTGTCGTCAGCTTTAGTAACACTGAATTGAATTAGTGACACAGTGAATTTAGTGATTGAGTGAATCATTAAACAGAGAATAGTGAAATGAGGAAAACTAATTTGAGTATTAATATGTTAAACTGTCCAAGCATAATTTACTCGTTGATGTGTTTTAAATTTTATTATGGTCGTTATGAAGTGTGAAACATTTTTTTTTTTAAGTTTTATTTAATTTATTAATACAATATACAACAAATTAACATAGTGGTTTACGCTCATAATTTCGCTAAGAAAGAAGAATTAAAATCTTAAAAATCTTGAAGAATAAACTTTCTTTAAGATTTTGAGCCGCTTGTAACCCAATATTATGTTTAGTAGTTTGAAGATTTTTAAAATACTATTTAACGTTTTTATATATATTTTAACTATTATTCTTATTGTTGTTGTTTTGACTTGAATAGAGATTGATAACAATAGAAAAAGGTGAAATTAATATTTTAAGTTAATAGATTAGGTACCCTCAAAGGCATTAAAATGTGTAAATTTTAAGACTATATTATTAAATAACTTTATATTTTAATATTTTAATTTTTTTTTTAACTTTATATTTTTTTTAATAGGTGTAAGTAACAAAAAAAGACTTGTATATACTGTAAATATTTATAGTCGAAATACTTTGAGCTTTTAAAAGTTATTGAAAATGATTTGCTAATACAGTTATAATTTGAAACATTTTTCTCAATAACAGTGCATAAGATGCGTAAATCTTTTTTAATGATCTGAAGTTAGCCTGTTAGCTGTATATTGGCTAATTTATAAATAAAACTAGTTGCTTCCAACGGGTTTACCCGCTGTACTGTTACCTATCCGGTATTCCAGGGTCTAAGCTATCTCTATACCAAATTTAAGCTCAATCGGTCCACCCGTTTAGGCGTGAAGAAGTAATTAATGGAAGTAGGTGTTACTTTGCGGAAATCCATCACAACA
Organism: Hemithea aestivaria; assembly: GCA_947507615.1. Taxonomy (NCBI): domain Eukaryota; kingdom Metazoa; phylum Arthropoda; class Insecta; order Lepidoptera; family Geometridae; genus Hemithea; species Hemithea aestivaria. The sequence continues at coordinate 10,387,460 of OX382332.1, read as the reverse complement.
ATTATTAGTTATTATTTAGTGTTAATTTAGAGCGGAATTAACACTAAATATTAAATAATAACTAATAATTGGCGTGGAGAAGTAACAAACATACACACTCACAAATATTCGCATTTTTAATATTAGTAGATATGTTTAAAAGTATTTGATATACTGCCCAGTCAAACGTCTCACTTCAGTCCATTTAAATTGATTCGCACGACTAATAAATTTCAATAGAAACCAATGTTATACATAGTATGTATATTTTTATTTTATTTACCATAAGTAATAAAATGTTTAAATAACTGGAAAAATAAACGGTTAATTCTTATGTGACTTTCTTATTTTAAAATACAATCTTCCCTCCAGTTTCAGGATTACCTGAGATCTATTTAACTAAGTATATACTACATTCTTTGAAATGTTAAGTGATGGTTTAAATTCTCTAGGTATATTATTCTGGGACTTTATCGAGGAAGCTATATTTATATTCTTAAGTACCTACAATCTTAGATTGAAAGAAAAGAATTTATAGGAAAATTTGGGATAGCGCTATCGTTGCTATGCCAAACTTGGGCCTGTTGGATCGGAAAGTATCAGTTGCCGCGCCGAAGTAAATTTGTGCCCAATGGGCCTAATGGAAGCGGACCATGTCAGAAACGTCAGTTCCTTCCTTCCTATTTTTTTTTAATCTTTGAGTAGGTAGGTACATACAATGTACAATACCAAATTTCAGTACAATATTTAAAAGAAAGCCATTTACCCTTTTAGGCATTAAGAAGTAACAAAAACTCTCTCGCACATAATGTTACACACATCCATACATTCTCATTTATATGATAGTAGTAAGTGTTTTATGTGGTACTCGTAGTTTGTGTGGTAGTAGGTAGCATCTCGGCCCGGTCCATTGTATCCTTGTGTCCAATCCTCTCGAGTCCAGGCTCGATGAGTTGCCGAATCGAGTTGATGAGTGTACGACTCTAGTTGATGAGTTGCCTAATCGAGTTGATGAGTTGCCGAATCAAGTTGATGAGTGTACGACTCTAGTTGATGAGTTGCCGACTCCAGTTGATGAGATGCCGACCCCAGTTGATGAGTTGCCGACTCCAGTTGATGAGTTGCCGACTCCAGTTGATGAGTTGCCGACTCCAGTTGATTAGATGCCGACTCCAGTTGATGAGTTCCCGACTCCAGCTGATGAGTTGCCTACTCGAGTTGATGAGTTGCCGACTCAAGTTTATGTGGAAAAGCGTGCGTACTTGGCTAGCTCCTAATTACATTGTAGGTAGCCATTGAAAGCTCGCTCCCTCTCCGTGAAAAATTTAGTCCATCGATGGGACAATAAATATCTATTAAATAATTTATACTGTTTATTCAACGCAAATGCTTTGTAAAGCAAAAGCTCTATAAAAGATTTTATAAAAATCTGTGTCAAATGTAATTTCCTCCTAATATCCGGAGGCACAAACTTTTTATTTTTGCAACATAGCTTAGAGGTCAACCACTTTTAACTTGGAGTTGTAAGCAAAGCAGAATTTTCATGATATCTAAAGAATGATGTGCAATTTAAGAATGGGTGACTTTGGCTCACCTTTCGTAAAACATCTTGTAGATTTTTTTATGTAAATAGGTACGTTTAATTTACAGCAGGGCCTTTACGTGGAATTGGAGTAAAGGGCAATAAATTCTAATGGTTGGATTGAATCCGCAATATTATGGGCATTAGTGGTTAGCTCTACATACCTACTTGCTATAGGATTATCGATTGGTTTACGGTTAGAACGGTAAGAACCTAAATACACTTTTTGGTATACCAATTTATCGTTAAATTCGTACTAGTTGCACCCGGTTTACCTGCTAAAAAGACTAGGTACTGTGTGAAATAAAAAAAGAAGATAAAAGAAAAAGATTATTGTGTGCAACAAAGAGTTATCTGTCTATCTACTGTGTGTTATTCTATAAAACCATCTTTTTAAACATGAAGAACTAAAACACAAGCATAGACGCACTCATACGCCGCGATAGTTCTAGGATCAAGGCATCTGATGAGTAGCATTTGATTTATAACATTTCATTTATTACAACAAATTCGCTTTAATAAATAGTCGTTATTTGGTACGACTCAGTCAAAACAAATCTTGGTGTCTAACAAAAACAAGCAATACTATATATTAAACTTACGCCGGAATTCAGAGGTTATGTGATCCAGAATTACATCTGCATCACATAACCTCTTGGCCACAACCGTTTCAAACATATTTCACCGATATTTGGTTTGTAACATAGCCACCCTGGAATAAACGGGAATAACTGGAACCCTGGAATATCTTTTTAAACCCCCTTAGTATAATATAATATTATACTAAACCCTTAGTATTGTATAATATTTATTACATCAGAAAGCAATTGGTTTATTTAGATCTCAAGTATAAAATCGCTGGATAACGAAAGGCAGGCATCCAAAATATTCTAATGGCAGCGCTAAATAACCTCGTACATATTAAATTGAAACACTAAACTCTAAACCTGAGAAAACGGTCTCAGGCTTCAAACACCTGCCCTATTTTTAGAGCTACTCAAAAACATGAATAAATAATATAAACCCTTGATTCACTAACCATAAGAAGTACTTAAAATATTATAAGAAATTTTCGCAATTACTTTTTGGCCGCTTTCCTCATTAGATGTTACTTTCGAATGGGCAGTCTTGAAATAGAATTAATTATGCGTGCGTGGACGAGACGTGAAACCTGATGAACCGATTTTAATGAAACTTGCACCGTGCCTTAAGTGTAAGCCAATAAAAAAGAATGGCCATCATCCGATTAAGTTTTTTTTGATAAATGCGATGGTGAAATACTAGTATAGGACAAACATAACGTACTTATAATTTGTTTAGATGCGTCAATGCAATGAAAATTTCCTCCCTCCTTTTTTGTATTCACTTAAAATAACGCTAAGTTGGAAAGACTACCACGTTTGAGCTAAGTTTATAACTAGGTCATTTACTGAGATTTATGACTACTTACTTAATATCCTCTCCTGCGTTTAACCAAGGTACAGACTTGTGAAGAGTCGTAAATTGTAATATTGGCGTGAAGACTCAACTTGGCAAGTAGCCTGGCACTTACCACCAGTAGCCAGTAAGTAGGTACTGCATTCAAATGAGCGTGTTCTCTTATAGCTTTGGCTCCTGTATCCTAATCGTAACAATATACTATTTACTGGGTTATTAACTCAAGCGAATATTGAAGCACGAAAAGTTGCAATAAAAAATGCTAAATCTCCTTTTCATAGCTAAAAACTTATTATCTAAAGCAAAGAAACAACTTCAAACAGGGTCCCAGTGAAAGTCCCTGAGATACCAAACTTAGAGGCTCCCATTCGTCCCAGAGTACCCCAGTCTCAGGGGAATTCAATTAATTTTTAAGTAGCGTCAATATTTTTAAATTAATTCTATTACATGATAAAATATCCTACTCAATACTGTTCCCTCTTAAACGGCTTTGCCCATTATAAATGACACTTTATACAGAAATAGAGTTCCGGGCCCCACTCTAGTTTTAATCCCGGTACTCATCCTTTAAAGGTGTGAAAAGGGGCATACAAACTTTCACCGAGTTTGTATGGGGATACACTAGCTACGCCCAGCGGTGTAACCCGCTGTACTGGCCTATGTGTTATTCCAGGGTCTAAGCTCAATCTGTCTACCCGTTTAGGCGTAGGAAAGAGTAACAAACATACATCCAGATATCCATACATTCTTACAAACTTTTACGTTTATAATATTAGTTATTAGTAAGATTTAATAGTTTTAATTTTTTTTTTTATATTTCTACTGACGATATTTTGAAAATGAATTTGAAAATGTTCCTCTGAGTAACCGGGGCCTCTCCAAACCAAAAAAAGAGGCATTGTTAAAAAAAACTGTATAAAAATCAGCCCAGAGCTTAATGTTTCGCCACAATTATTCCCAGAGGCCTATTTCTAGCTAAATAACTTAATTATGAGTAAACCATTAACATGGCATCCAATTAATTCACTACATTTTGCTTCCAGATATCCGACTCAGCTAGTACGAGTACGAATAATGTCTTAAATAACGCACTCGTAATAGAAGGAAAATATTTGATTTATCTTAATAATAATAGAGGGACGAAATTTCTGTTTGCTCAGCTATTGTAAGCATAGAAAGGCCCTTAGGAGTCATATGTTCGTACATGTAACATGCTTTATTAACGTATGAACTAAATAACTAAGTTATAAAAGGTCAAAAGAGACCTCTTAGTACGCGGAGCTAATTTTAGTAAATGAAAATTTACATCTACGAGCTTTTAAGGCGGTCCCTAGGCTTTGGTCGGCAAACTGTAAATAAATAATTCAAGATTTATAATTTTATTATCTTAATTAAAAGCCGGTATCCTACCTTTCTTGTCAGATATTTATTTGTCCCTAGATGTGTAAAGGGCGTTGTAGTGAACTCACTTCAGCTCCTCAAAGCACCGAGTCATGGCAACACTGGTATGGAACAGTTGATTCTACACAATAGGGGATCGGGAAAATAAATAAATGTTTTGTCCATAATGTAGATTATTAAAAAATATTGCAGACGTATTTATTTGCGTTTTTAATTAAAAAAACGTGTGATTTACAAGCACTAAACTTGGAAGGATGTGGAAAGGGTCGTGTATCCACAAATGCGATGCCACAAACGAACATAGGCTGATGATGGATGGATAGATGGATTTATATTATATTTTATTGACCTTGTCCGATCCCCTATTGTGGACCAAACTGTGGTTTTGTACTGGTCACTAATTAATAGTTTTAAGTATTTTTTTTATTTTCTTTTGGCCTCAATAAAGAGTATTCCTATCTTATGTCTAACATTAATTTTCGAATGTTTAATCAACTTTAATGTATAAAGCATTTATAAGTTCGTCGCTTACAGTAAAAGTTGTGACGCGGTGGAGCTCCGTGTTCTGAAACTGGATTATCTTTGTGTCGCAGATGTCTCCACATTCGCACCTGAGAATGTTTCGTTTATTGTTATTAGGGTTGTTTAGAAGCAAGCACCTATTAAACAAAATTGTCTTTAAAACTCGCGCGGCGAAATGTTTCTGGAATTGAGCTTAGCAAAGTGTATTATTGTAAATTGTATCAACCTATGTACGTGGAAATTGAATGTGTAGGAAATAGAAAAGCTAGAAAAAGTTTTGTAGTTGCTGTGACAAATTTTCACATTGCATTGGTTGTCTGTATGTGTAAGTCTTTGTTATCTCACACCTAAACGACCGAACCGATTTAAATGAAATTTTGTGTAAAGATATTTCTAGGATAGTTTTACCCTAACGCTACATATATTACCTATATATATATAGGTATATACATCGCGAAGCGTAACATACAATTATTCAAAAAAAATAATGACACAAACATCTATATCTTCGTATTATTAATATTAGTAGGATTTGATAACCCTGAATGCTTGAATTAATCCCTGATGAGTTTATAATAGTTAACATTGTAGATTACAACTAATACCTAAATACAGGAACGTGTTTCGCAAATGAGTCAACTGTGCCTTATCGCCTTGACATTAAGGTCACGGCGCGTTAATCGAAATAATAATTTTATGCTAAGTGTGTCAATAGATCTTTAACTTGCCTTTTATCTATCATCTAGGACTGACACGAGTTCTCACCATCTTCATAGTGTAAAAATCGTGCAATAAATATTAAAATTAAAAGCTTTGCTATCAAATTAGTTTTTTTTTTTCTTAATTTTGTTGTGTCGTTTTCTTTTCGCTAACACCTTTTAACCGTCTTCAAAACAAGATTTTTCCAAATCGATAGAGTAGCTTTTTTGTTTTAAAAAACTTTTTAGGCTCCATTAAAATTGTATAGAAAGTAAATTAGGTCGATAGGTTTTCAAGTAATGGTTTAAAACGTATATCTTGCCCTCGATTATTGCGAGCTCGAAGTTTCGAAGTATATAATATGGATGTTAGGGTGATGAGATGAGTGGAAGAGAATTTGTTAACTCTTCCTGACAGAACGGTTGAACCAATCGAGCAAAACTTGGCATGTATGTAGAGCTGTAGAAGTATACATAGTATAGATCCTAAAACAAACACATTATACATGCTAATTTTCAGCGGATACAAAAACTTTCGTTTAAACCTACAATAACGACGAGAACTAAGAGTCAGATTGGTCCGGCTCTATTAGTAGAATAGCGTACCTATCTAATGGTACAAGATCCTACCTAAGAACGACATTCTACCATCTTTTTAGTCGATAAAATTTTGGTATGCTAGATAATACATCATGGGTGTCAACATGTGCATGTATTAAATTTAATTTTGAAAAATCAGTTATCATTTAATTTTGCACATGTGAGTTTAACGAATTAATTTTACAACACTCCTCAATGATGGATTTAGATGAGTTGTGGGTTTCCATCACAGGGACCCAGAATTCAAAAGTTCTAAACTGACCCGAGAACCAAATAATAATATAATGTAATATACCTTTAAAAATCCTAATTTCTGTTACAAACAACTTAATTGATTATTTTTGCCCGTGTGATTTTTGTTCCCCAAGAAAATCAATCTGAACACGCCTTTAATACTACCAGATTGGAACTCGGAAAGTTAAAAATCTCGCAAATTTAATGTTATTAAACCAATAAAATGATAAATTAAAACATTCCATCACGGTCCCTCCTTCGTCTCCAGCTTAATGAGAGTTAATTGACTGCTGTGCATTAACTGTGGTTAAGACTTGTTTACGTGTTGTTTTATCAGGCGCCGCACTAGGGATGTCTCGTATTATCACTTATCAATGTACCTAAAGCTTCTGAACAATAACAAATTAAGGTTAGGTATATTTATTATTTACTCATAATAATGAGTAAATCATGATACGTGTATGAGACCAATAGGTAAGTACTTTTTTTCGATTTTGTTGCTGAGCTACCACATCGTTCTAAAAGTCTGAAACAACATAAATCTGCTTTTAAAAATTACTTAATTATTCGTAATTATTATAAACTGATCTAAAGATTATACCTATGTACCTCTAGAGATTAGAAGTATTACGCATAAGTATACATTCATATTATATCTATTAGTTTTTCATTTTCTGAGGTGTGTTGGGAATTGAAATGAATAAAATTCAAGATCCATTCGCAGACCTACCAAAAAATTTTAGGCAAAAAAATATGAAAATCGGTGAAGACGTTTTGGAGGAGTTAGATAACAAACACTGAAATACGTTTTATATATGAGATTATGTATGTATACGATGTTAAATAGTTACTTAAAATCTACATATTATTGACTTAATCTTAAAATTTATACTCGTAACCCCTACCTCTAGTATTAATAAGATCGAAATCCTAATAATATCATTAATCATTCCCACCAATTTTTCCCAGGTTCAGTAGCGATGGAGCAGTAAGATGCAGCACATCCTTGTCAATGTAGGACATAACACAAATAAGCGAGACCCCGGCCAGTCTGGTAAACAGCACCCTGTGACCCCACATCGTTATTTTTAGACCATATCAACTCTCCGACTTCCTGGCGTATCTACCGGCGATAAAACAATTTGTTGCTATGTGCACTTAACAATCATAGAGCTACAAACATTGGCATTTTTGCCTTTCAAAGGTTAGTTTGTACACTTTTTACTTGCCTTCTTTGTTTTTTCATTTTCAAAGGCTTTTAACTGGATTATTTGTGTCAATGTACACTGGCTCTCGATATTTCATTCTTCATTTCGAAATTGTTTCCATTATTTCATATCTTCCTTTTAAACCTTTTGTCGTAGACGTCCGAGGATTTAAATAAAAATCATTTTATATTAAAATGAAATTTATTTTGTATCTGGCGTCGACATCCGGGTTGAAATGTACAGTCCATTATGTAATGATAATATTAAGTCGTACAATTTTAAAATAATGGAAATAAAAAATGGTTTTTTTTATGTCGTCATAGACCGTACAGTATGCAGACAATTTTTACTTATAATAGAGTACCTCTATAATACCTGCCATTTGGTGAGCTGAATTAAGGGGGTTTGCAGCTATCTGCAGTGAATGTGTGTGTGCAGTGATCCCATGGCAAGAAAGGAACTTCAAGGGTATTAGTGGGTCAAAGTCACACAACCTCCGAAGTCCGAAGGTCATCAAAAAGGTGAGCTTGAATGAAAACTTGTTTTATAGATAAGCCCTTTAAAATAAAAATATTAAAAAGTAATATAAAATATACTTTTTAATATTTTTATACATTTCCAGCGGAAACTGTACGAACGATCATATTTGGCAATTTTTTTAATTATATTGCATGTTTAGGTATATTAACTGATGGTACCTATTAATTAATTTAAAATTTTGATCATAATATTATGTAGAACTAGATGTGAATATAATATGAGTTATCTACTCAATAACCTAATATTTTGCAGCAATGAAATCTAAAATTGTTAGCTATTAGTATTACATTCCCTATAACTTTTTTGCCCAATATAAAAGGATTAACATTGTTAGGTAAGCCCACAATCTAACAGGTTTAATCAATTATGTAAGCACGGAGTACTAAGCTCCCAAGTTTGTGTGCCCAGCAAATGCCTAACTATTCAGTTGGTTCCATTGCATCTGCTACAAACGCATTAGCACAGAATTGATAGGCTTTGCCTATTTGATGTGCTATTTGATAGCTGTTGTTAGTCGTAGTATCTGTTATGCATCTAATGCATTCATTATAATAATACTAGCTAAACAGTGCAGCGTAAGTTCGTCTGCCTCTCAGAAAAATTACGATATTTTCAAACCTACCAGTTATACAGTTGTGAATGTATAGAATGAGAATTCAACTTGACACTTCCGCAAGAAGTGGGTGCACCATTCCGTGCTAGGCCCACTTGATCTTTATTTTTTTTTTGTCCAACCATATAGTTAGTGAATAATATTTAATAATTAATTCTCAATTTTCTATATCTGCGTCTACAAGGACATGGTTCATTATATTTCCTAATTTTCGTTCTAAGCTTTCTTAACTTTCGTTCATCTCAATTTAGTGCTTTCACATTCTTAAATGTATTTTACCTTATTTAAAGAGACCTTTTACAAGGTTTAAACTTATGAATTCTTAAATATAGTGTGTTTATTCCCACATTGTTATAATAAAATCATTTCTAATTATAATTTACCTACCAAACTAAATTGTCTAAATTTCCAAAATTACCTACACGTAACATAATATTATGCTGTTTCTAGAACAATCGAAATTGTTGCTGATGTAGATTATAAGATTACACCATCATTAGTCTAACCAGCCAGAAATTACTTCAAAAAACGATCAAAACAATTCTAATGGCTCTGTAGGCCCTAAAAAGGGACAAATGAAGAGCGGGCACATGTTATCGTCCCTTCAATGTTTTGTAAACTCCGTTATCGATGTAAACAAGTTTTAAGTAATTCCGTACTATGGACCATCGTCAGTTATTTTTAGCTGTGTAACTGGAGAGATGGCTCCATTCATCAGGTGACCATTGTCTGGACAACCATTTGTTGCACTGGAGGACCGCAGACATGAAATTCAATTATTCTGTATGTATTATGTTTTTTTAATGCTATTCAATTCTTTGGAGGAAGTTCTGATGGTGTTTGTTTTTTTTTTTGTTTTTTATTTTACCTATATACCTATATAAGGTTCTTCGTTGTTATGGGTTATAACTGGATATAGCGGAATCCTATATATAATATATTATCTAAGTATTTACGTGGAAAGTTTCTAACGATATTTTTAGTAATAAATTGTATAGGGGAGACCGGGGACAAACGTAACATTTTGTACATTGACCATTGTTTCTAGCTAGGTGTTATACTTATAACATAATGAATAATAAATATATGTAAATTTGGTTCATGCTCTTTACATTATCAACTTAATTTAACTTAATATTGATTTTTTTAAATGAAAATTAGGGACTTGAAAAAAAATTGTCTCTTGTTACTTTCGCCCACGTTGGCAGGTCGGAAGTAACACGGCGTGGGTCGAAAGTAACAGGACATGGTGGGCCTCTAATTTAATTAATAAAAAACATAATATATATATAAAATATTTATTAGGGACTACATTAATAGCAAAAAGTTAACATTTGTATTACAAATGCACATCACTTACGTTTAACAAAACAAACCAACATTATTAAAGTCGCTTTCTAACTATTTTTATTTTATGTATCTAATCTGATCTGATCTGATGATGATTAAAAAATCATCATCATCTCAGCCATAGGACGTCTACTGCTGAACATAGGCCTCCCTTTTGGACTTCCATATGTACCGGTTGGAAGCGACCTGCATCTAGCGTCTTCCGGCGATCTTTATAAAGTCGTCTGTCCACCTTGTGGGTGGACGTCCTACGCTTCGTTTGCTAGTCCGTGGTCTCCACTCGAGAACTTTTCGATCCCATTGGCCATCTGCTCTGCATGCTATGTGGCCTGCCCATTTCCACTTCAACTTGCTAATCCGCTGGGCTATGACGGTGACTTTAGTTCTACTACTACTACTTTACTTTTTACTTGTACTTTAGTTGATCTTTTAATGATCCGGGATAATAGGACTAAGCAATTTCAGTCTCTTATACACAATTACTCATAATTATTATGACACACATAATTGCTCTCGTCATTGATGCATTTAGCATGTGACTTTTTTATCCATTGCTCATTTAGTCAACTATTGCCAAAACTTTCTAAGCAAACAAGACAGAAGAAATCCTCGTCGTATGACTTATTTTACTTCTCTTCATCTGTCTACTTTGTTTTTTATTTTCGTTTTCCCTTTCCTTTCGTTTTTTTCTTGTCCTGTGACCATTGTCAGGTGGTAAAACTTTCTTCTTGTTTTTATTTCTTTTGCAGCTTTTCGATACACTTCCATGTCAGTAGTCCCTCGTGTGGTGGTTGGTTCTTATGCGTTGTCGCGGCATTCTGTAGAAGTAACGATATTCAAAAATAATTTGAGTTAATAAATCCAAACGGGCACAAAAGTAACATGTTACTTGTGTACCCATATAGCTATGTTACTTTTGTACCCTACCTCATTTTTGTTAAAATATGAAATATAACCTTAAAACGAAACGTGCTAGACAAAAACGAATTAAAACACTCAACGATCAATTTTATCAAGAAACTATATGCAAATATTCATTTTGAAATCATTATTTTAACTATACGTAAACATAAATTACGTAAATGTCAAAAAACTTACTTTGGAGTTGTAAATTCACATATTGTCCTCTCGTACGAATGAACAGCGCGTGGCGTGCACAGCAACTGTTTGCAAGGGAGGAGGGTGTACCCGAGTATCACGTGACTGCAGTGACGTGATGTTTTGGTGATTGGATATACCTACAGGGCGTTTGTTACTTTCTACCCGCCGTTACGTTTGTCCCCGGTCTCCCCTACATATTTGGAGAACCTATTTATTTAAACAAGATAACTAGGTTCACATAGATTTGTTGGTACTAATCAAGTAGGTACTAATTCTATTAACTCACTGTACTTATTCCTGCTAGAAAAATAAATCTATTTTTTGTTAATTAGAAGAATGTTTCTTGATCAAACAAAATAACTAAGTAGATCAACTTTACCTCGTAAAAGCTATCTAATAAAATAATAAAAATAATCTATTTTAGATAACATTATTAATTTGTAGAAATAACTTGTAATACCTCCTCAATGTATAAAACAATAAATTTAATAAAAGAAAATAAGTATGATAAGAATTTCGCAATTATGGAAAGAAATTTTCTAAAATTGGTTTTATAGTTCTTGGCTTTAATTTCTTTTCCTATATTTAGTCTATTTGATTCCAGAAAAAAATATGACTTATTTTAAAAAGTTTTTTTCTTATATCATTTTAATTTCGTTTAACTGCTAGGCCGATGAGCTAGACAATGTTGATATAAATGTAATGAAGCTCTCATTCGCAGGTTTATCTCGCAATTTGCTTTTAGGATACCTGTGAGATCTAATAGATGAAAGTTGGACTATAAATGTAGGTACTAGCAAAAGTTTTGTGTCGTAAAGTCTGAGAATAAATGAACCTAGTGTGGCAATATTATTTCGTTCGTACTTTGTTACTTGTGTACCTATATAGGGCTTGGGTACTTGGGGTACAATGATTGTTCTTTGTATTTGGATTGTAAACGAGCCTATAAAAAACCAACTAGAAAAAGAGGGTAGACTTTTTTACCGGGGGTAGACTTCCTTTGCAGGAGGTCGTCTAGGTGGGTACCCCAACAGTGCCAGTTATTCTACCGCCTGAGCAGTGATGTGCAAACATCACTGTGCTCCGGTAGGAGGGCACTGTAGCTAGTGAAATTACTGGGCTAAAGAGTCTTAACATCTCATGACTCTTGAGTAAGAAGCGTTGGTGCAGTGCTCCTAGAGTTTCACATAATTGTGAAATCCTAAGTAACACTGTACTGATTATGGGCAGCCGTTATCTCTTAACATCAGGAGAGCGTCTTGCTCGTCTTCTACTTCATTACAAAAAAAAAAAAGAGGCAAATTTTCCACTCGATTATTTTGCCAACCTTTATTTCCATTCATATATGTATATTTCATTCAAGAAAACCGTTTAACGCGTAACTACTTAATGCTTAGCTTTTTAGTTAACGCTAATATATTTTTGTTCTTGTTCCAGATTTACATAGTCATACTGTTCTACAGGAATATAAATTTCACACAATGCGAGGAAACTGAAAAGGTGTTTAACATCAACGACAAGGTCTCCAGCTGCAGTGGATGGTTGTCCACGATCATATTCAACTTCTGCGACAACACTTATAAGATCGTCAAACGGGATACATCTGTTATGATAGGTAAAGGATTCATGAATATTTTACCATACTTACTTGCTGGTAATATGATTTTTTTTATACCACTAAGTAAGAAAACGAGCAACACGCTCTCCTGATGGTAAGAGATAACGCTGCCCATAACTAGTACAGTGCTACCCAGGATTTTATATGAAAAATTCAGGGTGCACTGCGCCAGCGCTTCTTACTTGAGAGACATAAGATGTCAAGACTCTTCAGCCCAGTAATTTCACTAGCTACAGTGCCCTTCTACCGAAGCACATTACTGTTAGCACATCACTGCTCAGGCGGTAGAATAACTGGCATTGTTGGGGTACTAGTCGACCTCCTGCAAAGAAAGTCTACCCCCGGTATGATTAATGCTTAAGTCATCTACACTCATACACACATATGTTACATCCATGTATGTTGTGTGGATGTGTGTGTTTCCTTCAAGTTTACCAGTCTGTTTAGTCAGTTACTCAATCTGTTTAATTGAGCTGAAATTTGGTTTCAAAATGGGTATGTTTCGGTTGAAATTTGGTTCAAACTACTATTTGATTAGATCCTGGAATAACTCATAATAGGCTGATTCTTAGCAGGAACTACAGCTAGTAGCCGATCTAATCCATTCACTCATGCCATAGTACGGCTTTTGTACACATATGTAAATGTAGTACATAAGTACTACATTTTAATCCCTTTGCTGCGTAATCCTTTCACCGGATTTACAAAAGCCGTACTATGGCATGAGTGAATGGATTAGATGCCGGTATCAGGTCGGTATAAACCGACCTGATACCGGCGTCACAGTTCTATCCGCCGTCGCCAGAGTGCTCACTAGCACATAATTGACTCATGGTCTTCAGTCACTATGCGTTTCTTCCGTTTTTTCCGCAACATACGTGCAAACTGAGAAACGAATTCCCTCCTATAGTATCTCCGTTTAATTACAACTTGGGATTCTTCATAAGGCAAGTGAATAGTGTCGTCAAGATTCGGCAACGTACTTACTGGCAACACTCCTGGTGTTGCAGGTATCCTATAGTCGATGATTACCGCTTACTATCGGACAGCCCTCTGCTTATTTGCCATGCATTAAAACAATAATAAAACCTGTCTTTCCAGAAAAAATGGCCCCAAAAGATTTGCAAGTGGACACAAACAAAAGACGGTTGCTCGCGGAAGGTCGATGGCGGCGCGTACGCAGACAGGTGGCCACCGAATGCTGTCTCCGAGCTTGTACCGTCGCAGACATCATCACCTACTGCCCGGACGATGCTAAACTATTAGTAGAACACCCCGATATATTCGACTGATGAAAGCTAAATTTTAATGAACTAAACTCTAAAAGAAAGAGAATCTTTATGCGTTCGGGTTACAAAAGCTACGTAAATGTCTTCTAAAACTGTGCTTCAAAGACATTGACGTCTAATTTACATTTTTTCTTTGCAATCGAAATTTTGGTTTACAACTGCAAATGAGAGCTGTATGATAGGGGAGATTGCAGAACTAAAGGAAGGCTATATTGAAAGCTGATGAAGACCATCAGCCATTGAAACATGGCTTTAGTTACCAGGATTTTTGGTCTAAGATCTTTGCACGACTTGATTGTAACTTCGTTGAGCCCTTTTGTCGTAACGATTTCTGTGATCTGATGAGTCTTGCAGGGTGGTTATTTATTTTATTATGTCCTACAATACGTAAAAAATCTACCTTTAAAATATATGGAAACTTTTACTTCTTAATTTTTTTTACTCAGACTAGCTTTTAGAATAGAATAACTTATTACATACACTAAAATGCAAGAAATAGTTATGAACACACAGGCACACACACATACAAGTCTTTATTGAGTTACACTTCGCATTAATGGTTGAGCGATGTAATTATTAAATTACTTTTTAAAAAGTATTTTTAGCACGAAAATCTGGGCAAAGCGGTGCTGGCGTATAAGCAGCGTGCAGCGATAGATAGATAATTATGAATAGAAAAAAAAATAGAAATCTCTTTATCCAACACCATAAATACAATAGAATAAGCTAATAATAACGCGGAAGCGAATATGGTATAATGCTTTATTGTACACTACAGACAAGGAAAACATTACAACAAGCGTGTCGAAATATTGACACATATAACCAACGGCAAAAAAAAGTTACACAATATAAGTAGGTATATCGAAATAATGTGCAAACTGAGGAAAGATTTTCCGGTAAAAAAGTGCAGGTGTTGCACAATAAATTTTAAGATACTGAACGTACTCCAAAATGCACATTGAAATAGCAAACTTTCGTGAATCTCCAAGCTAAAGTGATGGCTGTCCGAAAAGGATTTACTACAAGTTAACACGAGCTCTGTGTTCAGGTAATGGATTGTGCAAGCCTTCACAGCCAGCTCCTAATGCGAAAGTATTTCTCAAATGGAACCGTTTCTGTCTACACATGCGTTTCCTTGAAGAGAATTTAATACGTAATGTCGCTGAATAGCAAATAGGTGACCTGATTTTTTTTCTGCACTGAATGAAATTTAAAATGTTGTTCCTGTCTCCATTTACTGAACTTTTAGAAGCCTTCAAGGCTTCTCAAACTCTTTAGCCGTACTTTTAGACCCGTATTTTTAGACGAGTCCTCGCTACGCCTGTGCTCTACTAAACCTTTTTCTAGGAATAGGATTTAGGATCCCTTTTTCCTCGAAAAAGGTTGAGTAGAGCTCTTAGTTATGCCGGCGCCCTATCGTGACTTTTTATATAGTAGGTAAGTAGGTAGATAATATTTAGTCTAGTCATATCTCGTCTTTTATAAAAGGGGTTTATCTCGGAATTTCATATAAAAATGAGCTGAAATTCACGGTTACATTTGGCGTTGGCGTTTTAAAAATGTCCTAAAAATCTCGTAAAATATCAAGTATGCGTCGTAAGTTTTTCAAGTTTATATAATAATAATTGTTTATTTCAAAATAAATCTTGACCGCGAGACTTAAAGCGCAAGAAATCACATTAGAAGTAACTTTCACCTGTAACATTTAGTTCCATTTAGCTGAACTGACTACACTAGTTTTCTGTTAGTTGCATCTCTCGGCAAACCAAGTTTAACTTTACAAGTCATTAGCGGAGAACTTCACAACTCTACATCTAGTATGTAACTTAACGGGGGAAAGGGGATGAACTAAAGGTATAGACCGATCTTTACAATGTAATGTACATTCTTACTACCTTTTTTTTTACCCAGGAAAAATGCGTTACGCATCATCACCCCACGCCGGGGGGCGCGGGGCGGTATGTGAGATTCCCCCGCCGAAGATGGGCGCGGCGGGGATACCCTCTTAAAAACCTGGGGGTGTTCCTGCGGGACGCCATAATACTTCTGACCTACCTACCTACCTTATCTTACTAATATTATAAACGTGAAAGTTTGTAAGAATGTATGGATGTCTGGATGTATGATGTATGTTTGTTACTCTTTCACGCCTAAAGAGTGGACCGATTGAGCTAAAATTTGGTATAGAGATAGCTTAGACCCTGGAATAACACATTGGCTTCAGTACAGCGGGTAAAACCGCTGGGCTAAGCTAGTATTAGGTAAAATAAGTTTTCAAAAGCATTTCGATCACCAAAAGTATCTCTAAGTTTTAAAGCATTTACCTGACTACGCCCATTTGTGTTAAAGATTTGACATTTCAAAAAGCGTAATTTTTTCAAAACTAATTTTGTACTTTTCTCATAGGAAAGTTTTCTGTAAAATATTGTTTTTTAGATGACGCACTGTCATTATTTATAGGGCCCTATAAGTACCTATTTGTGATCAAACTATGTTATTGGTAAACATAATCTCAAGGTTTATAATATTCCTATTATGCGCTACCGTTGTATAGGTATATTGTTATTTGACAAAGAACAGGTACAATGGTATTTCCTATTGAATAACAAAAATATTATGTCGAGCTATTTTTATCGTCCTCTATATTGGTATTTTCAACAATTATTTGAGCAAAAATATTTAATGTAGAATAGCTTTCACTTAGGTACCTCTTACGAGTACCTACTCGTACCTAAGTGGTATAGGTATTAAGTAGGTAGGTATCTAGTTTGAAAGCAAAAGCTTTTATAATAATCAAAGAGCTTTATAAAAACTGTCTCGTTTCTCTGAATTTATTTGGGATAGAAAATAAATTGTAATTTACCTACCTTTACACAAAAAAATCTTTGTCTGCTTCGTAACCTCATTATGAGAAATAATTAAAATCTAATCTACACGTAGTCTTCTATCCAGTTTTATTTCATTAACGACTAAATAATATAAAAAATAATAGTGAAATAGTTATAAAAAAAGCTATAGATATAAAAAAAAAGTTTATAGTTATAATATTGGAATAAGGACACATTATGAATTTTTCAAAAGGTACCTTTTATGTTACAAAATATTTAGTTACCAATAATGTACTTAGGTACAGATACGCCATTTTAATAATACACTTACCAGCCAAAGAAAATGTTCATCACGTCTATTAATACGACCTGCAATTTAAGAGTGGCCAAACTGTGTTTATTTTATAGATAATTTTGATAATAACACATTCGGAAAGGCTCGTTTATTCAATGAACCGATAACAAGCCTTCATCTTGAGCTTTAAGAATGACGTAAGAATATTAAGTCGCGTACGCACTTACGAACAAATTTGTTGCATGATATGTACGCAACAACTAAGTTCGCACGTGAGTACTACTAATGAACAATGAACAGTGTTCGATGTTCGTAAGTGCGTACGCGGTTTTAGGTACACACGTGGATGCTTATGGGATTAAAATGTCACCTTTGTTGTTTGTGATTATCAAAGGAAAATCTTAAGCCGGCGCCAGATTTAGCTTCACTTCTTTGAACACTTGTTTGATTGATATGTGTGGTTCGAGACTTTGTATATCTGGCGCTTAATACTCATAATAAAAAACGTATCCCTGTTTGTGGACGCACTTCGACGTCACTGTTCGACCAATTCTTATAACCTTCTTGCTCTTCTCATAGAGATGATTTGCAAACGAGCGGTAAAGTATTAAAAAACCAAACTCTCGCTTAATGCTCATTAGGGCAGATCGCAAGAAAAAAGGAGATTAAAAAAAAATTGGCTTGCAAAAGTACTCTATTGTAGCATATTTAAATAAATGAGTTTGGGTTTTGAATTCTACAAGCCTGTGGTTAATAAAAGTGTTCTTTACTGCTGTAGTAGCTGTAGTATTGTTAGTTTGTTTTTCTCAATAAAGGCATTTGCCAAGTAAAAAAAAAAAAAAAAAAAAAAACAAGCCTTTTATTAATTTGTTATGGAAATAGGTTAGCGGGATCCTTATCCTGTACAGATTCGGAAATAAGCCGGCAGTGTGCGTCTCTACCAGTCAGTTCAGTGGTCATACACGCTTTGTAGCATTTGTTTCTGCGCTCAGCATAATATAGATTCTTTACCATTTTTAACCCCCGACGCAAAAACGACGGGGTGTTATAAGTTTGACGTGTCTGTCTGTCTGTCTGTCTGTCTGTCTGTCTGTCTGTCTGTCTGTCTGTCTGTCTGTCTGTCTGTCTGTCTGTCTGTCTGTCTGTCTGTCTGTCTGTCTGTCTGTGTGTGTGTATGTGTCTGTCTGTGGCATCGTAGCTCCCAAACGGATGAACGGATTTTGATTTTGTTTTTTTTGTTTGAAAGTAGAGTTAGTCGAGAGTGTTCTTAGCCATGTTTGGTGGAAATCGGTCCAAGATGGCTGCCGCTACAAAATGGCGGATTACTTTTTTCTTCCACGACCCCCTCAATATGGGTATCAAATGAAAGGGCTTAACGAGTAGATTACAGTCCCGTATATAAAATTTAAAATCCAAGATGGCCGCCATACAAAAATGGTGAAATACGTATTGCGTTGGGGGTTTTTTAAATTTTTAATTTAATTCACTTGTTCATTAGTAGGTTTAATATGACCAAACGACTGCCTCCTTCATATCTTATAGAAAACAGCCGGGACCCATAGTATACATACGAGTATAGAATCACATGAGTTGTATGTTGGATCATTCATGTAGGTACCTACTTCTTTTATTGTAATTTGTTTTGTTTACCTAATCACACTAATGTTATAAAGGCGAAAGTTTATGGTTGTATGTTTGTTACTTCTTCATGTCTAAACGGATGGACCGATTGAGCTGAAATTTCGTATAGAGATAGCTTATTGGCTACTGTAGAGCGAGTAAAACCGCTGGGCGCACCTAGTAATAAAATAAAAAGTGCAAAGCTGCCAACTTCCAAGTGGGTTTGGGAATAGGTAAAGTTTGGACACGTATCATTGAATCTTCATTGGCCAGCTTACCTCGGCGGATTTGTACGCAGAGTTCATGAATGACCTGTCAAACACAGGCCGGACCCATCTCACCGCTCCACATTATATGGCCAATTTATTGTTATGGCTAAATAAAGACCTCGTTGAGTGGGCAGGGAAAAGGATAAACACTCAAGCTACTTTACACAGGCACCTTTGAGCCTACGAATCTAATAATATTAATTAAACTAAAATATTATGAATACCTTATATACAAGGTATGGTATAATATTCAGTGTGTGCATGTATTAAGTGTTTGTTACCGCTTCACGCCTGAATGGCTAAAACGATTGAGCTGAAATTAGTTATGCAGATAGCATAATGATACACGTTCACATTATTGTATTGCTTCTTATGCGTTTTACCACCATGGTGGTTATACACAATTAAAGGCCAGCGATACTTCGCGCAAACGTTCGCACGAAGTGCAAATTGTCAAATATAATAAAAATCTAAAGTGGTTTTGAAATGAGTAGGTACTTGTCCCTTATAATAGACCTTTGATTATTTGACTCCTAACCTGAGCGATATTCGCTATCGCTGTAACGGAAAGTTACATATGTTTTTTTTACAAAATAAATATAAGTACCTATATATATTATAATTATATAAGTAATAACATATACATATAAAATAAATTAAAAATATAAAATTATTAAAAATATTTAGTACGGTGAGCTTGCGAACCGTACTTGTTTGTCGAACGCGAGTTCCGAGAATTGGAACAATAGCCGACCGGCCGGCCGGCTTTTGCATGCGGCGGTGCCTCATTCGCCGCTGCACACTGGTCGGTGTTCCACGTACTTCTATGTGATTTTATCTCTTACGACGCGACGCCACCAGCGCGAATTCACTATATAATTACCTCTCGATTTTAATAAATATCTACGGGTAGTGGATTTGAACCCCGTCCTAGGGTGAGTTTTTTAGCACACTGTTTTTTAGCGCACTTTTTACTGTGTTGTATTGTACCTAGAATATTTGCCACGGCCCACCACGACAATCCCGCTTCCACAATAAGTACTCTTCTGGGAATGTCGTGGGTGGGCCGGCATGGTGGACCCATAGCTAAAGGCTAGGTTATCCGCTTCCAGGGTCCTCCATAGTCCTGGAATTTATTCGAGGCAAGACTGCTTTGGTGTACCAGCGTGCGGCGTTGCCGCCGGTACCTTCGATCTGCTCGCTCCCTAGCGTGCCTACACGAAGACTGGACCTGGACCTTGACCGTCGCTTCCGCCTGCGCGTTACCCAGGAGAGTGCAGGGGTTTCTTTAGTGGCAAAGTCAGATAGGCACAAACCCACGACTCTCTTTTTTGTGTGTTCTACCTACCTACATAAAATAAATGTAACAATATTGTAACACCGTTGTTTTAATTTGTCCTTAACATAAGGTAGGTGACACACTGGCGCCCATTACGTGGTTAAATCTGGCTTTGTCACTTTAGGAAGTGGTTGCGGATTGTTTGTGAACGTCTTGTGTTGTATTTTCTTAAAAACAATTTTTTTTTATGTATATGGCTAAATAAGATAAGATTTTTGTTATTTGTGGTAGTTTAAATATAACTACTATTTGTTTTGTTTGTTATTTATCTGTTCTTAAATGTTTAAAAACACGTTATTGTCTAATAAATAAACTGCACTACAAAGTTTACGTTGTAAAGTAAGGTCAGCACATTAAGTATAAAAATAATATTATATTATTTTATTATATTATTAAATTTGGTACCGACAGATAAAGCAGATAAAGCATAAACAAAATATTATATTATTAAAAATTTTTAATATTATATTACAACTATATATATAAATTGTTATTGTTGTTTGTTTGTTGTTGTTTGTTGTTTAGCGTATTTTTTTTCCTTCTTTCATTCACCTTACAGTTTTTTAATTGTTTGTGATATTAAGCAGTGTGCTATACAGAGCTTACCTTAGGATAGGATAAAACAAAATGGCGTTTCCGATCAAATACCTCTCGTTACAAAAAACAGAGCTGGAGTACGAAGTTGGCGTAAGAGGCGAGACCCCGGGTACTACTGTGGCCGAGCTTAGGAAACAAATAACTAAATTGTCACAACTTTATCCATCAGAAGAAATAGCCTGTTCCCATCTGGAACCCATAGATGATCTCCAAGCTATATCAGATATTTTATACAAAGTCCAAACAACTCTTGATGCCGGCACATACGACAAAGGAGCATTATCACGCGTAGAGAATGTACTTCACCACGTGTATCATAGATTAAGTAGAGTAGATTCAGATGACGCAAAAGAGGCACACGTCGCATGTTCCCAATTATACAGAGAGTGTTACGAGAATTATACTAAACAAATAACTAAAGTAGTCGACCCCCTTTTAGTTGGATCGTCCAATACAGCAACCGCACTGGGGCTTGGCGGTCAACCCCCAATTAACGTGTCTGTCACTTGCGATAAGAGCGTAAGCTCAGAATTAGGCAAAATTAAATATGATGGGAAGTCTTGCGTTCGATCGTTCATACAGCGTGTTAGCGAATTCAGGGAAGCTCGGAATATTTCAGATACAAAACTCATATCTTATGCAACAGAAATATTCCAGGATGACGCATTGCATTGGTTCCGTAGCGTCCGAGACCAAGTAGATTCATGGGACGATTTAGTTGCCTTATTAAAACAGGATTTTGATAAAGCTGATTACGATTACCGTTTACTATCAGAGATCCGCGCTAGAACTCAGGGAGAAACGGAAAATATCACAATATATTTATCAGTCTTGTCGGGCATGTTTGCAAGGCTTTCAAAACCGGTATCGAAAGAGGACAAGCTTGAAATTGTGTTGCACAATATTCGCCCTTGTTATGCGAGCACTCTAGCTTCAGCAACTAACATCGAAGATATTGAACAATTAAGAGCCATGTGCAAAAACTACGAAATCGTACAATCACGCCTTGCCCACTTTCGAGAACCGGCTGCAGCAAATTCTGATACCTTAGCACCAGAATTTGCATACAAACACCCAAAACCGAAAACATATGATTATAAACACAATACTAACAAACAAAAACAAAACACTAACATAAACGAAAAATATATACATGCCATCACAGACCATAACCCCCAAACACACAAGAAAATGCCATATTGCCCCAGATGCCGCAATAACACACACAACCTGAGACAATGCACTAACACCGAAATCATGTGTTTTAAATGCGGTCACAAGGGAGTTAAGAAACCAGATTGTCCAAATTGTACTAACAATAACACTCACAACCAAAAAAACTAAATAAGCAGAATTGTCGCAATTTAGAATCACTTACATTGGAGAAAAGTAATAGAACGAGTGAAGGGGAATGGAAGAACTGGATAAATACCGTTCGTTTGTTCTTCAATGGCTACAAAGTTGCTTCAATTCTGCAGACTAAACCAGACAAGGATACAAGACCATACGCCAATATTAAAATTAATAATATGACTGCTTCAGGCCTCCTAGATTCTGGAGCTGCGGTGTCCATTCTAGGCAACAACGCACATACCGCTTTAGTTAATCGTGGCCTGGAGTTGTGCACAGACGATAAAGTGACGATCGTGGCGGCTGGTGGTCAGAACCTAAATAGCATTGGCTACATTAACTTGCCCGTTCAATTTGAGAACCAATTCCACATTATTAAAACACAGGTAGTTCCTGAAATCCAATCGTCGTTAATTTTAGGCATTGATTTCTGGCGCGCCTTCAAAATATGTCCAAAATATTTAGGTTCTCTCCACATAACTAGTATCCCCTTAGCTGATTTTAGCATCGATAGCCAGACGAAATTCATCCAGTCATATGACAACTTAGATGACTCTCAGAAAATCGTTGCTAACAATATAATAACACAATTTGAAGAAATCTCCTTTGAGCGTGTAGGATTAGGACGCACACACTTGATAACTCACCGCATTGACACTGGCGACTCACCTCCCGTAAGGCAGCGCTATTACAGACTATCGCCAGTAAAACAGAAGGTCTTAGTCGAACAAGTAGACGAAATGTTACAACTCGATGTGGTTGAACCTTGTGAAAGTGCATGGCAATCCCCGGTGCTACTAGTCACGAAAAAGAATGGTCAGCCCCGTTTTTGTTTAGACAGTAGGAAGCTTAATTCGGTCACAAAACGGGATGCCTATAATTTACCATATATCTCCGAAATCTTAGATAACTTACGTGACGCACGGTACTTAAGTAGTATAGATTTATCGAAGGCTTTCTGGCAAGTACCAATAGCACCGGAAGATAGGGACAAGACAGCATTTTATGTCCCAGGACGAGGGACATTGCGTTTTAAGACAACCCCATTTGGCTTGACAAACGCGCCATCCACTCAGCAGCGGTTAGTAGATATACTGTTCGGGGATATGGACCACAAGGCATTCGCATACCTAGACGACATAATAATCATAAGCAGCACGTTCGAAGAACACGTAACTCTTCTGAGTCGCGCTCTAGAAAAACTACGCAAAGCAAACCTGACGGTCAACCTAGAGAAGTGCGAATTTTTCCGAAGTCGCCTCAAGTATTTAGGCTATGTTGTCGATGCGAATGGCTTGCGGACCGACCCCGAAAAAGTTGCAGCCATCTTAAATTACCCAACACCAACTACTCGAAAGGAACTGAAGAGATTTTTAGGTACTGCGACATGGTACCGTAGGTTTGTTCCCAATTTTAGTACAATCGCTGGACCGCTAAATAAACTAACTTCAAATAAAAAGACTGCTCCTCCTTTTCAGTGGACGGAAGAGGCAGATTTAGCATTTAAAAAGCTGAAAGAGTTTTTGGTCTCTGCACCAATTCTTTCCTGTCCCAATTATGATCTGCCCTTCGAAGTTCATACAGACGCAAGCAACTATGGTGTCGGTGCAATGCTCACACAAACTATCAACGGAAAGGAACACCCCATAGCGTATATGAGCAGATCATTAACTGGGCCAGAAAAGAATTATAGCATCACGGAACGTGAGACGTTAGCTGTTCTCGTATCCCTAGAGCATTGGCGTTGCTATTTAGAAAATGGTAGAACTCACACTGTGTACACAGATCACAGTGCTCTCAAATGGTTTCTTTCGTTAGATAATCCAACAGGTAGGCTTGCTCGTTGGGGAGTGCGCTTATCCTCCTTCAATTTTGAATTGAAGCACCGGCGTGGTGTGGACAATGTGATCCCAGACGCGTTGTCCAGAGTAGCCCCAGTTCTACATTAACCACCGCTAACTCAGTTGCGACTACTAGTGACGAGTGGTACAAGAAAATTTACAACGACTGTCTCTGTAAACCCGAGAACTTCCCAAATTTCCAAATTAAGAACAACTCACTATTTCGGCTTAGTAAAAACAAACATCAACTCACCGATGAGTTCTCGTGGAAGGAGGTAGTCCCTGATGATTTACGTGACAAGATTATCGCAGAAAATCACAATGAGCCCACTGCTGGTCACATGGGCATTTATAAAACATATAAACGTATTGGGCTTAGGTACTACTGGCCCAATATGCATAGTGATATCGTGAGATTTGTGTCATCGTGTTCCGTTTGCCTTGCATATAAGCCACAAAATCACGCAATATTGGGAGAAATGGGACGCCCAAAACAATGCTCTCGACCTTACCAGATGATCTCAATAGATTTGATGGGCCCTCTCCCAATTACGCGCAAGCAAAATAGCTACATTCTAGTAGTGACTTGCTGTTTCTCGAAGTATTGTCAGATATTCCCCATCAAAAAGGCGACTGCAAGCATTGTTGTAAAAATCCTTGAGGAGCAAGTCTTCTTAGTCCACGGTGCCCCTCAAACCATTTTTATGGACAATGGCAGTCAGTTTATTAGCGGTCAGACCAGAACCTTATTTACCAAGTACAAGATCCCAAATGTGTTTTTCACTCCCAAATACACGCCCCAAGTCAACACAGTTGAACGTTACAATAAAACCATAATAACGTGCCTTTCCACTTTTGTTGCCGGCGACCATAGAACTTGGGACGTATATATTCCAGAGGTACAGTTTGCGATCAATAATTCAATAAACGAAGCAACTGGCTATTCACCTTCGTTTCTACTATACGGCAGGGAACTTGTACTTTGCGGCTCACACTACACAGACACTGATCTGGGCGATGAGGTTTTGTTCTTGCCCCGCGACGAATATGCTGAGAACCGCGGTTGCCTAAGGGTAATCTTCGACAAGGTACAAAAGTCCTTATATCACGCGCATACAAAAAACACGTCCCACTACAACTTGCGCCGGAAGGTTTTTGAGTTTGAAGTAGGCGATATCGTGTACAAACGAGCGTATGTCCTCAGTGACAAAGATAAGTACTTTAGCAAAAAGCTAGCACCAAAGTTCGTCAAGTGTCGCGTGACCCAAAAGCTATCCCCACTTGTTTATATTTTGGAAAACATGTCGGGGAAGGATTTAGGTACATGGCACATAAAGGACCTAAAACTTATTGGTCATAGTAGACAGTAACTAAACTTTAATAAATACAAACAATAAATATCAATATATATACATATTACGTATATACAAAAAAAAAACATAGATATATAACACTATAAAG
This sequence comes from Hemithea aestivaria, assembly GCA_947507615.1. NCBI lineage: Eukaryota > Metazoa > Arthropoda > Insecta > Lepidoptera > Geometridae > Hemithea > Hemithea aestivaria. The sequence continues at coordinate 10,361,685 of OX382332.1, read as the reverse complement.
ATTTTAACAATAAGTACAACTGTAACATCCAACACGATTGCGGATTTCGTTATAAGTTGAACAAAATCCTTTTGTTGGGGCGGGGCGTAATGTAACGGAAAGTTACATATGTTTTTTTTACAAAATAAATATAAGTACCTATATATATTATAATTATATAAGTAATAACATATACATATAAAATAAATTAAAAATATAAAATTATTAAAAATATTTAGTACGGTGAGCTTGCGAACCGTACTTGTTTGTCGAACGCGAGTTCCGAGAATTGGAACAATAGCCGACCGGCCGGCCGGCTTTTGCATGCGGCGGTGCCTCATTCGCCGCTGCACACTGGTCGGTGTTCCACGTACTTCTATGTGATTTTATCTCTTACGACGCGACGCCACCAGCGCGAATTCACTATATAATTACCTCTCGATTTTAATAAATATCTACGGGTAGTGGATTTGAACCCCGTCCTAGGGTGAGTTTTTTAGCACACTGTTTTTTAGCGCACTTTTTACTGTGTTGTATTGTACCTAGAATATTTGCCACGGCCCACCACGACAATCCCGCTTCCACAATAAGTACTCTTCTGGGAATGTCGTGGGTGGGCCGGCATGGTGGACCCATAGCTAAAGGCTAGGTTATCCGCTTCCAGGGTCCTCCATAGTCCTGGAATTTATTCGAGGCAAGACTGCTTTGGTGTACCAGCGTGCGGCGTTGCCGCCGGTACCTTCGATCTGCTCGCTCCCTAGCGTGCCTACACGAAGACTGGACCTGGACCTTGACCGTCGCTTCCGCCTGCGCGTTACCCAGGAGAGTGCAGGGGTTTCTTTAGTGGCAAAGTCAGATAGGCACAAACCCACTACTCTCTTTTTTGTGTGTTCTACCTACCTACATAAAATAAATGTAACAATATTGTAACACCGTTGTTTTAATTTGTCCTTAACATAAGGTAGGTGTCACATCGCCTGCGGTAACAAAACAAAACTGCATAGAAATTTTCAGCCCGGTTTTTTCGCTCAGAGCAGAATATCGCCCAGGTTTAAACAACCCAAATGTAGATATTCTATTGTATTTAGCACTGGCATTACGCGTTATTTTTTTGGAACTTATGTAGGTATTTCGTAAACCGATAAGTATAGTACGTTCGATATAGCATTACTCAGATGCGAGTGATTAATGGTTCACATCAGAAGGATCTCTCGCAGCGTCTCGGACGATTAACTCAAGTGACACATAGCTGCACACGGTAAATTAACCGATCAGCCCGTCAAACCGAACTTAACAAATAAATCGCTACATTTCATAATCAATTGCTACTCTAGATATAAAAGGAGTTTCGAGCAACTTTTGAAACAGAATAGAATAACACTTTATTGTATCTATACCAAGTTACAAGAAGTTTTAAATATAAAAATATCCTAAAAACTGGCGGTCTTATCGCAGATGTTATTATGTACCTGAAATCTATGAATATAAAATTTCTTAGTTAATATTTATCCATCAGTATCTCACTATTGAGTATGGGTCTCCTCTTGGCTTCACAAATATATTTGGTCTTAAGATTTGCCAAAAAAATATAAATATAAACAATACAATAATTGAAAACATTCATCATTATAAACTGGTAGGATCCTTCAGCAGGTCAAAAACCTCGTTATTTTCCATACAAATTATACTTATATAAAACAATACATAGTTGTTAATGGACAGAATTCATCTACCTTTTCGCTAAATTTCCAATGTTCGTTTACATTCCGAGAATGGGGTTTATTCTTGTATTCAAAATTTCACTTTTCAAAAGGTCCTTTTGAATTTTGTAAGAAAATCTCAATCGGAATTTTGAAAGACTTTTCCTCAAGTTTTCCGTCGTCGTTCCTTTTGTTTGCCACACCCCTATTTGGCACCGTCTACAACTTAATAAAGCACTTCGCTAAATAAGGAATTATGTGTTTGAACACAACAATGGGGCGTAATTGGAAAATGCTGCCAGATTATCCTCGGCGGTGAATGCAGGTCTCTGTCCCATTAATGGGGTTGCCAAGATAAGCCTTTTCCAGGGAATATTTGAATACTTGACAACATCGCCGAATGCAACGTTTTGCCATTCGGATCGCTCAATCCCTAAAATATATCGGCATTGGATGCTGAATTTATTAGTACAAAACATCTGCCATCATATTTTTTTAAATTCCGAAAATTGTTAAAATTTTATTCCACAATTTATTAGAGTAGTCATTTGGGACACAGTGTCCGAAAATTTTGTGTCCCAAATGACAATAAGCCAATAACTCTTAATAATAACGACCTTTTTCTAGGTTATTTAAAAGGTTTACGCTATTTTTCAAATTATTGTTTCATCTCAGACTTCCAAGAGAAGCGCTACTAGGTACTTATGGGACTATCCAAAAGGACCTCTCCGTCTTACCAAGTATAGACTTCTGAGAGGCTCTAAGTATTATAGAGAAACTATTATCTAGTTATTTTTACGAATGGCCACCCTACTCAAATATACAGTAAAAGGTAAAAGAAATGGCCCTTATTCCTTACCTTACCTTTTTGCACAATGACAATATACTCCGGTAATGTTGCAAAGTAGATTAGAAGGTATTCGGAAGGTAATATTGGAGAAATACCTACCTTTATTTATGGGAGGAATATCGAACCGTCTCGAATAAAACCTGAAAAATATTATATTTGCTAGAAAATGGTGAACTGTTTAAGGAATACTTCATCATCATGATTCTTAGATCACATTTGGGCAAAGGCTTTGAACAATAAATGCTATTGTTGTTCAATGATTTACCAATCTACAGAAAATCCATGGATCCAAACCACTGTCTAATGGCAACATAAAAAAAAGGTTCATTTTATATATTTTAAATAAAATATTTACCTAAGTGCAGACACCTAATATCACAATATTATTTAACACACACGAAATTCAATTCTACGAAAAACCTCTCTCAATTATATTGGACCAAACCGCATGAATTTCAAAAGTTTCAATTTCAATATTAAAAAAGTTCCACGCCCATGTCTCGTTTAACGTTTCTAGAGGCCAATAAAGGTTAGGTGTTCAATTTTGCATAACCTATCGTAACCTACCCGTGGAGTCGTAGGCTCTTTTAAACGACCTAAGTTTGTACGAAAGGGGTACCAGTTATTGCACCGCACCTCTCGGTGCACAGACGAGCGTTTGCCACTTGGGTGCCATATCGTCAATTTTATCGTTTATACACTTGGCGGTCGATGTTGTTATTCCCATATCGGCCTTACCAACCATGTTCGTAAGTGTCGACCCTTTTAGATGGACGCTCCTTGAATATTTTTTTTATAGATGCAAAAAGGCCAGAGATGATGGCGATATCGTAACTAATTGCTAAGCTAACGCTTAACTTCGCGCAACGGTGCTTAAAGTGTGTAATTCTGATTCAATATGCTTTTGATATTTTATATTATTTAAGAATTACCTACGTATATTTACGCAAAGTAGGGCTATTTATTTTATTATTCAGTACAACTCTAGGACTAACCTAATGGTATTGAAAGTATCACAGAACACAGAAGTAGTATTCTGTAATCCGTGGGACGTACAGATAATATTGCAGTGTCTGTGTTTCTCGTACCTACGTCGAAATATGGAAGTCTTCATCACCCGGTGTTATTTTATATACTTCTTTTATATACTTTCTTGGCATATGCACCTTATACAATTTCGCACCAGTATCATGTACAACATGATTTATTATATAAGCTGATACCTACAGTAAAATAAAATAGGAAGTAACACTTATTAGTACAACTGTCATAGACAAATATCCTAAATCAATGCTTACAACGAAACGACGCGACGCGACGTCAACAAATTAAGTCTCTTCGTAGATCAAATGTAGCTCGTCTGTAAGCGTCCTTAGTAAAACGATCACGTTTGAACATTGGATATAAACAATAGGTTTAAAAAATACCTAAGATAGAAATAGAATCTTAAAATCGCAGAGATAAATTCTAATAAATGGTTAAGATGTTTGTTATCTTATGCAAAAAGATGACCAAAACGAGCACGATATAAAATATTTATTGTTGTATTAGTTTACTTACTATCAAAACTCGAATACGTACGTAAGTATTAGACTATACTTAAAGGAAACAATTTAGCACAACAATGAAAAATTAAACAATATTTAAAATACTTATTATGGTACGCGGTACGAGATATGCCTACCATACCCTACCCACATTACCACCACAAAATACCAATAAATAATAATAATACATACCAGCAATACATAGGTATAGGCTACATAAATTATTTTATTTAAAATTTTACAATAAAATATTTTGAATAAAAATTTCTTGACCAAATCAAAAAAAACATCTAACAGGTGGAAAAATACATAGGTAAGTCAATGCTAAATTTCACATAAAAATATAAATTTTATAGCAGGTAGCTATGTATGTACACAGAGATCGGCGCAGCTTCCTTCCTTCAATATTATTATTGGATTATGATTATAGGAAGGGATGATTATTATTTTTGAACATTTTCGCATGAATTTTCCTGTTTGGCTTGTTGTTGATTTTTCCTGATTCTTTCGCACGACTTTTTTTAGCTTTAATATATTTAGGTAAGTATATTTGGCACAGGTACAGATTACCATGAATTTATTTATAGCTAGCTGTTAATTATATTAATTTGCTGCGCCTCGCGGTTTCCCCCGCGTAAGTTTCGATGCGTTGGAAAATAAAAAGTAGCCTATGTTCTCTTCAACAAATAATACCTACCTATATTTTAGTAAAAAAGACTAATATTTAGTACACGTTCACTTCGTTGAAATTTAGAACCCAGAGTGCTAATGAGCTCAATATTCTCTTCCATTTCAATTGTTTTCATGTTACAAAGACTAGTTAGACTTGGTTACCTAGCGACTAGATCCCTTAGATTAAAACGGTCTGAAAAGTTTCAAACATTGTGAAAAATAAATGAAAAAAGGGTATACGAGGAATTAGAAACGTGTAAGTAGGATAATATCGGCAAACCATAAGGCTAAGTAGGTACCTATATCCACCTCATGTGAAATTCGTACTCTTCAAATAAAAACCTTCAGCCAAAATATTAAGCAACAAGGCACGAACACAATAAATACAGAAACCCTTTTTTGTCGAATCCACTAACGTAAGCCGTGAAATAACCCGCAAAAACAATGCTGTGTGATTGTGTTACGAGAGAAAGGGTCCGACATATTCCACGATTATCTAAACATCTCAAAAACAATGAAATAATCCGTTCTAAACACGTACAGGGATAACGAACATTCAGGAGCCGTTCCGATCGGTTCGTCACTTTTCATTGCGAGTCACGTTCTTGTTAAAATGAAAGAAAATCTAATTTTTTTTCTGCGCTCCGATGTGATTGGGAACGAAGTATAAAGTAGGTATTTGGATGGACGTTTCTACAATGCCATTTGACGGCAAGGTCTTTTACAAAGCTGGATTAGAACTCGTTTGCATAATCAGAGACATTCGGACGGACGGCGAGCTTATCTGATACGCCCTATGAATGTACTTATGATTCAATCAAGACTTTATAATCATGGATGGTTCTACATAAGCCATACACCTGTAACACCTGGTTTGTGTAGGTATGTTCTTTCCGTTCGAGTTTAACTCTGATAAACTGTTTGACTTTAACTATACTAGTAACTAGCGAGTGCTAGCACTATGATATCTATCTAGGTATCTATATACTTATCTGCTCTATTCTACTTAAAACACTTTAATATTATACAGAATATTTTTCTTATCCAAGATGGAAACATATACACTATACTTATTATATACTATACTTATTTTTGCGATAAAAAGCTGGGATAACATTGACAAGTACGAAGACAAGTGAATTAAATTAAAAATTTAAAAAAAACCCCCAACGCAATACGTAATTCACCATTTTATAATGGCGGCCATCTTGGATTTTAAATTTTATATAGTGGGCTGTAATCTACTCGTTAAGCCCTTTCATTTGATACCCATATTGAGGGGGTCGTGGAAGAAAAAAGTAATCCGCCATTTTGTAGCGGCGGCCATCTTGGACCGATTTTCACCAAACATGGCTAAGAACACTCTCGACTAACTCTACTTTCAAACAAAAAAAACTAAATCAAAATCCGTTCATCCGTTTGGGCGCTACGATGCCACAGACAGACACATACACACACACACACACACACACACACACACACACACACACACACACACACACACACACACACACACAGACAGACAGACACGTCAAACTTATAACACCCCGTCGTTTTTGCGTCGGGGGTTAAAAACACAAAAAGATACGAATAAAAAAGTAGGAAAGAGCGCTTCAACCTTACGTCTGATCCGAATCTGTCAAATTCGGCGAATCCATTGAACCATTAGTAACTTTTTTTATACAACGAAGTAAGAAGACGAGTAAGACGCTCTCCTGATGGTAAGAGATACCGCTGGCCGCTGCCCATAATTAGTACAGTGCTACCCAGAATTTTACAAAGGTAAAATTCTGGGTGCTCTGCGCCAACGCTTCTTACTTGAGAGTCATAAGATGTTGAGACTCTTCAGCCCAGTAATTTCACTAGCTACAGGGCCCTCCTACCGAAGCACAGTAATGTTTGCAGATCACTGTTCAGGCAGTAGAATAACTGGCACTGTTGGCACGCCCGGTCAAAACCTACAGTAGTTTAAGCACTACAGTCTATAGTCATCCGAATTCGGTCCGTAATCCGTCAGATGAACTCGGACAAGATTCGGACAAGACGTAGTATGAAAGCATTCTAATGGAAATATGTACGTGAGTCTTCAAACACACTTTCATCTTGCGAGACATTCACATCTTGCAAGACGTGAATGAGAAGACTGGCGCTATAAGACTCACTAGTTACAGTTATAAAATCGCCTCCATGTCACCTACTTCATACTTCTCTAATTTGATTCCAATAGTTGATGATATACCAGGCTCCAGTTTCTAGTTGAGGAGGTTCGTCGGATTAGGCTCGGATCTCAGTCTTGAATGCTTTGAACCTGATACTAAACTAACGTTTGTTATGAGAAATTGAAGGTAACTTGCCTACCCACTGAAACTTTAGCCTTGTATTCGCGGTCGATGACTATAGACTTGGGAAACCAATCGGATGCATACCGTTGGCGCAATTGTTGGAATGCAGATTATATTGATACAGCAGTTAGAGAAATATACACTTGACAAAGTTAGTGGATATGAAAGAACGTTGTACCTAGATGATACATTCTACTTACCTTTGCCAATAATAGTGACGTTGACTAGGGTAAAAAATAAAATGGACACATTTGAATCGTCAGTTACGGTCAGTTAAATAAAATTTAAAACATATATCCTACTCACAAAACGATTTTCTTGACTATACTGTATGTAAATATTTACAAACATTATCTGACAAAACTTAAGACTCGACTGAGCTGAATTTTGTATGTGGCTGACTTGTATCCAGGTATAAAACGTCTGATCCGTAAATGAATGAAACTGCGGGTCACAGCTACCTATCTATAAAAGCTAAAGGTACTTAAATTCACCGTTCGTTTCAATAAATACAGTTTAAAGAAATAATTGAAACCCTTTCAGTAGGATCGTTGGCGGATTTACGCTACGAACGATATTGTTCTCACGAGAATTAGAGACCAGACATACGAAACAGTTCGGTTCGAAAGAGAAAATTTAATGTTCAGGGCTCAGGACAATAAAACATTGAATTTTACACTTTTTTTTAACATAAGAGTTAAATACAGTAGTATGTTATGACTTATGACGTAATATTATTAGGCTGCGTTTCACTGAAAAGCAGAAAAGAACGGGCTGGAACTGTCCAATCACGGTAGTTATAGCCTAACTAAATTATCTTGCATCTACACTGGCCCTATATATCATACATACATAAACTTTCTGCTTTTATAAAGTGTAAAGAGTGCCGATCGCAGGCTCTTGCTCTATAGATACCGCTAGTCATAAGTGTTTGATTCTGTCAGAATATTTTTCCTAGAAACGAACCCTATTTGTTAAGGAAATAAGGAAACTGACAATTACGTCTATTACTCATATTGTGTGTTGTCAATAAACAGGCCAAAGTTTCCTCGATCCGCAAGTCCGTCGTGTAAATATATTCAAACACCGTAACATTGAGGCTGATAAGTTACAGTAGCTAAGCCGGGATTTGCATAAATTCTCACCCATCTGCAAGTACAATTGGGGTGTGATCTCTGATCTCACCTGAGAGTAAGTTTGCCGAGTTTAAGTGAAGGATCGCTGAACGTAGCGACAGCGGGAGGTACATTGTCATTCCTAGAACACTGAACCTGATATAATATTTGCAGACCTGTAAGCGAACTGTTCCAAAATGTAGGTTTAACTCACCTTAGTGAAGGTAACCTCAATTGTAAACCAAAAGCTAAAATCCTACTGTAACAATTTTAATGCGAAATATGGATGTTTGTATGATTTTTCACGTCTAAGACGTTGGGCAAAATGCACAGAAATTTGATATAAAGGTAGAATTTGGAATAACATAAGTTTGTGTATTAGTCTTCACAAGCGATTAAAAACAGTTCAACTGAACAACAACCGTTTGCATTGAGATAGAAAGAGACTAAAACTTCTTTTACACCACATGAAAATTAACACATTATAAAAGGAAAATAATTTAGAAGTAAATGTAAGTATGAGTACAAGACGTGGTCATATGGCTAAACGCGATTTTAATATTATTGGCCTTATTTTTTTACGGTTTAAGGATGTTATCAGCTAGCTGAAACCTCCAGCAAATAGGAAATTGTATCCGCAAATAAAGCAAGTATTCCACAGAAACTTTGGCAATATCCTCGAGTACGTAATCACATGGATTACCACCGCAGCAACCCGGCCGTAGGACGCCTATCTTCGCTTTACCAGATTTATACTGCCAAGATATGTACATAGGAAATAACTTACCGTATCTATTTTATCGCGGATTTGTGCGTTTCTTATCCTTTTTATTTATAGCTCTTTTAGGTTATAATTGGTTGAATTAAGTGGTCTTTAAAATGTTTATAATAGAAATTTCTTGTAATTTTAGATTATTCTGTAGTCTGTAGCCCAAATGGTTGCTCGAAATTGTGCAACATTTGGATTGGAACATTTGCAAAATGGAGCGCTGGATAGAAATCGCAGTAGATAGGTAAAAAAATGATCACTCGTAATAAATGTGCTTCCATACTCCATCCGATTCGAATCCGAACAGAGTCCGTCGTCACGTTTATCAGATCGAATTCGGATATAATTCGAATCCGTCGACGCGATGCGTAGTTGTTTGGACAAATAATAATAATAAATATTTCAGGAAATATTATTATTTATATAAATATTTCTCCCACTCTCAGCTTTATGGGTGTTAGTTACTCAAGTAGTTCAACTTTTGAGTGTAAAATAGATTAAAAGTTCATAAAAATGTTTTAAGGCATCACGAATAAGCTATAATCTTCGTAGAACGAAATTAAATGTTCATCTCTGGTTTCAAAATTACGAGCGCAGAATCTGCCCCAGTCAAGTTTACGAGTTAGGGTCGTGTGTTATTTTGCGGCCAGAGCCACATCGGTGCACATCTGCGCTTCACTTAATGAACACTTAGGTATTATTGTTTAGGCAGAGACAATTATTAATAATAAAAAAATGCGAGTGGCGAGTCCACCTGCCTATGCCTATATATAAGTATTTTTCATAGTAGGAGGAGAAAAACGTGCTGTGCCGACCCTACCTAGTGTGGGATAAGGGCAGGAAGATGATGATGATGATGATATTAGGAAGGACGAACGCGACGGTAGGAAGTGACAGTTGCCGTAGTCTCTATAATAACCTAATTATGCACACCCATAGCTCAATTTATGTAGTTTTTCAAAGGGGCATCTGCGCGTAGGACTTTTAGGTTTAGCCCATGTTTGAGATCGAAAAAAACATATATTTAATCTTTACACCAAACTGAGACCGTGTTGGGGCCGGGGTCGGGATAGAGAATTTAATTATTGATATACATAATTCAAGAAAATCAAACAAAAAAAAATGTAGAAACATGAATTAAATTCAAAAAAAGTGAAATTAAATTAAATTGTTAAAATTTTTAACAATTTAATCCTTTATCTTTAAAGCCCATCTTAATTTCCGAGAACGTTTATAAATGTTATCATAACTCCTATTGCAATTGCGACCATTTTACCGTTCGGGTCTGATAATCTCACTTGCACAAGGCGCAAGGCATTTCAGATTCCGGCAGCGTCCTCGTTTTAGACCCGCTGGAGTTACGAAGGCATCATAAAACTGACTCGACTTAAATAACGTTTTCATAACCCCAAAGGGTTTCTTAACAGACGTTAAAAGACAAATCTCGTATTTCGTCTTACCCCTATATACATTGCAATGTCTTTTATGTCTACCCTTGCCCTAATATCAAAGGTACGGCCAATAAGGGCACCTGCGAACTTTAAGGGCTCAGCTACGTGTTCGTCACTTACTTTTTGTTTTATGTATTTTGTATTTACGAGCCGTAATCTTAAATTATCCGACCCAAAACGTGACAACTTTACCGAAATAGACGGAATTCCCTAAGGATTCCCAGAAATAAACTTACGCAATACTAAATTAAATCTACGAATAATGAATATTTTCTTCTATAGATATTATTGACTATTTTTTTTTGAGTAATTGTTCGGGCGAAAATTCTCTTATAAAAATTAAACCTTCTTCTTTAATTACTCTGTCTAACCGTTATTATATATGTCGTGTAGATATTTATTACAGTTTTCAAGCTACTTATGATAAAAATTAGTTGCGTTTTAAAAATATTTAACCGTAGAGACAACGTGAAGAATTTGTCAGGTCTAATTGTTAAAGATTTAACACAATGCTAAACAACAAACACTACGACCAACAACAACAAGGCTAGACCACAAGGGGGTAAACACCAGCATACTAAATATCAATTTCTGAAAACAATAATATGTTGACCTTATCCGTTTACTTCCTTACCTTTTTATTTTTTATCATATTTGTGCGTAACCCGACATTTCCATGCGTTAGCCGATCGCGACGTAGGCGTTATCGTAGCCGTAGCAGCGTAGCGCTAGGTGCCTACGCATTCGTAGCAAATGTCTACATTTTTTTTCCACCTGTCTATACTACTAATATTATGCGAGTTGGTATGTCTCTACACACCAAAGCCTCTGTATACCTCTACCTCTGTATATTACCTCTGTATATTATACCTCTCTAAATATACCTCTGTATATTTGTATGTTCGGATGTACGTGTGGTTACTCTTTCACGCCTAAGCGGGTGAACCAATTGACCTGAAATTGGAAATGGTATATTATATAGCTTAGACCCTGGAAATAGACTACTGTACAGCGGGTAAAACCGCTGCACGCAGATAGTTTCGAAGGGGCTATATAAGGGGATAGTTTCAAAGCTGTATCTAGGGGTTTAACCCGATGAAAAGTAGCATAATTATAAATTATTACAAAGACTAAATTTCATAATATGTACGCATACCTGTGTCTATTTATTTACACGTTTTTTCACATCCCTATGAGTTTCTTGCTTGTTATTCCTATATAGAATGGTATTTAAATGGAACTAGTATATGCCTAGGTAACTATGGCTGTAGGTATAAGCGGCTGGCATTATTGTTTAACAGGGCGCCAGGTTAGTCTCGTATATCTGAAAACCCTCTGATTGCCTTAAAAATATTTCACCTAGGTTCTAACCGCAAAAAAATATTTTAAAATAGCAAAAGGCTTTTCCAATACCACCGAAATCACAAAAATCATATTGAAAAAATCTTACCTACATAACAAACTTTTTAGAAGTATTTCTGCAAACTTATTCGGGAACAATTGTTTGCGTAGGCGGATCTAAATATTCGTTTATTAGTAATCAATCTTGGTGAAAAACGATGTAAAATACGGATGTAAAAATTTCCCATTCCGGCCCACACCTTGACTTGTTCTACTATTACAATAAACGCAGAAACCGCGAAACAAAAATCAAATTGAAGCAAATTTCAATGAATATATTTTCCATCATAGCAAAAACTGTTTTTATAAATTTTAATGTTAAATGATAATATGGAAGTTATACGATTCTTAAAAAAACCGTAAGCGCTTTTACCGTTTTTACTTTGTAAAGAGTTTATACTTTTTTTTTTTATGTGATGAAGTAGAAGACGAGCAAGACGCTCTCCTGATGTTAAGAGATAACGGCTGCCCATAATCAGTACAGTGTTACCTAGGATTTCACATAGTGCATAATACGTTTTTTTTTATGTAAAAAATAATGTTGTAGGTATAATGGACGGCAAAACCTTATACTTACTATTATTTAGTAGCGCGGGGATAATTCATATTTTAAACCAATAAGTCAAAGAAACATGTGTTTTTATAACCTGCAAGTTACCTACAAGTTTTCTTGCTACGCTCTCACGCAACTTTGTACAGGATTCAAGTACAGCATTTTTGTTTTTAAAACGCACTGTCTGCTATTATTGCTACATTTTGAGACTTATTCTTTGAAGAAATATCATCGAAGTTGGACATCCTGTCTGAATATAAATGAGTTATATAATAGAATTTGATCAAAGTTTTCTTTGGACAAAAAGTGTCAAGTTGCCTGTGAAAAGGTCCTCCCTTAATCTACGGTTGATTGAAATATTCCCGGTGTGGCGTAGAATCGTAGCTACAGCTATCTACATACAATGTTTACTTTAGAAAATCGGAAAAATAAGATAACTCTTTATTGTTTCACCACAATTTGTACAATATCTTAAATCTAAATTCTAAATAAACAGTTTACATTATATACATATCGGCAGCTTAGATTATAGCTATTAAGTTTAGTTGCCACATAGTTAAATTCGGGGGACCAGAAACGGAAGTGGCACTGTTTCTTGTGTAACGCAGGCTAACATCGTTTCGTGATTGGTAGACATGTAATGGGAGTGACGGGAAGTGACGTTAGCCAATGAGAGTCGAGTAGTTGCACGGTCGTCCGCTAGGGGCGCTGTTGTGAGCGAGCGGTAGGGCGGACGGGCGTGAGGTATTATATTGAGCTGTGTAGACGACGGAGACTCACTTTACGTTTGGCTGGCGACCGGGACGGACACTTTACCTTTGACGGGCGACTGGGACGGTCACTATACGGTTTGGGTATCGAATTAGTTATCGAAGCGTTCGTAGCTTTGCGGAACACTCGGTCCCCGTTAATATTGTGTAATACTGAGTAGTGTAATATCATCCTTATTCACATTGTAATGTAACTGTCTGCAAGTGAAATAAAAGTGATCTTATTGTTGAGTGATTCTTATTCTCCTCGCCCGTTATATCCACGCTGTAAACCATGCCTGAGGGGCTCCAGAATGAGTGACAATATGGTGACAGTGACACAATATAGGCTACTACGCTACGCGCCCGGTATCCTGTCCCGACATCAGAAGTGGGATAAAGAACAGTGAAAGAATTTAACGTGTTTTTTTTCAATGTTTCAGTTTGCCTGCCTTGTTTGCCGCACCCGGCTTTACCTGTGGCGAGCGCTGAGTGCGCGAACTGCGCGCTGTGTTTGCACGGATGTCTACGCGATATGCGCGCTGTGTCTGCGAAATGACTACGCCATCTACACGTCGTGTCCGTGCGTTATGTCGGCGCGATCTGTGTACTACGAGCAGCGTTTAACCCGATATCTGCGCGTGTGTTCTAATTCGTGGTTGCATTGATTACAGTGATATGCAGTGGAGCGCTTTTGCCGGCGCTCATGTGTGCGCGCCTGTTCCTGCTTGCGTGCGTGCATACGTGCGTGTATGCGTGCGTGCTGAGTCTACTGCGCTGTGACCTGCGACGCTGCTGGTCGTGCAACGAGTCTATCTTGGTGTGACTGTGAGCTTTGAGTCGATCTGAGAGATCGAGCCGTATCAGCGATTAACATTATTTGGTGAGTCGATTCCATGATTTTTTTGTTCATGCCTACTGCAGACTACGTAACCGTAGCTTGTTTTGTCTACTCTTGTAGTAGCATTTTAGTGTGCGATGAGCGGTAGTGGAGAATTTGATGCCAGAGCTAAGTTTTAATGTCGCTCAATGCTAATTACCTACCCTCACTTTTTTTGTAAATAGTTGAACATGGCTCGCAGTGTAGTCAGCTTAGAACAAAGCTTAAAAGTGTTATCTGATAATTAATAAGGCCCTCGCGTTGTGTTAATGGAAGTAAAATAAGAAATTCTGAGATTTTAGTCTTAGACTGATTACAATAAATGAGGTTAGGTTTGAGTTAGGTTAGGTGCACTATTGAAAATTGCAATTTTAATGCCACCGGTTTGTGTACCGGTATAATACGATATTCAGAGATCTTAGGCTTACATTATAATTGAAGTTAGGATTGAGTCAGGTAAAGGAAACGAAATTCTGTGCTGTGGTATCTTTATTACAGATGAGTGACGTCAAGCAGCGCGTGCGGTCGTGCGATGTGCTGGCCTGAGCATCGGTGCGTGTGCGGTCACATGGCGCGCTATCCTGCGCGTGTGGTCGTGCGACGCGCGGTCGTTCTGAGTGTGCGGAGGAGAGAGAAAAAAAAAAGGGGGGAGGAGAGAAAAAAAAAAGGGGGGAGGAGAGAGAAAGGATTTGTATCGCCTTTTATGTTTAGTCGCTAGGCACCATGTGAGATAGAGGTCCAAACCAAACAAAACCAAAACCAAAAAAAAAAAAATTTTTGTTCTTCAGTAGAATTTTTGGTCGATAGCGAATCATTTTGCTGTAGTTCATGTGGTTTTTATTGCTGTTGTCACTCTGACACTCTTGACCCATTGGATTGTGTGACATTTCTCAGTGAAAAAGTAAGAAATTAAACTGAAGTCAAATTGCCCAAAATGATGTGGTCAGTTTAGGGTGGACATGGCTGTTCAGTGTGTGTTGTGGGGATTCAGAGGTCTGCGAGACTCTGTTTTCTAGGCTATTGATGAGTGGAGTTTTGAGCAGTTGCGTGTCCCATCCGAAAGGTGATCACATCATCAGTCATTTTTAAATAGTAACCTTACTCATTTTTTTGTGAGTGTTCCTTGAGAGATGTGTCACAACCGAACTTGATGGCATACTAAGTCGCTGGGGTATATTTTCTAATGAGAGCCTCAATTATCTGTCTCTTTTGAAAGAATTATGTCAGGATAATTATGTCAGGATGAACGAGCGGTGGAATGTGGAATCAATTAAAATGGTGTCTTTTTGTTGTAGATGTGCAATGAGATCGCGCTGGGAGAGCTCACCCTGCGGGAGTTCGCTCTGCAAGAAGATCGCCCGAGGACGTGCGAGCGTCAGGAAGGCCGTATCGGCAGCTTAGATTATAGCTATTAAGTTTAGTTGCCACATAGTTAAATTCGGGGGACCAGAAACGGAAGTGGCACTGTTTCTTGTGTAACGCAGGCTAACATCGTTTCGTGATTGGTAGACATGTAATGGGAGTGACGGGAAGTGACGTTAGCCAATGAGAGTCGAGTAGTTGCACGGTCGTCCGCTAGGGGCGCTGTTGTGAGCGAGCGGTAGGGCGGACGGGCGTGAGGTATTATATTGAGCTGTGTAGACGACGGAGACTCACTTTACGTTTGGCTGGCGACCGGGACGGACACTTTACCTTTGACGGGCGACTGGGACGGTCACTATACGGTTTGGGTATCGAATTAGTTATCGAAGCGTTCGTAGCTTTGCGGAACACTCGGTCCCCGTTAATATTGTGTAATACTGAGTAGTGTAATATCATCCTTATTCACATTGTAATGTAACTGTCTGCAAGTGAAATAAAAGTGATCTTATTGTTGAGTGATTCTTATTCTCCTCGCCCGTTATATCCACGCTGTAAACCATGCCTGAGGGGCTCCAGAATGAGTGACAATATGGTGACAGTGACACAATATAGGCTACTACGCTACGCGCCCGGTATCCTGTCCCGACATACATATATTACATTATTTACATTACTTTACTATTTTTTTACATTTTTTTGTTTACATTATTTATTATTTAGTTTATTAGTTTTTGTTATTGAGACAATTAGCGGTCTTATCGCTAAAAACGATCTCTTCCAGACAACCAAGCAGGGAAAGGAAAATAAATTTCGGACGACTAGTACGGTATCTACTCGTATTATAATTTGTAATTTGTCACTAGTGTGCGATAGCCAATTGGCCCTCTTATGTGGCTAAGGAAGTAGTAGGACCCAGTTAGGACCTATTTTAAAAACGTTTTTAAAAATCTACAGCTTTACCAAGAGACATTTGCATAAGTAAACATTGCGAGTACCTATATTTTAAAAATTTTTCGTATCGCGCAAACGAGAGATTCGCACGTAAGGACGAGTCCTACTACCACTGATTTAGAATATTTGTCTATGACTCTATAACAAACTTAGTACTAAAATTACGAAAGCAGAAATGTGCGAAAGAGACGCCCTACATGTCGACAATACGACAAAAACGTGTATCCTACTGGTAGCGGTGCGGTGCGGTGTTATCATATTTTCCTACAAATCAATGACACCACAGTCCTTATCACGATACCCACCTCCTATCAGGTAAAATGACAATGGGGGTATTAACTATGATGGATGTTAATAGCAATCACCCAAGAATTATATTGCGTAACTATGTGACCGAGAACAATAATAGTTATTTGTTATACAAGAGTGCAAAGTTGCTTTTTTACCGCGTGCTCAGTTTGTATGACCGAGCTAGCGAGGGATTCTAAAATTAAATCACGAGCGTAGCGAGTGATTTATTAATTAGAATCCTGAGCGTTAGCGAGGGAATCAAAAGAGCACAAGGTCAAAAATCTTTGCACTCGAGTGTGACACATAATTTTTCATCCCCCCTCAGGAAGAACTACGAGGAAATAACTCAATGCTAAAAGTTTTTTTTCTAATTATTCTCACCATGGATGCGCACAGTGTTGCCAGTGCACTATCTTCAAAAATAACCAGTATTCAATTTTAATTTACGTAGGTATACGCTTACTTAGAGTCCTTTTCACGAAAGAGGTCCCACGGAATTTAGCGGAACTAATTTTTTATTCTATTATTATTGGACTTCATATTTTAAATCATTTTTATTTGTTACATAAAATAAACACCTTTTTGATTAAGAAATTAAATATGAGAAATTATGAGGCGTTAAAAAGTTAAAGGTATTTAAACTTTTAATATGTGCAATAGTGGCGACCCGCAAAAAGGTCTCCTTTCGTGAAAAGCACTCTACCTATTCGTTTTAGTGATTATTTTCTCATTTTCAGTTTATTACAGTGAGAAATCGTTAATAAAAAAGTTACTAAAAAGTAATACTTAGAAAAAATCTTGCTACTAACTAGATAAAGTTACAAAAAATTGGCTTATTCCATTAACTCTGCTAAATTAACTCAACTATTATTTACTATTACAGTACTATATAATTCATTAAAAACATTATTGCCTCGAAATGTAACTTATATCTAAACAACTAACGTAAATATACTTCAAAAGAAACGTAATATGTTACAAAAGTAACTTACTGGCAAGGCTGATGGTGCGCCCAAAGCAAATTAAAAAAAAAGTTTACCAAAGAGGTTCTTACTCCGAGTTTTTAACAAATTTGAAAAAGTTGTACGCTTATTTCGGTACCATAGAGGTGGAAGTAAATAGGTTTAATTATGTTTTTGTCTCTAGAGGGTAAAGTAAATTTGAATTTATCTAGAGGATAATATAGACTTTTCCAGTCAGATATCGATGAGTAAAAATACACTTTCCGAGATAGTGGGATGAAAAAAATATTTTCATTGATAAATATATACTAATAATTGTTTGTTATTTTAAATTAATTGTTATTTATATAATGTTTCATCCACCTTCCCCTCATCATCATTCATCATCAGCCTATGTTCGTCCACTGCTGGACATAGGCCTCCCCCATGGCACGCCACTCAACTCGGTCCTCCGTCTTTCCTTACCTTCCCATACTTCATAACTTTTCTTCCTGTGTTCAAAAAGTAAAATTTTCGTTTGAAGTTCAAAAGGTTCTTCAGTTTAAACTTTTGATATGTGTAATTTTTTATAATAATGAATGTGCATTTCATAGGTAGGTACTAGGTACTATTTCTTTTAATTTACTTTATGCATTAAGAGTAAAGAGGTTAAATCACTATCTTACTTCGTAACCTAGGTAAGTATTAAATGCCTAGGTAACACTGCACTGTGCCTGTATTAGGCTAGTCGGGTTCGTCTCGTCAATCTGTTATAAAGTAAATAAGTAACAAACAAAACACATATTCTTTCGCAAGTATTATATTATGCGATCCGTAGAACGAATATTTGTGTTTCTTGTTATTTCTTACGTCACTCATCCCGCGTTACCTATAAGAAAATTCTCGAACAAAGCTGTGATCACATGACTTCTATACAATAAAAACACCGAACACCATATGCCGTTGACTCAACACAATACCAGTTCGCTTACTGAGATGTAACAACCTGCGGATCTTATCTGTTGAAATGATTGTTTCCTTTCAGCATCTGTCTGGGTTTAGTCAAGGCTGCTTGGGGATTCAGGGCAGGGGCTAAGGGACACAAGGCACTTTTGCCCCTGTAGACGTCCACTCTTCACGGCTTCGTCTATTCTGCATAAAATGCTCACCGCAAAAATTTAACTCGACTTTCGTAAATCAGGGACGCCAGACGTACGATAATTTGCGCGTACCTATAATAGCGCGTAAACGCATACACTCGCATTCATCTAGCAACCCTTTTTTTTTTTTTTTTTTTTTTCCCGGGGAAATGCCTTACGCATACCACCCTGAGCCGTTTTAACGCTAGTCCAGGGTGGTTATGTGGGACTCCCCGCCGGAGAAACCGGCGGATATACCCACTAAAACCCCGGGGTCCTTCCAGCCGCTGTTCTGCAGGGACGACGAAGGTACGCTCTCGCATTCTTCTCCGTCGTCTCGCATTCTTCATTCATCTAGCAACCCTGGTCCGAACTATTATTATCATATTATATTGTTGCGTATGAGACACTGCACAAATTGGGTATTATAAAATACACTCGTGATAACTATTAAGAACCAGGCTAAGGACTTTGATTCTTAAACTCACACTCGTTTGATAATACCCTACTTTCTACGGCAATTTCATATAACACAATAATTAACCATTGTTTATAGGTGGTGTACCACTCTAGGTATCAGCAACAGTCTTCAGCGGCGGTGAACAGGCTTCGAAAGTCGAGGTTTACCACTTTTAGCGTGTAACGTGAGTCTTAAATGATATCTTTGTTTTAGAATTTACATACTGTACGTACCTCTTGGTAGGTCTTCTTTTCACAGTCGTGCCCCTCATTATAAGCCTCGATCCGCAACTGAAGTCTGTATGTAAATGTTCCGTGTAACAGTGACTGTGACGTCAAAATACGATAACCGTATCACACAGATCACAGATAACGTATCGTGCGATATTTTTTCATTTTCTAAAATGTTCGCAATAATCCCGCCGGACGGTTGTAAACATCGCTATTTCATAATAATATGATGTATCATAAAATAACATGTGTCGTGTTATTGTGTGTGTTTGTTTGTGCCTGTGCGAAGCCCAGTGAAGAATCTTCAAATGGTAAGTAGATTTTAATTCATAATATATCTTTATTACTTATCTCTAATTAGGTAGGTATACTTGTGGCGCTGATTTTTGTTCCGATTTGAGCACCAATATGGTTGATTGATATCTTTTTATTTATGTGCATTTTTTAAAAGCATATTATTAAAACAAAACTTGGTACACTTATAGTAAAATACATACATAATAATACGTAGATCACTTATTATACCGAATAGTTGTTCTGTCTATGATTTTTAAATCCTGCGTAGATACATAATATATAATATGCGCGTGCGCATGTGACGAATCTTAGACAGTTCAATATTTAAATAAAACATTATCTAGTTAAAAACTAATAAACTAACGGAAATGAATTTCCGTTTTTGATCATATTATTTATAACAATAGCTGATTGTAATTTTATTTTCCCAAAATTTGACCAAATTTTTTTGAGAATAGTATATAGTTAGTAGAATAAGTAAGCATACCTGTACCTAATTATTTTCGACGAAATAAATAAGTAAGATAACCTTAGGGTGTTATTTTTGGGTAGCTAATTATAGTGAACTTATACTCATTGACCCCTTTTTTTCTACTCTTAAGTGAAGCAACTGCTGTTTACGCAAGACATTTCCAGATTTATTAATTTTACTACCGAAAAAGTCGCGCACTTTTGAGCTTATGCATGTGGAATGTGTAGGCGTGCCAATCGCAAAGGAAATAACTGTTTCGTATTCCTTCACATTAACCTTTTGACCGCCAAAGTCACCTATACTTGACAAGAACTTGCGGGTCCTGTACGCCAACGACGTCTATAGACGACAAAAAACCCAGTCTTAATAAAGTGAAATAAAAACATTTATCGACTCTAGGCAACACTAGTTCTTTCGTAGGTATTTTTTAAAAAATTGTGCCTTGGCGCACAGGGCACGAAAATGCGTTTGTGCCGTGGCGTTCAAAAGGTTAATATGTAATGTGTACCTATCTAAAGATAAATACAGAAATCGATTGCACCCACAAAATAACGCGGATCTGCTTAAACTGGTTAGCTTAAGTATCCTGAGCACTTGAGAAAAATGCTACATCACAATAACCAGCTGAATTTGGTTCTTCAATACAGTAGGAAATAATGCTTTATCATATTACATTGATGGTTTCAGAACGTTGCGGAGACGCGAGGTGCGTAGGCGTGGAGTATGAATGTATAGAAGACAGGTGTTTCTGTGCGCCTGGTTACATACCAAACCATTTTCAAGTCAGATGCGTCAAATGTCCAGGTATGTAGATGCACATAAGTCTAAATCTAAAACCCAGTGCCCCAAATCGAATGCTGGTAAAATTTAAAGTCTTCATCAAAATTTTATTAAAATCTTGTGGGTAATTCGGTTCTAAATATAATTACCTAAATTAGGTACCTAATCAAACTCGACGGTTTTTTTTCATTGAACCCTGAACGTATCAGCGTTCAAATACCAAATTACTACTTCAAAATTATTGTACATATAAAAAAATACATTTATATTCATAGGTATCGGTGAAAAGTGCTTCGGCCAGTGCTGCAATCACTACGGCAATGAGACGCTACACTGCTGGCAGGGCGTGTGCCAGCCTTGCTATGATCAGTATGGAAACTGGATATGCAGGTGTGTTAAAATTTAATAACTGGGATTTATACTCCAACAAAACAGGTTACCCCCAATTACACTTCTAGGGTGAAATCATAATTACGCTACAACCGAGCCCCATTGTTTGGCGTACCTTCCCAAACGTAACAGTGCCCAGACCCAGATGAGTACCTAGTAGTGAAAAGTCTCAAATACCTAGGTACCAGGGATTTCAACCCAGTTTCTCTGGTTTGGATTTAAGCCGGACAAACGACATCTGTGCCATTGACGCCAGATATCCATTGCTGAATAGGTATAACATTCGGAGCGATAAGAACTTTTGCGAAAAGTGGGATTGGTCTTTTAGCACCGACAACCATGATGGACCGATTGCATGCACGAACACGATTAAAAAATACAAATACAATAAATTTATATCGTAAAGTACCTACTCAGAAAAATATAAAATTGAGGCAAAATCCTAACCCTCTAGCTGGTAACCTTTTACAGCAAACTGCAGTCAAGCGTCTTAAGAAACTCCTTGCACCTTTTCCTAGAGATACATATGTTAGCAACCAGACCATGCTCAATGCTCAACCCATTATACGCCGCATAGGCGGATCCAGGATTTGGTTCTGGGGGGGGCCAAGGTGCAGACGGGCAAAAATATTATAATTTTTACCATGAAAAGTGTGTGTTTAGCTAGCACTGAGCAGTTAAAAAGTTTAAACACCACACAATAACATGTGCGCGAGCAGCTAGCTGTGAGCACCGAGAAAAAAATTATAATCTTTACCGTGAAATATGTGCAAAATTCGTAACTCTACAATGATTCTGGGGCCTTGGCCCCCTGCCCCCCCCCCTAAATCCGCCTATGATACGCCGTAAACAAATTTCTCAAAACATCTGATGAAAGTCAAAGAAAGACGGCAGATCAAAATTAAATTTATTTAAGTAAATAAAATAAAAATAAAAAAATTGCCAAATTGGACCTGAGTAGATGTTAACAAAAAAACATTTTCAATGTAAATGAGGAAGCTATGAAAGGATATTATAATTCGGATAAGGAAGTTGTAAAGGATGTTAAAAAATGACACTTCCAAGGAAGAGAATTTCTTATCTACGCTATATAAGATATAATTAAATAGCGAAATGCATCATTCAATCCAGTTTTCTTCTTGTATTCAATTTAAAAGCATTAATATCAATGTTTGGATTTTTCTACTAAACCTACATTTTACTTTAATTTATTTTACTTCAATCTAAATTATAGAATTCTAAATAATATCTAAATTTCTAAATAATATCTAAATTTTAGAATCTTGCAGAAATAGTATTTACTAAGGTAGGTAGCAATCTAAGTGAAGGTCTATTGGTGACTACGTGCTTAGAACATTTTGATCCTATGACAGTGTCTACATTAGTATTAGCGGCTTTTCTCGGTAGCTCTACATTTGTGCAAGATCTATTCGAAATTCAATCAGCATTGATTGTTTACGTTCAGTGAGAATATATTATACATATTATTATGTCAATATGTGTGTTACCGGTGATGACTTACGGCAACGAAACGTGGTCCTTCACTATTGGCCTCATCTCGAAGCTCAAAGTCGCACAGCGAGCTATGGAAAGGGCTAATCAGGAATGAAGAGATCCGTAGGCGAACTAAAGTCAATCTAAATTTTAGAATCTTGCAGAAATAGTATTTACTAAGGTAGGTAGCAATCTAAGTGAAGGTCTATTGGTGACTACGTGCTTAGAACATTTTGATCCTATGACAGTGTCTACATTAGTATTAGCGGCTTTTCTCGGTAGCTCTACATTTGTGCAAGATCTATTCGAAATTCAATCAGCATTGATTGTTTACGTTCAGTGAGAATATATTATACATATTATTATGTCAATATGTGTGTTACCGGTGATGACTTACGGCACCGAAACGTGGTCCTTCACTATTGGCCTCATCTCGAAGCTCAAAGTCGCACAGCGAGCTATGGAAAGGGCTAATCAGGAATGAAGAGATCCGTAGGCGAACTAAAGTCACCGACATAGCCCAGCGGATTAGCAAGCTGAAGTGGCTGGGCAGGCCACATAGCGCGGAGAGCGGATGGCCGATGGGGTCGAAAAGTGCTCGAGTGGAGACCACGGACTAGCAAACGCAGCATAGGACGTCCACCCACAAGGTGGACAGACGACCTTATAAAGGTCGCATGAAGACGCTGGATGCAGGAAGCTTCCAACCGGTACATATGGAAGTCCAAAGGGGAGGCCTATGTTCAGTAGCGGCGCTAGGCGTCAGCGACGTCGGCGACCGCCGACGGCCTCGCACTTGAAGGGGCCTCGCAAAATTTTTAATTATTTAAAATTTATTTATTCATTTTTTTTAAACATATTCGCGAGTTAAGTGATTGTGAAGTGCTTAAGGGCTTCAAAAAGAAAAAGATCAAAATGCATCAAAAGAAGACCTTTTCAAGTATTATAATGATTTAGGTAGGACTTACAATATTTCAGGAAGGCAAAAATAGCGACATACAGCCTTTTAAACTATATAAAGGTACTACTAACTCCATGTTAATATCAGGCGCTGATCCAGGGCCTCGCAGCCATGGGAGCCATGAAAATTAAGTAATTTAATGTGGCTTAATTTTTTTTCTTGTCAAAATCAGCGGCTTGCAAACTCTTTTTAAAATATCGGCGCTCGCAGCTAAAATAAAATAATTATTCTAATCTCGTGACTCTTAGAACGAGTTAAGGCGGGGCTTTACGAGCAGATTAGGTATTTAGTGCGGGCAAAAGTTGCTCAGAACGCCCGTTGGAAACGTGTGGCGTACGCTTATCGTAAAACGTGCGCGGTCATTGACCCTTGGTGATTGATTCTTTGCATGTAGTTAGCACACACACATTCACAAACACGTCAAACTTATAAAACCCCGTCGATTTTGCGTCGGGGGTTACAATGTGCTAAAATTTTTGGACAAGATCGAAAAAATGAGACACGAGATAAATATTATAGATACACGTATTTTTTGTTGAAAAAAAAAACAAAATTAGATTACATTTAATTGATTAGATTAGATTAATTAGATTGGACCAATTAATTAAATTAAAACAATAATTCAGATAAATTCAGAAAAAATCTGATAAATTAAGATAAATTGAGAAAAATCTGATAAATTCAAATAAATTCTAAAAAAAGTCTGATAAATTCTGAAAAAATCTGGTAAATTCAGATAAATTTAAAAAAATCAGATAAATTCGAAAAAAAATCAGATAAATTTTGAAAAAATCTGGTTAATTCTGATAAAATCAGATAAATTCGAAAAAAAATTAGAAAAATTCTGATAAATTCAGATAAATTCGAAAAAAATCTGAATAATTCTGAAAAAATCTGGTAAATTCAGATAAATTAAAAAAAATCAGATAAATTCGAAAAAAAATCAGATAAATTCGAAAATAAATCAAATAAATTCTGAAAAAATCTGGTTAATTCTGATAAATTCAGATAAAATCAGATTAATTCAGATAAAATTAGATAAATTCTGAAAAATTCAGATAAAATCAGATTAATTCAGATAAAATTAGATAAATTCTGAAAAATTCAGATAAAATCAGATTAATTCAGATAAAATCAGATAAATTAAAAAAATCAGATAAATTCGAAAAAAAAACAGATAAATTCGAAAATAAATCAAATAAATTCTGAAAAAATGTGGTAAATTCTGATAAATTCAGATAAAATCAGATAAATTCAGATAAATTCTGAAAAATTCTGATAAATTCAGATAAAATCAGATAAATTCGAAAAAATCAGAAATATTCGAAAAAAAATCAGATAAATTCGAAAATAAATCAAATAAATTCTGAAAAAATCTGGTTAATTCTGATAAATTCAGATAAAATCAGATTAATTCAGATAAAATTAGATAAATTCTGAAAAATTCAGATAAAATCAGATTAATTCAGATAAAATTAGATAAATTCTGAAAAATTCAGATAAAATCAGATTAATTCAGATAAAATCAGATAAATTAAAAAAATCAGATAAATTCGAAAAAAAAACAGATAAATTCGAAAATAAATCAAATAAATTCTGAAAAAATGTGGTAAATTCTGATAAATTCAGATAAAATCAGATAAATTCAGATAAATTCTGAAAAATTCTGATAAATTCAGATAAAATCAGATAAATTCGAAAAAATCAGAAATATTCGAAAAAAAATAGAAAAATTCTGATAAATTCAGATAAATTCGAAAAAATCAGATAAATTCGAAAAAAAATCAGAAATTCTGAAAAATTCAAATAAAATCAGATTAATTCGAAAACATCAGATAAATTCGAAAAAAAATCAGATAAATTCTAAAAAAACTGGTAAATTCTGATAAATTCAGATAAAATCGGATAAATTCGAAAAAAAAACAGATAAATTCGAAAAAATTCAGAATCCAGATTTTTCTGAATTTATCTGATTTTTCTGAATTTATCTGATTTTTTCAGAATTTATTTGATTTATTTTCAAATTTATCTGATTTTTTTTCGAATTTATCTGATTTTTTTTAATTTATCTGAATTTACCAGATTTTTTCAGAATTAATCAGATTTTTTTCGAATTTATCTGATTTTTTCGAATTTATCTGAATTTATCAGAATTTTTCTAATTTTTTTTCGAATTTATCTGATTTTATCAGAATTAACCAGATTTTTTCAAAATTTATCTGATTTTTTTTTCGAATTTATCTGATTTTTTTAAATTTATCTGAATTTACCAGATTTTTTCAGAATTTATCAGACTTTTTTTAGAATTTATTTGAATTTATGAGATTTTTCTCAATTTATCTGAATTTATTTGAATTTATCAGATTTTTTCTGAATTTATCTGAATTATTGTTTTAATTTAATTTAATTAATTGGTCCAATATAATTAATCTAATCTAATCAATTAAATGTAATCTAATTTTGTTTTTTTTTTCAACAAAAAATACGTGTATCTATAATATTTATCTCGTGTCTCATTTTTTCGATCTTGTCCAAAAATTTTAGCACATTGTAACCCCCGACGCAAAATCGACGGGGTTTTATAATATATCTGATTTTTTTTCGAATTTATCAGATTTTTTTGTTTTTATCTGATTTTATTAGAATTTATCTGATTTTATCTGAATTTATCAGAATTAACCAGATTTTTTCAGAATTTATCTGATTTATTTTCGAATTTATCTGATTTTTTCGAATTTATCTGATTTTATCAGAATTTTCAGAATTAACCAGATTTTTTCAGAATTTATCTGATTTATTTTCGAATTTATCTGATTTTTTCGAATTTATCTGATTTAATCAGAATTTTTCAGAATTTATCTGAATTTTTTTTCGAATTTATTTGATTTTTTCGAATTTATCTGATTTTATCTGAATTTATCAGATTTTTTCAGAATTTATCTGATGAATTTTCGAATTTATCTGATTTTTTCGAATTTATCTGAATTTATCAGAATTTTTCTATTTTTTTTTTCGCATTTATCTGATTTTTTCGAATTTATCTGATTTTATCTGAATTTATCAGATTTTTTTTCTAATTTATCTGATTTTATCAGAATTTATCTGATTTTTTTTTATTTATTTGATTTTTTCGAATTTATCTGAATTTATTAGAATTTATCTGATGAATTTTCGAATTTATCTGATTTTTTCGAATTTATCTGAATTTATCAGAATTTTTCTAATTTTTTTTCGAATTTATCTGATTATTTCGAATTTATCAGAATTTTTCAGAATTTATCTGATTTTTTTTCGAATTTATCTGATTTTATTTTAAATTAGTTCAATCTAATTTAATAATTAGTTTATATTAATATTTAATGTGAATTAATTTAATCGTATTTAATAATTAATTCATATTAATACTTAATTTAAATTAATTTAATCTAATTAAATTATTAACTTATAATAATATTTAATTTAAATTAATTTAATCTAATTTATTTTATATAGTACGTGTGTGTTATATTTTTTAATAATCGACTAGAAGGACAAAATAAAGATTATAATATTTATTATCTAATTACAAATAAATTAAACCCCCTACACGCTTCTGAGATTTGGAAATTCACAATATATGTAAGTACTCCTAAATAATTCAAACGCGCGTGTGTAATCGTAGTGGAGGTGAGATCGAAGTGCACAGGTCCGACGCTGACAGTGGTCACCGGCGTTCTGAGTGCGTGCGGTAATGCTCCGTGGGAATTAAAATTCAATTAAAAATCATTAAATAAACTTATCGATAAAATACCTATATATAGCCATCCGTTTGAATGTTATGTATCAAATAAAGTACTCTAAATGTTTATTTTTGTCCTAGTTTTACAAATATTTAAATGGAAGGAAGAAAATTAGGCATATTTAAAAAAAATAAAACTATCGAGAAAAAAAACAATTATCATGTTTCTGTTAATTAAGATCTCTTGTTCAAAGATTGAAGTTACACATACTAAAATATAAAGTAGTAGATCTTCTTAAAAGTTTGCTATATTAGGCTTTGAAAAACATACATTTCACTTACCATAGCGCCTTAAAATACAAAATTTTCTCTGGTTGCGCTCTTACTAGATAAAATATTTAATTTTAATTCAGTTTCCTTGCCACTCGAAGCAAGCAAATGCACATAATTCGTGAAGAAAAATTTCAAAATATTCTCTTTTATACATAAGAATACAATATTTAGATTCCTAGCAACTCGGAGCAAGCTAAGCGTACATTATTCGTACTGAAAAATTCAAAATTTTCTCGGCGCTCGCAGCGAGCTGCTCGCGTTTTTATACATAAGAATATAATATTTAGATTCCTAGCCACTCGGAGCAAGCTAAGCGTACATTATTCGTACTGAAAAATTCAAAATTTTCTCGGCGCTCGCAGCGAGCTGCTCGCGTTTTTATACATACGAATATAATATTTAGATTCCTAGCCACTCGGAGCAAGCTAAGCGTACATTAGCCGTACTGAAAAATTAAAATTTTCTCGGGCTAGCAACGAGCTGCTCGCACTTTTAAAGATAAGAATATTTAGTTTCCTAGCCACTCGGAGCAAGCTAAGCGTACATTATTCGTACTGAAAAATCAAAAATTTTCTCGGCGCTCGCAGCGAGCTGCTCGCGCTTTTATAGATAAGAATATTTAATTTCCTAGCCACTCGGAGCAAGCAAAACGTACATCACCTTTCATACTCACTTAGACAGAATTTAAAAAATATACCTATCATCGAGGCGTAAGGCACGAAGATGAAGTAAATACAAGTGAGTTTATGCCGTTAATTTACAAAGATGAATCTTACGAGTCGTTTAGTCTGAAAAAGGTGTAAAGTATTCAAAATTTTATGAATTCGCTTAAATGTGTCCCTTCTCAGTTTGTAAAAAATGCTAGCCGAAAAAGGGGGGCCACGCGAACCTAATTTCGCCGACGCCCACGCGTGGTCTAGCGCCGCCACTGCCTATGTTGAGCAGTGGACGTCTTACGGCTGAGATGATATGTCAATATACATATAATTAGTTATAATATATTTCAATGTACAATGGTACCTATGGGTTTTATCCATGTGTACCATAAAAACACATATCTAAAGGCACGAGGCTCTCACTTAAAATGGTAGCGCTGTAGTCACAAATTTTAGAGGATATATTGTAATAAGTTCCAATAAAATTATACCCACCGGTCATATAAATCTTTTTTTTTTTGCAATAAACAAATCTTATGTCTTAATCTTATTTTACAGGGACCCCATGAAAGACATCCTGTTGATTTCGACGGCACAGATAGCGATGGGGGCAGCCTTGGTCTTCGGAATAATCGCCACTTTCATACTTCTTTACAAGCTTTGTGCTGCTACTAATTTAAGGTAACGCCATCTAGCGGTAGCTGCAGTAACTAACATGTACATTTGCCTGAATTTCCTCAAAAGTAGAGTGCTTTTCAGGAAAGGAGTCCTTTAGTAGGGGCGCCACTATCGCGCGTTTTAAAGTTAAAATACCTATAACATTTTGTCTCCTCATATTTAACTTTTTAATTAAATAGGAACTTTATGTAAGAAATAAAAAATATTTAGCATAATATGAAGTACGTACAGTAATAATTGTTTGAGTTAAATTTAGTTCCGCTTAATTCCGCGGGACCTCTTTCGTGAAAAGCACTAAGCAAATCCGAGTACCGTCTACATTTCTTATGAAAGCAGAGGGAGCTAGTGTTAGGTGCGTCCTAGGCACAAGTCCTAGGATTTACCGGATTTACTAAAATATAGCTCCGATGTGTTATTCAAGGTTTATACCACAGCTCAATGAGTTCAGCCGCTAAGGTATAATGAAGAGATAACTGGTTACCAACATAATCATTTAATCTAAATATATATATAAGGAAAGAGTGACTGACTGACTGATCTATCAACGCATAGCCTTAACCGCTGAACGGATTGGGTTGAAATTTGGAACACAGATAGCTTTTATATTGTAGACCTCTGATAAGAAAGGATTTAACCATGCGGGCAAAGCCGCGAACGTAAGCTAGTCAATTATATACCTTCTAGTGAAACCGTGCGCACTTCATTTCGCCTCACAAAAAATTATCAGTGTTTCTCTACTATATTATTATAGTAATATACTTATAAACCTTCCTCTTGAATCACTCTATCTATTAAAGAAAACCGTAACATAATCCGTTGCGTAGTTTCAAAGATCTAAGCATACATAGTGACAGACAGACGGGGGAGGCGACTTTGTTTTATACTATTATTAATGTAGTGATTATAATAATTAATGATACGTATTATTATACTCAAATAGTGGCTATAATAATAATACTAGTTAGCCTAGCGATTTAACCCGCTCAAAGAAGCATAATATTATTTGTCTAATCTACATTTTATGTATACCAACATTTCAGCCAAAAGGCATGAGAACAACAAACATCTTACTAATTTTATAAACGTGAAAGTTTGTAAGAATGGATGTCAGGATGTGTTTGTTACTGTTTCACGCCTAAACGGGTGGACTGATTGAGCTGAAATTTGGTATAGAGATAGTTTAGACTCTGGAATAACACATAGGCTATAGGACAGCGAGTAAAACCGCTGACCACAGCTAGTTTATTATAAAAGTCGCATTTATAATATTAGCCGGATTTAATTTAAGAGGATTTATAGTGAGGGAAGCCCGCTCAAGTTTAGGTATATTAGCTGAGCGCGACGCACACCAATGCATCACTTACTCGGCCGAGTAATATAACATGTAGTCGCTTGGAATAAAATGTCTTGATCCTATGCAATGCAAGTTATTTGTTGAAATCATTAAGTCAATATGTAGGTATTAAAGTTTTAACCCCCGACGCAAAAACGACGGAGTGTTATAAGTTTTTAACCCCCGATGCAAAAACGACGGGGTGTTATAAGTTTTTAACCCCCGACGCAAAAATTACGGGAAGTTATAAGTTTTTAACCCCCGACGCAAAAACGACGGGGTGTTATAAGTGTTTAACCCCCGACGCAAAAACGACGGGGTGTTATAAGTGTTTAACCCCCGACGCAAAAACGACGGATCATTCCCTTTTAGTTCCCTAGTGGATCTAGTGGGAACTTCTTTTCTCAGTAGTTCCCCTTTTTTGAAAAGGGGGGAGGGGGAGGGGAGGGGGCAGGGGGAAGAGCGGGGAAGGGGTGAAGGGGTAGGGGCAGGGAGGGAGGTGAGGGGGAAGGGGGGAGTGAGGGGGGCAGGGGGAAGGGTGGGGAGGGGTAAAGTGGGAGGGGAAGGGGGAAGAGGGAGGGGGAAGGGGGAAGAGGAAAGGGGAGTGGAAAGGGAGAGGGGAGGAGGGATGGTGAGGGGGAAGGGGAGGGGGAAGGGAGAGGGGGAATTGGAGGGTGAAGGGCAGGGGATGGGAGGGAATGGGAGGGGAGAAGGGGGAGGGGAGGGTAAGGGGATGGGAAAGGGGAGGGGTGAGGGAGGGGGATGGGGATGAAGGGGGGAATAGGAGGGATGAGGGCGGATGGGGGATGATGGGGGGGATGTGAGGGGGAGGGGAATGAGGGATGGGGGGCTTAACTAGTAGAATACAACGCACTATGATAAATTTAAAATTTAAGATGGCCGCCACCAAAAAACCGCTAATTACATATTTTGAAAGCGCTGCGTTGGGGGTTGTTTTTAAATTTTTAATTTAATTCACTTGTTGCTATAGTAAGCTAGCTGTGCGGCGTGCGCATGTTTCTCTGTCTCTCTCTCTCTTATAGAAAGCAAGCCAGATATTTTCATTTCTATTTCGCATTGAACAGTGTGGTGTCGCGACGATTATTTTGAGTGTATACAGGTTTTTTGTAAATAATAAATCGTGTAAATCGTGGGAACTTCGTTCCATCCGGGTGTCTCTTGACACCTCTCAAGTTTTTTATTATTATACTAGCTGCGACCCGCGCTGTTACCCGCGGCACAGTTATTGCCGATAAGACTTGATTATAATAATTTTGGCCAAGTGGGGTTACGGCGTAGATTTTGGCCAAGTGTGATAACGGCGAAGATTTTTGCAAAGTAAGGTCGATGGCGAAGATAAGTACATGATAAGTACGCTGTCATGGAAGAAATGAAAGATCTTGAGGAAATCTACTTCTAACTTCAGATGACAGCTGTCAAACTTGATATGTCAATATCTCAGAAAGTCTCTTCCATGACAGCGTACTTATCATGTACTTATCTTCGCCATCGACCCCACTTGGCAAAAATCTTCGCCGTTATCACACTTGGCCAAAATCTACGCCGTAACCCCACTTGGCCAAAATTATTATAATCAAGTTTTATCGGCAATAACTGTGCCGCGGGTAACAGTGCGGGTCGCAGCTAGTATAATAATAAATAGATCTCCATGTTCATGGTGTCCTGGTACTCGATGTACAAATACGAGTATTTATTTATCTGATACATATTGTAGTAGATAGGAGAACACATACATTGTTAAAAAACTTGAGAGGTGTCAAGGGACACCAGGATGGAACGAAGTTCCCACGATTTACACGATTTATTATTTACAAAAAACCTGTATACACTCAACAAAAATAATCGTCGCGACACCACACTGTTCAATGCGAAATAGAAATGAAAATATCTGGCTTGCTTTCTATAAGAGAAAGAGAGAGAGACAGACAGAGAAACATGCAATGTATTAAATTAAAAATTAAAAAAAAACCTCAACGCAGCGCTTTCAAAATATGTAACCCCCTCCCTTCTCCTCCTCCCTCCCCCTGCCTTCTCCCCCTTCCCCCCCATCTCCCCCTTCCACCTTCCCCCTCCCCTCCACTTCTCCCTCCCCTTCCCCCTCCCCCCTCCCTTCCTCCCCTTCCCTTCCTCCCCCACCCCTCCCTTCCCCCCCTCCCTTTCCCTCCTCCCCTTCCTCCCTCCCCTTCCCCCCTCCCTTCTCCCTTCCTCCACCCACCGTCCCTTCTCCCCCTCCCCCCGACCCTTCTCCCCCTCCCCCCGACCCTTCTCCCCCTCCCTCCGACCCTTCTCCCCCTCCCCCGACCCCTCTCCCCCCCTCACCCCCTCCCCTTCTACCTCCCTTCTCCCCCTACCCCCTCCCCTTCCCCCCTCCCTTCTCCCCCTATACCCACCCCTCCCTCTCCCTTCCCCCTCCACTTCCCCCTTCGCCCCTACCCTTCCCCCTACCCTTCCCCCTCCACTTCCCCCTTCGCCCTCCCTTTCCCCCTTCCCCCTTCCCTTCCCTTACCCCTTCCCCCTCCACTTTCCCCCTCCCTTCTCCCCCTCCCTTCCTTTCTCCCCCTTCCCCTTCCCTTCACCCTTCCCCTCCCCTTCACCCTCCCCCTCCCTTCTCCCCCTCATAACGCGCGATAAGGAACTTCGTTCCAAAAAGGGGGAACTACTGAGAAGTGATCATTCCCACTAGATCCCCTTTTCAAAAAAGGGGAACTACTGAGAAAAAAGTTCCTACTAGATCCACTAGGGAACTAAAAGGGGAACTAGTGGGAATGATCCAAACGACGGGGTGTTATAAGTTTTTAACCCCCGACGCAAAAATGACGGGGGGTTATAAGTTTTTAACCCCCGACGCAAAAACGACGGGGTGTTATAAGTGTTTAACCCCCGACGCAAAAACGACAAGGTGTTATAAGTTTGACGTGTCTGTCTGTCTGTCTCTGTGTCTAGGTTATTATATAGTATCAAAGTACTCGTCAATACAAATCAAATGAGCCCAAACTCGATGTAATCGCGTTGTTTAATTACAGAATTCCTATGGCCACCTTTCAGCTCCATCATCAGATCAGCTCCATATCATGATAATATTGCATTGTCATCCGATTCAAATATGCATGCAAAATTTCAGCTCAATCAGAATCCGGGAAGTGGATCAAATTTAACTTGCAAGATTTGATTACAGACAGATGTAAGTAAAACATGTGAAATTTAAAAAAAAAACTTTTTAAAAACATGCTTTTATTATTATTACTACCCAGCATCATAAAGTACTTGTCAAGGCGAATCGTTTGAGCCCAAACTCGATGGGTTTGCGTCATTAATTACGGAGATCCTATGGCCATCTTCCAGTTCCATCATCAGATCAGCTCCATGTCAAAATATTGCATTGTCATTCGATTTATACATGCATACAAAATTTCAGCTTAATCGGACACCGGGAAGTGGGTCAAATTAAAGTTGCAAAATTTGATTACAGACAGACAGACGGACAGACAGACAACAGACAGGTGAAAGTAAATAAAAGCTTGTAATAAAACGGACTTTAATATCAGCAAAATAGTACTATAACATTATGTGACCAAAAAAAAAATTCCGTTATTATTATATAGAGTATCAATTTTTGCGGTCCAACTATAATCGCACTATATGTGTGGGTTAGCGACGAGAATAATTTGGAGCGCAGAGCGATACGTCCACTCTCTGAGAGGGCTCACGGCCAAGTGAAGCGTGAACCGACGCGGGCCTCGTTTTATAGTGATTTTGAAAAATTCGGAAAAAATATAAATATTACATTTTAAGTAAATTTAAAAATACGATTGGATCAAAAAAATGTTATTATTTAATGGTAAGTAATTATTTTGAGTAAATATAAAATAGTCATGTATAAAAAAAATGTTTTGTAAACAGTAATTTCGTGATAATTTCACATCTTTATGATTTTATTTTAATAAGAAATACCTATAATTCAAACTTTTCCTTAACAAGTATACTAGTTTAGGATCTTTCCAGTAATAGTATTTTTTTAGATTCTAATAAAGACATGTATATTTGGATATACCCATGTCCAAACATTGCTTCAAAAGTAAATCTATAAAACCTTTATCCATTTACCTTGACGTAATTTAAAAACGGTCAAAACTAAAAAGGTTTTTCTGAATAAATTGATGAGATTACAAGTTCTTTTAAAAGTTGTGAGTAAAAGTACCGTTCTTAAATAAGTATTTTCAAAATAATCCATGTTTGAACATCACATATTTGCTCTTGGCTCCGTTACAGGCTCTTCATAAAATTGTATCATCCACAGAATTGAAATGCTCTTATCTTTATTAATAAAGGCTTTGTCATAAATTATAGCTGATTTACCTAAATATATGTTAATTATGTACTTATTAACTGATAGCATATTATTATTAATAATAGCAAAGCATAAATTCCTTCACGAAACTTCTGTTGTCCTTTCAATATAGAGGTACAAGGATACTGATATGAATATTGAATTACATTTTTTTTTAAATTTAATACGCCAAAATATAAATCTTAAAACTAAGTATAAAACATCTAAAAACCTACTAGGTTTGTGCCGATTGCCGATGCGTACGTTCATTCGCTCGCTCGAACTGCAACCACAAACCGGTTGTCAAGCTGCAGTATGCGATTGGCTACCGCGCCGGTTGTATACGCTTATAGGATGATTTATTTCTAATATAATAACTAAACATAAAAATCTTACCAAATCTTATGTATATTATAAATATTTATTATTTATTTTATTTCAATACATATTCGTCATTCGTACATTTTTTTAAAAGTAAATTCTACTCATTTATATTTCAAAATCTCGATATAGTTCATGGGAGATTATCTAGGAAGGATAGGTACCTTTTAAAACAAAAAAAACGTTTTTCTAAATCCGTACAGACATCTTTCAGTAAGCTGGTTTATGGCTTTTGGAGCCACATAAAAAGAAAACAAACATACCAACCAACGAAGACCGCCAATTGTAACATTGCTTAACTGAAATGTACTTATTTAGTGTTAATTGTTTTCTTTGTTGCAATAAAGAGTTATCTATCTATCTATCATAATGGCTGTATCTCCTTGCTTCTAATAATTCTAACATTTGTTGTGTTTAGGCCTATCGGAAACAGATCTAATGGCGGGAGTCGACTGTCCATCGGAAGCCTGCAGTTGTACATAGAAGAACGATTGCGAGATGCGCCACCAAGGTAACGATTTCAAACTGACTCAATAAACATCCATATTTATTTATTTATTTTAGCCATTATCGTCCCACTGCAGGGCAAAGGCCTCCCTTCCCTCAAAAGAACATCCATAAAGTTTAAAAAAAGTAAACCGTCCTCACGGTCCTTTTGTAAAGGCTTTAAAATTTAATTGAATATTTTTTTAACAAACTCCACTTTTATTAATTTTATATTAATATTGACAGCCACTGAAGCGGCTAATAGTCACTGAGCCTCTGTCTCGCTCGCACGATATAACAAATTGTCAAATAACAATTGATAAAATTTAATTTTTGTAAATGTATAATATATATATACATATTGCTGGCAAGATGCGGCGCTAGATCGAAAGGAATGGAGGAATTTGGGGGAGGCCTTTGCCCAGCAGTGGGACAGTCTAGGCTAAATATAATATAATATAAAATGTATAAAATTGAAAATTTAGCTCATCTTTTTATACTATTTTTATAAGTATTCCCAGTTAGCTACCTTAAATAACAACAACGGCATTCTCAATTATATGAAAAATATCTATCTTTAAACATGCCTCAACCATTTTATAAAGTATCTTACTTGTTATACTTTAAAAAATTGTATAAAAATATGAGCTAAATTTTCAATTTAACACATTTCCAAAAAGTAAATTTTATCAATTGTTATTTGACAATAAGTTATATCGTGCGAGCGAGACAGAGGTTTAGCGACTATTAGCCGCTTAAACTCTCTTTCAATAATTATTGGTGAATATAGGTACATACATAAAATTTAAATTGTTGCACTGCCACTATCAACCGTCAACCACTGAAGTCCCATGGCAAAAAAATCACCTATTTTCTATGCTGCGTAGCAATATTTTTCGAGAACCACGATCATTTTCACTCGATAAACTGCTGGAAGGCTTTTGGCGTTGCAGGACAAAGAAAAAACGACTGTGTTTGGGCTGTGTTGGCAATGCCTTATACTTCCAGGAGTATTCAATGTAATTAATTTTTTTCAGATATACGAGAGCCCCTCCCGCTGGCTCGACGGTTCATCCGTCTGCCGCCTACACCAATAGCGGATTTGTAAGTATCCTCAAATATTAAAAGCTTTCACCTGGCCGCTACCGTGGTTCTATTAACTTTATTGAAATCGGTCCAGCAGTTTATTTTAATTATGAATTAAAACGTCCGTTGAAAACAAACTTTCAAGTTACGATTTAAACTCATATTAATTTGATTTTTTAATTTTTTTTTTTTGTATCTTATATTTAATGTTGATTTCAAATACAATGTGATGTTGTTTATGGAATAAATGAAATTGAATTTATTCGGAACTAATCAGTATGACGAATCAGTTGGTTTAATAAATATTTTTAATTTCACTTGTGGCCGAGTGTGTAAAATGTTTTAGAAATGTTTGTTCGAAAGACAAAATCTAATAATAACGTAAATTTCCAGGTTCATGATAGTAGTATACCACCGCCTCCATACAGCCCGCCTGAGGTGAAAGCCGATGACCGGAACACAGCATTACACATATAAGATAACAGTACTAGTACAAAAACAAAATTAATTTTAAGTAGTAATTTTACAATAACATGTACCTCTAAACTGCAAAATAATGAGCTTTGAAATCCTTAACCTCAACACACACACTTCACTTGACAAGTACTTGCGGGTCCTGTACGCCAACGACGTCTATAGACGACAAAAAACCCAGTCTTAATAAAGTGAAATAAAAATATTTATCGACTCTTGGCAACACTAGTTCTTTCGTAGGATTTTTTTTTTAAATTGTGCCTTGGCGCACAGGGCACGAAAATGTGTTTGTGCCGTGGCGTTCATAAGGTTAATCATGATATCTTAGGGGGCGATTCACAATGGAATTCAAACCAATCGTCGTCTTTGAGTCGATCACAATCAAATTGATAAAAGTTTTGAAAATAGTACAACAACGCGACTTTAATTTACGCTTTAACAACCTGTGTACCTACAGAATTCACATGTAGAAAGGCCTAATATATTTGTTTTATAATAAGAAATGTAATGTTTTAAAATTACCTTTTGAAGTACCTGTATTTTAACTATTACATGTTTTAATATTTTAAATTTGTGTTTGAATATTGTTAAAGTGCCAACAAAAAAATTGTCAAATGTTTTTTTCAAATGCCCTTTTTATGCTTTGTTGTGTTTAAATTTATGTTTAATTTATTTGTAAGCCTTTAATATAGTTTTAAAACCTGAAACCTGTGTTATTTTTATATTTCCCTTTTTATATTTTGGACATTTTGCAACATCTTGTGTCAAATATGAGACAACAAAAATAAACAAAAACATGACAAAAAAAAATTTTTTAGACATTTTTTAGAGGTAAGTAATTTTAGACGTGTCCTTGTTCTCTACTTAACCTTTTTCGAGGCAAAGATCTTACAGACTTTAATTTAAATTACCGTTTATGTAACAATATGTGACCTGTTTTACAGTAGGTCAAATATAGAGGGAGATTTTTTTTTGTAATCTTATTATCTTGCAATAAATCCTAGCAGGAATTAGATATTTAATAAAAAATGTGTTACGGATAGAAAAATCTATTGAATATTAATAATTAGGAGTAAAACAGTGGACTGGCAGCATACTTCACATTACAGCTAGTTGGTGAGCGTCGTCAGGGCCGCGACGACGTCGCCCCGGTGCTCCCGTAACGTTCTCTCCGCTAACGTTCTGGAGATTTCTAACTCTTTCACCTGGAATACACATCATTCAATGTTAATGTATAGGTACTTAACACTTTGGCTGTGGCGCGTTTTATTTATTATCCACAGGACCGGAAATTAATTATTTATGGAAAAATCTGTTCAAGTAGTAGAAACACTTTTAGAGCGCCAATTGTAACACTTCTATTATTATTTATAAACTTTTGTCATAGTTTTAAGCTCAGATCAGAGTTTTGTGATGTTACAATAAAGAGTTATCATCATTCATTCATTTACTATTTTAGTAAAACGCGTTTCAACTAGGGATAAAAATTGTGCTTTCTGAGCAACTTTGGGAATATTGTTGGCATTTGTGTGGAAATATTTCAAAATTGTTTTAGTTGTCATAGCTACTTCGGGAGGTTTTCATCCCTAGATTTGACCTCAAAAACGCATTATTTGTGTTTTCTGCAGTCAATGTTATAAAATAACAATGTAAAAGGTCACATTCTGTACAAATATACCAATCCTACCAATATTATAGATGCAAAAGATTGTATAAAAATAACTGTTTAATGTTTATCATTCAGATAATACTCTCAGGTGTTTTTTCATTACTTTACATGAAGCTATAATTAGCTTATAGCTATTACAGAAATAGACATCATAAAACCTGTTTGTTCCAAATTTTTACTCAATCCATTCCGTGGTATTTTTTATAATCAACTAGATGATAAAACTTAATTATTTTATGTCTCTATTTTAAATTTTAACAAGTAAAATAATATACAATGTCGCTGAACCTCTGTCTTGCTCGCACGATATAACAAATTGTCAAATAACAATTGATAAAATTTACTTTTTGGAAATGTGTTGAATTGAAAATTTAGCTCATATTTTTATACAATTTTTTTAAGTATAACCAGTTTGATACTTTATAAAATGGTTGAGGCATGTTTAAAGATAGATATTTTTCATATAATTGAGAATGCCATTGTTGTTATTTAAGGTAGCAAACTGGGAATACTTATAAAAATAATATAAAAATATGAGCTAAATTTTCAAATTAACACATTTCCAAAAAAAATTATCAATTGTTATTTGATAATAAGTTATATCGTGCGAGCGAGACAGAGGCCCAGCGACTATTAACCCCTTAATACACTTACTATTAACTCAATATCATCCTTTTTCACTGACACCTTTTGAAGTTCCTTTTCTTTTTCAAGACGCTCTGCAGCTTCCTTATTTCTTCTATCACCAATCAATGAGAGGGCCTGAAATTTTCAACCATTAAATTAGAAAACCCATTGCACCAGTGACAGAGAAATTAAAGAGTGGAAGATTGTCCTGGTATGGACATTATTATGCGGAGGGATGAAAATCATGTTACCAAAAAGTCCATGAATATGGTGATAGGCGGTAATCCGGGAAGGGGGCGCCCAAAAAGGTTTGGCTGAACTGTGTGTGCAGGGATATGCGTGCTAGGGGAGTGGATGCAGATATGACGGATGATAGTGCAGAATGGATGAGAAAACATGTTGTGCCGACCCTACCTAGTGTGGGATAAAGGCAGGAAGAAGAAGAAAAATATATTAGAAAAACCATTTACAGTATAGATAGCTGAAACATTAAAGTAGTCCCTAAGAAGGGGCACTTAAAAAGCCATAATTGACTGCAACACATCTGCTTATAATCACAAGGTCTCAGATAATCACAAAGAAAAAAAAAATGGTATATTCACACTAATCCAATTAAAAACCAGAGGGTGCCCATTAAATAGGGGTATAGGGGGGGGGTATAGGGTTTTTAGGGTGATTTTTTTATTTTATTTTATTGGAATGTTCGGATAACTGGATAATGAATAAAATCATAATGATGTTTTGTGTTTCCTGGCCCTGATTATATCGTCTCATGGTAAAGGCTAAGAAAATTAAGCAAAAGGATTTGCTTTTTTTTAATATCTGCATGTCCAACACCATATTACTATTTTGTCAATTTGTACATAGCAAGGGAGTGTTGGTGGAGGGTGCCGGATTATTTGACATGCTGGTATAGTGAAGTGTTTAATGAGATTATACTGTATCAATAGATAAGAAACTTAGTTTAAAAAATAATACAAACAAAACTTGGCTCCGTTCTCTTATTCAGTCTTGTTTTGTCATACAATAGGTAATCAATGTGTTATAAGAATGATTGATCAAGAATTAGATTTCCTAGAGAGCAAAGAGTGTTTCCGTATATCTGTACTAAATCCTATCATAGCACATAACAAATGTTTGTAGCACCTAGCTCTACCTCCTGTCCTAACCAAAATATGTCCTAACAAAAGCATAGTGCTAACAAAAACACAGAAGGTAAATTAAAAGATGTATTAAAGCCATATTACAAAAGAAAGCCTACTATAAAATAAGGCAATACATAAAAGACAAAGATGCCTGGAAATCTGGAAACCTCTGCATGATAAACCAGCTGGTGCCCCTCAAATGTACAATAAATTATGTAACCAAGATAAACATTGTCAAGACATATTTAAAATATGCAATCTTTATGAACTTCTTGCTCGTTCTTCTCATAGAAGTGCTTTGCGAATGAACAGTAAAGTATTAAATTGAAAAAAAAAAAAAAAAATTTAAAATTGACTTGCAAAAGTGCATCAATGTAGCCTATATAAATAAATGAATTTTGAGTTTGAATCTATCAGGTTTATTACGAATAAACCAACTTACTATGGCTACTTCAGTTAACCTTTTATAGTGCAGATATAAGATAGATGTATAGTTTAAACTACAAACAAGAAAAATTACACCGGACCATCATTTGGTGGATTCGAATTAGTGCGGAAGCGCTCTAAGGTGCCATAACATTTGCTATAAGAATAATTTTTACCTCAAACATAACCTAAAATCCTAAATATTTAGTTAGAACACTTACGCCTGATATATCCTGAGAAGATATCTCCTTCTCTTCAGCATAATCAGTAACCTTCTCCAAGTCAGCCACGCCGCTATCGTGTTTTGCAGTCTTCTTCTGAGTTTTATCTTTGTCATTATGTATGTCGTCAACGTCCCCATTGATTTCTTCGTCTGCCATTTCTAATTTGTGGTTGTTCTAATTTCTAAAATATGCTATAACTGCAACAGAACTAGCCAGAATTAAATAATAAATTATAAGGAAATAAAATTATGTTCGCACATTTTCAGTTTCTGAAATTCTAAAATCCTATCATCCTATCTGTCAAACACTGTCAAATGTCAATTTTTCTGACAATCCTGACACTGAAAAGTAATAAAATAATGACAGCAAATATTTTTTTCTTGCGATTAGCGATACACCTCCACCAATAATGTCTCTATGCTTCAAGCGTCAACAAATGTTAACACTTGGTTTTATTTCTCGGCTTAGGTGTTATTGGAAAATGTATGAAAATGCCGCGTGAAACCATAAAATACCAAAAGCGTTGACAGTTGACATTGACAATAGTATCGACTGACTTTTGACTTTTTGACATATTTAACTTGACAATTTGACAGCTTGACAGCTGGCTCACAGCTCGTGCATTTTACTTCTTCGCTTTTGTACCATGTATTTCTGCTTCTATTATTTTTAAATATCTTTTTACCGTAAAATAAGTATTTTCATGTATTCTTCTTTTAATAATTCATCTGCTTAATGTGTCAAGTGAACGACGAAAGCTGATGGGACCATTTTAAAAATAGGTAAGTCGAAGGCATCTCACTGCTCGATAAACGTCAAATAATACTCCTGTAGTAGTCGCCCTTGACGAGTGCTTTTATAAAACTACGTACATACTACATTACTATCCAGAGTTAGATATCATGTATATCTTGGCAATGGATAAACATTACCGTAGCCGGACATGTTCAATCAAGGGGGTTTTCACATCATGACTGCATGAGTTCAAGTGATAATGTTAGGACCCATGTGTATTCAGCCTTATATCTGATATTGTAAATAGTAGGTGATTGTCCTCAATCAATCAAAACTAATTCGTCACTTAGGTACTTGTTCTTATAGAATTCATTTGAGAACTATCATA
The DNA here is from genome assembly GCA_947507615.1 of Hemithea aestivaria. NCBI lineage: Eukaryota > Metazoa > Arthropoda > Insecta > Lepidoptera > Geometridae > Hemithea > Hemithea aestivaria. The sequence goes on along the minus strand of OX382332.1, from coordinate 10,319,202 downwards.
ACTTTTCACAACACCCTACTTTTAAGATGAATTAAGCACAAAGGAGTGTTTAATCAGACTATATTATTATATTAACCCTTAACTGACATCGTAGGGTAAATTTCCACCCCAGCCGCTTAGAAACCACTATTTTTTTTTTCCAGTGAAGGTACACATTTTCCGTTTAGGTATTCTTGGTTCAACGAACGCGCTATAAAGTAGTAGAAGCGTAATGCGTGAAAAATCATCATTTATTTTATTTTTTATGAAGAAAGAATACCAAATTTGTGTTGCAATTAAGTAGCTGAATTTTGACTCTCTTTATTTTATTACAAATATTATATTTTCTATTTTTGGTGATAATCTATAATAAACCAACTCAAGAGTAATTGATTATGTTAAGTTTTTATGTTCCTAACTTTAAAATTAAGATTTTCGTTGAAGAGTGATTATATGCCTAATGTTAAAATTTGAAAAAAGTATGTATGTTCCAAATTTATAATATGAAGCTATTTTCTTAAACAAATGTTATCTTTTTTGGTATTTATAGATTCAAATTATGCCACCTTCATATAAAATAATCATTAACTAAAGTATTTTTTAACTAATACATACTTTTATAAAGATTTCATTTGGGGTAGTTTTTTACCCCACAATGTCAGTTGAGTAACAAAAAATTATGATGTTAGTTAAGGGTTAAGTATATAATAGAGGTCACATTTTTAGGCATAATATATTAGGTATTATATAATGCTTTTTATAGATATCTCAACCTATCTGTAGAATAGTCACATCTGAAAACACACTACTTTATAGAAGAGTAATTTTAAGAATGGCATGCATACATTTTGCCTTAACTTTTTTACTCTTTAGTAAAACAAAATGTTTATTTCAAGGTTGAAAAATTTGGGCAAAATGTCAAAAAAAGCCTAAGTCTAGTCAAAGTCTTTAAAGTAGGTAGTGATTTTTCAGATGTGACTATTCTACAGATAAATTAACATCCAACTAACTAACATTAACTAACATCCATCTGCTCGAATGGATGTTAGTTAAGTACTTATACTGTGTAAAAAAAGATCCAACTACAAACAACTTAACACTGCTTTACATTTACACAACTTAAAACTAACTAACTTTAACTTTTATTTCACACCAACTGAAAGAAAAAGATAAAAACTTATACACTGCTAAGAATAAAATTGTAAATATAATTGGAAGTCTGACATAGTTTTCTATTTGTTTTACTAATATGCATTTATTGTAGCACCCATTTTAAATGTAAGATTCCCTATTTAATTATTAAATACTTAGTTACTTATTAAAAAAACAAAATCAAAATTTAAAATATTTAGGTATTTTTAATAACATGGCTTGTTTGAATACAAATCTTAATATACATTTCATATGCAGTTCAGCATGTATTTGCTCAGAGGGCGTACTATTTTTTTAAATCTATTGATTAGATACTAAATTTCAAAATAAGATTCAAGATTAATTGTAATGTTACTAAAAATAAAAAATACTCATGCGCTATAATATTTATCAGGGGCAATTAATGATTCCACATAATATTATGCCTTTGCCTCATCATTGCTTAACACAGTGACTGCGAAAAACACAACTGCTGTGTTTTTGAGATCAGAATGTGTGAGTTGGTGTACACAAACATTGTGTTTTGTCAACTAATTTTAAATACTAAATTAATTTCTGTGCATAGAACTAAAAAAACGCCACCGCTGCCAAAGTGTTAATTAAGATCAGGTGAGATCAATGATCAATGTAAAAGCCTAACCTATATTAGTTAAAATAGTTGCTTATACCCCTGATAAATCCTGTATTACTCTCATATTATGGGTGTCCCGTAATTTATCTAAAAATATTACAAAAAAACTCACTTTAGCACATCTGGTCCCTAGATGGCGCTAGGATGCTTTTCGCCAACAATAATATATTTTTTCTCAAACAAAACTTACATAGTGAAATGAATAGAATTTGCATGCAAAGAAAGTTTTTATATTTGAACCAGTTATTCAAAATGCAAAATTTCTTCATATTTAAGTACCTATAGAATAGAATAGAAGAATATTTTAGTGGATATTAAAAAAAAATATTAATTTTCTGAGGCCCTGAGGCTACTGATATTATTATCAATTTAGCACTTTTTTTCTGAAAATACCTTAACCTAAAGGAGTTAAGCAGGATACATTCTACAATATAACTTTGAGTGACAAAATCAGCTTAAACAGTAGTGTAAAACTATTAACATTATTAAATTTTACTTTTCTAAATCATTATAGAAAGAGGCATAAATGTATAGGTATATGGACTATGGATAATGTGTAACCTAACCAAGATATAATTTGGAAAAGTCACATTAAGACTGTTCGGAAAAAAACACTCATGGCCAAATTTTACTAAAATTAAGCCTAAAGATTGCAGAAGAGTTTTATTTTTAAGGTTGCAGCACATAATTGGTGAAAAATCATGTATAATATAAGATTTAAAGAGACTCTTCACTGTCACCCCACCCTAATGTAAGTAATTTTGATGAATTAATTCAGCTTGTCACATTCATCTGATCTCAAATTGATCTAAAACAAGTGAATTAAATTTAAAAAACCCCCAACGCAATACGTAATTCACTATTTTTTTAATGGCGGCCATCTTGGATTTTAAATTTTATATAGTGGGCTGTATTCTACTCGTTAAGGCCTTTCATTTGATACCCATATTGAGGGGGTCGTGGAAGAAAAAAGTAATCCGCCATTTTGTAGCGGCGGCCATCTTGGACCGATTTCCACCGAACATGGCTAAGAACACTCTCGACTAACTCTACTTTCAAACAAAAAAAAAACTAAATCTAAATCCGTTCATCCTGTTGGGACAGACAGACAGACACGTCAAACTTATAACACCCTGTCGTTTTTGCGTCGGGGGTTAAATAGATCTAGAGCCAAAGTACTATGGGGTGGTGTGTCATAGTCATGACTCATGACTAGGGCATGCTCCCGGGAAATCCCGGTATCGAAAATCCCGGGAATTCTCGAAAATTTTATGATATTTCGGTACCGATACTTTTTTGAAATTTCCCGGGAATCGATACTTTCGATACTTTTGATGCTTTAGTTATTAATTCATTACTTTATCGATTTTTTAAATAAAATACTGCTTAATTTTGTAAATTGAAATCTATTAAATGACTTTAAATACTAGAAACATGAGATTAAGCTCTTTTTATCCGAAAATCTACTAGATTTTACTGACCATAATAATATGAACGAAGTCATAAAAGTAAAAAAACGAAGAAATAAAAGAAAAAGATGGAAAGACCCGAGAACAAAATGAAATACATACTCAAGAGAAGTGATTATTTAGTTTTCCGCATTAATAATATATGGGGAATATTTTATGAGGAGAGCTCTAGAGAAGTGGAAAAAATATCTCGATAGCAACCACTTGCAATTTACAGTATCTTGCGAAGTCTGAAGGAGAACTCGGTGCTCTGCTTTCTAGAGTGAAGAAGAAGATTGGTCTCATTATAATAAACCAGACCAAAACCAAAATACTGACAGTGACATTAACGCACTCGTCGCGATAAACAAAACGATTTACTACTTCAAAGTTGTACTTAATGAAAAATCCTTACCGGCATTACAGTTGCTGAATCCATCAGATCGGCAAAGAACAGAACAAACCTGTCAAATCGAAGAGTGAGAATGCCAAACCTTGTTAAACCAGTACCTTATGGAAATGTCGATGGTTTTCTATTTTACTTGACTTTATTATTACCAACCGGGGGTATATTTCTTTTGTAAGAGGGCGACTAGGTGGGCACTCCAACAGTCAACAGTGCATGTTATTCTAACGCCCGAGCAGAGATTTAAAAATATTACTGTGCTTAGATAGGAGGGCACTGTGCACTATAGCTAGTGAAATAACTGGGTTGAAGAATCTGAACATCTTCTCTCTTCTCTTCTTCTTCTTAGTCGTGTTCTTCATTACTGAAGGTCGCGTCCTTGAAATTCGACCGTAGCCCGCTGCGTGAGCTGTTTCCACTTCGTCCGGTCCTCGGCTTCTCATATGGCGCTTACAACTGGTAGGCCAATGAGAGTGGTCACTTGATCACACCAGCGACTAAGTGATCGGCCGCGGGGTCTCTTTCCTTCCACCTTGCCCGTCACGATCAACTTATCCAAGTTATCCGACTGTCGGCGGACAATGTGACCAAAGTAACTAAGGATCTTCTGGTAACAGATTGTTGAAAGCCTGATTCGTATGCGAAGCTGGTCCAGAATAGATTTATTTGTTCTTTTGGCCGTCCATGGTATGCGGAGCATTCGTCTCCAACACCACATTTCAAATGCATCGATTTTCTTACGCTCTGATGCCCTAATTGTCCACGACTCTGCCCCGTAGAGAAAGATTGAGAAAACCAGACTTCGCACTTGTCTCGTTTTCGTAACGTTGGAGACCTTTTGATTTTGCCATATGCGTGTGAGCTTGGTCATTGCTGCTTTAGTCATCTGTGTCCTCCTCCTGATCTCTCTTTCGCTTCCTCCTGGGTCAGTAAGAACATCTTATGACTCTCGAATAAGAAGCGTTTTTTTATTTTTTTATAGCAGACTAAACAAGCATATAATAGCAGACGTTTGACCGCAATCTCACTTAGAATTATCATAATTGTGAAATCCTGGATAGCACTGGGCACTGTATACTGATTATGGCCAGTGTTATCAATTACCATCACCTTCTAGCTCGTTTTCTCACTTTTTTGTAAAAAAAAACCTATTGAAATTATGATATTTACTGTAACCCCATCTTTTATATAGGCTTCTATTGCGAAATCTACTATAATATAATTATGTATTAGGACTGGGTCTTTAGTTGACTTAAATTTATAATAATAATTAGTGATATAACTCCTTTTAATCTTTCTAGGCGTTAATAAGGCATTTTAATTAAATTTTCATTTTTTTTTAGTAAGTATCGAAAAGTATCGATTCCCGGGAATTTCCCGGTACCGTGTGAGTATCGGTTTCAAAATTCCCGGTTCTTGAAATGGTACCGATACTGCAAGCCCTACTCATGACCCTTCAGAATCATAACCTGCTAATATTATAAATGTGAAAGTTTAGATGTCTGGATGTGTATGTGGATGTTACCTCTTCACGCCCAAGCGACTGAACCAATTTAGTTGAAAAATGTTATATGAGCTCAGTTAGTATGATTTTTTTCTTAGTACCTACCTACTAGGTACAATTGCAGTAATTCAGTAATTAGTATTCGAAACACATTATTAGTGTGTTGTGTTGACACAAAACAGCACAGTAATGTGGCTCTAGTTTAATTCATAGGTGTGAACTGTGAACCCCTCTTCCGAGGCTAAAGTACGCATTTTTCAAACAATCAGTAAAATACAATGTGTGTCTACTATACTGCACGGTTTCCCTCAGTTGTTTACGGGTCCGTATCGTCTAATATTGACTGTTTTCCTACCTGGGAGCGTCCTTTAGCTCAGTTTTAACGATGTTCCAGGGTCAAACAAACTATTTTCGGCAGGTAAAAAGGCCTTGATCAGGTATACATTCGAGGCTTCTGAATAAGGGGTTAACCTTTTGTCCTTAGAGGTCCCATTGACCAAATTTTAGACAAAATTTCGTACTTAGACTAAGTAAATTTATCCAGCGGTGAAAAAATAGAGGACTTTATCGCATCGTCACTAACGAGCAGGTGAGTTTTCGGTTAAAACACCAATTTAGTCCGATATAAAAAAAACAAGATTCTTAATACTTAATATTACGGCGATAGACTCAGATTTTACTTGTAATATACCAAATATTATTTATATATTTAGTGGTTCTGAAGGGTGTACCATCTATATTATGCTCTTATTCTTTGTCGGTTTTGTTGGCAAATTTAATTCGCATGACACCTAGCAACTATAGGCATAGGCACTAGGCACGGATATAGGTAAATAATTATCGTAAGATGCAGAAACGTATTTCAAACAATACGAATTGCTTAACGCGAAACGTTACATGCACGTCAATTTACTTGCAATCAATGATAAGGTGACAAGTCAACTTATACATGGCATTCTGACCTCAGTAGTAATTTGAACCAACTTCCTGGTTTAACGGCTAACCCTGACTGTGCCTATATAATTTATAACGTGGATATAGCTATCCGCATCGTACTCCAAGATTGATTGTTAATTGATAAAGCAATTAAAATTAAAAAATGTAATTAAAGTATTAAAAAGGTAACAAAAACAACCCAAAGGTTCGGGTACCTGCACTGAACTCACTATAATTTGCTATATGGCTATGGGTATAGAACCTAATGTCGTTAATTTACGTCTCTTTGTATAAGAATCTATTTAATTTAAATTCGATGGAGTAAACTCGTATGCTTACAGAATTCCTATTATAATGTTGTCTGGATACATTCCGGCGTCATCTTCTCACCTGTGATTATTTTTAATGTTATTCGCTTGTATATCAATATTTAGTTCAATCGATTGGAAGTGGGTCAAAAACGTGTAAGATTCCACTAGCGGCAGACAACAGGTGTAATACAATAAAAAGTTTTTAATAAGGACAGTAACAAACGTTCTATTTTCACAACAGCTCATAATTTCTAACCTGTCACGTATTAAAACTAATAGCTCCTGTAAATATAGTATCTAGTATACCTACTGAACAAGAATCATTATCCCCAATAATGTCAAGACTGGTTTAGGAGCCGTAATCTTTTGTAACCTTGTTAATGTAACCCGAATCGGACGGATCGGCAGATTAGTCGAGTTACCCCAAACGAGGTCGCTCAGACCTTGTGTTATATACGCGCAATATTACTGACTCTCCCCCGTTCGAAGGATATTTCCGGGATCCGTAAAACCTTGAGCAACTTTCCTACCAAGGACTAAGGAATGATAAATGGAAATCATTACATTTTCTAGGTCGCCCCCACCCGCGTCGCCTCGCCACTCGCCACGCTGAATGCGTAATTTTATGTTCCTAACGATCTTTAGAGAAGGGTTTATCTCTGCACTCTTCAAGAAGTATGTTTCTAGATTACTTTTATGAATCAGCTCGTGATCTAGATGACACTTTGTTTTAAAATGTTTTGAGAACCTCTTTAGTCATGAGTTTCTACGAATCCCGAACACATGTCTGTGACGACGACTATTTCCTACTTGAGGACTTCCTGTTTAGAACTGAAGGAATGTAGAATACAGTGGGGTTAAAAATTACAACGATATTATAAACGGAGTCTTAACTGACATTACCTATTTACTACAGAATTTGTCTTAGGCAACACATTAGTTTTTGATATTAAATTCTTAAAATTAAATCCCTTCAGAGTTGACTTTGCATTTAGGGCTTTCTTCTTTAATTTCGACAATAAATGCTTTGCAACAAAGCTTTGAAGAATTTGGATTCAAAAGTACGTCAATTAATATTTTAATGACTAAGTAATGAAAAAGAAGCATTAGAAACAAACCTTCAGGATATGTTGACAAATGATGATTCAGCAGTGCAAAGCGCACGGTACACAGTGACTGTTTGTACTAGAATTACATGTAACTCATAACGTATGTTCTACAAAATGTACGTTACAAAGCAAACTGTTTCGCATTGTGTGTTTACTTATAGATTGTGTTATCTTGTTTTGTTATCGTGTCCATCGCTTTACCTCGATCTAATTCGGAACAACGGCATTAGAATCCAATCGCTAGTTTTATGGATCAGCCCTTCTGATTTAGAATGATCTAAACATATTACTAAATCAATTTACTTGTGTTGTTTGATGTCAAGTATCAAATTATCATATCTGATAGAGTCTTTCTTTGCTAGAGTTCTAAAAGTTTCTGTTATCTGGATTTCTATTATCGTACATTTTCCGGCTTTCTATTAGATTTATTTAAGTACCCAATACTTGAGCATCCTCTATACGCTATAATTATGAGATCTCATAGTGATGACATTCTGTCAAAATTGCATCGCTTCGACATCTCTCGTGGCTCAGTGTATAGTGTATAGGTATAATGAATAATGCCAAATATAGTCTGAGCCGAGATTTTGCAATAACCCCACCCACAAAATGAGTATGGCCCAAGCATAACCTCGTAACTTTTTGTTTAACCACTAAATATTATGTAAACACCATCAGCCATAAACCTCGTATGTGGACCATATTGCCGGCACGATCACACGTTAGTGGTTAATCTTCTGGTTTCTCTCCGTTTGAAATAATCCCCTTGGTTCCCGGTTTATTGCCCACGAAATCTTAAAAGCTTTGTAATTTAATTGACCGATTTACCTCTACTTCTGATCTACTGACGGCCGAAATTGGGACATTTATTGGCAAAATAAACTCGCGCAGCTCGACCCAATGCTTCCTGTGTATTAATGTCAATCGAATAAAATTAAAAAAAATGTTTAAGCAATTTGCGTACAATTTGAACAAACGCAACGACCAACTGATGTCATGACTGTCAGAAATATCTGTAATTAATTCAGCTCTTATGTGATAGTAAATTCTCTTTCTCACTTAGACCTATTTTTATAATGACAGAGCCATAGTTCTATCCACTTGTCGCAGTATTTATGACTATTTTAAAAAATCAACCCGAAAAAAGAACTGCTAGGTGTTTGTTTGTAATGGGACGGGTCAGTATTCCGTGGTTAACTCGTCCGAAGGGCGTCGACCTCGGTTTGCACGCTCCTGCCTGGACGCTTGCATTGTCGCATCACATTCACTAGGGTTGACAATTTACATAAATCATTCCATTCTCCACTAATACTACAAACTAGATGTGTACAACGGTTATCTGTTGAAATCTAAAGCTATATATCATGTATGATTTCAACCGTTATAAGTTATAACAAACATCAGCCAAAGAACTATTTTCAAGTTATGTATTAAAATGTGCCTTTTAGTCTCGCATATTGAAAGCAAGTTGAAAGTCGTTTTTTTTTTAATTTATTTGTATGGTACCAATATAATGATGAATAGCCGAGATCTGTATCACATATGACTTGATTCAGATTCAAGTGTTACTGAAGACCTTAAAATCAAAATCAGGTTATTCATGTACTCTCCCAAGGAAATTAAAGTGAAATGCGATCTCGTAAAGACATAATTCCATTTAGTAATAACCGCTATAACAACCCTGGTTTTATTACCGATGATAACTAAAATTGAATAGGTTACGCATAGAATTTAATATTAAACGTAGATATCGTTCTCTAAAAACCCACTATGTCGCTATATCAGTAATACTTTTTTCCGATAAGTGAGCCGATAGGGCCGTTTCGGAGGAGTTCTATAACAAACACTGTGCCACTGGATTTTCATATAGATTACTTTTGTAAGCGATATCTGCCTTTATAACAGTCTTAAAGGTTACCTATACAGTTCGCCAAACAGTCTACTAATTAGTTAAGTGGCCGAACCTCGTTTGGGAATGATTGAACGTCCTAACCTTAACGTACGCATTATACTAATTAGGCACATTCGGTACACTAAATGATGTTGGAGTGTATTGTGCCAATCAGGTTATCGATTGGTGTTGGCGGGCGTTGACCTGTGCACTGCAGTTTGTGCCTCTTCACGACTGACCCTCGATCTCTACGTTCAGACACCCTTAGTTGGCTTCGTTTAGGTTTCAATTACACGAAAAATGCAGTGAGTAACATCCACTGGTCAGTGCAAACGAGTTGTTGAGTCAGCATGTTGGTTTTGTCCTATTTTTGTTTAGTGCATCTTTAAAACATTTTTTTTTATTAGATACGGTCGTCACTCAGAGACATAAGATTTATCTGCCCAATATTCATTTGATTTACCCCTTGCCACCATATCCTTCCAACCAGAGCAAATCGTTGAAGAATATTGGTACATTCGTAGTAAAATAACTCTCTCTCGCATTGAGAAATCAACCATTAAAATGAAACTAAAAAGTTACCACAATGTAATGTGATATTAATTATCTAGAATTAAAGCCATGTGGTCCAATCGTTCTATTTGGAAGTCAATTTCTAAACCCACAGATAAAATTATAATACTGCTTGCTCTACCAGATTTACGTATAAAGTGTTTTGTTGCCTAAAAAGGAATCACATTAAAATACTACTGTGATTCAAGGGTATCAAATTGTAAGGCTAACTACGAATAGTTATTACTACCTATATAAATATCTTTATTATAACATATCATAAATTTTTACCTATATTTCATATTTCTTTTTGCATATATGTTATCACTTTGTTTCTATATATGGAAGCTTGTTATTGGCTCTTCGCTTCTATTTTTTGTTACTATTAGAACATATTATAGCTGTAAGCCTCCCAAATATGTAAAAATAAAAAATAAATAAAATAAAAGTTAGTAACTTTTTTCCAACTGCTTTGATAATGACGTAGATTCTTTGACAGAAGCGGTAGCTTTTAACTGCTATTATTATATTTCATAACATCGTTTAAATTAGTCACTTACAAAAGCTACAATACAACATCTTTCAATTATTCAAGACTCAGAAACCACAACAAAGAGCGTCTTTTGAAGCGTTTGGAAAGAAGGTTAAAAATATTTTTATAAAACCGTCCAATTATATTTAGCCGCGGCCCACGGCCTCATGAAAGTGGGACCTAGCAATCTCTTATCTAACAAAGTTTGACGTTTTGCGGGGCCTCTAAATGCGAGAGAGGTCGCTAGGGAGGGGTGAACGGAGAGGGGTTGAGGCTGGGTCACGAATTTCACGGGTACGGGTGCTCTCGAGGCAAGCTGTTGTTGTAAGTGTGCCACCGATGTACCCGTATGTAGGTTAACTTCGGACGCGCTCGATACGGCCGTCGCTGCCGCTGATGCCGGCCACCTAACCTAGATCAGGGTGCGGAGAGATCGCTTATGAAATCTGGCGCACGCCGGCTGCATAAATGAAATGATACTTTATAGGCCCATTTGAAAAGTTCTGACATGACACCGTGACACGTGTCACTTTACTACCTTCCATTCGAAGTGAAAACGGCGCGGAGTCACGTATACTTTATATAGAGACGAAAAAGGCATCAGGAGAGCACATGGGCTTAAACTGTTTGTTGTTAGTTAATTTCACTTAGTAATGTTTAGAGTTACTAAAATTTGATACTAGATCGAATTAGTTGACAAAGACATAAATTGCTAAATACTTGAAATATGAATATTACAGAATTAGATAATTCTATTTTGCAAACCACAAATTTACAATAATAACTTACAGATCTAGATTTTATAATATGTTGTTATGATTCTTGTTTATAATGAAAAGCTCTTTTATTTATTAGTTAAGAAAATACATGTCTAAATATATCACTGTGAAGTATCCAAATTAAATTGTCACATAAGTTTCCATTAACATTCTCGAATTCCGAAGTTTTAATTAAAATTTAGCAGAACGCTTGTGAATTTTATCAAGAGCGCTGTAACAGTTTCTAAGTGAGATCTTTGCAATAGAGAGCCCGCGAAATTATGTCACATTCTAACGTAGTGGTTAAGGTAACACGAATTGCAAAAGTCGTGATGCTCGTGAGGTTTCACGTAGCTCATTATTCTGCCATTATTCGTGGCTAAAACTGCCTAAACGCCTCTCTATTGCCTCCGCGTCCCGTCCGAATAACTTTAAAATTATTTTGTGTAATAATTTAGAACATGAACAATTTTTTTTTTTTTTATTTTATTATTCAGCACAACGCTAGGACTAACTTAATGCTAAAGTAGCATTTTCAACAATGTGTTTGTATTCTATAATTTTAACCGAATTAATAAAGGAGGTTGTAGGTTAAGTTATTTGTATTTTAAATACGCGGAAATAGAATTTTTGAGGAAATATTCTTTGGTATCAAAAGTAATATTTGTACCGATTAGAAGAATAGTCTAATGTGGGAGATATACGAGTTCATTCCCTAATCAGATTTACAACCAACGTATTTTTTATAAAATCAAATTCATATAACATAATAACAAACAAAATCGCAAAATTTTCACCAGGATCTACCGTGTTTCGGAAGCACGTAAAAGTTGGTTCCGGTTGTCACCTATAAGATATGTAAAAGGCAGTCGTTAGGTCATGGTACAGGCCTTGCAGTAATCTTGGTGACCTATAAGTTTGCCACACAATCACGCGCCTATAATAACTGTTTTCAGACAGTGTAATTAGGGTACCCTGTTCTGATTGAGTATAAACCCTAATTGTTTCTGGAGATAATCATCTCTCATTATCATTGTCATCAGACAATGATAAATAGAAATAAACGCGCATTTAAGTGCATATTTTTTAAATAAGTTACGTTAAAGAAGAAAAAAGAAGGAAAGACAAAGCGGTTCCCTGTAAACCCATTAACCCATACAGGGGAAGCGGAGCAGAAAAAAAACAATTATTATTATAACTTATCTGATGTTAACGCCTGCAACAAATGCCATATTTTCTTATCTAAATTGAATAGTGTCGAAAGTATCGTCAAACGTCACGATCATCCATCAGCGAAAGAGAAATTCTGCTTTATACACTTTCGAACGTACTGTAGTGAGTCAAAAAGTTTCTAGATCGACCTGTTCACATTTTCATTTTTCAAAAAAAGTTAGCTGTACTTTGTTACTTTCTTACCAAGAAATCTAGGAATGTTCTGATAATCACAAACCTTTCAGTTGACTTCGTTTTCCGAATTGACAAAGATCGTCCTTGTAAACGGGGATCAGGAATTTAGATGCAGCTAGGTTTCATCATTACCAAATAAGTTTCAAAAGTACGGCACTTCAAAGGGATATTAAATAGTCTTGAAGAGTTGACAACAAACTTGTAGTATCCCTGGTGATCCAGGTATATAGAAACTTTTGTATTTAGGCAGCGGTAACTGGTAACCGCTATCATCATTTGGGCCGTGGGCCGTTTGCATGTTCCCCGCTATATACAAAAGTATATTTTTCCCTCAAGTCTTTAATATTAATCATGAATGGTGGAAACGCTGGAATGCAAGTTTTACTGCAGCTTGTTCACCAGCTAGCGTCTCGATATGGCCAATTGTACACGGCGATTTCAAAACGAAAGTACCTACCTCGCGCATCTGGGACGGTGAACGTATTTCTTGCCGCGATCTCTTGCAATTTACCAGTCGCCAGGCACCGCCAGAGAATGTGGCATAGCCAGATTGTTAGATATTCATAACTTGCAACATATTAACGACTAATCCTACCATTAGAAACTTGCAAAACACTACGTTTCTAATGCGATTAATCTGTGTTTACGCTTTTATCTATGCTCATTGAGTGTCGCGCATCTGTAATAATTCATGTATCATGCTATATTATTTGTCAATAGAAATCATTGAACATTTATTATTGCTAGACGACTTCGATAATAATTTGTGTTTGATAACTTTAACGTATAATAAATGTACTTTACCTTATACTAGCTGTGCCCAGCGGTTTCACCAACTGATAGGTAGGTAGTAGGTAGTTTATCTCTTATTTCAGGATCTACATTATATACTTATACTAAATTTAAGCTCAAGTTAAAACTAATTTCGGCGTGTAGTGGTAACAAACACGTTTCCACGCTTTGTCTACACACTACACACACTTTATCACATTCGTAACCGTATAATACATAGTATGAAAATAGCAGTTTAAGTAGGATAATATTATGATTCTTTTACCACTTTTTAACGTTACTCGCTATTACTGGCTCTCGATTAAGTATTAAAATCTCCTTCCTAATATTGTGGAAAGTATACTTTATTTCTATAATGCATAATACAGTTTACGTTATAGATTAATTAATAAATAGTTCACGGTGAAAGAGTATTACGAAAGGTAAGCGGCGCGTGAAATCGCAAGATCGTTCAGATTTTCTCTTCCTTAAGAGTTCCACCTTCCAGTAATGAACTTTCCAAACATACATAGTACTATTATGTATTAAAAGATTTTACTCGACAGCTTTTAAATTTTTCTCTTTACTTTTTTTTTTTTTATTATTATTATAAGTATATATTTTTATTTTTGTTTTCAGTATTCATAACTACTATCTACTACTGTACCCATAAATAATGTAGAGCTAATTCATTTTTTCCGTGTTTCGGAAGGCAAAGTGTGAGTGCTGTTTTTATACCTAAGATAATCTAGAGTTGTATAGGCAGAAGGCATTCGTTAGGTTATATTGCAGGCATTGAATTTCGGCGACTTAGGTTGGTCACATAACCTATCTGACTGTGATTTGACTCTGGTAGTGTACGTAATTAGGATAACCTGTTCTGTTGGAGTATATACCCCAATTATTATAATTCTTATTGATTATTCTGAAATTTGTTACCATACACTCACATTCATACATTCGTTATATTTACTTTGAACCACAGGTCCGATTTAAAAATAGTTGAACCCCACGATATCTTTATAATATCTATCGATAAATTATTATCATCAAATACCAATGCATTATTTAAAACACCTTTGACTGCCCTTTGCTGAATGACATCATTCGTGTTATTAATGATTATTATAATAGATATTTCATTATATTAAATTCCTTTTAGTTAAATTTCTGATTAATTTCCTTGTCATAAAATATGATAACGATCAATGCTTGTGGGTGCATGCGGTGAGTGCAAGCGGACTAAAAATTTTAATGCTTAATAGACTATATCCAAAAACTATTACAACTCTCAAGTGTTTGACTCTACTGTGTTTATTTAGTGTTTACTTTCATATAATGTTTTCTTTTTTGTTTTTACTATAGGCAAGCCTTTGACCTCGATCTGCAGAAAATCCAAAGCATCTTTTAAAATAAGTGTTTCATAATCCAACTGAAAAGATAACCCTAGTTACAAAGTCAAATTTAAATCATAATTATAGATTGTTATATATTTTTTTTAAATATTGTAACTCTGCCGCATGTCCGACGAACAATGGGCCCGAACCACCACCTTATGGGAGCCACAAAAAGTCAGACGACGCGGCAGGCCTAAACGGAGATGGCGGGACGAACTGAATACGTTTTGCAATAACTGGACAACCATAGCCTTGGATCGAGATGAATGGAGAGAGGGAAGGGAGGCCTTTGCCCAGCAGTAGGATAAACCAGGCTGAAAATAATAAAATAAATAATAATAACCCTAGGACAATTCCCAAATGTTTTGATAATTCTTAAAAACGAGAAACAAAGTGATTGTTTGAGGACCATGATCTAATAACCCGGATTCGAAACCGACATTCGGCTCTAACATAAGCTCCAAACGGAATGAAAACCGCGTTTAGAAGGGTGTTACGAAAGCCGAATGGGGCGTGAAATCTGCTGATCTTTATACCTCCGCAAAGCTACACTGTAAGCCACTTTTCCGTTAAATATTACTGCTTTAAAGTACTCTGTCAGTTTAAACTATCTCGCGAGTCGAGAGATCTGTAAAGAGAATCTTAAAATATTTATAATGACAAGGTAGCATAACACTTTGTGTTGCTTGGCCATAAGGCAACTCTGTAATTGCGAACTCCGCGCCAGCAGTTATATCACATTTTGGTTTGTTACTTTTGTTCAGTGTTCCTAATAGAAAGTGTACAGGCCTCAGGCCTCTCTCCTTTCCGTTCTGATAGTATTTATTGCTTAAAGATTTCGCTCTAGATATACAATGTCTTTGGAAAACCGAGTTACTGAGCTGTTTCCTAGTTCTGTCGTTATCTAGTGGCGGTTTCTAATGTTCTACACTTGCAACTCTTAACCGACGATTGCGCATTGCTAATAGTGAAATTAGCATGTTTAGAAACAGAAATTGTATAATTATACTGGTATTTAATATTTGTTTAGATAATTTTAATGTTTAATGACTATTTCATCCGAAGAATTAGTCCCAACGAAATGTTAAAGATATAATTGTGATGTGCGGGTAGATATATCAAGACAAGCGTTCTCTCAACCTACTTCTTGAATGCCGCGGTCCATCGTGCAGAATTGGACTTTATTATGGAATGAATAAAGATTAAAATATTATTTATTCACATTCGTTCTCATTCCTACATTTAGGAACTGCTGTTGCTTCATCTCAAGTTGTGAGCTTTGTGTTGAATAGGGTAAGGTTTTAATTTGTTTGGCAATTGTTTAGGTTATTGTAAAGTTACAAGTGTACATGTTCCATTCAACCATGAACTCCTTTGAGGAACGTCCCGTGTTGAGACCTCAATTTTTTAAACTCTCTCACTTATTGGTCAATCACCGTGACATTTGTATGATAATGTTGGAGAGCTATAAACTATGTATGAAGTGGACGTTGCAAATGCCTTTTGCCTATGATAAACGAAGTGCACATGGTCAACAAGGTCGTTATTTGTTAAGCCATTGGAATGGGTGCAATGAGAAATTGGAATCGGTTTTGATTTGGTTTTTTTTTTTGTTTTGTTGGAGCTTTGGGTGATTAGGGTCTATGATCTTATCGCATCTAAAAGACACCATAACTTTATTAAACGTTAACAAATAACCATAAATATATTTTTGTATATTTTACACATACAAGAACCTTGTACATTGTACAAATGACTATGCAACAGGAAATTTGAATCCGATTGGTCCTTGCTTTTATTATATTTATTTATAAACATAATAAATTACAATTTATTCTGCCTCCATAACGAACATAAAAAGCTTATCAAATAACGAACATAAACGTTATTTGATAATAACGAATAAATAGTTATTTTAAAATAATAAATTATCTAAAAATATCCACAAATGATTCCACTATATCACTCTGTAGTCTTCATAAAAAAAATCAAACGTTTTCTATTTATAATTCTTTTAACTATGAATTTATTATTTCTATGTTCTAAACCTTTGGCACTATTCACATAATCGCTCTTAGAAGTGACTTGATCTTGACCGATTTATTAAATTCTATTATATCTCTACTAGACTCTTGAAGGATAAGTTACAAAAATAACAGAATATCGGCTACTTTGGCTGCGGTAGAACTATGCTACGCTTATAGTGTAATTTAGATTAAAAGCTCTACCGATTTCCATAAAATTTTAAAGGGAAAATTTTAACCTGTAAAATGAACCCTTTGAAACAGAATTTTCCTAATCGGTTCAGGCGTCTTGGTTTAATCGGTAACATGGGTACTGGGTACATTAAAAAGTGGAATAATAAATCCGACGAATCAAATAATATTTTCTTCTTTTTATGAAGTAAATTTAAAAATATCGTCCGATTTGGGTATCAAAATATAGATGTATCCATTATTATTATCATCGTAACAGATTTTACACTGACACAGGCATCCGTTGGCCTGTAAAAGCAAACAGTGTCAAGGCGTCTTATATTGATTTCAAGCTTGTAATGAGTACAAATGTCTACCTACACAATCGATTTCATTATTGCATGTCAATTGATTAAAATCTGTAATTTCATATGTTTTATGTAGACTTGCCTCCTATATTTAGTCGTGTCCTTGTCTTCAACTCAACATTTTTCGAGGAACAGGTCTATTCTAAAAACGAAAAAAAGGTCGAGAAGTATTATTTCGACTTCCAGGTTGAGAAGAAGATGAAGGCACCCCTAAAAATACAGGGGTTGAAGTTATTGTGTATCCAATTTTGTTATAAGCTAAATAAAAAAAGTTTAAAAGTTATTCTTTGCTCGTTTGAAACAATAATAATATTAGGCGAATATTGACATTGTGGTCAGTTTGCATTCTAATGCAAATGTGATCATAATAATACCTATGTGTTTTCTCTTTAGAAATAGAAGTCAACACTATTTAAAAAAAAACAGTTTTTGTAGAAACTGATGACAGAGAGGCTTGTAATCCCTTCTCGTCTTTTTTGTTGTTGTGTTATTTTTCCTTCATAATCAGTATTAAGTATTTCCCGTGATTGTGATGATAATTATAATCCTATTATTGTACTAATGTGTTGCTAATCATCCATTTGTACTATTTACGAACGCAGCTATAGTTTGTTGCAAATTATTGCATCCGATGCATTACATACAAAATTTACGACCGAGCAATGTTTGACTTTAGTTTAACGACTTGAGATACTTTCCAACATCGCTGTATGACGTTGCATCCGGTAATGTAGCTGAAAACTACTACCCATTACTATGTATTTAAATGAGTTGATTTGCTGACTTAGCACTGTTGCGGTAATAATCTGTTTCATATATCTGTATCTATAATGCAATAGTTACATCGAACATGTCTTAAAAATTGTGAAAAATGACCTAAATATTTGTCCGAAAACATCCAAAAAACACATCTAAAGATGAATTGTACAAATTTATAATATGTATTTCAAAATTTGTCATACCATAGTGCAAGCGAGACAATCACCCAGCGTGTTTTAAGCCCATGAATTAACAAGCTGCACCAATTAAAGTTCGGCAGTGAACATAGATTTATGAAATAGCTAGTTGCCGGAAAGTTACTAGTTCAAATTGCTGCAATAGTTGCTTTGTCGGCAAAGCGCCCCACCAGTGATTCCCTCCTTACATTGCAATATCCCTTACGTCTACATTTTACACAAGCTCGTATTTCACGTTACAATTTGCTTACAAAATTATTTCCTTGTTCCAGGATTTCACAATCTCAATCTGTCTCGACGCTCGGTAAAAGTGTGAGTACATATTTCATAATTCCATAACCTTTTGAACTGCGGTCATTTGAGTTGACCCGCATGCGGTCGACACGGCTAGTTTAATTTGCCGCGATGCGTCCCGAGAAGGCTCCCGCTTGGCCGGGCTGTGTCAACAGTTACTGTTGTGTAAGCGCATTGTACGAATGATTACTCAATCGGATGCATCTCGATTGGTGGTGCCACGCGTGAGACTCGAATTTCCCAACGAGCCGCGGTGGAGAGATTGAAGTCGGCTGCTCGAGCGTTTCCCAATAGAAAGTCCTCAATGCAGGAAGTGCAGCGCAGCACTGCACGTGCACCGGCAGGGGGGCTCGGGCCGATGCACTTTCATGCCGGTGACGTCACATCTTACCTTTCGTCAGCGTCACACCGTAAGAGCTGTTATGCAATGAACGCACGCTACTCAACTTTCCAATTTCGACAACGCGCTATTGTGTAGCGCTTTCAAATTTTTACTGTACCATCGCTCGCTCGCTGGCGCTTTCTTGCATTTCTCTCTCTTTCGGATCACGACTGAAAAATGCTCTGAATGCGGTGCGCGGGCGCAACTGCTCAGATGCACTTTCACTGTTACGTCCTTGTCTTGTATCTAGTCATTAATATTTGTAATGGTTGAGTTTCTCGTAGATTTTGACTGGGCGAACATCATAATCGTCAACATTAAATTGTGGTTAATGTTAGTAATATTATGAGTAAGTACAATATTTGCCTTTCTAGTCTTGATAATTATTTACAAAAAATATACGGTTTTTTTATATGAGTTTACTTAACCGAAACCGTCGCAAAATATACAGTTTTTTGATAAAGAGTGACACAGTGCCACTCAGTGTGTTCAAATTTTCAAATACAAAATTTGTGCGACACTGAGCTATTTGCTGTGGAATCTCGTCATGCCCAGTAATTTCGCTGGTAAATTTGTCCTGAACACAATCGCCTGCACATTACAGTTAAATTCAGATAAAAAATCACTAGCAGTATTATAGGGTTAGTTATAATCAGAGATATCTTAGTTAACATCAAGGCTATTTGTATCTCATTAATGAATTGGTCATAATATATTTGGCAGATATGTTATATAGCTACTGACTACTAATTCACCGAAATGTGATAAATAAATCAATAAAATGTATTATGAATAATTTAATCGCGACCATTCTCAATGATCAGTGCACGAAATGTATATATTAAATACACGGACTATTTTAATAAAGTTGGACACCAAAAAGAAAAGTGAAGCCAAGTGCAATTAATACTATTTTGTTATATATAGGTAATAGCATAACATTAGGTCGAACTTAATGCTAGATTAATAAATATAGGGAGAGCAGAATAGAGCTGCAATAAACAGACAATACCTACCATTAAAAAATCATAATATGTAGTCGTCGTGTAGTGTAGTATAGTGTAATGGTTAACGGATATTTAAAAAAATCTACGCACGTGTGACACATGAGTCGTACTACCGGCTCAACAATCAGATTTTAATGAACGTCGTTTAATAAGCGATGTCTGTCTTCATTAGTACATCCGTGATTATTTGTGTAGGAAGTTTTTGAAAGTTGCAGCGAGAGAGAACACCTAAAAGCATGCGTGACAGCCGCCAGCGACTTTCTGGGGTTTTCACCTTGCCTAGCCTGAGATATCGAGCTTTCCCACTGCAGTAGGGCCTCCGCTCGGTCCAATTTCCCCAGACCTTTATTTATTGGTGCCGTGCCGTAAGAAAGTGCAATTCGTTATAGTAAACGTTGTGAAATGGAGCAGATGGCAGAACTGTTTGAAGATTCAGTATATCTGTACTAGAGACTTGGTATACGTACTTGAACCACCCGTGGTTAAAGTTCTGAAGATCCTATTCAAGGAATTTGATCAAATAAGGCATTAAATCTGTATTATGAATAGGAAATATTTATAGTTTTGTAACGAATAAATTTCAAAACAACTGGACCGATTAAAAATCCCCATAGAGCATCCTCCGTTATTCCTGAGTAATAAGGCTTCTTTTCATATTTACCTTCATCATCACCGAACGAAGGCGCTGGCAAATGATAAATTATACTTAGTATGTTTTGAAAATTGTATGATACTGTGAGCAGTCACCGTCCTCTACAGACGTCTACAACACCAGTGGTGATGCCGACACGGTGTCAGCCATTGACGACGTATTGTAAAACAAGTAGGCGGGCTAAAACCTCTTTTTACCTGGCATCACTGAACATCGCAGGTACCGGCCGCTTGGTGACACGGTTTTGGGTGGTAACTAGTCACGGCCGAAGTACACCTCCAGTAAAAAACCTGGCTTTGAGCGAAAATTTAATAATATAGGCACATTTCTTTTGAGTGAGTAAACAAATGAAAGGTCAACTTGCATTGTAAACGAGAAAGTTAATCGTGGAAAGTGCCAGCGAACGGATCTCGGTGGGCACTCGCTGCAGTTTCTAAAAAAAATACACTACGAACATTTCGCCCAGAGATATCTGCGTTTTTAGCCGACTCTCTAATATTTGATAGTAGTTTTCCAAAATGTTGACTATCTCTCATGTCGTTTGGACTGATAGCGATAGGCGGTCGCAATCATGTCGTGTGATATCATTTTAGACGACCCGATACAATTTCAGGTGTCTGACTTCCATCTACAACGTCCATTCTATGCGACATGCGTATAAAATTAAACCCACTAATAAGTAAAACAAAGAAATATGACGTGGAAATATTAAAATATCTAAACGTATATATAAAGAGACAACAGGAATAATTATTTAGCAGAGATCTTTACCCAGCTTTGGAACTATGAAAATAGGAAAACTAAAAAATATTATTTATTTATTTCTAGCCATGGTCGTCCCACTGCAGGGCAAAGGCCTCCCTACCTTCCTTCCACTTTTTGCGGTTTTGGGCTATTTCTGACCAATTTTTGCAAAAAGAGTCTAACTCATCCCGCCATCTCCGCCTGGGCCTACCGCGGCGTCGTCTAACTATGCTGGGTGTCCACTCAGTGGTGCGTTTAGCCCACAGCTCGTCCATATAGATATATATATAGATAATATAGATATAGATTAATATAAAATATAGATTACTAAATTAAAATTTTCTTTTACTATAAAGTTAATGATTCTTTATTACACGAAAATAATATTAGCAATGAAATTGTGTTTTTTTTTTCAATCTAATGAAAAGTTACGGTAATCGAAAAAATATAGTTTGTATCAAATGATAAAACATTAGTGTATCAACCTGTTAACCTAGATCTAATCTTGAGACAGCAATAAAATGCAATTTGTAGGATATAATTTGTCACACTGAACCGTCGGAGCTGGGAGTTTCAGGTGAATTGAATTTTTAAATAGGTACATGCCCTAGAATTAAATAGGTTGGCAATAAATGAGGAGGGGCTGTCCCAGTGGCCTTGATGCTGTACCAGGTCAGGCTGTGCCCCGTATAGAGGTGGGACAATGCGGGTTACTGGTAACGACAGTCCGCACCCTATATCATAGAAAACAAATTAGTATAAATTATAGAAAACAAATTACAGTTTATAGCAAAACGAATTTACTAAACTAGATAGACTAGTAGACACATGGTTAACAATCGGCGGACTTATCGCTCTAGACGAACGCGAAGTGTAAAAGTAGAAGATTTTTAAGGTCTTATGACTATTGACTAATAGAAGAAAAACAGCTTTACAATAGTGGAAACTTAATTCATACAACAAGAGAGAAGAACAAGTCTTTTGCTTTTAAAATCAAAAGGAATATTGATTAAAACACTAAATACGAGTATAAATCTCGTTAGCTATAGTTAACTTTGATGAAAAATTAGGTTGAAGTGGTAACATTTAAAATTTAAAAAACGTTAAATAAACATAATTTATAACAACATACGGTCATACGGTCGATTGATACTATGGATATTGACGACAATATAAGTTTCTGTTTTGTCTGTGGCCGGTGGGACGTCTTGAAATTGTTTTTCAGAATAATATTGAGTTTAAATAATGATGACGATGACCCTAGTGAACGACTTTGAGGTGTTTTGGAAATTTGCGCATCCGAACGTAGACACATTACTGTAGGGCTATTCACAACTGTCAGGGACCTGATCCGAAGACCGAATTGTCAAAAATGTATGAAATTACGTATTCAATCGATACGATTTCATACGTCATTTCATACATTTTTGACAATTCGGTCTTCGGTTTGGTTCCCTGACGGATAAGTGAATAACCTTGCGGACGTTATTTCTTTTCTTTCATTTAGGATGAGATTGTGAGACTGGTCTTACGAAATGTGAGAGACTGTGGTGTGGTGTGAATAAATCTTCACACAATGGCGTATCACGTTGAGCTGACGTTTAATATACTCGTAGACCCTAGAATATCTTAGGCCTAGGTTACTTTTCAAGCGTAAAACCATCGCTGCTATTTAAGAATAGATGCAAGGTGTTGTTTCTATGAACGCTTGTTCTTGCCGCTCCTAAGCTTGGCGTACAAATTATTATATTTGAGTTGTTAGTTTCGTTGTAATCGATCGTGTACAGTGTACAGTGTACATAGCTAAAGCATACATAGGAACATTTGCTCCTACTTAGTTACTGAATATAAACTCAGCATAGCGATAACATTAAACAAAGGGCCAAGAATCTGAGCAGGTAAGTTAGGCCCGTGGAATCCGAGGCCACGAGGGCTTTTTCCCTTCGGGAGGTTAACCCTGAAGGCTCGAGGCTCGAACCAAGGTCGACGAGTGTTTGAGACGCCTTTGAGGGGGAGATGACTCGCTGACTTTGACTTACCCTCGCGGTCATATTATTTGGTTCTGAGTTTTGTATTTTGTATGCAGCCAATGCACGCTTTATGAATGCGCTCGACCTACTCATTTTAACTCCCCCGGACAACTATGCAGCTCTTGAGTCATATTACTTGTGCTCAAGTTGAGTTTTTCAATGTGGATTCCGTGTAAAATGACTTCACTTGTATTGCCGTAGCATATTTTAACGTACAGCCATTTTACTAGTTCTACATGAAAAATTCCAATAGATAGAAGTCGAGAACCTCATTGACTGTTTATTACCATAAAAGTATCAAATCGAATATTGCATGACAATCTAAATCTCGATCTTCAGTATCTTTAAATGCACATTAAGCCACCGAAATTTCACGTCGATATGCGCTAAGAAAAAAAAGATTTCTTAATACGAACAAAGCAGAGAGCATAATTATAAGGTACTTAGCCTTATAATTATAATTTGCTTTGTGTAATCCGTGTCACAAGAATACTTGCAATTCGATAATCTTTTAAGCAGTGCCCCTGACTTCCGTAATACCGACATTTCATGTGAAATTACACATACGTAGGTGATAATCACAGAAACATCTGATTTGATATGGCAATTTTCGTTCCATTCGGCTACTACTTTCACCAAATTGCGGATAAAAGAGAGTTTTTTATTGCGATAGAAATTGTTTTCTGTTAAATAGAAACCGTTGAAGTATTAAGGACAAAAGTCAAATGGCACAATTCGGATGAAGGAAACTGGGAATAAATATTTGCGAAATTATGTACAATTGTTTGCAGTTATTATTAGAACGATGACCAAACCGTTCTACCAAATTACTCCTAACTTGTTCGTAACACTGTTTTGAAAATGCTTATATTCGTGATAAGTGGCGATGTGTGTGTGTGCCTCGACCGTGATGATCCAAGGGACATTGCACTGTTTATCGTGGAGCTCTAAGCCCTAGACATAAAGTTCAGATTGCAGATAAATTCGTGGAGTGTCTTTGAGCTTTAGGCAGGACGTTCAAGGCTCAAACGGGGCCAACAACACTCGGGCGCGGGCGACGCGGCCCTTCGTGCACTGAACCAAGCTGCATCTGCAGCTGAATATTTTACTTAACTCGGTACCCAAGGGGCGCTACAACCTTTGTTTGAATCACGCATGTCGGTTTATACTATATACAAGTTAATATAATCTTTATTTTTATACAAGTTTACAGACAGCATAGAAGAATCGGTGATATTCTGCATGAGATCATAAAACCTTTATATTGTTTTGTATCTTCACGTCACTTTGATTCCAAAAACCATTTTTGGATAACACTGGATTTATCCGTATTTTAATCAGGCTTCTTATCTTTTTCCAATAATCCCAAAATTTAATGTAGCTCTAAAATTGTAATTGGATTTTGCAAGAACCAAAGATACCATACCAGAAAATAAATCCAGAGTGACCTATGTACGTTACTCCAATTTGTAGTGATAATATAAAGCTTTCACTACAATGGAGTCGAAATAGAGAAAGGGTCCGCGGCTGGCAGCTGTCCTGCGGGCCCCTGGTGGCGGGCGCTCCGCCCTCGCTGACCCCGCGCGGCGCCTCCGCTCCGCTCTTGCGAGCGAGTAACGATAGCGACTCGACGCTCACATTCACAAGCCCGAGCCACTCGGCACCCGGAGCGTCGAGCGCGCTCCACTCGCGCCAGCAGTTGCCCGTCGATCGTCGACTCAATTGCACGTCACGTCGTCGAGCGCAACCGAACAGCCATGTGGTGAAGTGAAACTGTCAAACGTGATATACTTTCGCATACCGGTGTCGGTTTTACAGTGGAACATTGCACTTTTATAACTTTGTTTGTGTTATCAGTCAGAGTGGTGCCAATAATTTGGAAAATTGGATTATACGAACGAATAATGGCCTTAGCCAGGTGAGCTATTTTGGTTGTTGGAGTCAACGCGGAACTAGTTTATTTTATCATGTACATCGAAGGACTTTCCGTCGATTGGGCTATTTGATTTAGAACATTAAACATACCAGGTACGATTTGACCGTGTGTGCTTGTTATCCTCTCATTTATTACCTTCCTCTGATATAGAGCAGTTAATTTAATATTGATAGTTTTGAAATTTAACTTAACGTTGACTGAAACTTTTTCATATGTTAGTTAACTGTCTCTACAAAGAGCGAAAGTTGATTTGCCGCGAATAACTTTCCTTGTTGTGTAAGAACATTAAATGACAGGTAGAAATCGAGTCACTTTTACTACTTTTACATTATCACTGAGCGCAATTAGTGCTAGACTGTGAATGTTATTTACAAAATTCGTTCAGATAATGCCCCAAACGGGCTCAGTTCGGTTGATGATTCCGATGTTTTCTCTTTATTTCTTGTCACCCTCGTTTGTTACGGCAACCCTAACCGTTGGACCCTCACCGTTGCTTATTTCATAATTCCTTTTTGATCTGAACCGTTCGTAATGTCCCAGGTTTACGTTAACGTTATAATATTCTGCGTTATGAACGTCACTGATATTTTTCATAATTCTATATAGAAGTAGGTACTAGTCTATCCACATAATAGAGATGACATTTCTCGTGATGAATCTTGATATTAATTACGAGATAATTATCAACATGAAACAACGTAATAATTGATCTCTAATAGATTGTGTTTTAAAAGCACAATTCTGTTCTTATAATATGAACTCAATTGCCCATTTTGTTTATATTTCAACAAGTATTTAATATATTCCACCATTAACAACTTTACGATCATTATGAGACTTGCACTTTAAGCAATTGAATAATTTCAGTAACTTTACACAATTCAAGAAACCAGTTCCAACGTCAATAAACGGTTGCTTATAGCCTTATGTCTGGGACTGTATATCCTTGCCGCCTGCCGCATACGTCGAGGGTGGACTCGTTCCTTTTCTTTAGCAGGTAGTAAATCTACTACGGCCGGAAAGCGCTTGCCTTTTAAAGTTCCACTTCCATCCAAATTTTTTCAAGCACTTTTTGTTGTCTTGAAACCTATTCCTGCATTGAAAAAGTTTTGTTTGCATCCGATGTTATTTGATAACAGATTGCTACTTCTTTGTTTACTAATGCATTGTCATCACCATGGCCATTTATTTATCCATTGCTGGACATAAAATGATAATACGCTGAGATAATATCTCTATTCATAATATGATCCCTCTCCTTGAGTATTAAGCTAATCTAACAGTCGCATCTTTGTATAATATTGCGCTCAGTTATAGGAGGTGTGTTCGATTCGACCCGTCTTCCCGTCCCCTAAAGAGCGCGACGTCTATACGAAGTTACCATTGTATACTGGTGCGGGCAGAATATAAAGATTTGCGGAGAAGCTCCTCCGAGAGGTCGTCGACCTTCCTCCGCGCAGAATGCACGGAAGAGAATAATATAAGTGTAAGTGTGGGTAGAGATACCTTCGTGTCGACCCTCTTTATTCTTATTTAGAACACTCCGAACCCCAAATATGTTATTTATACTCAATGTTCATGAACTTTAAGTCACATTCGTTCAATGTGATCTTCATTATCCTTGCAAATAACTTTGTATAATTTGTACAATGTTTGTCGTAAGCCGTTTGTTCATTTCAATTGTTGGATTGCTAATTGAATTTCATGACATCGATTAGCGGTAGTTGTACCTAATTCAAACTATTCGTAATAGTTAGGGATTTTCATAATTTCTTGCATGTTACTTCAGGTGCTAATAATTTCAATGAAATGTTTTGTAACAATAAAAATGCCAACTGACTCCATTCAAATTCAATAGTGTCTTAAGCCGGAGTGTACCTTTACATTCTATTATGTTTGGACTTGGTTTAACTAAGTTGGGCGAGGTTGTTTCGCAAGAATGTATCAATTTAGCCGAGGGCCGGTGAGCGTTCACAAAGCGAGAGATTGCGGCCAGGCCAGCTCTCGGCGCTCCTGTTTCGCTGACAGCGGAATGCGATAACTAAGTGGGCTGTGGGTTTTGGCTGCACAAGCCTCGTATTTCACTTTAGATAAAACTGTACTGAAAACTTGAAAACCATTGTTTAAATATAAAACTTGACTCATTAATACACGAACACACGGTATACCAGCATTTAAGTTACGTGCGCACTTTGCTGTTGCTATTCGTAATACGCGGATAAAATTCATAACTGCGCCCTGCGAATCATTGGAACGGTTTATCGTCCGACTAACCACATAACACTTATCCTTGCAGTCATAATGTTCCCTATGGATATTCAAAACCAATTTCTAAGCAACACTACACTGTTTGTCATCCTGACACAATAAAATGCTAAATTTCATTACCTCAGTAGGAAATTACCTGACGAATTCAACTTATTTCATAGATGCACTTTAAATTCAGTAGTATAGCAGATGTTTCTTACCATCAGGACAAACGAGCTTCTACAATATCGTTACTATGTGTTATCCAACTTGGACATCAGCCAAGTTAGAATATTCGTTCGACTTTCACGTTATGTATTACATAACCACACAACAGATCTGTTTACTATTTATAATATTAGTCGACATATCCCTAAGGAATAAAGATTGCCATTAGTCCATTAGCAGATTTACATTAATATTGATACTAGTTATTCTAACGATTAACATGTTTTCTCAAGGTTCAATTATCATAAGATATACCTGATATCTACTATAATAATACTTCCGCGTACAATATAGCGATAATTTAAACAAAATGTTGGCATTTCAGTAAAATATACTCGTTTACTTATTACGTATGTATTTTTTACACATTTAGATAAAAAAATGTTATGATACATATTTTTCATAGTACCGACTACAACTAAAAACATGGGTTTTTGTAATAAGCAAATAGCAATAATGCTTAAAATCCTTCAAAAATTATTTCATTACCACTTGCTTATGTATGTAAATTTTTCCAAGACTTCCTTATTACCAAACTGTTTGTATATCTCACAAGGCCAAGGTTGTCTAAAAAATAACGTGGTTTGTGATTCGTTCCTAAAATCAATTCTGTGCTCGTCTCTATATTCTTAAAATATATTCATCTGGTACTGTTTGATTTCTAAGTGTGGCTTACTTTCATATTGAACGAAACCTTGACGCACTTTTGAGTGTTGATCCCAGTAGTGTAGAATTAAAAATAAAGTTAGACTAATGTACGATAATCATTATAGTATTTATTCACTGCCTCTTAAATTGTAGTTTAGAGAAACTTTTTTTAATTTGAATAATATCCCCTTTGTCGTTGGAAAGTGCGTTGATGTGTCTTTCTTCGGTCCGCGGCGCCTTCTCTTTGTGTAGCGCGATGATCTCGATTAGTTTCACCGCCACACGCCTCTTGAATGCTATTATTCTCTTTTCTTAGCAGTGTTCATTCAATAGTAAAATTGGAATCTCTAAGAAACTACGTTTATCAGAATATGAAATCTTATATGCCTCACCTCTTTACTAGTAATTTAGAATGAATCTATTTCTTTCTAACAGCTAACATTTCGATCTTTAATATAAAATCTAAATTATAAATTAACTCATCTCTAGCATCAATAGCTTTGATCTTTATATGGTGAATGGTGCCCTTGTAGACTGTAGAGCACTATATTTATAGATCATCGAATCCGCTTGCAGATTTGTTTTACACCCAATTCGAGAAGAAATTATAGGAACTTTTGTATATAGATAGTAACTTCTTTCTATACGTTATTTGTATCACCAATAGTAGATCCCGAGCTACTGAGTCACTCCTCCCTACAGAGTAGGTTGAGGATCTTGGAGTGGCGCAATTCTCGAGTCGCATCACGATGGTGACTGGTGTGCAACGCCAGCTCGATGTCATTACTCAGCTGAAAGTGGTTCATGAAACTGTGACGCCGGCGCTGACGAGACCCGGTCACGTACGTTCTCTTAATTTGTGTGTCCTACCCACGCCGTTCCACTTAGCATTTAGGAGACCTATTTGATAATGAATATTACTTGCTTTTAAAATGTACGTGACCGAATTATTCTGCTTGAATTAACACTCCGCGAGGATGAGTCAAAATTAAAACTGCTGACCGCGAAAGACTGACTATATCTTATTGATAGAGCTTTAAACGACAGCACAAAATGAGGTCGTGGTGACAATATTGACCAAACATTACTGCCAGTAGCGTGTCAAGCTCAAGTGTCTTTATGCGTCAACTTATACCCGCCGAAAAAGCTTCAAGACGATAAATTCTTTTTGTTCTTAATTTAGCTTATTTATTTTATAAAAAACTTGATGCACGGTAGGCGCGAAGCGTGTGGCGTTAATTTGCGAGAGAGAACAATTCGGAACGGGAACATGGCGTTGACCCATTTTTGCGTAACGCGGTGTGATGTGCGGAGGAATCGATGATTACACCAGCCGAATCTCGAGGCCTTCGTACTTCGTAGTGCTTTACTGATGAGTTGGGATCTGTGTCAGGGTCCTCCCCCGCCGGGCCCTTCGCCCTTCGAGCCTCTCTCTGCCTCCCACCGGCATCCACTCCCCGCAGTTGACCCGTAAAACTTGAGTATTTGTGTTTCACCTTCCTCGGTCCTGTTTAATGATTTGAGGTCACCAGTTTTTGCCTTGTTGGTCGCGATAAAAACCCTGCTCCAATTTTTTTACGTATGGGATAATGAATTATTGAGGATTTTTGTGAAACATTTACAAACTGTCAAGGGGAAATTGATAACAAAATAACAAGCTGCTCAATGCTGAAACAAATTAGTACTTACTAGGAAGTTTCATGTTCATGTTGGTAAGTCCTTATTAACACAAATTATCACGGGTATTATGTAATTTATACATATTATATACAACATAGACATAATATTCATTTAGAATGGCGCCCCCTCACTGTAGTTACTAAAGAAAAGTTGTCTACGTTTGAGGTCGTCGTATTCGCAGACGCAGATCAATTTAAGGCTTTTGAAAATTATTACTCGCAGAATTTATGAATGGCATGAACGTTCTTGCGGCAATTGAGCTCTACTATCTACATTATATGTCAGGGCACACATCATGGCCTGCTACGTTTGTCCTAAATTATGCAATTAAGAAGATGTGAGCATTAATGATTATAAAATCTTGGATTTTATGTCAATTTGCGAATGCGCCCAAATGCACCTGATCCATTATAATAAGCAATTTAATAGTACAAATTGTATTATAAGCTGAGTGAAACCCACCTTACCGATCGAATGGTGATCGACCTTTGCTGCGTCACCTTCGTAGCAAGCGACGCTGGCGTTGGCATTGTCGCTCCGACGCCAGTAGGAAGCAGCACGCAGCGGCCACAGATTGCTATTGGGCTTAAGGCCGTTTTCAATGCACCATCTTTTACCTTGTGCCCCTTATTTTGCGGTATGACCCCAAACTAACCGGCAATAGTGAGCTAACTGCTAACACACGTGACTTGACCATTGACCATCGGTAATAATAATATAATTAGTTTTTCTTATCGATTGATGGCAGCAAATTAGAATATGGTAGACATTCTAACCCTACTTTATTCTTCAGGGAAGTCCTAAAATATCATTTTTAAAGACATTGCAAAGCCAAATATTGCTCTTTTGTATAGCAGCGTCTATCATTTTATACAATTACTTATCCATTAGTTATTTCGTATATCTATTTGAAAGAATTCGTAATCTTCGGGTCAAAGCCGAAGACCTCATTTTCTTGGTCGAGCAACACTGCTAGCACGCGCTGCCGCCTAACACCTTGCTCAATTTTTTTGAAATGCCACTCATTTGCCATGTAGGTCAAATGCATTACGTTGTCAAATTTGACCCGGTTTTCCTCCAAGAACAATATAATTGAAAGCCGAGTATCGCGTTTCAAACTTGGTAAAATTTGTCCTTTCCTATATGGAAACTAGAGCAGACCCATATCGTCAATGCAAAGTGTATATTGTATATTTCTTTAGACATTATCCCAGTGGTGGCAATTTATAACTCCTTGGCAGATGGTGATTAACGTATTGTTAAGATGTAGGAAAGTAGAACGGGGGCGTCAAATCCAAGGTCACGGACGAAGCTGAACAAATTTATTTTAAAACGGTCAAAATTAGCTTTAACTTCAATATTGGGGTACCTTGACTAAAATTTGTATATGTGGAATAAACAGACATTACAAGGTTCCTTGTGAAACTTTTGAGTAGAGACGTCTATAATGATAATATTTAAATCTTTCAGTATTTCATTAGCATTTCTAATCGATATTTTTATCAAGTTATTTACCTTATGATTTTGAGTATGAATATACATAACCTTTAAATTTTACCATGTCACCTTAACTTTACCATTTTGTAATCAACCTCAAAATCAAACTGTAACACAAAGAACTATAATTTAGTTATGTTTTTAATCGGCATAATGACAGAAACAGAAATCAGTTCGATCGAGTTTATCGGCGTTTTCGCAACGGACGTTTTCTATAGTTTTTTCGCCTAGTATTTCTTAATAAACACACGTTTCGCATACAAAGACTGAAAGTGTGCGTCCGCTTGTGTGCGCGGCCTCAACCGAGTTTTGTCGATGCTTTCTCGAGCGGCGAACCGGGTCGTGTTCTCGATGGCTTGCCGCTGTGCTGAGCTGGTGGACTGGTACCATAAACACACGCACACCACCGCTCGTGACAACACCGTATTTGTACACCCACACACACACCACACGTAACCAAGATGTATTGTGTCAGGGCTGACAAATACTATACGATATGTATATATTTATGAATACTTTACATTTTCTAATAGACATAATTGCTTGAGAAAATGAAGACAGATGCACTTAAGAAATTCATATTATGATTAATATTCACATGTTTAATACTAACAAAATTAAACAGCGCCTAGAAACAATTTATACTGGCGACCCTCGGTGATGTAGGAAGTGGGGTCACACAATTTATATTGGGCTGAAGTCAAGGTCTTGCCAATCATTTTGGCCATCTAGTAATTCATAGGACAATAAAGCCTGAGGTCAAATTACTTCGGCCTTATTCGTTAATCATCATTGTCATGCACTGAAAACTTCCTGAAATGAAACGTTTGGGAAACCGAGTGTAGAATGGATAGCTGGCTTCCACCTCGGTAATGTAAATGATCCATGACGTATATAAACAATAAGAACTCGAGATCATAAATATCTGTTTGCATATTCAATATAATGGCAATAGAATGTGGGACGTGGTGCACTAAAGCCGAGGTGGCACAGTTTCTTGTTTGAGTTATAAATCAATCTGTCCTAGTTAGATTAGCGGCTGCATGTGGCAGATGTCATTAAGCATTACATAGCCATCGGAACCTTTGCTTTCGAATTACCATATCTAGACGTGAACTCATTTGAGCAAGGGACTAAGCAGCAGTGGGACTTATCTGTCTAGTTTAAGCTGGTTTTCATCTCCATAAGTGCCGCGCCACCATCACATAATATATATTACGTAATAATTGCCCTGTAAACTCTTGCTCTTTGTATTTAAAACACGCGAAGTGTCGTCGTAATAATTTCGAAATAATCTTGCAGCGTTCATGTTCCGTTTGTACTTGGTGCTAACTGCTTACGCTCTTGGCTTCTCATTTCGATTTAGTATTATTTATATTGTACGGCTTGGAACTTACATAAAACCCAAACGCGTAAGATAAAATATTCATTACATTTTAACCGTTATATTATGCTTCTACAAGATTTATTGAAAATACAATGTTAGCAGTCGCTTCAGGTGGCCGTGTGTTCAGTTTTGTGAATTGGTCGTTCGTCCTCGGCCTCGCTCGATGCTTCCGCATCGGAGCTTATCCTCGCTCCGCAGTGCCCATGATAATCTTTTGTGTTGCGAGCCTCGATCCTAGACCTTCCTGTCAAAGTCACGTGTACAGTCTATTTAACAACTATAACGATATTGTCATTTCCTTTCTAGGTATAATCAGCAAACCGCGCGCTCCTCTTGGTTGAAGTACGTAATATTTTTTGTACCTAATTACATATTAGTATGTCATGTCC
The DNA here is from genome assembly GCA_947507615.1 of Hemithea aestivaria. Classification (NCBI taxonomy): domain Eukaryota; kingdom Metazoa; phylum Arthropoda; class Insecta; order Lepidoptera; family Geometridae; genus Hemithea; species Hemithea aestivaria. The sequence goes on along the minus strand of OX382332.1, from coordinate 10,285,778 downwards.
TATCCTCATCCTATTCTAATTCTTCGTATGGTACTTTAAGGATAGCTTTAATGGAAGGCACTAACATGGTAATGGGCTTTTTGATAAACGCTTATAAAAATAATATTTAAATTATACAGCACTGTATTCTTCTAAAGGAGGACATTCTTATGCCACAAATGCTAATGATAGTGTAATTTAAAAACGAGAAATGACCTCGTCATTGTTCAAGAAGTATGTTCGGACAACTAGACTAGCTGATGTTCATTCACGAGTTGTACAGTTCCATGCGAATAGCGCTCATTATGAACATTTGCTTTATTGAGCCACGTGCAAACAGGTAGGCGTGAGTGCACTACGTCACTCCACCGGCCTATGAAGGTCATGACGTAACGAACGTAGAAGTCTCACTATTATTCAGTTTGCCGAGCCATCGCTCGATTCTTAGCGAGGTCGAAACGTTCTATCTCTCGTCAGTTGAGGTTGGACGCAATCTCATGAAGTCTCGTTTCCTTAATTCCAAGATCGTACGTAGTGACAGTAATAGTTGCTTTAACTCAATAGACTAACACTAACCTGATTAACGACCAGGAAATAATAACAGCTTTGTATTCTCAGCGCGAGTGCTCGGCCTTAACATTTTGCAACTCAGGCCTTATGTAAATTTTGCTTCTTCAACATTTCTGAACTGGTTAACTTTTATTACGACAACTTCTTGTTCCCTTCATTCTATGTTCATTTACATAAATAAAATTATTTTTGGATAATAATATTATTATGTTTTATCTAGCAAATAAGTTTCGTAATGTAGAGTGTCTGTCGTTGATACGACGTTGGAGCGATGCCAGTTCTCTCTTGAATTGAAGCTGAAATCTTCTTAACTCTTAAGTGGGTGCCTGGTACCCAATTTACTGGTAAAAGCCGCTGCATTATGTGTTCACCAATTCCTTGCTATAGTATGATTACGTTTAAAAAATAATATCAAAATTCCGTGACTTTTATTGATTAAATTTATCTCTCAATGTCGACGATAATGATATCTCTGTAATAAAACTTGCCTTTTTCATTATTTCATCAAGCTTCACTACGGTTTAATCATTTCCTAGTGATAAAAGATAAACTTTATTGAAAATTGAACGTTAACAAACTTAGGTATTTTCTTCTTGTATCACTTCAGTATAGAATAGGTACCTATTTAAAGCCATGCTATAAACTACCGTTAATTATAAAAATAATTTAGTACGCCTATGCGTTTTTCCAAGGTGTAAGCTTCTACATACAACTAACATACAACATTTCAGTTCCATCGATATAATCGTTTTTGCGTGAAATAGCAACAAAACACACTCTCGCATATGTACGTACAAACTTTTACCTATATAAAATTAGTAAGTTCATAATATCATACAGTTGCTGTTGTTAATATAGAACCCATACATTAAGTTATAAAGTATCTACAAGCATACTATAATATGTGGTGGATTGTCGCGGTCACCTTACTCGTCCTCAACGCATCTCGGACAAACAAAGGTTGCCGAGGATAAATGGTGTTCACTTCACAGTTCCGCGTTTACATATTGTATATTTGTATATATAATTGTGTATCTACAATGTTGCTAACATAATCATCACTGTAATAATAGCATAGCTTATCGACCATCAACATGTCATGTGCACGTTTATAAAAACGTCGCGTCGCATATTAACAGCGTGTTTGATACCTCTTATCACTTCACAAAGTCATGTTAGTATCATTTATGTTTTTAAGATTCTGCAGCTGTTAAATAATGTGAACAAACATATTTAAAAACGCTTTAGCGAAATACGTTCTTAACTCTATGGCATTAAAATTGAGTTTAGCTTTTGTTAGGCGGATATAAAGCGAAGCTTGGGGACCTCACCCACGTTATCATCGTTGCTGCATTAAGCTCCTGTCCTTTTCTGTATTGCGTCCTTTTCTATCTAAGGTAGGCGTAGCTGGGAACGATTTATTGGAAGTGTAAAGGAATCTGAACTCGCGGAGAAAATTACTTTTACATCAAGATCTTCACGAGTTTCCCTAAGGTTGCGCGTTGGGCCTAGTCATTCGATTTAACGACCATCATATTTTTTGAGAATACTTACCTAATATGTTTAATTCACTAATTGTTTATTAGTTTTGGGTTATTGATACACATACAGCAAGATAAATAGTTCTTTATACCTATGGAAATACACATGCACATGACCAATGCAATGTGACGTTTCTATTGAAACTCTGTGTCTAAATTATCCTGTAAACTATCGTAATAAAGTACTTAATGGCTAATAACTACTTTTTTATTAAAACTAGTTCCTTCCTGGGTTTCACCCGCGTAATTCCCCATCCCGTGGGAAAATCGGAATTAAAAGTAGCCTTTATTCTTCAGGTTTCCAGCTATTAACTACATACAAGGCCTCTTTCTCGCAAATTCAGGAGTTTTTTTTTCTATTAAAGAGCATCAAACATGCATACATAGTCATATACAAACTTTCACCCTTAAAATATTTGTAGCATAATATTACTTAATACATTACTGAAGTACCTAGAAAACTATGACGGTGGTTGCAACCTTGAGCACATCATGTGTTTGATTATTTCACACGTCACACCTACAATTTGCGCTGTTTTTATCTTCACATACCCTCTCAATGCGCTATTTTGGGTTGCATGTATATTTATTTTGTTCAGTTTCGAAGTCATCTTATAATTTCCTGTCATAATCTACTTTAACATTCATTTATAATAATACTTCTGGTTAGTAATAAATTATCGTCTCCTATTTTATTAGCACGGATATTTTTTTATTAGAATTTTAATTGTATCTTTGACTGTTTCTAAATGTGATTTATTAATGTATTGCGATGTTAACATTGTCTCATTTTCATTTAATTGATTATTTTAAAAGCACGGGCTTTTGCCTGTTGAGATAATTTATTCAGTTTAACATCACGTATACTTAGTTCAAAATGACGCACTGTTTTGTGTTGAAGACACACAACGTCTTTGAAACCAATAATCCCAGGCTCATAAGCTGTAGAGTCGAATACTAAACCTTCCTTCAACACTGATGAATATTTAAATTCAACCTATTCAATATAATTCTTGTTATTAAGTGCAATAAAACCGTTACCGTAGAATGATTCGCGATGCAGTGTGCAGTAAACATATCGCCCTTCAGAATCCAGTCGAAGACCCTATAATGTCGGGTCGTCCGCAGTACGCAGGGCGTCTGACTCAGAACACGCAGCGCAGTCATCGTTAAGAGGGCATTGCTCAGTGGTTACTCCCCCCTTGGCTCGACTTGTGCACCAAACACTGTTACGAATAAAACCACACTCATATGCGTATCAGGACGCTTATTGTTCTATCGTCCTTATTCCGATTCTATTGTCTCGCCAACTGCCCGTCGTTTATTATTATTGATTGCAAATTTATGGTTGTGTCATATCATTGTCAACCATTCAGGGTCTATCACTCCTCCAATAAGATGCTTTGAAGTTATACACTGAATGTTTTGTTACTTAAGGAAACATTTGCTGTTTGTTGTTTTCTTATTTGTACGTTAGCCTTTGTCATTGCGTTTTATAAAATGACACATTAACACATTAATCTAAATATACTTGCCTTGTTTTGAAAATATGAATCATATAAGTAAAGTTAATCCACATTTTTTAGAAATCTTTCATAATTTATACGCCTGTTGCTTACTACTTTGCACGTGGCATTTAGTTATCGCCTATCTTAAGCAATATTTTATTTGTTACGAGCTAGAGTAAATATACGCTGTTTAATAAATAAGCCTGAGACTTCAGAACAAAGTGGTCAACCAACATTGTCCGCATCTATAAAATTAGTATGCGCGGCGTTTGTTGACTGACTGCAAAACATTATGATGCTGCATTTTTCTTATTCTTTGTTTTCAACCTTTCTACGTCGTCACTGTTTGAATCTTGAATTACTAGCCACATCGAAGCCGCCATAATAATTTATTAATAACTAACTTATAATATGAACTACAAATCTCATCTACTTAGTGGAACGTCGCTGAGTGGGCTTAAATATAGCAGAGGATGGGAGCAGGTCGGATGACATCTATAATAAGACCACGGGAGACCAGTGATACGTACTCTACTACGTGTGTTGCTCAATATATTAGGGTTATTGACTTTTTAAACTCACGACTTTAGTGATCCCTGTTTAAACCTGTCATATTACAACACCATTAGCTCTTTGATACCAGATACTTTCATTAGTATACTTTGTAAATGTGGCCTGCGTTTGTGGAACAGTGGAAAAAGGTGTATCGGTTTCGTCTAATCCAAAAAGATAAGCTTGTTGAACTAATGAATCAGGGGCGTTGACAAAAGCAGTGTCGTTTACAATAACGTTATTTTTTGTTGTTGTGAGCGTTCGTGGTGGGTCTGCGTCGGTGGGTGGTCTACCGCAAGGGCCATCCGGCCTGTGTGCCTCCGCCACCGAGATAGACTTACGTTGAGGCGTGACGAATTGCCCACTCGCATGTCATGTCACCCCACTCGTCTTACGACTTTAAACAACCGCACGAGTTTCATGTTTGAATAGCCCGTTTTATTGATTCTGTGGCTTCGTGGTTTCCCTACTGTTGCATAGGCTCCCTATTCAATGCTTTATGTTGCCAGTCATAAGAACATCACTCAATCGAGTTTCAACTTCTGCAAACGATGTCATTTGCATCCACTATCAAATCCATTATATAGATAACAGTTTGTAATCTCTTCATCAATCACTATCTCTACCAGTTGCCATCCAATTATGACCTGTAAAATGTAGGTCAAATGTAATAAATAGATGAGTGTGATGATTCATCTATTGTTAATCGCCATAGGAGCGGTTTACCGAGTTACCGAGTATGTAGGTCGGGCTCCATTTGCTACAGTCGCAAATTGTTGATCGACCTCGGATAGAACACTGCGTGCGATATCTTATCAACCACAACGGTTGTTAAAATGTTGGTCACCTATGAAAAATGGCCGCATATTTGAAGAGTGACCTACTGGTAATCCTATGTCGCAATGTGACTTTATTTGACTTTACCATGCTTATCGCACTTGTTATTATGTTAAATGTTTTACTGAATTATTATGACTGTTTAACTTTGAATAAATTTTTAGTTGGTATGTATTACTCACTGTTGGCTTTCAGTTTATTGCTTAATTTAAAGAAACATCTTAATACTTTAAAGTAATTACAAAATTGGTCATCTAAACTCCTAATAATTATATAAATTATATGAGAAAAATATGCATATTTTATTAAATTATTGTCTTGACTATCACTACGAAACATACTCAGTAGCGCAACCAGTTTCTGGGTCGCACCGATTAATTCACTTAGCCTACTTTTATTTAGTACTGTGACACTCTTTTTTTCTGTTTGACATACATTATTTCATTGCAAGTATGTACTTACTCTCCTTTTTTATCAGGGCATCTTGACTGCCCTACAGCTAATTAAATTTACCTTTTTAATATTTACATTTTTATATTATATGGTTAACAAGCATAGCTTAGATTTCAATCCATTTTCGTAGTTCAAATACTCATCTTCTATCTTCAAACTGAAACATTGTGAAATGACTTAATGACTTTACAATTCATAAGACTCAAGGCCCATATAATCTTGGTAACGCTGCTCTAGCAAAATATGAGACTGGTAGCCAAAAGCAAACTCAAATATTATGCTAATAATTTACCTGTTCACTAACACGTGCCAGAGGCTGACCACTGACGAAATTAAGGGCAAACATACTATAGCAAAACACCAACCCATATAATCTAATCACATTAATTAGTGCTGCCACCTTAAAGTATTCATGACATTATAAAGCTGAAGACGTAGATAAACCTGCTAATGACATAAATAAAAAATGCCAGCACTAAGGAAGACTTAACAGTTTCTGCTAAATTCATGAAATGCTGAACTAAATCCAACGTGCAAATGAAGCTATCCCGCAGTGGGAGCCCACGCACGGCAACTAGCGTAAAGTGAGCCTTCACAAAAGCGAGCGCACGGCCCGTGAGCGGATGCAGCTCTGTGATGAAACTGACACAGATTCTAACGCGTATTTGGTAATCGAAATACAGTTCGTGAAAGTCTCGCAGGACGGTCGTATCTCGCATTGTACATGTCCCACTTACCAGTACCTACTCTCGACATTTTGACGGCACCAAAAGCCACTTTACTCGTCTTTCGCGGTGCTGTCATTGTCGGTCAACCGCGTTTCGGTACGCTCGCACCGATTACGTTTATTATAAAGCAATACGCTGGTACTATTGTGTTCGCGTCCCACATTTGGGAGGCGAAACTGCGGTCTTTGATTGGCGTATTAACTACGTTGCTACATTTTCGCCTTGCATTCATTCCATGAGAAGTTGCAACTATTGCCTATCGACCACTAGGTCACTCGCTCGCATATCGTTGCTGTTGCTATACTCTACATGTGTATTATTATTTATTAACCAGTAATGCGTGTTAACGCGATTCGTTTTGGGCTTGCATTACAGTTTACGTTTATGTAAAGGAGGAACCGTTGTTGCCGGTAATACTTCAACATAGTAACCCAAAAAAAAAATAGAAAATATTTGAACTGTCTTATCTATATAATATTAAGTAGAGCTGATATATAGCGAGCAAACTGAGCTAATCTAGATTATGCTATGTAAATCAGAGTTGGTTGATACAACACTTGTCTAATGCAAACGAATACTCACCTCTACATAAAACCTATCTGTGTTCCAAATATCAATACGTTCAACGCTTTAGGCTGTGCGTTGATATATCAGTCATTCACAGCCTTCTACGTCTCACTGGTGGGCGGCCATCCTCATGTTATGCCACTCAACCCTGTCCTGTGCCAATCTGGTCTATTGCATCGTTTAGAAGATTACTTATAATTAATGTAAACTTTGAACTTTAGTTAATAAGTGATGCTCTGTTGTTCAGGCTCGGGTCAGGGAGCGAGTGCGGCGGTGGCGGCACGGGCGGCGGCGCGCCCGCTCCACAGTCGGCGCGCGTCTCGTCCAACGGCGCCGGCGGCGGGATGGCCGTGAGCCGCGTGCCGAGCCCGCTGCACGACGGCAACACGCCCGTCGCCGAAAACTGGTGCTTCACTCAGGTATGTAACATATCTTTGTAGGTTAGTCTTTAACCACGATCTCGGTTGCTCCTGATCCTGAATCAGGCGAGATCGTGGTGGATTCCTGATCTTAAGCGATGATGAGATCGAAGATTGTAGAAGACTGAACATATCAGGCGGCGTAAACCCCTCCCTGGCTTTACTAAATGTCGTGTCGGAATACAGTTGTAGTGACCGCTTGGCAATATGGATTTGTCAAGTGGTTGGTAACTGGTAACTAGCCACGGGGGAAGCCTCTACCACCTTTTACAATCTATGGCTAATTATTGGAGATGTCATATTTCAATGCGCAACAGGAACTCAAAAATGATCAGATCGAACATCTCAGAATAGCCCCTCTAACCAAACTCCAAACGCGGTACGCGGTTTAGGCTTGTTCGGGTAACGCTATCATCGCATCCAAGTACCACATATTTGGCAAATGCTAAAAGACTTGTTGAAAAGTGAGACGACAACTGTGATCCCAGTGCATTTTTTATAGTTAACCTAGTGTTTAACGCTTAGCTAAGGAGGCTGACGGCTGGTATGGTCAATGTAGATAGAGACAGAAAACAAACTAACAAGCGAGCGACTGAGACAGCGTTCAGTGTGAGCGTATAAACTTTGATTACGTAGTGTGACCATCCAAAATTTAACAAAACAGCAAAATTTGCTATTACAATGACCTTCTTGAAGCTACAAAGTAATATAAAAAGGCGATTATCATGGAAATTTCAACAGTTCCGTGTTCCTGGTCCCGATTGTTTAGATTTTAGATAAATTTAACTAAGGTCGTACAGTTATAATCACTTCGTATGATATAGTATAAGTTCTCAACTAGTTACGCAATATAGACTTCCTGAATACGTATTGATTCATATTTGGCGACCTCGTCAACAAATTTTGTCGGAATAATAGATTACCAATGAGCGAAATCAAAGTGAAGCGTTCATAAAACCTGAATTCACCGCCGTCGTCGTAAATATAAATCAAATTATCATCCGATGTGAAGCTAGCGAATGAGCGATAATATATTATTTACCGAGGCCGTTATCGGTGAACTTGAAATGTTGCGCATACGTGCAGATTGTGTTAATATGTACATATTTAAACTAACTAGGAAGTATACGTGTTCGACGCTAGCGGTTGATGAGTCGTGCGTCACGTTGCGGCGCTGATGTGGCTGATGGCTGCCCACTAGGGCTGCACGCTGCAGAATACTGCTTCTATTATACTCGTATAGCAAGCCACGTGATAGCTACACTTACTGATATGGCTAACTATTTCGAAATACACATTATAGAACGTGATACATTAGCAACATTCAATTTTATCCACTCTTTGAGTAACACTCGTCTTGTCCTTTAGTTTCAGTTATGTCATAATCTTACATAACCCTGGTCGTCACCTCGGTGTCGAAGTATCAGCATTGCGGTGTACAATTTGCACTGATATCTCATTCTAATTAAAGATTTTTCTGTATCAAGAACATACTAGTTTGATTCTCTGATGCCGTTAATATTATTTTACTGCGTCTCGTGGTCACTGCTCAGACAATTGGAACGACCGTTGTTCGACTTCGTCGACCTGGTATTACCTTTTTTGACGCTTTTTGCCTTTTGCCCAAAAATCTATTGAGATTGCGAGCTGTAGCGGTATTTTTTGCTCGATGGCCGACGGCAAGTACCTATCTACTCGATATACTTATTAAGGTCTCTATTCATTCAAATTGTTAAAGAGCATCACGTAACTAGTATCGTATAAAGCAAACGTGTGATCTATAGAAGATTATTGACTCTACTGAATTTACTTTGAATATTAGTATAGCTATTATATTCGTATAGATATAAAACTAACTCCGAAGAGACTTAAGAGAAGCTACCTTTCTGGGAATGAAAATCGAAGGACAAAACTGGCCATCAAATAAATAATTATAATCAGTAATTAACAGGATTGTTTCCTGGTATGCGTTGCGAGGCAACGTTCAATCAGCTTACAGCACGTGTCAACTCAGATATATGTACTCTTCGGGTCGCGAGCACGTGCCCAAGCCATACCACAGCACAAGCTATTAACTTCGGTACTGAGAACGCGCCGATTACAAACTCCTCGTGTTATCGCTGCTAATTTGTTGAACTTTAAACACAAAACATGAATTCTTTGAACTATGGGCCGTGAATACGGGAAAAATTCCACCGCGATAAAGCTTTACTGCCCTCTACCTCTATGATGATGTAAAATGCATGCAATATAACGAATACAATATAAGATAGAAGATAAATGTCTATTCTAAATCCTATTCATAACTAGATAATTTTACATAGTGTTGACCAAGAGTCACTAAAAGATCAAAGCAAAGACACCACCCCTCAGAAAAGAATAAAGTTTTATATGAACTCATATCTAACTAAATCATATTATATAGACAGAGGCATTGCTGAAATTTTTGCAGGAATTGTATTAATATTCTCGTGGAGACAAAAATAATGTTTTAAAATGGTTTTTTTCCCCAATGTTCGTTTGCAATTTCCATTAATTGCATGAGTAAATACAATTTTCCACTTGAAAGTTACATGCGTCTTAGTAAAATATTTACGTTGGCCATTGGGCAAGTTAATGTGGCGAGTTGTGAAAAACAGCGACATAAGTCATATTACGTCTATTGAATTCTTGAAAGGTAGTTAAGTTTATTGGCAACGTGTGTTAGCATTTAGGAATGTACTTTGCGGATGTTATCTGGTGTGCGGACGAGCGGGGATGATGCGGGCGGCCTTGGAGCGGGTCGGCGACCGGCCGAAGACCCCGCACCAGCACCGCAAGCGCAAGCCAGCAACGGTCGGGGGCAACGACCAGCCGGCCAGCCTGCGTCCGCGCCTAGTCGCACACACACACCTACTCCTCCTGACCTTCGAGCTGGCCAATTGCCCACCCAGGCCTCACGTTCATACAACCCACCTCATAACTTGCAATGTTGTGATATCTCATTATCTATGATAAACCGCCCGTTCGATACCACATCACGTGCTATTCCTCTATATTGTTATATTGTTACTTATGTACACAAATTTATACATACAAAACCGAATAAAACCAACCTTGCTAATGTCAAACTCATGTCGTGTGGTTATATATTGCACTATCAATGCTATTCGCAATTTACGATGTATGAACTGACTTCAGAAGCAATAACAGACAGCATATTGCTAATAAAAATATTACCGATGGCATCCTAACCTTGAATCTTGAATGACATAATGGACGTTTAAAGTTTACCATGCTGTGCAGTAAAGTTTTATTTGCCATAAATAACATCGTTAAACGCACGTCCAGAGCGTCCGTTTGTTTCTACGAGACCTATCAGTGAGGCAATTAGAGACAAAGATACACAAAGGACCTTAGTCAGCTTGAATTGTTTTGGGATCCGCCGAGATTTATTGTTCTTTTGAAATCAAAACAAACTACCGAGCACCGAGCACACCTTACGCCGACGCTTTATCAGGCTCTATCGCGGATTCAAAACTTGTTACTGTTAGTGTAGTGCGATGAACCAACGTCGCATCTTCACTTCCGCCCCTCTTAACCAGCACCGTAAAACGTTTGATCTCAATATGTAACAATAAATAACTGTTTCCTTTCTTTTGTTTCAGGTCAAAGTGGTTAAGTTCAGTTACATGTGGACAATAAACAATTTTAGTTTTTGTAGGGAAGAAATGGGTGAAGTGTTAAAATCATCGACTTTCTCAGCTGGTGCTAGTGATAAATTAAAGTGGTGTCTACGCGTTAATCCTAAAGGACTCGACGAGGAAAGTAAAGACTACTTATCGTTATATCTATTATTAGTGTCGTGTAATAAATCAGAAGTGCGAGCAAAGTTCAAGTTCTCAATATTAAATGCGAAACGGGAGGAAACCAAGGCGATGGAGTCACAGCGCGCATACCGATTCGTTCAAGGCAAAGATTGGGGATTCAAAAAATTTATAAGAAGGTGAGTCCTGGTTACATAATTCAATATTTAGTACATTTACATGCATTGAAAACAAATATGATTTTACATTTGAATCGTCGTTGAATATGTAAGTGGCTTCCTTAACAGATCATGGGAAAAAACAAGTAACAGGTGAATACTGCCACAAGATCTTATAAAACGATATTGGTATTATAATAATTATTATGTCATCGTTTTCTCTTACCACTATACTTACACTACATAAATGTGTAGTAGTATTTTCTTTCATACCTTTACAAGAAATACAAGTTATTCTAAATTTCAAATTGATACGATATAGCTTAATTTCGATTCGGTATTATGACTTCCCTGTCCTATTTCCTTAGGGTTTACTACAACCCACGCTTCGACTTTGATTCAATATAATGGGGGCTGACCCTATTTTATTTAACGGTGCAGTATAATTTTCCCTACATCCTATAACACTTAATTTTGAGGGGTTGCAAACAAAGTTCCTCGCTGGCTCTATACCGAGCTAGAAATTGTGTTTTCGAGGATCTATTGTATGCTTTGGATAACCCTTTTCATTTATGGTGGCAGTTAAAAGAGACTGGAATTTTTCTTTTCTGTATATGGACTCGAATTCTCATATAAATACTAAGTATATTTGTATTTGGGATAATTCGGAATACAGATATCTTACAACTATTACGGATTTGCAACAAATTTTTAGATTCCACAACCAAAAGGTTCTTAGTCACTTAAAATAATTTTATAGAGGCTTTTGTTTAAGTAGGTAGGTAAATGAAACGAATCCAACATTCTAGCCTTATGTTAAGAGAAACTAAAGCCTATATCAGTAGCGCGTTGTGCTCAGGGTCTTTCAAGAGTCCAAGTAGTTAGGATTTCTCAAAATTCCCACGAAACGGTTGCCAACTGCAGGCAGTATTCTAATAGTAACGTTTTTTATGAGTCTGAGACAAACGTATTTACGAGCGGCAACTCAATTTGCCAGTGAATGCATAGCAAAAACTCGCTTCGAATTTACAACGTAGGTTAACGAACTTACCCTAGGAGTTTTGGAATACGTTTAAGCTACACCACACCTTGAACGATAACTATGACGTGGCTCAGGTGAAGAAACTATTAATGGCCTTTAAATTCCCTCTATGGAAGCATATCTTACCGTAGAAGAATAAACTATCAGCTTTCTTTAACGAGCGTTCTGGAGTCGTTTTTATTGTTTGTTAACATGATATTTTATAGGAAGTGTCAATTGACTTCATTTGTTAACCTTGTCACTGGCTGGACACATCATTGTCTCAATCATTCCTCGATTCTGACATTGAGAATCGTTTAATTACATTTGTCTGTTTCTTCTTAACCAGTAGATCTGCTTCATGGTATAAAATGCATGTATGACAAAGTTCGTGATAATTTTACAAACTCTTACCACTAGACATTTGGCTCATCTGTTATTATGAAGACGCAGTGGAACTCCTTGGTCGTTTTTTTTAGCGAAACAACTTAATATGATCCAATAAAATGTGACTTGACTTTACATAGTTGACGTGCTCTATCTCAGGACCCATTGCCTCTTACCATCACATTAGTAGACATTTGTCAAAAACTAAAGTCTCATTATTCAAATTCCAGAGATTTCCTATTGGACGAAGCGAACGGCCTCCTACCAGAAGACAAGCTGACGATATTCTGTGAAGTGTCAGTGGTCGCGGACAGCATAAACATTAGTGGGCAAAGCAATGTGGTCCAGTTCAAAGTGCCTGAGTGTCGACTATCGGACGATTTAGGAGCTCTCTTTGATAATGAAAGGTTTTCTGACGTCACGTTAGCGGTTGGAGGAAGGGAATTCCAAGCACATAAAGCAATATTAGCAGGTGAGTCTAAGATCACTACTTATAAGCTATATTTGTTCATATTCAAAATGAGATCACTGTATATGTCACTGACTAAGATTACAGTGATAGTAACGTAGACAAGGATGTCTAAAAAGTTATTAACATCGAGTTAGAAATATAAAATCTACACGCCAAGCTGAAGTACTGTCCTATTTATATTTCTATGTTAAGTAATGAGAAATAGAGCTATCATGATCCAAACGACTTTTAAGTGCGTAATTATAGTATTTAGCTTCATAAACTTTATTAGACTAAACATTTCTATGACGTCTTGTACCTATAGTATGAACAAAAGTATTGTTCATTGTATTTTTTAATAAAAGTATGATAAGAAAAGTGGAGTGACCCGAGTGACTCACATTCAATTTGAATTTAACCTAAACTGACCTGGAATTTCCGGAAAAAAATAAAGTTATTCCAAATTCCTCGATATTTTTTATCATGCGCTTTGAATGTGTTGTTAGTTGTTAAGCAAACAATGTTAACACAATTTTGACATGAGTTCTTTAACGTTAGATGAGTTCTTTCAGGGGGGAATGTCAAAAACCAAGAAGGCATCAATAAATAAAACAATCAATAGAGAATTATGTTCCAAAAACCCCTACATTCTACGTATACGTTCGTACGTATAGATTTGTCTGTCAATCCTGAGTGGATTTAAAGGATTTTCGAACCCAGCCATTCCATTAAATGTCTTAGACCAGAGACAGAATTCAATATCTCTATAAATGGCACACAGATAGGTTTGAGGACTTAGATTTCCGCTAAGAAAGAATTGAATCACATGATTAAAGTCGCGTGCATAAGCTAGTTATGAATATAGGTAATTTTTTTTTTTTATATTAGATACTTTACATCCTACAATAGATTCTCAATGTGCTACTTTCATTTAACCTTGTTTCCGAAATATAATTAAATCATTTACTTCTGATAAGGTTACACCGATTTCTAAGAACTACTTGAGTTGTAACAACAATATAATATAATTATTAGAATATGGCTTATAAAGCTATTCATGTTAATTAAATGATAACATGGTTTAACCACATAATGGAGGAATAAAGGCAGATACTGCGCTTCCATGATAAATTATGACTAATGACTATTCTTCTTATTTTCTAATCGATTTTTTTTAAATATATTTTACTGCCTGGACCAATAAGAAGACTATTATATAGCTCTACCTATCATCTCTATCACTCAGAAAATCTGGCATTGTACATAAATATTATAAGACAAATTGAAATCTTGTAGTTGGCAGTTAGTCTAGCAATCCGTTTTTATACGATAATATAGTCAATTTATATGATAATAAAAAAATGGTATAATTTATTTTCTTACGAATTTTCATTGTCGAGGCAAATTTTTTTTTTTTTTTTTTTTGTTTGTGACAAAATTCAAATGTATAAAATCACTTTATATTTTATACAGGTAACTTTTAACATCATGCAAACATTAAGAGTTTTCAACAATGTTGTTTATGAGAACTGTTTTTCTGCTACAAAGTATTATTTGATCTGAGCTTCACTTTTCTTGGTGCGCTGTCACCCCTTATTAAATAGTCCGTGGTTTTAAGCTATGTCGGTTGGAATTTCCGCTATACTTAGTACGCACTTTGTATGTTTCCTCATTATGTTTTTAATTTGCAATTGCAATAAATGTTTATTTATATTGTTATTCAGCAAAAACGCACTACTTATACGCGTAGTACTACATAGTACTTATCAGAAACGCTGAACTTTCAAATTTTAATTAGCTCTAGTATTCTGAATTTTCGCGTTTCGGTGAGCTATGTTGAACTGTGGGCGTAAGTTGTGTTTCTCTATGAAATTTAAGGTATACAGCGGTATACTATGTGGGCTTAGGGTCTAAGCTATCTCTATACCAAATTTCAGCTCAATCGGTCCACCCGTTTAGGCGTGAAGGAGTAACAAACATACATCCAGACATCCATGCTTACAGTCTTTCACGTTTGTAATATTAGTAAGAGTATATAGCTAGTAGTTAGGTAAAGTTGGAATAACCCGAAAACTTGAAACTTATGTGTCGCAATTTATACAAAATAGGCTGTAGCAGACAATTTGACGAAACTCGTAACTCGTACTAGTTCTTTGTAGTTTAAATAATTAAATTGATACAATTAAAAATTAAATAACCTATTTTTAAAGTGGACGATGTTCCGATGATCGCAATATTAATATTTTTTTATGTAAAGAGGTATGAAGACGAGCAAGACACTCTCCTGATCTTAAAAGATAACGCTGCCCATAATCAGTACAGCAAATAGAGGTAAATAGAGAACTAAGAATTATAAAAATAATATAGAGCTCTTAGTATAGCTGTAGTTATGCCCATAATAAAACGTGCCGTGAGGCGATAGGTAAATAAAAGAATAGTGGTTTTGATTAGCCGTGACGTCACATGTTGTTTTTGTTGCCAACTGGCTGGTTGTACCGTTTTATAACGTTTCTATATTATACTTAGTTATATGGGACTCACATAAAATAACAATTAAACTGTAAATTGTTACATAAAAGGAGGTATGTATGTAGTATGTACGCAGTTAAATATTTTGATAAGGAATTTTATCATGACTTCTATTTGTTTATATGTCGCGGAGTGTTAATTAAGAAAAAAACATTCGTGTAAAAAAAGCTTAATTCATTTTATCAGTTTCGAAAATAAGCAATTATTGTTACGCGTAGTTGTTTTAGTAGATACACGGTAATATATCTTTTTACCGTGGTAGATACTTGATTTTAGTAGACAGAATATAGTAATTTACGGTGTTGTTTCATGTCTATAAAGATGTTTTGCTTTACAAAAATGTAATTTTAACTCTATAATTTATTAACAATCTATTTTTGTCACTGAAATACGCAAACATTGTCATTTTCATGGATTCATGATACCGACTGCTGTAAACGTCACGAATCACGTTCTCATTCACGAGTTTGTTGAAATCCTTGGAATATTCCATATTTATAAACTTCCTGCGTAAAAAATGTACAGTAACAATTATTGCCTAACGGTTTAACAATTGAAAAGAAGCTGTTTTAGGATTTAGGGCTTGGACTCTAAAATTAACCTAAACCCTACTTCATTTAATTTTTTTAGTGGATCAAGTGGATGATGTAAATTATAATAGGACTAAGGGACGGCCATTCCTTTATCGGTCTTCTAGAAAATCGCGTAATTGTCTTTAACATGGACGCTGCGCTGCTTAAATCGTCTTTTATAGATGCAAATTGCTAGTGATTATAAAGAGATGACTAAACCAAAAGCCTCAATATTAGTTACTGCCGCCCTAGGCCCTCCCTCTCAAAATTATATTGAAACATCCAAATATACTACTCTTAACTGGGAAAGTGGGGGAGGAAGACAAAGAGCCGAATTGAGTGGCCATAGGGGAGGCCTATGTCCAACAGTGGACGCACGTAGGCTGATGACAATGATAGATGGATAGATATAGATATATTTGACGAGTCCATTGATGACAATATATCATTCGTTATTATAAGAATAATGTAATGTATATATGTATATCACTTTGACAATAAAGATTATTCTATTCTATTCAATGATGATAGAATAGAATAGAAAACCCTTTATTGAAACACCACAAATATACAGAAAACTCAAAACTAAAACACATAAAAGCGACTGTCTTCCAGACAACCTGATGATATTGATAAATTATATATTTGTACTGGGGCTAGGTTCCATATATTCAAAGCTTTAATTCCTTTAAGCCAAAGATTAAAGATATAATACGTTAAAATGTTGTTAAACTACAAAGTTGACTAGACAAAACAATTATTCAGTACAATAAGTGTTAAAAAACTCATGCACTTGTGACTAACAAATTCTAAGGTCAATGCTGATGACGCTACACCGATTATATGACAGATTCTTTGCATAAGACGACTTTTAAGCAAATAACACGATGCTTGACAAATATCTTTTATAGCTTTGGCTACATTTTATAGTACAAAATCTTATCAGAATGTTTAATTACTATGTTGCTTTTTAATTGGAACATAAGTCTGTGTTTCTTATGCAACAACTTTTCTATTTACTGTTCAATTGATAAGAATATAATCTTAAAATACATACTCTTTGTGGGAAGGGTTGATGTATATTTATAAGTTATAAGGCTCCCAACCTTTCTATATCATAGCCCCCAACGTATAAGTCTTGCCATCTAACGTGGCAATGTTGCCAGCATTCTTGGTACACTGCCACCTGACAGTGGTTTTGGAGCACTGAGATTTGATGTAGATTGACGTGTAGCTGATCTATGGATGGTTAAAATGCTCTTTATTGCTTATCATTAGTTTGAAAGTAGCTGTGAAGCCCATTTGTAATTATAAAGGCATTTACCATAAAATAGAAAAAAACGAGAAAAAAGAGTTATACTGATATTCCTATATTATATACACACCACACACTTAAATGATTTTGGTGTATAAACTGTTACTCTTTTACATATAGGTACTTTTATGCCAAAAACATGATGAATGATGATGCAACAAAAATTCCTAAATTAGTCGCACAAAAAGTTCTTATATGTACCTAATTGTTTGTTATAATATTACGTTGTAACTTGTAACAGACATTATATAATTATATCACAAATATAGCTTGAGAACAAAGAATTTGAGACTTCGCACCTGTTTATCAGTTACAGCACATGTTTTTTGCGTACTTCTGAATTGTTCTAGAACTATAACTAACATGTTTTATTTAAATATGTAGGTATAGTAATTCACACAAACCTATTATAAAGTATGTACCTACGTCAAATCTTCCTAAATTTATAAAAGGAAAGCCTGACTGATCTTATAACTTAATGGCTCTATTAATGTAGAGCTCAAACCGCTGAACAGAACGGGTTGAAATTTGGAATACAGTTAGATTTTAAGACGTAGACCTCAACTAAGAAAGTGTTTTGCTAAAACCGCGAGTATTAGCTAGTATATAATACGACATTTAGAGTCACGGTGAGACGGCAATGCAGTGTTATCAGATATGATTAAGATGACCAAAAAATTTGAAAAATTAATATTTAAAACTAAAAACAATTCAGCCTCCAATAGACGGCCTTATAGCTATGAGCGATTTCTTCCAGGCAACTTTTAAATAATCTTTAAGAAGAGTAAGTTTGCCTCTTTTTTAATAGCCCAATTTTGTTATTACAGCGCGGAGTCCTGTGTTCGCGGCAATGTTTGAACATGAAATGGAAGAAAGGAAAAGAAATCGAGTGGACATCACGGACGTTGACCACGAGGTTTTGAGAGAAATGCTTCGCTTCATCTACACGGGAAGAGCGCCGAATCTAGACAAAATGGCGGACGACTTATTAGCAGCTGCAGATAAAGTAAGGATAATTCTATTGTAATATAAATAAGGATATAGCCCCAGACTTAATTTTAATTTATGCAAATAGGCCCTAAAAACACGCTCATATGTAAATTCTCACAAATTAATTCTACGTTGGCCAAATTTTTTTTTTTCCAATAAAATGTTAACACATACAACGAATAACATAATTTTAAGTTCAAACTCATACTAATTTTAAATTTACTGGGCCCATAACCTTAGGCGTTACTTGATATTTACTTTTAGTTTGAAGACTCGTCCAAGGCTTGTCTGCTATTTTTAAATTCAGTTTGTTCTCAAGAATGTTATAATCATGAATACTATACTTACTGACCGTAATTAATTATAAAAAAATTAAAGAGATTATTTAATTTTTTTTTGCTTACAATGAATGATAGACTTAACCGGACATTGCACACAAAAATTTAATCATTTATGGCGAAGTAGACCAATCCAGGGTATTTTTAGAGTGTATCCCTTATCATATGAAAAATTCCCCTTGCGGAACAAAATACGCATTAAATTGTAACAATAACCGACGTACTCGTGACGATGACGTAATTTTGAAAGTGGGTTTCCTGATCTGCGGTTTGCAACTACCAACTGTTTTGTTATTACGTTATTTGGAGGTTACGCCAATGTTAATGTTTGTTGGAAATGTGGAAATGGTTCGTTGAAAGTTTGTGAGTGTGTATGTTTGTTCCTTCTTCACACCTAAACGAGTGGACCGATTGAGCTGAAATTTGGTATAAATAATAATAAACATTTCAGGACATTAGCTAAGCAACTTTATGGTTGTGTTATGGCGATTAGAATAACGGATATAATAATTATGTACTTTTCTTTTGTAAATTACAGGGGCTGCGCAGACGACAGACTATCCATGACGCACTTTTAGTCTGTGAAAATAGAACCTATGCAATTATATTATTCGTGCGCCGGACTTTTTGCGCGTCGTGTGCGTTACTGCATATAATTGCATAGGTTCTATTTTCACAGACTAAAAAGTGCGTCATGGATAGTCTGTCGTCTGCGCAGCCCCATATAGTTATAATAGATATTGAAATCCACCCAGACCAGAAACAAATACCATAAATAACAATATATGTATAGAAATGG
This sequence comes from Hemithea aestivaria, assembly GCA_947507615.1. NCBI lineage: Eukaryota > Metazoa > Arthropoda > Insecta > Lepidoptera > Geometridae > Hemithea > Hemithea aestivaria. The sequence goes on along the minus strand of OX382332.1, from coordinate 10,266,258 downwards.
CTTAGACCCTGGAATAACAAATAGGCTACAGTCTACAGAACAGCGGTAAAACCGCTGGGCGCAGCTTTTTTTTTTTTAATTAGTCTATGCTGTCCCACTGCTGGGCAAAGACCTCCCCCAAATCCCTCCAAGCATCTCTTTCCGGCGCCACCTCAGCCCAGCCGTCCTGGTACGCGTCTATGTCATCTCGCCACCTTTTCCTGGGCCGGCCTCGGCGGCGCTTTCGATCTTTTAATTTTTTTTTTCGATCTTTGGGCGCGGCTAGTATTAAATATTGAAAAGTCACTGGACAAAAACGTGTCTTCAATCAAGCGGTCATCACGTGTTTAGGTTCGATGTCCAATGAAGCCTTTTTTTAAGGCTCCTGACGAGTCTCGCAATTTTCTCGCTTGCACGATACCACTATATTTAAAATATAAATTCGTACAATTTACTTTGTGAACTTTTTGTTCTGGTGGAACGTTAGAGTTATTATTTTCTTTATTATTTTAAAAGTGTTACAACAATACATGCTATATAATGTCGATAAGTATTGCATATTGCACAAATAATTTCATCATCAGTACTGAATCGATGGCACTGAGAAGTGGGATGCATTTAGAATGCAAGCGACACCCTGCTAAAGTTTTAAGCAACAATAGTTGCGCAGCGCTGTCTCGTTTGTGGCATCTGAAAGCCTAGATTTTGTCACAGTTTATTTCGAAAGGTCTTAGATTACATGCAATAAACTAGCTACTTACTTCCTAAAGTTACTATTTAAGCAGTAAGCAACTGATTAGAAATATCCAGTACTGTTAGCATCGAATACGTCACAGTTTCCATAACAGTTAGTATAGAATACGTCACAGCTTAACGCAACAGTTAGTATAGAACATGCAACAGTTTAAAGCACATAGTAGTTAATAATATGTAACTAAATACATGAATATAATTTAAAGTCACTGAATCTATCGAAATAAACTACTGCCTGATTAAAGTTCTGATGCGCAATGATAATAATTTTATTGTTACTAATCTTTCCAATTTTGGTTCCACATCTGGACAAAAGTCTGTCTCCTTAGCACCATTCTGTTAAATTCGCAGTCACTAATTTTTAACCTTAAATAGAATCAATTAAATAACACGCGCTTGGAAAGCCTTCTTCTTTTTGAGGTCATCTTGCGTTTCTTTTTGACCCTAAGGTGTATATATTTGATATAAGTATGTTTTACTAGAATGGGGGCAAAATAGCGCAACGCTACGAAAGAAAGAGATGACTAGATGAAATAGTGACTGCTACTAAAAGAATTGTCAGTATTAATGACAACTTTTTGAACACTCTCTCCCACACAAATCAAATGGTTCTGGCGGCGTGAACACCAAACTGAATCACGAAAATTTACGTCACGGTTGTTTGACATCTCACTTACCTCATACAAATTAAAAACAAAATACTATCCGCAGCCTACGTATACAGTATGAGTAAGTGAGATGGCAAACAACCGTGACGTCATGTTTCTTGCTTCAGTTTGATGTTCACCGCGCACTCTCCATTGGTTCCTTCTACATGCTCCCACATAACATACCTACTGTACAAAAATTTTGGCCCTTAATTAATAGATTCTTTGCCCAGCGGTGAAACACACATAATAATTTGTTTTTTTCTTTTTCAGTATGCGCTGGAGAGATTAAAAGTGATGTGTGAAGAGGCGTTATGTATGAACCTGTCGGTAGAGACGGCAGCAGACACCCTCATATTGGCGGACTTACATTCCGCGGACCAACTCAAGGCGCAGACGATAGACTTTATTAATACGTGAGTATACAGTATCTTGCCTTTACACTTTTTAACCGACGAAACAAAACGCAAGCCGTTTACAATTCGACGCGTAACTTTTGTTAATATATAATGATCTTACAGTCTAAAACGAAGTAGCTGCTGACTGTCTGTCTGTCCCTATGTATGCATGGATTTTTAAACTACGTCACGGATTTTGATGCGGTTTTTTTCATAGATTGATAAATTCAAGTGGAAGGTTTATAATTAATGGAATTAGGCGTTACTTTGCGGAAATCCATTACAAAATATGTATAATAGCTATTATTTAATATTTAGTGTTAATTCCGCTCTAAATATGTGAGTCTAACTAAGACACACATATTTACACACACAGACTCACATATTTAGAGCGGAATTAACACTAAATATTAAATAATAGCTAATATATATTGGAAGGTTTATATGTAAAAACGTAACTTGTAAAAAAAACAAGTCTAACCACTCAGTTCTTCTACCATAAAAAGTTTTTATTTATTTATTTAATTAAGGACTGCCGACAAAAAAAACACCTTAAACTCTAATTATATCATTGTTTACAATAAAACATCCTAAGTGTTCTCTTACTTTAGAAAGCCTCAGCATTTAAAACGAAAAGTTGTGACCCATACAATACCAAGTCGATTAATGTATTCAGTCTACTTGAACCTTTTGTCTAAAGCTATTACGTAATAAGCTAACCTACCATAAAACCCGGGGTAGACTTCCTTTGCAGGAGGTCGTCTAGGTGGGTACCCCAATAGTGCCAGTTATTCTACCGCCTGAGCAGTGATGTGCAAACATTACTGTGCTTCGGTAGGAGGGCACTGTAGCTAGTGAAATTACTGGGCTAAAGAGTCTTAACATCTTATGACTCTTGAGTGAGAAGCGTTGGTGTAGTGCACCTAGAATTGTGCATCATGGTGCAATTCTGGGTAGCACTGTACTAATTATGGGTAGCGTTATCTCTTAACATCAGGAGAACGTCTTGCTCGTCTTCTTACTTCTCCACATAAAAAAAAAAACTTGAGAGGTGTCAAGGGACACCCGGATAGAACGAATTTCCTTTCGATTATTGAAAATATCTGGCTTGCTTTCTATAAGAGAGAGAGAGAGAGAGAGAGAGACAGACAGAGAAACATGCGCACGCCGCACAGCTTACAATAGCTTACTATAGCAAAAAGTGTCGTGACAACTTTCCTTAAAAATGTTTTCCGTCTAGCCCCCTTTCACAACGCGCGATAAGGAACTTCGTTCCAAAAAATACCAACAAAAGGCTAAGCCTAACAAGTGTCTAAATTTGTGTCGTTATATTACAGGAGTCACGCAACCGACGTGATGGACACGGCCGGTTGGAAGAACATGATCTCGTCGCACCCGCACCTCATCGCCGAAGCGTTCCGCGCGTTGGCCACGCAACAGCAACAGATACCCCCCATAGGCCCCCCTCGCAAGCGCGCCAAGCAACTGTAGCGGCCTCTACTTCACACACACACATATACCAAAGACACGCACGGTACGCACACGTTTACATTCTACCTGTACGCTCGGTTATCCTTGCCGACTGCGCCAGTTTTTTTCGCTTGCCTTTTTTGTCGATAGCAACGGGAATGTTTCACATACGACAGTGTTTTTTTTAAATCTATATTAAAATATGGATGTTGTATCAGATATCGGTTTTAAATGTTGTTTTATGTCATCCATTTTTAGTTTTTTTATTTATTCATATCTTTAGCGATGATTTAGTGTTTTCAACCATTTTGGCAGTGAAATTAATGTCAACTTTGGTATAGTTTTTTAAATTATATCCATTGTTTGGTTTTCTCAGCGTTACTTAGGTAGGTGGCGCAAAATTAAAAAAGAAAATTGGTTGCTTAATTTTGTGCCATCTACAATTTGTTTTGCTGTATTTGAGGGAATCTTACTTTGTAACTTGCAAGCCACTTTTTAAAATGTGTTTTAAATATTTCTATGAGAACATCTCTCATTTGAATTTCTTTGCAACTTCTGCAAGAATCTTTTTAAAATCTGTTTAAATTGATTGTTTCTATGAAAACATTATGTCTCATGTCGGCAAGGTTGGCCAAGTGAACGGTCCGATCTACTTTAATCGACGAAAGGCTGCAACTATATAATACATTAGTTAACTGTAAACTGTGAGTGAGAGTGGCCGTGATATGTGTTCGTATATTCGTTATTAAATGATCTCAACACGATATTCGATCCTATTATTATTTTCCTTCGGTGGTTCGGTGCGACCGCTTTATTTTAATGTTAAATGGACGCTTTTTGCGCGTTTTAGTGTAAGCTTCGAATTTACGTATGACATTTTGGTGAACGTTATCTTAGACTTATCCGTAACAAAGTTGCATCTGAAAAATCACTACTTTAATGAGAACAATTATTGAAAGGATGACGTACATATATTTTGAACTTCTTTGAAAGACATATTATTATTATGTTTCCCAGGTTTAAAAAGTTAAGGCAATTGTGCCAAGTCAAACTTCGAATAGCTATTCTGTAAAGGGATTTTTTCAGATGTGACTTTGTTGTACAGATAGGTCGCCTTGTAGCTGCGTTTGGTGTAAATTATTATCATTATATTTGAATTTTGAAATTGATCCATGTCATGATTATTATTGTATTGTTAGGAGCGTGGTTGTGTGTCGGTAACATATGGCATATGTATTGATAGATGTGTACAGTAAAGATTATAGTTATGTATTCGTTTGAACTGAATTTTATTGAAATGTCTTAGTGTTTCACGTTCCCATAGAAATTTTTCGAAAAATTCTCGTTCGACTTAACAGTAGGGCATTTGATAATATAATGAAGTAGTGTGATATTCGAACGCAATAACTTGTGAAGTGTGAACAGGGTGTTGTACAAATATCACCCCATGTATGCCTAAATATTCTTCCGTGATACGGAAAAAAGACTCATCTAACACTTTTTAAATGACTTTTATACTAAACATAATAATATACATTCTGAATCTGCAAAAAAGCTAATTCAAAATATATTCATATAAAAATTATTTGCGAGTGTTAGATGCGTCTTTTTTATATCACGGCAGTATTGCACGTTTTCATTAAAGGCAACGCTAAAAAGTTTCGTAGTATTAAGGCAAATTTAGCGGTCTTTAAATCTACGTGCAATATTTAGGTTTTTGATGGAAATACATATAATGTACTAAAATACAGGTTAGTCTTCCCATAAATAATAAGAATATGTGACACTTAATGTTTCGAAAAATTATCTGGGCGACGAGATCAGTGGCCGTAGCATGCCACACGGAATCCCGACAAAACTTCAAGAGTAGAACTGTCATCCCATACATTCACAAAAGTACAATGTATGGGATGACAGTTCTACTCTTGACATTTCAGCGGGATCCCGTGTGGCATGCTATGGCCACTGTGCAGTGCTGTGTAGGACTTTGATCCTAGATAACGTTGCCAATGTAAATGTCATGGCACACAGAAAAAAAATCGGCACTTTTTAACCACAAATCCTGTGTAATAAATTTAAGCATATCAAAATAGATGGCACGCCGTCTTTTTCATGTTGACTGATTGATACCGGAGCGGTGGCGGTGCCGAGTTAGAGTCCTTTTCACGAAAGACCCGAGTTAGAGTCCTTTTCACGAAAGGTCCCGCAGAATTTTGCGGATCTAAATTTAATTTTTTCGATAATTACTGGACTTCATAAACTAAATAATTTTCATTTGTTAGATAAAATAAATACATATTTATATTTAATTAAGAAATTAAATATGAGAAATTATGAGGCGTTAAAAAGTTATAGACATGGTAACTTTTAAAATTTGCGATAGTGGCGCCCTGCAAAAAGGACTCCTTTCGTGAAAAGCACTCTAGTATAGTGTGCCATGACAAAGGACGTATCTCTTAACATCTAGAGAAAAAGGCACTTTGTAGACAATGCAACTAATGTAGATAGCACTGGCAAAAAATGCAACAAATCTTATAGGAAACAGCCGGCTAAATGCAATACCTACCACGGACAGGCCTTATGGCAAGCAGCATCGATTAAAGATCAGAGGGCCTATTGGATATCTAAACGACATTGAAACACTAGAATCCATAGACAAAATTGCGTACATTACTTGCTTAAACCTCCTCATTAATATCAGTACAATAACAAACGCAGCAATGTACATTGAAGTTGTCATCAATCATAGTGGGTGAGAATTTGACAACCTCTGTGGCGCGGTGGGCTAATACCCGCCTGCAACGCAGAAGGTTGCGGGTTCGATTCCCGCATGGGACAAATGTTTGTGTGATCCACAGGTATTTGTTTCTGGTCTGTCTCTTTCCAATATCTATTATAAGTATGTATTTACAAAAGAAAAGTATATAAGTATTATATCCGTTATCCTAACCACCATATTACAAGCATTAAGTTGCTTAGTTTGGGGTTAGGTGGCGCTGTGTTAAAAACGTCCTGAAATATTTAAAAAAAAAAAAATATATCCAATAGGCCCTCGGCAGCGGTCATAGATATATGAAACAGCTATTTGCTAAGTTGCCAGTCCCAGTTGCTACAATAGTTACTCAGTCTGCAAAAAGCCATAAACGCGAGTCTCGTTTTAAAAGTAAAGATATGGTTGGGAATTAGTTATATTTGTACGATACTTTGTTGTAGACGCAGTAGGGGACTCGAGTGATGTATGTCTATTAGTATTGTTGGCATTGTATATAGATGAGCTACGATCCCACCATTAAAAACGACCTATTTGTAGAATAAAGTCACATCTGAAAAATTACTACTTTAAAGAAGTGCAATTTAAAGTATACATTTGCATGCTAAATGATGTTAGCTCAACATGTCTATGATCTAAAATTATGTGTTGTAACAACTTAAACACCATGTTGCTTGGCAAATAAAGAATTGAATTTGATTTGCATATATTTTACCCTAACTTTTTGACCTTGGAGTAAAACGTATGTATACCAGAGTCGGTTGTTTTTTTTTTTAAGTACATATTTTTCAGATGTGACTTTTTCTTCAGTTGAGTCGAAATATTTCTAAGTACTAACTCCTATAAGTGACTCTATCACTTCAACTATCTTACATCTAGGGTGTTGCAATGACACAATGTGATTTTTCTTTCATATTTCCATAGGTTAATTACACATGCTTTTCGTTTTCATGTTATGTATATCACCCGAATAATTTAAATTATAATTGTATTTTGTTTGTTGATTTCGCTTCGTCGATTGTATATAGATTGCGTGTCATTCTTCGACATTGTTAGTTGCCATTCATTTTGCTCACTCCTACACTTGAATTTTTATTTTTGGTCTAGTCCTCGCCTTCGACTTTGGTCTTCTCAACCATTTTAGAGAAAAAGGGTATGTGAAGTTATAGGTACCTTTACATTTTTAAATACGTCCCAAAGAGTCATAATTAGAGTTTGCTCCGTACGCTCATTGGTTTTGTTGGCCTTTGATAAGTCTACACAGCTTATACGATTACCAACGAATCGCTTCGTTTGTTGAGTGTGTAACCGACTTAAGAAAAAATGGCGTCTTCTTGTCATTTTTTTGAACTTCGAATACCCTTTTTCTCGAAAAAAAAGTTGAGTACATCATCGTTGAGGAAGAAGACACGACTAAAATAAGGTGTTAGTCTTTTTGATGTTCAAAATTTATTTTTCACATGTAATTTATATCGAGTAAAAGCAATATTAATGGAACGAATCTATCCGTTTATAAGCATGTATATTGTATTCAAAGTAGATAATTATAAATTGTAATACATACGGTGGCCAATAAAATAATATTTAATACAGTTTTGTACCCGCTTCCCATTTACATAGCTGACAGGTGTTATTGTGTATAATTGAATAGTTACAATACAAATGTCAAAAATAACTGTGATTTTTCGAAATTGTCTGTAAGTTGAGCAAATAAATGAGATGATGTAAGATTATATTTTATTTTATTACCTTCCTATAACTTTTCTACTTCTGGCACAGCGAGCCCAGCAATTTTACTCGTTGAAAAGAAAAAAACTCTAAATAGGTGCTATTTAACCAGTTCACCCATTTAGGCGTGACGAGAGATAAATTTTAGGAGTGATTAAAATATTATGCGAAATATAGTAAAGAAATGAAGTCTACTTAAGAGCGTATATATCGAGTGACGCTCTCTCGCTCGCACTATTTGACAAATTTTGAAATATAAATTCATAGAATTAATTTATTAAAAATTCCTTATGAACAGCCCTCCATATTGTTATTGCACACATTTTATACGTGTTTTCAGTTTGATATATTAAAAAATGACATGAGAATTTTTGAAAAATTTTTTTTTTAAATATAGCTCCCCTTGCCATTTTTTTAATATATAAAACTGAAAACACTTTTAAAATGTGTGCAATAATATGGCGGGCTGTTCTTAAGGAATTTTCAATAAATTAATTCTATGAATTTATATTTCAAAATTTGTCAAATAGTGCGAGCGAGAGAGCGTCACTCGATATATACGCTCTTAACTACCTACCTATAATATACAATACCCCCATTGACCATTGCCGTCAATAGCATAATCACAGTAAGTACGCTCTAGATGGTTTCGAGAAAATGCGTTTTTAAAGTTTGCTAGGGCCTAGATTCTGCACAAAAAAAAGAGACGACGCGACGGCGCGGCGCAGAAAAACGTATAACCTATATAGAACAGAGAACACATATTTATTTTCAAAAACGCCTATTTGAACCGACCAAAAGATGCTAAATTAAAACAAGTGAAATTTAAAAAAAAAACTTTAAAAACAAGCTTTTATTATTTTTACCATGCACCATAAAGTACTCGTCAAGACGAATCAAATGAGCACAAACTCGATGGGGTTGTCTCGTTTAATTACGGAGTTCCTATAGCCACCTTCCAGCTCCATCATCAGATCAGCTCGATGTCATGAAAATATTACATTGTCATCCGATTTATACAGGAATGCAAAATTTCAGCTTAATCGGACACCGGGAAGAGGATCAAATTGAACTTGCAAGATTTGATTACAGACAGACAACAGACAGGTGAAAGTAAATAAAAGCTTGTAAAAAATGGAAGTTGCATTTGATTTTGTACTGGCATCGTAAGAATTTTCACGATTAAAAATTTGGCAGTGGCCTGTGGCCTGGTTAGCAAAAGGAGAGGCGACTTTGGTGCGGAATAACCGCAATATTGTCGACTTTTTATTTTGCAACCGAAGGATCTTTCTTTCTTGGTTTATGGCTTCCTCTGTGGCTGGCGGCTGTACAGATGTAAATACACCGATTTAAAACGTTATATTCCAAATCTTGTGGTATAATACTCCAAATACACAATTTCAAACAGTTTAAAACTCTCCTACAAATATAAAAAAAAATATTTTATTCTTCGTTATTTTGAGCAATTATTGAGTTAAAACCTACTACGTTAACATTACAGCAATGCCATGTCGCCAAAGTAAAAAAATCCTATACCCCTGCAATAAGTAGGTAAGTAAACCTACCTATAGTAAAAATATTATACAACATTAATAAAAAAGAAGCAAAACTAATATAATAAATCACCCTCAAAACAACAATAGCAAAATATTAGTTAATAGAATTTTAATAAAAGTTTATAGAATATCAATAGAGAGTAAGTACCTATTTCCTACAATATTGTCGAGATACCTACAACTGATTACGATATCGTAACGAGGCAAGAGTGTGAGTTTAGTTAAAACCGAATTAAAATTATTAGGTATACCTAAAGTAGGTATATTTATTATGTGGTTATCAAAAAAGTTTTTAATTCTATTCAACCTATAGTTTTTTATTACGAACACAGAGCTTTCACCGTATCAATGTAGTTTTTATAACTAATTCCTATCTCTCCACTTGGTCGGACGGACCAAACTAACTGAACTTACGGTACCTACTTGTAACGCCTATATTTAATGTCAGTAAGTACTCAATCTCGATGCGACGTTGCCAGCTTTCAACTCTACATACACGGTAAAGAGTATCTCTTTACCGTGGTGCGGCGCCGGCACTGCTCTTTATGTATGTGTGTGAGTGTACGTAGTTATAGGTAGATTGCGAGTGTGTGAAAATGCGACGTTGCCGTTTGGTGCTGCGCCCGCACTGCTCTTTATGTATGTGTGTGAGTGTACGTAGTATAGGTAGATTGCGAATGTGTGCATTTGGTTAGATTGGTTAAGTTACAAACCGAATTAAATTATAACAAGCTTTTATTTGACAGAAAACAGACAGGTGAATGGTCTGTTGTCTGTCTATCTGTATTCAAATCCTAAACGTTTGTTTGCGCGCGTGTAGCTTAGGTGAGAATGTGTGAATTAGGTGAAAATGTGAAGAAAGTGTTCATCCCGTTGTGGATGTAATGACAAAAAACAAAAGTGCTTAGAAGGGATACATCATGTCGGTAACAAATGTTACAACCAGTATAATTATTCAGAACATACAGATTACGTTGAGGACATTAATTAGATAAAAATATGTTTTATTTTTAATAATTTTATCAGTAAGTTTAGTACAACACATACACCTACCTATTATTATGCTGATCACATCAGAAAAAAACTTGTAAATACAACTTATGAATACGTACCAGCTTACTTAAATTTTATTATATATTTTCATTACTATCGCACATGCTTTTTATTCAAAATTCTATGATCATTCTATAGAAAATCCGTCTAATCGCTTAGCTACCGCTATGAGTTCAGCGCTACCGATGCTCATTCAAACGGCTGCAGTTCCGTGTATATAGCTTTATTGTAATGATTAAAGGTTTTTTAGAAAGCTGATGAAAGAAACTAAATATTTTATAATAACCTATATTTGCATTATCCTAACGGTTACCAAGTTATATACATAAGAAGAAATTTTTTTTTTAGAAATTATGTTTTTTGGAATTATTTCCTTTCTTACTTACTTCAAATTAATAGTTCTTAGAAATAAAATGATGCTTATTTAATAACCTTTCATTTGACACCCTACTTAAGTAAATCGGTTTAGTAGATATTGAAATAACCCGCACAATAGAATAGGCTGGCGGCCATCTTTGTGACGTCATAACTACCCCCTCTATACACTTAGGAAGTGACTACCGCACTTTTCGTGTTCAGGAAAATATGACAAATAAGTACATACCAATAATCTGTATGGCGGAGATGTGTCCCACGGAAATTTTATTTTTTTGTATTGGGGACCGTACTATATGCAAAATTCGTAACTCAAATAAAAGCTTGTAATAATTTAATTCAATTTTTAACTAACAATAAAAAAAAAATATTCACACACTCTCACCTCAACTACACACACATACGTAAATGATTTGATTACAGATAGACAGACAACAGACCCTTCACCTGTCTGTTTTCTGTCAAATAAAAGCTTGTTATAATTTTATTCGGTTTGTAACTTAACCAATCTAACCAAATGCACACATTCGCAATCTACCTATACTACGTACACTCGTACGTAGTATAGGTAGATCGTGTGTGTGTGTGTGAGTACACACATACATAAAGAGCAGTGCGGGCCCGCACAATACGGCAACGTCGCATTACATACACACTCGGAATCTACCTATACTACGTACACTCACACACATACATAAAGAGCAGTGCAGACGCCGCACAATACGGCAACGTCGCACGACTAGGGCGGATCCAGGATTGGGCCCTGGGGGGGAAGGTGCAAAAATATTATTATAACGTTAACTACAAAATGTGTGAGTTTTGCTCGCTCTGAACAGTTAAAAAATTCAAATATTCTTAAAAGATATAATATGCAAAATTCGTAACTCAAATTAAAGCTTGTAATAATTTAATTCAATTTCTAACTAACAATAAAATAATAATATTCACACACTCACGTCAACTACACACACATACGTAAAAGATTTGATTAGGTACAGATAGACAGACAACAGACCCTTCACCTGTCTGTTCTGTCAAATCGCACCTCTCGAAGAAGAAAGAATTAACCCTAATTGTGACTTTTTGTTTTTATTGCATAATAAAATCAAGAAAAATCCGATACATATTGTCAATTTTTTTCATAAATTTATCTCAAAAAATGAGGGAATTATTAAAAGAAAACTAAACTTGTACGACACTGAAATCAAATATAATTACTCCATAAAACTGAAGTTAATTACTTTTGCGACCACACTATTTACTAGTTTTCCATGTCAATAACATCATAAATACACTTACATCAATCTTGTATGAACATTTTTACAAATATCTTTACATAACTACAGATAACTCCTTTTTAAAGAAATTTTCGTAAATATATTGTCGTGCAATTACAGTTACCACATTCTTCTACGAAACATTTATCAGCCTTCATCACTTTAACTACTTGTTACTCACTTCTTTCACGAAACTTTAGTCAGAATTAAAATAAATAAGTCTAATTGTATACATCTTTTATTAAGAAATAGTTGTATAGAGATTGGTTTTTATGTTATTGGAATCCAGCAGCACACGTATCTGTGTAGCCAGTTATGTAAACTGGGTATCATTACGCTAAACGCAGATCATAGTTACTCATTCTGCCCTGCTTCAGCTTGAAATCTGGAGAGTAGAGAGAGTAAGGCAAATGATGAGGTAACCAGTCATGAAAGAAAGTCTCGGCATGCAAGATCGTACCCGTAGCGACTGGATGGATAAGAGGACCCAAAAGACATCCCCGGAGGGTTTGAGTGACCTCGCAATTCTCATTCTAGTTTCTCTCGGTTGACGTAGTATAAGTTTTGATTTCTAATGACCTGTAGCGCAAGATCTCGTTCCACTTCAGTTTCTGTGTTCCATGTCACTCTATAAATCAATGACTAAGAGAACGGTTTCACAGCTTCAGTTATCCCTTTCTCTAAAAGTGCGCCTCTCCAACATTCAACGTCTGCACTCAAATTTTCCACTACCACCACTACTTTGAATCTGAAACCCTGCTCTCTTGTTCTTCATGGAGACGTTAATAGGTTTGCCGTCAGATGTGTATTTGTCAGATTAACCGGAGGCTCACTTGAAGACAAATTCAAGCCACATGTGTGGGATGCATTTACGCCCGTGATGAACTCGGCAGTTTATATGGCTCTCTTTTTACGGAATCAAAGCGTCTGAATGCTTCTGGCCTCCTTCAATGTTTGTTATACCTATATCTGATTATAACTAATCAGAGGTTCATAGAACGCAGTGGAATCATGTGAATACGCTGGCTTCCAGCCGGAATACCTGCGATAGTGTTAAAGACATGAGCACCAGGGCTCACTCCGATTTTGATTAGCCTTCAGCCTAACACACCAACGTGCAGCCTGTTTTAAAAAAAGGCAGTTGTGATGGCCCTTCTAACCACTGGTGTATCTGTCACGTTCATGAAATGGAACGTCAATCGCGACGAATTACCTCTTGTGTGATCAAAAATTCGGGTCTTGTGCTGGTAAATCTACTGTTGATCTGTTTTGCATATCACTCACTTCTTGGATAAGCAGATAACATCTAGCGGTAGAGCTAATAAAGACGGAAAGAAAAAATGACGACGGGGGGTGCGATGAATAAAAGTTATTTGCTATTAAAAGAATTTTATTTATTATTTATATAGAGAATAGGGCTGCGTTTGACCACAGTCTCACCTGTTGGTAAGTGATGACGCGGTCGAAGATGTGACACACAGACCTAGTAAATACCTATTAACCCTCGATTTGAAGACTCCTAAGTTGTAATTAACAGGAAACACTGAAATAATGATTTAATGAAACTTCTCCTTTCCAAAATGTATGTTTGTAGATAGCTAATCACGTTCAGATACTGGAAATTTCTCTCATGTTTGCCTTTTACTTCTGTAATTACATCAAGTCTAGACTCAATAGACTGTCAGGAAGTTGGGTATTTTGGCAAAGGTGCAACATTACTTCATCCGGGACATTTGTTTTATTTCTATCATAAAGCCGATCCTATATGTATAGAATATTGTTTTCGTCTTTGGGATGATACTCCCAAATACCAGCTTCAGACTCTGGAGTCGATTCAGGGGAGCGCCAAAAGGCTCGTGAGTGACCAAACGCTAGTGAATTCTAAGAGTTTTGAACACTGTAGAAGAGTCACCCCTTCTAACCGTTTTATTAAGATTCGTTTCGGAGAGTAGCGCAAGAATTACACAAACAAATCCTATCCCGCCCGTTCCCGCCATTTATTAAGCCCGTTTCAACTTCGGAAGTCAGGGCTTCCAGCAATTCGGCATCCATACCTAGTGGCGCAATAACTGATCGTATTTGAAACACTTTGCAGTCATTCGTGTTTCCTTGTGTCATAGACTTTGTTTTTACTCAAGCAATGTTTGAAATTGGTTTAATCATCATTAACATACTTCATAAATGAAAAACAATGTTATAATTTAATAAAAAGACATAATTATGACACTTTTCCTGTCATAATACTAGACTTAATCATTGAATACAAATGTATGAGTGGATGAATATTTCTGATTTATTTGCGCCAAAACGGCTAAGTGGATCTAGATGAAATTTTGCACAGATATACAATATATCCTGAAATATTACTTAGTTTACTTTTAAAGCTGTAAAACTACTCAACATAGCTGGTATTAAATTTATTACGAAACCTTTATGATTTTTGGTATAGTACAACAAAAGCTACCTTAAAATACATAATCAGTAATATTTACAAGATCTTTCTACAAAATTTTAATAAGTTAAAAGTTTTACACATTAATCCCTTATACTGGAGTCATTTAAAGGCTGTTTTTTATTTTGTTATTTCTTTTGTACTGAGAAACGACTAATATTTTATAAATTAAATGATTGGAATAACGTAATATGTAAACATACGCCAAAATGTCTGTAATTTTTTTCGTTTAAAAAAGCGCTTACTTGAAATACATTATTTATTTGAATATATTTTTCGAAGAAAAAGGATGCAATTCATTTTACGCAAAAAGACCGAGACAAAGTTTTCGTGGAAAAACGTCGTAAATCATACTTACGCGTGGAGTTTGTAACGCCACCATACGCTCAGAAAGTCGTATCTGCAGTTATGTCAGCATTATAGTTTCCGTTCCATGTTAATAAAGTAATATTTCTGTTAACTACATAAATTAATTAAAATGTGTCGCTGAAAATTAGCGTAAATCTATTTTTTAAGATTTACTCCATGACGATTAATTAAATTGCAAATTGTAATACATAGGCCAATCGAGGTTAATTTTAGCTATTTTTTGCTATATACTAAATTTTTCTCAGGTTGCCGATGATTTTTTAAATCAGTTTTTTGTTGCTCCTGTAAAGTTGGTGTTTTTCAGTTACGACTTTCTTCCTCGGGGGTGCGAAATAATAGCTTGTTATAATTTAATTCAGTTTGTAACTAAACCAATCTAACAAAATTCACACATTCGCAATCTACCTATACTACGTACACTCACACACATACATAAAGAGCAGTGCGGGCCCGCACAATACGACAACGTCGCACGACTAGGGCGGATCCAGGATTGGGCCCTGGGGGGGAAGGTGCAAAAATATTATTATAACGTTAACTACAAAATGTGTGAGTTTTGCTCGCTCTGAACAGTTAAAAAATTCAAATATTCTTAAAAGATATATGCAAAATTCGTAACTCAAAAAAAAGCTTGTAATAATTTAATTCAATTTCTAACTAACGATAAAATAATAATAATATTCACACTCTCACCTCAACTACACACACATACGTAAAAGATATGATTACAAATAGATAGACAACAGACCTTTCACCTGTCTGTTGTCTGTCAAATAAAAGCTTGTTATAATTTTGTTCGATTTCTAACTAACAATTTTTTTTATATACTACGAAGTAAGAAGACGAGCAAGACGCTCTCCTGATGGTAAGAGATAACGTTGCCCATTATTAATACAGTGCTACTCAGTATTTTACAAAGGTACGATTCTGGGTGCACTGCGCCAACGCTTCTTACTTGAGAGTCATAAGATGATAAGACTCCTCAGCCCAGTAATTTCATTAGCTACAGTGCCCTTCTACCGAAGCACAGTAATGTTTGCACATCACTGCTCAGGCGGTAGAATAACCGGCACTGTTGGGGTACCCACCTAGTCGACCTCCTGCAAAGGAAGTTTACCCCGGTAAAAGTAATAATAATATTCACACACTCACCAAAGCTACACGCACACATACAAACGTTTAAGATTTGATTACAGATTACGTTTTTTTACCGGGGGTAGACTTCCTTTGCAGGAGGTCGTCTAGGTGGGTACCCCAACAGTGCCAGTTATTCTACCGCCTGAGCAGTGATGTGCAAACATTACTGTGCTCCGGTAGGAGGGCACTGTAGCTAGTGAAATTACTGGGCTAAAGAGTCTTAACATCTTATGACTCTTGAGTAAGAAGCGTTGGTGCAGTGCTCCTAGAATTTCACATCATTGTGAAATCCTAAGTAGCACTGTACTGATTATGGGCAGCGTTATCTCTTAACATCAGGAGAGCGTCTTGCTCGTCTTCTACTTCATCACATAAAAAAAAAAAAAAAAAAAAAAAAGATAGACAGACAACAGACCATTCACCTGTCTGTTGTCAGTCAAATAAAAGCTTGTTATAATTTAATTCGGTTTGTAACTTAACCAATCTAACCAAATTCACACATTCGCAATCTACCTATACTACGTACACTCACACACATACATAAAGAGCAGTGCGGGCCCGCACAATACGGCAACGTCGCATTACATACACACTCGGAATCTACCTATACTACGTACACTCACACACATACATAAAGAGCAGTGCAGACGTCGCACAATACGGCAACATCGCACGACTAGGGCGGATCCAGGATTGGGCCCTGGGGGGGAAGGTGCGAAAATATTATTATAACGTTAACTACAAAATGTGTGAGTTTTGCTCGCTCTGAACAGTTAAAAAATTCAAATATTCTTAAAAGAAATATGCAAAATTCGTAACTCAAATAAAAGCTAGTAATAATTTAATTCAATTTCTAACTAACAATAAAATAATAATAATATTCACACACTCACGTCAACTACACACACATACGTAAAAGATTTGATTACAGATAGACAGACAACAGACCCTTCACCTGTCTGTTCTGTCAAATAATAGCTTGTTATAATTTAATTCAGTTTGTAACTAAACCAATCTAACAAAATTTACACAATCGCAATCTACTTATACTACGTACACTCACACACATACATAAAGAGCAGTGAGGGCCCGCACAATACGGCAACGTCGCATTACATACACACTCGGAATCTACCTATACTACGTACACTCACACACATACATAAAGAGCAGTGCAGACGTCGCACAATACGGCAACGTCGCACGACTAGGGCGGATCCAGGATTGGGCCCTGGGGGGGAAGGTGCAAAAATATTATTATAACGTTAACTACAAAATGTGTGAGTTTTGCTCGCTCTGAACAGTTAAAAAATTCAAATATTCTTAAAAGATATATGCAAAATTCGTAACTCAAATTAAAGCTTGTAATAATTTAATTCAATTTCTAACTAACAATAAAATAATAATAATATTCACACACTCACGTCAACTACACACACATACGTAAAAGATATGATTACAAATAGATAGACAACAGACCTTTCACCTGTCTGTTGTCTGTCAAATAAAAGCTTGTTATAATTTAGTTCGATTTCTTACTAACAATAAAAAAAGAATTGTATACTACGAAGTAAGAAGACGAGCAAGACGCTCTCCTGTTGGTAAGAGATAACGCTGCCCATTATTAGTACAGTGCTACTCAGTATTTTACAAACGTACGATTCTGGGTGCACTGCGCCAACGCTTCTTACTTGAGAGTCATAAGATGATAAGACTCCTCAGCCCAGTAATTTCATTAGCTACAGTGCCCTTCTACCGAAGCACAGTAATGTTTGCACATCACTGCTCAGGCGGTAGAATAACCGGCACTGTTGGGGTACCCACCTAGTCGACCTCCTGCAAAGGAAGTTTACCCCGGTAAAAGTAATAATAATATTCACACACTCACCAAAGCTACACGCACACACACAAACGTTTAAGATTTGATTACAGATAGACAGACAACAGACCATTCACCTGTCTGTTGTCAGTCAAATAAAAGCTTGTTATAATTTAATTCGGTTTGCAACTTAACCAATCTAACAAAATTCACACATTCGCAATCTACCTATACTACGTACACTCACACACATACATAAAGAGCAGTGCGGGCCCGCACAATACGGCAACGTCGCACGACTAGGGCGGATCCAGGATTGGGCCCTGGGGGGGAAGGTGCAAAAATATTATTATAACGTTAACTACAAAATGTGTGAGTTTTGCTCGCTCTGAACAGTTAAAAAGTTCATACATTCTTAAAAGAAATATGCAAAATCCGTAACTAAAATAAAAGCATGTAATAATTTAATTCAATTTCTAACTAACAATAAAATAATAATAATATTCACACACTCACGTCAACTACACACACATACGTAAAAGATTTGATTACAGATAGACAGACAACAGACCCTTCACCTGTCTGTTCTGTCAAATAATAGCTTGTTATAATTTAATTCGGTTTGTAACTTAACCAATCTAACCAAATGCATTCATTCGCAATTCTCCTATACTACGTACACTCACACACATACATAAAGAGCAGTGCCGGTGCCGCACCAAGCGGCAACGTCGCACTTAAGACAAGGGCGGATCCAGGATTGGGCCCTGGGGGGGAAGGTGCAAAAATATTATTATAACGTTAACTACAAAATGTGTGAGTTTTGCTCGCTCTGAACAGTTAAAAAGTTCATACATTCTTAAAAGAAATATGCAAAATCCGTAACTAAAATAAAAGCATGTAATAATTTAATTCAATTTCTAACTAACAATAAAATAATAATAATATTCACACACTCACGTCAACTACACACACATACGTAAAAGATTTGATTACAGATAGACAGACAACAGACCCTTCACCTGTCTGTTCTGTCAAATAATAGCTTGTTATAATTTAATTCGGTTTGTAACTTAACCAATCTAACCAAATGCATTCATTCGCAATTCTCCTATACTACGTACACTCACACACATACATAAAGAGCAGTGCCGGTGCCGCACCAAGCGGCAACGTCGCACTTAAGACAAGGGCGGATCCAGGATTGGGCCCTGTGGGGAATGTGCAAAATATTATTATAATGTTAACTACAGACAGGTGAAGGGTCTGTTGTCTGTCTATCTGTAATCAAATATTTTATGTATGTGTGTGTAGTTGAGGTGAGAGTGTGTGAATATTATTATTATTATTTTATCGTTAGTTAGAAATTGAATTAAATTATTACATGCTTTTATTTTAGTTACGGATTTTGCATATTTCTTTTAAGAATGTATGAACTTTTTAACTGTTCAGAGCGAGCAAAACTCACACATTTTGTAGTTAACGTTATAATAATATTTTTGCACCTTCCCCCCCAGGGCCCAATCCTGGATCCGCCCTAGTCATGCGACGTTGCCGTATTGTGCGGCGTCTGCACTGCTCTTTATGTATGTGTGTGAGTGTACGTAGTATAGGTAGATTCCGAGTGTGTATGTAATGCGACGTTGCCGTATTGTGCGGGCCCGCACTGCTCTTTATGTATGTGTGTGAGTGTACGTAGTATAGGTAGATTGCGAATGTGTGAATTTGGTTAGATTGGTTAAGTTACAAACCGAATTAAATTATAACAAGCTTTTATTTGACTGACAACAGACAGGTGAATGGTCTGTTGTCTGTCTATCTGTAATCAAATCTTAAACGTTTGTGTGTGTGCGTGTAGCTTTGGTGAGTGTGTGAATATTATTATTACTTTTACCGGGGTAAACTTCCTTTGCAGGAGGTCGACTAGGTGGGTACCCCAACAGTGCCGGTTATTCTACCGCCTGAGCAGCGATGTGCAAACATTACTGTGCTTCGGTAGAAGGGCACTGTAGCTAATGAAATTACTGGGCTGAGGAGTCTTATCATCTTATGACTCTCAAGTAAGAAGCGTTGGCGCAGTGCACCCAGAATCGTACGTTTGTAAAATACTGAGTAGCACTGTATTAATAATGGGCAGCGTTATCTCTTACCATCAGGAGAGCGTCTTGCTCGTCTTCTTACTTCGTAGTATATTGAAAAAAATTGTTAGTTAGAAATCGAACAAAATTATAACAAGCTTTTATTTGACAGACAACAGACAGGTGAAAGGTCTGTTGTCTATCTTTAATCAAATTTTTAACGTTTGTGTGTGTGCGAGGTGAGAATGTGTGAATTTTTATTTTTATGTGTGTGAATTTCATTATTATTTTATTGTTAGTTAGAAACCGAATTAAATTATTACAAGCTTTTATTTGACAGACAACTGATAGGTGTAGGATCTGTTGTCTGTCTATCTGTAATCAAATCTTTTTCGTTTGTGTGCGTGTAGTTTAGGTGAGAATGTGAGTGTGTGAATTTTGTTAGATTGGTTAGTAATCGAATTAAATTATTACAAGCTTTTATTTGACATTAGAGTTATGAATTTTGCAATTTTTTTTTGCAGTCTCAGCAAGCTTCTCGCTCTTATGTTATTAAGGATATTGGAATTTTTTAACTGTTCAGAGCGAGCTCAACTCACACTTCTCGTAGCAAACATTATAATATTTTTGCACCTTGCCACTTGCTGACGCAGCTCAAACGAGTTTGGGTTCATTTGATTTGTCTGAAAGAGTAGTAATAATAGATTGTTTTTATTAAAGGGTTTTATAATTTTCTTTATGATAATATTATTTTTTTCAAAGAAGGAGCTTTTAAACTTATTACTCCTTTGTTTTTATAAATACATTAGGTAATCTCTGCTCTTGATGGACTGATTGAGCTGAAATTTCGTATAGAGATAGCTTAGAACACATAGACTATAATATTATATAGAACAGCGGGTAAAACCGCTGGGGGCAGCTAATATGGACATAAGACACCTATTGCGTCTCGAAAAAATCAAGAAATGTAGTTATAATTACAAAAAAATGTTTTTTAATTCCAAAGGTTTTAAATGGTGTTTTACGGTGTTTTTGGGTATTAAATGGGTTTTTTGGTAACTAACCGATAGGTAAGATTGGTTATATACCGGCCTCACATCTATAGGCTGGGGTATAGGTACGATTCTGCCAATGTTCGTATCCTTAGGGTTGCTTGTTGCTCGTCTTGATGTCATATCGTTAACGTGAGACGTGTAATTAAGTTCTTAAAAGTTACAGATTCAAGTTGCAGTTTTTTTTTTAAAAAGATTACTATTACTTGATTAAAGACTTGTCAGGGATATTTCAAAAGTGGCAAATACATAAATGTGTGGTTTCAAGACTGTCGCAAGTTAAAATATTCTGTATATTATGTATGTATTAGCTGTCAGTTGTCAGTGTCAATCTGTAGTGACGAGTTTTTGGCGGCAAGCCTTGATCATATCATTAGCTCCACGTCTTTTGCTTAAGGGCATTTTCATTTTTAAGTGTACCCTGATCAAAATACACGTATTTTTTCAAAGTTGTGTTTTTAAGATGTTTAATGGACCTAAGCTGTACTATGTAATCTGGCGGACTTAAATAACTATTTTATTTATTACAAATAGCATGTTTTCCTTATTAAAAACGATAACTAAATGGACATTGTAGTAAAATAGAGGTCAGTTTAGTGACTACATAAAAATCGCCCTGTATTAATATTAAAGGGATTATAACTTAAATTCTATTTTCTATTGCAGCTTGATATTATAATCCATCGAAAAAAATAGATAGTAACTTTGAATTTCAATCAGATTTTTTATAATGAATTTTTAACATCGGTTTTGCCAAAAGTGATGCCAATAAGATTGATTTTTTTATTTTATTTCTTAAACAGAGCGGTTAGTTTTTTAATGAATTGTGTTGAGTTCAACATTTCAACCGGCGCAAACAATATTTAAAATGCTTTTAAGTAAACTAACAATACATAATTTATAAATAAATATTTTGTTCATCTAAAAATGGAGACAGTCACGAAACTGACCCATTGAATATCCTTAAGCTGAGGTTACATTAATAGAAAATGATACAGATTTTATGAACGTTCTAGTTTTAGCCTTTCTCTGTAACGTTTAGTCCTTTCCGCGCCACTAAGTGGCATAGTGAAGTGTATTATATATATTTTAATATCAATTTACCTGTAAAATTATATGCCACCAAAAACATAACTTGTAAAAAATACCAAGTCTCGCAACTGCAATTCTTCTACCGTAAAAAGTTGTGAGATCCATGTACTACCAAGTCGGTAAAATCTTTTGTGTTTTAAATTAATAGATCGACTTGGCCATCGCATGAAAACACAATTTATCTCTCAAGTAATATACCGACACAATAGTGCGATTGCCAAGTCAATCTAATAATTTAAAACACAAAAGATTTTACCGACTTGGTAGTACATGGATCTCACAACTTTTTACGGTAGAAGAACTGCAGTTGCGAGACTTGGTATTTTTTACAAGTTATGTTTTTGGTGGCATCTCACTACTTTTTGTTTTTTTTTTATTCGTTATAGGTTAGCCTTTGCCCACGATATCGCCTGATCTTAAGTGACGACGCCCGTAGATGGGAGCAGACTAAACCTAGAAGGCGGGATAATCTATTGGGATTTTATGCAATTTTTACCATTGACTGCAAATGTAACTTTGTAATCCTATACATTTATACGGGATTACAAAGTTATTTATGCAGTTTATGTATCTCGAAAACTAGACCAAAATTGCATGTTTTTTTAGTTTTCCTATGGTTTATACAATAAACTTTAAGTATCTACCAAGTTTGAACCTTCTATGTTTGCTGGAAGTGCCTTAGACTTTTGATGATCGGTCAGTGAGTGAGTGAGTGAGTGAGTGACAAAATTACAAAACTTTGACTAGTTATAATTTTTAAACGACTAGTTCAAATTTAATGAAATTTGGAATAAATCGTGTTTATACAATGCATACTCGATTGTTAAAAATTGAAGCTTCTAGTTTTATCCACAACGAAGTTATAGGGGGTCGAAAATGGTCTGAACTGCTTCCAGAAAAGGATGTTACGGCCGTGCCGCTTTTTTTTGCTCGACTTGGCGGGGGCACTGCCGTGCCCCCAGATTATAAATATATAAATATATCATAAATATATTTTCAAATTGTCGATGTAACTCTAGCCTTATGTGTCAATTTAGTGACATTTGAAGTCAGTCCTATATGTGACGAAATAAAAATGTCACTAAATTGACGTCACATTCTCAGGCAAGATTAAAAGAAAAATGTTTTTAAATTCCAATATGATATTTAGTAAGAATAAAGTTAGCGGAAATAATTCTAAGTTATACCTGAATGGTTTGAAATAATTCTAGGATGCTTAACGTCTATATTTAACAAGGAAATAACATCACTAACCTGACAATAAAAATGGCATCAGCTGCTGACCAAAACAAAACACCCTTTCGCTTGAGAAACTGTTTTAATTACTAATGTTTAAATTACTGGCCGTGATCTTCTTCACAGATGCTGCCATTTTAGGCAATATAAGTTTCTTTAGTAATTCTTTTTAACCATAAAATACTGTCACTAAATTGACATGTCCAAACGGTTCAAGTTTTAGACATTTGTTTAAAAATGTATTTTAGTATGTTTTATTAGCATTTATATTACAAATTTAATATATGTGAAAGTAAAAATAACAAGCTATGCTTGCATCAAAACAGTGAATATATATGTATAATATTATTTTAGTAATTTGAGCCAATATAATCTTGTGACGGCGGCGACATGCCAAAAACAGCTACTCTGGATATTTAAAATACTCATAAAATAATAATTAAAAGGTGTTTTACTAAACCTGCAGTCTAATTCGCTAAATTAATATATATTTTACCATTTTATATTAAACTTTAAACAAAATGTCCATTATTAAACTCGCAAAAAAATGTTAAACACCGGCGACATGCTCAAATTGGCAGGTACACTTAAAACTGAAAATGCCCTTAATAATCGTGTAGAATTTGATTGTTAGCGTGTAATAATGGTGGAATATTGCGTGTTAAGTGTTTTGAATGTGCACAGATGTAGGCAAGTGATATGGTGCTGAACTATGAATTTTGGTGCCCCCTCCAAAACTCCTCCGAACTTTCAGTAAAATTCACCCATTTTACTGGAAGACTCACGTGACTAGACGAGCTATTAAGCTCACTCTGACTCTGACCTGACTAACTTATTACTTAAAAAATAACATTTAACTTGACACTGGCAAAACACGAAAGTGGAGACCATAATTTAATATCCCGTGAACATTCACGAATTTTACTCGACACTGGCAAAATGCACATGTTGCCATATTATTAAAAAAAGAAGAAAAAAAAAAATCTGTAGTGACGGTTGACGTGACGGGTGATAAAATAAAAATTAAAAATGTTAAAACCGTAGACAGAGAAAGAACTATAGACTTTGGGATGTGTTCTATCTCATTCGCACGAGAAAGAGAACAACTTATGCGAAAGCTGTGTAAAAGAAAGAAATAGAATGATGCTATTTTTTGTTTCATACAGCGTGCCGCTTTTTTCGTAACCTTCGTAACTTTTTTCGTAACGCAAACTACTTTGCGAAACAAATTTTGACAGCTAGCTGCAAAATATTGTAGTCGTTTTGATTAAAATATAAATTACTGATTTTCAGCAAAGATTTTTTTAATGAAATTACTTGTAAACGATAAAGACTGAATATATCTACAATTTAGGTTAAAAAATGGTGCGGTGTAGCGTGATAGGGTGTAAAAGTGATAGTGAAAAGAAAATGTTCGGATTGTCTTTTCATTCGTAAGTATTATACTATTTTTTTAATACAAGCATTTCGTAACAAAATTTTAATCATTAGTAATTGTGTTGTATGCACTCTAGACGTAACTTAGGCTTTATAAAAAGCTTAAATATAAAAAATAATTATTATTATAACCTCAAAACTGAAAACGCTTGTGTTGCCAACTTTTTTTATAAATATAAGACATTCATTGAAAAATAATGGCCTGACTTATTATTTATAATGTATATAGTAGTCAACTCGAACACGAGGGTGTGCTATCGGCCGTCTGAAAAAACCGTAGACAGAGGAAACTAAAACAATAAAGATAAAATAAAAAAAAGATGTTTTGACTAAGTTTTTTGGTCCATGAAGTCATCAAAATCCGTAATAAATATGATTAAATTTACATCAGGTATTAAAAATACCCAGGACTACCTTTTTTTTTTGCCCTTGTCAATATTCCTATTCATAACAATAATTGACTTGAACGAGTGGCTGGGGCCCTGGCTTCCTGTCACATGTGGCGCAGTGGCGCAGATAGTGGCTTGTGGGTCGTACACTAGCATTTAGAATTTTTGGATTGAGTGATTTTCACGAAAGGAGTCCCGTGAAATTTAAAGGAACTAAATAGGTATTTCTACGTTTTTTACCTCAACGACGTTTTTTTATTTATAAGTAGTATTTAAATCATTGTTTAATAGTTAGGTGATGTAAATACTTTTTCATAGTTGGTTTAATCTTAAATACATATATAAAATATTGAAGAAATAAATGCTTGTAAATAAACAAGTGAAATTTAAAAAAAAAACTTAATAAAAACAAGCTTTTATTATTATTATTACCATCTAGCACCAAAGTATTCGCCAAGACGAATCAAATGAGCCCAAAATCGATAGGGTTGCGTCGTTTAATTACGGAGTTCCTATGGCCACCTTCCAGTTCTATCATCAGATCAGCTCCTCGTCATAATAATATTGCATTGTCATCCGATTTATATATGGTTGCAAAATTTCAGCTCTATCGGAAACCGGGAGTGGATCTAATTAAATTTGCAAGATTTGATTACAGACAGACAGACAACAGACAGGTGAAAGTAAATAAAAGCTTACAATAAAAAGGTTATCTCTTAAAATTATAAATTATAACCAAATACCATCCCATATAAAAAATGTAGACTCATTTCCCGTGTTTAAAAAACAGCTTACATAATATCTTACCTCTATATTGTACCAACGAGTTATATATTGTAGAAAATAAATTTCTTATATGTTTAACTCAAACATTTAAAATTATAGGAATATGTATATTTGAATTTATCTCATATATTTTGTATCATGGCAAATATCGTTGATAATATTATAACCTTCCTGACCTGAAAATTATCTTTGTTTTTGAAACGAAGTATAGTAACTACCTTTTTTCCCCCCAGGAAAATGCGTTACCCGCGCATTGTCACCCAGCGCCGAGGGGCGCAGGGTGGTATGTGGGACCCCCCGTCGAAGATGTGTGTGGCGAGGATAACCATTAAAAAACATGGGGGTGTTCCTGCGGAATGCCATATCACCGGGGCTGCGGGTACACCGAAGCACTCGTCCGCGGCAACTAATAATATCTACCCTATCTTGTAATCTTATTATTTAAGTTTTATTTAACTTGATGATTGTGACTACTAACGAAATAATAATTGTTATGTACCAAAGTGTGTCTTTGTTGATAATTGTTGATAATAAAGATCTTTAAAACCTCAACCTTATCTCTTACCATTAGGATAAAGTCTAACTCACAGAGTACATTTTATATATAGTAAGTCTACCTCGTATTTTACTTAATAAATGGTTAGGTACTTATTTCTAAAAAATAAAGGAACATGCACAAATTTTGGTTTAATTTTCTTCGTATGGTAACCCGAAATATGGTGACGTAATATTTCTTGTCCCTTTTAGCGGCACGCTTTGTGATAGTCTACAGTATTATCCGTTTACGGTTAAAACACGGTTTGTTGGCGGGATTCGGGATTTTAATTTTTATAATACGAAATTATTAGATCTACACTTAATGAAAGAATTCATACAAGTTTTATTAATACTACCACGGTGCAGAGTGCAGTGCACGGATTTACTGACAGCCGTGAATTTGTGGTCTGTGGTTAGCGCGAACATGCCCGGTGGTTTTGTGATACAAATTCCATCCCATAAAAATACACCAACAGCAAGTAAGTTGATGACAAAAGAGTGTTCTAAACAAATTAATGCACCTATACTTTTTCTTTACATTGGTACTCCACAAGAATATACCCGCAATTTCGCTCTTGATAAAAATACTTTGGCACAGGACAGGGTTGAGTAGCGTAACATGAAGGAGGCCTATGCCCAGCAGTGGGATGTAGAGGGCTGTGGATGATGATGATGATGAAAAATACTTTGTTAGATAATGTCTTTATCACAATATTATGTATTTCTGTGCCAAATTTGACTTTATTCGTTTAGCAGTATGAGCTGTGCGTTGATAGATCTACAAGGCTACGTCTGGGAACCGAAATATGATAGCCCTGCAGTTTACCACACTATCTATCTGATCTGTGTTTTCTGTTATACAAATAAATAATATACATGTGTTTAGGTTATTTGTGAAAATGTTAGTGTTTACCCAGGTAGATAAATAATCCATTAGCATCTCATAATACTTAAAATTACTGTGGAGGACCCAATGAGTTTATTAGAAGGACCCCACAACTGACCCAAACCCAGGGTTGATCACAGGAATAGAAGAATTGTTCAGATTAGTACATGTCCAGCAATCTGTTAACATAATGTTGGTTATAATATTTTCACTAAAGTAATTAAGTTATTTTAAGCTACAAATTATTTCATGTAGCGTCCGTGGCCTAGTCGTCGTTGGTCCGGCTTGTAAGCCGGAGGTCCTGGGTTCAAGTCTCAGTGAAGATTTTCGCCTGGACGCTACCGTGTTTCGGAAGGTACATAAAAATGTGGGTCTCTGTTGTTTCCTAAAAGATATGTAGGAGACAGTTGTTAGGTCATGTTGCAGGCCCTGTTGTAATCTCGGCGACCTGAAACTGTGACATATAGGTTCTCCACACAACCTATAACTTGTGATTTGAGTCTGACAGTGTAAGTAGGGTAACCTGTTCTGTTGGGAGTATAAACCCCAAATATTATTATTTCAGACCAGAACACAAGTGATACAATGTCAAGACGGACTACCAGAGTGAGAAAGCAGCCAAAGAAATATGGAGATTACTTGCAGCAGACACCAACAAAAAGAAACTCTTATGTTGAATCTACAGATGAAGATATGGAAGACATGGAAACATGTCAGCAAAAACCATCAGGTAAATAAAATTACAAATATGCACATGCTATTGTTGCTGTGTTTGCAACACATAATTGTTTTTTGTTTTAATGTTTTTGTGTATTTCAATTTTTGTTCTAAAAAATATTGACTATTTTTTGCTTCACTTAACATTTTCCATTATTTTTCTCTAGGGCATATTGTATCAATATTTATGGCTTAATATTTGGTTCCTACCAGTTTGAATGGAGCTATTCAATTGATGGACCTTCTCCAATATCCCAGCTGCCCTATGTACGATGCAGGATGTCATTGAGGCTGAGGCCAATGACACGGCTATAGCTCTGTCCGCCTCCTGGTCCAAGCAGCTGTAGACTTTAAATAAGCAATTTCCACTCGAAAAGAAGTTGAAGAGAAGACCAGTTTGGAGAATTTTTTTTTCCTTTGTCTATCCATAATCAGTTTTCAAACTATATGTGGATTTGTTGAGTTGAGTCATGATGTTTCAGGCTCAGGCTCATTAGCCCCCCCCCCCCCTCCCCCCTCTTCCTTCTGAAATCAGCTTCTCGAAGATATGCACTCTCTTCAGCTGTTTTGTTGTTTGCGGGTTTCTCTATTTAGCGCTCTAGCAAGAGGATTTTGGTGAGACTTGAGGCAATCACAGTATCTGCCTCCCACAGTTTTCATAGTTTGGAGATGAAATTCTTTTTAAAATATGTTTATTTATTCACAGCCCTATTCAGCAATGATGATGTTGAAGGACAAGACATGTTCCAGTTTAAATCCCGTCATACAAAACTAGATCTTCAGAATAAAGTGATGTCTGCAATTAATTCACTTCAAGTGGAATCACCTAAAACTCCGAGGAAGACTGTTGTTTCGCAAGCTATGGGTTCAGCCAAAGTGGAAAGCACTCCTAAACATGTTAAGAATATTATTAAGAAAAGTAAGTAAATATTCTTTTTTTAACTGGCGAGTTTAGGCTCATTACATTCGGATTGATGACACATAGACACCTCCTGGTCCATTATCAGTCCCTCGTCAGCAAGTGTTATAAAAAAGTCTCATCGAATCGAATGTAATGTGCCCAAACTCGACGGGTTTACTAATAGCCATTGAAGAGTTTCAGTAGAGACCTCCTGGCTCCATCATCAGATCAGCTCAGTGGTACCAGATTATTAAACTGTCATCAGATTTCTAGACATTTGCAAAGTTTCATTATGATACGACAACCAGAATTTTGTCAAATTTTATTTGCAAGATTTTTTTACCGACTTTGTATGGAAAACTAATTTAAGCTTCTTCAAAATAGACCATGTTTGGAAGCTCATAGCTGGACAATGATTGGAAATAGATAAAAAGTGTCAAGGCCAAAGTTGTAGAACATTTATTTATGAGGTTTCATAATGTAGTACAACAAAATATCGTACAATGCACAGTTTTTGACATATAAGCAAAAAACCTAAAATGGGACCTTCTTCGGCCTCCCCCCCCTCGGGCTCACCTCGGAGGGTGGGGACTTTTAGTATGTTTATCTCCTAAGTAGTCCAAACAAAGTTCCTAAGTTGGTTTTTCTGCTTTCGACTTTTCGATCCACTTACCCTTTTTGGGCACTCATTGACTGGACTATTAAATATGTATTTTAGATTTCTTAAAATCAAAACAAATTACCACTATATTTACAGGGATAATAAAAGAAGTACAAAGTGATTCGGAAAGTGATTTTTCTGGTGGTAGCAGCAGTGATTTCGTACCTGAAGAGAGTGACCATGAGGTAAGAAATCATTTATTAACCAACCATTTTTTTTACACTGGGAAAAATGCGTTACGCATCATCACCCCACGCCGGGGGCGCAGGGTGGTATGTGAGACTCACCCGCCGAAGATGGGCGCGGCAGGGTATACCCACTAAAAAACCCAGTGGCACTTCCCGCTTCGTCTTTATTTTTTTTTTATGTGATGAAGTAGTAGACGACCAAGACGCTCTCCTAATGTTAAGAGATAACGCTGCCCATAATCAGTACAGTGTTACCTAGGATTTCACAATTATTATGTGAAATTCTAGGAGCACTGCACCAACGCTTCTTACTCAAGAGTCATAAGATGTTGAGACTCTTTAGCCCAGTAATTTCACTAGCTACAGTGCCCTCCTACCGGAGCACAGTAATGTTTGCACATCACTGCTCAGGCGATTATGATGGAGAACTGGGAAACCAGCAGAGCCTTTACGTCCAGTCCCCCATCGACGACGGCCCGCCTTTACAGCGGGGCCTTCAGAATGAAGAGGATGGGCAGCTTTGCCCAGCTGTGGGACAAACTACTGAAAACTAAGACTACAGTTTCCTAATATAGTTAACATGGGCATCACAGTAGATCAGTAATAATTGAATGCAGCACTTAGCCCTTTGAACATAATATATTTCAATAGAGCCAGAGCCATTAGTTGTTTGATTCCTATGTGTAGCACGAGACTTAAGAAAGAAAGAATACACATTTATTCGACGGCTTAAATTGATACATGAGAAAAATTAACCAATAGTAATATTATATGAATAATGTAACTAACAAAATGCGCCACTAAGCCGCCGAATAGGAACTGCCTCAGCATTGTGCTGTGTGTGTGAGACACCCAGCGCCACAAATAGGCATAAAAAGTAGTGAAGTAAATCTGGAGCAAGCTTTACAATAATAAGTGTCATCCTTTATTTATTATCTTTAAATTCAAAGCTCAAAAGGGTTTCAGCCTGTCGAACTTTTATGTCTCCACATACTCCTATCAAAAGCCAGGGTTTAGTTTGTAAATAAATAAATATTTTAGGACATTAAATATTCTTGTAAATATTTTTCGTCTTTGCAGACTGAATCAAACTCTGAAAATGAAGGAAGTCAATTAGAAAGTGAAGAGGAAGCGCACAAACCAAAAGCTCAAATCGTTAGAACCAAAAGTAAAGTGAAAGCGAAGGATTCAGAATATTTCTTAGCACCTGATAACTATTTCATGATGAACTCAACCAAAAAGGTTTGTGAGTTAAGTTACTTTATTATGGGTAGCATATCTTTTTGGCTGGTCCGAAGTAGAGTGCTTTTGACAAGAGAAGACCTGCAGAAAATAACGGAACTAAATTAAATTTAACTGCACTTCGTGTCATAAATGATTTTTATGTGTTAGATAAAGTAAAAACCTTTTAAGAAGACAATAAATATGAGAAATAATGAGTAACCTTTAAACGCGCGATTGTGCCGCCCCGTCTAGGGGACTTGAAAAGCACTCTAACTGGCTACTGACAGCTAATCAGCTAACTTCAGATGTGTCTTAAAAGATTTGCGCTACCTACATGTTATAATCACGCCTATTTTATGAATATTTCATCCATTTGGTACTATCCTGACACCTCTTTCGCTTCCTCAACTTTTATCACATTCTTTTTGCGCTACCTACCTCTTTATAAGTATATTTCTTTTTAATCAATAATGTAATTAAAATTTTACAGATTGCAACCTCAGATCACACATTAGCAAGACTGAAAAACTTAAACTTAGATGAAAACGAAGGAGACATTCAAATATCCGCAGAACACAAAGCCAAAATCACAGAATTAAACAAATCATACAAACACCTTTTCAACAGATGGCTTTATGTATTGAGTGAAAACTTTAATATAGTTTTGTATGGAATAGGATCAAAACGGTCAATACTACATCAATTTCAAACTGAGAAATTGAAAGACTTTCCGTGTATTGTTGTTAATGGATTTTTCCCTAGTCTTACTATCAAAAGTATAACTGAATCTATAGTAATAGATCTGTTAGGAAATAGTCATGTGCCTTCAAATATTGGGGATACAGTCAGTTTAATTGACACTCAGTTGACTGAAAGTGGGGCTGACTTATTTCTGATTGTACATAACATTGATGGGTCAATGCTGAGAACTGCCAAAGCACAAGCCACCTTAGCAAGTATTTCCCAGATCAAGAATGTACATTTGATTGCTACGGTGGATCATATCAATGCACCTCTATGTAAGTATATCATAATTATTGCCTTTTATATCCTACTTCCAACATTAAATGCGAAAATTTTTAGTAGTTGTGTAGTTTGTGAAACCACCGTCCTTCCAGTGTTGTATATTTCTTCTCCCTGCACGGTTGTCTGAAAGAGATCGCTTTGAGATAAGGCCGCCAATCGATACACCTTCAGTTGTTGTATTTGTAAAATTTTCTTTATATGTGGATCAAAAGAGTTTCTTATCTTAGTATATAAATGTGTACATGTGGGTATTTGTTTGTTACAATTTAAGTAACTTAAAAAAATTGAGCTGAAATTAAGTACGTACATAGGTGAGGCCCTGGAATCTAGAATAATAAATAGGTACTTTTCAGTGGGTATACCAGCTGGGTACACAGCTAGTTATTTGAAATTTAAGCTCAGGTTTAAAGGAGGTTTAAGGGACTTTGGAACCCTATTGTAATATATTTTTTATTTAATTGTAATTCACCCCTTGGCCACCACCACATCAAAGTTTTCCAGAAGTGAATGCATTTGTTTTATTTCAGTATGGGATCATTCAAAGCTAAGTAAATTCAAGTTCACCTGGTGGGATGTGACAACGTTCATGCCATATATTGAAGAGACTTCATTTGAAAACTCGCTGATGACGCATCGCAGTGGAGCGTTGCAGTTGTCGTCACTCAAGAGTGTATATCAGTCCCTCACTACTAATGCGAAAGGAATATTCAACATCATCATTGAATACCAGCTGGAAAATCAAAAACAGACCCATTATCAAGGTTTGTTATTAAAGTTACGATATGAAAATAAATTGGCCTAGCACTATTCGGCCTACGCGCAATATAGGCTTCTGTAGTACTGGCAAATCGAATATTACATAAAAAAATCGAATATTATAATATTATTTGCCTTAAATTTCATCAACGATATCTTTAAAACTAAATATTCTGTAACTAGTTTTAGATATTACACACCGCCGTCTGTTATTGTACAGTCCTGTTCCATTCCCAGGTTGTCTGTAAG
Source organism: Hemithea aestivaria (assembly GCA_947507615.1). Lineage (NCBI taxonomy): Eukaryota > Metazoa > Arthropoda > Insecta > Lepidoptera > Geometridae > Hemithea > Hemithea aestivaria. The sequence goes on along the minus strand of OX382332.1, from coordinate 10,233,260 downwards.
AAATTGCCTAGTGCGATAAGACCGCCGATTGTTTACCTAGCATTAAGATATCTAGATCGTTAAGCTTCTTTGTTATTGTTTGGTATGCAAAAAGTATTATTCTATTCTATATTAACCTTTTGACCGCCAAAGTCACCTATACTTGACAAGTACTTGCGGGTCCTGTACGCCAACGACGTCTATAGACGACAAAAAACCCAGTCTTAATAAAGTGAAATAAATATATATATCGACTCTTGGCAACACTAGTTCGTTCGTAGGATTTTTTTTTTAAATTGTGCCTTGGCGCTCAGGGCACGAAAATGCGTTTGTGCCGTGGCGTTCAAAAGGTTAATAAAGCTATCTTAACCGCTATGGTACCCTTAATTAATTAATTTTGAACTATTTTTTGTTACTGTTCTCTTACCCTTCCTGTTCTTATCTGTGCAAAATTACAGCTTTCTAGGACTAGTTTCTCCGTAAAGCCGCGGACGGACAGACGGACAAAGCGAAACTATAAGGCTTCTTTGTTGACTATGGAAGCCTAAAAATATCACAATAATGTTACATTATTGTTATATTTTTACATTATTAATGTAGCAATAATTGGGCCATAATAACTATGTGGTCACCATCCAACATAAAGCGTCGTCGCGGTAGGCCTTGAAAGCGCTGGCAGGACGAGCTTTACTCTTATTGTACCACCTGGAAAAATATATCTCTGTACAGGACGGAATGGCGTGACGGAAGGGAGGCCTTTGCCCAGCGGTGGGACATAAATGGCTAATATAATAATAATGTAGCAGTTGTGTTATTTATTCTGGCTGTGCAGTTTGCTGCCAAACAGCTAAATTCTTCTGATCATTAAAAAAATTGCGCCACCCTTAGATTAAAATAAAAAGGGAAGCCCAAGCGCGTACCGTGCGCTGGGGTCTGCTGGGTCGGAGTGGCTGCGATGACTTGCGCCGAAGTAAAATTGTGCGCATGAACCTAATTGGCACGGACCATTTGCAAGTCACTTGTACCATAGCTTTCCTTTTTATTTTAATCTAAGGTAGCACCTATAAGACCTTAATTTGTAATTGGGAAGACCTCAACATTCTACCAATTTCTTATTTTACTTTTTCAGGACTCCCTTTCAAAGAATTATATTCAAAATCCAGAGAACAGTTTCTGGTGAGTTCTGACCTTGCATTGAGAGCTCAACTCACAGAATTTCTGGATCATAAGCTGGTCAAAATGAAGAGAACGTGCGATGGCAGCGAAAACTTGATTATCCCCATTGAAACTAGTCTATTACAACAGTTTTTGGAACAGAATAGTTGATTAGGTATTGCAGTCTTCTTGAAACTAATGTCATCCCTGACTTATTTTGTTAATTGTAAAGGTGGTGTATTTTCTGTTTAGTTCAATTAAACAATTATCTCATATTTATCTTTTTATTTTACAATCCCAGAAATAAAGTCTTAATAGGATTATAATATATATTTCAACAGGCCAAGTTGTAAATTACTTAAACTTAATGACTTACACAATAATAATAATACAATTAATAACTAAAACTCTCTTTAACATATCTGGCACGTTAACGCATCAACCAAATATTTCATTGATATCCATAAGTGCATAAATCGCTCTTATATTTTAAAAAGATTGTAGAAAAATACTCTCCGAACTCATTAGACATCAAAATTTGACCTAATTATTCAGATTATGTTAATTCGCCCATTGGAATAATTTTTTAAATTTATCTTTATTATGTTCTCTCTATTTTTTTTTTTGAGTTATTAGTGAGATTACAACTGAAAATTATTTACACCATTTGAATAGTTCACTGTGGAACAAGTGTTTGCATTTCATACAACAGCTAAGCTCTCGAGCCTATGTTACGACTTATTATGGAATGAATCATATCAAAACGAATCTTATAACGGCGGAACAAGTTACCCAACAAATTACTAAATATAAAAAAAGTTACGAAGGTTGTATATTGTACACAAGTACCTAATAAATTTAAATCAAAGTTATGTTTAGTTCGCCCTCTTGTACTTGAATAATTGAATGGATGTGTAGATATTGTAAGTAGAAAATATAAATAAATATCTACATGAAAATTGACATTCTGTCATAGTATTTATTTTTTATTTATCAGTCTAATTTGGTCATAACAGGCGGAACCCACATCAAAAATGTAGTCGCAACGGTATCCAAGGGCATCAAATAATATAGTTTCACCAATATTATCCCTACTACTTACACCTAATTAATACAATTTATTTAAATCGCTTTTATCGAGAGCTATTTTAAAATCTATGATGCACTTTAGTTTCAATGATTAGACTAAAATTAAGCATGTCAATAGAATAAAAAATGAATATTACATAAACAATTTAATCGAAACATTAACTTGTCGGACAACAAACTACAGATTCCACACAATAGACAACATTAATGATAGAAAACATTTATTTGAATGGCGCGTCGTTCGGACGCGTTAACATACACACTAAGAACGTTCGTGAGTCGTGAAGCGACGTGGAGAGGGGAACTGCTCTCACAAATGACTAAACTCCTGTAAGGGATGTCCGCTGGCTGCAGTGTTCAGTGTACGGGTGATTGTGATCAAGTTTATTGTCCGAAGTATCGGAGCGATGTACACTTACAAACTAGTAAGAGAACTCCGCATAAGGCAACACTCAATTTTCGTCCTCGTCTTCGTGTTTCCGCTTTTTACCTCGAGTGCTCTCTTCGGGCTCGCCGTCTGCATTATCCTCGCCGTCTGTAAATTTAAATTATTTCAATTACACAGGTCTGTTTGGGCACATTCAATTAAAGGAAATATATTGCTTTAAGTGCCATCAAATGAGTAGGTAATCTTTTTAAAGATATCTTGTCTCTTAATCACTTAGGCAGTGTGTATCGCAGGTTACCATACCAATATAAATGCGAAATTGATGTTTGTATTGTTTGTTATATTTTAATTGAGATTAAATTTGGTATGTAGATAGTTTAGACACTGGAATAACAAAGACTACATTTCTGGTATAACCAGAGGGCGCAGTCAGTAAGTATATATAAATGAAAACAAAACTCCTTGAATAAGAAGCGTTGGTGCAGTGCTTCTAGAATTTCACATAATTGTGAAATCCTAGGTAACACTGTACTGATTATGGGCAGCCGTTATCTCTTAACATCAGGAGAGCGTCTTGCTCGTCTTCTACTTCACCACATAAAAAAAAAATATTTGAACATCATTCAAATATTTATTTGTCCCTGGCGAGTATGGAGTCCACATAATCTGCAGATGTCATATTATTAAGTTTTAAGTTCTAATATATACCAAAGGAGCAGTGTGGCAAAACCAATTTATAGAAAGTAATAACAGAATAAATATATATGTATGTAATTTTCTTTGGTTGCATTAACGAGTATTCTATTATGTAATTTAAAAAAATATATTTTTAATTATTTCATGCTGCTCCACTGCCCTTGCAGCATAGATAAAATGTGTGTATAATGAAAGATGTCATATATAAAGTGTGTATAATGAAATACCTCGCCTCTTAGCGTTGTGCTCTCCATCGGCGTCATTCTCTCCCTCGGCGTCCTCCTCGTCTATATCCTCCTCGTCTTCCGCGTCACTGCCTTCGTAGAGAGAACTGCCCGAGCTTTCTTCTTCTGGAAATTAGAACAAAATAAACTTAATTAAAGGGTGGAAAGCTAAACTGATATTATGGAGATATTAAAAAAAAAATAGTACAAAATAAAAGGGTGTATAGTGTATAGTTTACTACAGTGTTTCGGAAGGCACGTAAAACTGTGGGTCCCGGGTGTTTCCTATAAGATATGTAGGAGACAGTCGTTAGGTCATGTTGCAGGCCTTGTAGGAACCTTGGCGACCTGAAACTGCAACATATAGGTTGGCCACACAACCTATACATTGTGATTTGACTCTAACAGTGTAAGTAGGGTAACCTGTTCTGTTGGAGTATAAACCCCTATTATTATTATAGCTATCTTGATATGGACCCGTTATGCAAAATATTTGAAGAAAATCCTTCATAGAGAGAAATGCCAGAGCTTTGTTCTTCTGGAAATTAGAACAAAATAAACTTAATTAAATGATGGAAAGCCAAACTGATATTATTCAGGACTGGATACAAGGCTCTGCCGATTCCCAGACCTCCGTCACAAAGCCGTTGCGGGAGTGCCGCCGGGTTGTTTTAATGGGTATACCCGTGAAGTCGCTCTGCACGGGGAGTCCCACATAACCCTTCCATACCCCCGATGGGTTTGCGTAACGCATTTTTTCCCGGCGTAACAAAAAAAAAACTAATACTATTGACATATTTAAAAAAATAGAACAAAATAAAAGGGTGTATAATGTACTCTTATAGCTATCTTGATATGGACCCGTTATGCAAAGAATTAGAAGAAAATCCTTCATAGAGAGAACTGCCCAAGCTTTCTTCTGGAAATTGGAATAAAATAACTTAGTCATTGAAGAATGGAAAGCTATCTGGTTATATTATATTTAGTAAACTATCCACTGGGCAAAGGCCTCCCTCAAATTCTTCCATTCCTTGCGATCTAGTGCCGCCTCTTTCCAAGATACGTGATCAAGTCGTCACGCCATCGCTTCCGGGGCCGGCTTCGGTGACTCGGTGTAGGGATTTGTTCCTTGATCAGTCAATTCCACAGCTAAAAGCATAATAAAGTAAATTACTGTAATATTTACCGATTTGATCATTGTAGACCGCACTAAGGCAAGACTGTTCATCTTCTTCATCATCCTCGTCTTCATATGGAGAACCTGAAAAAGGAAAGGATTTCTCATTAGAAAAGTATTATTTTATTATTTGCAAAGTGTAGCCTGTATTTTATGTCCTTGGTTATATCATTGTAGTGATATTTTTGGGGGCATCACATTCGGTGCCACCAACTCGCGAACAAAATGAACGTGAACTCACATGGCGAGTCGGTGGCATCAAATGTGTTAAATAAATTATTGTTTCTTTCTGTAATATATGACAGATAAGTGTTTGACCACTGATAAATTAAGGTTGTCCCCATAGTTGTCTCCAATATTTTGTTTGTAGATTGTGAAGCTACAATATAATCCAAACTTTCATTATTACATAGATACTAAAGAACAGTCCCAATGCAAACAAAATCATTTGATAAAATTATTTACATTTTATAAATTTCTGAAAGAACATAAGCAATAACAGAAATATATTAAATACATAATATGTAACAGATAAAGAATATAAGAACTGCAGAGACGAAATCAAAAAGTATTTATACAAAAAAACTACATCTGAGCTCTTTTGTAAGTTTTAATTTATTTTAAGACTCCACCCACCCATTTGGAAAGTATTTCTATGAAAAAACAGGCAAGGAACTCCAGTTCTGAGAATCAGTTTTGATTACTTTTAGAATATCAACTTTACACAAGCATCATCTTACAAATACTGATGCTTACTTTTAAAAAGGTAAAAGTATATCAACTTTACACAAGCATCATCTTACAAATACTGATGCTTACTTTTAAAAAGGTAAAAGTATATCAACCTTACACAAGCATCATCTTACAAACACTGATGCTTACTTTTAAAAAGGTTAAAGTATATCAACTTTACACAAGCATCATCTTACAAATACTGATGCTTACTTTTAAAAAGGTAAAAGTATATCAACTTTACACAAGCATCATCTTACAAATACTGATGCTTACTTTTAAAAAGGTAAAAGTATATCAACTTTACACAAGCATCATCTTACAAATACTGATGCTTACTTTTAAAGAGGTACCCCATGTGAAACAGCAGACCATAAACAGTGTACAAGGAGACAGCCAATGAGCTCCTATACTCAGCTGGCCTGTCACACTCAATACCATCATCTATCATCAACGGACCCAAATCTATGTCCACATCTGGAAGACATTACATATTATATTACTGTTACTCCTGTTTCCCAAATGATTATGTTGAGATATATATGTACAGGCGATGAAAGCGTTTTTTTTTAAGTGAAATAAATATACAAATATTTACTCAAATAATTATATGTACAACTATAGCCTATGTGTTATTCCAGGGCTATCTCTATACCAAATTTCAGGTCAATTGGTCCACCGGTTTAGGCGTGAGAGAGTAACAAAATTTGGAATGATAGAAAATTAAATGAATTAGACTATTATATTTGCCCATTAGTTGCCTCTAAAGCGGAACAAAGTTCGCCGGGTCAGCTAGTTTTTTATAGAATACGACATATTATATTTTGTTAGGCGCTACGAAGTGCGCGCGGGTCTACTAGTAGATTGTATAGAATTTCTTCTAAAATATAGAGATTTTTGTAGATGAGACATTATTCTATGGTTAATAGGTCAGACTCTTCTATGGTGTTCTCGGGGTGAGTCTGAAAGCATCTTTACAATGTAATGAGGGTCATGATTCATGATGCTTACCATCTTCCTCTTCACTGTCATTGTTTCCATTCATCTCATCCTCTTCCTCCCCGTCACTGTCGTCTGCTTCTCTGTCATTTTTGTCAAACCTGCAATGGGAGATTGTTCAGAATAGATACTCAACCAAAACATATGAGTTGAGAGGTTGACGAGATTGTTCAATCAGAACAGGCGCTCAACCAGGGGTAGACTTCCTTTGCAGGAGGTTGTCTAGGTGGGTACCCCAACAGTGCCAGTTATTCTACCGCTTGAGCAGTGATGTGCAAACATTACTGTGCTCCAGTAGGAGGGCACTGTAGCTAGTGAAATTACTGGGCTAAAGAGTAAAGTAACATCTTATGACTCTTGAGTAAGAAGCGTTGGTGCAGTGCTCCTAGAATTTCACATCATTGTGAAATCCTAAGTAGCACTATACTGATTATGGGTAGCTTTATCTTTTAACATCAGGAGAGTGTCGTGCTCGTTTTCTACTTTATCACATAAAAAAAAGACACTCAACCAAAACATATGAGTTGAGAGGCTGATGAGATTGTTCAATCAGAATAGACACTCAACCAAAACGTAGGTTCAGAGGTTGGTTGGTAGTTGATGGAATGGTTTCTACTCTAATAGAAATCTTGTTATGAGCTTTATAATAGAAACTCGTGAATTACATTACGTGAATAGATTTTGTAGAAGGTCCTACTACTTGACTCTACAAGTAGTACTCTCTACTAGTAGTAAACATAATACAATAATTGTATTGTTTGTAACTTTGTTATAGTTATACCCAAATATAAAAGTATGACACATCATATTTCTTGTATTTTTTTTTTAATATCTTGAGAATTATAATACCCTTGAGAGGCCCTTAAAGAATACCTACTCTTGAGAATACTGCATTGAGAAAGCTGCTGAAAAGTTTGTCAAATTAACATTTGGCTACTTGGCAGAAATAGTAGACTGTCAACTGATAACAAGCTGCTCATTTATAAGACAGTTCTCAAACCCATATGGACATATGGAGTACAACTATGGGGATCAGCCTGTGACACAAATATAAAAATTATCCAGAGAGCAGAGGATTATATACTAAAGCAACTAAGCAATGCTCCATGGTATATCAGGAACACAGAACTCCACCAACATCTTGCAATTGGCACAGTAAAGGAGGAAATAAACTCATTTACAAAAAGCTACAAGTCACGATTAAACTACCATCCTAACAAATTGGCTGTGCAGCTCACAATTCCTAGTACACTCAGGCGCCTAAAGAGACGTAGAATCCTTGACTCCACAAATGATAAAAAATAGTGAAAGAAGGGGCTACTCCTGATGGGGAGACGACTCCTATAAAAGACCAGCAGCATACAACCCATCTGCTCATAGTCAACAGACTGATCGCAAGATAAAAAGGAAAAAAAAATAAAAAATTAACATTCCATTAATGTGACCAACACTCTTTGGTTTTTAGTTGCATCAGTAGTGAGATATAAAATATGGTACTAAAATCTTACCCATCCAAATATTGTAATGAGGGGTGTAATCCAAACACTTTACTTCTGTACTCGTCGATGCTTGTGACCTCATTGTTAAACAAATCTAGATTCCTTAGGTTCAAAAATCCCTCCAGAGGTTTCAGTGTTTCTAAATCTTTAATTCTGTTCCCGGAAAGGTTCAAATGTGTGATTTTCTTGCATCCGTTGAGGAAGTTCAAACCGTTGGATATTCTGTTGTCAGACAGTTCCAACTTTCTCAGTTTTGGTAGATTTGGGAACCCTTTGAGAGTAGTTAGACCAACGTTGTTGAGACTGAGGATTTCCAAATTGGTGTATTCATCTGTAAGGCCAACTATGTTAGTGCTGCGACAGTTGTCCAGGTTGAGTTCTCGGACCTGTAATAACAAAATTAGATTTCAAACTTGGATTTAAACAGACGAAGATAAAAGCTTGGTGAGAGTTTGAAAAAGAAAATGGTCTGTTACTTCAATACATTTTTTTTTTAATTTAGAAGAATAAATATTAAATATAGCTTTGAATACTTTTAAAAACTTTGCAGTCATTAGATGAATGCTCTACTTAATAGCCCTTTTTGTTATTAGGATACAAAAGGTAATCAGGCAAATTTTAGTGTAAAAATACTATAAATTCAATACAGTATAGGTTTAGTGGCCTTGGACCCCATTGATATAGTAAGTAGTAGGCATCTCAATGGTTAGTAGGTAAGTACTTTTGCATGATAAGGTATATAGGTATAATAAGTATTATGTATGTAGTAGGTAGCTATAGCTACTTTATCATTTCATAACACATGAACATAATAATATTATTTATTGTAAGGTATAGATGGTATTTTAATGCGAATAAAAATGTGAAATATTTTTTCTCAGGGTAGAGCAGCATAAATCGAAATAAAATAAACAATTAATTTAATTAGTACGTTAAATGATTCAAGTATGATCCAAAGAGATTCCGCAGCGAAACGTCAAAATAAAATGGTGATTATCCAGTTGTCAAAAGCACAGACGTAGTTTGTTAAATCTAAGAAATGTGTGATTATTTCGGCAAAATTTTGATTTTAACATGAAAGGGATGTGTTTGTATTACCGTTTCTCTATAGATATGTTGTTTTCGTGGTTTATTTTCGGATAAAAATACGAATGTTTTCACTTGACAATGGCGGATGACACGACTCAACGCGATGCAATAAAAATGGCCGCTGATTTGGTAAGGCGTGCGTCAATAATAATGCGACATATTTCTTGTGATAGCGCTAATGTTCTAGCATAAAATTCAAAACGTTCGCATCATATAGGAACTCTTTGGAGATTCTCACTGATAACAGGACCTAATGGAACGTGAAACCCTTCGGGTGAAAGGGCGCGAAATTATGGTAGGTAAACCAAGTTGCAGTAAAGTTTACACGGCCAAAGTTCTAGCAAGCATTGCTTCATTATATTTGTCATTTATTTACTTGCACATAGTTATTAATAATTGCGCAAAAACACTGTAATATTCTCAAGGAATCCTAAAAATACGAAGTTTATATTATATTATAGTCAATGACATTGACAACTAGGTAGTAAATCAATGAGCCCTTGCATTTGAACGTAAACGTTTTAAATTAATATTCATCTAAATCACAAAAAATCGTAGCATGTTTAGCTAAACGATATTTAGTAAAGGATGAAGTAATTTTCGTATACAATGTAACAGAAAAATAATAATACATAACACGTCTGACACCCATAAGTTTCGACACCTAACCTCAATATGTGAAAATAATTTATTAGAGAAACGCTTTATCGGCTTAATTAATCCATCATCTTGAGGGCTGGAGAAGTAGCAATCATCCAGGAAGATCAGAATATGTGTCAAATATGTAATAACCAAGAAATTCATTGGTAATTACGTGCACATGAATGAAACGTAACAATCGGCAATGGCCAATTTCTTTTATTGCCACATATCTTTTACAAAGCCTAATTATATTGTCAGCTTCTTCATAATATGCAAGGGAAAACGATGCATATGTGACAATATTCAGTGGTTAATTATTAGCTTTTATACAGTAGTACCTGATGAAATACGTATCGACAAAACATTCCAACATATCGAAAAATATAAATCATTTACCTGTGAAGGATTCCTTCCCCGTAACTCCAAGGCGACCCTCTTTTCCATCTTTAGAACTCTTTATATCCACTTTCAGAAACACTTTCAATTTTGTTTTTACTAATTTTCAAGGAACTAAATCACTAAGCTTGGGTTTCAAAACAGAAGGAAACTATAGATACAGAATGACGTCGTACAAGAGGCGCCCTCTTGCGGCGTAATGTTACGGCCGGACGTACTATACCATTGAGATACATTCAACGTGGAAATAAGTACGAAATTAATCAAACAGCTAATCATGTGCTTATAATATGATTGAAAATTAAAATTATGAATTATTCAACAATAATAAAACCCAATTATTGGACATTTGGCCTTTTAAAATAGTCATGTTCTTTGTAAAATTGGTGTGTGTAGATGTCGTTGCGTGCTTGGCAAAAAAGGCGGCATTTACAAATTATGTTGATAAAGTCCTGAAGACTTTGTACGTTATTGGATCGTAGAAATTAAATAAATCTTCGCTAGTAGAATCACTATTGCATTTTCAAGTTATTCTAATGTGCTGGTGAATTGTAAATACAATTAATTGGCAAGGTAAAGTTAAGAAGTTATAATTTATTTAATTATAATAAAACTAAGGGTCAATAATATCTTAAAAGTTTACATAAAATGAAGAAAAATCCTCTAGCTGATTTATTATATTATATTAATGTATTTATTATATATTAATAGATAAGTACCAACAACTAAGACTGAATGACCAAACTAAGCACATAATATGCGAAATGCATCCATATTATTGCCTAATTTATTTGATTATTTTATTTATATTAGAGTGCGTTTTTTCACTGTACGTACCTACCTACTTTAAAAAAAATACATCTAATATTTTAGTTACTACTAATTAGTAAATAACGTACTTACCTGTGCTGTGTAACTCTGTACATGCATTGTTTTTTTGTTTGCATTGTTTTTGTTATATTTTAAACTAAGATGATGCAGGAGTGCAGAGGGGACGAACTGAATTATTCCTTTAATCGATTTCATAAAAAGAGGTTTCAATTTGATATTATGCATGTATAATATTATTATGAGGAAAGTTTCAAGAAATCATCATGGACTATGGACAATATTCTTTTAGGCTTCGGAAATAAAGTAGGTGTGTAAATTTCTTCAAAAATTTTAGTCTTCCCCTTAATCCTCTAAAATGTGTTTTCTTTGGTCTGAGCTACCCACCTTACGTATATATCTAGCATAGAGGAAGCAATTATGTAGGCAACGCAACTTAGAGTAGCGTAGTTAGTTCAGCTGGATCGGTCTGGTATTAAGGCGTGAGAAGCTAGCAATCATAATATAATATTATAATGGATAAAATTATAATCGGAAACTGACAAGTGGATCAAATTAAACTTGCAAGATTTGATTACAGACAGGCAGACAACGGACAGGTGAAAGTAAATAAAAGCTTGTAATCTAACTTAGTATTATAAACGTGAAAGTTTGTAAGAATGTATGGATGTCTGGATGTATGTTTGTTACTCTTTCACGCCTAAACGGATGGACCGATTGAGCTGAAATTTTGTATAGAGTATAGAGATAGCTTAGACCCTGGAATAACACATAGGCTATAGAACAGCGGGTAAAACCGCTGGGCGCAGCTAGTAATTTATAATGTTAGCGGAATGTCCCATAGTCATACTCTATGCTATGTTCCCTAAGATCTTTCAATAGAGTAAAGAGAAATTGTCTTCGGAGACAGATCTATGACATCAAAATATTGGATCACAGCTGATTTCTGTCACCTGTGTACATGATTTCTTAAAGTTTACATTTATTTAAAAATAATAATATTATTTTATAGTTCGAGAAGTAAAGATGTTAATATCGTTAAAAAAATTACGCCAATCTTTTAGGTTTCTTCTAATAATTTCTATCATTGTATTACTTCTCATACTTCGGATTGATAAAGACACGATTACATCCAGCCATCATAATATTGTGAATAAAACGGCTCCGAATTTATTACCAGCCGCTTATATAAGTTACATAATTCGTAATCATAATGCAGCAAAGGAAATACAAAATCTAGACATTTATGGAGACTTAAAAGAGGATACAATGATACTTGTAGTGCTAATGGATAAGTTTTCATCTAATAAGTTAACACATTTCGTCGCCCGCCTTTTCGAAGTAAACGGGATCAATGAAGCTTTAGTGATATTTTCACATTCACATTACGATGAGGATATGAACGCAATTATCAAACGCATAGATTTCTGTCGTGTACTGCAAATATTCTATCCATTTTCAATACAAACGCACCCGAAATCATTTCCAGGTCAACATCCAAATGACTGTCCCACCAACATGAGTAGAAGAAAAGCATTGTTGACCAAATGCATAGGCGCGTCATCCCCAGACTTTAGAGGACGTTATAGAAATCCTTTGCAATCTGAAAAGAAACACCTCTGGTGGTGGACATGTAATATTATATTCGAGAAGATGAAACTGGTGAAAGGGAATCAAAAAGATTCCGGCTTTGTTATATTCTTGGACGATGATTTTTATTTGATGAAGGATTTTATCTATATGGGGTTGTACATGAAAAATATAGCGGCGCAACAGCCTAGGTGCGAATTGCTCTCATTGGGGACCACGGCAGCTGTAAATTTTGAAAATATGAATGAAAATAATCTTTACACTGCAGAGTTAACTACGTTCAATCCGAAATCGCATTCAGTTATAGCTTTCGACTTTAAAACTTGGAATATTATTGTATCTCATTATAATCTGTTTTGTTCATACGATGATACCTCCTGGTATGGATCACTGTACTATATTTCTATGCGCCGTAAAAATGGGAATCAGTTTAAAGTTATGTCTAGTGCGACTCCACGAGCTTTTAAACTAAGCAGTTATGAAATAAAATCATATGGGCAAAGGGCACGTGAGAAGGTTATAGCAGCAATTAAAGATTTCGAGAAGGTAAATGAAGGCCTATGGTTTCCAACTTTCATAGAGCTGTATATAAACGTGGAGTTCGATGATGAGGATGCAGTCATAGACTATGCGGATAGCGAGGGAGGGTGGGCTGATCCTCGAGACCAAGGTTTGTGTGCAATTATGACCAAGTCTAAAATGAAAAAGGTGTTGATGGAAATGTCTATTGACTGATTATACATGTAAACTGTAAAAAGATTTAATTAGTAAAATAACATAAAGAATAGGACCTATTATATTTAATTAGTTTCTACTAGTATAATAGAAAAAAGTTTTATTCGCGAATAAAATAAATAATGGCTGAGATATTATACTTATAAGTTTGTTTTTGGGCGCGTGACGTCACTACACTGAACAGAAATGTACCAGGCTTAGTGGGATGACGTCACAAGTTTAGTGCATTGTATTTCTCACGTTTTTTATCAGATTTACAAATAAAAAATTATGTGTCCAATAGTTTAATTAAACACTACGGACGAAAAAAAAATTTGTCAACATCCCTATTAGCTAACTCAAAATAACTTTTCTAAGCGCCGACAAAAATAAAATGTAGTTCACACAAACATATCCATACTTTTTCGCAGTCGCTGTTTATAACCTAGGTAAATAATAACCTTGGTGAAAACACGGTAAATCTTGGTAGAATGTATTAGATATCTGAAAACTGATAGGGTAAGTATACTATTTTAACGAAAAAAAGGAGGGTAAGTACTAGTTTCTTAAGGCTTTTAAAGGCATCATTAGGTTCTGTTCTATGATCTTAGCATAGAAAGCTCAACCAACTTTATACCTAAGTACCTATATAAAATGTAAATAATAAAATCTATAGTATTTCTAAACAAGACTCATAAAAAGGCTATTTCACTAATAGAGACAGACAGGCTGTAGTAGTAATAAACACTATCTTAGTTTTTATGATGAGGTAGATATTATGTATTATGTACCTATATTATAAATATTTAAAAGTAAAATTACGAATTACACTGAAATGTCTAGATTGTAATAAGGTAAACACATCCATGTGGATAACAAAACCTAAATACAATAAAAATGCATATCAGCGCTGTGCAGCAGGCATTTGCAGTGTGCTAAGCAGAGACAACGGCACAATCAGTGGTACATTAAGACCGGGACAAAGGAGTGTCAGTGGAAGGATGGCGCGTGGCAAGTCGGCGGCATCATCCGTTGAAGAGCTGCGGGTTAGTGGCGGGGGCGGCTGCGCACGCAGACTCGGCCCGCGACCCGGCCGCGACCAAAGCAACAGTCTGCTCGTGCGGGCCGACGCCGATACGCACCCTCACGCCGCTCTATAATGCCCCATGGTAAGCACCATCACCAGCCCGCGGAAACTTCACCACAAACCCTCACGATCCACTCCGGTCCGATCAAACCGCGTCGCGAACACGTTCTCTGTGATGATTTCATTCACACTTATTTATTTACATCATACATAACGGACGATTTTAAATTATAAAAAAAAATGTGACCCTGAGTGTATAATGACAAAATTGTGTTGCTTAAGGCTTTAAGCACCGTATTCGTTAAACCGGGCACCTGTTTCCATTGTACCATCAATAGAACTGTAAGCAAAAAAGCTTTAAGTAGGCACTGTACTTACATATTATTCGATCGGGTGTATTTATTCGGTTTTTATATGGAAATGTGCTCAAACGTGTACGATCACTTGTATCGAGGCAGATAGGCAGCTTGGAAAGTAAGGATACTGGAGCGATGTTTGGTGAGTATTAGACAATATTATAAATTTAAGCGTAAACACAATTACTACTTATTTTACCAACACTTACCTATAAGCTTCCTATGGGTAGGTCCTATCTATATCTTATGTGAAAATTACCACCTAACGCAAAATGTGAAAAATAAATGTCAGCACTCAGCACCTAGGGTAAATGTATTTCGATTCGCCTCGGGCTCTCGGACTGACCTGAAAACGGCTTTCGGAATGAGCTTTTTGAATATTTAATTGATACTTGGATGCGAAGAGTCATACTTGAAATCTACCCTTATCATTATCCAAACAGGTAGGTGCTACCTATTTATGAACATTACAATGTATAATCAGGTACTTAAATAATTTACCACCTCATTCTTAGAATTTCCACCCAAAAACAATCCGTTCTGTGGCGTGGGCTTTAACTTCGCTATATCGTCATGATCATGGGCAACACACACATGGGCACATAATATTATGTGCACCTAAGCAATTTTTATTCTTTATTTTATGATTCTATGCAGGAATAAGAGGCTAGATCTAATGAATTACCCATAATGTTTGTCTCTACTATCGTCGTCGTAGTTTAGATTTTCATCTTTACAGATAATTATGGGTTTTAACTAACTTTAAATCATGGAGGAGACTTTCACAATTCGTTGTAATATTTTTTTATGTATTTTCATCGATTATAATCTGAAAATTGGACCGTTGGACCAGGTGGTCTATCCCGTTCATTATTTAAATTATACCGAAATCGGTCGAGCGATTATTTAAGATATGAGTTAAAATGTGTGACTCGGTTATTGAAAGCGAGCTTAAAGACGGTTTATTTTAAATCTACTTGTACCGTGTACCTAATAGTGTATGAAATAGGACATTGAGTCTTGTATAAGAAAACGAAAAACCAAATACTCTTCTCCCATTGTGCCCTACAACTTCAGCTCACAGATATCTCACAACTCACAATGCCAACCTATTTGACGTAATTTAGGATTTCTCTCTCATAGTTTAGAGTTTAGGTTCAAGTTATGTCGGTGGTAAATCCAAGCTCAGACAATGAATGGCCTAGCAACCCTTGCTAGCCACTGACACCCGCGACCATTCGCCGTTTGAATGTTAAATGTAGATCATTCAATAGACTAGTACGATTTGTGAAGTTCTAGCGGCTAAGTTTTAACGATTTGTCTTCGCTAATTGTTTTTATTTGAAGTGTTAAATATAGAAAAATAAACTTACTCTTAAGAATATTCTGCCGTGATTCGCTCCGGTTGCAAGGGTAAGGTGGCCAGGCCAGGGGAATTAAGAGGCTAACATATAAAACAGACTTAGCTAATATCTTGGATCATCGTTATTAGAGCTTTATTTTTATATAAAAATAGATGCGAAACTTAATTTGAATTATCTACCTTACGTCTAAATTGAAAATTCAAGTATAGTTTCGTAGGCGTCTTTGGGTTATTCCCTATAGTCACTTAAGTGCTTCAACAATATATGTACAAGACAACTGGGAAGTAAAGGTATCTTCCGAATATTAGTAAAAAATACATGAAGTTACGCCTACGATACGCGTCACGTAGGGAAAACTCCCTTTACACTTTCCACAAAGTAAGCTGTACCTACTTACATGTTTTTTAAAAGCTCGACGCGGAATTTACCTTCATCAGATATACATGAAAAGCTAAAAATAAATCTTGCCACAATCATTTTTGATGATATTATGATAAAAGGTTATTTCTGCGGTAAAAACTTTTCAAACAAAATCGTTTTACCGCAAAGGGTTCATGGAATACCGAAAGGTATTGAGTAGGTTCAAAACGCTTAGAACTTTTTATTGTAATATTATGGAAATTACGGCGCAAATGAGGCTTAACAACTTATATCTCATGGTAAACTCCTACGCAACACTGCCCGTGTTGCATAGGAGTTCACTTTAGATCTACGCCATGTCTCCGCGAATGTAATGGGCCGAAGCGTAGATTAAAATTTTAAGACAAAATAAGCATGTTTACGTCGTCGTTAGTAGTTACGTCGGCCGTCGGTTTGTGATACTTTCTCGTTAACATGAAATATAATAAGTATTTTGCTATCAGTTGTTTCCACGGTTTACATATAGAGAACATAATAATTAATAGTTAGGTACTTAAAAGTATTTACTGAAATATGTGAAGCTTTGGTATAAAGAAATGTAACAATAAGTATTTTTATTAAGATACTTATTACCTAACTCATAACTCAATAACTCTAGGACATTTTTTTCTTTCTTGTAGGTACCTATGTGTTTATTAGAATGTAGGTATGCTTTATAATAATACCTATACTACTTATTTTACCTAGGTATATCTATTCAATCGAGAACAGGTAGTCAAAGTTTGAGCCACCTCTCGCAGAGTCGATTGCCGAGAGATTTGTTGAATCTGGCGTCATAAGTTCACAGTGAAACTTAGTCAATCATTCTATATTTATCAGAAGTTTAGGTTTTCGACGAAATATCAACAACGTAGCTAATCAAGAGGTAACGTATGCGCGATTGATTCGCTTGATAGAAGCCATTGTGTTTGCTTTGGCATCGTAAATTAGGCACATTATTTAGTTCATGTATGACTTATGCTTAGTTTTGCTCTATTTCAATCTTCGTCTATATTTTGGCATCAATGTATCATTACGAATATCATAGTCACTTGTCGTGTTTTTGTGTTATAGTTTTAAGTTTTCTGTATGTTTGTAGTGTTTCAATAAAGAGCTTTCTATCCTATTCTATTCTATAGTCATCCATGTTTTGAGGAGGGGTTTCATTTTTAATCACTTCATAATATTATGACCTTTCTTGTCCTGTCATAATCTCATCTACATATATCTACACTTCTATTATAACGTTATCTACGACGTAACTACTTAGATGATGCTTGTAAGCCCACCCTTCTTGATTGATCACTGGGATTAAGAATCATCCGACCTTTTCCTGTTTTAACGGATAGCTATTTATAGTGTCCAGGTCCTTGGTCATATTTAATGTGAAGTTAGAGTCTAGAGTTTGCAATCACCATTGACAGTAGTCCGAATGCCTCAATACTAAACACATCTGTGGCCTTCCGGCGACATGATAATCTATCCGTCCACGTTTGGTTTGGTCATATGACTCGACAAGAAAAAGGTTAAATTACTTTCCCAGGTCCCTTTTGAAATATAAAACATTTTGTTCTGTTCAGTAAAATATCAATTGTAAGCTTAAGCTTTCAGTTACCAGCTAGTGAAGCGCGCCGGTGTCGTAACCTACGCTGTTCAATGAAGCCAGAAAGGAATCATCCCGCCTCATAGGATTTAGCTTACATCCATCAGTGACCGCATCCAACGCTTAGCATAATTTGGCGTCAAGCGGGATCAAGTATCACAATTTTTATTCAGGACTATAAGGAAGAAAATGTTTTGAATGAAGGTAGGTTAAGTTCGAAGAGCGTAAACTGGTAAGGAAAAACTCAGTAGTTTTTTGAAGTTACTGACTTGATCTTGAAGTAAAAGTAAATAAGGTAGCCTTAGTAGGCTCACTCGCAAATATATCACATGCGTGTGATTTGCATACGCACGCATATGAGTAAAATTATACCGGGCGTAAGATTGTAAATTTAATTTCAATTTAAAATCATTCGACAGTTTATAATCTCACTAAATTAGTCATAAATTAACGATTCGCACTTGCAACGGTTACACATTCGGCCAATACGGCTTACTATGTCTATTTTTTTTTCTTCTAAAGTTATAATGATGGAACTTTTAGCATTCTTTGTCTTTTCGTTCGTATTCTCTTTGGCAGTAGGTTCAGTTCGTGACTTGTGACCCTTATTACCTTATTAACAGTAAATCTTTCTCAGAGGCTCTAAATAACGGAAGAAAAGCCATTAAAATACCAATGAGAAATGAAACGAGGCTGCCGATGGTTTATATCTGAGATTAGGTATCGAATGGCTGTAGGTATTGTGTATTGCCGAGGGATAAGAATGTTCGAATGATGTCGTTAAGCCTTAACTAAAGCATGGAACCTCTCGGGTTACGATTCGGGGTAGGTAGGTATATTATTTAAAAATGTACCTACGTAAAAGAAATAGCTATAAGAGAGTAGGTATATCAGTCTTATAAAAATTAATTTACTCCTCAAATAATATACCTAATGAAAGAATCACTGATAGATTGACTGACTGATTTATATATTGAAGCACATCTCAACCTACTGAACGGATTGGAGTGAAATTTAGAATAGAAATAAGTTATGGCGTAGCCCTCATGAAAGTTGAGACACATAGATTCTTGAATTAAACAAAGATGTCACACATTTCTCCAAAACAATTTTGCATGCAAATTTGTTACACGTAAAATTAAGTATACTTACTTCTAAATAATACATTTAACTAACAATTGTAAATTACTAGCTGCACCTAGTGGTTTTACCCGCCTATATGTTATTCCAGGGCCTATTTTTTTTTTTATACGAGATAGGCCTACGTTTGACCACATCCCACCTGATGGAAAGTGAAAATGCGATCGACGATGGATCACGTAAGATGCCTAGAAAGGTACCTATTCACTCGTGACTTGAAGATACCCAAGTTGTACCGCTCGGGAAACACGGATGACGGCAAGGTGTTCCAAACGCGACCAGTTCTCATTAAGAACGACGAAGCAAAACGCTTAGTGCGGGCAGTAGGTAACGCCACTAAGTAAGGATGCCGCTTTGCCGTCTGCCGCGACGTCCGTTTGTAGAATGGGCTTGGAGGAATTAGTTCGTGTAATTCCTGCGCACACTCTCCAAAATGAATGAATCTCCTATTATGTGTTATGCTATCTCAAAGCCAAATTTCAGCTCAATTGGTCCACCCGTTTAGGCGTGAAAGAGTTATAAACATACATCCATACATTCTTACAAACTTTCACGTTTATAATACTAGTAAGATTAGTTAAATAAAATTATGGTAGAGTAGACACTTTTACAAAGAATACTCAAGCATAAAATAGCCCTGCATTTAAAATTTACAATCTGCAGATTTTTGTAGCTTTCCACTTTCAGTTGAACAAGGGAAAACGCGCTGTCTTGTTGCGCAGGTTATTCGCGCCGTGTTGACCTACGCATCATAACACGCCTACATTTCCATACAAAACGTAGCTAAGTTCGTAAGATAGATGTTGCTATTGAATTTGTCTGATTTTGGCTGTTTTATTTTACAATTTATATTCCTAAGTAATAAAGTACCTATATGTAAATTTTATTATGTAAATTATCTCAAAACATATAATAAAAAATCTCCCTTAAATATATACTTAGTTGAAATTGTGTACTAGTGGCGTTAAGGTAGAAGCATAGTTTTTCAAAATAAAAAATATGTGTGTATCTTGCTATCGTACTTTTTACTAAAGAGCTTCTGTATAAGTTATAAGATATTATAAATCGTAATCATTTCCAACTTGGACATTTCTTTGGCACCGCCACATTAAAATAACATTAAAGGCAGCATAGGTCATAATCATGAGCCATCCCGCAGCGTAGCCGGAACATCGGCAAATTATTGCCTAATTTTCACCCTATTTCTTTTATCCCTTTATTACGACCGTTGAGGTGGGCGTATCATAATTATCCTTCTTTGGAGTTAAATTATGATTCATTCACTTAAAAATATTAATAATCATCAATGTTTTTATTTTAATTCTCTAAAATGAATAAACACTCCAAAATTAATAAACATTTCATTAAATCTCACCCATTTTATAGGAGTATTCGATAGATTAATTAAATCTCCATTCAATACATAACCGCACCGAAAATAAATTCCTAATTCCATAGTAATGGCTCCACTCAAGGTAATTAAGACCGTTCTAATGCGATAATTTTCTAATTTTCTTCTCATTCACTTAATGAATGCGTTTTACAACGTGTACCTAATTAGTTGAAGCGTTTAAAGGCACCTGAAGTTCTGTTGAAGGCACCTTGAGGGTAATAATTAAGGCAGATTCATTTACTTACGAACTCCCGTGGAACTTGATTAAACCTATGTTTGGTTAGTTCCCTGTGTAGGTTAGGTTAATAGGTACTCGCTTTGATTTAGAGACCTGCTAAACAGATATTGTTAAAGTAAGCTAAATGCTTTCGGGAATTAAAATAGTTGTTACCATTTATCAAATGTAAAAGCGCACTGATTGCTTGACTGTCTGATCCATCATCGACGCACAGCGCAAAACAAAATGAGTTGAAATTTGGCATAGAAATGTATACTAAGCATATTGCTACGTAGACACTCGTTATAAGAAAGGATTTTTTAAATGATGGCAAACCCGCGATATTGATCTAGTTCCGTTGTAAAGCCAGTTTTCCACTTTTTTTTAATGTGATGAAGCAAGAAAGAAAGCAGGACACTCTCCTGATGTTAAGAGATAACGCTGCCCATAATCAGTTCCGTGTTACTTAGAATTTCACAATGATGTGAAATTCAAGGAGCACTGCACCAACGCTTCTTACTCAAGAGTCATAAGATGTAAAGACTCTTTAGCCCAGTAATTTCACTAGCTACTTTTTACTCTTCTACCGAAGTACAGCAATATCTATTACTGTACTTCGGTAGAAGAGCACTGTACATCACTTCGTGCGAAATGTTAAATTCTCATAGAAAAACTGTTTTTTTTTTGTTTTTTTTTGATATTGTAATAATTTTTGGCAACATGCATTATGTTCACATAAAACTGCATTAAATATATAATATGTTGAGTGAATAAAAAACAAAATTAATTTATTTATTTCCAATGAAAAATCTACACCACGTATCACATATAAAAGAATAACACGACGAGACCCAAATAAAAAACAAAGATTGAATAACGTATGTAAATAAAAAGCTTTCACTGTGACAAAAAATATGAGACAACCGACAATTTTCATACAAAAATATCACCCGTTTTATGTGGAAAGTGTTGAAAAAGATTGCAGGAGGAATCATTTCCCTTTGCTCCTAACAAAATATTTGAAGTGCCCTAAACAGTTTGCAAACTGAGAGAGACTGAGCCATGTGGTATAAAAGAGGGCGGATCGATGTTGTGAATTTTAAAACTGAATTTACGAGTCATTGTGTTCCGAGGATCTTTTAAAATTCATACCTTCGGCCTCGGATTACTTTTTCGTAACTTCATTTTTTGTTACGCTGCGCTGGCCATACCGGAATATCGTGAACTACTGTGTTTATTATTCTATATCCTCGACCCTGGTATCCATAGCGGATGACTTTTATAGGTACTGTACTCGTATCGTACATAATCAATAAGCAATACCTACCTTATTGATTTTATTTTTTCAGTCCTTTACACGGACTACAAAACGTGCTGCTATAGCTTATGCGGTATCTACTTATTAAATAAACTTAACTTGTAATTGTGTATTTTACATAATATATTATAGTCGGGCCGGCCTAAAAGGCCACATTTGACATTTCATGAAAATTCCCTTACAGGGTGTTCTAAAAAATTTACTATTTTTCGAAAATTGCTTTTATTTTTTAAATATATTAGTGTTGTAATGAATTTAGGAAATAATTTTAAGACTTAATTTAACTCTTAAAATAATTAAAGACGAACTTTAACCTAAAACACTTTACGTCCATACAGTGATTAGTGATTGTCCCAAAAAATAAATGCCAATGGCTCGAGGTGTTGCTGAAGTTTCCAGACCCCTTTTTTGTTGCTCAAAATAAGCTGATTAAGATCGAAAAACCCCCCCTTGTACCTCTTCTGGCAGTAAGGAAGAGGGGGTAAAGGGGCCGCTCCAACCTGCTTCATTTAATCAACTCTGGGAGATCATGTAGAGCCACGAGGAAAATTTCGGTGTCAATTTCGGATAAGCCGATGGTATAGAATTCATTTCTGATATAAAACAACGGTATTTGTGGCAATATGTTTAACAAAAAAACTAAAAATAAAAAAAAAACTTAATTTTTGTTTCAAGTCATTGTTTATTTTTAACACATTCGGTGCCACCGACTCGCGAACAAAATGAACGTGAACTCGCATAGCGAGTCGGTGGCACCGAATGTGTTAAGGCGCTATGGTAAGTGAAATGTATGTTTTTCAAAGCCTAATATAGCAAACTTTTAAGAAGATCTACTACTTTATATTTTAGTATGTGTAACTTCAATCTTTGAACAAGAGATCTTTATTAACAGAAACATGATAATTGTTTTTTTTCTCGATAGTTTTTTTTTTTTTAAATATGCCTAATTTTCTTCCTTCCATTTAAATATTTGTAAAACTAGGACAAAAATAAACATTTAGAGTACTTTATTTGATACATAACATTCAAACGGATGGCTATGGCGGGTATTTTATCGATAAGTTTATTTAATGATTTTTAATTGAATTTTAATTCCCACGGAGCATTACCGCACGCACTCAGAACGCCGGTGACCACTGTCAGCGTCGGACCTGTGCACTTCGATCTCACCTCCACTACGGTTACACACGCGCGTTTGAATTATTTAGGAGTACTTACATATATTGTGAATTTCCAAATCTCAGAAGCGTGTAGGGGGTTTAATTTATTTGTAATTAGATAATAAATATTATAATCTTTATTTTGTCCTTCTAGTCGATTATTAAAAAATATAACACACACGTACTATATAAAAAAAATTAGATTAAATTAATTTAAATTAAATATTATTATAAGTTAATAATTTAATTAGATTAAATTAATTTAAATTAAATATTAATATGAATTAATTATTAAATACGATTAAATTAATTTACATTAAATATTAATATAAACTAATTATTAAATTAGATTGAACTAATTTAAAATAAAATCAGATAAATTCGAAAAAAAATCAGATAAATTCTGAAAAATTCTGATAAATTCGAAATAATCAGATAAATTCGAAAAAAAATTAGAAAAATTCTGATAAATTCAGATAAATTCGAAAAAATCAGATAAATTCGAAAATTCATCAGATAAATTCTGATAAATTCAGATAAAATCAGATAAATTCGAAAAAATCAAATAAATAAAAAAAAATCTGATAAATTCTGATAAAATCAGATAAATTAGAAAAAAATTCTGATAAATTCTGATAAATTCAGATAAAATCAGATAAATTCGAAAAAATCAGATAAATTCGAAAAAAAAAAATAGAAAAATTCTGATAAATTCGAAAAAATCAGATAAATTCGAAAATTCATCAGATAAATTCTGAAAAAATCTGATAAATTCAGATAAAATCAGATAAATTCGAAAAAATCAAATAAATTCGAAAAAAAATTCAGATAATTTCTGAAAAATTCTGATAAAATCAGATAAATTCGAGAAAATCAGATAAATTCGAAAATTCATCAGATAAATTCTGAAAAAATCAGATAAATTCGAAAAAAATCTGATTAATTCTGAAAAAATCTGGTAAATTCAGATAAATTAAAAAAAATCAGATAAATTCGAAAAAAAATCAGATAAATTCGAAAATAAATCAAATAAATTCTGAAAAAATCTGGTTAATTCTGATAAATTCAGATAAAATCAGATAAATTCTGAAAAATTCTGATTAATTCAGATAAATTAAAAAAATCAGATAAATTCGAAAAAAATCAGATAAATTGAAAAAAAAATCAGATAAATTCAGAAAAATCTGGATTCTGAATTTTTTCGAATTTATGTTTTTTTTTTCGAATTTATCCGATTTTATCTGAATTTACCAGATTTTTCAGAATTTATCTGATTTTTTTTCGAATTTATCTGATGTTTTCGAATTAATCTGATTTTATTTGAATTTTTCAGAATATCTGATTTTTTTTCGAATTTATCTGATTTTTTCGAATTTATCTGATTTTATCTGAATTTATCAGAACTTTTCAGAATTTATCTGAATTTATCTGATTTTATCTGAATTTATCAGAATTTACCACATTTTTTTCAGAATTTATTTGATTTATTTTCGAATATTTATGATTTTTTCGAATTTATCTGATTTTATCTGAATTTATCAGAATTTTTCAGAATTTATCTGAATTTATCTGATTTTATCTGAATTTATCAGAATTTACCACATTTTTTCAGAATTTATTTGATTTATTTTCGAATTTATCTGTTTTTTTTTTCGAATTTATCTGATTTTTTAAATTTATCTGAATTTATCTGAATTTTTCAGAATTTATCTAATTTTATCTGAATTAATCTGATTTTATCTGAATTTATCAGAATTAACCAGATTTTTTCAGAATTTATTTGATTTATTTTCGAATTTATCTGATTTTTTTTCGAATTTATCTGATTTTTTTTTAATTTATCTGAATTTACCAGATTTTTTCAGAATTAATCAGATTTTTTTCGAATTTATCTGATTTTTTCGAATTTATCTGAATTTATCAGAATTTTTCTAATTTTTTTTCGAATTTATCTGATTTTATCAGAATTAACCAGATTTTTTTCAAAATTTATCTGATTTTTTTTTCGAATTTATCTGATTTTTTTTAAATTTATCTGAATTTACCAGATTTTTTCAGAATTTATCAGACTTTTTTTAGAATTTATTTGAATTTATCAGATTTTTCTCAATTTATCTGTATTTATTTGAATTTATCAGATTTTTTCTGAATTTATCTGAATTATTGTTTTAATTTAATTTAATTAATTGGTCCAATTTAATTAATCTAATCTAATCAATT
Organism: Hemithea aestivaria; assembly: GCA_947507615.1. NCBI lineage: Eukaryota > Metazoa > Arthropoda > Insecta > Lepidoptera > Geometridae > Hemithea > Hemithea aestivaria. The sequence goes on along the minus strand of OX382332.1, from coordinate 10,207,807 downwards.
AAATGTAATCTAATTTTTTTTTTTTTTTCAACAAAAAATACTTGTATCTATAATATTTATCTCGTCTCATTTTTTCGATCTTGTCCAAAAATTTTAGCACATTGTAACCCCCGACGCAAAATCGACGGGGTTTCATAAGTTTGACGTGTTTGTGAATGTGTGTGTGCTAACTATATGCAAAGAATCACCAAGGGTTAATGACCGCGCACGTTTTACGATAAGCGTACGCCACACGTTTCCAACGGGCGTTCTGAGCAACTTTTGCCCGCACTAAATACCTAATCTGCTCGTAAAGCCCCGCCTTAAACTATAAAAACACCATTTCGTGGCGGCGTGGCGATTTTAGGTTCAAACATAGCTAAGAACATTCCCGACTAATATTATTAATCTTAAAAATGAAAAAAATAAACAAACTTCATTAATCCGTTCGGCAACGATGCCACAGACAGATACACAAACAGACAAACAAACACGTCAAACTTATAACACCCCACCGTTTTTGCGTTGGGGGTTAAAAACTTTAGGTGAATAAATAGGACATCCTATACAAGGTCACGTCAATCAGTTTTTGTTTTTAAAACAATAAGGATGCTACCCAATAAAATCGCGAAATCGAAATTTGAAATGTAGAATCGAATGCAATTATAACTTGGATTGAATATTTGATCTGAAATATATATATATATATATATATATATATATATATATATATATATATATATCCCACCAAAAACATTCTGTAAAAAACTAGCCAAGTCTCGATGGAGCTGCTTGTTTATCTCTAAAAAATAATGAAATCTAGACAAAGTCGTGCCAAGTCTAAAATTTCTTACTGCGATTTCTTTATTATTATAGTTAATGTTGTGTGACTTGGCCGTTGAAGGGTAGACAAGGGTATTACATTGCACCAATCTGTCCGCTAACCATTCATGATAGAAAATTGCCACTTGGAAAACGTTGATTGAATAACCAGTCAATTGTAGGCTTGATAAAGCTGCGTATTTCAATAATACTTATGTTAAGGCGATCCAAGTGTCATGGAGCATCTGGTTTTGTCCCCTTGTGTACCCTTCAACGGCCAAGTCACACAACATTAACTATAATAATAAAGAAATCGCAGTAAGAAATTTTAGACTTGGCACGACTTTGTCTAGATTTCATTATTTTTTAGAGATAAACAAGCAGCTCCATCGAGACTTGGCTAGTTTTTTACAGAATGTTTTTGGTGGGATTTCACTTCTTTTTGTAGAAACGCTATATTATAAGTATACTATAAGGCCGACAGACAGACAGGTGAAAGTAAATAAAAGCTTTACACAATTTTAACCATTGACTGCAAATGTAACTTTGTAATCCTTTACATTTATATGAGATTACAAAGTTATTTATGCAGATGAATTATCTCGAAAACGAGACCGAAATTGCATGTTTTTTTAGTTTTCCTATGGCTTATACAATAAATTCTAAGTATGTACCAAATTTCAGCTCTCTGAGTTTATGGGAAGTACTAGTTCTATTTTGATGATCATGAGTGAGTGAGTGAGTGAGTGAGTGTCGAAAATGCGAAACTTTGCTTTCGCTTAACTTCGGAACTTAATGACCTACAGACTTGAAATTTTGGATTTTAAGTATGTAATTATAGCTTACTGGATGACGAAAATTTCTGTGTTCTGGTCTTATCCAGAGGTTCTCAAATAGGGGCCTGAAAATGCGGCGAAATGATTCCTGTAAAGGATGGTACGGCAGTGCTTGCTTCGCGCTCGACTTGGCGGGGGCACTACCGTGCCCCCAGATATATATATATATATATATATATATATATTTCAGATCAAATATTCAATCCAAGTTATAATTGCATTCGATTCTACATTTCAAATTTCGATTTCGCGATTTTATTGGGTAGCATCCTTATTGTTTTAAAAACAAAAACTGATTGACGTGACCTTGTATAGGATGTCCTATTTATTCACCTAAAGTTTTTAACCCCCAACGCAAAAACGGTGGGGTGTTATAAGTTTGACGTGTTTGTTTGTCTGTTTGTGTATCTGTCTGTGGCATCGTTGCCGAACGGATTAATGAAGTTTGTTTATTTTTTTCATTTTTAAGATTAATAATATTAGTCGGGAATGTTCTTAGCTATGTTTGAACCTAAAATCGCCACGCCGCCACGAAATGGTGTTTTTATAGTTTAAGGCGGGGCTTTACGAGCAGATTAGGTATTTAGTGCGGGCAAAAGTTGCTCAGAACGCCCGTTGGAAACGTGTGGCGTACGCTTATCGTAAAACGTGCGCGGTCATTAACCCTTGGTGATTCTTTGCATATAGTTAGCACACACACATTCACAAACACGTCAAACTTATGAAACCCCGTCGATTTTGCGTCGGGGGTTACAATGTGCTAAAATTTTTGGACAAGATCGAAAAAATGAGACGAGATAAATATTATAGATACAAGTATTTTTTGTTGAAAAAAAAAAAAAAATTAGATTACATTTAATTGATTAGATTAGATTAATTAAATTGGACCAATTAATTAAATTAAATTAAAACAATAATTCAGATAAATTCAGAAAAAATCTGATAAATTCAAATAAATACAGATAAATTGAGAAAAATCTGATAAATTCAAATAAATTCTAAAAAAAGTCTGATAAATTCTGAAAAAATCTGGTAAATTCAGATAAATTTAAAAAAAATCAGATAAATTCGAAAAAAAAATCAGATAAATTTTGAAAAAAATCTGGTTAATTCTGATAAAATCAGATAAATTCGAAAAAAAATTAGAAAAATTCTGATAAATTCAGATAAATTCGAAAAAATCAGATAAATTCGAAAATTCATCAGATAAATTCTGAAAAAATCTGATAAATTCAGATAAAATCAGATAAATTCGAAAAAATCAAATAAATTCGAAAAAAATTCAGATAAATTCTGAAAAAATCTGGTTAATTCTGATAAATTCAGATAAAATCAGATTAATTCAGATAAAATTAGATAAATTCTGAAAAATTCAGATAAAATCAGATAAATTCAGATAAATTTAAAAAATCAGATAAATTCGAAAAAAAAAACAGATAAATTCGAAAATAAATCAAATAAATTCTGAAAAAATGTGGTAAATTCTGATAAATTCAGATAAAATCAGATAAATTCAGATAAATTCTGAAAAATTCTGATAAATTCAGATAAAATCAGATAAATTCGAAAAAATCATAAATATTCGAAAATAAATCAAATAAATTCTGAAAAAAATGTGGTAAATTCTGATAAATTCAGATAAAATCAGATAAATTCAGATAAATTCTGAAAAGTTCTGATAAATTCAGATAAAATCAGATAAATTTTTTTTTTTTTTTTTTTTTTTTTTATGTAATGAAGTAGAAGACGAGCAAGACGCTCTCCTGATGTTAAGAGATAACGGCTGCCCATAATCAGTACAGTGTTACCTAGGATTCCACAATTATGTGAAATTCTAGGAGCACTGCACCAACGCTTCTTACTCAAGAGTCATGAGATGTTAAGACTCTTTAGCCCAGTAATTTCACTAGCTACAGTGCCCTCCTACCGGAGCACAGTGATGTTTGCACATCACTGCTCAGGCGGTAGAATAACTGGCACTGTTGGGGTACCCACCTAGACGACCTCCTGCAAAGGAAGTCTACCCCCGGTATAAATTCGAAAAAATCAGATAAATTCGAAAAAAAATCAGATATTCTGAAAAATTCAAATAAAATCAGATTAATTCGAAAACATCAGATAAATTCGAAAAAAAATCAGATAAATTCTGAAAAATCTGGTAAATTCTGATAAATTCAGATAAAATCGGATAAATTCGAAAAAAAAAACATAAATTCGAAAAAATTCAGAATCCAGATTTTTCTGAATTTATCTGATTTTTTTTTCAATTTATCTGATTTTTTTCGAATTTATCTGATTTTTTTAATTTATCTGAATTAATCAGAATTTTTCAGAATTTATCTGATTTTATATATATATATATATATATATATATATATATATATATATATATATATATATATATATATATATATATATATATATATATATATATATATATATATATATATATATATATATATATATTGCGATTAAAATAAAATACATTGTTAATATTGTGATTATATTATAGTAAAATATAATGTAATTAAAATAAAATTGTGTAATGTATAGAGAATAAACATTTTTTTTTTTTTTTTTTTATGTGATGAAGTAGAAGACGAGCAAGACGCTCTCCTGAAACATATTTTTATTACAGGTTTTTTTTTATAACTCGTGAGATGTTTCTGGCAAAACTAGCCCATGACGCCATTACATGTTTACAGCCAAAACCTATTAAAATTAAAATTAATTAGACTTTATGAATGTTTTCATAAAACTGTATTCGATTCCAACGTGTTTGAAGATCGTATCGATTCATATCCTGTAATCGAAATAAACAAACAATGTCCCAACACTAGTTAGCTATGACTGACATCTGTCAAATGTGGCCTTTTAGGCCGGCCCGACTATAGGGTATTTTAAGTCATACATACTAAAAAGTTAAACAACTCGCAGTCTTATCCATAGGCGGATTTAGGGGGGGGGGGGCATGGCCCCCTGCCCCCCCCCCCCAGAAGCATTGTGGAGTTACGAATTTTGAATATATTTCATGGTCAAGATAATTTTTTTTTTCTCAGCGCTCGCAGCAAGCAAGCTCGCGCACTTATTATTAAGGGTATTTGAACTTTCAAACTGTTCAGAGCGAGCTAAACACACACTTTTTGGAGTAAAAATTATAATATTTTTGCCCGTCTGCATCTTGGCCCCCCCAGAACCAAATCCTGGATCCGCCAGTGGTCTTATCGCACTAGATAATTTCTTGCAGACAACTGAACAGATAATACAATCATGACCGGTGGTATGCGAATACCTACAAAAATACTCAGACTAGATACAAAATATTAATATACTTATCAGTCAAAACTCTGGGTTAAAAAATCACTTGACTCCTTTAACTAAAACAGAGCAAAACCAACTAAACGTGTTTAACAGAATGGAAACTTAATTTAAAAGGATCTTGAGCGTGTTATCTTAACGACATAACTAATTGTGTTTCCGATGCTCTCGCTGCTAATCTTGTTAGACGATCTTGGCTATTCCACTCGTCCGGTTTGAGGCACACAGTTCACTTTCGCAAGAGCACCTTTTGACTTTTAAGCATTTTCGGCTTAACAAAGGAGGAAGTTAATTTAAATTCACTGTATTTTTTTGCTTCCCCAGAATTACGACAATTTAGAAAATTGTTTATATTCTGTTGAGCTTCTCTTTTAGTTCGTCCTATTTCTCTAGAATTATAACTAAAAAGATTAAGTATAAGGTATAGTAGTACATTTAGCTTATATTATGGTTTATCATCATCATTTTCTCACCCTTATCCCACATCATCACAACACGAGCTATATTATAGATGATACAAAACACACGTCTTACAAAATCCACACATCTTACAAAACATGTTTACAAAATTCTGCTGGACATATTATCTCAAATTTTGCTAATATCTTACTGCGAAATGTTTCATAAAATATAAAATTATTATAAAATAATAAGTTAAGTACTATAAAATAAACTTTCATATATTTTTTTGAAATAACATATTTTTTTAAAGAGCAAGCGTTTGAAACCTTTTCACAAAGCACAGTGTTGGCTAAATAACTATTCTATCCGAGATAGTTGAAAACCTAATAAGATCGTTCAGCTACGTTATTGATTAAAACGTCGTGCTCAAAGCATCGCCTTACAACTCCCTTGCTATCCTTTGTAATGGGAAGCTCAAGAAATATAATGTTATTTACTTGTTACAATAATGGCTATACAACGTCTGATTTAATATTATTAAAAGGAAATATAAGATTTGGGGCAATTATTACGCTGATTTTAAGCGTCTGTGGCTCAGTGGCCTAACGTTCGGTTTATAAACCGAAGACAATGAACTAAATCTCAGTTTCATACAAGAAACGTACCCTTAAATTGCGCTGTCACTTCCCAAGACTCAGCTAGAAGTCTCTAGCACACAGCGTTTATTTATCATACCATAAAAAAATATAAATAATTTAGAACATGTGTTTTGATTTTAAATTTTCTGTATATTTGTGGTTTCTATTCTAATAATAAAATCATAACTAATCCAGATTTCTATAATATTTATTACAACTACAAACGAATACTCGACGTAACGAATAACTCGTAGCGCGTAGCACTCGTAGCGGTCGTAGAACACGTAGCACTTTGGAATGCGTATTTCTCGCTACGATAATGCCGATATTTGAAGGATCTACAAGATCTATCTTAAGGGTCTACAAGATCTATCTATATCTTAAGTGCATAATAAGAGTTCATAAAATATAAGAAGGGATTCATAAGTTTTAGCTAATTTCAAATAATAAAAGTTTCATAAATTGTTGGAATATTTTTGTTTAGACGACGAATCAATCTAAGCGGTGGTGGCTAAAGGGTTGTGTGGTGCAGATGTAATTCTTGATCTACAAATTCGAATCCCAGCCCCGCATTTATGACTGTTGTGCGGTTTTTTTCCTCGCTATACTGGTGGTAGGCTTCGGCCATGGCTAGTTACCACGTTACCATCCACTGGACGAAACCGTGTCGCCAAGCTGTGATAATGACTGTACTCCGGCACGATGTTCAGTGAAGTCAGAGAGGGATTTATCCGTCCTTCTAGGTTTTGTCTGCTACTATCTACGGCCGCATCGTTTTGCATTACGTGAGAAAGGTATGAATAAAAAATACATGTTCAAACCAATAAACAAAAGCGTAAGTTCGTGTTGATCTTGCAGCAAAGCTGGTGACATTCTGGTCAAATTATACCAAGATAAACTTAGCAAAAAAAAACAATTTTATTTACTTTTCTTCAGAAAAGTTACCTAGCCTAGTCGTATACCCAGATAAATTATTTAGTCACCAGCTCTGTCCCCAGACGCAATTACGGACAACAGTCTGATGTGTCTTGAATTTAAGACGTGCTCATTCGAACCTGCTGCTCCGTAAAAACAATTTGGGGCGTCATTAGGCCTTATTAAGTTATCTGAGCCTTAATATTTAGTTAGTTTTTTAGGTACTAAGTTATGAAGGAGCTTTTTTATGGGAAAATATGCCACTGAATTATGTGGGGTTTTTCGTAATAAAATGAGTGTTTTATTATAATCTACAAATTTAAAGTTCTTTTTAAATAAATAAATAAAAAGCCACTTATTGCCAAAGGTATAAATATTAATATCCATAAATCTATATAATTTCGCTTTTTGTTACGCTCTCTTTATTTTACTGAATAAATACATGCGCATGGTAAGAGTAGTAGGTTAGGTATGCTTTAAATATAAAACTCCCGAGCGGCTCGATCGGGCCGCAACCACCCCATTTGAATTTAGGCTTTAATTTAAGTATGCTAGAAACTAATTTAATCCACCCCGTGTACAAAAACAGGTAGACTAGCTTTGAGAGAAGAGATCTATTCACGCTAATCTTAACTTTGGACAAACAAAAGCTCTCTAGAAGCCATAAGACCGTCAAACGTAACGTTTTTTTTAATTTAAATTTATTTGTATTATTTTCTTTTCCTGAGTTTTCCTGGGTATGGTGTTTAACAGAGTTATCTATCTATCTACCTCACGCTCCCGGTTTCGCTCCTTTTTAGGATACTAAACGAGAATTTACACATTGATAACATGTGTTCTTGATAAGCGAGTAATTCTAGCCACCTGACGACGCCATTGTGCTGTAATTGAGTGAGAACACAAAACAAGTCGCTCGTTCCAAGACACCCGGCGCTGAATGGACTCCTGACTCATAAGGAGTGACATCTTATGTAACCACTTGTTTCTATTATAAGGAAATCTTTGTGGGGACACAGATTATGTAGCAACTAGCAACGCCTTGCGGATGAGGTAAAATAGATCCCACCAAAACATTCTGTAAAAAACTAGCCAAGTCTCGATGGAGCTGCTTGTTTATCTCTAAAAAATAATGAAATCTAGACAAAGTCGTGCCAAGTCTAAGGTACCTTATTGCGATTTATTAATTATTATAGTTAATGTTGTGTGACTTGGCCGTTGAAGGGTACACAAGGGTATTATACCAGGTGCTCGATCTAGACAAAGTCGTGCCAACGTGTATACCCTTTATCGGCCAAGTCACACAACATTAACTATAATAATAAATAAATCGCAATAAGGTACCTTAGACTTGGCACGACTTTGTCTAGATTTCATTATTTTTTAGAGATAAACAAGCAGCTCCATCGAGACTTGGCTAGTTTTTTACAGAATGTTTTGGTGGGATTTCACTTCTTTTTGTAGAAACACTATATTATAAGGTTACTATAAGGCCGACAGACAGACAGGTAAGTAAATAAAAGCTTTACACAATTTTAACCATTGACTGCAAATGTAACTTTGTAATCCTATACATTTATATGAGATTACAAAGTTATTTATGCAGATTAATTATCTCGAAAACGAGACCGAAATTGCATGTTTTTATAGTTTTTCTATGGTTTATACAATAAAGTCTAAGTATGTACCAAATTTCAGCTCTCTGAGTTTTAGGGAAGTACTAGTTCTATTTTGATGATCATGAGTGAGTGAGTGAATGAATGAGTGTCGAAAATGCGAAACTTTGCTTTCGCATAACTTCGGAACTTAATGACCTACAGACTTGAAATTTTGGATTTTAAGTATGTAATTATAGCTTACTGGATGCCGAAAATTTCTGCGTTCTGGTCTTATCCAGAGGTTCTCAAATAGGGGCCTGAAAATGCGGCGAAATGGTTCCTGTAAAGGATGGTACGGCAGTGCTTGCTTCGCGCTCGACTTGGCGGGGGCACTACCGTGCCCCCAGATTTTATTTCGTGGGATAAAAAGTAGCCTATGTGTTATTCCACGGTTTAGGCTTCGTCCTTGTGAATTGATTTGCACGAATTCACTCGCGCTTTGGTCGAAATTTGTGAGGCGTCCATAGTCGAGATCGCGCGATGCGATGTAACAAAGCGCAATGTATCGACATTGCCTTGTACCTCGGTCTACGCGCGAGTAATTTAGCAATAAACAAATAATTCTGTCTGTGTTTTTGTAACTTACGTATTCACGCCTAAAACATTGAGCCAATTGGGCTGAGATTTTGTAGTAGTAACCTACGAATAAGGATTATTCGTAGGTAGTAACGTCGCCTATGAGCGGGATAAAATCCCTGGCATACGGCTAGAAATGTGTAATACGTTCTCTGTTCTCTTCTTGATAAGTAAATGTAGGTATTTATTGTTACATGTACTAACTAGTACTTAAGTAGGTATACAAAACTTGAAGTAAATCCAAGTTAACAATGGATTATTCCCGACGGAAAATCCAGACAAGCTGTACCTACCGTAAGACTAACAAACTAAAATAATAAACTGGCCAAGTGCGAGTCGGACTCACCCATGAAGGGTTCCGTAGCAGCAAGTAACATAATATGAAAGTGCTTGTAGTTCGTTGTAAATTAAATTGTGGTTTATAACGTATTAAAATAAAACGAATTTATTAGATTTCGTTCAAACCAATTTTCGATGGAAGTTTGCAAGGTAATGTACATCATATATTTATTTTTACATTTATCATTACCTTATTTTAGAAGTTACAGGTAGGGGGGGCATACATTTTCCACTTTGGACCAATCTCTCGCGCAAACTATTCAGTTTAGAAAAAAAAAATTAGAAACCTCAATATCGTTTTTGAGACCTATTCATAGATACCCCACACGTTTGAAGAAAAAAAAATTGGGTTTTGGCTCTAAGTATGGGGAGCCCCAAAAAATTAATGTTTTTTTTTTTATTTTTGTGTGAAAATCTTAATGTGGTTCACCGAATACATCTACTTACCAAGTTTCAACAGTATAGTTCTTATAGTTTCGGAAAAAAAGTGGCTGTGACATACGGACGGACGGACGGACGGACAGACATGTCGAATCCATAAGGATTCCGTTTTTTGCCATTTGGCTTCATATAAAAAGCACTGCGGTACTTTTAACTTTATAACTTTAAGTGCAAGAGCATGCCCCTAAAAATCCCTAAAAAGGCACAGTTAGGTGCTTTAAAATCGAGTACATAACATTACAAAGGTATGAATTGGCAACAAAGATTTTGTCAGATTGTCAGTAGAAGTAAAGAAAGTTGGCACCGAATATTCATCAACAAATTCACTGACTCTTGGCGTTTGTAAGACTCATTTGCCGAGCCACTGACTTTTGTAATTAAATTGAGTTCTAACAAGTAATTTACAAATCTTTTCATCACAATTTATGACAGCGAAATGAATTTAAATTTTAAAGTGTTTTGTTACGTGCTGTGAACTTATGTTGAAATGGAATTAAATTTGTCTGGCGTACAATAAATATGAAAACTTTATGTTTAAATGTATGGCGGTGGATCAATGAGACTATTAACTAATTACTCCTTCTTTTTTTTAGTTCTTAAATAATTAATTTAATATTTCCGATACACAATAAATATAAATCTATTATCTCCAATACAAAATAAGTATAAAGAGAGTCGATACCGGCCCATATAAGTATTATTATGATAAACATCCATATCCATCCATATCCATACATATAATAAGAATGGAAATTTCTCCCCATTCATTGTGATCCTTTACTAAGATGAACTGTGAAAATACGCATATGAACAAAACGACGCGAAAAAGTCGCTTGCGCGATCTAATTCGTAAAACATTTTGTCAATTTTTCCTAGGGAAACGTAAAATAAAATAATAAAATAAATAATAATCATTTATATCGGACACATCGCCCCTAATTTACATCAAAAATTCGAAATAAAAGTAATAGAATATAAAGTAAATTCAATTAAAAAAAAAATAGTGCCAAAAACGCTACAGACGCCATCTATCGATGTGGCTGTAAACTTGTGGTTGACCTTTAGTTTAATTTGGGCTAAATTTGTAAATAGTTTGTGTCACTGGTGTGGTTAAACAACACCACCGATTTGAATAAAATTTTCACTAATACGTTGCAGTTTTCTCTACTTGAAACTTAGTGTTGGTTTTAGTCAAATCGGTTCATAAATAAAAGAGTTATATCAATCTAAAGATTCGCATATAAAATGCTAATAAACAAGAATGGAAGTAATAGGAACCGCGTAATCAAAAGACAAAACCTCATCGAGTTTGGGCTCATTTGGTTCGTCTTGACGAGTACTTTAATACTATATAGTAACCAGGATCTAATGATGGAGCTAGAAGGTGACCATAGGAACTCCGTGATTAAAAGACAAAACCCCATCGAGTTTGGGCTCATTTGATTCGTCTTGACGAGTACTTTGATGCTATATAGTAAACAAGGTCTGATGATGCACGACGCACGTAAATATAGTAATGGGTATCATTTTGCACCTTATTTTTAATTTCTAAACCATGTAAAATCATCAGTTAACAAATTAGAATTCATTTAAATTAGTAAATGTAACTTATAGATAGATAGATAACGCTTTATTGATACAACATGAAAGAACTTAGAACTAGATACAATTTGTAATGTAGACAGTGTAACAATTGGCGGTCTTATCGCTAATAGCGATCTCTTCCAGACAACCAAACAGGGAAAGGAAATAAATTACGTACGACGGTGGTTGCATAGATATTAAGTGATGGAAATACATTATATATAGTTACCTAACTACTAAAATACATAGTCACTACATAAATATTAATATAAAAACACCAATACATATAGTAAATATAAAATTAAATATATATAATAACATTATAATATATAATTTTCCTTTATATAATGAAAATATAAACATATATATATAATACACATACTATAGATAATATTATTATAGTGAAAGAAAATGAGCCTTGACACGAAGTTTAAAAGTAGCAAGTGAAGGTGCACGTCTTATCTCCACAGGGAGATTGTTCCATAAGCGAACAGCTTCCACAGTGAAGGATCCACCGTAGAAACCGGAGCTGTGTACTGGACATTTCAGAATTAGGTTCTCCGATGATCTCAGTAGACGTGAATGCGTCGCGTGAAGGAACTCAAAACGTTCCCGAAGATAGCGCGGGGAAGAGGGATTGAACAGAATACTGTAAAGCAAAGCTAATATATGAGTATTCCGGCGAAGGCGAATAGGAAGCCACTTGAGCTTGGAGCGAAATTCGGAGACGTGGTCATATTTGCGAAGACCAAATATAAACCTAATACAAAAATTTTGAAGACGCTCAAGTTTATTTAGCTGATCCTCCCTAAGATCAAGATAGCAGACGTCAGCATAATCAAGAACGGGGAGTAAGAGAGACTGTGCAAGCGCAATTTTAGTGGAGGTTGGTAAGAAGTTTCGCAGTCTACGGAGAGACCCAGCTGAAGCGTACAATTTTTTACTAGTGGTTGTTAACTGTGAGTCCCAGGAAAGACATCGATCAAAAATAACACCGAGATTCCTGACAGTATCACTAAAAGGAATAGGAACTCCATTAAATTTCACCTGAGGCAGACTGTCCCAATCCACTTTGCAGATAGCTCGAGAGCTTCCTACTATAATGACCTGAGTCTTGGCTGGGTTGACTTTGAGACCATACGCGTTGCTCCAATCCGAGACCCGACACAAGTCACTGTTTACTGTGGCTACTGCTTCAGTAAGTTCACTAAGAGGAGCTTGGTGATAGAGCTGAAGGTCATCAGCATAGAGATGGTAAGAGGAGGTAAGATTAAAAGAGATAGAATTTATGAAAATAGCAAAAAGAAGAGGAGAAAGGACGCCACCCTGAGGTACACCAGCAGTCGTGTTACACCACAAAGATAATGAGTCTTTAAGATGAACTCGCTGCCGGCGCCCATACAGGTAATCATGAAACCAGTTAGTAGCTGCCGCAGATATGCCAAGAGAGCGAAGAATAGCGAGAAGGATGTCAAAATCGACAGTGTTGAAGGCATTGCTGAAATCCAGGAGCGCCAACACGGTTAACCTTCCATTTTCCATTCCAAAACGAATATCGTCTGTGATTTTAACAAGTGCAGTAACCGTGCTGTGCCCTGGACGGAAACCAGATTGAAGAGGATTTAGTAAGTTTTTAGCAGTTATATAGGAGTGAATTTGGTTATGGATAAGACGTTCAAGAACTTTAGATAGAAAAGGTAGAATTGAGATAGGTCTGAAATCAGCGAAGGACTTTGGATTGGACTTTTTAGGAAGAGGAATTATTTGAGCCTCTTTCCACAAGGAAGGAAATACATTATTCGAAATGGAAAAATTGAAAATATGGCATAAGACGGGAAGGATGTGGTCAAGAATAGGGGTTATCATATTACGACTAATGTTGTCGACACCGACGGCATTAGAAGAGATGGAGAGTATGCTCTTTCTAACATCAGCAGCAGCTACTGGACTAAAAACAAAGGAGAATATGTTCGAACAGGGCAAAGAGGAAAGATAGTTTAAGGTAGAAGATTTAGTGGCGTCATTGATATTAACTGAAGAAGAGAAATGGGTGTTAAGAGAGTTAATATCCAGATCATTGGGGATTGTATCATGCCGGGACTTTCCGACTCCTAGTGTCCGAAGAAATCTCCAGACTTTCGCCGGGTCCTCATCCTGAACAGAGTCATGAATATGACGCCGCTGAGCGTCTCTGCACACCAAGTTACAGCGATTGCGAGACTTGACATACCGCGACTTGTTTATGTCATTTGGAGTCATTTTGTATTTGGTCTTGGCAATAGCTTTTTTGTGCTTCAACAGTTTGATGTCTTCAGTGAGCCATGGTGCTGGCAGATGTTTTATTTTAATCGACCTAAAAGGTGCGTGGACATCATACAGTTGCATAACAAGAGTGTTGAAAATAGCAACTTGCTCGTCGATTGTATCAGCACTAGTAACTGGAGACCAGTCTATACTCCTAGCATCATTTAAAAATGCTTCTTGATCCATACCACTAAAATTGCGCTGCAGAATTACGGTAGGTTTAGGTTTGGGAGGACGAATTTTATATGACAGAAAAATGAGGTCGTGATACGAAAATGCATCAGCCGAACACTGACCATGCTTAGCAACATGTTGTGCTGAGGATACTATCATTAAATCTAAAAGAGATGGCGAGGAATTTGGAAAATGATGAGTGGCGCCAAGGGGAAGAATAGTCAGGTTGCAAGAGTTTATAGCATTTTGTAGAGAAGAAGAACGGTGATCTTGTTTTAGGAGACACGTATTAAAGTCACCCATGATTATAGTGTGGCTGTATGAAGGCGAAAGATTGTCAAGGATAGATTCAAATGAAGAGAAAAAATTGTTATTTGAAGAAGGGCTATAATAGACTCCGAGCAAAATTTTAGTGTGTGTGAAAAGAATTTCAATAAATAGATGTTCACCGGCATTAGAGAGCGGTGGCTGGGTAGATGTGCTAATTACAGTGTAAGGAAAGTGGGAACGAAGATAAATAGCTACACCTCCACCACGGCCACTAGATCGATCGTTGCGTATGAGATTAAAGCCGGGAAGAGTATAGGAGACGGATGGAAGAGTGGGCTTAAGCCAGGACTCGGAGACTAGTATAGCATGAATATTGTTATTGTCAAAAGACGTCAGCATATCAGAGTGGTGGGCCGGAATACTTTGCGCATTTATATGGATAATATTCAGGTTTTTGGAGACATCGGAGAAATGGGAACCCAACGTTTCAGAGAGCGATGGAATACTAACATAACTATCGTCATCACAAGAGGAAGATGTAAATGATAAATAATGATCACTATTTTCACTGTCAGATGTTAACATAATACAATAAAATATAAATAAAATAAATATAATATTATAATATAAATATAATATTAATTATAAATAATAAATATTATATTGGATCACACAATAATTATAAATAAACTACATAGATTACACCTGCCGGGTTTTGCTGGAGAGTACAAAACTAATTACATATTATTTCATTTATATAACAAACTTATTACAACTATTAATAACATTATGGATTGCCCTTTTAACTTATACTATAAAATTATACTGGCCCTAAATTCTGGTCAATTTAACAATTTGCAAGCCGCAAGCAAAACGGAAGCAAAACGAGCGCCGAGCAAGCTGGAGGCAGTGCATTGCTGTCAAAAAAATTGGTATTCTTGGAGCCCATCGCATTGCGTCGCAATCGCTCCAGCTCACTAGCGCCATTAGCAATTTAGTGGCAATTTGGTAACCTATAGTCGGGTCAGTCTAAGGGTCACAACTCACTCGAGCCACCCGGCACCGCCTCGCCCCGTGCGGTTAGTATTCTTTATATGGATTTGTATGGACATGCGCTCACTACATCAACTCCGTAACGCCGCTGGATCGCCAGGGACACGGGGGTTCCGCAGGTAGGAGTTTTTGTGGCCCGGCTCGCGCGTCGAATGTTCGACTGCGCTGACAACGGGCCACACTCCCACTTACACAACATCGCGCCGCATCATGCCCGCCCACCTGAGGCGCCCCAGCCGCGCGCACTGCCGCGCGACATTCTCCCCCCATGGGAGGATGAAGACAGAGCCCGGTGAACAACCCGAAGCGGCCGCTGTGACGCACCCGACATTTTACTCGGCTGACGCTCCAGCGGCCCCCAATGCCGCCTGGGTGAAGGGGAAAACCCATTCTCTCACCTTCCCCCCCCTGTGGGTGGACCACTTGGTGACAATTCGCTGCTCGCATGCTTGCCCTGCGTTGGTCCCGAGTTGACCGCGTGCTACTCGCGAATCACGTTCATCGTATTTGAACTTATTGCTAATATTTACATTTAAATTTAAAATTTGTAAATCCAACAATCTAAAATGTTCTGAGTGTGAATTTTCCTTTTGTTAATATTAATTTTAAGAATATAATAGGTATTTAATCATTATAAAATTACATGCTTGACGGTGAGACATGGAGTACTTATTATTTTTAAACAATAAGATCTGTAAACATGTAAGCGAATAAAGGATTTGTATTTGTATCACGCGGCGTACACTCGTCAATTGCGCTGGGTCCACCCGTCATCAATGCGTGGACGCCGTGTGATAAGGCGGTGCGGAGTGGCCTGCCGGGTGGGTTAAGTGAGTTGTGACTTGTGACCCTAAAAGGCCACATTTGACATTTCATTAAATTTCCCTTACAGTATGTTCTAAAAATTTTACTTATTTTTTCGAAGTTGTAATGCTCATATACATATGTAAGTATCTATACTTAAACGTTAAATTGAATCAGTTCTAAGTATAAGGAACCCCCACAATTTATTGTTGTTTTTTCTCTTATTTGTGAAAATCTTAATACGATTCACAGAATACATCTACTCTTAAAACTATGCTTTAAATAATATGCAATTCGTAATTTTGTAGTGGCGGCCATCTTGGATTTGAAATGTATCATAATGTGTAGTATTCTACTAGTCAAGCCCTTTTATATGATACCCATTTTGCGAGAGTAATGAAAAATATAATATGTAATACGCCTTTTCGTAACGGCGATTGTATGTCCAATTTCCACCAAACATATGTTCCACTAAACTAAGAATATTTCCGACTAATTCATCTTTCAATAAAAAATAAACCTCCGTTAATCCTCTTGGCTGCGATGACACAGATAGATACATACACACAGACAGATAAACACGTTAAATTTATAACACCCCGTCGTTTTTGCGTTGGGGGTTAAAAACTTTAGGCGAATAAATAGAACATCCCATACAAAGTTACGTCAATCGGTTTTTATTTTTAAAACTCTAAAGAGGCTACCCATTAAAATCGAAAAACCGAAATTTGAAATGAATAGAATCGAATGCAATGATTACTTGTGACCAAAGAGTTTGTATTTACTAGAGCCACAGTCTTTAAATATAATTTTTTTTTATGTAGAGAAGTTAGAAGACGAGCAAGACTCTCTCCTGATGACGCTGCCCATAATCAGTACAGTGCTACCCAGTTTTTCACAATTATGTGCAATTCTAGGTGCACTGCACCAACGCTTCTTACTCAAGAGTCATAATATGTTAAGACTCTTTAGCCCATTAATTTCATTAGCTACAGCTATTAACTATCAAAAAGTGGTTTAGTGGCGTATATCATAGATTTATAGATCACATTAAGACACATTTTTCGTATTTAGACGTTAGTATTTTTGCATAAGGTTTACTATCGTTTGAACGCAACTACTGATGGACACAATGAAACGTCAACTACTGATGGATGGAACAATGGAGTAATGGAGTCGCAATTAGTGTATAAAATAAAACAATTTGTTACTCAGAATATACAATAAAGGCATTTATATATTTTTAATTACCAAGTAAGTTGTTTTTCAGTCTGTCTGTAATCAAATATTGCAAGTTTAATTTGATCCATTTACCAGTTTCTGATTGTAATTTTGCATTTATGTACATATGTATAAATCGGATGACAATGCAATAATATTATGATGGAGCTGATCGGTTCGGAAGCTGGAAGGTGGTTAAACGACGCAACCCTATCAAGTTTGGGCTTATTTGATTTGTCTTTACGCGTGGTTTAGCAGTTTAGTGCTAGATGATAATATAATAAAGCTTGATTTATTTATTTTTTATATTTAACTTGGTTTATGTCTGATTACGGAAGTTACGCGAAAAATTTTCTCTCATTCTAAATCTGAACGCTACGGCATTATTATTAAAATATTGTTATGTGTTTCTTTCAAATTCTGAATAATAAATAATAATAATAATAAATCAATAACACACACGCAGAGACACGCACGCATACACAACACTCCTGCTATTTTGTTACAGGCGAAAAAGAGAAATAAACACAAACAAAATTGCTTTCGCGTTTTTTGTAAGTCTATTTCTACCTTTAGTTGTTTATACAACATGTTTGAATCAGGAAAGTGATTGAAGCATAAATCCAAGCCTTTACATGGCTTGTAATTTATTTTTATTTTGGGCTTTCGTTTTGAGTCGTCCACTCGGAATTCCTTATATGATTTCGTGGAAATCTAAAAATAAGTTTATTTAAAAAAAACACACACACACATACTTTCCGACTACTTAAAATTATCATACAAACAATTGTGATTGAACTTCGAATATTATAATATGTGATTTTTTTTTGTAATCGACTTTATAGTTTTTCTCTCGAACAAATGTACTATTACCTGTACCATTTGCTGCCATTTTTATTTGAGACAGAAAAATAAAAAATACTCAAGTTTATAACAGGAACATGCACTGAGGTAACATAAAATCGTATTTTTTTTAAAAATCCTTACTTAATACTTAATATATGAAATACCATCTTTTTTACGCACGTAGTTTGCGTTATGAGAGCAATTTCTTCAGCATCGCAAGACGTTGTAGTCAGACCGTGGCTGGTTGAGGACTAATCAGTAAAGGTTCACATTACGTTGAAGTGATGCTTTTTGGTTCGGACATTTATTTGATCAGATTGTTAATAATCTGATCATATCCTATATTATAATTTTATTTTGTTAGATAATATAAATAAGTAGGTATTTAAATAAGTAATGCAATATGAGCAATTATAAAGAGTTAATATGTTATGGATATTTTAATTTTTAAAATGTGCGATAATGGCGTCCCGCGAAAAGGACTCCTTTCGTGAAAAGCACTCTGGGTACGAACTTTTTGAAGCTAGGTACATAGAGTTCTTTCCATAGAGTTCTTTGATCTGAGGTTCTATGGGGAATGTGTATATATCATCTATGGCAGTCGCTTTCAATTTGCAACAAAAGATCGTAGGGAATTCCAAAGCGCATTGCTGCGAGCCTCGAAGTATGGCGCTTTTAATCCCAAATTGTTCCGCAAGAGGGCGTGAAAAGAGGTGTCACAAATTGTTGTCCCTGAATACGAAAATGACAGTAATGACAGAAATTTCTGCGCAGAACTAGGCTTACGTTTTGCGGCGCCGACGAACAATTCCCATGTGAATTAGGCCCCTGTACACATTTTAGCAATTTTCATGACAAGCAAGATATAAAATATAACAAACAACTTGTAATACCAACAATAAATACAAAACCTGACACTGGCAAAAAGAAAAATACTTAAACATAATATTTTCCAAAAGAAAAAAGTAACACAATAATTGTTTACCGTAAAACGGAACGCAAAAATTCATAGAATGACAAGTGACATTGACAGCTAATAATATTAATGAATAAGTGTCATACAGAAATAATAATAATAGTTATTGCAGGCCTGGGACAGCTGGTTTTCTCAATGTTCCATTTGGCGCTACTGTGCACTAAAAATTAAAAAAAAAAATGCGCCATCTTGAATCTTACATCTCGACTGTCATCCTAGATCTGTGACTGTCATTCAACTTTGAAACGAGCGCCGGTTTTATCTGAATCCTGTGATCTCCTCGCTTTTTGCTTGAGTTGTAGATCCCTGATCAGCTTTAACTAATTCCCGTAATTCATTGCTTGAATAATTCTAAACTCTAAACTGTTCCTGCACTGTTTTTCGCCATGGTGACGTTAAAATGTTGTGTTGGTGTTTGTGATGCAACAAGCGCTACTCATCGCCTTTTTAACTTGCCAAAGAACGATAAGTTCAGACTTTCTTAGTGCCAATAACTAATCCCCTGCTCATTGGACTTTCTAAGGAGCAACTGCTGAGAAAACGTGTGTGTCACAAACACTTCGAATCTCGTCAGTTGGATGGACAAGGAAGAAGGACACGCTATTCTTACCCCTGCCTGTTTACAGCTAAAGAAATAGAACACGGCATGCCCCTAAATTCCGAAGGTGGGTAATAATAATAAATAATTCCATTTATATCTGGCCATAGGCGGATTTAGGGGGGGGGGGGGGGGGGGGGCAGGGGGCCAAGGCCCCTCCCAGAAGCATTGTAGAGATACAAATTTTGCACATATTTCATGATCAAAATTATAATTTTATTCTCGGCTTACTATCACACACTTGTTATTAAGGATATTTGAACTTTCTAACTGTTCAGAGCGAGTTAAACACACACTTTTCGTAGTAAAAATTATAATATTTTTGCCCGTCTGTGCCTTGGCCCCCCAGAACCAAATCCTGGATCCGCCAGTGTATCTGGCCATACTACACAGATCACATTATTATGGTTTACATATATAATGCAAATTGTAAAATGTTCTTAGTTTGATATTTTGTTATTTTTCTGTTAGATATTAATTACCTACCTATAGAATATTTTTTCTTTTAACTTTACCAATGGGGACTGCCAGAATACCAGCGCTGTGTGTTTAACTGTTGACACGCAGCACAATGCTGAGGCAGTTCCCATTCGGCAGCATAATGAATGCTCATGTGCATTATTTCTATTATTGTTGTCTTGCTTTTTTATTTGTGTTTTATAAGCCGTCGAATAAATGTGTCTTTTTCTATATGTATTATTAACGGGTCAATATTCCATTGGTGGAACAGTTACACAATTTTTATGTTTAAAATGTGTGATGATCTCTACCAATTCCAGCCATCATAAATCAATACCTAACCTGAGTAATATCAAGCAATAAATAGTCCACCAATAGAGCAAACATTGCAACATGTTGCTGTGATATATAACTAGCTGCGCCCAGTGGTTTTACCAGACCAGCTGTACTATGAATAGAATAGAATAGAAAACTCTTTATTGTTCACACAACAGTACAACAACTACTATGTGTACTATGTGTTATTCCAGGGTCTGAGCTATCTCTATACCAAATTTCAGCTCAATTGGTCCACTTGTTTAGGTGTGAAAGAGTAACTAACATACATACAGACATTCATACAGACCTTAGCATTGTAGAGTACAGCGGGTACAACCGCTGGGCGTCTCTAGTATTATAATAATATCATAATAATATCATAATATTATTAAGATTAATATTTTTGTATGGTTTCAGAATATAACACCTTAAGTGAACAGTGTCAGTGGTGACAATGATGAAATGTTACTGGTTGTCGGGACAGAAGGTATTTAAACAATAATATTACCTATTTCTCTTTGCGATCATACAATTCTACATAATTTCATCTTGAATGAAATTTCTACTGCTTAGTATGGGTTTGTATCCATGGACCCTAGAATCAGAAAAATTGGAAACAAATCTGCACAATTTGTGTTTCCACCATTTTTTTAAGGAAGTGTGCTCGGGCACTGGTGGCTGCTATTTCAGAAAACCCTCCATTGTTCTTTTGTAGGTAATAATGTCAATTAGAAAATAATATGAATTTATTGGTTTCAGATGGTGATAGTTTCCATGACCGATGATATGCATCATCTACGGGTCAAACTGAACGAGAGAATTTATTCTCAGAGAATATTGCACCATTTATTCCTGAAAATACAAAAACTGACTTCAGCTTTAATGTCTGAAGGTTTGTCAGTGCATTTTATTTGTGACCAAGAATTACAATTACCTACTTAATAAAATATGTAAAAGTTTGGATGCTTGCTACAAATTTACATTAGAAGAGCTAAACAGACTGCTAGTTAATAATAAACCAAGACAATATAGTTGAATATTAGTTATATTTTTGAAGAAAAAAAATCCAATTAAATAATTAATTATGCAATTTTTTTGTTGCAGAACTGAAAGAAAAAAAGAGAACTAGAAATTCCTTCTACTTCTTCCAAAGGAATGGAGAGGAAGGAATGTTATATGTTTTCAGTAACTCCAGCAAAGAAAACAGGTTTGAATATTTTTATTTTTTACTCGTAAAAAAATTGCCACAAGGGGAAGTCATAAATATGGCGAATGACGAGTATTTCATCTTTTACTTAGCAGAGATCAATTCAAATGCTATTTTTTATTCCAGTTGCATCTATATCAAAAAGAGTTTGTTCAAAGAATCGAAAGTTTTTGCGAGAAGCAGAATCCATTGCAACTGAACGCTTACGAAAATCTGCTATGGAGAGAATAAATGAAGCCCGGAAACTTTCCCACAATGATGATTTTTAAGTGTGAAATTAGAAAGAAAGTTTTTGGTGAAATAAAGTGTTGATAATACTTTTTTGTTTGTTTTATTTTTTCTTCAAAATTATTTAAAAATTAATACTGGAACCGAACGTCGAAACATTTCGATAAGAAGAGCATCACTAGTTATCGATACTTAGTGGTTTACTTGTTACATCACTAGTTGTCGTTTAAAATGTCAATGTCATAAAAAATATATCCGATGCCAGCGCCAAACGGAACACTGCGAAAACAAGCGATTCCGCGCCACTGTCGCATCTGTACGTAGTACTAGTATAGTGATCTGTGAGTTATTGTAGGTTGGCCTAAAAAAAGAAATTAGAAAAAGTTACGAACATAATTTAAATAAAAAATACCTCCAAGTTTATCAAAAGTAATACACGGTTACAATAAGGGCAATCATCAGCAAGAAATACAAGCAAAGATAGACATAATACAGCACGACATAAACACAAAACCTGGATTGTTTTATAACAGTCCAGCACATAATAACAATGTTTATTTTTTGCTGGCAACGGCGGCCGCGCGCTTGGACCTAGCAGCGGCTGCAGGCTCTCTCACGGGCACCGTCGCGGGCTTGGGGTCCGCTGCAACTACTGTCGCTTGCATTCCAAGCCTGTCGAGTTCTACGATTGAGCTCACTCGGTGCCTCACGCCGCCAGTGTCCAGAAGATACACAAAGCCGTCGCGCCGCGCGACTCGCGCGTCCAGCATTTGGTGACGCCGTATCGCTGACGCGCCGCCATAAAGGCTTCATGCCTGGCCTTCGTTAGGAACTCAGACACAGTAATGCCGGTTCCTTTAAGACTGGTCTTTGAGGCCCATATTTTAGCACGAACAGCTACATCACGTACCTTAAAGAGAATGGGCCTTGGTCGATTTGGAGTCACCTTACCCATTCTATGGCAGCGGCTTATATCAGATGATTGGAAGTTAGGCAACTTAAACCTCTCAACCACCAACCTCACAATCACTGCAGCGGTGTCTTCGTCCTTGTCGTCTGGAAAGCCGTGCAGTAGGAGAATTTTACGGCGGCTGAGCATCTCCAAGTTGTCGCTGTCTCGCCTCAGAGCTCAACTTGGGTCTGGAGAACCCGTAAGGCATTCAGCGTGAATGTCTTGAAAGCGGCAAAATCTGCCTCCAAACGGTTTGCACCAGAAGATGTTGGGGACAACAATTTCTGCTGCCGGTCCTCAAATTCTGTGAGCTTCAGAAGGAACATCTGGCTTAATTCTGCCACTGATTCTTTAATAGATTCCATGTTATTCAGTGTATAAGTGAAATAAAAAAAAAGTGTTGTAAACTGATAGTGCACTGGTGTTTGTTTTGAAAGGAAAAGACTCCCGGCAGGTATTTGGACTGTCTTTAATTAATTATTCATAAAATATAGTACTAAACAATGTTTATTTATATTTATTTTAATTAAATAACTATAAGAGCAAAATTTTCGATGTTTACTTAGCAACTACCCGCGCTAGAAAACACACTTATTTCACAGCGCCAGCGGAAAATAATGGAACTAATCTAATGTGCGCATGACGCGTCTAAATATCAGTAATAAGTATCTTTTTGCTGCTTATTTTTAATTTCTAAAACATGTTAAATCATCTGAAGATAAATAGAAATTCATTTAAAATTCATTATTTATCATACAAAGTAGCGCCACGGAAAATAATGGAACTATAATGTCTTAGGAAATCTCTTAGATAAAATCGTTTGTATATTTCTCTACAATTAACCTGGTATTGGTTTTATTTAAATCGGTTCATTAATAAAAAAAATATATCAATCTAAAGATTCACATATAAAATGCTGAAAAATAACCGATCGTTTGAATAGGGTTGATGCGTGTTTTAAGTAGTGTTTATTATTAAGTACCGTGTAGAATAGAACACAAGTATATTTAAATTATAATTATAAAATAATGATGCAAAAATAAATATGTAGTTTGAAAACAAAAAATTGTATTTTCGCGCTTTATTTGAATGTATTGCTTTAGTGTTGCCAGATCATGCCACTTTTTTTTTGCTTTTTTTATCCGCGGAATTTAGCGGAACTAAATTTAATTTATTCGATTATAATAAAAACTGTACTTTATACCCTAAAGAATTTTTCTTTGTAAGATTAAAATACGTAGGTATTTAATTATTAAGAAATTAACTATTATTATGTGAAATTTCGAAGAGTTCAAATCTAAATGTCGCCACTGAATTACAAAATTATTCGTTACACAAAATGGCCGCCGCTTGCAATCCGCCGCGGCTCATTGCAATTATTTAGTTCAATTTCTTACAACAAAACTTCATAACAACAAAAATGGCGTTGACAGCTAAAAAAAAAACTTGACCATGAAATATGTGCATATAACTCTACAATGTTTCTGGCATTGCTTTTTCACATTATTATTTTTTTAATTCTCTTAATTTTTTCGTTTTTTTAATGCATCTATACCTAATATGATAAAAATGTAATAACACATTTATTCAATAAGTTTCAATAAAATTAAGTTATTAAATATGTACCTGATTACTGAAATAAAGTCTTGACAATCAGTCTGAGGTGTATTTCTACACATTTCACGCATGCAAATGGTGGTCGTTTGTGAAAAGAGCGCATTGTACGCATTCCTTTCGTAGTCAGATAAAAACAATTTTATATATTATTATATACTACTAGCTGTGCCCAGCTGTTTTACCCGCTGACCTATAGCCTATGTGTTATTTCAGAGTCTCAGCTATCTCTATACCAAATTTCAGCTCGATCGGTCCACCCGTTTAGGCGTGAAAAAGTAACAAACACACATTCAGACATCCTGACAACTAGACATGCATTCTTACAAAACTTTCACGTTTATAATATTATTAAGATAAATCCGCGTTTTTTTAGTGTTAGTGCCCGGTTTTTAACTTTCGCTGCTGGCAACACCTCTCAACTCCGGTCAAGAATTAGTTTGAAGTTGTAGCTTGATATAATATTTATTTGTGAATGATTGGGTGTTCTTTTACGTTTTCACAAAATACTAATAATGTGTGTAGTACATAATACCTATTATTTAGATAATTATTATAAATTGTTTTTTGTCATGGGGTAAAAGGGCTATAATTGTAGTGTATCTAAGTGATATTTATTAGGTTAGGTTTATTTATTTCGATTTTTGACGTAGGTAAATGTTATTATTAAAAATGTTAGATTATTATTAGTTAAATATTTCAAAAATATTCCATTGACAAATTAGATTTAAACTTTTTAGTTTGTACATACACAGAAAATGAAACGAGAAAAAAAAAACAGTATATGAAAGGATAAATTATATTATTATAATTTGAAGACTATCAAAGAAAAGGTTTGTACAACTCTTTGCCTATAGATATAGAATAGGTACTCTTAATTCCTTTGATGTAAAAACTATTATTTTCATTAATGTAATAATACTATGTGCCCAGCAGTTTTACCCGCTGTACCTTTGTGTTTTTCTAGGGTCTAAGCTATACCTACCAAATTTCAGCTCAATCGTTCCATCTGTTTAGGAGTGAAAGAGTAACAAACATTCATCCAGACATCTATACATTCTTACAAATTTATTATGTAGTAAGACTAGCTTCCCGCTGCTTGCTGGTTTTACTGTATGTTATATCAATGTCTTAAGCTATATGATGTTCAGCTGAATCGGTCCACCTATTATACCCAATAGGTGTAAAGAACCAAACTGCAGTAAAATTGGACCGCCAATTGTCTCACTGTTTATAATGCAAACTGTTTTTAGATTTAATTTATCTTAAAATGTTACCTACAATATTATATTATGATAGGACTAGCTGCGTCCAGTGGTTTTACCCACTGTACACTGTACACTGTACTGTGTATAGCCTATGTGTTATTCCAGGGTCTACGCTATCTCTATACCAAGTTTCAGTTCAATCGGTCCACCCGCTTAGGCCTGAAATAGTAACAAGCATACACCCTAGCATCCACACATTCTTACAAACTTTCACATTTATAATATTAGTAAGATGACTACAATATATAAAATTTGTTTTACAGCCTTAAATAACTCTTCATATCGGAGATGTACATGAGTTACTGAATCTACTGATGATAGCACTGCAAAATGAGTAAGCACCCGTTCCAGAGGAATAAATTAACAAGTTAAAGAACCCCTCGAATTAAATTTTTCATTAATTCTTTTATCATTAATTTTCAAATTGTAGGTATACCATTCACATAACAGTTATTAAATGAGTGACTTTTAAGATCCAATTATAAGCTATTTATTTGAAAATTATGATAATACATTAGGTTTTAAATATGCATACAGTGGTTTTACCCGCTGTACTTTAGCCAATGTTTTTTCCAGGATCTAAGCTATCTCTAGAAAGGGTGTGTATTCGCACGCATTATTTTTTTGACCTAATTTTGTTCAGCCTTTTCTGTTTCGCATAACCTTTTTAGCATAATCAAAATGTAGCATAATTATATTTAGACATAATTATGTTTTGCCATAACTGTCAGTTGCCCTAACGTTTTTTAGCACATATTTGTAAAGCGAAAATATGTGTGTCATAATATAAGTACGCATAATTTTGTTATTCCTAATTTAATTTGGCCGAAATTATTTTTTTGTCCTAATTTTGTTCAGCCTTTTCTGTTTCGCATAACCTTTTTTAGCATAATCAAAATGTAGCATAATTATATTTAGACATAATTATGTTTTAGATAGTTTGAGTTTCGGGAAAGAAAATAGAATTGTTGCCTGCGGTAGCGAAACATAACTGCATTGAAAAACCCTGCACCATATTCTTCGCTACCCACAGCGGGAGCGAATATCGGTTTAGTCATCCATAATGTCTAAATGGGTGACAAAACCAAATTCATTTCAATGAATTGATGTCACGCGTTACGAAGTGCGCGCGGGTCAGCTAGTAGGTAATAAATAAACATGTAGGTACACATTCACATCCATACTCCATACTACTATCCATAGTTTAGTATTTATTATATTAGTAGGATCACGGTAAAGAGATATACAGTAGTTTGACTGAGCGTGATTTTTGAACATAAATACCTACAGTCTCGCGGTACATGCGCAAGTCATAGGGCTGCCGGGCAGCCGCTGCCCGCATACAGTAGGTACCTACCTATTTCATATCATCTACTTACTTAAGCTACTATCTAGACAAGACAAGACAAGAGACAAGACAAGAGACAAGACAAGAGACAAGACAAGAGACAAGACAAGAGACAAAACAAGAGACAAGACAAGAGACAAGACAAGAGACAAGACAAGAGACAAGACAAGAGACAAGACAAGAGACAAGACAGGAGACAAGACAAGAGACAAGACAAGAGACAAGACAAGAGACAAGACAAGACAAGAGACAAGACAAGAGACAAGACAAGAGACAAGACAAGAGACAAGACAAGAGACAAGACAAGAGACAAGACAAGACAAGAGACAAGACAAGAGACAAGACAAGAGACAAGACAAGACAAGAGACAAGACAAGAGACAAGACAAGACAAGAGACAAGACAAGAGACAAGACAAGAGACAAGACAAGAGACAAGACAAGAGACAAGACAAGAGACAAGACAAGAGACAAGACAAGAGACAAGACAAGAGACAAGACAAGAGACAAGACAAGAGACAAGACAAGAGACATGACAAGAGACAAGCCAAGATACAAGACAAGAGACTAGACAAGAGACAAGACAAGAGACAAGACAAGAGACAAGACAAGAGACAAGACAAGAGACAAGAGACAAGACAAGAGACAAGACAAGAGACAAGACAAGACAAGACAAGAGACAAGACAAGAGACAAGACAAGAGACAAGACAAGAGACAAGACAAGAGACAAGACAAGAGACAAGACAAGAGACAAGACAAGAGACAAGACAAGAGACAAGACAAGACAAGAGACAAGACAAGAGACAAGACAAGAGACAAGACAAGAGACAAGACAAGAGACAAGACAAGAGACAAGACAAGAGACAAGACAAGAGACAAGACAAGAGACAAGACAAGAGACAAGACAAGAGACAAGACAAGACAAGAGACAAGACAAGACAAGAGATTACTTACTCGGACTCTTACTCAAACTCTTACTCGAACTCTTACTCAGAATCTTACTCTTATTCGCACTCTTACTCGGTCTCTTACTCGCACTCTTACTCGGAATCTTAATCGCACTCTTACTCGGACTATTACTCGCACTCTTACTCGGACACTTACACGCATCCTTACTCAGTTTCTTACTTGCACCCTTATCGGACTCTTACTCGCACTCTTACTCGGTCTCTTACTCGCACTCTTACTTCAGCAGAATACTTTTAAAAATAAATATTATAATAACTTCTTTTACCGGGGGTAGACATCCTTTGCAGGAGGTCGTCTAGGTGGGTACCCCAACAGTGCCAGTTATTCTACCGCCTGAGCAGTGATGTGCAAACATTACTGTGCTCCGGTAGGAGGGCACTGTAGCTAGTGAAATTACTGGGCTAAAGAGTCTTAACATCTTATGACTCTTGAGTAAGAAGCGTTGGTGCAGTGCTCCTAGAATTTCACATCATTGTGAAATCCTAGGTAACACTGTACTGATTATGGGCAGCCGTTATCTCTTAACATCAGGAGAGCGTCTTGCTCGTCTTCTACTTCAACACATATTAAAAAAAATAAAAAAAATCTTCATACTATCTTACCTCAAAAACAGCATAATATCGAATGCTATTTTTTGCCATTTTATATAATTTATTATGTTATGTATACATACGTCCAAAGTAAATAACGTAAATTACACTAAATACTTGCAAAAAACTATCGCGACGTCCGCCCGTCGCTGCGTGGCACCTGCTTCTGGATTATATACCCACTTCTACCCACATCTGCCCACATCTACTCACTCCCAAATTCCGGCCGTTTCTATGGAGTCAAACTACTGTATATCTCTTTACCGTGGTAGGATTGATCCAAAATTACCCTGAAGGCTGCAAACAAACATCCAGTTTTTATTGTGAGGTAGGTAATGTGTATTGCATAAGGCAGTCTTAGCTTTGTGAGATATAAAAGTCCCGTTGTGGATTTTATCTAGATCCCTTGTTACATATACGAGTAGCTATAATATATTGTAAGGACATAGCGGTCTGTTTTTCATTCCCAGCGTAAACATAATAAATATTATGATACCATCTGAATAGACTTTGTATTCTGTTTATTAACAAACACGTAAATATTTCAGAATTGTGGGAAAGCGTTGTTTACTTTGAACACATACATTTTATTTAATATAATTAAGCCTATGTACGCAATGCGGGAAATACACGGTGATAATTTTAACATACGTATTATATACCTACCTACTTTTAATATACTACAGCTACTCGAATTTATGCTTTGATATCTATATACATTTTGTAGTTTTTAACTAAGTTTAAAAAAAGGAGATGCAGTTCACGATTTGTCGGAATCTTCTATTCTTTTCTTATGTACGTTCGTCGATTACTCAAACAGCAAGAACCGATTCAAGTTATGAATTAAAACCTCGCTTATTGATAACGAGCTTAAATCGGTTAAATAATATTATTTATTTTTAACTCTATCTAATAAAAAGTGTAAAGCTTAAAATTTATTGGAGTTTTTACTAGAATATGAGGTACCTATTCCTCAATCACAAAGCTACGGACGACCCGTTACAGGTTTTGTATGCCAAAGTTAAGATAGATAAATATTAAATTGGTTTAGTTTAGGTGACACTCACAAACTGGCACACTCACCTTTCTCGTATATAAAATTACTAAGATTATTGTCTTAACCACCGTTGCCCGTAATTTATTTTATTTCCCTTTGATTAGGAAATTATAATTGTTATCATACATTTTAAAGTTTTAATATGATTCAATTCTAAGTTCTTGTAAAAAATTGTTTATGTTTCAATAAAGATTTATATACGAGTAGGTAATCTCATCTATTACAGTTTGACGTCACATAACGAAATTGTTTGGTTTTCGTTTACAACGGATCAGAGACCATCTTTCGGTCCAGTGATTACGTATTCATGAGCTTTTGCCGTGCTGAATAAATGATTTTTATTATTTCATCCCACGTGGCAGCATACCAATTTTTGTAAAGCATTTTTCTATAAAACATCAGCTCACATCCTATTCTATTATACTAACATTATAATCGATGCAAAAGTATGTATGTATGTTGAGTGTGAGGCTCCTTTACGCCTTTTGTTGTTTACCTCTATTTTTGGGCGCAGGGCGGTATGTAAAATAAATAAAGCGATTGAGTTTGTCAACAATGCCTGGTTGATTTTTTTTATGTAGATCTGAAATCTGAACCTCTACATATTATAATAATCAATCACCTTTTGAGGAATATAAGAGGTTTTTATTAGTAAATACACTCTTTTGCAAAAAAAAACGGGCACCTAAGGAAACTTACTTTCTAAGGTAGATTTGTGTTAGTTTAAAAATATTTAATTGTTTGACACACTTTGTATACTTATACTCGTACCTAATCGTGTAATAATCATGTGAAATAAGCGTGAATTTTGGCAATTTTGTATTTAAATTGATGATTTTTTTCAAAACCGACGTACACGACCACACAATAACAAGTGGCCGGCAATAAAGACAAGAAGATTTTTTTACTTTTTTATTTAAATAAATTTACAACTGTAAAAACCTAGTAACGAGTGTGACCTCCTCTTGCCAAAATCACAGCTTGAATCCTTCTGGGCATACTCTCTACAATGTTTTTAATTACGTTTTGAGGAATACGTTCCCACTCTTCAGCAATTACTCTTTTTAGCTCCCTGATGTTTTTTGGAGCAGGTTGCACTGATCTTACCCGCCTTTTTAGAACATCCCAGACATGCTCGATTGGATTGAGGTCAGGACTGCGAGCTGGCCAATCTAAACGACGGATCCCAACTTCTTGCATGTAAGCTTCCACGTCACCAGAACGGTGCGGGCGGGCATTGTCGTCCATAAAAATGGAATCTTCCCCAAGTGCAGTCAATGCGGGTTGTGCATGTGGAATTAGGACTTCCATTATGTACCGGTGTGCATTTAATGTTCCTCTTTCTAAGAAAACTAACTCCGTACGCTCCGTCGAATTAATTGCTGCCCAAAACATAACGGAGCCTCCGCCATAAGGAGTGATTTGTTCGAAACACACTTCCGCATAGCGTTCCCGTGGTCTTCGCAGCACTCGCCGGCGTCGGTCCTCTCCACACAAGAGATTCTAGCTTCATCAGAAAACAATACCTTATTCCAGTCCTCCATAGTCCATGAAGCACAGTTTCGAGCAAACTGAAGTCGAGCAACACGGTGCTCACGGAGTAATTTAGGGCCTCGAGCCGGGCGGTAACTTTTGATATTGGCAGCCAAAAGCCTCCTTCTAACCGTCCACAAGCTTACTTCTACTCCTCTTACTTCTTCAAGGTTTTTTTTCAGGTCCACACTTGACGCCTTACGATTCCGCAACGCCTGACTCACCAAAAAGCGGTCGTCTCTTGGTTCTGTGCATCGTTTTCTTCCCGAGCCGGGTCTTCTTTTAACCGAACCGGTCTCTTGATATCGTTGCCATGTCCTCTGGACAGTTGAACGGCTCACATTTAGCCGTTGAGCCACGTAAGTTTGCGAACAACCTTCTTCAAGTAGGGCTATAATTTTACCGGCCCTTATCGCTTTATCGCTCATATCAAAAAGTGGTATTTATTGTAGAAAGAAAGAATAAATTGTTTAATTTACAGAAAATACTCAAAAAGTTTTTAAATTGTAATAAAATTGTTACAGCAATTCGCATCAATTCGCGCCAAAAAGCAAAGCAATTTCACTATAAATATAATCAGTATTTTTCTTTTTTAATTTTAAATTTGGAACATTAATAATCATGCCAGGATGTTTATAAATGATAAGTCAATGCATCGTCAAATTAATTAAATCTCTTTCTTGTTCTTCTTCATTGAAGCAGAGAAATCATCAAAGTGCCCGTTTTTTTTGCAAAAGAGTTTATTTGTGATTCTATAGACAAAATTATCTCCTTTGATGACGCAACCACTAAACACTGAACGGAGAATCCCTGTTAAGATAATAACGTTGAGACCTTAGAAGCGAGCCCTTAAGAACCAATTTCCATGCTCAGTCGTTCACACATCCGCCCTGTATCGCACACATTACGCGTATTCGGAGCCGTTTCTTGTATCGTAAAAGTAAATTATGGTATTAAAGAATTAAACAGCGATTGAAGGAAATTGTTTTTTTATTTGTATGTGTTTTTGTTCAAATCAAGAGTAAATAAATTCTTACTGAACGAGCGTGCTCCAACTTTGACTGCATGGTCACTTACCAGCAGGTGAGATTGCGGTCAAACGCTTGTTTAGTTTGCTATAAAAAACTTTTCAGTAATGCTATAATTATCGACGTTGCACACATCATTTTCTGGTGAGGGTTATTTTAATATTGATCCAAACTTCCTATTGTATATTAAAATCTTTTGAGTTCATGTTTTTAGTATTTTGTTGCTAATGTCCAATAGAGAAACATACTAGTCCCTAGCTAAATATTATGGTTAGATTTCTTTTGTTATTTAAGTTAATTTTCTGGTACATTGGTAAATACTTAAATGCATAGTAAATTAAAATTAAATTAAGGAGTGTCATTCTGGGTTCTTAATAAATAGCTACGTATAGCCTTTTTGTTAATTACGAGAAGCTTTAAAAAATTAGTTATATTTCAAAACTTCTGGAGATACCAGTATAAAAGTAGAGCGTGATCGATTGACCGATCTATCAACGCAAAATTCAAATCTCTAAAAAAATTGCGTTGAAATTTGGAGCACAGATAGGTTTAATAGTTAATTTAATAACTGTAACCGTGAGCACATTCATAAGTAGGAAAACAAAAATATATACAGTTCATTTGCGAAATCTACTCCTTTTGTTCGTGGGTTAAAAAGATAAAATACGCTCTTCTCTTTTTTATTTGGTTCCGTAAGTCGTTCGAAGTTTCTTATCTTACGACTCACAGCTCTTAAAGATTTAATATTATTGAAATAAGTAACGACGCATTTATATAGCTTTAGAATCCTGGAGAATTAAATGGCTTGTTGATTATGTACTATGTTGCTTGAGAGCGTTGCAAGACGACAGTCAACTTGTAGGATATAATACTTCCCTTCTTTGGGTACCAACTTCTACCGAAGGTTAGCGATTATCCCGTGATTTCCAAAAATAATAAATAATAATAAATTGCCATCAGTTTGAACCATCGACACAGCAGCTCTAAGCTCTTGTACCATGCGTGCAGATTTTTAAGCAAAACGGTTTTTCTGCTTCCAGAATTTTTTTTTACTCTGCATCTTTCCCTTATGAGTTGTAATACCTAATTTTTGGGCATACATACTACGCATTATATATATATGCTCGAGGTACTTCAGTTTACATCTCTTTGTGGTGTAGGATCAATATCAAGGTGGCACAAAATTAATCATCCGATACTCTTTTTGTTTAGAACAAAATGAGATGATTAATTTTTCACCACCCTATGTTTTTAAAGCCCACTTAGAAATTGATAATACATAGATGCGCGATATAAAAAAATACTTAAGATATCTTAAGATTTTTAAAACATTTTTAGTAAAGTCAGGATACATACTACAAAATGTGAGTACACAGGACTTCGATAAAATTTAAATTGGACAACTAAAAAAAAATCAATACGATTTTTATTAGTAAAAATAATAAAACAGTGTACATAATAAAACAGATTACAATGAATTGTGAACTTTTCCTCCCTTTGTCTCTGAACCTTTTCTCCCTGAAGGGTTAAAAAAAACGCATGCCATCGACTATTTAACGATCCATGCCATAACTTTCTTTTATATTCGAACGATAACTTACTTTTATCCCCGACTTTTTAAATCAAAATGAATTAAGATTTCAGGACCTCGTATATTTCTTACGATCCAACTTTTTCTTTTATCTTGCGTCCTTTGATTTCTTCAGATTCTCGAGACTTTGATGGATCGTTTGTGTATTAATCCGCGTCATTATTGTTTGGATAAGAAAGCTTTCGTCTACTCGGACTCAAAAAATACAAAAAATACTAGTAGTATTCTTAACTCAGAAATGAGGCAAACTAAAGTACCTACGCCAATTTAAAATCTTATACAAAATTAGTATTACTCTAACTACTACTTTACTAAAAATGTTTTAAAATTCAGTTCTAGCTACTCGTACTATGGAGCAGATTATATAAAGAAATTCTATTTAGGTAACTGACTTCAAAAAAGTTTTTTTAACTTTTAAAAGTTAATTTAAAAGTTATTATTTTTATTGAGAAAATCAAACTAACAATACTACAAAAGTTAATATTTGGTATGTGTATGTATAATATCATTAGAACTACGAGAAATATCTCGAGACATAAACCGTACTTAGAAAATGTAGAGAATGTAGATAAATACATAGAATGTATAGAGTTTGACCAGCATAATATGGATCAGTGGGAACGTAGGTACATATATTCAAACAAGTGGGTTTACAATGAGTACCTCATGTTTTTCATCAGTAAGCTAAGTCCAGTAGTTGTTTTCTTCGTATTATTCGGGTAACAAAGCTTTTATATGTTTACTGATCCATAAAAACATCGATACATTTGAAAGAATATTATAAAGTTGACAGTGATATAGTAGTATCGAGTGCCAAAATAACTTGATACAGTATATATTGCGCCATGTCAACTGGCAAAGTTTCAAGTTTTCAAATATTTATCTACCTGCAAGTCGAGGAAATTGGCAATCGAGTAGACAGAATATAAGAAACTAAAACAATAAGAAACTTATGTAACTTGGACCTATTGTCTTCCTTTGTATTATTTCCTCTATCGTACTAGTTGCACCCGGCGGATTCGCCCGGTGAAAGGTACCTAAATCTGCTCAGCCGTTTAGTGTAATAATAGTTTCGCATTTATAACATTACTATATAAATATATATATAAAAAGATAGAGTGACTGATTGACTGACTGACTATTCTATTAACGCACAGCCCAGATCGATGAACGGATTGGGTTGAAATTTGGAACACAGATAGGTTTTATGACGTAGACCTCTGCTAAGAAAGGATTTTGCCACGCGGGCAAAGCCGCGAGCGTAAGCTTGTTATTTATAATATGTTGTAGGATGACATATGAATATATACTATAAATTTTATCGTTTTATTTTATAGTACCTACCCAGTTAGTTTAACATAATAAAAAAAATACAACGTAAAATATAACCGATGAAAAAAACATCTATTGGTAAAGTTATCTGCGAGCTTCTCGTAAAGGAACAAGTGACATTTTAAAAATACTTTTTAAAAACAAGCTTTTATTATTATTACCATCTTGCATCATAAAGTACTCGTCAAGACGAATCAAATGAGCCCAAACTCGATGGGGTTGCGTTGTTTTATGACGGCGTTCCTATGGCCACCTTCCAGCTCCATCATCAGATCAGCTCGATGTCATAAAAATATTGCATTATAAATTGTCATCCGATTTACACACGCATGCAAATTTTCAGCTCAATTGGAAACCGGGAAGTGGGTCAAATTAAACTTGCAAGATTTGATTACAGACAGACAGACAGACAACAGACAGGTGAAAGTAAGTAAAAGCTTGTAAAAAGATGAAATCGCAGAGCTACTGCGAAATTGTCAGATGAAGATTTACAAGTGCGATAGTAAATGTGTTTCGTGAGATTTACGAGCGGTAGCTTCGTGATGTAGCTCCGTAGAGGATAGTTTTAATGACGTAGTTTAAATCTTAATTTACTATCTACCTACATGTGGAATAAGCTTAAAAGATGCTTTATTAAACTTTGTAAACAACGATCATGACGTTCTTATAAATCTTAATTTACTATCTACCTACACGTGGAACAAGCTTAATAGATGCTTTATTAAACTTTGTAAACAACGATCATGACGTTCTTATAAATCTTAATTTACTATCTACCTACACGTGGAACAAGCTTAATAGATGCTTTATTAAACTTTGTAAACAACGATCATGACGTTCTTATAAATCTTAATTTACTATCTACCTACATGTGGAATAAGCTTGATAGACGCTTTATTGAACTTTGTAAACAACGATCATGACGTTCTTATAAATCTTAATTTACTATCTACCTACACGTGGAACAAGCTTAATAGATGCTTTATTAAACTTTGTAAACAACGATCATGACGTTCTTATAAATCTTAATTTACTATCTATCTACATGTGGAATAAGCTTGATAGACGCTTTATTGAACTTTGTAAACAACGATCATGACGTTCTTATAAATCTTAATTTACTATCTATCTACATGTGGAACAAGCTAAATAGATTCTTTATTAAACTTTGTAAACAACGATCATGACGTTCTTATAAATCTTAATTTACTATCTATCTACATGTGGAATAAGCTTAATAGATGCTTTATTGAACTTTGTAAACAACGATCATGACGTTCTTATAAATCTTAATTTACTATCTATCTACATGTGGAACAAGCTAAATAGATGCTTTATTAAACTTTGTGAACAAAGATCATGACATTCATAATGTTCATATTATGTGCTTCGGTAGCAGGGCACTGTAGCTAGTGAAATTACTGAACTGAAGAGTCTCACTGCACTCATTATACAGGCGCGTGGTATCTCTTACCATTAGGAAAGCATCTTGTTCGTCTTCTTACATTTGCCAAACAAAAAGCAAAATAAAATTCGACCAGTAGTTTCGGAGGAATTCGAGTTTAAACATACAATCATACGGGAGAAATGGCGTTACATAGTGAGGCGAGCAACATTTGGTCATACCGTAGAAGATTTATCATGACGACTACCACCTTTCTACCAAGATCGCAGTGATACACTTATAATTGTACCTATATAAATTGTACTTTTTTATTTTATTTTTTTCGTAGCAAATTTCTTTATTGAGAAAAACAAGGCAAACAATACAACATTTACAGTATTTGTTTACTATATACTACAAGTACAATGCCTTAAGAGCGTATATATCGAGTGACGCTCTCTCGCTCGCACAATTTGACGAAATTTAAAATATAAATTCATGGAATTATTTTATTGAAAATTCCTCAAGACCAGCCCTCCATAATATACACACATTTTAAAAGTCCACACATTGCACACATTTTAAAAGTGTTTTCAGTTTGATATATTAAAAAATGGGATGGGGAGCAATATTGAAAAAAATATTACTTAAAAAAATCGCATTATGCCCTTTTTTATATATCTAACTGAAAACACTTAAAATGTGTGCAATAATATTATGAAGGGCTGGTCTAGAGATATTTTCAATAAATTAATTCCATGAATTTATCCTTCAAAATTCGTCAAATTGTGCGAGCGAGAGAGCGTCACTCGATATATACGCTCTTAAGTATAAAAAAATCCTGAAACTACGTCAGTTTAAAAGATGTAAAGGTATAGTTCACTATAGATAACAGTAGATATTAGTTCTCTATGGCATAATTAAAAAAGGTATAAACAATAAAACCGTTTCACAGTGTTCTAATCCGGCAGTTAAAGAGCCTCTCCCGGTAATGCCGTCCCAGTCCGCTTGTCGCCGGCATTATGCGTTTGTCTTCCGTACACATGACTATGAAAAGATGTTCCTTTGTCTGACAAACCTACTTGTTTTCTATAAGATCTTGCGGAGACTACAGACTGGATTGTACATATTTTTCGTTTATTTTATTCATTGCAGGTTAGCCTTTGTCTATCCTTGATTTTAAGCGATAATGCGGCCGATTATGGCAGTAACTAAATCTAGAAGGCGAAATAAATGGCTTCAGTCTCCCTGGCTTCACTGAACATTATGCCGGAAGACAGTCTTAATGACCGCATATTCTTGTTATAGTATTCTACTGATCTGAGAGTAAAACTGACCATATAAAGTCTGCCGATATTTGTATGCGCATTTATAATTGTATGCGTACGAGTACATCTTCGTACCAGACTGAACACCTTGAAAGCCTTAAAGAAAACCAATTCAGTCTTAAATTAATTATTGTGTCTCAAATTAAAAATTTTAAAACCATGATCATACAAATTAAGCTGGTTGAAAATTAAAATTGAGTAGGTACCTATAGGCTAAAGTGTAA
This sequence comes from Hemithea aestivaria, assembly GCA_947507615.1. Lineage (NCBI taxonomy): Eukaryota > Metazoa > Arthropoda > Insecta > Lepidoptera > Geometridae > Hemithea > Hemithea aestivaria. The sequence goes on along the minus strand of OX382332.1, from coordinate 10,169,627 downwards.
TTATATTAATTGGCACAGAATGAATTGACTGAGGTGTGGTGTGACACGAAGTTGATGATATCCAATAAATTGGCTGAAAGAGAGTCAAAAACCTTGGTTTTTAAGTACTATATAATACTGAAGCCAAGTGGTTACCAAAGCTAGCTCAGATTTACGAGACGTCTGGGACTTCGCTAGTTTTATTTGAGGAACTTTCGTGGTTACAGATCTGTCTACTTTTTTATAGAGCGTTCATTCGCCATTGTATTTAATAGACTACTGGTTGAACATAAGTATTAAAGTTTGTATATGAATGGTAGATATATTTTGATGTTTTATTACTTTATGCGCAGAATGAAATGAAATTTTTGAATGTGGGTAATAGAATAATAGATTAGGCAGCATTTGTCATGAGTACTTATTTACTATTTTACTGGTAGCATTACAGAACGTGTGTAGTACATCATATAGGTACTCGTATTGATTTTGCAAGTGAATAAAAATTTTCATTTCATTTTTTTTTTCATTCATTCATATACCTACTACCGATCTGAGAAGCTTAGCTTCTTAGCTGTGAGCTTTGAAGAGTCTAAACTATCTCTCAAATTGTGTTGGCGTAAAAAACACAAACGCACACATAATTTTAAAATTACCTATGATTAAAAGGGTTTTTTAATTTTTTCAATTTCATTTAGAAAATATAAAACCGATGAAAAGTCTCTCCATCATGTAATAAGCTAGGTTTGTTCCTAAAGCTAATAGATGATCCAATCCAAAGTTTTCGTTTTCTTTTAACTCCATTACGCAGTAGTTGTTAGCCGAGGGTATGTTAGTTTTACAATTTGCTTTCGTTCCAGTTCTTTTCAGAGTTTTCTTCTGAGATGAATCAAGGTCTTCCAACTGAAAAATTACTACCTATGCAATGTAATAAGATACTTGTTCCATATTTTTACACATTATCTTATCACCAAAGTTACAATTTAAATTATAACTGAGTAAAATGTTAGGAAGGTCACCCTGTAGGTCAGGACCCTGGTGTCAGGAACAGACCTTCCCCATACATTTGATGCTTATTAAACTTCATGTAGCCTTCAGATAGAGAGTTTATGTATCACCTTTAACTTATGTCTTTAAAAAAGCAACATACTCGTACACGTACGAATATATCACAACGCTACGTTTAGGTACCTACGTATGGCTTACATATATTTGATGATACAGACCATATCAAATTAGTATTTATTACTTAATTACTTAGATGTATCCTACTAATATTATAAACGTGAAAATTTGTAAGAATGTATGATTGAGCTGAAATTAATGGCATACAGATAGCTTAGACCCCAGCATAACATATAGGCTTACAGTACAGTGGGTAAAACTGCTGGTCGCAGCTAGTCTTAATATAAAGAATTAAGAAGACGAGCAAGACGCTCTCCTGATCTTAAGAGATAACACTGCCCATTATAATCAGTCACTAGGAATTAACAATAATGTAAAATTCTAGGCGCGCAGCACCAACGCTTCTCACTCAAGAGTCGTAAGATGTTAAGACTCTTTACCCCAGTAATTTCACTAGCTACAGTGCCCTTCTACCGAAGCACAGTAATGATGCACATCACTGGTCAGGCGGTAGAAAAGCTTAATCCATAAATCATCTTCCATAAATCGTAGTAAATCATGTTCTAATATATGTACTAGCTCGCCATAAAGCCGACTGCACACATATCTAGTTGTTCGGAGGGCGGCATTTCCGGCGAGCTGGCCGACTTTCAGAGCGGATCCCGGGGGAATACGAGTGCATTGTCACACGTTGGCTGCGCTACGTCCACGCCACTTCGGCTGACACTTCCATTTTGTAATACTAGCGTGAACTGGATATTTGGAGGACGGGTTAGATATAGGTACCTATATCGATTGTTAGGTAGAATTTTTCTGAGATATTTTTGTACAAAGAAAAAAAATATTGTCAAAGTATATAAATATAATAATCTACGAATAATTCCTTATTCGTAGATAATAATACGAGTAGAATCTTAGTAAAATTATATCTATCAATCGAAGTAGATATCTAACCCATCCGCCAAATATCCAGTTCGTGCTAGTTTAAATAGTGTTAATTTAACTAAATATTGATATTGGATTAGTTATTATCATGGAATTCCGCAAAGTAATGAAAAAAATTAATTACATTGAGATTATATTAAAAGAGTACAGATAAAACAGTTTGCATTAAACCAAAAGGAATAAAATAGATTGTGGCCAGTGTTATTGTTTAACATTAGGCGATTAATTGATAATAATTATCAAGCTCGTTTTTTTATCTTCTTTCATAACAAATGTTCATAACACACGTGAATTCACATTGGTAAAGGCCACAAAACAAACGTGAGGCGCACAATACTTTATCTTAGAGTTAAGCAAAAAGATAAAACGAAGCCCCTTGAACACGTCTTTCCATCCAAAAGGATGCTTATGGGACGGTAAAAGTAGTTAAGTCGCATGCAACATTTTACTCAGGAAAATGTTCCTTACTCCTCTTTTAAACGATTTCTACCTACGCGCCCAATTTATCGATAGCTTACCAATACCTATTCTAGGCCTTGTTCATTATTCTAAAAGCCAAATAACAATTTATGCCCACCATATATTTGACCCTCGTGGTCAATTTTCCTCTAGGCTGTATAATAGGCCGTATCGTGGCGTGGGCGACATGAATTAACGAAATCGACCTGACCTACATCTGTTGATACCGCTCACTTGGGATGCCCTGCTCCGTTGCAACTGCCACTCGTGTACTAGGTTACATGTTTTAACTCGGTATGGGTTTGAAAATATAAATATTTATTAGAAAATATATTTACAATAGATTAAAATATCATAAAAATTAAATAGGTAGGTACCTACAATATCTAAAACTTATAAATAAGTATTTACTAAAACAAAAAAAAATTAAAATGCGTACCTAGGTATTAAAATTTAAATACGTACTCATATTTTTGAGATATATCCATTTTAACTTGAAATGTGAAATTGTCTAGAGTAGTCCTTCCAAATACCTACTTCACTACGATTTTTAAAGATTCGTAAAAATAGGTCGTGCAAATTTTTTTGCGTATTAGTACAATACAATAAATAGTATAGATGTTTGCGGAACTATTGGCGTTACGTCATCAGATATCATTTACTTATGTATGTACTCGTATATTAATATTATTATGTCGGATTCGAGACGTGGAAGCAAAGTACCAGCGAACTAATTATCTAGGAATAATAACTTTGTACTTGTGTATCATGAATCATAAAATTCCTGTGGTATCAAAGTGAAATGAAAACTAATTGGTTTATAATGTAAACTCTTCTAATAATAGTATTATTATCTTACCGGAGTTTTCAATTAAAAACTTAGGTACACTAAACTAAGTTTTTACTTAAAAATTAAAGATCTACTTATATCTCTATTTATAAATATTGGCCTTATTAATTGCTCTTACATAAAATAAGTCAATATTTTACTCGATACGGAATAACAACCGAGTTTACTCATTGGTCTAATAACAGAGTAGTTAAATATCCAAGGACACTAATTTATCATGCGTAATGGAGATTGTGGGCTGTGGGTCCATTGTAATAATTGCGTTACGACCACTCACTTTTAATTGCCGATTGCCTATACAATGTGAAACAGGGTAACAGCTATAAAAAGGATGATAACAAAAGTTGGCAGTATAGTTCAAAGGTCAAATAAAACAAGGTCAAAAAATTATGTATTACTAGCTTATGCTCGCGGCTTTGCCCGCGTGGCCAAATTCTTTCTTAGCGGAGGTCTACGTCATAAAATCTATCTGTATTCCAAATTTCAACCCAATCGGTTCAGCGGTTTAGGCTGTGCGTTGATTGATCAGTCAGTCAGTCACTCTTTCCTTTTATATATTAAGATTCATACGTCTGGAAAAGACAGGTTTCGGCAGAACAATGCATTGCATTAAGATCCGATATTATGTACCTGAAATCTATGAATAAACAAATTCTTATTCTAAGTGTTCAAGTGTTGTGATTTTCGCCTGGACGCTACCTTGTTTCGGAAGGCACGTAAAACTGTGGGTCCCGGCTGTTTCCTATAAGATATGTAGGAGGCAGTCGTTAGGTCATGTTGCAGGCCCTGTAGTAATCTCGGCGTCCTGAAACTGCAACATATAGGTTAGCCACACAACCTATACCTAAATTGTGATTTGACTCTGACAGTGTAAGTAGGGTAACCTGTTCTGTTGGAGTAGGTATAAACCCTGTTTTTTTGAAGTGTTTTTTTAAACAAGCTTTTATTAGTACCAACCATCTAGCACCAAAGTACTCGTCTAGACGAATCAAACGAGCTCGGACTCGATGGGGTTGCGTTGTTTAATTACTAAGTTCCTATGGCCACCTTCCAGCTCCATCATCAGATCAGCTCGATATCACAATAACGTGCATTGTCATCCGATTTATACATACATGCCAAATTTCAGCTTAATCGGAAACTGGGGAGTGGATCAAATTAAACTAGCAAGAATTGATTACAGATAGACAACGGACAGATGAAAGTAAAAAAAAGCTTGTAACAAGTGAATTAAATTAAAAATTTAAAAAAACCCCCAACGCAATATGTAATTCAAATTTTTTTGATGGCGGCCATCTTGGACTTTAAATTTTATATAGTGGGCTGTATTCTACTCGTTAAGCCCTTTCATTTGATACCCATATTGAGGGGGTCGTGGAAGAAAAAAGTAATCCGCCATTTTGTAGCGGCGGCCATCTTGGACCGATTTTCACCAAACATGGCTAAGAACACTCTCGACTAACTCTACTTTCAAACAAAAAAAACTAAATCAAAATCCGTTCATCCGTTTGGGCGCTACGATGCCACAGACAGACACATACACACACACACACACACACACACACACAGACAGACAGACAGACACGTCAAACTTATAACACCCCGTCGTTTTTGCGTCGGGGGTTAAAAAGGATGATAATAAAAGTTGGTCGTATAGTTCAAAGGTTGTTAGAGGAACAAGAGATCAAAAGAAGCCTCACACATGTCAGTTATGCACGTCATTTTATTTTGCTTTTTGTTTACAAGTTTGTTAGGTTGGTTACAAGGTGTTTTTTTATTGAGGAGAGAATTTAAAGAATTCATGAGTCTTTAACAGACGACCTCATAAAGGTCGTCGGAAAACGCTGGATGCAGGTCGCTTCCAACCGGTACATATGAAAGTCCAAAGGGGAGGCCTATGTTCAGCAGTGGTCGTCCTACGGCTAAGATGATGATGAGTCTTTATTGTAACACCAGAAATATACAAAAAAAAATTAAAACATAAACTCATTCACGTAACTTAATTGTAACAATTGATGGTCTTGTCGCAACTCTTCCAAACAACCTTGCAGGGAGAAAAATAATTATAATTACTCAAGTTAAATTAAATCTACCCATTAAAGTAATAAATTTCGAGCTCGTCTCGGTCGTCTTAAAATTGTATAAATTAAAAAATGGCAGAGGTTAAAGTTTTTGTACTCACGAGGAAGTATGTAAATATGTTGTTAGCATTCGAGGTATGCTTTTAGGTAAAGCTGCACCATTTTTAGTTTAATTCCTGTGAGTTTTTTTAAACAAAAAATCTGTAACATTATTACTTTATATTTTTTTATTCATAATATAAAAATCGCAGAGCTGTTAATTCAGACTTACTATTTTTTATCAACATTTTTACTACTTCGTCTACTTTCTCCTTTTCGAATTGGGATTTGGGACCTCAAAGATTAAAGATATATATTTTTAAACTACATACTTATGTACTTAGTGTGTATTTTATGTTACTTCTCGATTTTTTTAAAAATATTTGGAACTATGTATTGCAAATATTAATTTTGTCAAAACCCTTATACTAATAATAATAATGATACCACACTATTAATAATAATGATTAACAAAGAAGTGTACAAGTTGTACAGTACAACATTCATTTTTTTTCATTCTTCATATCTATTCATATTTATTTTTCATTTTTTTTTCATTTTTTATTGTTCCTAAACAAAATCCTAATAAAAGCAGCAAACACATTGGTTTATATCCAGTGGAGTTTATGAAAGCGAGTAAACACCTAATATCACAGCTAAGGGAAAGCCAAAGCTAATATGATCTAGGAACACGTGACGTATGTCCGATCGTGACTGGGGTTCTAATGAAAATGTTATATTTTGGCCAAAGTTACCAACACCCGTAGGCGGAGATACACAGACCAGTAGGAAAATGGAACAGACATGGTAAGCTTTCAAACGCTAATTCAACTCAATTTATTTACTTATTGCAATAAATGTGTACATAAGATGTTAACTATAATATTATAATTGGCTCAACATATTATTAAGAAATTTGAATGAACCACAGACAAATTGCTCACTCACTGGAACTCTCATTTTAATAAAAACTGACTGTGTTGTACACACAATTAAGACAACACCGCAGATAGGTTTTCTTACAAACAACCTATGTGAACAAAATGGACGAGTATATAAAAGATGTATAGCGGCGGTTTTCAACATACATAGACCAACCTTTACCAACTTTTATTTGAACGCGTCAATTTTATACTAAAACGAAAACAATTTATATTATAAAAGTGTAAAAATTGCCGGACTCATCGCTAAAAACGATCTGGACAATCAAGATGGGAGAGGAAAATAAATTTCGAGGAAAATGAATTTCGGATGACGGTGGTAACTAGACATGTTTTAGCAGAGGGATGTGTTGCGGCCGATACAATCTTATAAGTAATCAGTTGTAGGCTCCTACGCCTTCGCTAACTTGACAGAGATGATGATCAATAAGCTTTTCCGGCACCACTACGGCCATTAGACATTGCTACTTTGTGCAAAGTACCCATATTATATTACTCCATTCACTATATTAATGTCATAGACACAAAAGTTATTGGCCTTAGGTTGCTTTTCCACTGATGGGAGGTGAAAAAGGGCTAGCTACAATTAGTGCCAGCAATCTCTAGCAAAATGTTTTCAAGCACTGACAGCCCGTACTTTTCTGCCCCGCGATAGTAGAATCGCTTCCTTAGAGATGATACAAGGGCTGTTTTTTTCAACCCCTGATACAAAAAGGTTGTATAAGAATAGAATAGAATAGAATAGAAAACTCTTTATTGTTCACACAAAAACAATAATATTTTAAACAAGTAAAGTAAGTAGTGTATAAATTTGAAGTATTAGATATTTGATATTAGGTCTTACGTATTTGTTTCAGTATGTCTGTCCTAGGCATTAGCTCGCTAAGCGGATGTAGCTATTTTGATTGATTTTGTTCTTAAAATACATTCATAAAGTTTCAATTCACAGGTAAACAAATAAATAGCAATAAAAATATAACAATCGAGTGATTCAGATAAAAGGCCGCAGGTTAACCGTAAAATTAGAATCGATAAACACTTTGGTGGTTTTCCATTGAGACTTTCTCATAAATTGTCAAGGAAAGCCACTCGAGAACATAATTTTCAAGAACACTTATTTTGTTTCCTTCCTTCGAATGGGTATGTTTTTCTTCCTTTATGATATTATTTTTGGGCCAAAGACAGTTTGGAAGTCGTTTGTTTTATTATTATGTTTGTGCGGTGTTTGTGTTACGGTGCTTCACTTTGAATGGTCGCCTGTAATGTAATGTTACAGAATTAAAATATTGTCTAGAAACAGAACCGAGCATTATAGAGCGTAACCTGTAATGTTACAGATTCGATCGTTGTATTCTATAAGGTACGAGTATATAATATTGATATAGGTATCTAGTACATTGCCATTGTTGGCAGTGTACTATTGCCTGAAATAAATGGATTTATTATTATTATTATTTTTATATAATCATTTTTGAATAAGAATTTTCCCTACTGCGTGTGAGTATTTGCTCAAATGTATCGCGAGATTTGTAAATCTCGCGATACATTCGAGCTCTAATATGTAGCATTACACGTTGCAAACTGTAGTGTGCAACGTGTAATGCTACATATTCGAGCATAACATTGTTAAGGATATAGAGCCGAGCATAAAATTGCGTAACTTGATACAGTGTGCAATATTTGAAAGAACTTTTATTATATTAATCCATCATTCCATAATTTCTATAATAATATTACATTACAGAAGGATGTGCGTAAAAGTTACTAATATAAAATTACATAACTGCCGTATTGTATGTACTTAATTAGAATTAAAAACTATTTTAAATTATTTTTTCTTGAAATGTTACATTACATTATGATAATGCTCGTCTAGTTAGAAAGACAGTTCTGTAATTTAATGTTAAAAATTGTATTTGAAATGTTACATTGCAAGCGAATATTACAAGCGACGCGCCTTTAATAGAGATACAGTTCTCTTTATTCAACCAATAAAAATAGATGTTGGCAATAACTTCGATCCTCCAAGACTTGTATTTTTGTTTGGAATTAGGTATAATTCTTAAGAATTACTACATTGGTGTAATTGAGTAGATATTTTTAATGGTATTGGAATTTGAGACTTAAGATAGAAAAATACGAATTTTTAATAAGTAGTTTTGGTCGTTTGGTTTTGTTCGTAGTTTTGGTTTAAGTTTTGAATATAGTCATTCTAAAAATTTACTAAAATTAACGATTGTAGAGTTGCGAGATCACGTCTAAGATAGTTACTACGAAACGTCATACGAAACTGAGCTAGTTACTACCAGCTGGGTAAAAACTAAAGACTCATCTGCGCCAATTTCACGGCGGAACACTACATATTGTCGATATAGATAGTAAAATAAAAAAAAACACACAAGTAGTTTGAAAAACCGAATACAATAACATACATTCCATATAGCGACCTTATTCGGAAACAAAGCTTAGCGTACTGTAGATGACGCTTAACGATTGACTAGTTTTATGTGTTCGGAGTCCAACATGAGCCCATAGTTATTCGATATAAAGTTTTGCATTGTGCACAAACGTATGATATTGTTATTGCTACAAATATATTGGATACCATTCCATGTAGGAATTTTGTTATTGTCTAGATACATACATTTTAGACAGACGAAAAACAAAACCAGATGAGGTTTACAAGCCGACGTGTGTTTTTTTTTCGGAACAATCTAAATGTTTAACCAATTTAAAATGCGTCTGTCAGCTGAACTAAATGTTCCTGAAGTTTATTGGACAGATATGCAATTTAAATTTCAGTTGGTCCAGTTGGAATATTTTTGTGCTAGATAAAATATTTGAGCAACTGTTGGTATGAATGGAACGAAACCATTCATCTAGATCCATTCTGCACAACTAGGTGGTAGGTAGGTTTCGGAATGGAAGGACAGTATTTTTGTCTAGGAATTTCCAGGAAAAGTGGGTTTACGTGAAACCAAAACGACGTATGCGATGTGTTTTAAAACAAGAATCAATTAGTAGGTTATTAATAAACTGGATCAGTGATTGTTTTAAATATAGAACACAGAGTAGCAATTAGTGCACGCGCGTGTATAATTTTTAATTGGTCACAATTTTTGTTAAGTATTTTTTGAGTGGCCTGTCTTTTGAACGTGTGGTTTGGTAGGCCCATTTAAAAAATGGTTGGACTTTTCGATTGTTCGTAAATGCGTATCGGAAAATGAAGGTAGTTTCATTATTTCTGCTATTCTGTTTGAGTTATTAACAAATTCAATTTAGTCGTTCAAGCCAATCAGCGTTTGTGTATCTATTGAAAACAGATTAAGCTTTGATCAAGTAAAATTCAGTTTATATAGTTGAGAACAAAGTTTTAAAGTATATTTAACTGAGAATAACTTCAACGTAGCTATTCATTCTTCTAAGCGCCTCCATCACCTAACTACTTATAAATGGCTGCACCGATTAGGATGATATTCCTCAAATGTGTGTAAATTTAATGAGTTGTTGAATAATTTGTATTCACAAGCACACAAGAGTAGGACCATGTACCATACCGAGACCGCTGGAAATAAACCTATATTAATAAACTCATCTTAATTCGCAATAGACAAACTTTTCCACATTTTCCGCCTGCGAGTACCATCGTATTTCAATTATGATGGGCATTTTTATTATTTTTTTGCCTATATAGAACGATTCGCTACTCCAGGTTTAAAGGCTAATTCAGATACACTAAGATTGATGTCACTAACTTTACTTTACATTACTGCGTTTGTGATTTTACTCATATTAGTGAGGAGGTTTAAGCAAGTAATGTACGCAAATTTGTCTATGGATTCTAGTGTTTTACATGTGGGTGGGCGATAGCCAATATGCCTGCTGATTGCTGATGTCAATCTGATCAGAATTCTACAAATGACGGTCCTGCGTAGCCGAACATTTATTATTACATGGTTGCTTACGCACTACGACCTTCCGATTTCTATCCGTCATTTTAACAATACGGATTGTGCTTTTAGTTTTTTCTTTCTCCCAGTATTTTACGACAACAATTTATAATCAATCTTGGATACTTCTAAACTCTCATGCAGGGAAAAGTTGCGTCAATGTAATAACTTTCAGAAGTTGGAAATTGAGAATCTATAAGAAATTTGCAAAGAAGTGTCTTTACGCAGAGTTTCATGAGGTTGGGTTCTTGTAACTTCGCCATTTACGAAGTTTTGAGTTGTTAGTTATTAGAAACATTTGGCTGCAACTGATAGCTTTAAGCCTCGTGAAAGGAAAGTAAGAGGCTTATGAACGTGGTTTTGAGTACCTACAGCTTTTTGTAGGATATTATTTATTGTAAAATAATGGTCGCCCAATATTCTGCACTGATTTTCTTCGGCTGGAATAACAGAGAACAATGTAAGAAAGTATAATATTGAGATTTATACTTACTCCAAAAGAACAGGTAACCTACACTGTTAGTGCTTGTTCACGCTATAACACGCGGGCGCGGGCGCGGGCGCGGGCGCGACAGACTTTGCTCACACCGCACGTGCGTTGTACGTGAACACCTTCATAGCACGTCATATGTTTGATATTTCGCGCCCGCGCCCGCGCCCGCGCGTTCACGTGAACAAGCCCTTAGAGTTAAATCATAATCACAATTATTAAATTCAGCAGTGCTTAAAACATTTGATCACACAATCTACGTACTCGTATTTAATCTAAATAAACAGTAAAAATAAAAATATCTGAAAATATATGCTGAAACAAACTACCAACGAGGAAATATCCACCAAACTACAAACGTTTACCTGAGTCCAACGCTTTACCTTCCTAGACTTAATGACACGTAATAATAGATAAACTTAGTTAATAGCTACCTTCTTGGTAACCGGAGGCTTTCACCGACTATTAACTGTGCTGGTACATTGGCTAACAGTATGGACTAAGATAAGAGAAAACTCTTTCAATGGATATATATAGGTACAAATTAATAGAGCGCCTTGCTCGTGATTTCCGCTTTATCCGTGTGAAGCAATCCTTTCTTAGCGTCCCTACACCATAAACCCTATGGGTACCTATGTGTGATTGTGTGCCTTGCTGTTGACTTACAGAACAGTACAATTTGTGTGACTTGTTTTGCTAGAGTATAAACCGCTAAAAAGGAGACTATCAATAACAAAACTAAAAAAATAGGAGGACAATAGAAAAATAGGAGGAAAATAGGAGACTATAAAAAATATGAGGCTTGATTTTGACTTAAAGAAAAGAATCTTTAAAATCACCATCTTTTAAATTTTCAAGTAGGCAACGATTAATATAAGCCTAATTATGTTAGCCAAAACAACACAATTCTTTTATATCTTAAAGTACCTACTATGATCTTGCCGTTACTGTCCCGAAGAGTCCCGGTTTTCCTCTCGCTAGCAATTAGCTACGCGCAGTTGAACAAGTATTATAAGGCTTATTATCTTTGTTAGAACTCCGGCTGAGTTTAAATGCAGACTGAATGTGTTTGTGACTTAGTTACCTACTTTGAGGACGACCATTTGCGTGATTTTAAAAGTTAAAGGAACTTAAGAATGATATTTCACAAACTTTTATTTACTTTCACTTGTCTGTTGTCTGTCTGTCTGTTGTCTGTAATCAAATCTTGCAAGTTTAATTTGACCCACTTCCTGGTATCCGATTGAGCTGAAATTTTGCATGCCTGTATAAATCACATGACAATGCAATATTATTATGATATGGAGCTGATCTGATGATGGAGCTCGAAGGTGGCCATAGGAACTCCGTAATTAAACGGCGCAACCCCATCGAGTTTGGGTTCATTTGATTCATCTTGACGAGTACTTTATGATGCTAGATGGTAATAATAATAAAAGCTTGTTTTTATATAGTTTTTTTTAAATTTACTTGTTTTTAAGGTAAAGTGCTAATTCCACTGTAATCAATCTTATCTATTAGAGCGGAGTTATGTAAAGGCAAAGAATTCATGCATAATATATAGTAGAGTAACATTGATAAATTTCTGTTAGGCGCTAAAAAGTGCGCACGGGTTCACTGGTTTATTAATAAAGCCTTTTTTAGTACAATTTTAATGTTTATCAACCAACATACTATACAACTTTACCAATATGTGCTTAAATTGCACCATTAGTAAAATTGTGGAGTAAAACCACTTTACACGCCAGAAAACAAAGAAAAAATTGAAGATATTATTAGACGAATGACATCAAATATTTGTAGCAAAACAATATATTACGAAGGGTTCATCAATCAAGAGTGTGCGTGTGTGATTATTATTATCGAAAATAGCTGTGAATGTTGCTAGATGTATTGTGTTTTGACTCTATAATGTTTTAATGCTTATGTCGTTCTGGACTATTAATGAAACCGTCTAATATGACGTCATACAGGCTAACCATTAGTTATGTTATAATCAACGTCTTATATTGAAAAAGACAGAAACTGTACACAACTGCGTCTAATTTTCTGAGTGGCTTTATTGTATTAGTATAATATTATGTTGCTGCACATCAACCAGCTGAAAAATGTCCTATACCTATATCAGACGAAGTTACCTTTTTTTATTCCAGGAAAAAGGTATCACGCATCGTCACCCTGCGACGGGGGGCGCAGCCTAAATTATCAAATTAGTAAGATATTTTAAAAGTTATAATATCACGTGTTATAAATAATAGATATTTTTATTTCTATGTCACACGGGTGTTAACCCGGACCTTTTTAAAGGCATACACGGACACAAAAAAGTCCAACGCGCGGAGGCCCTTTTGAGTTTTTAATATGTAATGGGTGTCACTTATCGGAGTCTATCTGTGAGTCTATAATAATAAACATGAATAATTTGGCAATCCCACAAATTTCAGACTACGGACTACAAATGTACTTAATATGTAAATAGATACCTAAACACGTATTATTGTAATTTTTATAACATTGACACCATGTTTTGTATCCGTATTTTTAGTGAAACATCTATTATTGTATTCATGAGTGAATCCACCTACGCAAGTGACAATTCCCTGAGCAAAATTCAAAAGTAACTAGATATGCGAGCTTATCCCCATTCGATGTAGCGTGTATACCTACAGTACCTACAAAAAAGTATATATTGAGCAACCGCGAGCTATACAAGCTCCTCTAAACACTTATCTAAATTTTAGGCCTAGTTAGTATTAAATAATTATAAAAATATGGAGGAAAAGTTCACAAATCATCGTAGTCTTTTATGTACTCCAGTCCACCGATTTCTCGAAGACATCTGAAGCGATTTCAAAAACTTTCTTTTTTAAGATTTTTTCTGTTGATCTATTAAAATTTTATCCAAATCGATAGAGGTTATTTTTTAAAAACAACATACAAAAATATTGGGATAGTATGTGATTTCAAGCAAAGAGGAACAGTTAAACGGGTTGGAATTAAGAAAAATGCCTGTTATTATTTTAATTTGATGTACAAATTTTATTTTTTGTTTTAAATGTAAAATATACAGAAGATGAAGATAACTAATGGTATCCCAGAAATTGAAATTGAATAACTAATGGTATCCTAGAATTGTCCAAATTGTATACTTTTTTCGTGTGTATCTTTTCTGTTTTACTGTTAATAAATTGCTTTAATTTTTTTTTTTTTTTTAATCCCATGGTGTATTTCTATCAAAACCAATATTTCTATGATTATAGTATAAACATCAATGACAACGCCCTATACTAACATTGCCAAGGTATTTGAGATGATGATCTCGTATCACTCCAATATTAATTACTCTGGGGATGACCGATTAAGCATTGGAGCTAATGTAGCGTACCGCCGGGAGTAATCAATTCATAATGTGAAATTATCTCTCTTATTAAGAGAAATCTCCCTAACGTTAGAGGACTTTATATGATTTGTGAGTTTGCAGGCTTAATAGATTCGTATAACCGATATACATACTTGATAATAACCTTTCCTTTGGATGCCTAGTAGTGCCCTGTATATATATATGAGACAACTTGACATACTAAAAACTAATTTTATCAGCTTTCGTTTAAAACTGGGAGCCAATGAGATGTATCCCGCCTTCTAGGTTTAGTCTGCTGTATGGCCGTATCGTCGCTCAATATCACGTGAGATCGTGGTCAAAAGCTAACCTATAATAATAAAAAAATCACGTATCTGCGCGAAAAAGCCGCGCAGATACGCGCGATTTGTAAGCGATAAGGCCGCCCATTGTGGACCAGTGTTCTAAATTTTAGTTTTAATTAGTTTTAAACGCTGTATACATAATATTATTTTAAGCAAATTCTTTGTAAAATGTTTTTAATTTGGTCACAATAAAGAGTATTTGTATTGTATTGTATTGTATTGTATCTGATTCACGTAGAATACGAATGGTATTGAGTTATAAAGATGGTTCAAAACCTAAACCAGAGACCCACTCGGGTCTGATTGTCAATTGTCACTGAATTAGATTTATATCGAAACTTATACTCTCACTAGCTTACCCGGCAAACGTTGTTTTGCCATATAAATAATTTCCAGTTACACTGAGATAGCAAAATAATAATTGTCAACGTTACTACTACACTTGATGCATAAACAATAATGATGGCCGACAACTGTGTAGGGAGTGAGAAAGAAAGGAGACCGGCTTCGTTCTCATCCCTACTCCGTGCTGTTTACTGGGTCAGAAGTGACACCTGTAGACATCTGGCGGGGATAACTAATTAAATGACGATTGATCAGTTTTCAACCGGAGAGGAAAAATGATTAAATTACTAAAATGGCTATTAAAAATAAGGGTTGATCGTAGAAGGGTGAAAATTGAGGATTGTATGTATTTTTTATGTTGTATCATAAAAAAATAGAAATTAAAAATTTTGTCTAAAAAATAAAAAAACAATTTAGGGGTGGACTACCCCTAACATTTAGGGGGATGAAAAATAGATGTTGGCCGATTCTCATAGATACTGGATAAACTCAAAAAATTTCATCAAAATCGGTCAAGCCGTTCTCATCCCTACTCCGTGCTGTTTACTGGGTCAGAAGTGACACCTGTAGACATCTAGCGGGGATAACTAATTAAATGACGATTGATCAGTTTTCGACCGGAGAGGAAAAATGATTAAATTACTAAAATGGCTATTAAAAAATAAGGGTTGATCGTAGAAGGATGAAAATTGAGGATTGTATGTATTTTTGTATGTTGTATCATAAAAAAATAGAAATTTAAAATTTTGTCTAAAAAATAAAAATAAAAATTTAGGGGTGGACTACCCCTAACATTTAGGGGGATGAAAAATAGATGTTGTTCGATTCTCATAGATACCGGATAAGCACAAAAAATTTCATCAAAATCGGTCAAGCCGTTTCGGAGGAGTATGGCAACGAAAACTGTGACACGAGAATTTTATATATTAGAAAAAGCGGTGATATATTTTTATTGTATCTCGAATTTCGTTGCAAAAGTTCTATCCCAAGTACTTTTGAACAGTCTAGACAAGAAACCCTTTTAGTATGTTTGTGATCGTTGGGATTATAACAGAACTAATCCGCGAAGCACAAAGGCTTTGTTAATTCAGCATCACGCTCCGGAACCCTGCAACATTACGAAATCTTTAATAAACTGTGTGCTGTTTAATTATCCCCATTCGTTGTTCCAACTGATATTTACTCGGAACTTCTAGGTTGTATGCCTTATTTGTGTGTGAATAAATAATGCGTGTAAATGGTTAATGAATCGGTTTTTGCTGCTGTTTGTTCTGAGTTTATCGCTGTGTGAGCTTCTGAGATTTATTGTAACTTAAGCTTAAGAAAATTTAATGTACGAGTAAGATTTCATTATTACTAGTTGCGACTTTCAGTTTAACCTGTGTAAGTCTCGATCTCATTGGAAAATCGGTATAAAAAGTAGTAAGTATGTGTTATGCGCTAACTACTCAGGAAGTTTCAGTTCATTCGGTTCATTCATTTTTGCGTGAAAGTACAACAAATATACACACTGTTATACGTAAAAAAAGAAAGAAAGAAATAACAAATAATTATTTTAATATATTTTTATATTAGAAGAATTCACTAATCATGAATAAATCCGATTATATACCTCTAAAGTTCTCCATGAAATATACCTTAAAGGTACCTTAGATAAACTACAATACTACGAAAAGAGTCTATAAAAGAGTCAGCATAAAGATCATCTATAGAGTACAATTATTCACCTTTACATCATAATACTCAAGTACCCAATAGCATCTTACATCATCCAATCGACTAAAAGCCAGCATTAACACAAACATATAAATCCATATCCCAAGGTAAATCTTCTAAATTACACCTCTAAGAATCAAAGGCATTCTCGTTTCCTTATGATGTACGATCGCCCATCGTACGTATTTTGCGAACATAACAAAGGAAAGTATGGGTAACAGAAATATATCGATGCAGTTGCCGTTAGATACCTATAAGGAAACATAGAAATGGATGACAGATTGGAATGGCAGTGTTAAACGTGCTGTATATATTTTTCGGCTAAAATCCGAAGTGCGGCTACACCTAGGTTTAGGTTGCCGGTTAAACCTTGGTGTATCTGACCACAGTCGGTTAAAGCTACACCTAGGTTTAACCGGCTAAACCTAGGTGTAGCCGCATTTCGGACTTTAGCCGTAACATATTATATATTATTTACATGGCACGTCAGCATAGTACGTAGCATAGAAGTAGTTTGACCACATCCCAAAGAAAAGTCCAAAGATAAGCAAGATGCCTATTTAACTCTGCCATTCCAATGATGAAAGATGTTTAACAATATTTTGCTACACAGGATGATGAACAAATGAACCTACTTATCCACTTTTATCGTATCTACTAATGTCATATGAAGTAGATGAACTTACGGCTTCTATCTCATGATATTTCTTCGATATGAGTAGTATTTCCATCAAAGCTTAATGGTTGATAGAATGAGTAGAGTTTTTCATGTTGCCGACCCGTCAATAACAGTGACGGGGCTGTCCGTAAAGTCACTGAACGTCTAATGTTAACTGCGATTACGGTATATGAAGACGCATTAGGCACATTACAATGTCTGTAGTAGATAAATAAATATTACACGAGTGAGTCCTTCAAATGACTTTGACCGTAATATACCAACGCTGCGTCTGCTTTTTTTTTTGAAAGCTGGGCGTATTTTTACAATACATTGTCATCGGGAAACAGGGATTCCTGTGCGGTACAATTTGGGAATGTTCAAGGCACGATTTCTAGGTATCTTATGTGATTGTTTGTACCGTGGATGTGACTTGTAATCTCACATATTATATTATAAAGTAAATAAATACTACTCTAAACCCCTTCATAAAAAGCTTAATAAATGTTTATTTTGTTTATTGGTAAATCACGCCGGTCGCTCATAAAAAAAATATTTTTTTAATTAACAAGCACCAAACTATATTATAATAATTATAATGACATACAATGTAGGACAAAATCACAATAATATTCATTGTTAGAAAATCTTAAACCTACTACGATCAAAAAAAAATTGAAAATTTTAAAATTAACTTAGTTTTTAGATGATTTTATATAGTCGTTTGATACTCATATTTTGTTCTCCTTCGAGTAAAAATCTTCAAGTATCTTTAAGTAGTAAAGAATCTTCAAGTAAAGCAAGCGACTTGTGGAACGCTCAACTCTCGACATCTCAATTCTATTTCTTTTTAACAAATCCTAGAGATTTGTTCGGTTGGAGACGACGTTAGTGCGTAATAACGTTTGGTATTGAAACTGAATGACACCCGTTTGATTTCACTTTTTATTTTATGTCTTTTTTACAAGCTTTATATTACTTTCACCTGTCTGTTGTCTGTCTGTCTGTCTGTCTGTAATCAAATCTTGCAAGTTTAATTTGACCCACTTCCCGGTTTCTAATTGAGCTGAAAATTTGCATGCGTGTGTAAATCGGATGACAATGCAATATTTTTATGACATCGAGCTGATCTGATGATGGAGCTGGAAGGTGGCCAAAGGTCATAAAACAACGCAACCCCGTCGAGTTTGGGCTCATTTGATTCGTCTTGACGAGTACTTTACGATGCAAGATGATAACAATAATTAAAGCTTGTTTTTAAAAAGTATTTTTTTAAATTTCACTTGTTAGTTATGAGATGTCGCGTCGCTTAAATTATAATTGAAGGATAGTTGAAGGTCTGGACTTGAAGGGTATTCTTTTTTTTATATTCGTATATTAAAATAAACGTTAAAAATAATTAAAACATGTATGTTTTAATTTAAATAAAACTCATTTTGTCGTATAGTTTTTTCTGTGTATTAGCAGTGGGGTTTACAGGGTTTACAGTTTACAGGTTTGAAGTTAACTTTATTACTTGAAATAAAATGATTTTTTTGCTGTTATGATTTTACATTTTTAGCGAATAGTAGAAATGCGACTTAAGGCGATATTATAGAAAACTATAATTACGTTTATAATAATAAAATATTTCTTAACTTTTCTTTAACAAATGTTTTAATTGCTCTTTTATCTAGCTTAACAAGTCAATCAAGTCAGAGTCAAGTATACGTAGAAACAGTTTAACTAATATACTACGTTAGCTAGAGCATCGCAGGATGTTGCCCTTGCGACCTTACTCCAGACTTGCGGTTGTGGCAGACAGCCGTAACTTTTGACTGAGCCTTACAAGTTCTATGCTAATCTGCACTTTATAGTGGCTTGTAACTTTTTTATCTAAAAAAACACTGAGATTAAATAATAAAACGTGAAAGACTGGGTCTGATGGATCATCTTCAAGAGTTCAAGGTTACTTGTGACTTGTGACCTTTCTAGGCATCTAACGTTTACAACGCTACCGTGCAACGTTAGCGTGCTACAACTTAGACTGCATCGTCACTTACCAACAGGTGAGATTGCGGTCAAACGCTTGTTTTGTCTGCTATTAAAAAAATCTTACGTGATTCATCGTAGACGGCATCTGCACTTTCCATTAGGTGGGATGTGGTCAAACGTAGGCCTATTAAGTACCTTAATTTTTTTTAGAACGCATATAAAATCCATGATTAATTTTAAAGCATAATACCAGGACGGTTGCCTGGAAGTAATTTTAGATAACTTCGATAAATCAATGAGGTCGACGTCCATTGATCTTAAGCCGAGTTCACACCTAACAAATAAACGCCAGAGAACGATGGAATCAGAGTTCGCTCCGCACTGTCGTTGGTTGTGTTCGTTTTCACTAAGACATCCAACAAAGCACCAACTTTTTGCAAGTACGAAGCCTTTGGTGGCCTTCGTTTTTTCGGAATGTATTAGGAATTACAATAACGTTTATATCGTGGAAAGGCCTCAAAATAGGCCTACAGTCTGCCCACAACGGATGGGCGGAACGGAACACAAGACTTTTCAGCGGGTGAAACCGCACGCCTCGACCAGCACATACATAAGCATTAAGCATCTAATAAATAATGTAAGAGTTCCCAAAACGTTTCGACTGTTGTTTTGTTGGGTTCCTGTATAACCATGGCAAAGTTTACAACTAATTACTTGCCCTTTGTGTGGCCGTGGTAACTCGTTTTGTTGCTTTTTACTTAGTAAAAAAATATAGTGGTTCCATTTACCTACATGACTATGTTTAACCCAAGAACCGGCGAGCGTGTATGAAGAATGAAGTGTAAGAGAGAGGTACCAAGTGAAGGGAAATAGTCTCTGCCTTTTTTTTTTTTATTGACCCAGGAAAAATGCGTTACGCATCATCACCCCACGCCGGGGGGCGCGAGGTGGTATGTGGGACTCCCCCGCCAAAGATGGTATCGGCGGGGATACCCACTAAAAAACCTGGGGGTGTCCTGCGGGACGCCATAATGCCGGGGCAACGGGTACGCCGAAGCATTCATCCGCTGAAATAGTCTCTGCCTACCTCAACGCCTGGAACCAGGTGTGTGATTATATGTATGTATATACATTATCCCTTGGATATCTCGCTCTCAGGCCTAGTAATAATGTAAAAATTGTTGAAGTTATCTATACCTACTAATATTATAAATGCGAATGTGTCTGTTGTCTCTTCACGCTTAAAGCACTGAACCGATTTAGGCGGAATGTGGAAAAGACATTAATGCCTCCGGCAAGGATATACAATATTTTTTATCCCATAGGACAATCTGTTTTTTCGTGGGTAGCGTCGCGGGGCGTTACTAGTGTAAAATAATGTTTACTGTGACATTTGCAATTCATGATATAAGATAATTCCCCTCTGAACTAAGTACGTACATTAATTCGCTGGCTCAGAGCGCCTGCAATGCGTGATAAGGCTCAGTTGCAGAAATTAATGTTAGATCTTTATTAACCAGCCTTCTCTCGGGGCTTAGGATCTCAATGACATTTGAGATATCCAGACCATAACTTTAGTTCGTCTCTTTAATTTATTTGTTGGGATTATTTTTTTATTTTACTTAGTACACCTACCTTTTTTTAAAATATGAAAATACGGGTATATACGCTGAAAGGAACTTTTTATATATAACTTTTTATATAACGGGGCTCACAGAAGGTAAATTCAAAAGCCGTGTTAAAGACATATTACAAAAGAAAGCCTATTATAAAATTAGCCAATACATAGAAGACAAAGATGCCTTGAAACCTCTGCAACCACCTGTAAATAAATTATGTAACCAAGATAATAATTGTAAACACATATTTAAAAAAGCAATCCCTATGAGTTTCTTGCTCATTCTTCTCATAGAGGTGCCTTGCGAATGAGCGGTAGAATATTAAAATAAAATGTAAAATTGACTTGCAAAAGTGCTCCATTGTAGCCTATTTGAATAAATGAATTTTGAGTTTGAGTTTATTTACTTTTCATATATCATCAGGTGACATGACAAAATGATTACACCATTTTTTTATTTGTAAAAATTGCTCGTTGCATAAATTTGCATAAAGGTAAAACACACTAACATACGCTGCATTACTTATATAAACGGAACTAACACGAATCCTTACAATAATATGGTTAAGTATTTTAATTTTATCACGACAAACTGAGGAACAGTGTGTGAACAGCGCGTAGTGTACGCTCTTGTAATACCGTCAAAGGCGGCAACTTGACGGTCCTTTGTCAACTTTACCATTTCCGAATGATGTCATTCATTTGCCTTTTTTTTTAAAACGGCAATACTTAAGCCGATACAGATAACTTGGTAAAATTTCAAAATGTATGGCGGCCACACTAAAGTTTTTTCAAGCTGGTAACTTCGCTCAATAACTCAATATGGCGTCATTCGACAGAGTGCAGAAAGAACATCGCTTAGTTTTCTTGGGAAATTGACACTGTTTCGTCGAAACTACTGTTCTAAAGTGTGTAAACCTTCAATATGATATACATAACTTCATTGAGATTATGCTTAGATAGTTTAGATTTATCTATTGTGTGTTAATTTATGATTATGTGTCAAAAACTCAATTTTGGCGTTTGGTAAAGTTGCCACAGTAACCAAAATGGCTTCTTTACCACTGCTTTGGGCTGCCACATTTTTTAAACCCCGATCAAAAAGAGGGGTGCTACAAGTTATGTCGCCATGTCTGTCTGTGGGTGTGTCTGTATATTGTATAATTTATCTGACGAAACCGTAGCTCTTAAACGGGTGAATGATTTGGATGATTTTTTTTTATTTGAAAATTAATTTTCTAGCAATAGTTAACAGTTTAACTAACCATCAGTAGAAAATATGCACATATTATACTTAGACGTATTTTATGAAAAGCAGTTCAGCCGTTTAGTTTAGGAGTGAGTATTAGGGGTAAAAGTGGGGATTACAAAGAATTGTTTCATTTATACTTAATACGAGTAAGTGGTGTAATTTTAATGGAAGAGCATTAGGTTACAAATTTTGATATACTAGCAGGTATTTATTAGTGTCGAGGGTTTAACAATTTAACCTCGTTGTAGCAGGCTAAACAGAAAATATGGCCGTGACTAGGGTTCTAAAAAATTATGTATGGAAATATATAGCATGCACGTGGCAACTTTACCAATTCTAGTATTGCTATTTTATGCAGTAATTTTCTTCTGAGTTTGAATTAAATTAATGTTATTAAATGGTTTGGAACACTGTATTAACACAAGTTCTGTGGCATCTTTACGTTTTCTACAAAATCTGATGACATAGTAAAGTTGCCACAAGTGTGTCTACTTTACCAGCTCAATATAAGTGGCAATAAAAGTTTTATCTTAGGAGTTTAATGATCTAAAATTTATTTAAATCAAACACTAAATCACAATGAGCATGATGGAGTTTGTAATTCTTATGAGAGTTAATATATTTTTATTTTATTACAACGCAAGTCTAAAAATGCGGTAAAGTTGCCGCTTTTGACGGTACTAAAATTTACCTGAAGGCTGCTGTAGACAGTATGTGTACCAAAAATGCTTCGTAATTCCCATGCAAATGAACTGTGCTCTGTGCTCCAGTGGAACCGTGTTTGCATATTGGATAACGGCGCATAATTATAAAGCCTCTGTTTCGGACAGTATGCGGTTGCGAACAACGGTGTATTGTGTGATGACACCCAGTGGTACGGCGCAAGGTAGCCCCCGGGGACAAACCAATTTTGGCGCACCGCTTAAAAAAGTTTGGATAGCACACGTAAAGTTTGTACGATAACTGCACAATATTTTGCATATTTATGTGATAATTTCCAGTGCACAAGAAGAAAATTCCCTCAACTTAAAATAAATTGGTAGGCTTTTTAGGATTGTAATTTGAAATAACTATATCTATGGGAATAGGATTGTAATAATTGGAACTTACTACATCTGTGAGAAGAAGAAACTGATAAGATTTTTTTTATTCGAATTGATTGTCACTTTTGCAATGACCAACTGTCCATGTAGAAAAGAGTACATTTGAAATATTTAATATTATTATTTTTTGGTAACAATGTATGGTGCGATGTCATGTCGATGTTTCATTAATACTTTAGTGTTTGTACCACCAGTTAGCCCCACTCAGATCAAGTCGTCCCTTTTTTATAGTTTTCGCCCCCTTGCCCCATCCTAACTACATCACTGATTACCTCAGCTTTTACGTAGAGTGCAACACTGCGTGCGGTCACTAAATGCAATTTAAAAAATCCACTTTGGATGTCACAAATAATACAAGTGAGCTTTTGGACAAATGGATGAGTTATGAGAGGCTTTGTGGTTGTTGTTTGTATTCATTTTCATATCTCTTTGTGCAATATTAATAGGTTGTTCAGTTTTATATACACCAATGTACACACCTACTCGCTGTGATGTATTGCGGTTTTACTTGTTGAAAGTGACAAAATTTCAATTTTATTTAGTTTGTCACTTTGCTGCTGCCACTGTTGTATGTTACTGTTTGGGGCAATGTTATTGTAAGAATCGATTTCTTTTTATTTTTTAAAACTTTTTACTCACATTTATTTACATTTACAAAAGGCTTATATCGGGTAGAATTTGATTACCACATTGAAAGTCTCATCTAGGTCAATCAGTCATATTGTACTAGAAATCTATTCTTATAATAAAAAGTAATGATCAAATTTTGGACATTGCTCTTTAACAAATAGATTTAAAATAAGTTTATAAAAATTGACGGCTAGTAAATTAAATAATAAAATAAGTAATAAGCTCGCTCTTTTCTATATGATGAAGTAGAAGACCAGCAAGACGCTCTCCTAGACTTATGTTTTGGTTGAGTGTCTTTTTTTATGTGATAAAGTAGAAGACGAGCATGATGTTAAGAGATAGCGCTGCCCATAATCAGTACAGTGCTACTTAGGATTTCACAATGATCTAAAATTCTATCTATATTCTATTCTTCATCTCTATTCTCTTTTCTTTCTCTATTTCTTTTTTTATATTTTTATTTTCTATTTGATTTATTGGTCGTTATAAAAATACATCTGATTGTAACTGAACTGGACACATCCATCAGGCGAATGAGAACAGATCAATCAATAAAATAATAACGAACACAAATATTGACTTTGAAGCACTAACAAAGGGTCGGTAGGATGTTGGGAACACAGAAATAATTTCGAATGGAAGCCGCAAGTGCCAGTTTTTAATCCACCAAACAAATACTGTGTCCTGGACGTTATCAACGAAATACGAATGTTGCCTAAATTACGATTAAACCAGACTAGTTCTGATTGGCTAGTTCAAAGTAGATTATCTTCGTTCAAAGACAGTTAACGTGTATTATGCAGTGCCAATGCGTATCATCGAGATGCGCATCGGCGAGAACATACCTCTGGGACTCTTATGTTTGAGTCCTCTATGACCACATCCCACGTGATGGAAAGTATAAATGTGGTCGACTATGAAACACGAAAGCCCTCGAAAGTGGAGTACTGCTACATTTAATATAAAATATATATTTTGAAATTCACCTTTTATTTGGATACGATTGCCATGTCACTCCAAAGTGGAATAGAATAGAATAGAATAGTGCTTTATTGCAAACCAAAAATATACAAAAGAACAGTAAGTGGAGTATTGCTCCATTTTGCTTAGACCCAATTTTGGAGACCTTGCAGCATCTATTCTGGTAGGTATTATAGTGAGGTTGAGAACAAAGTATTGGTGATCGATAAGTAATTGGGTGCTGTAGAGTGGATGAAAGAGCTTCCCGTCTTTATATCAAAGGATACTTGTGAGGAATCATGTGAGGGATTTACAGATCGGTTGGTTCTGTTTTAACCTACTATAAAGCAGAGGTTCTATCTATGATATAAAAAAATTATATGTTCAGAAATAAATTTTCCTTAGGTCAGTATTTTTTATCAGTAGCTGCCTTGCCAATTCTTTCAATTCTTATACTTTGTAATCTATTCTAATTTATTGTAAGACATATGAGTTACTTTCATCCTTTTAAATCTACGAGTATGTTAAAAACTTGCCTTCAAAGGGAATGTGAGATCGCTGTGGTTGGGTGTGTCTGTTATTTTAGTGTTAAAAATGATTTTATACATAAAACTCATATTATCTTGTAGAAATTAATTAATATATGGTATTCTTTTGTATTTTAATTAGAAGCTGTGTATAGTGGTTTAACCAGCTGAAAAGTACCTTGTGTATTATTGCAGGGTATTATTACATACCAAAAGTCAATCCAAAAGGCATGTTGACAAAATTTTAAAAATCTAATTTTTAACATAACTACTTTGTTTGGTTTGTGAATAAGATAAATAATGCTGAGATATAACGCTTATAAGTTTGGGTGGGTACACGCTACCTCATTATCTAGTACAAAAGGTAGTAACCCGAATTCGGCCCGTGACGTTATGAACTAAGCAACTTTAGCGCATTGTACATCTCGCACCACCGTTGTTATCAAATTTACAAATCAAAAAATGCGTGTCCAGATATTTGTTTCTGGTCTGGGTGGCTTTCTGTATCTTACTTACATTATAAACGTGAAAGTTAGTAAGAATGAATGTCTGGATGTCTGGATGTATGTTTGTTACTTTTTCACGCCTAAGCGGGTGGACCAATTGAGCTGAAATTTGGAATAGAGATAGCTTAGACCCTGGAATAACACATAGGCTACAGAACAGCGGGTAAAACCACTGGGCGCAGCTAGTCTATTATAAGTATGTATTTACAAAAGAAAAGTATATAAGTATTATATCCGTTATCCTAACCACCATAACACAAGCATTTGGTTACTTAGCTTGGGGTTAGGTGGCACTGTGTGTAATGTCCTGAAATATTTATTTATTCATTTTAATAATCTACAAATCAGTATAACTAGAGTTACTAATGAATAAATATTGTATCAATACAAAGTCATGATACAACTTCAGATACAAGTTTGATCTCGCTAACATAGGCAAATAAATCAAAGCTGTTATTAGTTAGCGAACTCTGAGCTTCACATCTGGGACTGCGAAATTAAATGATATAACTTTATCAGACTATTTTAATATAAGTTCAGAATCTGCAGTTCGTTTGTTGTTTCAGACTTTGTGTGTACAAATATTTGCCCTAGGTTTTTATTTATATCATCTTGTAAATATATAAAGTGACTGAAGGTCTTACTGAGGTACTAAATATTGGTTTATATATGTTTCTGCAAATCCTAGACTTAGACGAAAAAAAAAATAAATAAATAAATATTTGTAATACAGATAGGTTTTATGACGTAGACTTTCGCTAAGAAAGGCGGCCAAATCTGTGAGTATACGTACATAATATTATATTCTAGTAATCACTACATAGTCTAAAACAAGTCGCCTCCCTGTCTGTCCCTATATGCTTAAATCTCAAAAACTACCCAACGGATTTCGAAGTGTTTATTTTAAATAAATAAATTCAAGAGGAAGGTTTATATGTAAATACAGGAAACAATATTGTAGAGAAACACTGTTAGGCGCAACGAAGTGGGTACGGGTCCACTCTTTGAATCTTAAGGGTCAAAATCAGAGAGGTGAGCATTTTAGGTTTTGAAATATCTGAGAAATTAAACGTTATTTAGAGGAATATTAACAAGTGGAGTATGTTGTGTCATTTGTCATGAACCTTTCCTGTGAAGAAGCACGCACAGAAATAAATATTTTAGAAATTATACTTTATTAGAAAAATGCCGGGACCTTAAATCATTTCGAGAACACTTTTAAATATTTTTTTAATAAAAATATAACCAACGCCCTTAACAGTCACCATAAAGAAATTATAAATTAACTTGTTCCTCTATCGGTAAATGCTGTTATTTTGTATATTTTTATAATAAAAAGACTTATTTTTCAAATAACTCTCTGTAAATTTTCAATAAGTGTTAATTTCGTTTCAAATTTTTAATTTCTTGTATACATTAGTGCAGTACGTTATCACTTAATAATATAAATACAAATGTTGAAAGATCGTTACAAATTGTGTGCAAGATTTAACTATAGCATTACTCATTAGTGATAAATTTGCCGTTTTTGTTATGTTCCCGAAAATGATGGGAGCGTTCCCAAAATGACAATGAGGTGGATAAAATGTTAATAACTTGTTCAAAGGGGAAATAATATTATGCAACATCATTTTGTTTAAGTAACTTTGCTAAGTTCTGCTGAGAACGAACTGAGGTGTGAGCGACTGCTTTTACTAGCAAAAAAATATCATGTTTGAGTAAAAGTTCTCCTTATCATTTTCGTACGATATACCTTACGATGTTTTTTGATACGGTTGCCACTGACGCATTTTTGAAAAACCTCTCGCTGTTGATAATTTTTTAGTTATTTTTCAACGGTGTACTTCACCAAATAATTGACGTTTACAAAGTAACGGAACATTCTCTTGAACTTCATCTTTTTTTGTCTATACGTTTGAGATTTTTTCTCACAGTTTCTTTGTGTACTCTTCTGCCTTTCAGTCATATCACTAACAAGTCTTTACTTTATTTACAGCCTTCTTTCACGGTGTTTTTTTAATAAACTTCACTGTCCTGTTTTGATCGTTTTTTTAACTTCTTTTCCTCTTAATTTTCATTATTTTAATGTTACCCTTTCTAAATAGTTTACAAAAACCAAAATTTTGCATGGTTATATGTTTTTAAAGCATTAAAACCTCATATTGCCCGAAAATTATCATTTCGAGAAGGCGTCATATACTAGAACATTCCCGAAATGACCGTTCCCAAAATAACTATCTGATGAATATTTTCATATCACGCTTGACACCATCATGTTATATATTGGTTTAAGAGCTAATGAACACGTGAGCTGTAATATTTATAAGAATTTAGCAAAAAGTATGCAAATTGTTGAAAAACTAATCACCCAACAGCGTTCCCGTAGTGACAGGGAATTGAAGTACGCTTCCCAAATACGAAGTTAAAAGGAACTTACCAACAAAATCAATTATTTTTTTCCGTAAACACGATATACGTTTTTTCCATTGGCAATTGAACTTCACACTGTTGCTCGCTAATGCTACATAGCGCGTTTTGTTTTCATTACATCGATTGGTATCCACCGCGTTCACTGAATGATTTAGTAAACGTCAGACAGCATTTGAATAGTCAAAATATGAAGGAATTAGACTGTTGTTAATTAAATTTATACGTTTATTTGTAATTTAATGAATTTCAAAATATATATTATAAAATAACAATTTTAAGTCTTACTTGTGAACATTTTTAACTTGTCTCAACTATGAAACATGGTATAAGGACGCGTTCCCGGAATGACTATTTAGACCTTTTTTGTTTAAAATCAAGCACTATATTATCGTAGACAAATAAATATAGTAAGTGCCTTGTAATTATGTGCAAAACCTTTATTTAGAAATAGGTATTTTAGTAATATCACGTTATTTTATTATGAAAATCTATGTCAGAAGCATGATTCTCACCTCTTTGATTTTGACCCTTAAATATATAAAAGGAAAGAGTGACTGACTGATCTATCAACGCACAGCCTATGCCACTGGACGGATTGAGTTGAAATTTTGAACACAGATAGGTTTTATTACGTAGACCTCCGCTAAGAAAGGATCTTGCCACGCGGGCAAAGCCGCGAGCGTAAGCTAGTATAAGATAATTTAATTTACATAAATGACTAAGTACCTATCTATATCTACATCATTATGCCTACGGATTTTGATCGTATATTATGTGATCGTGTATTATGTGTGTGTTTTTATATAAATATAATAATCTTGTCATTAAGTAAGTGCCAGTATAGGTTAATATCTTTGAATACAGAGATGAAAGTACACTTCATATCGAGTGACAACTTTGATAAAGTAACTCAAAGTGATTGCAGAACTTTTGTTCGCAATCTGTAGAAACAGGTCACCGAACACGCGGCGGCTTTATAAAAAGACACATGATCTTATGGAACGCTGCTCTCTGTATTGTTAGCTCTGTTATTGCAAATCTGTATTTTAAGTACTATACTAGTAGTAGTAGGTAGGTACTACTTAACTAAAAACAAAAACGGCACAACTCACGTCTAATATTGTCGGGAATACCTCGACCACGGTTTTAGACAATTACGATGTCCTTCATCAGGAGTTCACGCCTGCAAAACACGACGCTCAACACACATATCACACAACACACGCTAGAACACTCAGATGACACACTGAGAACACTCTCGAGAACACTCGCGATAGTTTTAAAAATCGTATACATAGGTACTACTTGTATAGGTAGGATAAATCTCATAATACATTCTATGTACTCTGCCTCACTATATCAGTGGTTTAGAACAGTTAGATTTACTGTACATTGAAGTGTGATCGATCCGTGGATTGTGGATAAAAAGATGTTCTTTACTGCTAGTAGCTGTATTATTGTTTCCTAGTTTTTTTTCTCAATATGGTGTTTGCCACATAAAAACTGTTAAATCGAGATCGCTAGTAGGGTTAAATATTCTCTTAATAAATTTTTTTTCCTCAATTCATCAAGGAAAAATTAAATTCTTTTTTCATATTTGGTTAAAATGATGTATCGTTTCAGGTGAATTGTGGCGCTCGGTAGCGTCTGCGTCGGGGCGATGATAGGCCACGCGGGCTGGCCGCGCGCACACTATGCGAGAAGACTCGACGGATGTAAGTATAGCTATTTGCTTTCTGTTTTTTTCTAAGGGTATAATTACAATTACTACATACTTTTGATAATATTAATTTGATAAAACTGTGTTGACGTCAACGAGATCAAATTAAAATGTATTTACTCAAATAAGCTATAATGAAGCACTTTTGCAAGTCAAGCGTACATAGGTACACACACATATAGGTTGGCCACAAAACCTGTAATTGTGTTTTACTCTGATAGTGTTCTGTGGGAGTTTAAACTCCAATTATTATTTTGTATATTTTATCTTTCATAAGTCAATTTTATAAATATTTAGTTCAATTGTAAGACGGTAGAGTCTTAAAATTGAACTAAATTTGGAAAGCACATAATCAAAAGAACAAGCAAAAAAAAATACAAAACTAGACATTTACATTTATTTAATTACATAAATATAACTAAACGTATCGGTAATTATCCTGCCGAATGCGCCAAACGCTCATGATACACTCTTCATCTACGACCTATCTCTCACTCAATACTAAAGGCAGATCACAAGTTTACAGAATGAATAGAAACAAGTGAAATTTAAAAAACTTTTTAAACTAGCTATTATTATATTATTGGGTAAATCCTGAGATCGGGCGTATTTAAGTGATTTCCGTGGCAGATTTTAAATCAAAGTATTATTACATTTTACATGTAAAACATCAAATTTCCCATAATTATAAGCACATCAATCAAATAGGCATCATTATAACTTGTTTTGTTCAGAAGATATTTAAATTTAAATTTTTGGTGCCACGGGAATCAATAAAGTGTGGCATGGGAATCAAAATTAAAACTATTTTGTTTGAATTCTATGTTATTATTTAAATATTGACCTCTAAATACTAATCATATAAAATAGAAATGATTAAAAACGGTGATCCAAACAGATATACACCAAACATAAAGTATTAAAAAGGTCTATATTGGCTCTCTATATAATAATCATGTAAACTAAATAAAATCAACGTATTGCAGTCTTAAACAATGTAAAAATATTGAATATATAGTCCTAGAATATGAGATTAAGTTCTCAGTCACAGTCACTGACAGGATTTACTCCAGAAGCTGTCATCAGATTGTACATTTATCATTAGTTAGGTTAATCTGGACTGAAAGTTGCAGTCAGCCCATAGTTTCGTTTTATTTTTTAATCATACATCATCTCAGCCATAAGACGTCTACTGCTGAACATAAACCTCCCCTTTAGACCTCCATATATAACACCGGTGTTGGAAGCGACCTGCTTCAAGCGTCTTTCAGCGACCTAAATAAGGTCGTCTGCCACACTTGTGGGTAGACGTTCTACGCTGCGTTTGCTTGCCTGTAGTAGCCACTTGAACACTTTTTGACCTCATCAGCCATTCGCTCTACGTGCTATGTGGCCTGCCCATTACCACTTCAGCTTCCTGGACCGCGGAGATATGTCAGTGACTTTGGTTCGTGTTAGGATCTCCTCATTCCTGATTCGATCACGTAGAGAAACCCCGAGTATAGCCCTCTCCATAGCTCGCTGAGCGACTTTTTAATGTGGGGATATAATGGTGCCGCATAAGCCAGAGCGGCTGTCTACTATAGTACAATATAAAAAATCTGATGTATACAATATAAAAAAAATATCTGAAATAATGAAATATACAAATATAAACTGTCAAAATCACTTCCATACCTGCGGATTCGCTGTAGTTGGGTAAAAAGTGAAAGAATGCGCAAGAAAATTCAGGGGAAAATTAATCACCGTGGTAAAATGCCATGAGAATCAATACCATGGAAATCAAAATTGTATAGTTTTTTGTCAATATTTTTAAATACCATAATTATAGACCAAAATTAATAAAATATATGATAAACAATACCCTTTTACTAACTGCACACCCTAGTCAAAAAACCGTAATGGATAAAAAAATATTTTTAAACATGGAAAAGGTAATCAATGATCTAGTGAACCAAAACCACGGTAATCAATTTCTCACCTTCGTAAATCCAGTTTATAACAACGAGAGGAGGAGCCTCTCTTCACTATGTTTAGAGCGCAATCGAAGTTGGCCAATAGCGTGCGTACAAGCTTCTAAGTATTGTGGTTTGTGAAATGTGGGTAGTTATGTCGCGCGCCATGGGAATCACTTTTTGTCCGGGGACAAACCTAAATTTGTTATTTTTTCTAAAACTACGCTGAGTACAGCCTTCGCGTATTTTTTTGATCATATAACAGTTCACCCTTTACAGCTTTGATCACAGGAATTAATTAAATTCCTTTTATAAATTAGTGTAAAAAATATATTTTGTTCCGAAAATGTGTAAGGGACAGCCCACGGTAATCAAATTTCAGGGCTTTTACATTTTTTTTTAGATACTTGCAGCTAAATATAACCTGATGTCTATCATGCATTAAGTAGATTGAACCTTAAACTAACAGGAAAAAAATACCTTTGGGTAGAATTTTTATGTTACGGGTAGTTTATTCCCCCAGACACGTAAAATTTTGACTCTCAGGAATCACCCTATTACCATCTAGCACCAAAGTACTCGTCAAGACGAATCAAATGAGCGCATCGATGGGTTTGCGTCGTTTAATTACGAAGTTTTTATGGCCACCTTCCTGCTCCATCATCAGATCAGCTCCATATCATAATAATATTGCATTGTTATCCGATTTATACATGCATGCCAAATTTCAGCTTAATCGCTTAATCAGAAAACGAGAAGTGGATCAAATTAAACTTCCAAGATTTGATTTGAAGGTGAAAGTAAATAAGATAAGACAATGCTTTATTGTACACCACATAATGTTTCAGAAAATACATAGGTACCTACATAATAAAAAATAAAAAATTACAATATACAAGCGGCGGTCTTATCGCTAAAGTGCGATTTCTTCCAGACAACCAATGGATGGAGAGGATTAATTTACACAATAAAAGACGGTGGCACACTATTTAGCAAATCTTGTAAACAAATATTTATACGGACTAACTCATTTTTTTCATATCCGTATTCCAGACGGTGGACAAGGCGGTGTGCACGGAGGAGAGCGGCGCAGCGCGACTGGAGGCGGTGCTGGTCGCTCTGGTGGAGAGGAAGGCGCGCGCGCTGCACGCCGAGCACTCGCGCACCCATCCGCTGTTGCTGCTGCTGCGACATCTGCCGGACGGTCAGTTGGACATTTCCTTTTTATGGGCGCTTCTTTTACCTAGTGTGGGGTGGCACGGCAGGCTTAGGTAAGCGCCAATTGCTTGTGGCCAAGGAAGTTAGAAAGCATAGGGAGTTGAAGGTACAAATACTTTGCTTAAAAATATTTATTTATTTATTTTACTTTATTAATAATTAGAAAACTTACAGTTAGCTAATGAGTAGATAGATATATAAACACGAAAGGCCAATTACAAGTTTTCATAGATAGATACAGAAAAAGGTAAAATACAAGTAGAACAAGACTAGAAAACATAATTTAGTGCACACTACAGCAATATGAACCTATATTTAATTTGAACTCAAGTTTTAGTTCTTTTACGAATTAAGATCTCGAGTTGCTGTCAAAATTACAATTAATGGTTGGATAAATTGACTTACAAAAGTTTTTATGGAGTTTTAAGCCCATGTTCAAATTAAAGACAATGATTTATTCAAAGATTTATGTTGCTAAATACGTAATTGATGGTTAGCGTTAAAGAGAGGGTGTCGCGTTTCCTACCCAGTAGGTGGGAGGTTGAAAAAAAAAACAATATTACAGCAACAATAAAAATATTTATTATATCGAGTTTAGGTTCCGTTAGCCGTCTGGTTCCTACGCCGTAGGTCGGTACTCCCCTCACGGTGCAGCCGCCGCCGGGTGTCAGGCTCGGGCGACGGGTGGTGGAGCTGGTGGCGTAGGGCTCCGGTACCGGGCAGGTGGTGTCAAGAAAGCGAAGCCGTAACTTAGCACCCTGTGAAATACGTCACAGTTAAGAACTTGTCCACTCGTCTCCGCCGAGGCTAAACCCTTTATGATGAAATTTGTGCAACGCTCTAATAATATGTTATGACTTTAGTCTTCTTCTTCCTAGTGTATATGTATATCCCGGCTAATAGCCAGGGTCCGCTTTCCTACTTCTTTCTCTCCACTTTGCTCGGTCTTCGGCATCTTCCACATAAAGTTCATTGGCTCTCATGTCGTCCTTTACGAGAGCAAGTCAGCGCCGTTTCGGTCTACCGCGAGGTCTTGCTCCTGTGACAATAAGGTCTAAGCACCTGTTTCCCACATACTCCGCTGGTCTACGCAAGACATGACCATACCATCTCAGGCGATTCTCATGGAGCTTATCCGCTACGTCACGTACGTGAAGGCTGCCACGGATGTGCTCGTTACGAATACGATCTCGTCTCGTAATGCCACACATCCATCGCAACATTTTCATTTCCGTGACGTGGAGCTCTTGGACATGTCGCTGCAGGGTAGGCCACGTCTCACTGCCGTAAAGGAGAACAGGTCGGACGATGCTTTTGTAAATAAGACCTTTGAGTCTTAAGGGCATCTTTTTGTCACAGAGCACCAGTAACCTCACGCCGTTTGGCCCACGCAGCACTGATACGGGCTTTGACGTCGTGGTCTATATCTCCAGACGCATGGAGTACGGATCCTAGGTACTTGAACTTTTCCACTCTTGTGGCCTGTTCGTTCCCTATATAGATGGTCTGAGGATCCGCGTTGCCACATACCAGGTACTCCGTCTGGATGTAATGACTATAGTATTATACGCTAAAGAATGAGTTGACGAATAATAAGGTTTATTATAATACATATTATAGATTTGCCTATTTCCAGAAAAATGTCACATTTATAGGGCGCAACATGCAACTTGAATAGTAGTAGAACTTGAACAATAGTTGTTACACATGCACCACTAGTTTGGTTGTATGGAAGAGATCGCTATTAGCGTTAAGACTGCCCATTGTTACACTGTTTACATTACAAATTGTATTTAGTTCTAAGTTCTTGTAAGTTGGATCAATAAAGTGTCATCTAATCTAATCTACAAGTTTTTTAACTAAAAACAAAAACGGCACAACTCACGTCTAATATTGATCACTGATGAAGAACATCGTAATTGTCCGAAACCGTGGTCGAGATATTCTCGACAATATTAGACGTGAGTTGTGCCGTTTTTGTTTTTAGTTATGGAGAACACTCGCGATAGTTTTAAAAATCGTACAAGTTTTTTTTTATTCGTTATAACTGAGTCTTTGACCACGATCTTGCGTGATGTTAAGTGACGATAGGCCGTAGATGCTAGCAGACTAAACCTAGCGGGCGGGATACGTTTCTCCCTGGCGTCACTGAACACCGTGGCGGGACACGGTCATGATGACCGCTTGGTTACACGGTTTGCCATAATATACCTCTCCTCGCGCCGTAAAAAGTACAACGCGATATGGCATACATAGGCAAAACTGTAGCGAAGCTTAAGCGTGTTGTAGGCTCATAAAACTATGATGATAATTCTAATGATATGTGTAATGTTACAGAGGAAGCGTCGATCCTGGGCAGTCCTGGCGAGGAGCTGCCCGCGCACTGGTGTGAGCATGAGATTGCAAGACATAAGAGGAGGAAGCTTAAACTGCAGACACGCAGGTAACTTCTCATTTAACTATTCGTACATAGATGTACGAAACACTATGAGGACTTTTACAGTTTGTGATGTTAAGGGGGTGATGTCTTATATTATATCTGCGAATCTCCCGCACGATATGACGAACATTGAAATATGTAAATTATTCGAATACTTTTAATAATAATAAAAACTTATTATCTAAGCTTTACCGAGAAACATTTTCATAAGGTTTAAAAATTTGTCATATTATAATCATGCAAGCAAGAGAGCACGCAAAGACTCTTAAGCAATACAAAGGGCTGTTGCAATAATTAGTAAGAGAAGTTAGTATTACAATAATTGAACTTATTAACAGAAGCGTAGCGTGCCTCGGCCCCCGTATAAAAAATGTTGGGGGCCCTAAGAAGGGTAAAGATTTCTTTGAAAAGAAAAAAAAATGTATAATATTAAAAGAAATAATTATTAATCATAATTATCTTTGTCACTTTTTCCAAAAATTTTAGTGAAATATAAGAAACTTGGGAAGTTTTGTGCGTAAGTAAAAACTTACGCACGTTGCGTTGGGGCCATTGATACGACTTTCGCTACGCCCCTGCTTATCACCTAACTTAATGCTTATACCTAAGTATATCGTCATAATTACCCATAGAAGTATGCAATGATCAATGGTGGAAGACGTGGACATGGCTAAAATACAGGTGTTAATGTTGTATTGTTTCAGTAAAGAGGCACGTCCGGAGCAGCTAGAAGTGGAGCGGCGTCGGAAGCGGCGGCGCAGGCGCAGTCCATCGCACGCGCACCCGCAGAAACCGCGCAAACATCGCACGCTGCTCGTCTCCGCCATCGATGAACAGGCTAAAGTTATACATGTAAGAATATACATACTACAATATATAAATACGATAATATATTACTAGAGACAAAATAAAAATCATCATCATCTCATCATCTTCCTGCCTTTATCCCTAGGTAAGTTCGGTTTTCTCCTCCATTCTACTCTATCATCTGTCATATCTTGATCCACACCCCTAGCACGCATATCTTCGCGACAGAAATAAAAATATTAAGTAGGAAAAGTTAAAGATTTATTTAAACCTGTTGATCAGGCTCCTGGAGATTGATGCATTTTTGCATTTGCATAATTGTTTCTGTTTATTTTATCGATTCTGCTCTAACTTGTACAAAGTACAGAGAAAATAACAAGAATGCATAACACACATTCGAGTGTGTTTTCTTCGCATAATATCTCTTTCTAAGGGTTCCGTTCCCAAATGTAAAAAGAGGACACTGTTACTAAGACTTCGGTGTCCGTCCGTCGCGTCCATCTGTCAGTCACCAGGCTCTATCCCATGAGCGGTGACATTTAGATAGTTAAAATGTTCACGCATAATGTATTACTATTACTCCTATAACAACAAAAATACTAAAAATGGAATAATAAAATATTTATAAAGGAGGGCTATCATACAACAAACGTGATTTTTTGTTTTTATATAATATCACGGCTAAAGTCCAAAAGCGGTCGGCTACACCTAGTTTTAACCGCCTAAACCTAGGTGTTGCCTCACTTCGGAATTTAACCGTAACATGTATACATACTTACCTCTCTAGATTTAGATTAATAATGGCATCAGACGCTTGAAATATTCACAAAATATATAGGTGAATATTTATTTTAAATAAAAAATAAATACTTATAAAGGGGCCAACATAAAACAAAGTGCATTTTACTTTTTTTTGTCGTATGAGAAGTTCTATAGAGAATGGTACAGAACCTTTCGTGTGCGGGTCCGAGATCGACTCGCACTTAGCCAGTTTTATTTTTAAAGGATACTTCAAAACCATAGTAATAGCCCTGTCGAATGTGCTGAATCTCTAACATGGACGCTGCTTTAATCATCTTTCATAAATGTGAAATTCCAGTAATGAGTAGCCCTGTGCCTTCAATAATTAACTAAGTTTAATTTAGTTCAATAAGTTTTTATAACAGACGGCTCGCATCATATAACTCTAATAGGTCGTCTTTCTAACCCTAATAGGGCGACGAATTGAAATTTTTAACGAAAGTCTTATGCAATGCAATGTAATTTCTTTTGACAATTCAAAAAACTTTGAATTTTGGGACCGGTGTGTGCTACTAGAAACCACTGTCTGGCTAAAGGCGATTCATTATTAAAAATCATGAAAGAACGCTTCATTTTCCACAATTTATTGACGAGACAGAGTCTCATTGCTAGGGAGCGTATTCGCACGCATAATTTTTTTTGTCCTAATTTTGTTTCGCCGAAAATGTTTCGCATAACTTTTTTTAGCCTAATCATAATTGGGCATAATTGTATCTAGACATACTTATGTCTTGCCATAACTGTCAGTTGCCCTAACGTTTTTTAGCATACATTTGTAAAGCATAAATTTGTATGTCATAAAATAAGTACGCATAATTTTGTTAGTCATAATTTAATTTGTCCGAAAATGTTTCGCATAACTTTCTCGGGCATAATCATAATTTTACATAACTATATTAAGGCATACAACTAATATTGTAAGTTAATAAAATTATTTAGGAAAGTAGTTTATGGCACCCAGTAAGACTGACTGTCACAAAACCGACTCGGATAATTTAGGTTAGGTTAGGTTGAACAATGTCCACAGTGCCACGGCAGCGGTCAACAAAGTGCCAAAAATGACCATTCACTTTCTAATTCAGAGAGAGGGTTCAGAGGGGGCTATAGAGGAGATTAAAATGAAACAACCGCACAGTAGCTAGTGAAGTTACTGGGCTGAAGAGTCTTAACTCTCAAGTAAGAAGCGATGACGCAGTGCACCCAGAATTTTACTTTGTAAAATACTGGGTAGCACTGTACTAATTATGAGCAGCGTTACCTCTTACCATCGGGAGAGCGTCTTGACCGAATTCTTACTTCGTTCTATAAAAAAAAACAGCGAGAAGGCTAGGTTAGGTTTTAAGTTAGAACATTGAGATTAATAATTGGTTTCTTTTAGTATTAATAATATTTTGCCGATTACAATCCTGGTAATAGTATTATGACAAGATATCACTTTGCTAAAAAATTAGGGCTGGATATATCATTATACTGAAAATTATTAGGGCTGGATATTATTATGTCGAAAAATATTAGGGCTGAATATAATTATGATGAAAAATATTATGGCAAGATATTTTATGCGTTAAAACAATATGCGTAACAATTTTATGCGTAAATATTATTATGCTTAAAAATATTATGGGAGAAAAATTTAGGCCAAAAAAGTTATGCCTAAAAACTTTAGGCGTTTTGATGTTTAGGCTGAAAAACGTTATGCCACATTAAATTAGGACTAAAAATTTTATGCGAGCCAATATGGACCCTCATTGCTATGCTACGTGACATAATAAATAAATATTCAATTGCTCGTAAAACTCGACGTCATCTTTCAATAATTCATAAAAGCTTCTTCTAATAAAAAGCTTTTATTAGTTCTTGCGCCACTCAACAGATGGCGTTGATGCAAATATTTGGCGGTTGGCTTTTCGTTTCAGTTTCAGTATTAACTCTCTAGTTTCGAACTAGATGGCGCTGAGAATCACATTTTAAAACACGTAATTTGACTACAATGTTCAAGTTCACAGTTCACGGGTATTGGCTATGCAATACAGTGTTTTGTTAACTGTTGTGTTGCCGGACTTTTAGTTCCGTTATTATCCACGATTATTGAAATGGTAGAGGGAGTGTAATTTATGAGCCACCTGTAGGTGCATTTGTGCGGGCTATTTGTCACAGTTACAGCCGTACTTAGGTGTGTTATGAGGGCGTTTGTTTACATTCTGGAACGTTTTGCGGCGTTCTAAGCAAATTACTTTTTATTTTATACCTAACGCCGTCGTCATGGGTTATGGCCAGTTATTATGGCGGTGCTCAGAGCAGGCCTTATTATTCTAAGGGAGGCTTTTGGATTTAAGCACGTGTTATTTTGGTGTAATTTTAACGTATTCTGTCTACATAATTTAACACCATTTTTGGAATATCTCTCACATTTAAATGGATACAGCTAGTAGAATGAGTGTCTTTTATAACCAACAGTTTTAATAACCAACATAATTATTAGACTCGCCCGTTTCTACTAAAACGCTAGATTTGTACAAATACAAATATCTTTATTTGCGAATATACATAGGTTAGTCTAGTTGG
The DNA here is from genome assembly GCA_947507615.1 of Hemithea aestivaria. Classification (NCBI taxonomy): domain Eukaryota; kingdom Metazoa; phylum Arthropoda; class Insecta; order Lepidoptera; family Geometridae; genus Hemithea; species Hemithea aestivaria. Next base: position 10,129,841 of record OX382332.1, on the reverse strand, counting down.
TAAGAAAAACAGTGTAGTGGTCAGCTATATTCTGCCTTAGTGACATGCAAACTTGTTATAAAATCATAATAAAATTAGTTTAAAATTAATAATACAAAAATGTCAAATATAATTGATTAATACATATGTCAATTAGATTATTATTTTCAATTCAATTCAATCTCATGTCAAATAAATTATGTATTATTATGAGTACAAATTATGTGAAAGAAAGTATTTAGTCACTAGAGCGTAGCAATTTTGTTTTACCTCCCAGATGTCTCAAGGTACCTTCACGACGACTTATTATTGGCCATGGGTTGAACAGTTCTGGATTGCTCTTTACAAACATAGCTACCTCACTTATGTATAGGGAGGGCAGCGTTAAAATGTCGTGAGTTTTAAAATACTCTTTGCAAGAGTCTATCTGTTTAAGGCCAAATATGGCTCTAAGACACCGTTTCTGTGCTCTGAACACCCTGAGTTTATCGGTCGAATTGCCCCAGAAAATAATACCATAACGTAAGATTGATGCTACATGTCCATAATAGAGTCATTAGGGGTAAGAGCTCGCGTCGGGTAAGAGAACGCAGTGCTGAGATCTCGCGGAGAGGGATGGGAGCGGGGAAGTGAGTGTGGCCGAATCATCGGCGAGCAAGTCGCCATTTTGAAGCCAAGCGATATGTTTAGATGTGACGCGAATGCGAAAAAAAAAATTAAAACTAGTGAAATTCGTTGTTAATCACGTACTTTTTTGTTTCACGGAAAAGTTTATAACATCTGTGAATACTGGATAAACGCAATAAGTAGTTTTTAGTGTTTTTAGACTGTTAATGTGCTATTATTTCCGAGTGAAGTTTTTAGGTTATCTCTAACACGGATGCAAGCGTATGTTATATTTTTTAAAATGAACTCGTGGGGTAATGAACGGGGGCAAAAGAACGCATGCGAACTCTTACCCCACAAGCGTTCTCTTACCCACTTACTTACTTTACTTTTTACTTTTTTACTTTTTTCTTACTTGGTTTAGTTTATTTCAAAGTGTATTAATAAAATACTTTTTAATATTTAATAATTGTGTTTTATATCACTTTATTCTTAAAGTTTTACACGTGCGTCTCTTTACCCCACACGCGAACTTTTGCCCCCGACGTTGCGAACTTTTACCCCAATTGAGGGTCAAGAGATCGCATTCTGACCGGGCCTAAATATTGCTTAATATAGAGAAAACTATATATGTAGCTAGTATATACAGTGAAGGTTTTGGTAAAGTATTAAATACTCTATTTAATAAACTTTGAAATATTCCTGATAATCAATTATTTTTGATCTGGCGTGGTCGAGAAAGGCTAAGTGCGTGCTCTTGACCCGAATGACTCTATGCCGTTAATAACGTTGTCAAGTTCGCTACTTGTCTCAGTTTGTACAGCGCATATGAGAATTTATGCAGTCTTTTGCAGATGTTGTCAATATGTAGTTTCCACGACAATTTGTTATCAATAGTCATACCTAAAAACCTAGTATAGTCTACTTCTTCGACTGTCTCATCTCGATATTTAATTGTTACGTCCAAGGATACATTATGTCTTTGTTTGAAATTCATTATAGATGTCTTACTTAAATTAATTTTTAAATTATTATTATTCAACCAATTAATGAGATATGTCAAGTTATTATTTATGTCAAGTTCTAAATTATCCACGCTAATATTTTTGTCATTTATAAATAGTATAGTGCTGTCGTCTGCGAACAATGTCTTGTGATAATTAGTAGCTTGTGGAAAATCATTAATGTAGATTAGAAAGAGTTTGTATTATTATTATAATATATTTTTAATTAATTAAAGGTTTCCTACCTAGCCTTTGATCATGATCTCGCGTGATATTAAGCGACGAGACGATACGTGATGCGGTCGTAGATGTTAACAGACTAAACCTAGAAGGAGGGATAATTCCCTCTCTGGCTTCACTGCACGGTCATAATGACCGCTTGGTCGACACAGTTTTGCACCAATGGGAGGTAACTAGCCATGGTCAAAACCTACCACCTGTACGATAATATCTCTTTTTATTTAGCTGTGATAGAGTTTCGTAATGTGAGACTTCCATTAATATTACGATTATGGACTTGCTAGTTCTTGAATTAAAGTCAACACAGAGCAAAACAAAAAAGTTCTTACATCTTGTAAGTCAGCAAAAGAATATCTTCGCTCACATCTTGTTCTCACAAATAGTCCACGATCTAACAGATCATTCTTACCTAGGTGTTAGACCCAGATGAACTACCTCGTCGGGCGCGCTACACCATCATGGTGACGGCGTGCCTGCTGCTCTTCCTGTGCCTCTTGCTCGTCGGAGTCACGCTCAGGATGGCTCCACTCATCGATGATATGGGTAAGTCGATGGAACTAGCTATGTTCGTCTTCCCTGCAAGCTCAAGTCGAGAGTGAATAGAATTTTCAGAACCAACTGCACCAAATTAGGGCACGTCGTCACTTAGCAAATTACGATCAAACGCCTGTGTAATGCCAGTGTAATGTAAAAAAATAATTAGTAGACAATGTGAAAAGATCATTATATAAATTCATAGGCTTACATAAAAAAAGTTTTCATAGGCCAATTTAACTGTTGATTAGACTGTGTTTTGAGAGCCAGTGGCTTTAACTGTTACAGGCTTTTTTATATTGTGACAGACAGATGACTAATAATGTTACCGAAAAAATTGTGTATTTTGGACTAAGAATGTCCTTAAAGCTTTTTAGAAACCTTTGGTAGTTTACTTTTAAAACCACAAGTTATTTGGAGTTTCTGAGACAGAGTACACATGCCTAGAAAACCTTGTGAAAATGCTGCTCTGCCATTTGGACAACGAAAGGTAAGCAGGTAAGTATAATGTAATGCATAATATTATAATTATTGATGCACTATGGTTGTAAAAAATCTAACATTGATGAGGCTACGGCTACGACACAAACTGAAACATGATATTTCCGGTCTGATTATTTTTATAACAAACTTCAAGAGGTCTTTAAGGGCTAGGCTTTCGCATTTTACTCTGTATATTATCGATAACATGTCCACCATTGTATTTCAGCTACGCATAAATATTCCTAATATGTTAGTAACAAAATATAATAGGCACCTACATATAATTATCAGCTATGAATCAACACTTTCAGCAAAATTTACGCCTACGTTACAAAATAGCAGACTACTAAGAAATCTCGCAACTTTTGATTTAGTCAGCGTGCTCTTTAAGCGCGCTGATTTATCAAAGTTCAGAAAAAGTACAGAACTTGAACAACCCCAAACAAACAGGCTACAACAGTGTTGAATTACACAAAACAGATTTCAGCACTTTGATTTGAGACAAGTAACAAACTTCGTCAACTCTACCAAACCGCCTGCGAGCTCAACTCGTAAAGTGATATCGGCTTTCAAAATGGTAGATATTTACGAATTTAAGGTACGGTCATAATCTTACTGGGATGGTCGCTTAGTATGCTCTTTGAAGCCTTTAGGGATGGCTTTGCAAACAGAACCTTACAAGGGTCGGGCGTGCACTGTTTGACAAGATGAGAATTGATCGTCATTCGGTTGAATTCAACCCCTTATTCTTATATGCTGAGCATCTTCAGTGTGTTACACTTCTATTACCGAAATTAGTTTGGTAGTTAGGCCAGTGTTTATCGTTAAATGATATTATTGTACCATTGATATTTATTAAATAGTTCATCGACAAAACAGTTAGTAACATGAGAAATTAGTATCGTTGAAATTTTATTCTTTAACGTTAAATAAAATTCTTATTACTTACTTAAAAGACGGCTATTGTCCACGATGCCATTTAAAACTTTTTAGTCAAAGTTAATTAACTTAAATGATTTTCTAAAATTCATCAAAGAAGATTGAGAGGTAAGATTATGAGCCCCTCCTGCGTATTTGTATTATACTTTTTCTGTGTAAAAAGGACAATGTACGATAAAATCTTTCCCTGAGATAGATTTGTTTAGATGTGACCTTTACAATCTTAAAATTATATCCCGAAGAAAACAAAAATTCCTCTAAACGAAAAACATATTTTGCGTTATGGGCACCAAGTTTTTTTTTATAAGTAGAATAGAATAGAAAAACACTTTATTGCAACCAAGATACATAGAAATCAATTAGACTACGATACAAACTTAAAATTAATGGTAAACAATTGGCGGTCTTATCGCATAAAGCAATCTCTTACAGACAACCTATAAGTAGTGAGTAAAAAAAAGAGTGTGTGTACTTATGTACACGCGTTAGAAGTTATACTTCTTTGGCGTATGGAATAATAAATAATAAATTATTAGTATCACCGTCGTATATGAAATTGATTTAATAAAAACACCAAAATAATATTTATTTAGTCACACTGTTTAATTGTACCCTTACGAAACACGTGTTCTTAATATAAAAATACTAGAATATACAACTTGAACATAATTATCAATTTTCATGCATGCCACCTAGAACTAACTTCACGATGTAGAATTTAGGTGTCGGTGTGCGCGCGCATTGTAAAAATTCACTCCCATTCACTCCCATCATTTTTCTCTATCGCGCCAAAAGAAGTATAACTTCAAAACTGTATTTGATTACGCTTAAGCTGAAACAGACAATGTCCCTTATTTGTTTAAAATCTATGAATCTGAAAAAAGAAAACCAAATAAATGTCGTTCTAAGGAAAAAGGAAAGGCCAGGTCAAGAGTAGGTACCAAGAACCGGCGAGCGTGCATGAAAAATGTGATGAAAGTTGAGGAAGCGAAAGATGTGCGTCACCTACCCCAACGGAACCAGGCGTAATTATACGTATGTATATGTATGAATCTGAAAAGTAGGACCGAACCTTATTTCATAATGTTACTTTGAAACATAGTTTTAAAATACTGTGTTGAAAGATTTTTTCCTAAATTATTATTATTAACTTTCGTATCTTTCCATCGGCATTTTTTTTTATGTGGTGAAGTAGAAGACGAGCAAGACGCTCTCCTGATGTTAAGAGATAACGCTGCCCATAATCAGTACAGTGCTATTTAGGATTTCACAATGATGTGAAATTCTAGAAGCACTGAACCAACGCTTCTTACTCAAGAGTCATAAGATGTTAAGATTCTTTAGCCCAGTAATTTCACTAGCTACAGTGCCCTCCTACCGGAGCATAGTAATGTTTGCACATCACTGCTCAGGCGGTAGAATAACTGGCACTGTTGGGGTACCCACCTAGACGACCTCCTGCAAAGGATTTCTACCCCCGGCATGTTGATTAGTCATATTTTAACTCATTCCAATAACTAATATTTCATGGCTTTACTCGTACTTGCATAAAAATGTTTATTAATATTTGGCTACAAATGAATTTGCCTAGAATTCATATACTTTACAAGTAAACCTTTACACGTTTGCTTCGCATTTTCACCAACACTTTATTAAATTTTCAATGACGCGGTGAACCTGAATGAGACTTATAACATAGTAAAAATATAGCAAGTAGGCCCACAGGGAACAAAGGTTGATGATATACGTGATGTGTATGTGTGCGCGGTGTATGCGTACGCTTGCACACACGAAAAGTCAATCTCCCTCGGTATTCATTAGTATTATTCTGATTTGTGGTATTCATCATTCAAGGCACCGCATCGTCGCGCTGCCCTTGCAGATTGCTACAAGAAAAATGACTTCTGCCTTAGAATATAAAATAAAATAAAAAAAACGGGCCAAGCACGGCGTGCGGGCTTTTACGTCAGGTCTATAACTGTCATTTTCATGCCCGATCCACACTCTCCACAAGGCTACGCGAGGAAACGCGAGTGCAAGTGTGAAGACGGTACACTCGTGTCTCCTCGTCTTCCCATTTTCATTCGACAAGCCTCCTAGCGAGAACCTCTACGAGGCGGCAAGCAAGAGTCTGGAACGGACAACAAAAGTAGAATGTATGGGATGACAGTTCCTGTAATAGTCTTGACATTTCTTGTGGTTCCCGCTAAATCCCACAAAGCCATGCTACAAGGGATAGTTTACGATTAAATTATGCCAACCCTATGCTCCAAGCGATGTGACGATCGGTTATTTAATTAAGTATACCTATATTAATTATTTATTTTCCTAAACTCAGTTGGTTTACTTCCTATAAAATTTGACTATGGTAATAAGGGATTCCCTAGTAATTTACCCACTGTAGTAATAGCTGCGGTAATTAGAAAATAATTAGGATGAAAATTGCGTTCGAGATTTCCACCGTTTTCACTAGGGACTGGCAATATTTGAGGAAATTTGCGATGAAAATGATTTAATTTTTACGTGTAAATATTTGGCATGACTCATTTTGGTTTGTAAATACTTTTTATTTCTTCAAAGGGACCGCTCTTTAAGCGATACTTGTATTTAGTTAGATTTTCAAATCTAAAATACTAAAATCATGAAAAGGTTATGTTTGTATATTTTTACAAGCTTTTATTTACTTTCACCTGTCTGTTGTCTGTCTGTCCGTCTGTCTGTCTGTCTGTCTGTCTGTAATCAAATTTTGCTACTTTAATTTGACCCACTTCCCGGTGTCCGATTAAGCTGAAATTTTGTATGCATGTATAAATCGGATGACAGTGCAATATTTTGACATGGAGCTGATCTGATGATGGAACTGGAAGATGGCCATAGGATCTCCGTAATTAATGACGCAACCCCATCGAGTTTGGGCTCAAACGATCCGTCTTGACAAGTACTTTATGATGCTGGGTAGTAATAATAATAAAAGCTTGTTTTAAAAAGTTTTTTAATAATTTCACTTGTTATGTTTGAAGCAGATAACAATATTATCTTCGAAACTACACCCCCTTTATAAAAAACACATGTGACTAAAGGGGTTTCGGGATAATCGGGATGATAAGAAAAAACTTTTTAAAACAAGCTTTTATTATTACCATCTAGCAGTACTCGTCAAGGCAAATCAAATGAGCCGAAACTCGATGGGTTTGCGTCGTTTAATTACGGAGTTCCTATGGCCACCTCCCAGCTCCATCATCAGATCAGCTCCATGTCATAATAATATTGCATTGTCATCCGATTTATACATGCATGCAATATATCAGCCCATTCGAAAACCGAACAAACAAATCAAATAAAAAAAAAATCTTTCAAGACTAACTGCCTCATGCGTTTGACGCTTGAGGGCTGGATGCTGATTTGCCGGGCTGATAAATATGTCGGAGAAAAGTTACAAAATAACTTAGAAGAGACAAAATATGAACGATTAGAGTCATTTCGGGAATTTTCGAGAAATATTTTCTTAGTAGGTACACCATTGGGGCACATAAAGATAAATAAAACCTATCCTTTAAATTTCTTACGAGCGGTCTTAATCGTTTCACAGCGAGTTAAAATTTTACAACACCTATAAGTGTTTTTTAGCTATTTTTTGTGATAGGGGGGAGAATAAGACGGGCTAGGTATGTAATTATTTCTATATATTTATAAAATTATATTTTAAGTAGTCTTGTAGGATATTAATTAATTTCGTCTATATACCTAAACAAATAATAATATAATCGTTAATTAAAGTATTTTTATATCTTTTGGTAGGAAGCTGTGACTCTAGAATAGCAGTCTATTTTTTAGCGGGTAAAATCGCTGCTCGCTGTTACTTATTGACTAAAATACTTTTGAATATTTTTGTATATTCCTTAAAGCTCTTTGGACAAATTGCCTCGTCGGACAAAGTAGGCATTTTTCATTTCATTTTCATGTTACCTTTTATAGAATTACTTTAAAGGGACGAGCAATATCATTAGCTTCACTCGTCCATCTTTTAAAAATATTAAACCTTGCCGTAAATATTTTTATCTTTTGCTTTTGGTATTAGTGACATTATGCTTTTAATGGTAAAGAAACCTATGAATGAAGTTTTATGAGATACCTATCAGTCTTTTGTGATTCAGTCTGAGATATTAAATACATTAAAAAGTCTTTGATGTAAAAAATTTGTCTTTTTGTGAGATCAACCAACTTATGCACCTATATTATTATTTTGTTATATTATTTATTATAATAAGTTGAAAATTTATTCAAATAATACTTCGACTTTATTTTTAACGGACGGGCCGATCAGTGGTTTGAGTTTTGCTTTGAGTTAATATATCGAGGTATGTATAATCATATCTTGCAAGTAAAATTCTTTTCGAATACCGATTGAGCTGAAATTTTGCATGCATGTGTAAATTAGATGTCAATACAAAATCATTATGACACGGAACTGATCTGGTGCTAGAACCTGAAGGTGGACATTGAAACTTGGTAATTAAATGACACACCTCTCATCACACACCACCACTTTTCACCTCTTCGTGTTTGGGTATGATTCGTCACGATAATTTTTTTAACTTTTATATTGAAAAAATCTATAAAATTATTTTTTTATGTAAGTCGCAGCGATGGGGAGCAATATTGAAAAAAATTTTTTCAAAAAATCTCATAATGCCATTTTTTATATATCTAACTGAAAACACTTTTAAAATGTGTGCAATAATATTACGGAGGGCTGCTATAGAGGAATTTTAAATAAATTAATTCCATGAATTTATATTTCAAAATTCGTCAAATTGTGCGAGCGAGAGAGCGTCTCTCGATATATACGCTCTTAATCAATAGTTTCAATATCAATTAAAGTAAATACGAGCTACGAGTTGGCACTCAACGAAGGCTGCGGGAACTTACAACTCTATTAACGGGAACACGCTACGAACGCTATTAACATACGCTTTTCGTGTCGCCCTCTTAACGTTTCCGAGGATTCATGAATTTATGTGTAGTAAGAGTTGTCAAATATTTAACTTCTATGTGGAACGAAATGTTCACAACCTAGAAAAATGATGTAGGGTGCCTTTTGTTTCACATAATTTCTCTATTCCTAATTAAGTTTGGATGATCCAGCCACATAACTATTTTTGGCATAATTAAAAATTTGCATAATAAATTATGATAATTAAAATATAAATTAAAAAAATATATGTACATTATCATAATGATATTGCGCTCGCGGCTTTGCTCGTGTGACAAAATCCGTTCTTAGCGGATGTCTACGCCTTAAAACCTACCTGTATGCCAAATTTCAACTCAATCCGCCCAGCGGTTTGGGCTGTGCGTTAATAGATCAGTCAGTCAGTCACTTTTTCCTTTTATTTATTTAGATAAATGAATGAATAAAGATATTATTCGTCTGAGCTAATAGGACGCAATTTTCATTGGATTTCTGCCTGTAGAATAAAGATAAAATTGTTTTTCCATTGAAATATGTAAAAGGAAATTGAAACTGACTGATAAATGCATGACCTATCAACAAATAACGAAGTGCATTATTTATTAATATGAAACTACATTACCCAATGAATTTGCGCAAAATTGAATTCTTAAATTAACGCTAATTACAAACAAATAATATTAAAGAAACAAAAAGCAACTTGTCCCGTATGAATAGGTAAATGTGGGAACACTAGAACATAATATTATCTAGAAGTTTGTACATGACATGGCGTCGCGTAATAATTAAGGTCTATTCATTGCTGGAGTCTAGTCGTGCTGAAGAGAAGTGAAGATGACATGCAATGCGTTTATATGTACCTACTTACCTATAAAGCTGTGCAAGCGGATTAGTTTTAGAAGTATAAATTTTATGGTATAGATATAAGAATTTCTTTGTAAACACAGCAATAAAGGCTATATATTTTTACTTACCTATACATAGTGGTATGTAACTACATAGAATTTTTATTTTTACACTAAACATCTGTATAATCTTTTGTGATTTCTTAGAGCCCTATATGCTGTCTTTCCCATAATATTATTTATTTCTTTGCTATATTATATTCGTCTTTTATTGAGGAAGCGAAAGATGTATGTCAAGATCGTACCAAGTGGAGGGAAATAGTCTCTGTCTACCCCAACGGGAACCAGACGTGATTATATGTATGTGTATATGTATGTCTTTTATAGGTGAAGTCTAACACACCTAAATTTAGGTAATAATAACATTGGTTTCAATGAAGTGTATGTTCTTCCTTAATTTTTATATTCCTGCTAATATTTAACATTCAGGAAAGATATTATTTTGAATGGAACAAACAATATGACCGATCTTTAAGTGTAAACCCATGTTTGTTTGTACTTGTTTATATTTCATTGGTTTCTTGATTTCTTATAGAGATCCTTATGTTTGTAGATAAGAAAGACATTGGATTTAATTCTCGAGGGTGCGATAGTAAATGGAGCGTCTCTTTTTGTTGTTAGTTGTTTACTAACAGAATCTTTTGAGTTCTGAAAATATCATCGTATTTTTCTGTTTGTCTGTTCTGTTTTTCATGTTTTTATTTGAGATTTTTAAACTGAATTAACCACAGACGGTTTAAATTCTAAACAGATTTTATTATTTAAATGATAAAATCTGGTTAATACCTTTTCTACAGTAATTCTATAGCATTCTACGAGTATACAGATTCCGAACATCATATTAATCAAGTCCTAATATAATATATTATGTACTGTCAATAGTTTAGATTTACTCGTATCATGAATCATGATGAAGCAAATATTATCGCCAGATATTGGATTTCTATGCCCTATATAATTCTATTATCATATATACCTAAATTACAATATGAATATTATCAGAGACCCAAAGTAAATTTAATTATAGAGTAAGTAATTGCAAATTTTATTACGTTACGCCGGTTATGTCATCAAAAGAGCTTAATAATTATATTGTCATCAAAAACGTCGATGGGAGCAAACGAGATACCAGATTTACGGAAATGAGGTTACTGTAATGAGATATATTACGAGTACGTACGGGTAGGCTTCGGCCGTGGCTAGTTACCACCCACTGGACAAAACCGTGTCGCCAAGCGGTCATTGTGACCGTGTTCCAACATGATGTTCAGTGAAGCCAGGGAGGGATTTATCCCGCCTTCTAGGTTTAGTCTGCTACCAACTACGGCCGCATCGACGCTTAACATCACGCGAGATCTATAATGAATTCAATAGTACCTTTATTTTTGGAAAATAACAATAATGCTATTGAATATTTTGTACTAAATTTAGGACAAATATTTTTGTCTTATAGTTGAAAGGACGAATTCTATAATAATTGTTTTTAGTCGTATTGTATTCAACTATATTTTTTTCTATTATATCTATCATTAGTGAATTTTTAACTGTGCTCATAAAAAAAATTAAGGAAGACTTATTTCTAATTAAAACAGACACAACATCAACGTTTGAGTTTTGGCTCGTTAGAAAAGTGCTCTGACGATTCACGAAATTTTGCGATGCAACTTTCCTTTGTCCTTGTATAAAATGTACGGAAGAATGGACCTCTACTCTATCTTATATTCGTGAATTTATTTTGCGCAATTCGACAAGTACCTAAGTATTTTATTTAAAAAACATATTTCAAAAAATTTCAGAATCACATCATACTTATTTTCAATTATAATTTACATTACCTAACTATTAAACAATCATTTAAATACTACTTATAAATAAAAAACATATTTCAAAAAATAAACTTATTTAAAAAACATATTTCAAAAATTTTCAGAATCACATCTTACTTATTTTCAATTATTTACATTACCTAACTATTAAACAATAATTTAAATACTACTAATAAATAAAAAACGTCTTTGAGGTCATGACCAAAATATTTATATTTCAAAATATATTTCAAAATGTGACCAGCTGCATTTTAATCTACTGTAGTCGTACAATTATTGTGGTTCAACGAATAACTCCCTCGAGTAACTCGCAATGAATGGTGCATGATTACACGCAGCCGGCTTCAGAATATTATCGTGGACTACTTCTAGAATATAGCTGGATGTTGACAAATGATTTTTCACCTCTACCGCTTGAAAAGGAGAAAAATGTCTCGGGTACTCGATTTATCAAAGGAAATAGTTATTTGTTATACAAGAGTGCAAAGTTGCTTTTTTATCGCGTGCTCAGTTTGTATGACCGAGCTAGCGAGGGATTCTAAAATTAAATCACGAGCGTAGCGAGTGATTTATTAATTAGAATCCTGAGCGTTAGCGAGGGAATCAAAAGAGCACAAGGTCAAAAATCTTTGCACTCGAGTGTGACACATAATTTTTCATCCCCCCTCAGCGAGGAAATAACTCAATGCTAAAAGTTTTTTTTTAAATTATTCTCACCATGGATGCGCACAGTGTTGCCAGTGCACTATCTTCAAAAATAACCAGTATTCAATTTTAATTTACGTAGGTACGCTTACTTAGAGTCCTTTTCACGAAATAGGTCCCACGGAATTTAGCGGAACTAATTTTTTATTCTATTATTATTGGACTTCATATTTTAAATCATTTTTATTTGTTACATAAAATAAATACCTTTTTGATTAAGAAATTAAATATGAGAAATTATGAGGCGTTAAAAAGTTAAAGGTATTTAAACTTTTAAAATGTGCAATAGTGGCGTCCCGCAAAAAGGTTTCCTTTCGTGAAAAGCACTCTACCTATTTGTTTTAGTGATTTTTTTTCATTTTCAGTTTATTACAGTGAGAAATCGTTAATAAAAAAGTTACTAAAAAGTAATACTTAGAAAAAATCTTGCTACTAACTAGATAAAGTTATAAAAAATTGGCTTATTCTATTAACTCTGCTAAATTAACTCAACTATTATTTACTATTACAGTACTATATAATTCATTAAAAACATTATTGCCTCGAAATGTAACTTATATCTAAACAACTAACGTAAATATAGTTCAAAAGAAACGTAATATGTTACAAAAGTAACTTACTGGCAAGGCTGATGGTGCGCCCAAAGCAAATAAAAAAAAAAAAAGTTTACTAAAGAGGTTCTTACTCCGAGTTTTTAACAAATTTAAAAAAGTTGTACGCTTATTTCGGTACCATAGAGGTGGAAGTAAATAGGTTTAATTATGTTTTTGTCTCTAGAGGGTAAAGTAAGTTTGAATTTCTCTAGAGGAAAATATAGACTTTTCCAGTCAGATATCGATGAGTAAAACTACACTTTCCGAGATAGTGGGATGAAAATTAATTTTTCGATCGGTAAAGGCGTCTGTTGAATCTTTTTTTTAATTTAAAATACTCTTTTCCTCGTAATATGTATAATACTCTTGAGTTGTGGGTAAACGTTACTGAAATTAGTCTTGTTGTTGTCAGTCTCATATATTTTGGATCACGGAAAAGAGAAAGCCTTAAGTATCTTAGGGAACTTTAGCCGTACAGATGTGCTTGACCCAGCTATTTTACCCTCAAAGAAGCCAGTGTATTATTTTAGTGTTCTTAACTACTCATTTACCAAATTTCAGCTCAATCTGTTCAGATATTTAGTACAGAGGGTGGATATTTCCTCGTTGCACAGAGGTAATAAACGCTGATGTTCACTCAACTCAATATTTTCGTATTTAGGACAGTGGGTTAAGTAGAAAATAAGTTAGGTAAAAGATTTTTTACGACTTTTGTGTTTAACTGTACATTATTTTTACCTGAGCTAATATTCCCCGTAGACAAAGCAAGGTTGATATTGTGGTTGGGTTCTAACAACTCTGTAATTTCCCAGACCTAGCTATGAAAAGAATGTATTTTGCGTCGCACTTTAATTATTGTTATAAGTGAATTGCTTACTTTATGTTGGTGTGCGAGTTAGTTTAAAAATGGTGTGGTACATTTTGAGCAAAAACGCCTCCTATTTCTAGTGTTATTTTTTATAGAGACAGGAAATCTGGACTGGATAGAAAAATGCTAGCATTAGGTTAGTCCTAGCGTTTGCTAAAGGCTAAATCCTTCTAATATTATAAACGCGAATGTATGTAAGAATGTATTGATGTATGTTTGTTACTACTTAAGGCTAAACAGGTGGACCGATTGAGCTGAAATTTGTTATAGAGATAGCTTAAACCCTGAAATAACACATAAATAAATAAATAAACTTTTATTAAAATACCCCATTTTGGTATAAATTCCTATATTGTGTTGATAAATACATTTCAGATAAAATACGTCTTTGACTACGTACATAATAAAGACGATTTCCGACTTACACGAAAAATATAAATGATCATTCATTCCATGTCTGAGGTTTTAATAGAATTGAAATCTTTGCGGATTTGAGGTTTCCATTTAAGAGATATGGACGTGATTCTTCATCGATATTAAATATAAGATCAATCCAATTTATTGCGAAAAAAGATTACATTATTATTCTTTATACAACAGAAGTTTTTTTATCTTTATGAACGAGTCGAAATGTTCCAAAAATTATCGTTTCAAAAGAAATATTTAGCTCAAAGCTCAAAGTTTGTGCATTCTAACAAAGCATTTCAAGAAAATCTTTGAACTCAACCCTATTTTCTTATATACTATGGTATAAGTGCTACAATTTACAAATTATAAAATTAAAATAATGAAATTGAGCTATTGCCCTATGGCTATTATACCTATGTATAATTATAATATTCAATCGACTACTAGAGAAGCCACGGTAAAAATCAAAACTTAGCCGCAGGCCTAGATTTTTTGGTTTCGATTTTTTCCTGCGAATACGTGTAGTTGTTAAATATGTAACATTTAGAAATCCAATTAGATCGCGGAATAATTTCAATGGTTTTACAAAGCGTGTAACCGGGAATATGAGCCAGTTAAAATTGTTGTACAGTCAACTACAAAGAGATGTATCCATGTTAGGCTTACAAAATGAAGTAAATTTTCATTTGCCACAATGAACTATCCTTGGTTCGTGACATTTCTAGTAGCAATCAAACTTTATATTATCATCGACTCGTTTAATATGCAACAATTCTGTATCCCACTACTTTTCCTTAGGTGATACATAATAATAGCATTTAAAATGAATCAAATATAGTATAAGATTTGGTGGATACTGAAAATGTCACGAAGTAAGGGTAAATAATTTTTGCATATTAAAAGTTCCTTCTTTTGTAAGACTAACATGGATACATCTCTTTGTAGTTGACTGTACCTACTAGAGAGATATGACAAGCGAGACGTCACAGGTTGTCTCACGCAGATGTCCCATTCATCGCATATCATAGTTAATTAACACTAAACATAACTCGATCACAATGTAGATAAGGCACCTACATAATAGCACGAATTGAAGCGCTCACTGACATTGATATCATGTATGTAGTCGCTTAGTTATCAATATTATGCTAAGTTACCTTTGATTAAAATATAAAGAGAAAATACGGTACAGGCATCTCGCAAATGACCCTCCAATTAGGTCCATGCACACAATTATACTTCGGTGAGTCGACGCGGCTACCGACAGTTTCCGACACAAGTTTGGCTATAGAGTGCTTTTCCAGAACGGCGTTGTTCCATTCGTCGTATAAAATGATAGTAAAATTACTGGGCTAAAGAGTCTTAACATCTTATGACTCTTGAGTAAGAAGCGTTGGTGCAGTGCTCCTAGAATTTCACATAATTGTGAAATCCTAGGTAACACTGTACTGATTATGGGCAGCCGTTATCTCTTAACATCAGGAGAGCGTCTTGCTCGTCTTCTACTTCATCACATAAAAAAAAAAGTAAATTAACACAAAACATTACCTACTCGATCACAATGTAGATAACGTATGTGCGGTTTTCCACTCGCGATACTGGGTCCGGGAGGCTTCGGCCGTGGCTAGTTACCACCGACTGGACAAAACCGTGTCGCCAAGCGGTCATTGTGACTGTGTTCCGGCATGATGTTCAGTAAAGCCAGGGAGGGATTTATCCCGCCATCTAGGTATAGTCTGCTGCCATCTACGGCCGCATCGTCGCTTAACATCAGGCCAGATCGTGGTCAAAGGCTTACCTATAATAAATATAAATAACATGTAAGATACATAATAACACGAATTCAAGCGCTTAGCGTTGGCCTACGTAAACGCGCGGGCGCGGGCGCGGGCGCTGGCGCGAAATATCAAACATACGACGTGCTATGAAAGTGTTCACGTACAAACGCACGTGCGGTGCAAGCAAAGTCTGCCGCGCCCGCGCCCGCGCCCTCGCGTTCACGTGAACAAGCCCTTACTGACATTGATATCATGAATGTCGGCGCTTAGTTACCAATATGCTTTGTTACCCATACCTATTGGAAATTGACTTTGATTGGCTCCTAGCGTCCCAACCTGGCCTAGTTATCCTGGGTACATCTAAGGAGATTTTCAGACAAAGCAACTATTGTAGCAACGAGTAGGTACTAAGCAGAATCTTTTTGGCAACTAACTAATGTAGAATGTAGGTGTGCATATTTTTACTTCATTGAACGGGCCTTAAATTAGCAAACTGCACCAATGAAAGTTCGGCAGCGGTCACAGATTTACGAAGCAACTCTAGTTGCAAGTTGCGAAAAAGTTGCCAGTCCCAATTGCTGCAGTTTACAAGAAATTATTTTAAGCAGTATTATTTACATTATTAATTATCGCGCTTTTGGGTTTCATTGTTAATTATTGAGAAGCCGTAGGTACCTTACTGGATGCGTATCGTAAACATATTAAATTTATATTTTTACTCTTTGTATGATGTGAATCGTTTCCAGATAAAATGTACCTCTAAAATGCCGAAAATCTCCGTTTACTCGAACAACTAGCGAAAAATGGAGAAAATAGTTAACTTGGTCTCAGTGCATGAGTATTCCATAAATGCTTGCCAATATCTTATGAACCTTGCTATGCTCAGATTCCTGTGCGACCGCGGAGCATCATAGCTTACAGCATCGCGCCGGGAAGCGGGAATATACGCGCACATAAATCAAATTCATGTCGTCTCGGCGGTTTCCAAGATTCTAATCCCTGTCATATTTGTTAGAAAAGCTAAATAATATGCGCAGTTTGAAGATGGAATGAAACTGCAAAAGTTTTAGTTGCTATTAAATTCAATATATCTCGAGAGAAATTCGTATGGATTTGACAACTTTGCTTAGTACTACCGGTTTTCTTTGGGTTAAATTGAAGGAGAGTTGTGTCCAGGACATTCCAATTTACGTTATACCAAACGGGTTTTATATTGAAATCCTAGCCAGCATCACGATGTAATGAGTTTACATAATGTCCTTTAATATTATAGAAATGATGAGTAGTTACGTCTCTTTTGTACACATAAAAATTTTTTTTTCGTCATGATTAATATATTTTTGAAGTTTAATTAAAAATAAATAACTAAAACTATTTATCTAAAACTGGGCTAAATTGTAGTAATTTGTAAAAAGTCCACTTGTCATACTTTTGACCAGTCCTCACGTATCAATCTCCCCTTTGCCCCGTCCGCAAAAATCCTTAACAAAATTAAGTTCTATAATAACATTTACTTTTCCATTTCGTCGCGTTCATTACAATCCAAATTCAATAAGCACCTCTACATAAAACGTTAAGCAAATTATGCCCGCAAATCCGTGTAAGCGCCGGGCTAGCTGTCCTCGAGTTTATAATAAGTCCTTATGGTTTTATCTCGTTTTTGTTGAAAGGCAGCATTTTTGTAGAGAGTTGGAGTGAGCCAAGGTGGCGTCAAGTGTGACTGACGTTATCAGGAGGTGGGCCGAGGCTCAGAGGTACGACCCGAATTATCTGGTGTCTGCTACCGCTGGATTTAATTACGGCGCGACCTCTGCCTTCTGCTTTGTCGATTATTCAGAGCCGGTTTTTGAGCGTAAATAGAATCCGTGTTGTATTTTAAATATTTCCTTTTTCATGATGATCCCACTAAACAAAAATATATAGGTATATGTATGTATATAGGTATATATTGTTAACTTTTCGTCTCAACGGTTTTTTTTGTGATCTGAAATTTGACATGCAGGTTACATTGACTCTAAAACTAGCAGGTTTTTCGGTAGCTTTCACAGGGGAAAACCACTGGGTCCACCACAAGTCTTAAATATTTCGTTTCAAGCTGATTTTGCACAAAAGTGCTACAAAAAACGACGGTCGACTACTCGGATCCTTTCCTGGAACCATTCCATAAATAATACAAACACTCGCAAAATATATATTTTGGTGGCAAAAAAGTCTTATTCATAGAATGAAGAGATGTGTAACATGTCTGTTAATGCTTTTATTATACCTTTTATTTGAGGTACAAATAGATTGTCTGACGCTAGACAAGTTGCTATACGACATAGCTCTGGACAATATATTATCCGGAAGCTCTATTCTGAATTATATAAAAGAAAAGCGTATCTATTCTGTAAAAGAGAAGCGTGACTGATTGACTGACTTTTTTTATTTCGCTTAAAAAAACGCGTTATGCGTACCCTCCCGTTGGAGGTACGGAAGGGTTAAAGAAAGAAAGAAAGAAAAAGTTTTATTTACGACAAATTACAGCATTAAGGTACAATCTAAAACACCGTAACAATAAGTAACATTTGCCGCAAAAAGGCCCCAGCTCAGCATATGTAGGTTCAATAATGAACCTACGCTGGTCTTCCGCTGGCACCAACGGCAGTGACATCACGGCCAGGCTAACAATGTCCATAATGACATGAAAAAACAAAACATAAAAATTCTACATACTAAATTAAGACAAAAAAAAAAACATTTTTATACATATATAACAGAAACAAAAAATTTTTAATAAATAAGCGGTATTAAAAAAATTTCAAAGCCATGTTAATATATGTAACATAATATAAAATCAAAATGCGCTAATAAACTAATAATAATATTAAGCTAAAGATATAGATTTCGAAAATAAATAAAGGTTAAGGTTATTAATAAAGGTTAGATATATCTATGTACTATAAACCCCATTCCACTGGATTAACGAAGAGCAAAATTTTTAGTAGGTACTGCATAGTGAAGTTATGTGTCCCCCGCGTTATATTAATCTAAATCAACCATACATAAAATAAATAGAAAATAATCTTGTTTTGTATTAAAGAGATGTACTATAAAAACGCACTGACTAATTAAATATGTATATTATCCTTTTTTCCTTAATTTCCTTTTTGACATGTCTATTTAGTTAAAGTTTGGTACAAACTAAGATATTATGAAATCTTCTAAAGGATTTCTCAACGGGAGCGAATCCACCAACCTAACCTAGTATCTAACGTAGGTTATAAGTGAGACCTAATCGTGGAATTAATTCCCCATCGATCAAGGGCACATGTAATCTAGCGGTATAGTCCGTAGCGTCACGTAGCAGGCCGCCAGGGCGACGCCTCCCGTAATGTTTAGACGAGATGGGACTTACAAATGTTGGGTTAATGACACTACTACCACTGACCCCGGAAAAGATGAGCTTTTATCTACTTTTGTATATGGCATAGAGTTTAAAGATACACTAACCGCGCCTTTCGGATTTACCCGCTGAGAAGTAGCCTATACCTACGACCTACATATGTGATAAAAGCTTTATTTATTTATTTATTGTACATTACAAAGTATAATCACTTAAAAATAAACAATTTCTTAACCATATTGAGAACAGGATTATATCTCAACTATTTGTACATAATGAAAATCAATAAATTTCGAGCGAGAGGTATTATAAACTAATATAAGCTATCTTACTAATAATTATTATTAACGCGAAAGTTTGTATAAATGTATGTTTGTTACTCTTCCACGCCTAAACTGGTGGACTGACGCAGACATTTGGTATAGAGATAGCTTAGATCCTGTAATCACACATAGTATAGCGGGTAAAACCGCTGGGCGCAGCTAGTATTATAAATTTCAGCTTAATTGGATTGGATAATGCATGAAGTGGTTATTTATTAAGACCATCCATCTAATATATAAAATTCTCGTGTCACAGTTTTCGTTGCCATACTCCTCCGAAACGGCTTGACCGATTTTGATGAAATTTTTTGTGCTTATCCGGTATCTATGAGAATCGGCCAACATCTATTTTTCATCCCCCTAAATGTTAGGGGTAATCCACCCCTAAATTTTTTATTTTATTTTTTAGACAAAATTTTTAATTTCTTTTTTTTTATGATACAACATACAAAAATACATACAATCCTCAATTTTCACCCTTCTACGATCAACCCTTATTTTTTAATAGCCATTTTAGTAATTTAATCATTTTTCCTCTCCGGTCGAAAACTGATCAATCGTCATTTAATTAGTTATCCCCGCCAGATGTCTACAGGTGTCACTTCTGACCCAGTAAACAGCACGGAGTAGGGATGAGAACGAAGCAAGTTTCCTTTCTTTCTCACTCCCTACACAGTTGTCGGCCATCATTATTGTTTATGCATCAAGTGTAGTAGTAACGTTGACAATTATTATTTTCCTATCTCAGTGTAACTCTCATATTAACTTTTAATCATTCCTATTTTATCAATAATAATTAAATTATCAATTTTGAGTGTATTTTGCACGATTAGTTAATCAAGTGATTTTATAACCTCAAAAGTACTCAATACGTGACACGAGCTTCCAATAACAACGGATTTTGTGTTGTAAGTATACTTTTTTTTATTTATATCGAAAATGTTGTTGATCTTATAAAAATGTAATTTTTAATTTAATTTTATTAAAAAAATGTAATTGAACAATTAAGATTTTCATAGTTTCCAAAAAATCAATCATTATGAATCTTTATTTTGAAATGTCAATGGAAATATTGGTTCACGCTATAGCATTAAGAGATTGATATTGTTTAATAGTGTTACTGTCGTAATTGTTTAATTAATGATATATAATTTTAAGGAATAAATTATAATAACTTAAAAATAATGTTTGCCTTTTGTTAATTTTATATTCCCTCATCGTTCACAGCGCTTTATGCTTATTTCACGCATATACCACATTCTTACATACATATACACATACATATACAATATACACATTCTAAAATACATACATACTTCCAATAAGTAAGCTATTTTTTGTCTACACTAGAAATTACTAGGAAATTATTTATACGGCAAAACAACGTTTGCCGGGTAAGCTAGTATACATATATAAAACCTATTGCACTTAGATATAGAAAAATACTTAGAAAAGTTATGTGTATCAATTCAAATGATTTTTTATATTTAGGTTCGTTACAAAATGAAAAGCGTCTACTATAATATTAAAAATTATCTAACTGATGTAAATAAAAACATCTAGATTTCGGCTCTTCCACTATAACGCTTAGACTAGACTTAAAATCTTGAGCTAATGAGTCTGGTCTACCACTGACCCCGAACTAGATGATGCTTGACTCTCCCAAGTATGCTCAGGTTTGATGCGACCTCTTTTAAACTGACCTCATAAATCGAGGTTATCAATTTGATATGTACCTAATTTATTTAAGGCTAGTTAAGAGCCTGTAACGGACCCAAGAGCAAATATGTGATGTTCAAACATGGATTATTTTGAAAATACTTATTTAAGAACGGTACTTTTACTCACAACTTTTAAAAGAACTTGTATTCTAATCAATTTATACAGAAAAACCTTTTTAGTTTTGACCGTTTTTAAATTACGTCAAGGTAAATGGATAAAGGTTTTATAGATTTACTTCTGAAGCAATGTTTGGACATGGGTATATCCAAATATTGTCTTTATTAGAATCTAAAAAATTACTATTACTGGAAAGATCCTAAACTACTATATCTATTGAGGAAAAGTTTGAATTATAGGTATTTCTTATTAAAATAAAATCATAAAGATGTGAAATTATCACGAAATTACTGTTTACAAAACATTTTTTTTATACATGACTATTTTATATTTCCTCAAAATAATTACTTACCATTAAATAATAACATTTTTTTGATCCAATCGTATTTTTAAATTTACTTAAAATGTAATATTTATATTTTTTCCGAATTTCAAAATCACTATAAAACGAGGCCCGCGTCGGTTCTCGCTTCGCGAAGCTGGGGAGGGTGATCATGCTGCCGAAATCCGGAAAGGACCGCCGCAGCCCTTCGAGCTACCGCCCCATCACCCTACTGAGCGCGGTAGCCAAGCTTTTTGAGCGCCTTCTGCTGCGGCGGCTGCAGCCAGCCCTGCGCCCGCGCGACGAGCAGCACGGCTTCCGAGCGGGGCACTCAACGACCCTGCAGCTCACCAGGGTCCTGCACCACCTGGCCGAGGAGTGGAACCGCGGCCGGCGCACCGTCGGCGTCTTCCTCGACATCGAGAAGGCGTTCGACCGGGTGTGGCATGAGGGGCTCCTTTTTAAGTTGAGCCTCTCAGCCGGCCCTCATCCACCTGGTGGCGTCTTTTCTCCACGCACGCACTTTTTACGTTGCTGTGGAGGACGCCACCTCTACCACCAGACCCATCGCCGCCGGAGTGCCCCAGGGGAGCTGCCTCTCGCCAGCGCTCTACGGCGCCTACACGGACGACATCCCGACCCTCGAGCACCAGGAGTGGGAGCTGGGTGTCGTCCTCGCGCTCTACGCCGACGACAGCGCTTACTTCGCGTCGTCGATCAACCTAAAGTCCGCAGCAGGAAGGGTGCAGCGAGTCCTCCATAAAATCCCGGAGTGGTTGGACAAATGGAGGATGGCCGTGAACGTAGCCAAGACGCAGGCGCTCGTCACGGGAGCCACACGCACCCTTCCGCCTCCACTCACTCTCCGAGGCCAAGACATCACGTGGGAAAACAACGTCAAGTACCTGGGTGTCTACATCGACCGGGCGTTGAGGATGACTGCGCAGGTGGACCATGCCGTCCACCAGGCCAAGGTGGCCCGCGCTCTCCTCCGCCCGGTCCTTTCGTCGAAGCTGCCGCTGCGGACGAAGGTGGGCGTGTACAAAACGTACGTCCGTTCTCGCCTGACGTACGCCGCGCCTGCCTGGTACGCGCTGTTGTCGGCGACACAGCGGAAGCGGCTCCAGGTGGTCCAAAACGTGTCCCTGAGGCACATAACGGGAGTGGACCGTTAAGTGCGCAACGATGTCATCGCCAGGGACACGGGCGTTCCAGAGGTGGGCGAGTTTGTGGCCCGGCTCGCGCGTCGAATGTTCGACCGCGCTGACAACGGGCCGCACCCCCACCTCCACAACATCGCGCCGCTCCATGCCCGACCACCGGAGGCGCCCCAGCCGCGCGCCCTGCCGCGCGACATCCTCCCCCCGCGGGAGGACGAGGAAGCCCGGTGAACATCCCGTCGCGGCCGCTGTGATGCGCCCGATATTATTCTCGGCTGTCGCTCCAGCGGCCCCCAGTGACCCGGGGGTTGAAGCCCCCGCGCGATCCCGCCAGGGTAACGGGGTAATGCTCGATGCCCTACCCCTCACCTCCCCCCAGGGGGGCAAGGAAGATCAGACTGCTTCTCGCTTCACTTGGCCCAGAGGCTTCTCAGAGAGTGGACGTATCGCTCTGCGCTCCAAATTATTCTCGTCGCTAACCCACACATACAGTGCGATTATAGTTGGACCGCAAAAATTGATACTCTATATAATAATAACGGAATTATATTTTTGGTCACATAATGTTATAGTACTATAGTGTTTGTTGATATTAAAGTCCGTTTTATTACAAGCTTTTATTTACTTTCACCTGTCTGTTGTCTGTCTGTCCGTCTGTCTGTCTGTAATCAAATTTTGCAACTTTAATTTGACCCACTTCCCGGTGTCCGATTAAGCTGAAATTTTGTATGCATGTATAAATCGAATGACAATGCAATATTTTGACATGGAGCTGATCTGATGATGGAACTGGAAGATGGCCATAGGATCTCCGTAATTAATGACGCAACCCCATCGAGTTTGGGCTCAAACGATTCGCCTTGACAAGTACTTTATGATGCTGGGTAGTAATAATAATAAAAGAATGTTTTTAAAAAGTTTTTTTTTAAATTTCACATGTTTTACTTACATCTGTCTGTTGTCTGTCTGTCTGTAATCAAATCTTGCAAGTTAAATTTGATCCACTTCCCGGATTCTGATTGAGCTGAAATTTTGCATGCATATTTGAATCGGATGACAATGCAATATTATTATGATATGGAGCCGATCTGATGATGGAGCTGAAAGGTGGCCATAGGAATTCCGTAATTAAACAACGCAATTACATCGAGTTTGGGCTCATTTGATTCATATTGACGAGTACTTTGATACTATATAATAACCTAGACACAGAGACAGACAGACAGACAGACACGTCAAACTTATAACACCCCGTCGTTTTTGCGTCGGGGGTTAAACACTTATAACACCCCGTCGTTTTTGCGTCGGGGGTTTAACACTTATAACACACCGTCGTTTTTGCGTCGGGGGTTAAAAACTTATAACACCCCGTCGTTTTTGCGTCGGGGGTTAAACACGTATAACACCCCGTCGTTTTTGCGTCGGGGGTTAAACACTTAGAACACCCCGTCGTTTTTGCGTCGGGGGTTACAAACTTATAACACCCCGTCGTTTTTGCGTCGGGGGTTAAACACTTATAACACCCCGTCAGTAGGTGATAATTGGGCATTCTGGCACAGTTTTTACATGCATCGTTTTTACTGCACTCCGTTCGCTTTGCTCTCTCCGTTCCGTTCAACGATGCATGTAAAACTGTGCCAGAATGCCCAATTGGTTTTCGGGAGCGTCAATAAAGTAAAATCTTTAAACGTTGGTAAACACCGTTCGCTAGGATCACTGCGTTCCGTTCAACAATGCATGTAAAAACTGTGCTAGAATGCCCAATTGGTTTTCAGGTCATCAGTGTTTTACTTCTTTGGTTCAGGATTTTAGAACGTTAATGAGGTAAAAAACTTTTGGTTAGTTTATATTACTTACTTAATTATTATAAAAGGATACTAGATGGTTTTTTGTAATCAGCCTCGAAGTCTCACACACTTGTTCACTAAACACAAAAATAAATTTTACTAAAAACCAAAATCAGAATAATGAAAATGGGTATGCTAAGGAACATCTCAATATCAAGGCCGTTTGCTCGTGTCTATAACCATGGCTGGTGGTACCTAGAAAGCATCCATTCTATCGCAAGGTGATTTTGCATCTTGCTACAAACGTGCTTAGGAAAATTTCATTTCTAGGCCGGTTGCTCGTGCCGTTCTCCAAATATGGAGTTTAACGACACCTAGAATTGATAACTCCATCGCAACAATATTGTAACGTTGTACAGAAAAACCAATGCAAAAGAATTTCAGCAATCTAGACCGTTTGTTCGTACCAGTGACCAAATTTGGTTGGTGACACCATGAAACGAGAGTCCTTTTGCAAGGCCACACACACAATAAATCTGATTTTTGTTAGTAAGACTAATATAACTTTCACAAAACACGACTTATTAACACAATTAGACTAAGAACTGTAATGGCCAATGGTTGGACATAGAGTTGACCGAAAGAGATTATCGATAAATTTTGTTACAGTACTTAGAACTATTTATCGATAAAAGTAACGTTGCACCCTGCAAAGTGTTTAAAGTAAGTATCTAGTAAAATAATAAATGTACTATTTGATTACCGTGATAATTAAAGACGATAGATCCTTTAAAATTAAATATACAACTTTGTATTATTGAACAAAAACATTATGAATATATATATAATTTTATAAAATAAACATAATAAAATGCCATTTTATTACATCTGGATTAATAGCATTCATAATCAATTAATCCTGCTAAGGTTAAGACATAAAACAATGCACACACCTGTTTATCGATATGTTAAATCCAAAAACAGGTAGCTGCACTAGTTTAATTTTGTTGAGTTAGATAAAAAAATATTGTTCACAATCACACGCTCCGATGTAACTTGATCGTTGGAGCTAACAAACAATAACATGGAAATATTTTAATCGCTTGTACAACATGTTTATTACGGCACCTGTTTTCATTGTCATAGCGCCTGTGGCTCAGTAGTAGAACTTCCTGCCGGATCCTAGGTTTGAATCCTCGCACAATAAATTTCTCATTAAGACGCTAAGTCATCGTGTTTACGTAAAACATGTAAATTCGGTTCTGGCTGTATCCTATAAGATATATAGGAACAGTGGTTAGGTTATGTTGCACACCTTGAAGGATTGTTGATAATAATATGTAAAAATATTTTTTTATCAACTGTATGAATTGATACTACCCACCTCATCTATTTCAATGTCTTAGGTACACGAAACGTGAATTACCTATATTTGTATTGAACAATAATTAACTGATCCTAACATTGTAAACCACTGAACATAGTCGCGCGTGAACATAGTTTTATTGCAATGGAAACGCTCACATTTGCGGCTTTCTTTGAGCGCTATGTTTAAAATATCAAAGTAATGCCGAAAGAAAATAATGTTATTTTACATATTTTCAAGGAAATGCCATAACCAAACGCTGCAATTTATTAATTTGCTTACGTTTCAATAAAAACAGTGGTAAAGAACAATTTTCCCATTTTCATAATTATTGTTTTATGAAAGTACTAAGAAAATAAAACATTTTTGTTAATTTATAAATGCTTACAACACCTGATAATGGTGTATTTAATCGGTTTATCCGTTGAACAAAATTAATTAAGTTCGCGGCTCCGATCAAGAAGTACCAGAAGATCAAGAAGCATCAGAAGTTCAAGAAGCATCAGAAGATCAAGGCTCAAGAAGTTTCCATCTGCAAGTTCCTGTGCCGGCTCTACGTGATAGCGCTCGCCGTCAGCTGTCGCTGTTATCATCAACCGCTGGCTCGCGGCTTGACCGTGACCTTCCGTACCTAGCCGTCACAGCTGATCCGCCACAACGAAGATTCGCTGCGTTGCAATCATGTTCGTGAGTTTATATTATAATTTTATTCGATACTAGTTTATGCTCACGGTTTTTCTGTTATGCATATAAGCATGTGTAATCCTTTCTTGGTTCTGATACGTCTTATGTGTATTCCAAATTTTAACACTATCGGTTTGGGGTGATGTTGATAGATCAGTCTCTCTTTATAGGTATATTATACAGATTACACTTTATATTTTTTTATAACCTGTGTATTAATTATTACTCGTATTGTCTCGCAGGTCTGAATCCGAATATTCCGACACATACAAGGCTCGCTGCAAGAAGGACCCTCCGACCGAGTCAATCTATACGGACAACGACGAAGCCACCACATCTTCTGGAAAAACGTATGTACTACTTTATTTAACTAGCTGTTTTATTAGTGCTCTAACTATGTATTATCTTTACAAGGAAAATTGTTTATTTACCATAGTCATTTTGCATACTGTTCTCTATGTCTACTATCTTGCAAACAATTTAGTTTGGGCACAGATAAAAGAATACTAGGTTTGGGGTAAAAGCACAGCGCACAAGTTTAAAATGGTGTATTAGAATTTGTATGGTTTAATATTCAACCTTATAATGCACAAAATAAAAGATACATTAATCTTGATATTTTCCTTTTACAAAAGGCGTTGTAGGGCAATATATGAATAACTAGTTGGGCCCCGCGGTTTTATCTGCTGTACTGTAGCTTATGTGTTATTCCAGTGTCTAAGCTATACCAAATTTCAGCTCAATCGGTTCACCCGTTTAGACGTGAAAGAGTAACATACATCCATATATCCATTTTTACAAACGTTCACGTTTATAATATTAGTAAGATAGTAAGATTATAAAATGTAATATACAAAGATTTAAATACCTAAATTTTATTTATGCTAACATTTTATTCTCTTTTCAGGAACAAGAAAGTTGCAAAGCGCAAGGTGCCAACGAAGGCGGCTTTGAAGAAGGTACCGACGGTGTCAGCAAGCAGGACTGTGTCTGACCTGGGGCTGGACTCCGACAGCGACACTGATGGTGCCACACCAAGAAAACGAGCTACTCCACCCTTACAATCGTCGCTAACGCGCCGAGTCGCTGACGGCGTCATTCGGCGAACGGCCACCTTATCGGGTGATGTTTACATAGAAGTTAAAGTATATAACAGTAAGGACATTCAGTCCGTTCCGCCTGTTGATCGTTGGCAGCAGGCGCTTGTATCGTTAAAGTTTCAGGGCGGAACGGACTGTCCGGAGTTTAATACTATAAAAAAATTTTTGAAACAATGCAAGGGATCCTTCACAACTGAGGGCACTTTTTTTGCAGAAAAAAAGAAATAGTTTTTTTTCTAAATTTTTTATTATTTTTTATCTTAAATAATTATCTCTTATAAATTACTTTTCTAATTTTATTCTTCATAATTCAGAAATTAAAACTATAGGAAAGTGTCCTTACTGTTATATGCTTTAGACATAAGTTCCTAATTGATTTTATAATTATTAGGTATATCATTGTTTTTATAAAGTATCTTACTGTTATACGGTTGCTAAATCGAGCTTAAGTTACTATTGAGGGTCAAAGTAGCCAAATCTCATACACAGTATTTTCAAAATTATGTTATGTAGGTACAACGCGTGATAGGTTGATTAATTATTGTGTTTGATTGATCATTTCATTATAAGCAAGTTAACCTTATTCAATAGTTAGAACAATGCCTAAAACAATTTTTTGTACTGTTTGCGACATACAAGTCAAAAGTAAAGCTTTTGCTGGTCATTTAAAGAGTATAACACATAAAAACAATAGTTCAGTAAATGAGAGTAATGGTATTGAAAAAATTAGTAGCGCTTTTCGCGGCCGCATATCGTCATACCGCGTATCGCATAGCAACTCGTCTAGCGCTGAGCCAGACGAGCAGGCAGATAAGGAGCGCGCACGCGTTCCTTTCGAGTATTTGACTCTCTTGCGACGCAGAGTAAGGACTTTGCTTCAGGCACGCGGCACGAATGCAAACCTACTCTAGTCTCAAGGTTAATTTCGAGTTATTTTCTGAATTTATCTTGCATAAAGATAACTCAAGTTCAATAAAATCTTTTGCAACAGAAAACGTAGTCCTGCATCAACATTTTATATTTGATGATTTTTTTTCTGATATCATTCAAACAATCAGTAAAAAAGTTGACGAATTCGAAGACAGAGATAGTGGCTGGGCATTTGTTCGTAACTTGTATTTAGAGGTAAACTTAAACAAATTTAATCCCTTGCGTGCCTCAAGCTACATTGAATTGCCTAAAAGTATCAAGTCTAAACATGCTTGTATCAATGTTCAGAACAGAGATTCTTTTTGTTTCTTGTGGTGTATAATGGCATCGTTATTCCCTGCAAAGAATAATTGTCAGCGAATTTCTGCTTATCCACATTTCGATCCTATTCTCAACACTGAAAATATGACTTTTCCTGTTGGTTTCTCTGACATTCAAATCTTTGAAAAGAATAACCCCGATATAAGTGTAAATATTTATGGACTCAAAAAGAAATCTGCAGTTGTTGGACCTCTTTATAAAACAAAACGTCGTAAAAAACATCATGTTAATTTATTATTACTTGAAAACGGCTTACGTTCTCATTATTGTCTTATAAAAAATTTAGCAAAGTTAATTCGTAGTCAGATAACTAAACATCATGCAAAATTATTTTTTTGCGAAGAATGCATGATATTTTTTGATAAGGAAGATAAGCTGAACTCTCATGTTTGCAGTGGTGTGTCGACTATTCTTCCAAATGAAGGAACTGTAGTTCAGTTCAAACATTACGAAAGAATGCAAGATATGCCTTTTGTGATATATGCCGATTTTGAATCCATATTAAAGTCTGTAAACAAGAGCTCTATTACTAGCGGTACTACATCTTTACACCAACACGTGCCAGCGGCGTTTGCTTACTATGTTGTTTGTGCATATGATAGTTCGCTTAATAAATATATATCCTATCGCGGTGCTGATTGTGTTGAAAAATTTATAGAATACATAACGCGTGACATAACTAACATTCACAATATTTATCAATCCCCGGTAACAATGAATTTTACTAATAGAGATCAAACTAACTTTGATCAATCGTCACATTGTTTTCTTTGCAATACATTGTTATTTGATGATAAGGTCAGAGATCACTGTCATCTTACAGGACGTTATCGCGGGGCAGCTCACTCTTATTGCAACATTAAGTTTAGACTACCAAAATTTGTACCAGTATTTTTTCACAATTTAGCTGGTTATGACAGTCATCTGTTCATTCGAGAATTAGGAAATCTACCTGGTAGAATAAAAGTCATTGCAAAAACTAAAGAGAATTACTTATCATTCACAAAATTTTTTGAAATGAATGATCAGGATATTATGTCAGTTCGTTTTGTTGATTCTTTCAAATTTTTGGGGACAAGTCTTGAAAAGTTAGTTGCAAATCTAAACAAAGATGATTTTGTACACCTACCGCGTTTTTTTAGCACTGAAAATAATTTTAGATTAATGCTTCGTAAAGGGGTATACCCATACGAATATATGTCAGCTTGGAATGTATATGAAGAAAAAGAACTTCCTCCAATAGAGTCATTTTTTAGTACATTAACCAACAGTACGATTTCTGATTCAGACTATGCACATGCTAAGAAAATTTGGAAATCCTTTAAAATAAACAATTTAGGCGAATACACTGACTTATATCTTAAATCAGACGTATTATTACTTGCAGATGTATTTGAAAGTTTTCGAACTACTTGTAAAAGAACTTATAAATTAGATCCTGCTTTTTACATAACTGCACCGAGTTTGAGTTTTGATGCAATGTTGTTAAAAACAGCAGTAAAATTAGAGCTTATTACTGATTTAGAGATAATTAGAATGATTCAAAAAGGTATTCGCGGTGGCATTTGTTTGTGTTCTAACAGACATTCTAAGGCTAATAATAAATATTTAGAAGGCTATAACCCGTTAGACAAAGACAACTTCATAGTTTACATTGACTGTAACAATCTCTATGGTTATGCTATGTGCTCTTATTTGCCGCATTCAAACTTCAGATTATTAAGTGAATCAGAAATTAATACAATCGATTTTGTCAGTATACCCCTCGATGCACAATATGGCTATATCCTAGAAGTTGATTTAGAGTATCCTGAAGTTTTGCATAATCTACACAACGATATCCCATTCTGTGCGCAAAAGTATATGCCACCTGGTTCGAAAGATTCAAAGTTAATTCCAAATTTACATGATAAATTCGAGTATGTTATTCATTATGAGCATCTTAAAGTGTGCTTGAACCACGGTCTTAAGCTAAAAAAAATCCACAGAGTCATAGAATTTAAACAAAGTCCTTACTTAAAACAGTATATAGATATGAACACTGAATTGCGTAAAAGGGCAAAATCTACATTCGAACAAGATTTTTTTAAACTTTTAAACAATAGTATTTTTGGTAAAACCATGGAAAACACTGAAAAATATGTCGATGTTAAATTAGTTAACCAATGGACTGATGATAGAAATAAGACAAATAAAACTATAACAGCAGAACAATTAATAGCCAAGCCCAACTTTCGTAATGCAACTATTTTTACTGAAAACTTTGTAGCTGTACAAATGAATCCAGAAACTATCTCTTTGGACAAACCCATATATATTGGATTCGCGGTTTTAGAAATTTCTAAATCTCATATGTACGATTTTCACTATTCTGTTATGAAACCTTATTATGGAGAAAACATAAAATTGTGTTATACTGATACAGATAGTTTTCTTTATTCCATAGAAACCAAAGATTTTTATGAAGATTTAAAACTATCTTTTTTGACTTACTTCGACACGAGTAATTATCCTCAAAATAATATCTATAATATACCAATCATAAACAAAAAAATACCGGGTTTATTCAAAGATGAATTCGGAGGTAAAGTCATATCTGAATATGTTGGTTTAAGGTCTAAATTATATTGTATTAAAACAACACAAGATGAATTTAAAAAAGCAAAAGGTGTCCAAAAGTCTGCTATAAAAAATGTACATTTTAAGGACTACTATAAGGTACTCCTAGACGATAAATTAATAAGAAGAAAAAACATTATATTTAAATCATTAAAACATATCATTTTTACACAAGCTCAAAACAAAAGTGCGCTCTCGGCTAGAGACGACAAACGTATTATTTTGAGAGACTGAACGGGAATCTTGCAGCTGGTGGATGGAGTCTTCTGGTATTTGACGAATATTAAATAAAATCCAGCAAATATGTTGAGTACGGTGTATATTGAGAGACCATAGCTTTGAAGAGAAGTGTATAGACGATACAAAAACATAGACAATGTAGAATAATAAAGAACGTTACACACTATAGATAAATACAAAATAAAGTCGCCTATACAGCAATGAAGTTTTGAACATGCCCCCGCGCGTTGAAAGACACGGCTTTCAACCAACACTAGGGGGAAGTAAGGGGGCGATCCTGTTGACGCTGCGCCGCACGACGCCGTTTTTTGTCCGAACATCAGCAACGCGACATATGCCGTCGCTCGCTCCGGGGATTAGATTCTCGATTCTGCCCATCTTCCACTTTAATGGTGGCAGACCGTCCTCCTTTATCAGGACCAAGTCGTTCCTTTGAAACGGTCTAGAAGATTGTGTCTGCCATTTCACCCGCTGCTGAAGCTCGGAGATATATTCTTTGCTCCACCTTTCCCAAAAATGTTGACGCAGTTGTTCTATGCGTTGAAAACGCGTCAGTCTCGTCGTAGGATGGTCTGCGTAGTCCGGCGTAGGCAGTGCAGTGAGCGGGCGGCCGATGAGCAGGTGTCCGGCGGTGAGCGGCGTGAAGTCGTCGGGCTCCGACGACAGCGGCGAGAGCGGCCGGGAGTGCAGGATCGCTTCGATCTGCGTCAGCGTCGTCGTCAGCTCCTCGAACGTCAGATTACAATTGCCCAGCACTCTCAATAAATGATATTTTACCGACTTCACTCCGGCCTCCCATAAGCCTCCGAAGTTTGGACTATACGCGGGTATAAAATGAAACTGGATACCATCCTCGGCTGAATCTGCGGCTAAAGAGTCACAATTGGTTTTAAGAAAGGTTGAAATGTCTCTGTATGCGCCTACAAATGAAGTTCCGTTATCGGAAAATATATGAGAGGGTTTTCCCCTCCTTGACATGAATCTACGTAACGCTAATTGAAAATTATTACTAGTTAAATTACCAACGAGCTCGAGATGTACCGCTTTAGTCGTGAAACATACAAAAATAGCAATATAGGATTTGATTAGTCTGCAACCGCGACCGGTGCGACTAGCTACTGCCACTGGACCTACGTAGTCCACGCCCACACTTTCAAACGGATAACCGCCTGGCTGGAGCCGCTGCTGTGGTAAGTTGCCCATAATAGGATAATACACTTTACCCTTTAAGCGAGTGCAGCGGACGCACTGACGATAGCATTTCTTAGCCAAATTGCGGCCTCCTATAGGCCAATAAGTTTCTCTAATTGTGGCAAGCAATAACTGTGGGCCGGCATGCATTAATTTCTTATGTTCAAATTCAAATAATAATTTAGTTACATAATGTGTGGACTGTATAATTATTGGATGCTTTTTCTCAAATGCAAAGGCAGAATTGTCTAACCGACCTCCTACACGAATCAATTTGTCATCATCTAAGTAAACATTAAATTTAATTAGTGGACTTTTATTCGGCAAAGCTTTCTGTTTTAACAGTGAGTCATATTCCGGAAATGATTGAATTTGAGCCTGTCTCAATATTAACTTTGAAGCATCATTAAGTTCACCGACAGATAGATGAATTGATTCTGGCCTAACTTTATTTTTCAAAATATGCACAAACCTTAGCACATAAGCTACAGTGCGCCTAAGCCTTGACCAGTTTGAAAAGCGATTAAAATCAATGAGTACATGAGTACTCGAATCATTGACGTGCAATGCTACCTCCTTGCGAGTTTCAGGTAGCTTGTCGACAGCACCAGGAGTGATGGGCCAGTGCTCTGGATCGCGCTGTAAATACTCAGGACCATACCACCATAAATCAAGTGAATGCACTAAGCTAGCGTTGACGCCACGTGATATTAAATCTGCCGGATTCTCGGCAGTGGGAAAGTGTCGCCAAGCGCAGTTTCCAGTTTTTTCCAAAATCTCAGCACAGCGATTGCGCACAAACGGTTGGAGCTTGGAAGGAACCATTTTAAGCCAACCCAGAACGATCATGGAATCAGTCCAAAGGCTTACATGCTTGATGTGTGCTCTAAAAGCGGCGAAGACTTTTTCAAACAGGCGAGCACCCACCAAAGCTCCACAAAGCTCGAGTCGCGGAATCGTCACAGTTTTGATTGGCGCGACTCTGCTTTTTGCAAGTAATAAGCGAACGGTGACCTCACCTCGACAGTCGACGCTGCGAACATAAACGCACGCGCCATACGCGCGCTCGGATGCATCTGTGTAAATATGTAATTCCAGGTTGCCTGAATCACAGATGACCCGACGCGGTATGCGCAGGCTGCACAGGCTCGGCAGGCTGTCGACAGTCTCGGCCCAGACCCGTTGCATCTCAGGCGGCAGCTCCTCGTCCCAGGATAGCCGTTGTAGCCACAAATGCTGTAACATTATCTTCATTAGAATGACACAAGGTGATAACAAGCCTAGAGGATCAAAGATCTGGGCGATCACAGAGAGAATGTCACGTTTTGTGTTCCCTTTGCAAATTGTGGGACTGACAGGGAAGTAGAGCTGATCTAAAACTGAATTCCACCCGAGACCTAGAGTTTTAGTTAATCCAGCATCTCCTATGTTCATCACAGGTGATGACTGGTCGGGCTCTGGTAACAACAGAGGTTCGTTTGACTTCCATTTTCTAAGAGGCATGCAGGCTGAACCTAGCTCAGCTGTGACCTGATTGCGAATGCGCAGTGCTTCATTAAAATCATCATCTCCACTAATAAAATCATCAACATACATATCTGACATAATAATTTCACTAATTTTAGAATCCTTGCATTCTAAACCAACCTGCTTAATACATCTTGTGGCCAGAAAGGGTGCACTGGCGGTGCCATAGCTCACGCGGTTCAACATATAACATTTTATGGCACCCTCAGTGTCACTGCCAGCACCTTGATCGCGCCACAGGATCTGCTGGAGCGGCCTGTCATCAGGATGTACAGAAATGCACCTATAGCATTTTTCAATGTCAGCTACAATCACATATTTATGCTGTCTAAACCTTAGGAGAATTGATAATAAATCATCCTGTACAGTGGGACCAACCATTTGAATCTGGTTGAATGAAACTCCTGTTGTACTAGCACTGCTTGCATTAAATACAACCCTAAGTTTGGTTGTAGTACTACTCTCACGCAAGACACCATGGTGAGGAACAAAATAATGAGGGACCGATGTGACCGGTTCACACTCAGACATATGACCTAATAACTCATATTCGCTCATGAAATCACTGTACATTTTACTGAACGAATCATTACCTTTGAGCCTACGCTCCAAAGATAGTAAACAATGTTTAGCTCGCTGATAAGAATCACCTAACACGCTTGGTGTTTGCTTTAATGGGATTCTAACGCAGAAACGACCGTTTGCGAGGCGAGTTGTATTCTTGACAAAATGTTCTTCACATAACTTCTCTTCCGGAAAATAATGAGATGACTGAGGGCTAATCTCTTCGAGCTGCCAAAAACGCGTTAACTGGTTTTGAATGTCATCATCAGGAAAGAGAGTAGACTCTGAACCCATGTGGGTAAAATTACACTTAAGTGGGGGCAAAACAGGTGTGCGGCCGCGACTCACAGGACCGGAAACTATCCAACCTAGTCTAGTTTCATTAAGCACCGGTTTTCCATTTCCCAACTTAATAGTTTGCGAACCTAAAATGTCCCAAAACAAATCAGCTCCAATGACTAAGTCAATGGAGGAAGGCGCATAAAACTGAGGGTCTGCTAAACAGATGTCAGATGGAATGTTTAAATTCCTGACATCAACATGACATCCAGGAATGTTGTCAGTAAGTGTGGGCAGAACAAAGCAACATACACTTGTTGAAAAACTTTCACTCATTGACTGAATAGGTACTCGACACATTTTGCTGATTGGTGATGTTATATTATTTATACCTACAACAACTCTATTTGCACTTTCAACTTCCAAACCTAACCTTTGTAGCAGCTGCTCAGTCATAAGACATGCAGTGCTCCCACTATCGAGAAGGGCTCTGACAATAACCTCACGATTATTACAATCATAGGTTTTCATTAGTGCGGTAGACAATAAGATGATGTCTGACTGACCTGAGATTTCACTTGCTGGACCGATGTTCCCTGTCAGTGCGACGGTGGACTTATTTTGAGTATCCAGGACTACCTGCTTGTGGGCAGTTTCATCTCGATCAGCTGGAATTGCATAAAAATGCGTAGACGTAGACAACTGTTTTGAAACATGAATAAGTGTGTGGTGTTTCCTCTTACACACTTTACAACCTGGCTTTCTACACGAATTTGCAAAGTGTCCACTACGTAGGCAATTGAAACATACCTTCAATTTGGGAAGCAGTGCATAGCGTGCTTCAGAATCTAAGGCTAGAAACTTTGGGCAAATATTCAACGTATGATTGTCTTTACAATTTGGGCACGGTTTGGCTGAGGTATTATTTTCACCATTGTTATCACTTGGATTGGTCTGTGTGACCATAGCTTTAATTTTTTGAGTATTCCTATAATTCGATTTAGTATCTGCCAACTCAATAGTCTCTAAGAGGTCTGCATGGTTACATAAGAATTTAATAAATGCATCAAGACTTATAGGCTTATCTTTATGTAGGCTACCCTTATGTTCTTCCCATTCTCTAAATGTTCTTTGGTCTAACTTTTTTGAAACTATGTAGATGATCAATGTGTCCCAATGCATAACTGGCTCACCCAATGATGACAGAGCACGTATATTTTTGTTTACATGATCTATCAACTTTTTCAAAATCACCGATGACTCCCTTGTGACAGGTTCAATGTTGAACAATGCAGTGACATGATTGTGTATTAACAAACGCTTATTATTAAACCTTTCACAAAGCAGTTGCCAAGCAATTGAATAATTATCAGCTGAGAACTCGATTGCCTGAATTACCACAGCAGC
Source organism: Hemithea aestivaria (assembly GCA_947507615.1). Lineage (NCBI taxonomy): Eukaryota > Metazoa > Arthropoda > Insecta > Lepidoptera > Geometridae > Hemithea > Hemithea aestivaria. The sequence goes on along the minus strand of OX382332.1, from coordinate 10,092,957 downwards.
AGTACCTTCCAAAGATGCCCGTAGGTAATGAAATTTTTTGATGTTATCTATGCTATCATTATTATCAATTAGACTTGAAAATGTGTCGTGGAACTCCAACCAGTTGTCATACGAGCCTTTAAATTTGGGAAGCTGTATTGTTGGTAATTTAACTGGCTTGTGACAATGACTACTAGTTGTGCTCGACCTAGCTTTAATTTCACACTTTTGATGGCTTTCAAGAATTGATTGAGCTTTTGCAATGACTTTAAAATAAAGGGCTTCAAATTCTATTCTTTCTGAGGTTTGTAGTTCTGAATTATTGCTTAAACACTCGAGTTTTAACTGAATTTCATCATATTGTTCATACAGAGATTCAACCCTTCCTACACGCAATTGTAACTCTCTCGCACCTGTATCATCCAGCGAAGACGCATCCAGGTTCTTTATGTAGTTGGAGAAGGTTGTGAGTCTTCCTTTTATGCTTCCTCGTTTTAACACAAGTTCTCTTTCGTCGGACATTATGGAAGGCCGTCTCTATCTGCAATTATTATAAATATTGCTTTACGAACGTAATATAATAAGGGTAACAATATAAATCAATGAATTTTGACAATAAATCTTGGCAATGAAATGAATTTTTAACAATTTGAGTGGATATTTTACGTTAACAATTTTGACTTTATATAACCTTTTGAGACCAAATATTAAATACAATACACCAAAATCACTTTCTAAATACTCAAATTTTAACGTAAACATACATGAAAACCGATTTAAATGCCACAACTCCTACGCAACAAAATGTGAGTTGGCGTTTTTTCACAGGGCGACCAAAATGGCTGACATTTCACAAAACCTATTTTTTATACGTTACGAGTGCTGGGTTTCTCCGTCTGACTCTTTCTATATCCGTGTCGAAGGACCATGAACGGGAATCTTGCAGCTGGTGGATGGAGTCTTCTGGTATTTGACGAATATTAAATAAAATCCAGCAAATATGTTGAGTACGGTGTATATTGAGAGACCATACGGGGGGGGACACTTCCATATATTTGACAGTTCGTGATTTCTCGCAGTTAAAAAAGTGACATCTAACCAATCGTTCCCGAACTAAAAAGTACCCTTGGAAAATGCTAGATGACAGCACTTTAGCACGAAAATAAATAATACCAGCCTCATAATAATAACTACCACTTGGGAGTTTTTTGACGTAAGAAAAGAGTTCATGTGTACTGTTAATATATAAATATGTAATATAAACTATATTACACGGAATTATGAGAAATGAATTAATTAATATAATAATATTAATGACGTTATGTTAATGTAATAAATATAAGAAATAACCGAGGGTTTAAGTAAATCATGAAGTCACTGTCTAAAAATGGTAGTTTTTATTTTCCCGTGCTGGCAACTCAAAATCAAGATCGTATAGTTGTCTGTTTTTATTTGTTGAAAATTCGTTGAATACAAATCACGATTCGTGTTAATTTGTTTCTTCGTGCTTTTTGGTGAAAATCTTTTTGCAATAAGTGAGTTGAGTTCTCTCCTCCTAATTGTGGAAAGTTTTTATTTATTTGCGTCGAGCATTGTGCTCCGCAAATAGAAAATAAGTTTTGCGAAATGGACGCTACCTGTTTTGTGTTTATGTGTTTAGTGTTGTAAATTTTGCGATCAGGACGCTATTTAGTGATAACTTTAAAGAATATTGTGCCTTGTGTTTGTTAAAATGCCACGTCTCTGCGCCTTCGGGTGCGTACCAACTGGTAAGATTCTAACCCAATCTAATTCTAAACACATATTACATATTAAATTATATTATAAATAACATATTAGATTATAAAATAATTTGTATGAGGTAGACTGCTCTGCTGCAGTACCGATCAGCTAGTTTCAGATCCTTCTAAAACATTTACACTAATTATAGGTACTAATATTAAGCACATTCCGAAATGTTTCTTCTACCTATATGCAAACCTACCACTATCATACTTAAAGTGCTTTTCACGAAAATAAATGGTGGCTATGGAAAATACTTCACCGGGGGTAGACTTCTTTTGCAGGAGGTCGTCTAGGTGGGTACCCCAACAGTGCCAGTTATTATACGGCACTCTACCGCATGAGCAGTGATGTGCAAACATTACTGTGCTTCGGTAGGAGGGCACTGTAGCTAGTGAAATTACTGGGCTAAAGAGTCTTAACATCTTATGATCTTGAGTAAGAAGCATTGGTGCAGTGCTCCTAGAATATCACATCATTGTGAAATCTTAAGTAGCACTGTATTGATTATGGGCAGTGTTATCTCTTAACACCAGAAGAGCATCTTGCTCGTCTTCTACTTCAAGACATTAAAAAAAAATGGTGTTTTATGTTTTAATATTAATGCCGACTATCAAATTGGTTTAGGCACGAAGAATTAATACCTATTATGTACCTACCTACTTACAAATATATCCAATTTTTTCATATTTATAATACCTACTTATTCATTATTTTCAGGAACAACACACAGATTCCCAAATCGTAAAAAGTTTCCAGAACGTTTTAAGGAGTGGGTAGCCTTATGTGGAGGGAAACTGGAAATGGAAGCTGATTATGAACATTATAGTAAGAAAATAGTTTGTGACCGACATTTTACTGCAAATGATCAGAATCGAAACAATCGGCTTCATGCATCAGCAGTACCCTCACTTTATTTACCAGGTAAGAATTTACTTAAAAAGCACAGCAATTTCTTCACATCACCTAACTAATATTATCAATAAATAATATAATGCAATATTTATTTAAATTTTAGGTACAACTGAGACTTTAAGTTCGGTACAAGTGACCGATAGCTGGAACCAACCTCAAACATCTCAGCTACACTCCACTCCAGGTAAATTCGCTTCATCTTCTTCGGTCGCTCCATCTCTTGTTACGTAGTGTATTTGTATTATATCTGTCTTTTAAGCTAAATAAACATTTCTCAGAATTGAATGAGTAACATCTCAATAAATCAAAATTCATAGGGTACCTACTTGCCTAGTATTACTACCTATTTTTATCAACTTGAACACAAAGTTTATGTAAAAATAATATTTTTTAGTTAATAGGCTTCCGTAGTCAACAAGAATGCCTTATAGTTTGGTTTGTCTGTCTCCATCTGTCTATCTGTGGCTTAACGGAGAAATTATAAGTCCTAGAAATCTGTAATTTTGTATAGATAAGGGCAATAATAACACCACTCAAAAAATCCAGGGTATCCGTGAACTTAGCATGAAAAAAATATTGCCCTTTAATTGCGGGTATCCCAGCTAGACTTTCTATTCTAGACTTATTTATTTTGAGTTGTCACAAGCCTACTTCGACTATGTAATTTCTTACATAAAACTTTTTGCTGTGTATCATGCATGGCTAAATGAATTAGTTCTTGTTTGTATTACATTACTTATTACAATATTTTACTTTCAGTAATCCTTGACATGGCTACAGCAACAACATCAACAGCAACAAAATTTTCAAATGTCTCCGTTACATCTATAGGTAATTATAAAAAAATATTTATGTACATAATATATTATGTATGTTACGGCTAAATTCTCAAGAGCAGCTTCACCTAGATTTTGCAGATTAAACCTAGGGGTCACTGTTGGTGAAAGTTAGATGTAAATAAAATGTTTGTAAGGAAAAAAACTGTGTATGGTAGGTTGAATATTATTTTTGAGTTAAAGAGCTAACATTTTCCTTATTTATTCATATAAATGAGGAAAATGGTTGGCCACTCATTGGAAAAGCATAATTGATAGAGATAATATTATCACTCTCAAATTATAGCTAATGTCTTATAGCCTAAAGTACTAGAATACCCTGTGTACCTATTAGAGACATCCTCGAGGACAGTAATTATAATTCATGTTTTATCTCCTTTCAGATGAAACTGATAGAGATGCTGCTGTGTTGCTAGAACATAACTACTCTACTGTGAGCAAACATAATAAATCACCGCCGAAAAAACGTAAGTAAATCTGTACTGAATATAAAATCCCCTATCTACTTTTCATGTCATTCAGATTTATTTTTAACCCCCGACGCAAAAACGACGGGGTGTTATAAGTTTGACGTGTCTGTCTGTCTGTCTGTCTGTCTGTGTGTGTGTGTGTATGTGTCTGTCTGTGGCATCGTAGCGCCCAAACGGATGAACGGATTTTGATTTAGTTTTTTTTGTTTGAAAGTAGAGTTAGTCGAGAGTGTTCTTAGCCATGTTTGGTGAAAATCGGTCCAAGATGGCCGCCGCTACAAAATGGCAGATTACTTTTTTCTTCCACGACCCCCTCAATATGGGTATCAAATGAAAGGGCTTAACGAGTAGAATACAGCCCACTATATAAAATTTAAAATCCAAGATGGCCGCCATCAAAAAATGGTGAATTACGTATTGCGTTGGGGGTTTTTTTAAATTTTTAATTTAATTCACTTGTATGTACTGTATGTTATACCCATCTATATAAGTGAATATATATTGGACATGTCGCATTTTATAGAAAATGCATGATTCCCTTGACTGATATTGTTACAATTCCACTTAATCTATCAAACTATATACTACTGTACTTGCACTTTACACCACATGTTTTAAATCAAAACCAAGAGAAGAGCCCTAACACGCTTTTCGCAAAAACCTTTTGTAACTTTGTGAAGCGATGTTATTTTGATAAGATGTGATTTGTAGAAAATGTGATACAATGTGTTTACATTGCTTTTTTTTTTTCAGGTCACGTGGGTTTCAACTGCGCTCAAATAAGCAATATGCGAAGTCAGTTAAAGAGGTTACGTTCTGAAGTTTGTCGGCTAAAAAAATCTGGTACCTTCAATACTAGATTTACGAATGCAAAAAAATTGTCCGAAAGTGTTGCGTTCCAACAAACAGTACAACGTTTGGCAAAGCCATCGCAGCTTTTTATAAGCATGCAATTAAAATCCTCAAAATTGCCAAAAGGTAGAAGGTTCTCCATTGATGAAAAGATTCTATCTTTATCATTGTATAAAAAGAGTCCGAAATGCTATACACTGCTCAACAAACTTTTCACATTGCCATCAATCAAGGCAATGAAACGATTACTGAGCAGAATTCGAATAACTGAGGGGATCAACCCAATAGTTTTTGAAAAAATTAAAAAAACTATTGCTGAAAGAGATGTGAATGAAAAGCTGTGTAGTCTGATGTTTGACGAAATGTCATTATCGCCTCAAGTGAATTTTAATAGCCAAAAAGATAAACTTGAAGGATTTGCGTCCAATAACCCATCGAAGTTTGCGGATCACGTACTGGTCTTTATGATCAAAGGTGTGAAACGAAATTTTAAACAACCAATCGCCTACTATTTCACCAACTCACTTCATAAGTTAGAGTTAAAAAAATTAATTAAAAGCGTAATTCATCACGCTCAGGCTTCTGGACTGGTTGTTGTAAACACGGTCTGTGATCAGAGCACCGTAAATGTAAGTGCTATTAATGAATTAGTCGCAGAATCCAAGGCTATGTATTTAAGACGAGGACTAGAATGGCGATATGACTTTTTTAGAGTCAATAATTGCAAAATCATTCCCTTATTCGATGCTCCCCACCTAATTAAGGGTATCAGAAATAATTTATTAAACAAAGATATGCTCTACACCACTAAAAATAAAGAAAAAATTGTTAAGTGGGAATATTACCAAAAAGTATATGCAGCCGATAAAGAATATGGGGAATTAAAGTTGCTTCACAAAATTACTGAGGAACATATAAACCCAGAAAAAATCAACAAAATGAAAGTGAAGACGGCAACACAAATATTTAGCCACAGTGTTGCTGTAGTAACAGAACACCTAACTGCCAGGGGAGATCTTCCAGAGGAGTGCAAACAAATTATAGATGTTACTGTTTTGTTGAACAATTTGTTTGACTCTTTAAATGTGAGCAATTTCAATGTACCTGATGGTAAAATTTTTAAAGGAGCTGTAAAAAAGAATTCTCCTCACCATAAGCTATGGAGTGAAAGTAAAGAAGTTTTAAAAAGCATAAAATTTTTACAAAAAAAAGGGACAGGGAACAAAGTAAGATTAGTGGAGACAAATGTACCCTCTGTGATTAATTTAATCAGAACCATTGAAGGAATGGAAGCAATTTGGCAAATCTTGTCAAACAAGTATGGGTTTGATGCATTGTTGACAAGAAATTTCAACCAGGACCCTATTGAAAACTTTTTCGGGAACATCAGAAGTTACGGAGCAAGAAATAATGCCCCCAATACAATTGCTTTTGAGGGGGCATTTAAAGCACTCTTGCTTAATAATTTCAATGCACCACACTCTCGTGGAGCGAACTGTGAAGAGGATGGCAATGCATGTCTACAAAATTATGATTTTTTTTTGAGACAATGTTCTTCGGGTGCCATTAACCCCTCTTCAACCTCTGATACTTCTGATGTTCTTGAAAAAGTTAATATTCCAGAAGAATTATTTGGAGAGGTTGCACCTCAAGAAGACGCCGGACAAAAAAACTATGTTTGTGGTTGGGTACTAACCAAGTGTTTTAAGATCATTTGTAAATCTTGTCAACAATGTCGTCAAACCCTAGTTGATTCTGAAAATAATAATAATAATCAATATATCAAAGCCAAAGAGTACACAAACAAAACATGGCTATGTTATCCAAGCAATGAAGCTGAATCCTGTTTTAATAAAATTCAAAATACGGTGATTTCCTACTTGACAACTAATAGTCATAATAAGTTAGATGTAAGAAAGAATATTATTTTGATTTGTGATTTGCTAATTGATTATCCATTTGATTGTAATAATCATAAAGAAAAATTAAAAAACACATTTGTAACTATGTCCATAAACATATTATTATATTCGTGGTGCAGAAGCATAAATAGAATAATAAGTGGAAAAATTGTATATAATGGTGATGATTTAATTAAACAAAATGCACAAAATTATTGTAATAAACGCAAACATTATAAAAATAAAAAATAATATGTGAAATGACCTGTTTTTATTTTCCAATACCTTAGATGTGTTTATTTTGTTATAGTTTATTAATATTGTGACTTGCGCTTATATTTGAAGATTCTGCTAATAAACAATTCAGCTAATGTCCAGTCGCAATATTAATAAGTTAAGACAAAATAAAAAAAATACATTTTTATTTGGGTGGTAGAAAAGCAGTACGTATACCTACTATAACTATATATAGGTATGTATATGTATGAAAACATTTCGGAGGCAAATAAGAGATGGCGCTTCAAAATGTATTGGAGCGATTTACCGCAAGAGGGCTCTCTTTTGGACCATAGCTTTGAAGAGAAGTGTATAGACGATACAAAAACATAGAC